>JAQMRL010000001.1:422992044-425392044 GCA_035578175.1 Catonia carolina
ATCTTCACTTATGAAAATGAATTCCCATTCCTTTAATAAAAATCAAAATCAAATATAAAATTTAACATTAAACGATGAAATCCTTCTTGAAAACGGGAATGTGTTTTATACACCGGTGGATCTTATACACTGGAAAATACGCTAATTAATGTGGACACTTTCCTCGCCTCTAACATAACCCCACTGATGAGACTGGATACTTTGAATAAGAAACACGAGGGGAAAGTCACCTCTTCATCCCCTATCACCCCTTCATCGCATTTCACCCCTTTCATTACATAGATCATTTGATTTACGAAGAGTTAAGGGGAGTGAGAGTTGGTAAAGTTGGGATAGCATCAACGAAGCAAGTGTTGTGTCCCTCTTAAGTAATCTGCATTCTATCTCCTTCGGAAAGTGTACTACTCAATTATTCTACTATGCCAGACCTTTCTATAATTTAGGAAATTTATGTCGTTGTAAGTATAAATATCAGATGAATTAATGTCCCATAGCTGAGCGAGTGAGAGGGAGATATGTGGAATAACTACGCTTAAAGGTCTTTACCGTTATAATCCAAATCTGAAAACTAAAAACATACTACAGTTGTTATCTTGCTTGTTAGTTTACACAACAATGAGTAAAATTACACAATGTTATTGGAATGGCGCGTATGGCTTGTGCGAGTGATAGCGTTATGCATTCTCTCACTCCCACGGCTAGGGGACTTTAGTTCATCTGAATACTGTAGTTTAGGTTCGAAATGGATGACATTTCCTTTGTTTTACAACATAAAATTAAACAAATTAAATTTTAACTTTTTTTATTGGTAATTTTGATTATTTGCTGCCGGTGGAAAACGTGTCCGTCGAGGGCATTCCGCCATGACCTTGGTTTTTTAATTTTTTTTAAATTTACCTTTATTTAAAGTCGTATCAATAGCTAGGTCATTAGCGACTACGGTGGAATATAAACGGTAGGTTTTTACCTTGTGAAAATTTCCAAACCCTGGCCGATAATCGAACTTGGGACCTCGGCTTGGTAGGCTACCGCGCTACCATTACACTACGGAGGTGGCCGAGCTTAATTTTAATTTATATAAAAAATATCATTTGTTAAACGGTTATTTATTTTTGTCAATTTTAAGAGTAGTTACTTTATACGGATTTGAATAGTAGACAGTGGTTGTAGGTGTACTTTGATGGTTTGGGTTCAATTAACCATACTCTGTGAGTCTGTACAAGACTACATCTCATTTACACATCATACACATCATCGTCATTTTAATCGGCCATGAGGTTTCTTATTGTTCTGAAATTGAACTGATTGCAACGTATATACATTATGGATAAAAATAATTAAAAATTAAAAAAAAGGGTAGTTGCTTTTCTAGTCTAATTTCAAGAGCGCTAGACAGAACTGCACTGCATAACTAAAGTACCCGCTTTCAAGTCCTGGCTAGGGTTTGGAGATTATTGTACATAATTATGTTAAAGCACACCAAATCTGTAATGTAATTCCACAATCGTTGCAAATACCAAAGAAGTTAATTTTATTTAAACTTTAAAGATATTAAAAAATTGGCGTTTTTAATTGATATAAAAACACTTTCACGTGAGAAAAATAATGTTATATGTTAAAAATTTATAAACATCTATAGTGAGCAGCTGAGAGCCATTCCTGAACAAACTCCACTGGGCGTCCCTGTTCGAAAATTCATGCCGAATCACGTCAAAAATTACAGCGAAATGGAGCAATCAAATTGGGTAGTTGTCAATAATCACAGTTTCCGATAACAAATTAAAAAAATAGTGTATGATAATTAAAAAGTAAATTTTTAACATTAAGAAACATAAAACCAAAAAAGATCTGGTGAGAGGTAACGAAAGGTAAAGAATTAGAATTCAGCTTGTACAGAAACAATTTTGCTTTCCTTGTTGAAAAGAGACAGTTTGAAAGGTTTGGACACATGATGAAGAAAATAGTACAGCGAGAGGAAAGTTAAGTCAAGGAGGCGGTACCAGATAGGTGAAGAATAGAAGACGCCCACAAAAGACTTATTTTGATAATAAAGTGAAGATGAGGAGGAAAGATAGATAGATAGAGAGAGAGAGAGTGAGAAAGGGGGAGAGAGAGTGTGAGAGAGAAA
The DNA here is from genome assembly GCA_035578175.1 of Catonia carolina. Taxonomy (NCBI): domain Eukaryota; kingdom Metazoa; phylum Arthropoda; class Insecta; order Hemiptera; family Achilidae; genus Catonia; species Catonia carolina. The sequence continues at coordinate 422,994,173 of JAQMRL010000001.1, forward strand.
AGGTGTTAGGCGAGATGAAAAGAATGCCGTGGAATAGAATACCGTGAAGAAAATGGACTGAGCATCACCCGACACTTTAACAGACACAAAATGGGTCGGAAAATAGAAAAAGAAGGTAAAGATTACGTATAAGTCAGATCGGAACTTCTTTTACTTTCATTGTGAAGTCCTCCACTTTACTATTAACTCAACGTGATCTGCAAATACTCGCATGAAAACCAACTCGTATATAGTTGAGAGATAAATGATACTAGTAAATGGACGTTCGAGTTAATCTCATGGCACTTTGATTTATTGTAAGTTAAATGACATAGTTAAAACATTATATTATTAATTTATTTATTGTATTGCGCACGTCACATTTCCCCACTCAGTGGAAGTATGCAGAAATAGTAATGATACAAAAAACGAACAAACCTTTTCATTTACCTTCCTCCTACCGACCAATAAGTCTTCTCTCAGTACCTTCAAAAATTTTCGAAAAACTTATTTACAAGTGCATTCTTTCGCTGGTTCATGATATATTACCTCCACATCAATTCGGATTCCGCACTCAACACTCTACTACACAACAACTGCACAGAGTGACTGATTACATAGCTTCGTCTATGGAACAAAATATGTATGTGTTCGCAGGTTTCCTGGATGTCATTCAAGCTTTTGACAGAGTTTGGCATACAGGTCTCTTACACAAACTAAAATAAATGCAGTATTACCATTTACCTACTACCTTATCATAAATTCTTTCCTATGTGACAGATTCTTTAGAATTCGTTTAGGATCGTCCAACTCAAATTTCTTTCCTATCTTAGCTGGCGTGCCTCAGGGCTCAATTTTAGCCCCACTTCTCTATTCTGTATATACTTCAGACCTACCGACCCTACCCCAGACCCTCTCTGCTAACTACGCTGACGACACAGCGATATTAGCCCGAGACCAAAACTCTATACACTCTTCGCTAACACTCCAACATCATCTCAATCTCTTACACGAATGGTGTGAAACATGGAAAATAAAACTTAATACGGCAAAATCGCTTCACGTAACTTTCACACTCCGTCATGGTGATTGCCCACCAGTATACATAGACAATGAACCTCTCACTACAACAGATACGGTCAAGTATCTCGGTCTGACTTTTGATAAACGACTAACTTGGAGCACACATATCAAACGGAAACGTTTATTACTGAATTTCCGACTTAAATTTCTATATTTCCTACTTCATAAACCATCAAAATTACCATAGCACAAAAATTACTCATATATTGTTCTCTTTTGAAACCAATATGGACCTACGGCTCCCAAATTTACGGTTCAACCAAACCCTCTATTTTGCAACGAATTCAAGCATTCCAGTCAAAAAAATTATGCCTTATAGCAAAAGCACCTCTTTAAGTTAGCAACAAAACCTTACATACAAATTTGAAAACACCACTTATACAAAATTCCATTGAATACCTAATATACAAACGCTTTCACGACAAGTCACACGAACACGAGAACCCACTGGTGCGTTCACTTTCCACCTTCCATTTATGATAACATAATACCGCTAGACGCCTTAAAAGACACTGGAGTAGAGGCCTGCTAATTTGATATACAAATTTTGTTCTTAGGGAGGTACCAATGGGAGCCCTACCCCTCTCAAGCCTATCATGTCATTTACATTATAATCATAATCATCACATTTTTGCTTGTTGTAAAATTTTACAGTTGTAAATAAAGAATTAAAGAGAAAAAATTTTTATTGTATTCGAGGCGGTGAGAAAAACTTGTGTTCACTCCCTCGCTGTGGAGGGAAGTAGTGTTGGACTCAATTGAGGCGTCGTCGTTCAGCTCGAAGGTGTGCTCTAAGGATTATTAAATGTAATGTGTTAGAATTTAGAATTATGAAATATTGTTAGTGCAAACGAATAACTTCCCATGTACAATATTAGTAGTAATTTAATGAACAAGTTATTTTTGTTTTAGTGAACCCTTAACACATTCAATGCTAAGCAATAATGTGGTATCTCTCCCGTCGGGCTGATTACTAGTGCAGCGTGTTCTCCGCTTGCTTTTGGAGACCCTACAAATTATGTTACTAACGTTTTTATAGATTTAGTTTAATTGCTACCATGGATTTATGTTTGCTAGTAACATAAAAGTAAACAATTCAATGCGTTTTTTAGGTTTATTTTCGTCTGTTATAATAAATGTATTACTTGTTTGAATTTTTTCATTTACCTTTACGATTTACGCGTAATTTCTTATATTATTTTAAATTACAAATAGTATAGTATAACTTTCAAGTAAATCTAAAAGTTTAAGCTATTTTGAATCGATCCCTGCAAAGATATAAAACTCACGGCTTCAATTGTACCCTGAAAACCCGTTAAAAATACTAAACGAGTATACTATACGAGGGTAGAAGCTCGTATGACGAAAATTCAAAAACGAACTGCCAAGGTTACAAACAAAAAACCTTTCTGAGGGCTATATAATAGCAAAAAACTATTATCTGACAGGCGGTGTCCCTCCGGAGTTACTAAAATTATAACAAAACAGAACCCGCTAGGTGAGATGGCAGCCTGGTAACTCACCTAGTGCTAGAGACTCACCTAGCGAGTCTCTAGCACTGAATGTGTTAATAATTGTAAACAAAAATTGTTTGGTAAAAATTGATTTAAACGTACACTATAACTGTTTTTGACGATGTCTATTCCTATTTTGGTCGTTGGCAAATAAAGATTTATTTATTTCTATAGGGAAAATAAAGTAATGAGGATTTTGGAGCTAAAACTCACGTATTGATGGCATCAATTATGTTTATGTATTTAAGACCTGAGAAGGTTTTTTTCACGTTCTCATTAGTCGACGGGGGGGGGGGGGGTTAATCCGGAAACCGGTCTGTATACATACGGAGAATTTTCTTTTTTAATCCTTAATGTGTAGCCTATACGTGGCTGTCTGTTCAATTTAAAACGATAAGCAACGCCATGAAGCACCGAGATGAGGATAATATGTATGACGAGTTAATGAGGTCCAGTCTTTTGCAGATTCAAAGAGTATAGTTAATTGAACCCCAACCTCAAAGTACATCGGCTACTACTGTACGGTATTCAAATCCGTATAAAAGTAACTACTGATGTGTAATGGCAAGATGAACCCGGGACTCAGTGTGGGCAATGCGCTGCTGTTTGCGTAGTACGTACATTTCTAAAAACATGCAACTATGTAGTATATATAGTTAATTTTTTGCTTCTTCTTTACAACACTTAATAACATTTGTTTTAATTATTCCTTATGTGTGTACGTTGCAATCTGTTCAATTCAGAAAAATAAGCAACCCCATGACCCAATGAGATGAAGATGATGTGTATGACGTGTAAATGAGGTGTAGTCTTGTACAGACTCAGGCCGCCCATTCCTGAGAGAGTATGGTTAATTGAACCCCAACCATCAAAGTACACCTGTAAACACTGTCTAGTATTCAAATCCGAATAAAAGTAACTACCTTTACTTGGATTTGAACCAGGAACCTTCGTCTTCGAAAATCAGCTGTTAAACAGCTGACTCGCGGTGACGACTTTACCTCTAGACCAACCCGGTGGTTTAATAACATTTAAAATAACATTCTGTTCCGCACTTCGAATTGTTTTACCGTGCTTTCGAACGGTCGACATGATAAACTTACAATACGCGGATAAATAACTAATTTATAACAACACTGCAGAATAATGAATAAAATAAGAATTAAAATGAAAAGAAACGGAATGAGCTTTAACGAATTAACATAGCCTACTTTTATTTGTATAAATGTACCCTAAAACGTAAAAACAGAATAACCAAATCAAAACAATATTTCCTGTACCACTCGTCGCGTAATAAAATAAGGACTGTGTACTACGAGTGTTAGTATGTTTTTAGGATTGTAATAGGGAAACTGGGTATGCGCAGTAGATTGTTTCCCTCTTACACATTGTCTCTAAGAAAGTTCATTTCGTGACTAACCATCAGTATTTTTACCAGGATTACTAAATTAGGTACTAATGACAGCTTATCATGGCCTTATTCTGTTAGTATGGGATATTTTATAATATAAGTAACATGGATAGGGTTTTTAAAACTCAAAAGTGGGAGCTAACCAGCTAACCTCATCCACACCACTATTTAAGGAGCTTAAATTTCTTACGATTCCGTAACTCTACATGTTTTTAGGTTATAATGTTTGTTACGTAAAAAACTATTGTACAAAATTTCAATGTTCACTATTATGTTATTGTTTAGATCAACAACCGAAAGGCTGGTTAGAATCTCTAGAGGTTTTACTGAGTAAAACATCTGGTGTGAAACAATCACACAACTTTCTCTTGCAATGCAAATAATTAACAATATAACCTAACATTAGTAATAAAACATAAAAAAATAAACAAAAATCTAACCTCAAAAAACGTAATCTTATTTTAATCATGAGTGAAAGACAAAGTGAAAATCAACCTCAGGATAGCTTAAAAATACGGAAAATCACTCTTTCACGCTAAACTAGGCTCCGTAGAGAAAAATGCTTTAAATAAAAGTTGTAGAGCTTTTAATTTGCTATAAATTTGATTTTATAAACGTTTGTCGTAAAATGCATACTAAGGCTGAAATCCTAAAACAAAAATTGATTTTTTTACACGTTATCATGAGAAAGAAAACAGAAAATCGCTAATTACCGCTAAACTAAGCCTTATTCAAAAAAAAGTTTGAAATAAAAGTTGTGGGATTATAAATTCTCTACAGCATTGCATAAATTTTTGCGCTAAGTGTATATTAAAGCCGCAATCTTAAAAAACAATTTTTTTACGTGAAAACAGCTTCTCCAAGAATTTTAGCAGATATGACGCCTACCCTATCTTGTAAAGCATAAAAAAATTAGTAAACCAGGCGATTTAAAAAAAAACCGTAAGAGCCGTTTTTAGAGAAAATCGCAAAAAGTGAGAAATTACACGAATAAACTACTACTTCCAGTTGACCGATTTTGATGAAAATGTTCGTGTCGGGTCCGGTAGTGGTATGTAACTTTAGTTTCAAGTTTCAAGTCCGTACGATGTTCTGCTCTTGAGATATTATGTTCACACACACACACACACACGCGCGCGCACACACACGCACGCACACACATACATACACACACAAACAAACACACACGCGCGCGCACGCACACACACACACACACACACACACACCCTTAGTACCTTGTACTACTTCTGTTCTCATAGAATAACAATTTACTTCTTGACGTAAACGAAGGTACATTAAAATGAATCATTCATAACAATGATGGAATACTATAACATGTATTAAGTAAGTATATTGAAAAGTATTATAAGTTTCATTGTCATTAAATAAATAGTTTTTCTTCTCGACATAAATTTGTCTTGTTATTTATTGAACACCCTTCCTAGTTATAATTGAATAAACATGAGCTACATAATTGAAAACGTTGTACACAAGCGCATTGTTTGAAGTGAAGTACAAGTTAACATTTCAAAAGCATTCTAAATAATAAAAAACAGTAAAATACCTTTACATTTTACTCATGCTCTAGTGTAAAAAGAAAACTATTGTAACAGAATGTACAGTATATCATAATGAAATTAAAAATAATAATTCAAAAAACTTTGCGTAATATACAAAAACTACTTTATCTAGGTTTTTATTAAAGTTTCTTGGCAAAAAATAATTACATTTTAATTTCCATTTGCAAAAATACGAGTATATATACTCTAGTAGGCTATAATATATATATTTTTGTTCTTTCATGTTAAGTTAGGTCTTGCTTTAATTTTCTTCCAACGGTAAGAAACTTTTTATACCACCTGGGTCGTCGTTTCCTTCTATATGGAGCTGGTTTATACTTTTTTTATAAACTAGGTGTACTCGTACTTATTTTAAATTTATGTTTCTGTAATTATTATTCTCCTTTCTTTTTTGTGACTAAAACTATATCCGTTTTCCAGTTTTTTTAATTGAATACACTGATTAAAATAATTGTATTATCTTATGTATTTTTTATATTATAATTTTTTTTATCTCGTGTTCCATATAATTTTTCTTTAACTTATTCTTTATTTGTTCCTATTTAAAGTAACGACTAGAAAATATTCTAAATAATATGATGAAACAAGCGTTTTTATTAAATTCCCGGTGATGTTAAAAATATAATTTAATAACATAACATAACTGAATATGACTATTTCATTTTTATAAATTGAGAAAATAAAAATGAAATACATTTAAATCAAAGGAAAAAATAATACCTGCAAAGGAAACAATTCCTGAGCGTAAAGCGTAAGTCTTTTTATCTTTTTTTCTTGTATTACATTAACACAAAAAATATATCTAAAATGAGAACTTTTGGAGCAGGTGTTCAATTTTACATATTTGTGACTAATGTGTCTTTTGAAAACCGACAGGATATGACGAATAAATTAAACAAGTTTAAGTATAATTTGACTCACAGGGTTGATCTGTAGCAGTTATTTTCAACCTTTTTTGCTACGCGACCCCCAAATAGTAAAAATTAAAAAAAAATATTTCGTGACTCCCCCCACCACAGATAATAATAGTAAGCCTTTATGTTAATGATTGAATTTGGACTGTAATTATAAATGTAAGATGTTTTTTTAATATTATTAAATCAAACTGCACTAATGTTATGTCTTTAAAGACAATACAGATAGTAAAAAAATGAAATAAAACTATTGCTATTATTTTATATTGCGGCGTTTATACTTTTATAGTAGCGATTTGTATGAACATACATGTATGACGTGCACATACATAAGCAATTTCCAAGTTCCAACTTGATGTGTACGTGCTCTTTGTAATTTAATCTCCTTCTATAATTCTCACTGTGAGAGAATGTTCGAATAAATGCATATATGGACGTCTTCGAAAAAGTCGTGCTGTTACTAGTATTTAAAAGGCGCTGACAATCGCACAACTTCAGTTGAGTTTCAAATCCAAAGCGTGCGCCTGCTGCTTTTATTTTTAGAAGTGCGATTGAAGTCAACCGTGAAACCGATTTTTTTTAAATGTCTTATACAAAATTTAGGAAGAAACTCGTGAATCACCATAACCCTTTGATGTCAAATCTGGCTACGCAGACTCTCCCAAACAATCCAATAAGACGACTTAAACGTCGATGGAGCCGGGATCTCATCAATTAACGACACGATTAGACACATTCTATCAAACCCGACACAAACATTTTCATCAAAATCAATCAACCGGAAGTAGTAGTTTATCGTGTAATTTTTCACTTTTTTGCGATTTCCTCAAAAACTGGTCCTACGATTTTTTTAAAATCCCCTGGTTTACTAAATTTTTTTATGCTCTACAAGATAGGGTAGGCGCCATATCTGCTGAAATTCTTGGAGAAGCTGTTTTCACGCAAAATATTGTTTTTTAAGATTGAGGCTTTAATGTGCATTTAGCGCAAAAATTTATACAATAAAAGTTGTAGAGATTTTAAAATCCTGAAACTTTTATTTTGTAACATTTTTTTGTATAACGCTTAGTTTAGCGATAATTAGCGATTTTCTGTTTTTTTCTCTCGCAAAAACGAGTGAAAAATCGATTTTTTTTAAATATTTCAGCCTTAGTATGCATTTTACGACAAAAGTGTATGTAATCAAATTTAATTATAATTTACAACCTACTCTATATTTTTTTTAGAGACAATAAAGGTTGTTCATTAATGTAAATTTGGTAACAAGATTAATCATAAAGTAGGCCTAATCCCTGTTTAATTATAACCTTCCGCATGTAGAAAAACTAAACGTCAGAAATATCATATGAATTATAAATAATACAATTCTAGATACTACTTTGGTATTAATAAAATAATTTAAATAAACAGAGAAAAAATCTAATCAAAAAATTTCAAGGAAATTCTATGAATATAAAATTGCGTTCCTAGGTAGGCTACATTTGAATTTTTTATACGGTGGGAGAATATTCATTCGAATTGGTGTCTGAATTGATTGTAGTGTAAGTGGATACCATCCTTTACCCAAAAACAACGCATATGTGTGGAACGGTAAAATTCTGTATTGTAATGTCTTTGTTGTTTCACAATCGGTTTTGGATAGTAACCCATAGCCCCGTAGATACCCTAAGGGTTTTACAGCTCCACGACATGTATTGTGCACCTATCTGTAGATCTAATATCTAATGCAGTTACAATGTATTGTTCTGTTTGTTGTAAACACGACCATTATGTATTCATAGTACCTAGATTATTCAGTTAAGTTACTTATGGGTTTACCTTATAATCAAGTTATTAAACTTTTCATTTCAAATAATTTTAATTAAAAAAAATTTAATGTGAAACAGATGACTATCTTTTCTTAATGGGCGTAATGAAAAATCTGTGCACAACAGACTGGTAGTGTGTTAAATTATTTACACTCAATCTGTTAGTTCTAAAGTTAAAAAAAAATAGTTCTGTTTTTTCTTATAGCATATTTAAATGAATAAGTCGTTTCAGTAAAGAAGAGATAGAGATGTAAAAGACACTAATTAGTCATCTCTAAAAGTAATGAAGTGAAAGTGTCATATGTAGGGTGGAAAATGTGTGCCTGCTGATATGTGTACTTTTCAATTCAGTGAGGAAGGCGATGAAAAAAACCACCTCACTCCTTGTTTCACTTAGTAAAATCTATAGAGATTTAAACCAGTTTTTTGGCTGATGTCCTAAAATACATTTAGAAAAATCTACCCTATGTTTAATTATTAGTAAACAATGTAAAATGCAAAACAACCTAATTGTAATAATGAAGAAATAACGCTAAATAAAAATAAAAATCTGTTTGACTTACAGTACGGGAAAAAATGCTTAAATAATGGATGTAGGGTTTATTAATTTTCTGGAACTTTAATTACAATACACTTGTAAAATGCGTACTAAGGCTGAAATATGAAAAAATCGAATTTTTTACCGATTTTAATGAGCAAAATACAAAAACTCACTATCTAGCGTCGAATAGAATTTTTATCTGCCCATAACAGACAGGTGGAGCGTCAAATTATTTACACTCAATCTGTTCGTTGCTGGGCTAAAGTAAATAGTTGTGTTTCTTATCACATGGTCAGCCAATTAAATGACTGAATCATTTAAGAACAGAAGAGGAAGAGGTGTTAAAGACACTAATCAGAGTTATCTCCTCTGAAAGTAATGAATTTCATTATACAGCCAGACCCTGTGGTGAATGAAGTGAAGGTGTCATTTGCAGAGTGGAAAATATGTGCTTTTCAGAGTCAGGTCTGGTATTTTTTCATCACTCATTTTCATATATCATCATTCTCCACTGTCTGAATAAGCAGAAATTGCAAAACAATCAGACGTAAAACAAAAGGAAAAAATGTAGTCAACTGCTGTCTTTTTTTAAAAAGCGATATCTTCAATTCTGGAATCCCTGATTTAAGCCGATTTCCGGGTGCGCATATAACGCATTAATAATAGCGGACGTTCCAACTGGACACAGCGCGTACTAGCGAGCGATTGTGGTCAGTGAACAAACAAAAATGACAGCGGCGCACTGAACCATTTTAATTGAAAATTTAAATAGTGGCGCTACCAATGCATGTTATAAAGTAAATTTTTGCGTCGTTTTATTATATTATAATTTAGACTACTCCAAGCAAGTGATGGGAAATAAAGTTATTGTTGATAACGTGTCACTGAAATTAACAGTTCTTGGGTTCGAATCTTATTCAGGCACGGCATATTTTCATACGTTACAAAAATCATTTCATCCTTCCTTCCTTCACCGTCTGCATTAGCAGTAAATGCAGAACAGTCGGACGTTAAACCAAAAAAAAAAGAAAAGAAAACTGAAAATAACAGCCTGCTCTATAAAAGGATTCGATAACCTGTTATTAAAATAACACTGTTACCTTCCTCCCTACAATACAAAATAGTACAGTAGAATCTTGGTAGTCCGGCCGTGCAGTAGTCCGGCACCTCCAGTAATCCGGCCCTTAAAATATTAGACTTAAAAGTATGAAACCTCACCCAGGACAGATTTTGGTAAAAGATTTAAATTGAATAAGAGAAATCAACTCGACTTAATTACGGCGGATTTAATATAACATGTAAGTAGTACGTTTAGAATTTGATTAAAGAAATGAATAAGCAGTTATTAATTATTGTTAAAAGGAATAATGGTTGGCCTTTTATCCAAAACCCAGAACTGGATCATACTCTTTACGTCATTCTGAATTGACAACGAAACGTAATTCTCAGAACACTAGCACCCCGACACCGCACTCGGCGATGTCAATAGCCGATAATTATGTGTAGTACAATGACTACAGAAGTACTCAGCAAACCTTTTTTTAATTAGTTAATTTAATTTAAAATCACATAGAAATCAATGCATATTCATTTTTCGTTTAAATTTATAATTTATATTTCCAAAATTCCAACACATCCAGTAATCCGGCACCCTCTCGGTCCCAAACAGGCCGGACTACTGAGATTCTACTGTAATAGGTAATAGCACGACACATGCGGAAAAGAAATGAACTAAATTATTCACTGACAGGTACTATAAGCGCGTCAGCTCGTGATCCGTGTGAGGAATTTCTGCTACGGCATGCAGTGAAAGATTATACTATTCATAAAAAAAACATTTATCATAATGTTCTTGTCATTAAAAAGTAACCTTTTGTTTTATTATTTCAATTTATTCTGTAATATAGTAACTCTTTTACTTTTCTTTCATTGTATTTATTAATATTTAGTAATTATTTACAGTTTGAGTCAGGCAGTCCTCAGGAATTAAAATATGCACGTAGTATAGAAAATAAGGAAATTGAAAAATATATATATCATAACATTAATTTATAGGCCTAAATAATTAGTACCAAATTATGATTATGATTTTTTTTACCTCAGTCAAGTGGTTAAGCCAATTCCGAGTCCTTTACGTGATTCTTCATCACAGTTTTTTATAACTGATGCAATAATTTGTCGCACTTCCGAATGAATTACCGCTTTATTTTCCCGGGAAGCCATATTTAAACAAAACAAATGATATGAAAAATACACGTTGAAATTTACCTAACACAAAACACACAAAGAAAACTTTTGGCACATTAACACACTTTAATTTCAAAATAAAAATCACTTTAGTGATCAAATATCATGAATAATGATTAACACATCCGAGACAGATTAGCACAAATGTACAACTATATATTGTGACACGTGTATCCATTGTGAAAAGCAATAATACGTAGGCCTATAATAAATAAATACATAGACATAATAATAATATTTACATGATGACTAAATGTTTTTGTACTGCACAATAAGACAAATATATTACTCACATTCTATTATGCCACCCGCCCCACTTCCCCAGGCGACAGAGATCATGAGCTGGCGCGCGTATAGTAGATTCTCTGTACAAATTTTATTGGTTTTTTTTATGGTACAGAAAATGGTAGTCCAAACAAACCACCCGGCGGCGACATCATGATTCGCTGAACGGTTTGTTTTGAATATTGACTTGCTTTAATCCTGCCGAGGCCTTTATGGATGCATGCCTGCTGAGTTCTCGGCTCAGTGTACAACTTATACTAATTATAGTACCTTGGTATGTATCCGTGGAAGATTCAGCGTGACTGGCCACCCTTGGGTTCGCGAAAAATTGCGTTTGGTTTGTCGGTTTGTATTAGGTTACAGGAAATACTGCTGTTTGTCTAAACTATGTGTCCGTGAGAGATTCAGTGTGATTTGTTGACCTTGTGATTATATTAATAACTTATTATAACGTAAAAGTAGTGGTATTAGACGAAGAGGTTATTGATAACTTCATCTTTAGTTTTAACAGTCTTATGGTGTTATAACAGTTAGACAAGCGTCATTTATACATCAGTTTACTAAACGGCCTTGAATGAGGGTGTTACAAAGTAACAGTTAACAGGGCGTAAAAAGTAACTGTTATCTCAATAACTGCCTCAATCCAGTAACTATGTTATTCATACTGATATGTTAAATAATGCCCATCACTACTCAAAGCACGGGTTATGTTTTCTTTTGGGAGTTACATTTATAAATAACTATAGGGTGATTCAAAAAGAGCGCCGGTTTTGATATATCAAGTTAAGAGATTTATTTTATTGAAAAACTGAAAATAAATACATCAACAAGTTCATCTTACCTTCCGATTTCATGTATGAAAAATGATGTCATGCATGTGTCCTCCTCTACTGCGCTGGCACGCATCAACTCTGTCCATGAAATTGGATATTACTGCACGACAAGTTTCGACTTCCATTTGCCCGATAACCCGTCGAATTTCCTCCTTCAAGTCATTCATGTTTCGGGGTTTATTGGCATACACCAATGACTTCAGATGACCCCAAAGATGAAAGTCACAAGGTGTCAAGTCACACGACCTTGGTGGCCATTGATGGTCGGAATTACGAGAAATGATGCGATCCTGGAACCGTTCACGGAGCAACAACATTGTTTCTCGTGCAGCAACTGAATTTTATACGGGTGATATTGGAGATCGTACCGAAGAATTCTCCGTACAGAAGAACATCGTAAACCCAATTGTTGAGAACGGCGACGTATTGATTTTGCTGGGCTAACAGCCACACTGTCACGAACCAACGCAACGTTCTGCTCAGTTCGGCCAGAACGACGACGTCCAGAACTTTTAAGGTCGACTGTTGAACCCGTTTAAAAAAACTTTTTCATGAGTCTGCGAACTGTTGATTCATTCGGTGCTTCATTACGTCCTAGAGTACCGCGAAGTCGCCTGACAGTAGCCGCATAACTCTCTCCACTCTGGTAAAATGTTTTGACGATTAACACTCGTTGTGCAATAGTAAACTTCTCCATGGTTAGACACAGACTGCGAGAGTACTACACTGCGAACAAGAGAAACTACAACTGAATCGTAAATCGGAATGTTCTCCGAAATAGAAATGAGGTCTAACAATGTTGCCAACCGATAAACAAAAATTTACCAGCCGTTTAAAAACCGGCGCTCTTTTTGAATCACCCGTTAGTAAATTAATATTGCCTATCTGTGTTTTCTTACAGGTGAGTCCAGAATCTATTAAAAAGTTGATATCAAGAACCCTTGTCTGGTAAGAAAATCTAACTAAAAAAAATGAGTAGAGATAAAATAGTGTAAAGTCCCAGGCCTTTCTAAGTCTGCTTCTACTGTGAACAAATAATGACGTCACTAAGCATGCGCATTACATAAAAATGTGTACACGCTGATTAAAAAGTAACAATAAAATCCTTTCAAAAGTATTTAAATACAAAATACTTTTAAAAGTATTTTTATAAATGAAATTTTTATGCCTACATCATGCCATGGCTGATGTTTTAAGTAATTTAGGTAGGCTAATTATAATTCAAAACATAGTTAATTTAATAGGAATACGACATTCATAAAGTCGTGTACCCTAGCGTGCACCCTGTAGTAGCTTGCTTTGGTTTGTTGACAGCAGGAGCAAACTAAGGACGGCTGAACTTTAGTTATAAAAAATAAAACTGTAATTGCATATTTTTAGAATTTAATATTTGTTTTGAATTTCTTCGAATTGTTAATCTATTCTCATGAACTGGATTCTTATTTTCAGAATTTTTAAGCCTTTAATTTTTACTTTACTATCACCATCAATAATATTCTTCTTTTTCTTATATCTATTCAGTCTCCTTAAGTTTACATTACATGATTTTGTCTCTCGACTGATTTTTTATTTTTTCATGGCTATTTCACGTCTTTCCCAAGCTCATAACATTTTACACCAAGCTCTTCCTTTTGTTATTCTTACCATTTCTTGTTGTGATTTGCCTAGGTTTTAGGCCTTCTCTCTTATCCCTCTCACATAATTTATCACATTTTGAGGATATTTTGTATGTATATAATCTTACAGTATTTTTAACAAAAAAAACGGGAAAAATATTAAAAAAAATAATTTATCAATATTTTTCAAGTTAACGTTAAAATATTTATTGAAAATTATTAAATAATATCTAATTTAATTGAATCGTGTAGTTTGAAAAGGTAACATCTCCAATTTTCCATCATTTTCATGTTTTAGTGAAGTCACACTGTATTTGCATCATATAATGACATTTTGTTTGAAAAGGTTACATCTCTATTATTATGTTAAATTAACTTGAAAAATATTCGTGTATGATTTAAAAAATATATTTTATCGTTAAGAAAACTGTAAGATTACATGCGAACTCTTCATAAAATGTGACTAATTATGCTAGGGGAGGGGATAACAGAAAATACCCTAGATTTTTTTCTATATAGATTCACTTCTATCCTTTATCCAAACAATTATTTTATTTCCATAATTTTTTTCAGTTGAGTCCCTAAAAACAAAGGATTAAGTCAGGGATGACCATTATCACCCAGACGTTTTAATATACTGTAAATATATTGACGAGAGTTTTTGTCATGAAAAATAGTTTATTCCTCAGACTGAGCGATGACTACCTCCGTAGTGTAGTTAATGAAAATAAAAATTTTGAAATTTGGTTTATAATCTCTTTTTCCAACGTAGTATATTATTCTCACTGTATTATAGAGAAAGCATAGGTACAGTAAGTACGTAAAATCTCCCGAGTGAGTATTTCCAAACCGCAATTACAATGATCGTTGAAATGTAATTTTATTGTTCAGAGGCAATAAAACGAAAAGATTTGATAAAACCGGAGAGTTTTCTTTTTGTTTTCCTTTTATGACGGCAATAATTTTTATTAGAATAATGGTATAAAGCCAAAGAAGAACTCAATTATAATTTTCTTGAAAACGTTAATCTAGTAGTCTAGGCGTAGCATTTTGAAAGAATGAAATAACTCGGTTGGTATTTTTTAATTTGATGAAACGCGAGTTGATGTAGAATAGGATAATATAAGCGATGTTATTTAAATGCCTTCCACGTTTCTTTATTTCTCTCTCTCTCTGTACCGACTATCACTATGTAATGGTGTGAGTAACATTTATTAAATTTTCATATAATTAAACAGATACAACGTTAATCCTTAATGAAAAACCAGTTGCGCTTGCTTTTCACAATAGTTTATTGCAAACATTTTGAACCTTTTCTACAATGTTCAACATAGAAAGGTGCAACAAATCACTGTTGTACAGAAACAAACGTTTACTTAATAATAATAATTTTATTTTCTCTTGTCCTAAATGAATATAATAAGGAAGGAAAGTAATGTTTTCATACAGATTTTTCGATATCAAGTTTTCACCGGATATACACGTTTTCAGGCCTCATGAACAAAAAAAAACATATTTTTAGCGATTGGTCTGAGTGCGAACTATATATCAAAACAGTTGAAACAACGTTGACTTGGAACTTATGTTGGGTACTAAACTACGGGACCTGATACGAAAACTTTTATCAATTTGGTCAACCGGAAGTAACAGCTTATTCGTACAATTTTTTCACTTTTTGCGATTTTCTTAAATAGGTCTCATGATTTTTTTTAAAAAATCACCTCACCTCATTTTTATGCTCTCCAAGGTAGGGTAAAAGCGTCATGTTTTCTGAAATTTTGGGGAGCCTATATTTTCGTAGGAAAAAATGGTTCATTTTAATAAGATTTCGGCCTTAGCATGCATTGTAGGGCAAACGTGTGTAATTGAAGTTGTAGAGCATTTAAACTACAAATTTTGTTTTAAACTTTTGTTTCTACACAATATTAAGTGTTTCACTATAACTATGAGCTGGGATGTGAGCTTTGATAAGGACTTGGATGTCGAAAATAAAATAAATAAATTTCAAGCATTTGTGGTGCCATTAACAGAACACTGGGTAACGGAGACGGAATCAGAGACAGTATTGAAGTTCTACAAGGAAATGACAGCCCCAGTTCTTCTTTATGAAAGTGAGTAATGGGTTACCACAAAACGCCAAGAAGATCTGAGTTGGTGTACTTAGCTTGAATGAAAAAGAGGAGAAGTACCGGAATCTATCGAGGCAACATTTGGACCGAATTCCAGAGCAAAAAATACATTTAAAAGTGACGGAATGTGTTCCAGTTGGAAGAAGGAAGGTGTAAAGACCTCGAAAAAGATGGCAGTAGTTGAGATGTACGGGTTGGAATTTCTCGTGTTTGTGTAGACTTAGAGGACGGTTTGTGAGTTCGGAACAGGCTTATGCCTAATCCTTGATAGTAAGAAGAAGAAAAAGAAAACTTTCATTTCTACAACGCTTAGTTCAGCAACAGTGATTTTCTGTATTTTGTTTCATCAAAATCGGTAAAACATTGGGATTTTTTAAATATTTTGGCCTTAGTATGCATTGTACAGTAGGCCTACAAAAAACGTATATAGTATAATATTAAAGTTGTAGGATATAAAAAATCTACAATTTTTATTTCGTCTAATTAGTGCCAATTGGAACCTTCTCGTGTTATTAAGTTGAACTGAGGTTAATTTTCATTTGCGTTATTCATTCTAGATGAAAATTAGGGTATGTTTTTCATTTTACATAGTTTATTCATGATTAAACATAGGTTATAATTACCGTAAATAAATTGGTAAGTTTTCATTTTATTTTTGACAGTTTTTATTTTTATGTATTTTTTTTATTTTTATTTTTTTGCGTCCTGAAGACTTCAGGAGGAGTATAGGACATGCCAGTTGAAACACCTGAAATACATATAAGAATCACACAATGTTTCACTTCTATCAAGAAATAAATTCTTGTATGCTATAAAAAGTTCCACCGATCAAGTAATTTTTCAGATTTTTTTTAAGGAATGAAAATTATCACAACAGTTTAAAATTGGGGTAATTTATTCATGAATTTTCTCCCTGCGTAAGTAGGTTTCTGTTCAAACAATTTTGTGGAGTGATTAGCCATACAATAATCATTTCTGTTTCTCGTGTTATGATTGTGAACATTGAAATTTTGCATAAAATTATTTTGCCTAACATACGTAATCACCTCAAAAGTGTAGAGAGGGGGAACTGTAAGCAATTTAAGCTGCTTAAATAGTGGTTTGCATGAGGTTAGCTGGTTAGCTCCTGCCATACACCTAATAGCTTTCTTTTGAATTTTTAAAAACCCTATTCATATTACCCATGCTAGAATTACCCCATACTAAGATACCATAACGGATAAGAGTCAGAATGAGGCCATGATTAGCTGCCATTAGCAATTTTTTATAATTTAATCTGGCAATTTGTTTTAGTGCAAATACCCCGATGATATTTTACTACAAACTTGATTAGTATAGAAGTCCGAAGACGAAAATCTATCTAGAGATTTTCTAAAAATACCTTCGAAAATCAGGTGCGCGGTATATTTGAGAAAGTACGGTATATTACGTTATTTACATTAGGACGAGAAAGTCGTTTGAGTGTTTCACAAGAATTTTTTAATCAAAACTTTAAATAATGACTTTATAAACTTTACTATCCGGGTTATTACGTTTTCCGAGCACACTCATGCCTTAATTAACATGAAAAATCGGGAGTCAAGCGGAGTTTCTTAATAGAATTATAAGTTACCTACAGTGCTATTATACAGTAACTCACCCAATTCATATAATATTATACTATATCCCCCCCCCACTATTGACATTATGTCAAAAGTTTCTATTGATGATGGCACAAAATATTTCAGTTTTGACGCGTGAAAATTATAATTTGCTTAAATAATTTATTTCCATGCTCAACCTAATCGATCGGTCGTTTTTTTCGGTTATCCAATAGACAGTGCCATATGAATTTTGTAACTCGTTGTTAATTTGAAACTTCATAAATTATGCATTAATTTATTCAAATGTACTTTTTATTAGCAGCTATTAAATTCATTATTGTGTTTAATTACTATTCAAATGATTATTTAATTGTTATTTTTGTGTTGTATCAACCAATTAAGTTTTAATTAACAATATTATTACTGCTAAAAAATAATTATTAATGTTTGAAATTAGAAAAAGTAAATATTAAGTTTTATGAAATTGTTTTTTTCTAATTTTTAATTTATTATGAAGTTTTATATACAGGGTGATTTTAAATTGAACGGTAATTTCTGTAGATCCAATTTTACAGCTGAAAATAAGAAAATAAAATTCATATAAGCACCATTCAATTCATATAAACACCTGGTTCAAATCCTAGCAAAGGTAGTTACTTTTATACGGATTTGAATGCTAGACAGTGGTTGCCGGTGTACTTTGATGGTTGGGGTTCAATTAACCATACTCTCTCAGGAGTGGTCGACCTGGGTCTGTACAAGACTACACCTCATTTACACACCATACACACCATCCTCATCTCATTGGGTCATGGGGTTGCTTATTGTTCTGAATTGAACAGATTGCAACGTACACATATTAGGAATTTAAATATATATAGGGTGATTCAAAAAGAGCGCCGGTTTTGATATATCAAATTAAGAGATTTATTTTATTGAAAAACTGAAAATAAATACATCAACAAGTTCATCTTACCTTCCGATTTCATGTATGAAAAATGATGTCATGCATGTGTCCTCCTCTACTGCGCTGGTACGCATCAACTCTGTCCATGAAATTGGATATTACTGCACGACAAGTTTCGACTTCCATTTGCCCAATAACCTGTCGAATTTCCTCCTTCAAGTCATTGATGTTTCGGGGTTTATTGGCATACACCAATGACTTCAGATGACCCCAAAGATAAAAGTCACAAGGCGTCAAGTCACACGACCTTGGTGGCCATTGATGGTCGGAATTACGAGAAATGATGCGATCCTGGAACCGTTCACGGAGCAACAACATTGCTTCTCGTGCAGCGTGACGCGAGGGTTTTCTAAACCCCACATGCGGCAGTTCTGTTTATTAACAAAACCGTTTAAGTGGAAGTGCGCCTCATCACTGAAAATGATTTTGTTTGCGAAGGTGTCATCATCCTGCCGTTTTCTCAATACCCAGTCAACAAACTGTCGTCTCTTCTGGTGGTCTGCCACTTTCAAATGTTGCGTCAACTGAATTTTATACGGGTGATATTGGAGATCGTACCGAAGAATTCTCCGTACAGAAGAACATTGTAAACCCAATTGTTGAGAACGGCGACGTATTGATTTTGCTGGGCTAACAGCCACACTCTCACGAACCAACGCAACGTTCTGCTCAGTTCGGCCAGAACGACGACGCCCAGAACTTTTAAGGTCGACTGTTGAACCCGTCTCAAAAAACTTTTTCATGAGCCTGCGAACTGTTGATTCATTCGGTGCTTCATTACGTCCTAGAGTACCGCGAAGTCGCCTGACAGTAGCCGCATAACTCTCTCCACTCTGGTAAAATGTTTTGACGATTAACACTCGTTGTTGTGCAATAGTAAACTTCTCCATGATTAGACACAGACTGCGAGAGTACTACACTGCGAACAAGAGAAACTACAACTGAATCGTCAATCGGAATGTTCTCCAAAATAGAAATGAGGTCTAACAATGTTGCCAACCGATAAACAAAAATTTACCAGCCGTTTATAAACCGGCGCTCTTTTTTAATCACCCGTTATATATACGAGTATATACCGGGTGTCCATTAAGTCTGGAAACGGCTGAATTACAGAAAAGTGAGCGTGACTAGGTGACCAGAATGACTTTAATTGCTTGTTGCACCAAAAAAACTATTCTGGGCGATACTTGAAATTTTTGTCCGCCATCTTGGATCCGCCATATTGGATTTAACTTTCTTAATTTAAATAGGATGATGGTCGTATGATACATGATTTCGATCTAAAATTTCAAAATAAATTCAATGCCGAAAGCCGGAAATCGATATCTTTTTTCGTTTTTGAGATATTATCATTCAACTATCCAGATCGGAGCAGAACGGCCATTCCTCCCTCCTCCGTCTTTGAGCCTACATAGACAATTTTGGTAGCAAGTGAACGGCTACACATAAGATTATTGAAAATAATAAGTTTTTTAATATCTCCACTCATTAATAAATAGAAAATTGTTGTCATTAAGAAAAACGGAAAAGCAATTTAACGGCATAAACGGTTTCAATCAATATTGCTTCGTATGCTAGTTAACGCTCTATTTTTTGTGTCAAATCACACATTTCACTCGGACCTAAAAATCCAATTTATTAATGACATCGTACGAGAAATGTATCACCGCTTTAGATTAAAATTACTTAACAACTCCGACCCTTGATTCGTGAACTAAGTTCTCCACATTTACCAAGCAATTCATACCATCGTCGGCTCAGCAGGAGGTTGAGCAGAGACTTGGGTTAACTTCATTCAGTACAGTTCAAATTTAATTACTCATAATAAAATCATAAAAATAATTAAATTTACTATTATAGATTAAATAATCTTAATGATTAAATTGTGAAAAGTGATTAAATTGTAATATTAACTGCGGGAGTCCTACTAATGAGTGGTGCCTTTAACGTGTAACGTCATTTTTAAAAGTATATTTATTAAAAGCATATAAGTTATATATTTTTTTATTTATTTATTTAACGTCGCATCAACTGCAAGGTCATTAACGACGACGTTGGGGGATAACTGTGGGAGGATGAAATTATTTTTTGTAACGTATGAAAATATGCCGTGCTTGAGTGGGATTTGAACCCAGAACCGCATGAATGGAGGCGAGCACATTACCAACTACGCCAATGCGGCTGGCATAAAAGCATATTTGTTGGTTGTGCAAAACCGTACACAGTTGTAAATAACAGTAAATAAAGTGAAAAAAAAAAATTAAAACCGGCGCTCTTTTTGGATGACCCTTTTAAATAAAAGTGAAAAAAAAAACCGTCAATAGTAACAGATTTAATATCTACCTGTAATTTAACGTAAGGTGTAATAATATATATTATATAAATAATATTAAATTCAATAAATATTTATTTGTATACATTTATATATATTTATTTATTTATTTACAGACATGTGTTTTAACGGTATTATAAATTACACGCATCCTCGCACATTTCCCGAATAAGCCTCCCTAAATGAAAGTGCTCTTCAGTAATCACAATTTCATTCAAATAACGGCCTGTGAATAAAATTATTAGCGCTTAATCTCTTCTCTGTACAATTGATTATGAATAAATATTTATATTAGGCTTATAATCGAAGGAAAAAATTTTCGTTTCATCAGCGGATTTCAATTTTCCATGTGTTATAAGCCTGTCAAATTAATAAAAGCTTAGTAAATTATGTTGGAAATACATTGGATATCTATAATTTATTCATTTATTAAAATATTTGAAATGGTCGTTAAATAAACAACTGACTTTCCGATTATCTTTGCCCAATGGGTTTCAAGCCAGCTTTGTCAGCCAACTGGTAAGAGTCGCTATTAATCAATGACCTTAGCGGATGAAGGTGTTTTGTTACAAAATTATAGTTTTGAGGAAAATGCAATCAAAAATCTAAAGCTCCCAACGTTTTGTGAGCGTGCTGTGATTTTATTTTGGTACCTTTTTATTATCCCTTCACGAAAAATTATAAATTAATTGTTCTTCAAATTTTACTTTTCAATATTATTCTTATGTATCAGTTTTCTCAGAACTTTCCTTTGCGTACAATTCCTTCATCCACAAAAATTCTGTTTCCTTTGAGAATGGATGAACAGCAGGCTATTTCAATAATACAAGATAAAATTTTTCATTAGAGAATCTTTTAAAGAAGTTCTTGATAACAGCTTTTATTGATGGCGTTTAATGTTTATTGCTAAAGTTAACGGTTATTGACAATGTGTAAAATGATAATGTTTTCTATTCTAGAGAAACAAGGTGATCTTTACCCCTTTATTCAATACAAAACACAAAATTATATGGTACATGCCCCTTGATCCTCTAGTATTTCCTTAAAGTGTTAAAATATACCATTCTATACCACCGAAGTAACTAAATAAGCATGCAATAATATATATATATATATATATATTTTTTTTTTGTTTTTTTTGTTTTCATTTTTCATAGTTTATTAATGATTAAACCATAAGGATATATATTGTTAATTATTTACATTTGCAAGAGAAAGTCGTGTGAGTGTTAAACATTAGATTATTTTAACTTCGTGCACCACTTGAATTAGCAAGAAAACAAAATGATGTTAACCAAAATGTATGCCCAGAACGGGGGTGGAGTGTTAAATTAATTGCACTCAATCTACTGGTTCCAGGGCTACAAAAAATAGTTCTGTTTCTTATCACATAGTCAGCCAATATGACTGAACTATTTAAGAACAAAAGAGGTAGAGATGTAAAAGACACTAGTCAGAGTTATCTTCTCTGAGAGTAATGAATTTCACTATACAGCCAGACCCTAAGGTGAATAAAGTGAAGGTATCATGTGCAGGGTGTAAAGTGGGTGCTTTTCGGAGGGCCTGGCATTCGGTTAAGCATACTCATTTAACTCAGTGAGGAAGACTCATTTAACTCAGTGAGGAAGGCAATAGTAAACCACCGCACTCCTCGTTTTTACTTAGTAAAACCTCTAGAGGTTCAAACCAGCTGTTGACCTAAACAACACAACCGAAATGTATTTTTCAGTTGGATTAATTATGAAATAATTTCACTAAATCCCATCTGTATCAAATAATGATGGTTTAATTAGAATTAAATTATTATAATTAAATCATGCTTAGAATGAGTTAGTCGGGATTAATTGAGTCTTGGGTTAGGAAATGATCATCGTCATATGGTGCGATTAAATTGGCAGAATATGTACCATATGTACCAGTATTACTATACACAAGTACCGTTAAAACTTTATTATTGTGTGCATAGCTATAATCTAGTACACTACTAATATTATTAGAGTATTAGTATTTCGTATTTAGTATTGGTACTTGTAGTATTACGAATATTGTTATTATTACTAATATTACTTGTTAACAAGCGTTTGTACTTCATAACAAGGTGTCTATAAACAATATTCACTGTTTCAATACATTTCTATCTTCTTAACGTAAAATATCTGGTGTAAAACACTCGTACGACTTTTTCTTGACAATGTAAATAATGAACAATATAACCTACTTTTAATTATGACTAAACAATGTAAAATGTTAATCTTAACCCAATTTTAATATTGGGTAAATCACAATAAATGAAAATCAATCTTTGGAAAACTTAAAAACACTGAAAATTACCAGTTGACGCTAAAAAAAAATCTCATTTTTACAGTTCTTGATGAGAAAAATACATAAATTCATTAATTATAGCTTAACTAAGCAATATACTTAGGAAAAAGGTGTTGGTTTTTTAATTTCCTTCAAATTTTACTCTAAAATAAATAATAATGCCACAATCTTAAAATTAACCGTTTTTATTATGACAATAAATCCACCAAAAGTTCAGCTAAGTGCTCACCCTATCGTGTAGAGAACCAAATTCGTAATTAATTATTAAAAAAATTGCAAGAGCCATTTTTAAGAAAAGTGTAAAAAAGTAAGAAATTACACCAATAAACGACTATTTCCGGTTGACCGATTTTTATAACAATATACGTTTGAGGTTTTTTTTGTAATATCTAACTTAAGTTTCGAATTTCAACTTCGTACAAAATTACGTTCTTGAGATATTTTGTTTACACATACACTGAATCACGCAGACCAATAATTTAATACAGTGAAACTTCTGCTAACGGACACTTCCGAATTGCGGATATTTCCTAATAGCGGACAATTTTAAAAGTCCCGGCATTTTCCCGTAAGACACAAAACTAAAATATTTCCTAATAACGGACCCTCCACATAACGGACGCGAACAGTTAATTTGTATGGTTTTGAAAATTCAATTTCTGGAAAGCGGGCAAATATTGTCCATAAAAAATGTTAATACAATGTATGCAACACATTGCATTTCCAAAAACTGACGGATTAATCATAGACAGCATAACATATGATTGGTTTTGTAGAGCGCTTGCAAATTTATTACCATTATCCGGTTCGATAAATTCGTGAAAAAGCGTTAGAAGTTGCCAAATATAGGTAATGTGTAAATTTTGTAATCAACTTATGTACAATCCTGGAATACAAACATAATGTATGTTGGATTACTTATAAGTACTGTACATGCATGCATATTTTTTATATTGCATAATAGATAACATATATTTCTTTTTTGGTAATTTTATATACACGTACTATAATACTATTGTATTAAATAATTTTTTTTTATTGCATAAACGTACATAGTATGTATTTTATATATTCTTGTTAAATACGTTACATTACGCAATACATAATATAAATACAGAAAATTGTACAGTACACATATTTCTCATTAGCGGACACTTCTTAATAGCGGACAAAATTTTTGGTCCCGCGAGTGTCCGTTTTTCAGAAGTTTGACTGTACATGCTTTTTGGATTGTAAGCATCTTTTATGATAAGTCGTTGGTATACCCATCTTTTTCTACAGAGCCTAGTTTAGCGTCAATCAGTGATTTTCTGTAATTTCTTCAAATTTTCAATTTACGTCATTCACTCATGATTAAAATTAGGTTGTTTTTCATCATTTATACTGGCAAGAAAAAGTCGTTAGAGTGTTTTCCACGAGATATTTTGTTATTATAATAGTACACAATTTAACTGATCTTATAACAAGATGCAAGAGCCCAATCACTCGTTCACGATTTCTCTAATTCCCTATCAACAACACAACTAAAATTTGGCCGGCCTGTTGGCGTAGTGGTTAGCGTAACTGGCTTCTATGCCGGGGTCCCGGGTTTGATTCCCGGTCAGGTCTGGCATTTTTTCATCACTCATCTTTATGTATCATCCTTCTCACCGTCTACATTAGCAGCATTTATTGCAAAACAGTCAGACGTAAAAAAAACTAAAATTTGACGCATTAGTACCTTAGGACTGAAATAATAAAACTAAATCATTTAGATTTCGGTCACGTGCGGCTTAAAGGTAGAAAAGGGTGACTACACTAAAGGAATACTTACTATTTCTTTATTTTGCAAAGTTTCAAGTGATATATGTCAGGCAACTCTGTGTAAGAGAGATCTTCACAAGAGTTACATAAGAGTAAATAGACGGTACAAAGTAGAGCCCATAAATACGACACAAGAAACAAACACCTGCTCCTTTTTTGACTACCCGAGAAATTCGCTGTTTTCTCACTTGGCTCCTGAATTTTAAAACTGGCTTCCTTAAATTAATTATAACAGACCAAAATTAATTTAAAGATGATATGCAAAAATTGTTTAACGTGACAGCAGTTGAATTGTGTATCATAAAATAACAAGATATCAAAAACTGAACACAAATTGAACCTTAGTTCTTCATTTTTATCTTACAAAAATATTCTTTACAATGTAATCTTTGTTAATTTAGACTTAAATAATATTACAAACAAACTTAGCATAAATTACATAGGTACAATTTTGAGGTAACATCTATATTAACATTTAATTAGTAATTTCATGTTTATTATAACCCGTAAGCATAAGTTCGTTCGGGAACTGTATAAAATAAAAAAACAAACAGACTTCTTTAAATTACAATTTATTTACAGACGTAATTCATAATTCGTCGTTTAGGATATCAGCAGAAAGGCTGGTTTGAATCTCTAAAGACTTTACTAAGTAAACCAAGGTTTGGTGGTTTCACTCACTCTCCACACTCCATATACACATCATACATTATTATTCTCATCTCATTGGGTTGCTTAATCCTTTTAATTAAACAGATTTCAACGCACACATTTTAAGAAATAATAAAAATAAATGAATAAAACATATTCTAAATTTTGTCCTCTCACTTGCTAGTTGGGTATTTACACAAATTTTAGAAATTATGCTAATTAGAGTTTAGTACAAGTTACTGAAATGCATTTTGCTAGGAAAGATACAGGGTAAGAAAGGTGTCGGAAGACGACGAATATCCTGGTTAAAGAACTTGAGGACCTTGTTTGCAACATTTACTGCAAGACTCTTCAAAGAAGCAGCGAATAAAATTATCATCGCCAGAATGATTGCCAACATTCGGTAGCGCAGAGGTTTTCAACCTTTTAGGCACTGTGCCCCCCTTTGAACACTGATGTGAGGTCATCCCCCCCCAAAAAAACCACTATACGTGGTCAAAACAAGTAGTAAACTACAATTGGAATATGAAACAAACTGGTTTTTACATTAAACTTTAGATAATTTTATACATAACATATAACTTTATTTTGAACCCTATAGTTGGGAGCTGACATGTTTGCTAGTGCGGGATAAAGTGCAAGAGGGTCTGGGAATACAGTATTTATTCGAAATGGTTTGTGAGTAATATTTTTAGAAGAGCGCGTACTAATGGTATTATTATTACTACTACTAGGTTATAGGAGGAGGGGAATCGTACAAACAATCCTCTTCACCCAAATTTCGTACGCTAGCAATCAAGTGAGTTCCCATCTATATTGTCACTATTTGTGTAGCTACAGAATTTCATTAATTTTTTAAATAATAGAATTATAGAATTAAATACAAGTTTATTTAAGGTAATCTATCCGACGTATATAATATTGATCAACGTTAATGAGAAGGCTCACACTGTTTGTACTTAACAAGTTTTTCAATTTTTGGTTGTAACAAAGCACGCCTCTAGTCACTAGCCTTGCTCAATATTTTGACTTTATGTACGCTAACGTAAAAATTCCACATTCACAGGAATTTATTGATAAAGATGAAAATAACTTAACCAAAAATCTTCCACATTCATGTTTGCAAAGTCTGTGTTTGCTTGAGAATCACATTTTAGGTCAATTGCTTGTTCCTGATTGTGGTCATTCATATATATGAATTAGTCATTTCAGAAAGCCCATAAATCAAAATTTTACATTTTTTCTTTAGTGCATTTTAGAACTAACTGAATGTAAACACACTATCCCTATATCTCTACATCCCTACAAAATCACATAAGTCCGGCTATCCTTAGGTAATATATAACATTGAGAAAAGGCTTATCCTTAAGGATAGTGTTTCCTTCTAATTAAAAAATGAAAGTGGATGTTCTTTTGAAACTTAAGCTCTACTTTCTAGTGGAAGGGGCCACATAAAAGATTCTATGTAAAAATCTTTTTAAAGTGTAATAATTACTGTTTCTCACAACAAATCGTGAGAAAGAACGTGAATAGCCCTGAAAATCAACATTTTTCTTTCTTAACGTTAATAATTTCAATTTCGATTATTGCAGAAAGCTTTTTAAGTCATAATGACCTATGGTAGGCCTATTTTTGACCTAGGCTTTCTGAAATTTTCAATTTATATGCGATCATGTGAAAATATACATTCGACTACAAAACTGAGTAAATTATAGTTTTACTTTATTTATTTATTTTTTAATACACTCATGCCTCCCTTAAAATTCTTCGCCCCCCCCCCACGGTTCAGAACCACTGCAGTAGCGGATTGGCACCAAAATAAGAAGAAGAGTTTACCATACTTTTTACTTTCTCTTGCCGATATGAATATATAGGAAGGAAATTATTGTTTTCATGTCGAGTTTCAAAATTGGGTTTTCACACGTTTTCAGACCCCCTGAACCCAAAAAACATGTTTTAGAGATTGGTCTGTGTTTGTGTGTGTGTGTGTGTGTGTGTGTGTAAACAGAATATCTCAAGAACGTAACATCGTACAAACTTGAAACTTGAAACTTAAGTTAAACACCACTACCGGACCTGACACGAACATTATCATTAAAATCAGTCAACCGGAAGTAGTAGTTATTCGTGTAATTTTTCACGTTTTTGCAATTTTCTCAAAAACGGTCCTACGATTTTTTTAAAAAATCGACTGGTTTACTAAATTTTTTATGTTCTACGAGATAGGGTAGGCGCCATGTTTGCTGAAATTCTTGGTGAGGCTGTTTTCACGTAAAAATTTGTTTTATTAAGATTGCGACTTTAATATGCATTTAATCGCAAAATGTATATAATAAAAGTTGCTGACAATTAAAAATCCTACAACTTTTATTTGAAACATTTTTCTGTATAACGCTTAGTTTAGCGGTAATTAGCGATTTTATGTTTTTTTCCTCACGAAACCGTGTAAAAAATAGATTTCTTTAAGATTTTAGCCTTAGTATGCATTTTACGACAAAAGTGTACATAATTAAATTTATAGGAAATTAAACGATCTACAACTTTTATTAATAGCATTTTTCTCTACAGAAGCTAGTTTAGCGTGAAAGAGTGATTTTCCGTATTTTTAAGCCAAACTGAGGTCGATTTTCATTTTGCGTCTTTCACTCATGATTAAAATAAGGTTATGTTTTTTGAGGTTAATTTTTTGTTTATTTCTAATGTTTTATTACTAATGTTAGGTTTATATTGGTCATTATTAGCATTGGCAAGAGAAAGTTGTGTGAGAGTTACACACCAGATTTTTTATTAAGGTTGTCGGTACCTTCCTACAATACAGACATTAATGGAAGAGCGTTACTTTATTGACATCCTGTATAACACGTATGCACTATTGGTATCATAATGAAGGAAAGCCGTTCAATGACTTTAACATGATTAAGTAAATCCACAAACCAATAGTTTAATCTAGACAACCGTAAATTCACTAAATACGCTTATTCATCTGTTCCGTTTCTGTTTCTTTACCTAGTACCTACACACATACGGTACATGCTATATTTATTTATTTATATATTAGTAAGTTATTCATATAAACATGCATAACTTACCAGTTTTAAAACCAGCAACTCGATGTTTCGTAGGTAATTTATTTTTATGTACATAACATAAGCACGATATTCAGGAATAATGTACGGAACATTTTACGTTCGTAATTATCTTTAGATCTATGCTATTAACTGTTAAGGAGCGTAAATTGGCGTACATCGGACACCTGATGAGAGGCGGTAGGTATGAGATGCTTCGGCTGATCATTGAGGGGAAGATTCAGGGGAGCAGATCAGTGGGGAGGAGACAGAATTCTTGGCTCAGGGACTTACGTCGATGGCTCGGCAGAACGTCATCCGAGATCTTCAGAGCCGTCAGATCTCGAGTGATTACAGCCAATTGGATCGCCAACCTTCGAAGGGAGATGGCGCAATAAGAAGAAGAAGAATTATCTTTATCATGTATTTTATCATCGTTTTCTAAATTATTTTTTTTCATTTGGAACAAACCGCAAATATTGAATGTAGCTCACCGTTAATACTGAAAACCGTAACAGAAAATGGAACCGTGAATATCAAATTGCGTGAATACGGAGCGTTGACTGTAATGAATTTCATTATACAGCCAGATCCTGTGGTGAATGAAGTGAAGGTTTCATTTGTAGGGTGGAAAGTAGATGCTCTTCGGAGGGCCTGGTGTACTGATAAGAATACGTTTCAACTCAGTGAGGAAGTCAATATTGTATACCACCTAACTTTTTGTTTTACTTAGTAAAGTCTTTAGAGGTAAAATCAGCCAAAAGGATGAATTAACTTAACAACAACAGCGCTTTTTATATTTACAATTCAGCGGCAGAGTATTACTATAAATCAAAATTTTTGATACAGCTGAATTTCATTTGAGTTTTACGACTCATCGTCATTTTTGAAGCCAGAAAGGTGTATAGTCAATACTTTTACACCGTATTCGCTGAAACTTAAAAACTAATCTTCTCTTAAGAAACTACTTTCGATTAATCAATACTTCTATACTAATATAATAAAGAAGAAACGTCTGTTTGTTTGTTTGTATGAGGTAATCTCAGAAACTACTGAACTGATTACAAAAAATCTTTCATTTTTGCATAGCTTAGAGCTTTCTGATCAATATAGGCTATTTCTCAACTTTAAGTAACTTTAATTAAGTTAGTTAAGCAACTTAACTGTGACGATGTCGCATGTTTTAGTCCATCGGGTGCGTAGCATTTTTATTTTTTCTAAGTCCTCTGGATGGTGTATTTTATGGGCTAGCAGCACGATTCAATTTTTATATTTCATAGAAAAACGTGAAGAATAACATACGATTCCAAAAACCTTAAAAATTTGGAAATATTCAAAATTTTTATTTTTTTACTGTATTTCACGAAAATTTGTTTTCATTCGACAGGTAGTGAATAAGTCATATTTCTAATTACTCTGCGTACCGCACCCACGTATTACTGTCTCTTGTCTCCACCATATAACAGCTGTCTCTTTTGCATCGGTATTCTTCTATGCATTCTATTCAATTCTGTAAAATTGCAGGGACGAACATTTAAAACGGTGGGCATCGATTTGAGACAAGAGGGCTTCCTTCACTCATGGACAACTTTATGTCGGACTTTCTAGAACTGGAAGTGCAGAAAACCAATTTATTTTGCTGCTTCAGGACAACAAAACCACAAATGTTGTATAAAGTGATGTTTTATTGTATAGAGAGGTTTTAAAATAATTTAATAAGCCTTCATTAGCTGTTGTGAAGCGAAGCGAGCGGGAGTTGCTAGTTATCTATGCAGATATAAAATTAATGATAGGCTACTTATTCTAATGCAAAAATATAAAAGTTGAATTTTCTCAAAAAAATTTAAAGGTTTTGTGTAAATTTTCCATAATTACTAAGATACATATTTCCTGTGCTAATTATCTTAACATAGCATAGATAGACTATATTTGAAAGCTAAAAATACCTAATTAAATACATAAACAATAAAAATCCATTAACAATAATTATTTTAATTTCATTTATTGTAAATAAAATTAAGAAACCAACAGAATGGTCAAATAAAATAATAAAAAACTTTCTTAACGTTCTTTCTTTCGAAACTTGAAGGAGAAGCGCTTTCATGGCTTTAGTTACATCGACTGCTCGTAATAATATTTAAAATTTAACACACCCGTATTATGTTTACATAACTATTAACTTCCTCTGTACGTCATGATCATTACATGAATCAATTCTCGTGATCCCTGTACGGCTTTTAATTAAAATTTTGGTTCTGTAGAAAAACTGAAAACTTTGTAAAAGTAAGCATGTACATTTTATTGTTATAGAGCCATAGGCTAAGTAGATTTGGTAAATGTAGAAACATTTTTAAAAAGAGATTTCCCAATAGAATTAACCGTAAAATAAGCAGAATACTAAATTAGTTTTTCTTTTCCACTTTTAAAATTTCAGTGAATTTAAATTTATAAAAAAGAGAGAAAAGAAGGAACATAAATGAGAATATTATTAAGTGATTAAAACTAAGTCAGTAAGATTTTTCCGTTTCAGTTTCCTTTCTGAATTTCAATTGTCTAAGCTTTATTACAAAGCCGTTTCAGTTTTGATACAATTCCTTCAACCTATTTTAGTCGGTAATGATAAATTATGAAATTTATTCCCTAAACTGTTGGAATTTCAACAATTCTACCTCAACAATTTTCACCCAAGTATAAATTATCACTCCTCAACTACCACATAATCAAACTTCAAATAATTTAGATGTAAGGTATCCGGTCATGATGAAGTTCATACAAATCAAACTATTTTGTAATTTCAATGAAAACTCTCACTCAAGTTGAATTATCTGTTTGTTTTGTTAGTCTCTTATCATTTCCGCTTACTAATTATCACGTTAAATGATTTTTTCTCACGTCTTTTTTCGTCATTGCAATTTTCGCCTTTTCTAAGCCTTCTCAATTTTTTCACTAAGCTCTCACTTCCTTTGTTTAATTATTGATGAGCAAATTTTCAAGACATGTTATGTCACACTTTTAATAATATAATCTGTACTATGTATAAATAATCCGTACTATGCCCCAGGCAAAATTAAAAATAACCTTCGAAATAGTTTTTACACGTCTTTCACAGTACAGTTTTAAAAATAAGCTCTAACAAGTTTCTGATAGAAATTTTTTTATGATATTAAATAAATTTTGAAGAATGTTTTGTCATCAGTCTCTGCTGGTTTGATACAGTTCTCCAAGCTGTTCTATCTTACACAAGTTGTTTCATATCTTCATACCTGCAACACCCTACATCTTTTGTAATTTTAATTTCTCTTCTACCACTTTATTTTAAACTCCTAATATTTCACGTTCCAACTCAAAGAACCTTAGATTTTTTCTCTTTTTGATAAGGTCTCCTCAGATAGTCCTCACCCGGAGATCCGAACTGAGGACTAGTTCACTTCCAAAATTTTTCACCGAAGAGGACACAAACATACTTTTTATTCATATTTTGAAGTTCTCGAAGCTTTTGAAGATCTGCATATAACCAATCTAAACAAGCCTAACCAGAATCTTACAAGAGGGAGTTTCCCAACGATAATTCTAGTCAGACAGAAAAAGCTGTAGTTTCTAGTTGCTTTCAGTTTTTTTTCTTGACAGACTAAATGCCACAAGGCACCGTCTGCCAGAGAGGGATGACCAGTCCTTCCAGTTCCGTTCACTATGAGACGGACACCATGTTGATGAGCGGTCACAAGGCTACTAACAGGCCATATAACATGAATGTATGGATTGGACACTAGCCTTCTATCCCGGCCGGTTCCTATAAGTATTTTGGAAAAGGAATTAAGGGGTCTCCTTCCAGTTAATGACAGAAACCCTTTATGGCCCAAATTTTGAATATCTACAGAAAAAAGTTTTTAAACCGGGTTCAACTGTCTCGTTAAAGTGTATGTGTCCACAGTAAATTTGCGGAAAAAAATATTTTCTATCGTATAAAATTACAGAAAAACAAACCTTTTGTACATTTTCGGTTATACAGAGTGGACCACGTAAAGTGTTACAATTCAATTATGGAAGAACGGTTAACAAAGAAAGTTGAAACAAACATAATACCCCGCTAAATTAAACCGAAGGAATCCATTAAAAATAAAACAGTTCCCGTTTAAATTTAAACATTGTGTTCCATAAACTGACGGTCATGGGTTCCAATCTCAATATTTTCATATGTATACACTTTGTTTTGCAGCAAATCGTTTTAAAGCTGTTCATCTTTAACATTTTTAAGAAAACAGAATTGAAAAATATTAAAGCATTCAAAAATGGCGTGTTAGCGGGTTAGTTATTGAAACCAGTTCTATTTAACGTGCTGCAATTGTAACAGATCTCCATACTATAATAGTGTAGAATTTTTTGGATTTTTTTAAGTAATAGTTAATTAATTACTTGATTGTAAATGACCATCTCTTATTTTTAGTTTAGTTAAAATCTTAGGTTTTTAATAACATTTTGTATAATTATAATCAATTTAATTAAAGTAGTTTAATTGTTTGACCAGTAGTTATAATAGTAATTGATTAATTTGTTAGAAATAAATTTAAATAAGTTGTACTTGTTAAGTTTAAAAGGAAGTTTGTTTATCATTTATTAATAATTAGATTCCGAAAGAAGCTGAAATAAGCGTTATAATATAGTTACTATAAAAGGAAGAAAACTGAAATATTTCAGATATGTTATGCAAGAAGAACGGTAACGGCTCGCTGATTATACAGGAAAAAATATCAGGAAAAAGGAAACCAGGAAGTATAATCGCTGAAAAACTTTTAGAACAACATGGGGAAAACTCATGGCTCGAGTCGACTGCGTTGTAAATGAGATAAACCCCTCGCTTCGTCTCTTAGCCATTCTGTAAAGTCATTTCATTAAGAACTGGTCTAATTTATTATTGAACAGTGCCTGTACCATGAAACTGCTGTCCACCCTTACGGTTATTTTTCTCCTTTTTTAATATTGTTGTTTGTCTTTCCGTCATTATGATGTTTCATGGAACGTGTGACTATGAACAATAAAATGGTTAGCCTACAATCAGGTTAATGATATTCTATTATATACGATAGAACACCATATCAAACAAAATATTTGTAAATTATTTAGGTCATGTAATCTCTGTTGTTATTTCCAGGCGCAATCTATAGTTTTAGTTTTATGAAAATAGTAAGCTAGTATTTATATAAAAATATAGTTTTGCTTAAATGAGACCATTTACTAACAAATTTCAAAGAGATCAAGAATTAATTGTATTGTTGTTAACCCATCGGGTTGGTCTTAAGGTAATGTCGTCACCGTGAGCCAGCTGTTTAACAGGTGACTTTCGGAGACGAAGATTACTGGTTAAAATCCTAGTAAGGTAGTTACTTTTATGCGGATTTGAATACTAGACAGTGGTAACCGGTGTACTTTGATGTTTGGGTTTTAATTAACCATACTCTCTCAGGATTGGTCGACCTGGGTCTGTACAAGATTACTCCTCATTTACGTCATATCATCCTTATCTCATTGGGTCATGGGGTCGCTTAATATCCTGCATTGAACAGATTGCAATATACACACATTAGGGATTAAAAAAAATTGTTATTAATAGCCTACTAGTTAAGATAAAATTTTTTGTACTGTTGTTGACTCTTTCCCACACATTTTAATTTTGTGGGTTTGTATTTTTTTTACATTTTTATGACCACATAGGATCACTTTAGTCAGTCCATTAACCAAATCTCTTCGATGGGATTGTTCGGGCCTTGCGGTCCTCCCAATACTTCTTGATACGTTCCGAGCTTTGTGCTCTTTCTGGTGTTGAAAAAATTCGTGTTGAGAGTTTTCTTCTTGTAAGTATGAAACGGGTGTATTTGTTTTGGATTTTATGTTGTGGGTTTGTATTTTTGTAGCTACAAAACTGTTATACTATTTTCATTTTTTTGAATTTTTGTTGTAACTTTGTATTTTTTTTTGATGCAATAAAAATTATTATTATTTCATACGTACAACAAACAAAATTACGATTCCAAAATTTTTAATAAAAATATCATTATAAAATTGTTGAAAGTATTTAACACACTTATTAAAAATCTAATTATTTTACAATATTTACGTCTGTGGTTTGTTTTCTGGTCATTAAGGTAAAACATGATGTAGTTTAATTTTTAAGTGATTATTCTTATATAAGTTTTGGCTTGACAGATTTTTACCAGTCGTTCTCATCTGTCACTCTTCTAAATGTACATACAGTTTGTCGCAAAACAAAAAATAAACATCCAGGTTGAGCACTCCCGAACCAAAATTCTGGCTACGTGCCTGCAACTGATATAGTCTACCACGGTTATAACTCTTTTGACAAAGGTTTTCTCTTGTTGAGCTGTAGTGTTCAGCGTACTATTCATTAAAATACAATAGTTCATTTGTCCAATTCTCATTAATAGTTACACCGCGTAGCTAGACTGCAACGATGTTATCGTAGTACAGTCCATTCGAAATAGCATGATAGTAAGTCTCTGAATGGTGGTAACTTTTCAAAATAAAAAGTCCCTTTTCGAAAGTAAAATCTCCCTTTTAATTATTCTTACAAAATATACTA
This sequence comes from Catonia carolina, assembly GCA_035578175.1. Classification (NCBI taxonomy): domain Eukaryota; kingdom Metazoa; phylum Arthropoda; class Insecta; order Hemiptera; family Achilidae; genus Catonia; species Catonia carolina. The sequence continues at coordinate 423,029,431 of JAQMRL010000001.1, forward strand.
TAAAATCTGTTTTGAAATTTTGGAAATCATATGGAATTAATTATTTTACTGCCATTTGTTATCGTTAAATTCAGTAACATTAAATTCTCAATACGTGACTAGTTAATACATCAATATTTAAAATTAATTTTTAATTAATAATAAAATTGTGACAATATCAAAGAAGGGTATGGTTCGCGAAATTTCTAGTACTTAATTCATAAAATGGTAAAGAGTAGGCAATAGAGTGAAAAAGTAACAATATGGTTAGTTATAAAAGGATACCTATTTATTAAGGGATTTTAAAAGGGTATTTGTTGTACAACTATTTGTGAAAGAGTTGGTTGAATACCTGTAACACCTTTTATTCTATTGTTACTTGTTTACAATAGTTAAGATTTTTCCAGTACTAATAGAAAAGGGTTTTTTGTACTTTATTATTTGATCGAATATATGTGTCTTTCGAGAAACCTCTTTCATCTACCTATATAAAGGGAGCCCAAGTGCGGTCAGTGAGTTAGTATTCGTTTGACCTTTAACGAGTGTTTATGACGAGTGCTATCGGGCGTTAGAGAAGGTCAACGTTCCCGGCATTGTGTTGGTCAACTATTATTATTCAGATTTATTGTATGTGCATTGTGTATTCAGTTTCATTGTGTATGTGCATTCTATATACTTGTTGTATGTAGTATTAAGTAAACTATTAAGTTATTTATCGTATTACTTCATTATAATTAGTTTATTATTTATTTTGTAAATCTTTTAGTTGTAATAAATACTTGTAATTGTAAACTTTAGTGTATTAATATTTAATTACCTAGATCCAGAAACGGACCTTAGCAATCACAATAATAAGTAACAATTAACTAATAATTTGATTTCCATTTTTCGTCTATTATTGGAAAAATCATTATTGTTTTTCTTTTCCTTTATTAATTTATCTTTTAATACCCTTTCATTCACTAACAGGAAAAGTTAACACAAAGTAAAATCTCTTAAGTGGCAGCACTGACGCATGAGCACATTATAAAATTTCCTCCGGTCTTTAATCAATTTAAGTAATAGTTTCATGCTATTTCGAATGAACTGTACAATTATATTTTTGATTCCGAGCGACTCGTATCTCCTAAGCCACCCGTCCATTAAATTCTGAAGGATAGGAGCTGAAAATAATGTTTAAGTATTTGGTGTAATGATTTTCCATAAATCATATCAAATATCATTCTACAAAGTGATGATTCAGTGAGAGTATACTTTGTTAGTAATTAACATTGAAATTTTATAGGACTATGTGCACAAGCCAAGTTACGACAGGACAAAGAGAATTTATAATTTATGCGCCATATAAATTATGGCATTCTTAATACGTTTCAGTTTTATACTCTTTGTGTCCGTCAGTAAGTAAATCAAGATAATTTGGGTTAAAATCTACATTAACAAAATGCTAATGAACTTGCTACATAAACACGACTTATCTCTACCAGACTGGTAGCCTACTCTACGAACACACCAACTCTTACAAATTTAATTGTATGTCTGACGTTGAAAAATTACATAATTTCAAATTCAGAATTTACGGGTAGTTGCCCTACAAAACCATACACGTGTTTTACTTTCTTCAATTTGTTTCTATGGTGTGGGATGAGAACAAATTTAAGATAACCCAAGTTCAGCTCATATCAGCGTATAAATAGTGAGTCACTAGATTGCTTTTGCGTATGGACGGGCTGTGAGGAAGGAAAAAAATCTGACATTGCTGCCAACCTCATCAGTGAGACACTACATTTTACACCCGTGCAATTACACAGTTTGTTAACCACAAGTTGCCTTTCAATTAATATACTTACTTCGTTGATTGACACTTTTTTCACTTAAATCCAATTCCCTTTAACGTTTTTCTTAATGTACTAAGTTTCCAACTAAAATTTAGCCTTTTTTCAAAACCGGTAATAACTTTTTACATGTCGGCATCACTTTCTTATTGACATAACCGGTTCCTTTTTTCCAGGTATAAAAAAAGCTGTTGATAAGGAATTATCTTCTTCACTGTCTTTAACTTCCATCTTTATATTTTGACTCGTGGAAAGAGAAACATCACAGTAGTTAGCCGCTCGCTCATGACTTTTGTTAAGAGGCACGAAAGGTATTTTTGTTTAACTTGCTCTTTACAGCATTTTATTTCATAGCATATTAGATTTCGTTCAGCACTGTGAACAGTTTGGCCGCATTTTTGTGAAACAGACATTTCCGTTAACGATAACAAACAGTTATAATCTATAGTTAATCTACAAAAGGTTCCGCGATATACTGTACTTGTATGTCGTCTAAGTATAGTGTACGTTGTTATGGTAGTGAACTTATATCTAAGCAGTCGCGCATATATTATGATATATTTCCCCACAGATATATTTCTCCTTTACCCCTCGTTAAAACCAAAGATAAACTCGTGACTCAAGTAACTATACTTTCTTATCACTTCTGACGTGAATAAGTGATTTTACAATATTTCTTGCTTTGACATTGCAGCTGTCTGATATGGGTAAAACATAATGTAATATTTTAAATTACTACGTCACAAAGGTACCTACACTGCTGGTCCATTTACAAGGCTGAATGACGAATAAACAAAATGTTAATAATATAAAGTTAATTAAGTACAAACAATTGTGTTAAATAATTAGGTATTGTATAGCCTACGAATTTACAATAAATTACAAAATTTACGTCCCCTAATTTATCGGTGGTAAATTAACTACTAATTGTTTTACTTTCTATGTTCCCTAAAATAATTAGTAAATATTGATGAATTTTGTGTAGTAATTTTAACACCGTTTGCTTTAAAATGAGTATCAGGTTTTTAACACTAATTGTAGTCACTTGAGTCACGAGCTTATCCTTGTTTGCAACGAGAGGTAAAGGGGGAAAAGTATCAGTGCGCATGCGCTACTACTTTAATTTTAGTACGACAAACATAAAAACTTATACTACACCCAGAGTATATTGTACATTATATCGCGGAACCTTTTATAGGTTAACTGTACGAATATAAATGTTTGTTACTGTAATCAGAAATGTTTCTCGAAAACGTGGTCGAACTATTCACAGTGCTGAATGAAATATAATAAGCAATGTAATAAAATGCTGTGAAGTTGAAGCTAATCAAAATGTCTTTCTCTGCCTCTTAATAAAAGTCATGAGCGAGTGGCTAACTACTGTGATGTTTCTCTTTCCACAATTCGAAATACATAGAAGGATGTTAAAGACAGTGAAGAAGCTAATTCTTCATCAACAGTTTTGTTGGCACCTGGTAAAAAAGAAAACGGTTATCTAGATTAAAGTAACTAGTGAGACTGATAGTGAAGACGCCGGTGAAAGCGATAGTAAAGAAGGCGATTCATTCGTAGAAAATTTTGTTCCAATGGAATACGGTAGCTGGTAATTACAGTAAATTAAACATTTCTAGTCATATAATTAAGCTATAGGCAATATTACAGGTCACATTTATTTCTTATAAGGTTTATGAAGAAAACATTTTCTCGGAATAAACCACAGCTTACAAAATGTATGTGAAAATTGCACGGTAGTGAAATGTACGAATAGTTTCTCACTGTTAAGGTTAGCAGCACTTCAAATTTTCACTTCCCTTCCTCACAGCCCATCCATACGCAAAAGGCAATCTCGTGTCTTTAATATCTATAAGAATTTTTTTTAGATTGATGAAAATATTTATCCTGGAGAGGTGTACCTAGGTGCAGAAGTGTGGGTATTGGTAACGAGGCAGAAGGATCGCCTAAAAGTGATGGAGATGGATTTCTGGAGGCGGAGCTGTAAAGTGTTACTCATCGATCGAATTCCATTATCCGAAATTTGGAGAATAATTGGCATTCAAGGAAATATATAATGGATACCATATTATCCCCGAAACAATTTAGATAGTTTGGACATTTGCAGAGGATGGAGGATTGTAGGTGGCCAAAGAGGGTATGGGAGTGGACACCTTCCAGTAGAAGAAGAAGGGGTAGGCCGAAGATGACGTGGTTGAATGGTGTGCAGGAGGCAATGTCTTTTCCATGGTGACTGGCAAGACAAAGAGAGATGGTGCTTAGGAAGCGAGACACGGCTGGGGCTGTAAATCCTCTCGTGAATATACAGTCAAATTTGGTTAAAACGATCACGGTTACAACGAATTCACGGTTAAAATGAACAAATCAGATAGTTTGATTTGATTTTACTTAATTCTTATGATTGGTTTTCACGTTTAATACGAATGCGTATAACGGATATAACGAACCTAACAGTGTGATAGAAATAGGAAATATCGGAATCAGATACGTATGATTTTTGTAACAGGTAGTCCACGATATTGACAACACAAACACTTTCACCGTTTTCTTAGAACAGACACCACTGTACGCAGTATGAATAGGGTGTACCTACCTGGTTTTCCCATTGTTCACTTTGTACTAAGTTCAGTACTACAGTATGTACATACACAATTTTACTGTAATTGGATGGCGGTCAGCGACCCTTGTGACTTGTACGCCTAAATTTATTGACCACAAAAATATTTTCTTTCACTTCTTAGAATCGCACTAGTACAGTATGTTCAGTTCTTTCCTTTTGTTCCTCCACTTATAGATAGCCATTATAGGCTATGAATAGGCATAGGCCCACATGTGTCACCTGACCGACTCTCAACAATCAGTTTTACACTGATCGGCTCTAGTTCAATACATACTGTATGTACCGTACTACAGTTTGTTTCTTAAAACTCGAGTTTACTACAGTATACGCACACTGTACTGTATTGCATTGTAGTGTGTCGTAGTATCGTTCAGTTAAAGTGGTGTATTATTGCAGCGCTGTACTGTGACTTCAGTTTTTAAAATGTCAAAGCGTAAAAATTTTTCAGTTTCTGAAAAAGTGCAAGTGATCCGCGAATTACAAAATGGATCGTCTAATTTATCTGTGTCAAAAAAATACGGATTATCAGCATCCACGACATCTACAATTTGGAAAAATCGGGACACTATACTGTTAGCCTTCGCAAATAATCAGACAAATTGTAAAAAAATTAAAAAATGTGAAAAAAGTGACATTGACACAGCTCTTCTTTCTTGGTTTAAAATGCAATCGTCCCGTGGTTTACCAATTAGTGGAACACTATTTAAGGTTCAAGCTGAAAAGTTTGCCATACAGTTAGGGTACAAGGACTTTGTGTGCAACAATGGATGGTTGGATCGCTTTAAAAACAGGAACAATATCGTGTACGGAAAAATAAGTGGTGAAGCATCTGCGGTTGATCAAACTGTAGTCAACGATTGGTTAAAAACTGTGTGGCCGGATATAAGGCGGGATTATAGTGATAGCAACATATATAATGCGGATGAAACAGGTGTCTTTTACAACATAACGCCTGATAAAACGTTAAAGTTTAAAGGTGAAAAATGTGTGGGTGGTAAGTTTGTTAAAAACAGACTTACAGTTTTAGTATGCGCTAATATGACCGGCACCGATAAGAGAAAGCTCCTGGTAATAGGAAAGTCGCAAAAGCCAAGGTGTTTTAGAAATGTGAAATGTCTTCCCGTTAATTACGTTGCTAATAAAAAGGCGTGGATGACGGCTAGTATTTTTGAAAAAGAAATCAGGCAGTGGGATGAATCACTGAGAAAAGAGAGAAAAAATATTTTGCTTTTGATTGATAACTGTCCGGCTCACCCTACATTGCACAATTTAACAAACATGAAAATGGTTTTCTTGCCTGCAAATTGTACGTCTGTGTTACAGCCAATGGATCAAGGGGTAATTAGAAGTTTCAAATGTAACTATCGCCGACTGTTGGTCTTAAATTTAATTGAAAAAATTAACAGTTCCGATAAAACTGTTTATGATGCCAAAGTTTCCGTGCTCGAAGCAATTCGTCTTTTCAGCGATGCATGGGAAAATGTGACAGAAAACACGATACGCAACTGCTTTAAAAAACCAGGACTTGCAACATTTCCAAATGACAGTGAAGATCCTGAGGACTACTTACCTTTATCACAATGGCTTAAGTCAAGAAATGTCAAGAGCGATTGCCGATTTTTGGATGTAATAGTAGACGATTTTGTGGATATAGATACTGAAGTAGTGACTTCAGGGATTCCGACCGATGATGAAATCTTAAGTAATGTTTCCACTATCGTTCAAGAAAGCAGTGACTCCGAATCCGATGACAACGCACCTATCATTAAAACCACTTCGTGGAAAGATGCAGAAGATGCTTTGGAACTTCTTTCTGGATTTCTGGAATCTAGAGGTAACTCTACAGAAGAAACGTTCCAGCAACTGAGTGTTTTGAGGAACAGTTTTAGACAATTGAAGTACTCAAAGAAAACAACTCAAACAACAATAGACAATTTTTTTATGCCATAACTTGAGTTTTACTCCATCATACATACTACTTATGTAAGTTTTTGCAATTTTTTATTTATTTTTAAATAAAAAATATATATTTTATTTGTAAAAAAATTAATTTTAGATAAATATACATATTTCTTTGTTCAAATATTAGGTCTCTATTAATATAGCGTTTAATGATAAGTATCTAAAAATTCCATTGTTTTCTTGTACGTAATATGTAAGCACCCCTTATATTTCACGTCACGGTTATTGCGAATAACGGATTTAACGAACGAATTTACTTGCTCCCGTGGAATTCGTTTTAACCGAGTTTGACTGTATATATATAAAAATATTGTGACAATAATATCGAAAAGAAAAGGGTGTTCGAGAATAACCGAGAGTTTTAAAATGTTAACATAAATAATTTGAGTTATAAATATGTTTTCAGAGAAATATTATGAGTAATATACATGGTCTTTTATTGTAAAGGTAGCTATTGTTGTACAGGTATTGTGAACGAGTCGAATCGGGTACCTATTTCGATAATTATTAGCCTTTTTGTAACACCTTCTATTCAATCCTAATATGTTTATAGTTGTTAAGATTTATCCAAAAGCCGCCAGAAGGATTTTGTATTTGATTATTATATCGAAAATCCCTGTCTTTTCGCAAACTCTCCATTAACCCACCTTTAATAAGTGACGTTAAGTTATTCAGTAAGTCAGTTTACGTTTTGTCGGTGAGAGTGAGCGTATTCCATAGTGCATACCAATACGTTAAAAAAGGTCAACGTTACTGCGAATAACTGTCTATTGTTTAACTTTAATTATTCCGTTTCTTTTGTAAGAAGTAGCTTATTAATAAATTAAGTTATTTATTGTATTAGTTAATTATAATTAGTTTGTTATTTATCAAGTAATTTAATTGTAATTTAATAATAGCTTTTAGTCGCTTATTTAAATTGTAATTTTAGTTGTAATAAATACTCATAATTTTAAACTTTGGTGTGTTAATTATAATTTCCCAGATCCCGAAACGGACCTTAGAAATAAGTGTCACAATATATTAATTTTATCATATAATATTGATTAATTAATATTAATAATTATTACGCAAATGTAACATAACATATTAATACAAAGCATACATAGGTTTAATAAATATGAAATAATAATGTCCAGTGTAGAATAAAGACGAAAGATATACGGAATCAGAAGAATAAAAATAACAAAAACTACTGTACTCTACTAGAACAATTTAATATATAAAATAATCAAGAGAGTAATAATAAATAGGCTCAGCAACATAATAGATTTTATTGCCCAAGGGACATGTCAACTTTTCCGAGAAATGACAGGCAAACAATAATTGTAACATAATTATTTCCATTGACAAAACTCAACAAAACTAATTGTAATCAAAACTTAATTGTACCTGTCTATTTGTTAAAATACATTTGAAAACTCGTTATTCATTTTCAAACAATCTGTACCTATAATAACCAAATTTCATGCGTAAATAAACTGCTGTTTATTTGTAATACAATAAACATTAAAGCTTATACGATAACGCTACCAACTGACAGACATATGTAAATAAATATTAAAACCGCCCGTTGTTTACATGTTTACATTATTGTTAACATAAACAGTACGTTCACCGAATTGTACATCATGAGTTCCTAATATTTTATATCAACTTAGATTCAATTATTTCAACTCATTGCCCATAAAAGACACGTGAAGTGTTAAATTATTTGCACTCGATCTGCTCATCCCATAGTTACAAAAAATAGTTGTGTTTCTTATCACCCGGTTACCCAATTATATGAATGAAACATTTAAGAACAGAAGAAATAGAGGTGTATAAGACACTCGTTAGAATTATGTCCTCTGAGAGTAAAGAATTTCATTATTTCATTATACAGCCAGACTCTGTGTTAAATGAAGTGATGGTCTTACTGGTAGGGTGAAAAGTAAATGCTTTCGGAAAACATGACATGCTGATAAGCATACTTTTCAACTCAGTGAGGAAGGCAATGGTAATACACCTCACTCCTCGTTGTAATTAATAAAGCCTCAAGAGGTTCAAACCAATCTTTCAGATTATAACCTAAACAAACGATTTGCTTATAACAGGCTGGTGAAGTGTTAAATTATTTCATCTTGATCTGTTAGCTTCAGATCTACAAAAAATAATACTGTTTCTTATCACATGATCAACCAATTTGACTGAACATTTAAGAACAGAAGAGGTAGAAGTGTAAAAGACACTAATCAGAGTTATATTTCTGAAAGTAATAAATTTCATTATACAGCCAGACGCTGTGGTGAATGAAATGAAGGTGTCACTTTTATGGTAGAAAGTAGGTGCTTTTCGAGTGCCTGGCATGCTGATAAGCATACTATTCAACTCAGTGAGGAAGGTCATGGTAAAACATCACACTCCTCGTTTTACTTGGTAAATCCACTAGAGGTTCAAACCAGCCTTTCGGCTGATGATCTTGAAAGCAACAACAGTAGTGATAAGCGTAATAATTATTGTAATATCTAATTCTGTTAATAAGTAATAAGTTTAAAAGAAGTATGCTTATTACTTATCATAACTAGATCCTGAAAGAATCTGGATTAACCGGTACATTATTATAAGATAATAACAATAACTTATGTGTAGTGGTGCCTCTCATGAGTAATCACAGAAAGCAGAAATTAAACTAGAAAAATTTCATAGCTTTACGTACATTCTTAGGAAAGCACTTGTTGCTAAAGGGCTCGAGAATATCTTGTGTAATCTTATCACAGCTTGGCTGTGCCAATTTTAATGTATAATTCAAAGTGACGTTAACGTTATGTGATTGTGTTCTTCATTATGATGTTGTTGATGAGGTCATCAGCCAAAAGGCTGGTTTGAACCTCTAAAGGTTTTACTAAGTACCAGGTAAAAAGGATCAACTAAGGTTTTACTCGTATAAAATAAAAACAAAATTTTTACAGCGTCAGTCTCGTTATTTAATAGCCACGCCACGTATTGTCCATCTGCAGTAAATAAAAAATACAATAAAAATAACAAATACAGTGAATAAATTACTTTTATTTAATCTAACACGTAAAAGCAGTGTACTTTTTTGTAACGCTGCAAAGAGCGTAAGGGGAGTCTATGAGTACATAGGAGGTTGTGGAAGGGATACACGAGCGAGAATTCGACCCGCCTAAATATTTCATTCTTAGTTTATATAGTAAACCAAGCAGTATGAAATAAAATAAATTATAAATAATAATAAAATAAATATTCGCTCTTGGTGACATGATGATAACTTTTGTGGGTAAACCTGATAAAAACTGACTTTTTTCTTTAAAATAATTTTTTGATGTAATTTAATGTTTTACTGGTAGATTTAGGCCTAAATTAACAGAAAAACATGAAAAACCGAAAATTTAAATTTCCAGTCAAAACCGTTATAGTCTCGCGTTAAATATTTTTGTATTAATTAAAATTCTTCCGATATTTAATAAGTGGAACAAAGCTATTTAAAATTGCATAACTTTAACTGAAATTTACGTTGAAAAGACCTTGTTATAACGAGGTGGAAACATTTTTCTTAGAATTGATTCCGTCATTCACAATTTAGTTCCAGGAATTTCAGAATATTATCATAAAATACGCTATTCATTGAAAGAGTTCTTAAAATAAACTGTTTAACCCTATTGGCAAAAATTTCATTGATACTGTATTTATTTAGTTATTCAAGAAATTCAAAGTTTGTATTATTTACCGATTTTTTTGTTATGCAATACCATAATTTTGGTATCTTAATTAACAATTTGATTTCACGTACCAGACAAATTCTATTCCAGGAAACAATGTGTCAATTAGAACTTTCGCCATTTTAGTAATGCTACCACATATTGAAATGTTTACTCTTGCATGATAAAAACTTAATTTTTTCATAAAATAATTTTTCTGATGTAATTTAATGTTTCTCTGGTAGGTCTAGACTAGCCTATTGAAAAAAAAATTGAAACTTTCATTTAAAATCATCTTGCAGTCTCCCCTTTAATATCAATTTTTGTTTTATTGGATAATGTCAGGTGAAGATCATTTTTCGAATACGGGTAACGAATTTTTAATATGACAAAAATTTTAGACTATTTGCTCAACCTATCCCATTTCTGGTTGGGGGGGGGGAGATCATATGCATTAATTCGTTCTGAATTTATGAATATATTTTCTGAAAATTATTCTGAATAGTTATTGGAAAATATTTATTAAAATTCTTGGAACAGAGTTTTGCATATAAAACGATAAAAATGTTTAAATTCTGTTTGGAAAATATATGAGAAAAATAATGGACAAGATTATGTATGATAATAACAACTGCAATCAAACATTGAAATGGTTTATAGATTTGTTTGCAGTTTTAAAAAAATGTACATGACAAAAAAATTATGATTTTTTTGATAAATAAGAAAAATAATCGATAGTTGTTATTATACCGTTAAAAAAATTAAATTTAAAATACCCCGACACTTGAAAATCTAAAAAAAGTAAAAAAATAATACGTGTTGGCCTTTTTATATAAGTAGTAATATTTTGATCCACGCTTCGTCACGTCGGGGGCGCGCTAAGTAATACAACTAAGTTCTATTCTGTTCGTTAGCGGTCCTCCGACGTGACGACGCTTGAATCTAAATATTACTACTTATATTAAACCTAAAAGGGCCAATACATATTATTTTTTACTTTTTAACGTTTTCTTGTGTTAGGGCTGTATTAAATTTTTTATTTAATTAATATTTCATGATTTTTTTAACTATATTAGACCTAGTATACTAGACCTAGTATATTAGACCTAGTAACTATATTAGAACTAAAGTAGACATTATTTTACCCTACCTGCATTATTGTAGCTAAGAACACTCTCGACCAAGTCACCTTTTAAACAAAATAAACAGAAACAAAAATAAGCCAAATCAGTTAATCCGTTCGGGAGCTACAGTGCCACAGACGGACACCCAGATACACCACGCGACGATCGAGTTTTGAGGTTATATTTTTTGTAGGCCTATCAGTCACTTTTTAAACAAAAAAACTAAATCAAAATTAGTTCATCCTTTCGTGAGCTATTGTGTCACAGACAGACAAATATTTAAACAGCACGTTATTTAGCGATCAAAATTACTTAAAAATGTAGTAATCTGAAAATTTCGGGTTGCACTTTCCCCCCCCAAAGGTGGGAGGGGGATAAGTTATTTTTATCTCCTAAACGCTGCCATCGTAGCGACAAAGTGTATCGAAAATTTTTGTGCCCGTCCTAACTTGACCATGTAGCTAAAGTCACCCTTACCTACCATCGCTGATAAAACTAAAAAAAAACTAAAATTTTCATACCTTCAAACCTCAAACATTCAAAGTTTGAAATTTTGAAACTTTACACCTTCATACTTCAAACATTGACCTATAACTTTAAAACTTTTAAACTTCATAACCTTCAAACTTAAAATTTTGAAGCTTCAAACATTAAAATTTCAAACAATCTTTAAATTTTCAAACTTCAAATTATTGTGATCCACCCGACCCCTTTGGCGGCCGAAATTCACCTGGCGGTAAAGCGCACGCACTTCCATGGTTCTAATCCACTTATGAATTCCGATCCACCTAACCTCTGACGTGAAACATGGAAGCAGCGTGAATCGCCACTCCAGTTGCGAGTTAAACAACACTCTCATTTTTTGTCTGGGGTTAAAAAGTATTATGTTATTAATATAAAAACAGAAAATAAATTTTAAATTTATGTTATACAATAAACGTTTATGCTTCTTATAAATTCTCATAATATAGTTTCATGAAAATGGAATTTTTTTATAGTGTGTAGCGCACGCGCGCGCTCACGAAGGCCATTTTAAGCTTAGAGTTTAACGGTCGCTTAATTTAGTACGGTTAACTGTATTATCAACGACCAATATTGTATGAAAAAGTTACAATCAATTTTTATCGGTTTGTTTGTGTTATATTAAGTTTATTTAAGTTTCAGTTAAGTAGTTATTATATTACGTTACAAAACACTCTGCGAGTTAGTTTAATAGAACAATTCCAAAGAAAAATGAGAAACGATTAACTTCAGCAAGATCAATATCAAACTACATTCAGTTTATTTTTAGACATTTAATGTCTCGTTGAAATATGGAATTATTGACTTTTCTTGTTTTAATTCATGATTTGTTTTACAGAGAATGAATAAAAATGTACCTATACCAGGCAGGCGGAGTGTAAAAATTATTTTCACTCGATCTGCTTATTTCAGTGATACAAAAACAGTTATGCCGGCCGCATTGGCGTAGTTGTTAACGTGCTCGCCTCTCATCATGTGGTCGTGGGTTCGAATCCCACTCAGGCACAGCATAATTTCATGTTACAAAAAAAAAATCATTTCGTCCTCTATTGTATATAGTTATACCCCAACGTCGTCGCTAATGACCTTTGTAGTTGATGCGAAGTAAAATTAAAAAAAAATAATTATGTTTCTTAACACATGGTCACCTAATTATAATGACTGAAGTATCTGAGAACAAAAGAGGTAAAGGTGTAAAAGACACTATTCAGAGTTATCTCCTCTTAAGGTAATAATCTAGAAATAGTTCGGATTGTTCTAACAAATCGAAAAAAGTAGAAACATTTGTTTTTATTTTTATTCCTTATACAATGTTCCAGAATAACGACGAAATATCCACATCGTTTGTGAAACTATTAGAACGTAGTTATACAAATAGCAATAGCTATTTGTTTGATAATTTGACATTCTGCCCATAACACGCAGGTTGTATTAAATTATTTGCACTCGATTTGCTAGTTTCAGGGCTACATAAAATAGTTCTGTTTCCTATCGCATGGTCAGCCAATTATACTATGAGTGAAGCATTTAAGAACAAAAGAGGTAGAGGTGTAAAAGCCACTAGTCAGAGTTATCTCCTCTGAGGATAATGAATTTCATTACACACCTACACCCTGTAGTGAATGAAGTGAAGGTATCACTTACAGGGTGGAAAGTAGATGCTTTTCGTAAGGCCTGGCATGCTGATTAGCATACTCTTCTATATAGCAAAGAAGGCATTGGTAAACTACCTCACTTCTTGTTACTTAGTAAAGCCTGTAAAGTTTCAAAACAGCCTTTCGGCTGATGACCTAAACAACAAGATGGTAGGCCTCAGTAAAAAGTTAACCTGACTGTGGGAGTCCAATCCAAGTTTTAAATGGAACTTATTCAAATTTAGGTGATGAATACTTTTTCTTGTCGTGCCAATCCCGTTTGGACGTTGGTGATCATTACGGCTATTTTGAGCTTACTAGTCGCAATCCGGAACGATTCCGTGGAGCTATTACCGAACAAGGTCCGAACAAAGAACAAGGGGAAAATTGGCGAGCCAGGAAATTCTTCTTCTACCAGCATTCTTTTTCGCCTCTATCTTTCCCTGCAGAATCCGCTGCAGTAGATCTTATCTTTTAATATTGCTAATTATATGACCGAGGTACAGCAGCTTACGCACTTCACAATTTTGACCAATTTCAGATCCTTGTTCATTCTCAACAAAACTTCAACATTAATGTTTTTCTGCGTCCACGAAATTCTCAATATTCTCCTATACAACCACTGATAACCACAACTCTACATCAATGGTTGGCAGCGTAAGTTAAGTTGTAGTCGTTTGTTTTTGATGTACAGTAGGTTCTTCATGCTAATCTTCAGTTAAGCCATAATCAAATAACCGAGGAAATAATCATAATCATAATCATAATCGAGGTATTTTACTAAATGGTATTTGGAAAATTATTTTTTTCTGTTTTACGTCTGACTGTTCTGCAATTTCTGCTAATGCAGGCGGTGGATAATAATGATAATGAAAATGAGTGATGAAAAAATGCCAGACCTGACCGAGAATAGAACCCGGGACCCCGGCGAAGAAGGCAGTTGTGCTAACCACTAGCCAATCGGCCAGAGTGGGGAAAAATTACTAATCAATAGATTGCCACCAAGAACGGAATATTTCTGAAAGTTTTTTTTAGTTTTTTAATGTGTGTACGTTGCAACCTGTTCAATTTAGAACAAAAAGGAACTCAATGAGATGAGAATGATAAGTAAAACGTGTAAATGAGGTGTAGTATTGTACAGACTCAGGTCGACAGTTCCTGAGAGATAATGGTTAATTGAATCGGAACCATCAAAGTACACCAGTAACCACTGTCTAGTATTCAATTTCGTTTAAAAGTAACTACCTTTACAAACATTTGAACCAAGTACCTTCGTTTCCAAAAATCAGCTGTTAAACAACTGACAAGCGGCGACGACTTTACCTCTAAACCAATCCGGTGGGTTAAATTCCTGAAAGCTATACAAAACTTACAAACCCCCATGTAGCCTAATAAAGTAACAAAGTAAACAACTGATAAGCTCATGTAACAAAAAACAGTAAAAACAGTTGCAAATTGTCGTCCCATTCGATCTAATGTTTTAGTTTTTGTCTACTGATAAGACAATCTGAGCCCCACAAAAGAAACATCTGAGAATCATTGCCGGATAGTTACTACCTTAGAAGTGAGAGCCAACCTTCTTCTGTAAGGAAAAAAGGAAAGATAAGAAAGCAATTCATTCAATTGCAATTGAAACCCTTTGATTATCGGAAAACAATCCAAATACGGCTACTTAGCTACTTCCTGTATAACTTTAATGGAACTTTTACAAACATTTAACTCTAGTTATTTCTGTGAAAACAATTCACTTAATTTGAGAAAACATCGGCCGATTTTTATTTCACTGCAATAACATTACCTGTAATCACAATTATTTTAATTTTAAAAGTATTTTTTTAACATCTGAGTTTATTTACAATCAGTTTAAAAATAAAAAATTGAGTAAATAATATTAAAGTGTTCACATGACGAAAACAATACCCAATGATATTGTCTCCAAAAGAAAAACAAAATTATTTGAAAACAATTATTGAAAACATTAAACCTTGATGAATAAAGTAGAATGCGTACAGGAAGAAGATTACGTTGATAAAGATTTATATGGACTTCAAATTGTTTACAATGTAGGTTAGTCGGTAAATCTGAACCGAAGGTCAAGCAATTATATTCTTTTTAGTCGTGTTACATTTCCGCAATTATCAAGTAAATTAAGCGCCAAAGAATTTGGGTGATCTGCTAATTTTCCTTGATATTTTGAACTTGATGCGTAATTTTTTCTTCCGCGGTGTTGACATGTAAGTCACCGTGAAAAAATAAACTTTAAAAGTATTTTTAAAGTTACCTACCCCTACCCCTACTTGAATAAATTTAAAAAATTTAAGATATTAAAAAATTATAAAAAAAAGAAAACGTAAACAAAGATAAGAGAGAAAAAAGGAATAAATCAATCCAATCGATTGCAGGCACAAAAATATAATCCTCTTGTAGGCAGCGGTAAAAGGTGCTCGCTGCGTCGGCGACTGATCCTATTCGTTTAGGCAGCGGTACAGACGACCCTCCTAACGCTTGCCAGCGGCTGCTCCTTTTGCCTTTTGAGGTAGTGGCGAAGGCTTCCCCAACCAATTTCTTTTATTTTTGAACTACGCCGCCGGATGCCCTGTCGCTCCGGCCGGTCCTATGATGACGCTACTGATTGAACTACAACAAACCGGTGGCGACACAATGGTAAACCACCTCACTCCTCGTTTTATTTAGAGAAGCTAAAAGCTTCTCTAAAGGATGGTTTGAACCTCTAAAAGAGGTTAGAACCATCCTTTCGGGTGATGACCTAAATAACAACAGACATTTAACCTGCAGTGACTTACTGTGGAGAGACCCTAACAAAACTGTCACAAAAAACTAAAACCCACAGAATCCTGACGTTAGAACGAAGAATCCTTAGAACCTGTATTGGTAAGAGAATATGCAAAGATAATAGTTGGAGACTGCTACCAAATAATGAAGTCTATAAAATTTCGGAGCCAATACTAGACACAATTAGGAAAAAACGAATCTCCTTTTTGGGACATATCCTTAGAACACCGGAGAACAGAGTACTTAGACGACTTATTGAAAGTGTCTGGGATTTTAAAATCGGTTTGAACTGGACGAAGGAGGTCAAGGAGGACTTGGAAAGGTTTGGGTTGACGCTGGAGGATGTGAGGTTCAAGTCTGAAAGTTATAGTGGGTTGAAGGATCTGGCTTTGGAACCGGAAACCAAGACTAGAAGAGTGCAGAGGGTGACGGAAGAACTCCGGGCTCAGAGATCACAAAGAATGAGGGAATACTGGGTAAAGATCAGGGCTCAGAGATCGAAGTAGAGTCTTTCATGTTGTGGCTGAAGTGGTCCATTGTGGCCTCACAAGTAAAAAAAAAAACAAAAAAAAAACTACTGTATTTTCTTCGTCTGTTTAAAAAATACATTAACTTATAAGCTATATAATCAGGGTCTCCAATTATGTGCGATACAAAACACATTTTGTACAACAATAAAAGTGAAACTTAATGAAATTTCATTGAAAAAATGGATACCTAGTTCTATAACGATCTGCTAACACAAACGAGTAGTTCAGAATCGTAGCATTACAAGTCCTGATTTTTTATTATCAGTCTCTCGACTGGTTTGATACAGTTCTCCAAGCTGTTCTATCTTGCGCAAGTCGTTTCATATCTTCTTCATACCTGTAACACCCTATATCTTTTATAATTTTCTTTGTATATTCTATCCTTTGTCTCCCCTTACAATTCACTCCCTCAATATTACCCTCCATTATTGAAAGACTAATACCTGGATGTCTTAAGATATACCCCACTAGCCTATCCCTTCTTCTGGTAAGATGCTTCCATTATACTTCTTTTTTCATTCACTCGCCTAGGAACCTCTAAATTACTTATTTTGTTCACCCACCTAATCTTTAACATTTTCCTATAACACCACGTTTCAAAAGCTTCTATTCTCTTCCTTTCTACAGCTCCTGTTACCCACGTTTCACTTCCGTATAATGCTACAGTCCAAACATAGTGTTTTGAGAAAGTCCTGCTACATGTATACTATTTTAATACCAAACGCTATTATTTAATCTCTTTAAAATACTGAAGTCACGAGATTGCCATTTGTGTATGTATGGGCTGTGAGGAAGGGAAGTGAAATATTTTCAGTGCTGCCAGCCTCAACAGTGAGACACTATTCGTACATTTCACTACCTTGCAGTTTCCATATACATTTTGTAAGCTGTAATTTATTCCGAGAAAATGTTTTCTTCATAAACCTTATAAGAAATAAAAATGACCTGTAATATTGCCTATAGCTTAATTACATGACTAGAAATGTTTGATTTACTGTAATTACGAATGAATCGCGCCTTCTTTACTATTGCTGTCATCGGCGCTTTCATTATCAGTCTCTCTAGTATCTACCTAACTGTTTTCTTTTTTTTACGAGGTGTCAAAAAAATTGTTAAAGAATAGCATCTTCACGTCCTTAAATTCTTTCTTTATTTTTCGAATTGTGGAAAGAGAAACATCACAGTAGTTAGCCGCTCGCTCACGGCTTTTGTTAACAGACACGGATGGGCATTTTTGTTTACCTTTAACTTCACGACATTTTAATAACATTCAGCTCTGTGAATAGTCTGCCGATGTTTTCGAGAAACCGACATTTCTGATTACGGTAAAACAGTTATATTCGTAGAGTTAACCGACAAAAGGTTCCGCGATATACTGTATATGCTCTGGGTATGGTATAAGTTGTTATGTTTGTCGTACTGAAATTAAAGCAGTCGTGCATGCGCACTGATGCTTTTCCCCCTTTACCCCTCGTTGCAAACAAGGGCAAACTCGTGACTCAAGTGACTATAAGTATCTACCGAATGCATTGAGAGAGGAGATGTTTCTACATTGAACAAAAATACAACACGAGATTAATACAAAAATTATACCTACACAAAAATGTAAATATGTGTAAAAAGTGGACATGTCATGTGTTGTTTTAATTTTACTATATTAAATTTTGTAGGATAAATTTCTTTAGGTTATTCTGTATTGTACTATATTGCAATATGAAGGAGGAAGTGTGGTGAGCACTTGACCAACAAGTTGATCTAGTGGTGAAGGTGATACCGAATACGCGAACCACTAAATCAAACAGCGGTCTTGTGGTTTGACTACTACAATATCTACGTCACGTCTAGTACACTATGTACTTTACTGCTTTACTCGATTGATTGAATACAATGCTAGTATTACATACAAATAATTATATTTTATTTGAAATAAAAATCAATGTGATAAATTTATTTATAATTACAAATATTCAGTTATTTTAATTTTTTTTACAATTATTTTTACTGTTGTTGTTTAGGTCATCAGCCGAACGGTTGGATTGAACCTCTAGAGGTTTTACTTAGAAAAACAAGGAGTGATATGGTTTACCATTACCTTCCTCTCTGAGTTTAAAAGTATGGTTATCAGCATGAAAGGCCCTCCAAAAAACACATAATTTCCTCCCTGGAAATCACACCTTCAATTCATTCACCACAGAGTGTGCTGTATAATTAAATTTATTAATTTCAGAGGAGATAAAATTTTGGCTAGTATCTTTTACACATCTACCTCTTCTGTTTTTAAATGCTTTAGTCAATAATTGACTGACAATATGGTAATGAACAGAACTACTTTTTGTAGCCTTGGACCATACAGATTGATTTTGTTTTTTTGGTTTAACACCCGACTGTTCTGCAATTACTGCTAATGCAGACGGTGAAAGATGAAATGATTTTTCCGTAACGTATGAAAATATTTCGTGTTTAAATGGGATTCGAACCCAAAACCGCATGAGATTGAGTGATTACAGACTGAGTAAAAATAATTTAAGACTCCACCTGTCTGTTATGGGGAGTGACTTTTATTAAGATTGCAGCAAAATTTATCGTTTTTAGCGATCCCATTACATAACAAAAGATTTTAATAATGTAGTAAATTAGGTTTACAATACACCTAATGTAAAATGGGGCTATCCATTATTACCCACACTTTGTAATATATATATTGACGATATTTTTCGATCATGGAAGAAGGCAAATAGCTCAGGAATAAGACTGAGTGATGACTACCTTCTTATTGCAGTTCAGTATGCTGATGAGGTGGTTAAGATGCAGATGTGTGAGAATGATCTACAAAAAGAACTCTTCACACACACCAAAAATATGAAAGAATACAATATAAAGGTATCAACAAAAAGACTAAAGTCATGGCATTGTTTGGAAAAGTCAGCAGAGATATTGGCACATCGATAAAAAGATGAGTTTCGGAACAGGTAGGCTATTTGTACCTTAAATAGTACAAAGTGAAGAAGAAAAAGATACAGGGATAACTGACGTTTGTGATGAAATGTATATAACTATATGCAAATTAATCTTATTATTATAACCCATTTGAGGTTATAAATCCCTTCGGGCTTGCCACAGCTGAGTAAAAATAACATTATTCATAAATATGACAGGATTGAATTCTTGTTACGACAGAGGTTATGTCTTGTTTTTCACATCCAAAATATTTAGAAACGTTAGCAAAACGTGCTGTGATAAGAATCAGAGAGAAGAAACTATAAATCTGTTGCATGAAAAATGAGTACCTTGAAAGTGTAGTTTATGCGATATGTTTTTGTCAGGAGATTACGTTGTTTAAAAGGGAAGGGGTTGCAAATAACAGAATTCCTTGCACAAGCTTTGCACGATTATATAAGCACAGGGTTGTTTAACTAACATTACAAATGCGTATTACGTGTTAAGTAAATTTTTAGTTAGTTGGTTTTTAGAGTTAATTGTTATATAAACATTAAAAATATAAAAAAAACAAATTTTGTTTGTAATATTTTAACGGGATTATTAGTGTTGAGTCACTAGATTCTATCGAATCTCGAATCTCCACCCTTAGAGAATTCATTAAACAAAAAAATAAATAAAGTTAAATAAATAATAAATAAAGTAATAAATACTAAACAATATTTCTTTTAAAGTTCCTCTCCTATCGAAGGTCGGAAATCATCATTATGTGGATCTTATTCGCTCTGCTACACGGAACAGTTCCGTAACACTGCAACCAAACCATTCCATCTGGTTCTTCAACTAGGATGCCTGACGTCAGCCAACGTTTAGCTTGCTTTTTATCTTCCAAGATATTGAAGTTTCATCTTCTTTACTGTCTCAACAAAGTCACATTCTTTGCCCATTCCATGAAGCACATCTCTATTTGTTATTCTGTCTGTCCTCGTAATGCGCCACATCTTGCGGTAACACCACATCTCAAAGGCTTGTATCTTCTCTAAATAGATCTTTTTGAGTGTACATAAACAATACTACTAGCTACTAAATAATAAAGTAAATGAATATTAAATAAAGTGGTAGGGGTGTAAATAAATAATAAAGTTTTTATATGACTGATGAAAAAGTTTAAAATTTGTTAAAGGATAGATAAAAACTGTTTAAACAATCTTTTATTAAAACAAATTAATATTAAAAAACCACCAGAGTGGCGTCCGAAGTCTAGTTAGTGGTTAATGCGCTAGCCTACCACACGGAAGTCCCGGGTACGGTTCCCGGCCAGTGTCTGGACATTTTCAAAAGTCATATCTCACTGATTTCGGTACATTACTCACCGTAGTCTGTAATAACCAAGCAGTTGATGCGACGTTAAAAAGATCCACCTGAGTGGCGTCCGAAGCCTAGTGGTTAGCGCGCTAGTTACCTCGCGGAGGTCCTGGATACGATTCCCGGCCGTTTTTTAGAAATTTTCACGACTCAAAATCCACTGATCTTTATACATTACCCACCCTAGCCGATAATAACCAAGCAGTTGATGAAACTTTTATTCAGATGTTAGAATCATTTGTACGGAAAGAGACAACTTAAATTAATTAATCCCTTAAACTGGAAAACAGATTACCAAGTGAGTACGAATCAAAAAGATTTTAAATAACAATACATTACGAATAATACTGGTATTTGCTTTCACCCGTAACGTTACCTACAAACAGTTACCCAATAGACGTCGTCGTCGTCGTCTTCCTTCCAGGATTAGGCACATTGCCTGTTCCGACTGCAAACTCCTTTATTAATCAATTCCATCTCTTACGAGGCCTGCCCACACTTCTCTTTCCTACTGGCTGATAGGAGATGACTGCCCTGGGAATTCTTCCATCCTCCATGCGCTCCACATGATCCTTCCAGTTTTGTTTGGCTTCCTCGATTTTCTGCCATATGGAGGGTATGTTGAGCTCTTTTCTGATCTCAGTATTATGGATTCTGTCTTCCCTAGTACAACCCTTCACTGCTCTTAGGAATCGCATTTCAGCAGCCTGTAATCTGCTCCATTCCTTCTTTTTATGTACCCAGGTTTCAGAACCATATAAAAGAGTGGGGATAGCCATAACCTTATAGAATTTCATTTTCGTTTCCCTTCTGGCTTTGTTCCTCAAGGTCCTGTTGATTGTTTCACAGATAGCTTGGAATCTATTTATTTTCATGCTCAAGTCCTGATCCATTTCATATGTGATATCACACCCCAAATACTTGAAATGTGATACTTGTTCCAGGACTTTGTTATCAAGAGCTATCTTAGACCGAATTGGATCTTTTCCCAAAAAAGCCATCACCTTCGTTTTACTGAATGAGATCTTCATGTTATATTCAGCACTGAGAAGATTCAATTGGTGCAATGCTTTCTGGAGATTATCTTCTGTTTCCTGCAGTATCACCTGATCGTCAGCAAACCACAACGAGCTGATGGAGACTTCCGGGGCCATCCAAATGCCTGGGTGGACTTTTTGCTTCCATCTTCTACAGAGATCATCAGCATAAATGTTAAATAAAGTTGGTGAGAGCGGGCAGCCCTGTCTCAAACCAACATTTGTACGAACCTCCTCTGTGAGAGAGCCTGAACAGTTCAAGATGACAGCTGTTCCATGATACAAACTCTCTATAACTTCCACCAAGTGCATCGGAAAGCCTCTTTTGACCAATCTATCAAACAGGATATGTCTATCCACTTTATCAAACGCTTTTTCGTAGTCTACAAATGCAAGGTGTGTCTCCAAATTGAATTCAACTCGTTTTGAAATTATCTGCTTTAAAGAAAAAAAACATCGTCAATGCAAGACCTGCCCTTTCTAAAGCCGGCTTGTTCTTCTAATAATAACTCATCCGAGATTTTTCTGAGTCTATTGTTCAGGATTTTACTGTATAATTTATACACATTACTCAACAAACTAATTCCTCTGTAATTATTTGTATCTTTTCTGTTACCCTTCTTAAACAGCGAGATTACTATGGCTTTTTTCCAATCTTTAGGAATGTATCGCGAAGTCCAACACATGTTCATCAAGTGAAGCAGGCGAAATTTGAGTAGTGTACCACCATATTTCAATAGTTCTGAATTTATATGATCTAATCCTGTTGCCTTCCTATTTTTTGTTTGTTTTAATGCCTCTTCCAATTCCTCAATAGCTATTTGATCAATACCATGGTTTGCTTCTGGATGATGAGCTTCTTCCATGAATGGTAAATCGCTTTTGTACCACAATCTTTTATAGTGCTCAATCCATTCTTGTTTTTCTATATTGTCTATTTAAGCCGTCTCCTTCTCATCATTATTGAGGTGTTTCATCAACTTATAGGCGACTTCTTGCCTTCCATGTAGATCATTTTCAATTCCTGCAATGAACCTATCCCATGCATCCTCATGAGCTTTCCTAACAATGGCTCTAGCTACATTACGTTTTCTTCTGTAATTTTCCAATAGACGTATGCCTTTTTATTAATTATGTAACATGATAGTTTGGCTTTATGGAGCAATTAGGAGGTATTTAGAGGGATATAGAAGGAGATGAAGAAAAAGGAGAAGGAGATATCATATTTGAGAGTACAGCTTACAAATCAATGTTAGTCAAACGTGCGCGTTCATGGTTAGTTAATGAACAGAGTGGCTGTCAGAAGACTGTTTTGTACCAGTTGTAGTAACTAAGTTGAAATATAATAGTGAAGGGAAAATTATTATCTTTTAGAAATCATATTATCATGAATTTTGTATAGATCAGCCAAACCTTTAGTTTATGTTTGAATCTTTAGTGGCTTTACTAAGTAAAACGAAAAGTGAGGTTGTAGAATAGCGGTCTATGTTCTATTACATCGTTGATAGATGATTCAATTTAAGAAACCAATTGTTGTTAATTCAAAAAATAATTTTTAAAATAATCAATATTAAACAATTTCAATTTTAAAAGTAAATAGAATAAACAGTAAAAAAATGTATTAAGAAGATTTATGAGAAGAAAATTAAATATTAAAAGAAATTAATTCCAGAAACCAAATATTTTAAATTTAACCAAGGAAAACCAAAGAAAGTATAACTTAATTAAATAAATTTTGAAAATAAGAAAATAAGTAAAGAAGATTAGTAAAAAACAAGAATCCAATTAATTGTGGAACTAATTAAAATGACTTTGATATTTTAAAAAAATATGAAGAAAAGATTTGAATAAGATCATGAACATCTATAAAATCAATTGCAACAATGACTAAGCCCCCATTCGATCCCGGTCAATGAAGGACACACATCCAGCAGAGAAAACTCCAAGGAATTTATAAAATCGTAACTATTTAATAATATAATAATTTGAGCTCATAGGTAGATTAGAGATTAATAATTCAATTCAATATTACATCAAATAATTACATGTCATTAATTAATTTAGAATATAGAGTTATAACAGTGTTATCAATAAATTCAATTCAAATTATAATTTTTATAACTTAATAATTTTGTCAATTTTAAAATTTCTTAACGTTCATTAAATTTAAATTTATTTTCAATTTCAAATTTGCGTTTTTATTATTTCTTTATAATTTGGCGCCCAACGTGGGGCATAAAAGAATTAATATTGGCGAAATTTATTAATCATTTATTTTAAATTACATTACAAAGTGGTTTACTGTTATCTTCCTGATGTAGTAGAAAAGTATGCTTATTAGCATACGAAGCTCTTTGAAAAGCATCTACTTTTCACCCTGTGAATAACACCTTCACTTCATTCAATACAGGGTCTGCACGTACAATGAAATTCATTACTCTCAGACGAAATAGAAATAACTTTTAATGGTGTCTTTTACGCCTTTAATTCTTCTGTCCTTAAATATTTGTCATATATTTGGTTGAACGTATGATAAGAAAAAATATTTTTTGTAGATATGGAACTTGTAGATCTAGCGCAAATAATTTAACACTCAACCAGCCTGTCATGGGCAGACTTT
The DNA here is from genome assembly GCA_035578175.1 of Catonia carolina. Lineage (NCBI taxonomy): Eukaryota > Metazoa > Arthropoda > Insecta > Hemiptera > Achilidae > Catonia > Catonia carolina. The sequence continues at coordinate 423,054,099 of JAQMRL010000001.1, forward strand.
TAAATGGGCCTAGTAACATGACATAATATTGTGACACTTATCGCTAAGGTCCGTTTCGGGATCTAGGTAATTAAAAAATTAATACACTAAAGTTTACAATTATAAATATTTATTACACTAAAAGATTTACAAAATAAATAATTAAACTAATTATCATGAAGTAATACAATAAATGATTTATTAATTTACTTAAAATAAATAATAAACAATCAATAAATTAATAATTTACTTAGCACTACTTACAATCAATTTTATATAATACACATACAAAATGAAAATTGAATACACAAAACTGAATTTAATACAGATACACAATAACTTTACACGATACACACACACACACACACACACACACACACACACAAAGACAGTATAACAATACCTTTGACCTGTTAACCGATTTTGATGAAAATTTAGAGTGAAATAAATAACAATAATCCCCATACCAGGCAGGTGGAGTGTTAAATTAATTACACTTGATCTGTTAATTCAAGAGCTACAAAAAATAGTTCTTTTTCTTATCACATAGTCACCCAATTATATGACTGAACTATTTAATAACAGAAGAGGTATAGGTGTAAAAGACACTAATCAGAGTTATCTTCTCTGAGAGTAATGAATTTCCCTATACAGCCAGACCCTGTGGTGAATGAAAAGAAGGAGTCATTTGCAGGGTATAAAGTGGGTGCTTTTCGGAGGGCCCGGCATGCTGATAAGCATACTCTTTCAACTCAGTGAGAAAGGCACCTCACTCTTCGTTTTTACTTAGTAAAACCTTTAGAGGTTCTTCTAGAGTTTATTCTTGCGGTTTTCACTTTTTCGCCTTTTTTTCAAACCGGCTTACACGATGTTTTTAAAAATCACCTCATTTACCTTATTTTATGCTCTACCAGATAAAGTAAGCGTCATGTCTGATGAAATTCTTGGGGCTACGCTCTCGTGGTAAAAAGTGATTTATTTATTGCAGACTAAATGTGCATTTAAACCAAAAGTGTGTAATTTAATTAAAGTTGTAATAAATAGTTAAAACTTAGCCTACAGCTTTTATTTCAAACGTTTTTGTGAACGCTTAGTCGGTGACAATTTGTAATTTTCTTTATTTTGCGTAAAAATTTCAGTGAAAAATGGGAATTTTTAAGTTTGCGACCTTAGTATGCATTTTTACACATATGTTTAGGTGGTAATAAAATTTATAGAAAAGTGAAAACCCTACAACTTTTGTTTTAAACATTTTCTACAGAGTCTAGTTTTAGCGTCAATTAGTGATTTTTCGTATTTTGTTTCCTGCAGAGGTTGATTTTTATTTAGCGTCATTCACTCATGACTAAAATTAGGTTATGTTTTTAATTTTACATTATCACTCATGATTAAACGTAGGTTATATATTTTGTTATTTACATTGGTATAAGAAATTTGTGTAAGTGCTTTACACTAGATTTTTAAAAATAATGTTACAAAACTTGTAAGGAATGAATTGATCAGGGATGAATAAAGTGATCCGATAAGCCTGAATAAGACGCAAAAAATTAGATCTTAAACAAGTTAAATGACTTGATACAACCATCTTTAATTCTAGTATTTTAACAATATATTGTTTGGTTTTTTAGATTTATTAAAATCTTAAATTGAGTTGTTTTTAAACTGTTTAGATTTTTAAATTTATTAAAATTTTAAATTGTAGTTGTTTTTAATAACTTAATAACTTTAAATAGTTGCACGATTTGAAAGCTCTTATATTGATTTAGTTAATTAGATTTTTTAGACCTTTAGTTTGTAATTTTTTAATGTTTTTAAAAATTATGTATTTTTTAAAACTGTCATGGTTTTAAGCCTTCGCGTAATTTTTTTAAATCTCTTTTGTACAGTGTTACTAAATAAAAGAAGAGAACACTTACCCTAGTATAATCTAGGGCAATTTTCTTCTACCTCGTATAATTGTGAATTATTGTAAATGCAATATAGCTTTTGGAAAGAATGTGTATGGGTTATTATTGTAAAAAATATATATGGAAGTAAATAAAGTTTTGTAATTAAAATTAATATGAATTATATTGAAGAATTTTTAAAAATATTTCTCTTAGCAATGTTAAATATGTTATCAATATTTTTCTAGTCTCAATAAATTTTTACCTCTTATTTTTCTTTTAAATTATCCCTTCTGTTGGATTTACCCAATTAGTCGCTGATAATGGAAAATTAATACTATTAGTTTTTTCATCCATATTGAATGTCGGAGTTGAAGCACCGTTGTCGTTATCACTTATTTAATCATAATCAAGAATGACTTTTTCCTGACTTACACGTTTCATTTGAACAACTCTCTCTCTCTCAAATGAACGCTCATGTTTTATTTTCTTCAATTCCCCGAACGTCCACTCATTTTAAAATCCGTCAGGCATATCATATCATATCTCCTTTTTCCTCCACCGCTCTCTTCCTCAATTATTTATTCTCCTCTACATCGTCCATATATGACCGATCCAATTTTCTTCTCTCATTCGAATGGATTTTATAATATGTTTTCTGTCACTTATTCTCACGAGTACTTCCACGTTTGCCACTTTTCTCTTGCGATGACCTTTCATATCGTACATACACATATCAAAGTTTTCTAATAATTTTTGTCATTACTTTCTATATATCTGATCGTCCATGCCTCTTATCCATAGATCTATTATATTTCTATGCTTCTAGAATACTCATACAATAAATATTAAGTTCAATATATATTCATTTGAAGAAAGAGAGGAAGACCACCCTAGTTATTTATTTTAAAAAATATGGTGTGAAATATCCACAAGAGTTTCTCTTACCAAAGTAAATAATGAAAATTATAACCTACTAGCATAGTGGACTTTTGCCAATTCATTCGTACAATGTTCTTGGGTTTCAAACCCCTATCATTAAAAAAAAAGATTTAGGTTAACAACAAACTTTACCGATATAGAAGAACAGTGAGTAACGACTAAAGAACAGTAGTACGATTGTTTCGTCCTAAAAAGAACATTTTAAACTAAAACTTTAAATAAAACAAATTCAACAGAATGTCTAATACCGATTGAGAGTTTTGGAAGAAAACACATATCTTGTAGGCTTAAGGAATGTGGCTATGGAGAGGGTAAATGTGGGTGAATTACGCTGCATTTCCGCCACGTTGTAAACGAAATTTAATCTTTCTCATTTCGTAAAATGAAACTGATGTTAGCATGAATTTTAAGTTTAGAACTTTTGGACGAATCAGAAAAGAATACTATTTAAAACCATCTAAAAATTATAAAAATTCGTTCGGTAGAACTCCGTATTTAGGAGTTAATAAAATTTCCATTTAAAATACATTGGGAACGGTTTTGAAATTTAAATATATAGATGTTTAGTCATGAGTAAGCAATGCGTGTTGTTTTTAGATCATCAGCCAAAAGGCTGGCTTGAACCTCTAGATCCTTTGAAAGTAAAACGAGGAGTAAGGTCGTTTACAATTGCCAACACTCACTAAAAGGAAAAGTATGCTTATCAGCATACCGGGCCCACTAAAAAGTATCTACTTTCCACCTTGCAAATGACACCTTCACTTCATTCACCAAAGGGTCTGGGTGTATAATGAAATTAATTTCTCTCAGAGGAGAAAACTCTGACTAGTGTGTTTTACACCTATACCTCTTCTGTTGTTAAATTCTTCAGTTATATATTAAGCTGACCATATGATACGAAACAGAACTACTTTTTGTAGCCCATCTCTAGGTCACTCTTAAAAAATCCATTTTCTGTCGATTTTAATGAGTAAAATACGGGAAAAAGAAATTGACGGTGATCTAAACATTGAAGAAAAAGTTTTTTTAAATTAAAAGGTGTAGGTTCGTTAATTTTCTATAACTTTAATTATATACACTTTTGCCCTAAAATTAATAATAGGTGCAGTCTTAAAATAATAGTTACCATGAGAGCACAATCCTAAGAATTTAAGAAGATATGCGGCTTACATTTCCTTGTAGAACATAAAAATTGTAGTAGGCCTAAATGGGGGATTTAAAATACATAGCCTCCGTAGCGTAGTTGTAGCGCGCTGGCCTACTAGGCGAATATCCCGGGTCGATTCCCGGTTAGGATCTGAACATTTTTCACAACTCCAACCCCCAGTTACATATCCCACCGTAGTCGCTAATGATCCTGTCGTTGATGCAATTTTAAATAAACTAAAAAATAAATAAATAAAAATAAAGTGCCTCCAAAATTGTGGGAACTATGTGAAAGATAATGGACAAATTGCAGTTTGTTGCGTAACAGACCTGTACTTCTTTTTTTATTATTATCAAACGAAACTTACTTTCTGTATGTACTATACTTCCTACATAGAAGAAAGGAAAAATTTTTCCTTTCTCTTTCCCTATATGAATGTATAGGGCAGGAAAGAATTGTTTTCATGTGTGCGTATGTGAACAAAATATTTTAAGAACGGAATTTTTACAAAGTTGAAACTTTTAACTTAAGTCATGTACCACTAAGGGACCCTAGTATAGTACATGAATATTTTCTACAAAACCGTCAACCGGAATAAGTGGAAAAGTGCAAATTTGTGCAATTTTTATAAAAAACGGCTTTTACATTTTTTATTTTTACAAATCGCCTGTTTTATTACATTTTATGTCTGTTCTTAAGAAGAAACAGTGCTGTTCTTAACCTGGGAGCGCGCCCCTGTGGGGGGCGTACACGAATTTCAAGGGAGGCGTGAATGTATTTAAAAAAGAATAAATAAAACAGTAAAACTATAATTTAATCAGTTTTGTAGTCGCATGTATATTTTCAAAATTATCGTACTTTTTTGTACATTGTACTCTACCAGAACCTAGCACTCGATTATTGTGATTACTGTGATCACGCTTCTGTTTCTTATTCCAATTGTAGGCTTCTACTTGTTTTGACCACTTATAGTGGTTTTGGAAGGGCCGTGACCTCACATTAGTGTTCAAAGGGGGGCACAGAACCTGAAAGGTTGAGAACCACAGTGGGTAATCGCCATATCTCTTGAAATCGTTAGAAATATTGTGTTCTCGTGATGAAATATTCTGTTTGTAAGATTACGACATTAAATAGCTTACGTTAAAGCTTAAACGTTAAATATTCTCTAACGTTTGTTCTATATCATTTTGTAAGTAGCATGTAGTGAATTGATTAAGTTATTTTTCGTTAATATTTGTAAGCTATTAGTTACTTTTTATTTTTAGTGAATTATAATTAGTTTGTTTAATAGTAACTTATTTTAAGATTTTAGACACTTAATTTAATTGTAATATAATTATTATTTAGTTGTAATAAATACTTGAATTTTAAACCAGAGTGTGTTAATTATTTCATTTACCCGGATCCCGAAACGGACCTTAGAGATAAGTGCCACAATGTATTAATAAAATAAAAAAAATTACTTTTATTTTATTGGGGAGGCCAGTAATCATGGATGTGGATTTATTGAAACAAATCCTCGCAGACATTCAACAAATTTTGTTTGTCAATTTGACAAACAAAACATGTTTATATTTTAGCTATGTTTGGTTGTAGTTCATAACGAGTCATCAATAGATGATACTCACTATGCCGACTAATGGAATAAAAAAAATTTTGAAACTTAATAATATAAAAGTTATCAATAATAAAAGCAGACGACACTGCTATATTGTCTGAATCGCACGACCCTATTAGAGCGTCAGAACTGGTACAAACACATTTAGATGGTATTAAAGAATGGCTTCTCATGTGGAAGATTAAACTGAACGTTTCCAAATCACAATAGGTAAATTTCTCACTTCGGCCTGTTGGTTGCCCAAATTTATGCATCGATGATACTAGGCTTACAGTTACAGACAATGTTAGGTACCTTGGTTTAATACTTGACAGACGTTTCACGTGGAAACCACACGTTGCACACGTCAGAGTTATCTCAGACTCCCGGTTTAGTATGTTTTATGGCGTCTTAGGTCGGAAGTCCTCGCTACCTCTACACTTAAAAGTCATCCTCTATAAATCACTAGTACGGCCAATTTAGCTACATGGTGGACCAATTTTTGGATCCTGTCACAATGCAACACTGAATATTCTTCAAAGACACTAGTCAAAAACACTTAGAGCAATAACAAAAGCATCTTTTAACTTAACCAATCATACCCTTCACAAAGAACTGAAAATACCAACGGCACGAGTCATTGTCAACGCAACATAAAACTCATTACACACAAAGACAATTGACCACATAAATTCAAATGTCCAATCTCTTTCAACTAATGATTTCCCTGTTAACAGATGACTGAAACGAAGGTGGAATAGGGATCTTCTCCGACCACCATAAAAATAACAAAAAGAAACATTTCAATTTAACTTGTCATGCCTGTTTCATTTCATAAAAAAGAAAATCGTCTCATAACAAAAAAATCATCCATCATAGTTTATAAATCATTATCATTAAAAATTGGCACCACATCCCTTGAAACATTTCACGCCGAAATCGGTCACTGGGTCAATTCACATTCACGTCACATTCCTGCCATTCCTCATTCATTCCATCTCATTTACTAGTTGTGCTTTAAAAATTGTACAGTTGTAAATAAAAATTAAATTGAAGCCAAAAAAAGAGGAAGTTAATAATATTTGCAATCCCTTTAGGATAAATATAATATTAATAAATATTTTCGATTTATTTAACAGTACGTTATCATTTCCAACAAAACACTTTTGTGTGAAACGCCTTCAATCCAAAAATTAGTACAACTTTATTGACACAACGGAAAAGATTATATGCATGGGCAAGAGAAATTCGTGTGAGTGTTTAACACCATTTTTTTAAAGTTAGGAATAAAAAATGACATACAACTTTATTATCCACCTTGTATTATGACCCGAATATTTCTATCTCTTTTTAACTAGTATGTACAGATAAATCTCTTCCACTTTTAACTGAATGATTTGGTGGATAAAATGGAATTATAAGTTAAATAATACTGGTACATGAGTGAATTGAGATATGAATTCTTTTGTATCGATGACGATGTTGATGATGATGTTTCAGCAGAAAAACAATCAAAGCTTTTTCAGAGATTGATAATAGAGTTTATTTTAACTTTATTTATTGGAATAAAATTAAATAGCCTTTCATATGAATCTGTCTGTTTGATGTTGTAATTGCTTTTCTCTGGATTTCATTGAAATATTGAATACATTAATACTACCAGTATACCAGTCAATTATGTAATTCACAACACGTTTCGTACCCTCACTATTATAATAATACATACAAGTATAATACCCGTTGTATTTATACAACTTTGTATCTCGTAGAATCGTAGATTATATTTCTATTATAGAAATTAATTGCTATATATTAATTTTGTAAAATAGTTTTTACACCAGTTGAATCATATATATCTCAACATGTAATAATACTATATAGTTTTAGTTCAGATATATGAAGGCGCATGCGCGAACATATCATATATATATACTTCTATTTTTTTATTCCTTTTATTATAGTTACTTGAGTCACGAGTTTGCTCTTGTTTGCAACGAGGGGTAAAGGGGGAAAGCATCAGTGCGCATGCGTGATGCTTTATTTTCAGTACAACAAACATAACTTATACTATACTCAGAGCATAGATACAGTATAACGCGGAACCTTTTGTAGGTTAACTGTACCAATATAACTGTTTGTATTATTTTTATTGTTATATTAAACTCTGCGCTAATGTTGTACAACTTATAAATAGCACATTGAAGCCTGTCTTTCGGCTGTACCCTGAAACATGGGTGTCATTGTAGAGGAATAAGTCTCGTATTCAGGCTGCTGAAATGAGATTTTCGAAGGAAACGTTGTACCCGGTTAGATAGAATACGTAACAAAGCTATACGCGCCGAAGTAAATGTATAGTCACTGTGGGAAACGTTAAGAATATATAAGAGAAATATAAACCTAGAGATAAGCGATGCTTGGGAAGACCTAAAAAGAGATGAATGACGGAACATCCCATTGAGCCTCATCCTTGACAGATTATGATGATGATGATGAAAAGGAAACACAAAGACAAAGATAGATACCCATCGGTATACCTTAGGGTATATAATTAAGTATTAAATATGATAATTAGTCTATTTAATTGGTTTTTTAAGTCATAACTTAGAGAAGATCTTTATTCCATGATTTTTTAGGCGTCGGGCTGGATTCCCAAGAAGGTAAAAGGAAGTTCTTGAATTATAGGATTCGGATTTAGTAGTAATTTTGAAAAGTAGAACTGTGCTACATCTTCAACGGTAGAAATCTCTAAATCGGAGTGTTGAGTACGGAGCTTTCAAATGGTAAAAAGTTTTGTTGTGATAACTATTTCTAGAGTTGTACCGGCCCGATTTTAAAAGTTTTAGTGTCGTTTGAAAGCTATTGCCATATGAATTTGCTTAAAATTACAAAATATATGTTTTTCTTAGAAAATCCTACCGGAAAATAAAAAAAACAAATTGGTGTCCTCAACACCGTTAAAGTATTTGTTGCAAAATAAATTTTATGAAAACAAAGAATCTTGTGTATGAGGAGCTATTATAAAAATATTTTTGGCATTTCAACCGATGAAAATGTTATGGAGCTTTCAATTGGAAAATATATTGTTTTCAGAAAACTTTTTATAGCCTATCACCCGTGCGTAGCCGAGAGGGAGGTCTGCTATTTATATTTTTATTTATTTTTTAATCCCTGATTAGTGTACGTTACAATCTGTTCAATTCAGAACAATAAGCAAACCCATACCCAATGAGATGAGGATGATATGTACGACGTGTAAATGAGGTGTAGTCTTGTACCATTCCTGAGAGAGTATGGTTAATTGAATCATAACCATCAAAGTACACCGGTAACCACTGTCTAGTATTCAAATTCGTATAAAAATAATTACCTTTACTAGGATTTGAACCAGGCCGCTATTTATTTAGTTCCGCTTTTATTGTGAGTACAATATTTTTAGTTGATGAAGCTTAGAGAGTACGAGTTCGCTAGTTTTTATATTATTAGTCTGCCAATAATGTATCGTACCAATAAATCGATTTTCGATACCGATTTCGATACCAAGAAACAAGTAATTGATTCAAGATTCCGATACAAAAATTGAAATAAGTGTCAAATTGAAAATTAAAAAAATAATGTTTTTACATGGTAACTTTCACATTATGACAAAGAGATGGACTGTCGCTAGTTATTTTTAACGGTCTACCAAACGAAACAAGAAAGTTAACCAGGAATGATAAATGGAACTTGTCAATATAGGATTGTTAAATAAAATACACATTGGAAAATAAAATAACGGCATAAAGATAAACTATCTTACTTTTAGAGACGACCTAGGAATCGTTTCTAGAAACACGGTAACAGTAATGGAACATACCAACGAGTTGAAAGAACAAAAAGAAAAAGCAAGACTGCAGATAATATATTTTGAGATAACTAAATACATAACGAACATCAAAACATCCCCGCGTCACCTAAAGACACAATTAGGAAAAATTGGAATAGTTATAGTTTCAAGTACCTCGGGGAGATAATACAACCAAACATCAGAGAAAATGAAGCCAACAACAGTCGAGGAAAACTTGTGTAATAAACTCATCACTTGTAAAAAAAAGAAATCACTCTCAAAACAAAATAATTGCAATAATAATATTATTATAATTAAAATAAGATAAGACGTTAAAATAATAATAAAAAAATTTAAATAGGCTATATAAAAATTAAAAAAAAATTTTTTTACGTCTGACTGTTCTGCAATTTCTGCTAATGCAATCGGAGGATAATGACGATAATGAAAATAAGCGGAAACATTTACACATGTTTTATTAATCAACCTTCACAAAAACCGCGTTTTAGGCAGAAAATCGTTTTACCTATGAGCGTATTAAACGGATACTACTGTATATAAACATATCATGGTTGAAACTGTATTATTTTACTCAAAACGATTTTATAATTACTATTAGCTATTATGTGTTTTGTTATTTTTAATATTAATATATTGGCGTAATGGTTAGCGTTACTGTCTTCTACACCGGGGTTCCGGGTTCGATTTCCGTTCAGGTCTGGCATATTTTCATCACTGATTTGTCATGTATCATTATCCACCGTCTGCATTAGCAGAAATAGCAAAACAGTCAAACGTAAAACAAACAAATAAATAATGTTGTGTGAAATTTGTATTACACGTATAATTGATATAAATAAAGAAATGAATTAATAAAATTCCAAATTTATGAAATTTTATACAATTTTAAAATTGCATCTACAATTCAAAGTAAAACGCAATTCTAAGTATCTGATTATTTCTTTTTCAAAGAGATATATTTCAGAGGAAAAGCGAAGACAATCTGAGAGAGAGAGAGAAAGAGAAAGAGAAAGAGTGAGGAGGGAGGGAGGAACAATTAACATAATACAAATAATTAAAAGAAAATGATCATAACATTCAACAACGGATAGTCTCTGAGAAGTAATTTGCCCCTCACCATCTAAAAAGTAAGAAAAATCACCAGATCATATCTGGAGTTCTTTTATAACTCTAAGAACCTCGGGAGATTTTATATAAAACATTTTCAACTACAGATGGTTAGATAAAACAGACAGGGTTTTCAAGTTTTATAATCGTATACACGTTGTCGTATAATTATCTCAATGTCAATTTTTCTTCCTCTTTGCGCCTTCATTCATCTTTAGTGCCTTTTAAACCTCTTTCATTACAATCAAACTTATTACCCTTCTTTATCTACTGTTTCCCAGCTCTTCATCATTCTTCATTCTACTAAAAATAATGAAAAGATAAAACAAAAAAGTACACCTCTTTTCCTTCATTTTAACGTTGTAAATTATGTAAAAAAAATCATGATAATAATTTTAAAATGACAAGATAGATTTCACTTTTAGAAAGAAATACTACATTTTAAACAAGATTTTACGATAATATGTTTAAAAATTGTCTGTTTTTATAATGAATTAAAATACCCTGCTGTGTAAGAATGCGTAACTAAATTAAAATCATCATATTTTTTGTTGTAACTCGGTTGAAAACTCATTCGTTTTCGTTTTTTTTTATCTTTCGTTTTTCCCCTAAAATCAAGGTAATGTTATAAAATATGTACTCATGTAGTCTACATAGCCAATGTAAAGAATTGGCTAAGTTTTTTGTTACATGTATTTCTACAGTTATACCGAGCCAATTTCAACGATTTTGATATAGTATTAAAACTTTCTTCAGAAAATTGTGCAACAAGATTCAAATAACTTTTTAACGGTTAAGAAAGAAAATTAGGATCTTGTTTTACATATTTCTGGGTACTAAAGAACTAAAAGAAAAACTGGTGTGAAACACTAACACGACTTTTTCTTGCCAATGAAAATAATGAATAATATAACCTAACATAAGTAACAAAATCTATACTAATATAATAAAAAAGAAACGTCTGTTTGTTTGTTTTTTGTTTGTATGAGGTAATCTCAGAAACTACTGAACTGATTTAAAAAAATCATTCATTGGTGCATAGCTTAGAGCTTCCTGATCAATATAGGCTATTTTGCAACTTTAAGTAACTTTAATTAAGTGAGTTAAGCAACTTAAACTGTGACGATGTCGCATGTTTTAGTTTATCGGGTGCATAGCACTTCTATTTTTCTAAGTTCTCTGGATGAAGTATTTTTGGTGTAGAAGCACGATTCAACTTTTATATATCAGAAAAACGTTATGAATAACCTTCTATTCCAAAAACATTAAAAGTTCGAAAATTTTCAAAATTTTGATTTTTGTGCTGTATTTCATATATTTGTTTTCATTCAACAGGTAGTGAATGAGTCATATATTTTTAATTACTCTGCGTACAGCACCCACGTATTACTGTCTCTTATCTCAGCCATATATCAACTGTCTCTTTCTTTTCCATCGGTGTTCTTCTATGCATTCTATTCAATTCTATTAAATCGCAGGGACAAATATTAAAAACATTGGGCATCGATTTGAGACAAAAGTGCTTCCTTCGCTCATGGACAACTTTATGTCGGACTTTCTAGAGCTGGAAGTGCAGAAAAAGAATTTATTTTGCTGCCACAAGGCTACAAAACCACAAATATTGTTAATAGAGAGGTTTTAAAATAATTTAATGAGGCCTACAATAGCTGCTGTGAAACGAAGCGAGCGGGGGTTGCTAGTATTAGAAATAAATAAAAAAAAACTAACCTCAAAAAACATAATCTTTTAATCATGAGTGAATGATGAAAAATGTAAACCAACCTTAACTTGACTTAATAATATAAAAAAATCACTCTTTAACGTTAAACTAGGCTCTGAAGAGAAAAATACGTAAAATAAAAGTTGTAGATCTTTTAACTTTATATAAAATTGATTATAATGCATTTTTCTCGTACTATGCATACTACGGCTGAAATTTAAAAAAAATCAATTTTTTTACAATTATTCATGAAAGAAAACAGAAAATCACTAATTACCGCTAAACTAAGTGCAGAAAAAGAAATATCTGGAATAAAAGTAGAGGGTTTTTTAATTGTCAACATTTTTTTATGATACGTGCGTTTGCGCTAAAATGCATATTAAGGCTGCAATTAAAACAAAAAATTTTACGAAAGAACCTCCTCCCCAAGAACTTCAGCAGACATGGTGCCTACCCTATCTTGTAGAATACAAAAAAAAAATAGTAATTGAGGTGATTTTGAAAAAACCGTACGAGCCGTTTTTGAGAAAATCGCCAAAAAGTGATAAGTTACACGTATAAACTACTACTTCCGGATTTGGAAAATCGACATTAGAACTCTTTCCTTCCTATATATTGATATAGGCAAGAGAAACTAATAACTTCAAAATAATTTCTCACTGGTAAAAGACTTGTACAAGTATTTTGAAGTGTAACATTAAAAGGGGCAGTGGTGTTTTTAATACAGTGAAAATCCCCTTATCCGGATCATTTGGGACCTAGGGTAAGCCGAATATGAGAAAATCAGGTTATGAGAAATAGAAAGAGGGATGTTTGAATTTATGAAATACAGAACAGTGTGTATGTACAATGGATGTTCACAATTGAGAAACGCTAAGTTGTCAATTACAATTTACATTTATAAGGCTATATTTGTTTACAAAACGTACTACAGTATACAGTAAGTCAAAAAGATAAAAAAATATATGTATTGCTTGAGTCCCAGCTCCGAGTAGTTAAGAGGAATGCAGTACGTTGTTATAGTAGTGGGAGAATGAATGAGTGTTAGTAGTGTTTCACAGCTGATTCATTTGTAGTGGTAGCGTGTACTAACTAGACTAAAAATATATTCTTATCATCCGGCGCATTAATTTAACAAATACCTACCGGGTTATTAACTTGGTTGGATTCATAATATTTAAGTAACCAATTCATATAAAATTATGTAAATAGACGTTTGTTAAATACTGAAAGTTTGAAAACGAATGTTTTGTATCAGAGTGATAAAACTATCGTTTGCCCAGCATGCGTCACTCATTCATTATACTTTACCCGTACCCTTCACCGCGCAACTACACGGAGCTTGGAACCGCGCAATCAATATGTACTGTACAGTATTAGGTTTTACAACACACAGTACATAATAATACCTAATGTTATCGTAATATGTCATAGTAATGTTCATCGTATTTTTCTAACTCCTTTAACAATTTGATCCATGCCATATTAATTCAGTTAATTTAGGCTTTTTTGTGTCCGGATATGGGGATCCGAATAAAGGGAGTTCAGATAAAACGAGTCCGGATAACGGGGTTTATACTGTACATTGTTCACAAGCCTAGTTTACACGGGTCGAGTATTTTAGTAAAGTAGATTAGTAACTAGTACTCAACTTGTTTGGACAGAACTATTTTTTTGTAGCCCTGGAACCAACAGATCGATTGCAAATATATTAATACCTCACCTAGGCCTACATGTTATGAACATTGCCTTTTATCGCAATATATTAGTAATCGAAAATATTAAGAAAAAAATATTACAAACTTATTTTACTAAGCAAGGTAAAAAAACCAAAACGTTAAGCAGATACTAAAGGTGTTTAAATAGAAAGTGTTCTAAAATTACAGTATAAAAATATAAATCACTTGTTGAATCAATTTCTCTTTGACTACACACACGTAATGGTTAGGCGAACAAATTTGCACATGTGTATGTGTTAGTATGTGCATTTGTGTATATTCGTACACTGGGAATGTGTTTAAAGCAGTTTGACGATAGTAGGCGTTTGGCAAAATATATTTTTATGGAAACGATCCAGCTGGAGCAGGAATGCTGAGTTGGACGCGACGCACAAAGATGAGATTCAGCTTTCCCTTTTACGCGGAAAAACTAATAATAAAAAAAAAATGGAAGTGAAGCTGGCTTTTTAAAGCCTTTTTCATGAAGCAGGAAATATTTCATTTATGAATAATTTAACAGACTTTGTATGTTTCTCTATTTTTTTCTTTTTTATAAAATCCTGTAATGTAAAATTACAATATTTGTGACTACCGCCTTTTAAGTCGCATCCTGCCACATATATACTAATAAAGCTTTTACCATTATGACACTTTACATCAGGTTTAAACCGTAATAGACTACTTTGCGTTTTTTATCTTAATACCTTTTGTTTAGTAATGTTAATGTTGAAAAAATACACATGACAAATTTTATGACAAATGAGTATAGGCCTGCTGGGTGTAAAAAACAAAGACAAAAAAATATGTTCGTGAACGCATCATGTATTATAAACATTATTTCCATACGTGTCTCTTATCATTCATTATGAAATAAAAAAACAAATTGGTTTTCCGATTCGTGTAACATTTAATTTAATTTTCACCACTAAATTGCAGAATATCATTTTCGAAACATTAATTTTAACGGGTGAGGCAGTGAATCGGGCGATTATGACAACAGCGTGAGGAAGTAAAAAAATGTATTTTAATTAATTTAGAATATACCAAGTAATACTTACATATTTACAATTTTTTATAAATTACTTGAAAATCATATCATAAAGATGTTCTCCATTTTGTCGCACACATTCCTGTACTCGTGCACGAAGGTCATCACATTTCGGAATGTAACTGTACGAATTTGTGCCACTTTTTCACGTATCCGTTCTTTAAGTTCCCGTACATTTCGAGACGGTGGAGATTGGAAAACACGTGATTTTAAGTGTCCCCATAGAAAGTAATCACATGCAGAGAGATCTGGTGATCTGGCTGGTCATGAAATGTCTCCGTTCTTAGAAATGACACGATTGGGAAACAAGCGTCGCAAAACATTAATTGAAGCCCTGGATGTGTGGCAGGTAGCACCGCCTTGTTGAAAAAACATGTTTTGGTAAGCCGAATTACTAACAAATTCCGGTTGAAGACAGTTCTCCAACATGTTAACATAGCGCTGTGTATTCACTGTAACTGCACGTTCATTGTCATCCTCAAAAAAATATGGTCCTACGTTATAGATAGCCTGTGTTGATATTGCATACCAAACTGTCACTTTAATACTGTGAAGCGGCTTTTCGTGTAATTGTTGTGAATTTTCGCGTGACCAATATCTAAAATTCTGCTTATTTACGAAGCCCGAAAGATGGAAGTGAGCTTCATCACTCATCCAAAGATTGTTGAGAAGATCTGCGTTGTCATTCATCATGTCCAATATTCGATTACAAAAAGCAAATCGGGATGCGTGATAAACATTATTCAAAGCGTGCACTAACTTAATTTCAAACGGATGGAACTGTAGATCTTTGTGTAAAATCCTCCTCACACTGCGATTAGAAATTCTGAGTGATATTGCATGCCGTCGAGCTGAACGCGTAGGACTTCTAAACACAGCCGCCTGCACCTTGTCAACGTTTTCTGGTGTACGGACACTTTTAACGCTTCCAGTTCGTGTCTTCAGTGTTGAGCCTGTTTCTTCGAAATTTTTAACCCATATTTTTATTGCATGGGCTGAAGGTGTCGGATCATTACGCGGAATATTGAAATAATTACGAAATACACGCTGCGCGAACACGTAACTATAATTATTTTTATAATACGCTTTAACAGCGTATGCTTGTTGTGCACTGCTCCACGACTCCATTTGGAACTAAATGGTAAAACAAACGCTTCAAGATGACCGTCTCCTAGCCACACTACAAGAGAATGTATGCAGTGTTGCTAAATCGCCCGATTCACTGCCTCAGCTGTTATTTAAACTTAGTAAATATAATGTCGTATTTAGCCGAATATAAAGCTATTCCTATTACAAGACAACCCTTACTTTTTATACCCTGCTCTTAGAAAAAATAAACTTCCTTAAAGTTTAGAAAAATGACCTGTGTAGATTAAAAAACCGGCTGTAAAACACTAACACGACTTTCTCTTTCTAATGTAAAAAATGAAAAAGTATAATTACCTCATTTTAATCATGAGTGAATGATGCAAAATGAAAATCAACTTAAGTTTGGCTTAAAAATACGAAAAATTACTAACTGACGCTAAACTAGGGTCTGTAGAAAAACATTTGAAATTAAAGTTGTAAGATTTTTAATTTTCTATAACTTTAAAATTATATAATAGCCTACTTCTGTCGTATTACGATATCAGTCAAATTATATCAATTTTTTATTTATTTATTTTCCCATTACTTTACAAAATCATTAGAATACAAATTATTACAAAAACGTAAATCTATTTATATTTATTTACTAGTGGTGGGAAAACTAATCTACCAAACTATGGTTTCCCATGTTCAAGGGTAGATCAATTTAGTGTGTTTTTTCTTTATTTCTACTGCTACAACTACGACTAAATCTTTTAGTGGGTTATTAATTATAAACTGAATGTTAGTTACTTAAACACTGATTAAACTACGAAGACTCGCTCGGGAGACTGCGGAAGGAGGAGACATATGGAGTTCAGCGAGATAGCCCTGTCCCACAGTGAATCAATCCTGTCCCGATCTCAGTAGGTAAAGTAGGCACACTTATTTGCTGAGCTGGTGATGAAAGAGATGAATGAAAGTGAGACAGTGAGTCTTGGTCAGTGACAGCGAGAGAGAAATTAGGCTACGGTTCCTTTCCACGCCCCGCTGACAGTACGTAAATTTTTTTTTAACTCAACATTTCCTTTGTAGTATTATATAAACAGTTCCGAGGGAGTTGGAGGGTTCTTTGCTGATGTCGGATCAAGTGGCCAGGCGGCGGGTTTTTGGTTGGTAGGCGGCTGCAGCCTCCTTGGTGCAGGACGAGGACACCTCAATAGAGTCCAACACTACTTCCCTCATCGTGAGGGAGTGAACATGAGTTTTCCTCGCCGCCTCGGATAAAACAAAACTACAAGACATTTATTAAAATAGTGTCCTATAATATATTAATAAATATAGGTCTATACATGAAAAACATAACAAAAAAAATTAACTACGCAAAACAAACAATTTATTTCCAAAATTGAAGGTTGAATATTAGAATAGAGCGTAGGGTAAGAACCTTGAATTGTTAACTATAGTGCCCACCACGAAAGAAGTCCGTTGTGTTTGAAGAGTTCTCTTACAAAAACGACCCAACGGAAAAATTTTAACGCTACACCAAAGAAAGCCTGTTCTTTCCTGCGATGTTTCGTTTGATTTAAATTTGTTTATTTAAAATTTGTCAAAGGTACAGCAACTCACGCATAAAAAGTACCAAGTTTTTAGCCGGTTTTTTGTTAGCGTGCTTTTTAAACGTCTGTTACTTCATCCAAACTTTACATATAAATTTGGGTTTTCAGTATGTTAAAGATCATAGGTATTTTTTATAAAGTAAAATATTTAAAAAGTAAAATCCCTAGTTCCATTTTAATATGGCGGCCATTTTAAAAAAAAAGTGTTATTTTGGCTCGCCGTGAAGATTGGTGAATGACTTTTCAACTAAACCATACATTTTTACAACAGTATTGTACCAAGTACAGCCTTCTGCATTTAAAATTAAAAATAAAACAGAAAGAAATAGAACTTGTGATTTAAATAGAAAATTCTATTAAATTAGTTGAAAAGAAACTGGTCTTTACAGCGCACTTCTTTCGTGGTGTGCACTAAATAGTATTAATAATCACGCATGTAGAAGTGGAAACGTTTGAGTAGGCTACGTGCGGAGACGTAATAGTGTTTGAGATTATGTGCACAGATTAATCTCTCAGAAATTAGGCCTACTGTTGCCAACAGCTGCATAGAAACGGTAGGCATAATCACCAAACAGATAGTGTGACATCTGATCTGTTATGATGCAGGTACGATTATTTATGACATGGCTGTGCAATGTGTACGCCAACCCTACAACAATTATTAATGCAAATTGCCTAACTCCTTCCATCACTACCAACTACCCATAGGGAAGCTACCTACAGTTCACTACACCTAGACAAAGGTTTATCATATTGTAATATCACAATATTAGATTGTTGTTTAGGTCATCAGCCGAAAGGCTGATTTGAACCTGTAGAGGTTTTACTAAGTAAAACGAAGAGTGAAGTGGTATACAATTGCCTTCCTCACTGAGTGGAAAAGTACACTTATCGGCATGCCAGGACCTCTGAACATCACATATTTTCCACTCGACAAGTGACACCTTCACTTCATTCACCACAGGATCTGGCTTTACAATGAAATTCATTACTTTCAGAGAAGATAACTCTGATTAGTGTCATTTACACCTCTACCTCTTCTGTTCTTAAATGATTTAGTCATTTAATTAGCTAACCATGTGATAAGAAACAGAACTAAGATTTTAGCCCTATAACGAACAGATTAAGTGTAAATAATTTGACACTCCACTTGTCTGTTATGAGCAGCATATTATATGACTGCTCAATGAAAACTGTTCGAAATTACAGTGCTAGATACGAGGTCAGGAAAATCGCACAGATTTTATTGCATATATTTACGCACTATTAACTGAAACACTTGCCCAAAACATGCACGTGGAGTATTTAACTATTTGCAATCGATCTGCTAGTTCCAGGGCTACAAAAAATTGTTCTGTTTCTTATCATATGGTCAGCCAATTATATGACTGAAGCATTTAACAATAGGCCCTACAAGAGGTACAGGTGTAAAAGACACTACTATCGGTTTCATAATTATTATTCATATTATTACACCCGAGTTTAAACCTTTGTATCTGCGAAACGATGAATCGGATTTCAAAATACTTTACAACAACATTTAGCTTATTTCATTCTGCTTTGTCATATAATAATCCTATATTTTTACTTTTTTTTGCCTATATGAATACATAGGAAGGAAAGTATTGTTTTCATGTTGATTTTCCGAAATCGAGTTTTCACCGGATATACTGTACACGTTTTCAGACCCCCTGAACCCAAAAAACATGTTTTTAGCAAATTGGTCTGTGTCTATTGTGTGTGAGTGTGAACAAAATATCTCAAGAATGGAACATTGTACGAACTGGAAACTTGCAACTTAAGTTACATACTACTACCGGACCCGATACGAATATTTTCTTAAAAATCGGTTGACCGGAAGTAGTAGTTTATTAGTGTGATTTTTCCCTTTTTTGCGATTTTCTCAAAAACCGGCTTCTACGATTTTTTTAAAAATTGTGACAATTACTAAACTCTCTAAAAGATAGGGTAGGCGCCATGTCTGCTGAAATTCTTGGGAAGGCTGTGACTTCGTAAGAAAAAGTATTTTTTAGATTGCGGCTTTAATATGCATTTTAGCGCAAAAATGTATATAATAAAAGTTATAGTTAAAATCCTACAACTTTTATTTCAAAATCTTTTTTGTATAATGCTTAGTTCAGCAGTAATAAGCAATTTTCTGTTTCTTTTTCACAAATTTGTTGAATCGATTTTTTAAAGATTTCAGTCTTAGTATGTAATGTCAGCTATTTTACGACAAAAGTGTAGAGTATATAATAAAATTTATATAAAATTAAAAGATCTACAACTTTTATTTAGAGCTTTTTTTTCTACAGAGCCTGGTTTTGCGTGAAATTGTGTTTTCCGTTTTTTTAACCCAAACTGAGGTTGATTTTCATTTTGTGTCTTTCACTCATGATTAAAATTAGGTTACGGTTATTGAAATTAGTTTTTTGTTTATTTCTAATGTTTTATTAATAATGTTACGTTATATTGATCATTATTTGCATTGGCAAGAGAATGTTTTGTGAGTGTTTCACACCAGATTTTTGTACAAGTATAATATTAATTTTTAATGTAGTCTATGTCTGAGAGTAACCCCGTCAAGTTCATCAAAGAAATTTCTACTTGGTCTGGGCTTACCTAATGCATTCTTTAGTCTGGGCTTACCTAATGCTGTTATTATATACTTTGTAATTACCTGCGGCATATAAAAATGTTGGGTCTTTTCTGTTATCCCCCCCCCGCCCCAGCATAATTTTTACATATTTTGAGTATTTCGTACGGAGGTATTCTTACAGTATTTTTGACGAAAAAATGGGAAAAACATTTAATAAAACCATAAATATATCAATATTTTTCAAGTTAGCGTTAAAAGGTTTTTCCTTTTTCCAGTTATCCCTAAACTATTTATTCAAAATTATTTAATTATTTAATAATATTAAATTTAATTAAGTTAAATTAATTTATTTAAAGATGTCATGTACCCAATGAATTTTATTTCATTATCAGTTACAGTAAAAATATTAAGAAAAAGCAATGTTTTTACCTTACCTACATTTAACTTTAATTGAAGAATATTGGTGCAGATTTTTTTAAATATTTTTCCCGTTAAAAATACTGTAAGATTGCATGCATGAAATATTTATGAAATGTGAAAAATTATTCGGGGGAGGGATAACAGAAAAGACCCACAATTTTAACAAGATAAATAAATACTAAAGTAAGCCAAAATTAAAACAATTATATTTTTTTAAAAGATAGAACTTACCTGTTTTCAATCAATTAATATCCATTTAAGAAATACATAATTCCAGTTCAATAGACACACACAAACACTTTAATAAAACAATAACCATAGTGGTAAAAACCCAAAAGTTTTCCGGTAATAAATAAACTAACTCACTCGCGCATGTAGAAAATTTAACTACTTCAATATAAACACGATCTGGATAGGCATAGATTGGTGCGTTGTAGATTGTCAAATTGCCTGAATGCGCGCGCATCACGAGTTGAAAACCTGCACGATCACGTCTGTCACTAAAATTCTAATAAAAATGTTGGGGGGGGGGAGTTTTTATATGAGTTGGCCTACGTACAATTTAATAAACATCTTTTACTGAATACGCCTAATAAAATATTTTACAGGGAAAACCCATGTCATTATTTTATAACAAAACCTTTAAATTGTACAATCATTTCATTTTTTCTTTCTTAATGAGTTGTAATTTTTTTTTTCACATATTTAAGGTATTATTTACAAAAGATACAGTACGGTATCTTTAAAAATCAATACAAGTAACATAATAGATATTCATTATCTTCCTCTAGCCAAAAAAATTGTAACATATAAATAGGCTACTTTCTCTTTTTAAAATTGACTAGTTTTAATATTACTTGCTACATAAATGCTTAGATTAATTTTTTTACTTTATCATGCCCTTTATGAATATTGTAGGGATAAAAAGTATTATTGTTTTAATGTCGATTTTCCAAAAAGAAACTATTTTTATTTTGATTTGGTGTGAAACAGTCACACGATTTTCTTTTAATTTTTCTTTTGAAAATTATTATGAAGTCTTAAAAATTTAAAAACAAGGTCCTATTTTTACTTTTTCACGCCTATTTGAATATATAGGAAGGAAAGTAGCCTATTGTTTTGATGTCGATTTTCCGAAATCGAGTTCTCACCGGATGTACACATTTTCAGACCCTCTGAACCCAAAAAACATGTTTTTAGCGATTGGTGTGTGGGTGTGTGTGAACAAAATATCTCAAGAACGGAACATTGTATGAAATTGAAACTTGAAACTAAAGTTAGATACTACTAGATACTACTACACGACCCAAACGGAGCATTTTCATCATAATCGGTCAACCGGAAGTAGAAGTATTAGTTTATTCGTGTCACTTTTCTTTTTTCTTTTTCTGCGGTTTTCTCAGAAACGACTCCTACGATTTTTTTTTTAAATCGTCTTATTACAATATTTTCTATGTTCTACAAGATAGAGTAGGCGCCATATCTGCTGAAATTTTTGGGGAGGCTGTGTGTCTCGTAGAAAAAGAATTCCTTTTTTACATTGCGGCCTTAATATGCACTTTAGCGCAAAAGTGTATGTGATAAAAATGTAGACAATTTAGAAATCTACAACTTTTATTTCAAACCTTTTTTTGACAACGCTTAGTTTAGTGGTAATTAGTGATTTTCTGTTTTTTCTCACGAAAACGTGTGTAAGATCGATTTGTTTTAAGATTTCGGCCTTAGTATGCATTTTACGACAGAAGTGTATAGGTATAATCAAATTTATAGAAAATTAAAAAATCTACAACTTTTATTTAGACTAAGCATTTTTCTCTACAAAGCCTTGTTTAGCGTGAAAGAGTGATTTTTTTCGTGTTATTAAGCCAAACTGAGGTTGATTCACATTTTGCATCATTCATGCACGATTGAAATGAGGTTATGTTTTTGAGATTAAATTTATTGTTTATTTCGAATGTTTTATTACTAATATTAGATTATATTGTTCATGATTTGCATTAGCAAGAGAAAGTTTTGTGAGTACTTCACACCAGATTTTTAATATTTATAAAAATTTCCATATCGAGGTTGGAAGACAAAAAGACCTGGGTTTTTTGCTATCGCAAAGAATTTCATGCATTTCGAGGCGTAGACTATAACTCGAGAATTATTTGACAAACAATTTTAAAATTTCAACACAACATAGCGAATTGTATTCTCACAGCGTGTACGAAGTTTCAAATTCGTACCACAACAATGGCCAATCAATATTTTATGTTATTAATAAATTTGTACTATTTTTTTTACGTTAGGCTAATTAAAACGATAGTTTGCTCGTGCCAATGATTGAGCGGTTACTGAAATAGCAAGGGTTCAGAATACTGTTAATAAACAAAACTTTAAGAAACTTACGAATTTGAAATTTCGTACAAGCCGTAGGAAAAAAAATTTTTATGTTGTGTTAAAATTTCAAACTTGTCGGTCAAATAATTCTCGAGTTATACGCTTCTAAATGCATACAATTCTTTGCGGTAGCAAAAAACCAGGTCTTTTTGTATTACAACCTTAATATGGCAATTTTTATACAACATTGAAAATATAAATTTATTACAGATCGATGTAGAATAAAATGAGCTAAATTTTGATGTAAAATATGTTGAAGTCCGATTCATCGTTTTGGAGATGCAAGAGTTCAAACTCGGTTGTATATAATTATGAAACCGATAGTATCCAAAGTTCACTAGTACAGACCCTGTGGTAAATAAAGTGAAAGTGACATTTGCAGGAAGGTAAATAGATTCTTTTCAAAGGGCCTGGCATGCTAATAAGCATACTTTCCCACTCTGTGAGTAAGGGAATGGTACCACCTCACTCGTCGTTTTACTTACTAAAACCTCCTGAGGTACAAACAAGCCTTTCGGGTGATGACTTAAACAACAACAGCAGCTATTGGAATCCGTTATTTTTTGTTAAAATTTAAAATGTCACTTTACAAACCTTATTTATATTTATATTTATTCTCGTTATATTTTTTTATAAATTAGTGTGTAATGGAGATATTCATCGTTTTTTATTTACCCCTCCCTCTGAACTTTCCACCACCTTTGTGATATTAAAGAAATATATCCTATGTTCATTTTTATTGTATCCAGAACCTGAATACTGTAATTTATTGAATTTCGTTCAAAGGTTTATGCATGATACTGTAACAAACAAACAGACAAACAGAAAAAAGACAAAAATTCATCTGATTATTCAAGACAAGCATATTCATACAGTATCTAATTAAAGTTCTAAACTTCAACTTTGTAGGCTATTCTGCTCTTGAGTTTTTTTGTTCATACGCACACCACACACACTATTCAGAAAAACATGTTTAATGAATTCAGAGAATAATGAAAATGTGTATTTCCGGTAAAAACTCGATCTCAAAAAATCAACATAAAAGTGATACGTTCCTTCTCTATATTTCATAATTATTATAGAGTAACAGAAAGTAGAAATATGTAAAAATCTCTTTACAGTGTTCAACATTCATCTGCTGCCGTGATTGTATATTCTAACATAAAGAAACTGAATATTGTTAAAAAAACAACTTCAACCAAAAAAATTATAAAACGAGAAGTCGCAATGAATTCAAGATCGAGAAACACAGAACTTTCCAGTTACTACAAAAAATTCATTATGTTCCATCCGAATTTTCAAAAAAAAATTATCATAAAGTTTAAAATCTTTAATGTTTTGATTGAGAATTTCAAAGTCTTTCGATAAATAATCTTTTTATTATAAGAAAGACGTAAAAAGTTTGTATTACTTTGCCGCTCTTCATTACGATTGGCCTATTACATTAATTATTTAGGCTTATGTCTACTGTAATTAACTTATTATCAGCTATCATACCTGTTCACTGCACTTTATGGCAAACTATAAATAAATAAACTTTATTATCACGTAAAATAACATAATTATAAATGAAAATTCAAAATAATAAAATTATAAAATAAGTAGGTAATCGTAAAAGTAATTTTTAATCTATTATATACTATATATATTTCTTCTGTCCATGTGTTAGTCATTGAACTCCTTCTAAACGCCTGCACCGATTCTTATGAAATTTTTTGTGTGAGATTAAGTTGATTCGAGAATGCTATAGATTTACAATTCAACCCGATAGAATAAGTTTTTAAAATTATTTAATTATGTTATAAATTTGAGTTGATTTTAGGTTAGTTTAAAGTTCACATTGTATCCTGTAGGTGGCGCTCCGATCATGTTTTGGTTAGCTTAAAGTTCACAATTGTATCCGGTAGGTGGGCGCTCCGATCGTGTTCACGAAACTTTTTGACAATTTTATTTCTAGCATATTAATTAGTCAGACCCAGCAGTAGCATTGAATAATATATTATATTATTTTATATAAAACAACTTTTTACAGTGTCATTAAAATTACTCATTGTGCCAGCCATAACGTGCAGTATTGATGGAAATATTTTACATGATTTTTTAACAATTTTAATGAATAATAAAATTATGATTAATAAAATACAAGTGCACTAAAAATGAACTTAAGGTATTAATCTAAGAAGATAAATTCACTGTTCCTGATTTGATTTAATTCACTTAGAATATTGTTCATAAAAATGCATTAAGATAAAAAAAAAAATTAAATTTTACTCAAGTTATTAAGATTTCAAATATATGTAAAGATATATTTTTTATAGATTTAAAAAATATATACCGGATGTAAAAATAATTAAAAGTTTTTTTTCTTGGTACTATTTGAGTTAGTTTTCATCCAACGCAAGTTAGTTTATACGAGTAGTATACGATTCCTCTCACACACCACACAATTTTTAAGTCAAGTTGTGATAACTGTACGTGTAGTAGCATCAGGTATCATAGAAATAGATTCATAAAAACATTCCAAAACTTTTATGATTGATTAAAAAAATTTATATCTTTCGGAGTTACGTTTCCTCAGGACAACGTCTGTTGGGTCCGCTAGTTTGCATTATATAATATGACAATTCTAAATATTTGAGGGTGATTCCAAACAAAATAAAATAAAAAAAGATATAATAAAAGATTACTATTTTACAATTACAAAATTAATTTTCTTATCTTCACAGCACAGCGTATTTAGCCTGTGTTAGCATTAAAATGTATTTTTTCTTTGAAAGCTGTAAGTAAAATAAATTATTCCCAGCGTTGTAGAAGTCTTCCTAAACGTTTCTTTTCCTCAGACCTGTATTTAGAATCAATTTAAGAATTTAACCATTTCTTCATTCGTTGAAGATGTTCCATCCATTTATTGAGATAATAGCAGGTGGTCTCATTTAGGCAACACTTAAAGTAATTTTCCATTAATTGCAATTTTGAATTCTGCTCTCCTCGGTTCATCGTTTGACCATTCATAAAAACGTATTTCTGCTTAAAATTTCTGTCTCTTAATCGAATTTTTGCTCGCAAAATTATTTAAAAAATACTTTAAAATTAAGTACCTAATACAATAGATTCTGTTTTAACCAGGAAACTCTAAATTTTCCAACAGTGAAAGAATTTTTGAAATAGGTTGGATAATTTCTGAGATTACCTCGTACAAACAAACAAACTTTACTTTTTTTATATTAGTACAGATAAATGCTGTTATAAAAGACTCAAAATCCCAGGTAACTAAAACGTAAAATGTTAATTGATGACAAATTTAAAAGTAGGTCTATTGTTTACTTGAAAGAAATCTTTTTAATTTCAAGATGAATTTCTAATTAAATTATTTTAATTAAGTTTCTCCAAGGAATAAGAAAAAGGAAACAAATTTAAAAAGAATACAGGTCGGATATTCTCAGGATTTGTGATAAGGGCGGATCCGAGAACGATAAGAAAAGTTGAGATCAAGTACGGAAAAGTACTTGGCTTTCGAAAACCAATCAAAGGATAGGAGTTATGAATATTGGGAGGGGGATAAGATGGAATAAGAGGGAAGAGCAAGGAACAAGAGGAGTAAAGGGATCCGTTCGCATCAATCTTAATATAGTCTCTGAACTTACATAATCAATAACGAGGCGAGGTTTTTATCATCGGTAAGAGTGACTAAAAAATGCTTGGTTAGCATAACTCGATGTAGGCCTGCTAAAACGATGAATAATCTTTAACTCGAGAAAGTTATTTTATTCTTGTTTACCACAGATTAGAAGTGATTAAAACCATCACAGCGTGCGATGCTGTTCATGCTGTTTATGTGATCAGCCTAAAGGCTAGTTTGAACCTCTAGAGGTTTTACTAAGTAAAACGAGGATGTAAGTGATTTACCTGTGCCTTCTTCATCGAGGAGAAAAGTAGCTTTACTTATTAGCATGCCAGGAACTCCAAAAAGCACCTACTTTCCACTCTGAAAATGACACCTTCACTTCATTCACCACAGGGTCTGGCTCTATAATGAAATTCATTACTCTTAGAGAAGATAACTCTGACTAGTGTCATTTACACCACTACCTCTTCTGTTCTTAAATTCTCAGGCTAAGCATGTGATAAGAAACAAAACTATTTTTGTAGCTCTGGACCTAACAGATTTCGTGCAAATAATTTAACACGCCACCTACCTGTTATGGTCAATCATTATTCTTATGTTTGTAAATTTCTAGTTGGGATGAAAAATTGTACGTTATTCATATTTGGCCATTATTTATATAAATTTGGACAATTACTGCATGTAGTAATATATATTATTTTAATCTGTAATGTGTGTAAGTTGCAATCTGTTAAATTAAGAAGAATATGCAAGTTCATGACTCAATAAGATGAGGATGATGTGCATTAAGTGAAAATGAGGTGTAGTCTGTTCAGAATCAAAACGACCATTCCTGAGAGATAAACCAGATTATTAATACGAGGACTCGGATGCCAAATATAGAAGTTCTAAGAAGAATGAAGAAAGACGTGGAAGACATTTACAGTGTGTGTAAGTAAAACAGCTCCAAAAATTTGGACGTATCATACAGAACAGCTCACGATATTTGTTACTACAAACCATTCTGTAAGGAAAAATGTATAGAAAACGAGGACCTGGCAGAAGAAAGATGTCGCGACTTCGAAATCTGAGAACGTGGTTTGAAAAAAGCTCAGTAGAGTTATTTCAGAGTGCAACGAAGAAAGTGAGAATTGCTATGATGGTCGCCTATATTCGGAACGGATATGCACTTGTATAAGAAGAATACGAGGACTCTACCTGCAAAGAGGTTTTTCTATTTTAGGTAGTAATTTTCTCATATCTGTACAGTTATAGTTTGACAATCTGGTCTGGAGTAAAATGTTTAAAACTTTGAAAAGGTTAGGAATTAGGCCTAAGTGCAAAGAAACGAAAATTAACTACGGTCTGTACAAGAATCAAATGGCTGTTTTGAGAATTGAGGGGTACAAAAAAGAGGCTGCTGTAAGAAAAGGTGTACGACAAGGATGTTCATTGTCACCACTACTTTTTAACTTGTATGTAGAATAGGCTATAAATGAAGTGAAGGAAAAATTTGACGGAGGAATCAAATTTCAAGGAGAAACAATAAAAATGCTGAGATTCACCGATGGTATAGTTTATGGTTATTGTGTATAAAAAATAAATAAATTTATAAGTCATTTCAAATTGCTTGGCGATTGTTTTTCTGTTTAGTAAGATTCAAAATGATAACTAATATATTAATAGAATGTTATCTACCTCTTTGTCAAACGATAAGCTGTTCAACCAATAAGCGAAAAGAATAGTTTTGTGGGAGGGACTACCTTCAGCTTGGCGATGACATCACTCTTCACTTCACTCTGATTGGTTCAACAAACGTCTATCCACCATCTTATGGAAAATTACTTATGTTCATACTCATCGTTCCTTCACAAAAAGTCGTCGCTAATGACCCAAGTGGAGATGCGATTTAAAATAAACTTAAAAAATTAGCTGTAAATTGTGAAAAAATTTAGGATTCAACTCATGCAGAACTTCATAGTTGTAAATTTAAACAAATAAGCCTTCACAAAAATAATTTTAAGTCTGATACCGAGGGTAATTAATTTTTTTTAAATGATTCATTTGAAATTGTAAAAATCAAAATTATCAGATAATCATAACTGTTTCAAAATGGCGTGATAAGCATGAAGCAGGTAGGAGTAAGCTCTCATTGGTGCCTCCATAAAATTGTGATTAAAAATCTTCTGAATTTTTTGAAAGCTTTATTTCAATAAATTAGGAGGCGTCTCCTACAGCGACTTTTTAGGCATCATTTTCAGGTAGGTGTAAAGTTGGTTATCGGTTCTTATGACTTATGAAATCATTTGCATCTGTGTTCGATAGAATTTCAGAGAAAACTTATTTGCAAATCTATGGGTAAGGTTTTGTTATCAACGTTATAAGGTGCTTGTACCATAGGATGCAATGTTTATGACTGGAATGCCTGAAATTTTTGTACATTAGACAATTCTGTTAAAAATTGTAAGCCGTAAATGCATATAGGTTTCAAAAGAGAAAATTATTATGTACAATTTTTGTGCCACTACTAATTTTGATTGTTTACGAAGTTGTTTAGGTGGTCAGCCGATAGGCTGGTTTGAACCCGTAGAGCCTTTCCTAAGTTTACCAATGCATTCCTCATTGAGTGGAAAAGTATACTTATCAGCATGCCAGGCTCTCTGAAAAGCATCTACTTTCCACACTGCAAATGAAAAGTTCACTTTCCTCACCACAGTATCTGGCTGAATAATGATGAATTTCATTACTCTCTGAGGAGATAACTCTGAGTGTCATTTACCTTACCACTTCTGTTCTTAAATACGTCAGTCATATTATTGGCTTATCATGTGATAAGAAACACAATTAAATCAATCATTTCAGGAAGCCCATAAGTCAAAATTTTACTTGTGTTCTTTAGTGCATTTTAGAACAAACTGAATGTGAACACACTCCTACAAAATCACATCCCTACCAAAATCACATAAGTCTGGCTTTCCTTAAGTAATATATAACACTAAGAAGAGGCTTATCCTTAAGGATATAAAGTGTTTTTCTAATCAAAAATTTAAAGTGGATGTTCTTTTGAAACTCAAGCTCTACTTTCTAGTGGAAGAGGCTATAAAAAAGATTTTATGAAAAAAGAAAAAGATTTAAATTTTTAAAATTTAAAGAAAGAGATTAAAGATTTAAATTTTTAAAAAGACATTTAAAAATTTAAAGAAAAGATTAAAGATTTTTATTTATTTTACTGTTTATGACAACGATGAAGAACGTGAAGAACCCTGAAAATCAACATTTTTCTTTCTTAACGTTAAGAATTTCAACTTGTATTATTGCAGAAAGCTATTTTAAGTCATAATGTAAACTACTGAAATAACTAATGAATACTATTGTACAACACAATTTTCTTCTGGTCTACAACGTATTTTTTAGAAAACAAAGTAAGTTAACATTTTACTCTAATTTCTTTCAGAAACACCTCAAGTCTAAATTTTCAACTTTTTTTTAAACAAGTGGATGGCCTTTAAAAAGACAAAATTATATTTTATATTAAATGGGACAGCTCTCTGAACAATTTATATTTTTAATTTGATTAAATTACTAGTTTTTTAATTTTACCTAAAGTTTTTTTGGCTTATGGGCTTTCTGTAATGACCAATCTAATAATTTTTTGTAGAAATATTTTAACTATTATTTTAGAACTATTTAACATTTTTTGTAGCTCTGGAGCTTGTTTATGAAGTAGAGAATATAAACGTTTTAGTATAGACTCTAGTAATAAAAGTATTAGTTTGAAAAGTGTGTTTCTATTCAGTATGTTATCGAAATGGTTAATTTAGAAAAAAATATTATTTTTCTTTAAATATTTAATATCTAATAACAAAACTTATGAGAGGTTGTGAATAAATCACATAATTCATAGATAATTTGTGAATAACAAACATACTGAATTTCAAAGTAATATTGTGACTAGAGACAATCGACGACTGATGAATAATCTGTATTATATTATCAGAATATGGTAGGTAGCTTACTACTATGTCAGTTTTACCATCCTGAAAATGTTCTAAACATAACTCATACATTGTAGCAAAATCCAGTAGCTACATAGTAGTACAAAGTATGATTTACATTTGCGAAAACTCCATGCGTTTTAATGAATGCATTGGATATGAGTATAATCTGCATTTATTACCATTTCCGACTTTTCAGACATTCAGTTGTTTTTAGAAGTCTACATTCATTATGCTGCTACATTATCAAGGCCACTGCATTTTGAATTTGCAATTTTAGACCAATAAAATTTGCATACTACAGGATGTTTCAAAATTTGACGAAACTCGTTTTTAGATGATTTGAATGAAACTTATGTAGTTGGAATAAACGACACCATCAAAAAATAAAGGCCTTATTATACTGTGATACTTATCTAAAAGGTTCGCTTTGGGATTTAGATATTTTAAATAACTAACACACTACAGTTTAAAATTACAAGTATTTATTAGAAACTATGAACTAAAATTAATGATGTTACTTAAATCCACAAATGAATTACAATTTTACTACAATTAACTTACTTACAATAAATAACAAACTAATTACAATTGATTGATAAATTAAGTAATATTGATAAATTGATTGATAAATTACACTGGATAAATTTAATAACTAACACACTACAGTTTAAAATTACAAGTATTTATTAAAAACTATGAACTACAATTAATGGTGTTACTTAAATCTACAAATGAATTACAATATTACTACAATTAAATTACTTACAGTAAATAACAAACTATTACAATAGATTGATAATATTAAATAACTAAATCTTACAAAATTAACAGCGATCATACGTATCCACAATTTACGCTGGATCTCTTGGCAGGCGTACTCGTACACAGTACCTATAACTCACTAACTGATGAATCAAAATTTGCCAATGGTAAATCAGAGACTGAACTCAGACTAAATAAATCACTGCGCTTATATAGGTGAATCTAAAGAAGTCACGAGAAAGACAGTGATTTTCGATATAATAATAAAAATACAACTTTTGCAAAACGTAAACAACTCGTTACAAGCGAATAGAATAGTGTTACAAAAAGAGCCAATTAGGCTATCTAAATAACGGGTGTTTCAAAAAGGACGCACTTCGAAGTTTGAGAACGCTAATTAATTACATTAAGTAATTACAAATTATACGGTATGAAATTATTACCTTTATAACATTCAGATTACCTTTAAAACTTCACAATAAATGTTAAAAATGACTTCCTCCGCTTGTAATGCAAGTTCGAACACGTTTCATAACATTTGCAGCCACTTTTCGTAGTGTTTGCTCATTAATGTTTGTAATCTCACTTTCAATATTTGCCTTCAATTCTTCAAATTGTATGAGGATTATTTTTAAAAACCTTACTCTTTAAATTCCCCCAAAGAAAAAAATCCGCAGGAGTAAGATCTGGGAATCTTGGTGGCCACAATCCTTTTGATACCACACGATGGCCAAAAAATTCTCATAACATATTCAGCGTTTCAGTAGAAGTATGGCACGTTGCGTTATCCTGCTGAAACCAACAATCTCGATCGTGTAATTCTAACAACGCTATAAATTGTTCAATTAAGTTGCGGTACACCACACCATCTACAGATGTGTAAAAAAATAATGGCCCAACAATACGACGCCGGGAGATCGCACATCAAACACCAATTTTACGTGCGTGTATTGGACGTTCATGAAATGTGTGAGGATTATGAGCGCTCCATATTCGGCACTTTTGGCTGTTGATGTAACCATCCAAGTGGAACCATGCTTCGTCACTGAAATAAACACGATCCAATATTTCATTACCGTTGTAATTAACAAGAGAACGTATCCAACGACAATACTGAATACGTTCCCATGGTCAACTTCTTTCAGTTCATGAACGACACCGATGCGGTAAGGATGCAGATTTAATTTTTTTGTAGCCCTTAAAGCGGAAGATAGTGATAATCCAGTCTGTGAAGATAACTTTCTAAGTGATTTGCCGGGAAGGTAGTCAAACGTTGTTTCACATCGTCCAAAACTTGTTCTGTTAACACTGATGGTCGACCTGTGCTTTTCCGATCCTGTACACTGCCAGTCTCACGAAATTTATTAATCAGACGCGATATTGTGGTGTTATTAGGTACTTCAGAATTGGGAAATTTTAACTGGAACTCGTCTTTCACTCGTTCGTAAGATTTATATGCGCAATAACTTTCAATAATAAAAACACGTTCATCCTTTGAAAAAACCATGTTTGAACTTATACAGACACTACAGACACAAATGAATACTGGGATAGCAGTAGTACATGTCAGTAATATATATATTAACCCTTAAACTTCGAAGTGCGTCCTTTCTGAAACACCCGTTAGATAGGCTGACCTATACTATACGTAACCATTTGTGCGTTATATTTATATTGCTTAGAAATTCTATTTATTATTTATAGATACTGAAGCCACGAGATTGCCTTTTGCTTATGGATGAGCTGTGAGGAAGGGAAGTAAAAATTTGACAGTGCTGCCAACCTTAAAAGTGAGACACTACTCGTACATTTAACTACCATGCTGTTTCTAACATACATTTTGTAAGCTGTGGTTTATTCCGAGAAATTGTTTTTCTTCATAAATCTTATAAAAAATAAATGTGACCTCTAATATTGCCCATAGCTTAATTACATGACTAGAAATGTTTAATTAGCTCTAATTACCAGCAACCTTATTCCATTCGAACAAAATTTCCTACGAATGAATCACCTTCTTTATTATCGCTATTACCGGTGTCTTCACTATCAGTCTCAATAGTATCTACCTAACCGTTTCCTTCTTTTTTACCAGGTTCAATAAAACTATTGAAGAATAGCTTCTTCACGTTTTTAATTTCCTCCTTTATATTTCAAATTAAGGAAAGAGAAACATAACAGAAGTTAGCCACTCGTTCATGGCTTTTGTTAAGAGGCAGGGAAAAACATTTTGATTAGCTTCAACTTCACAACATTTTATTACACTGCATATTAGATTTCGTTGTGAATACTCTGCTCACATTTTCGCGAAAGTATAATTTCTGTTTACGGTACCAAACAGTTATATTCGTACAGTTAACCTACAAAAGGTTCCGCGATACACTGTACATGATCTGGGTATAGTATAAAATGTTGTGTTTGTTGTACTGAAATTAAAGCAGTCACGCTAGCACACTGATGCGTTTCCCTCTTTAACCCTCGGTGCAAACAAAAGCAAACTTGAGAGTCAAGTAACTCTATTACTAACTATTATTATTTACATTAACACCTTTTAAATCTCGGTCCTTCTCGAGAATTCTCCAAGACTCTTTCCTTTTAGATGTTATCACAATACGATGCCAAGGATATCAAACACCAAACACCAATACGTGGGTTTATTATTTGTTCGTAAAATATATGAAAACTTTCAGTATTCCATATTCGGCAGTTTTAACTATAAACAATTTTTCAAACATATTTGGAATACACGCAAAAGACTAGGATTGAAGCTGAGAGATTTGTATTGGATGATGAACAAACGTTCACAGCTGTCATTAGAGAGCAAACTTGTATTGTTCAAAGCCATACTGAAACTACTGTGGACTTATGGGTTACCGCTTAGGGGATCAGCTGCGAAATCAAATCTTGCTATCCAATGATTCCAGTCGAAAGTCTTACGGATAATAACAAATGCTCCATGGTATGTGACAAATGATGCATTGCATAAGGACTTATTCAACACCGTGAAAGAAGAAATTACGCAGCTAAGTTCTAAATATCAAGAAAAATTAGCAGATCACCCGAATTCTTTGACGCTTAATTTACTTGATAATAGCGAAGACGTGACACGACTGAAACATATAAAATTGGTTGACCTTCCGTTTAGATTTACCGACTAACTTACATTTTAAATAAATGAAGTCCATATCAACAACAACATCATCTTTATTAACTTCATCTTCTTCTTCTTCTACGCATTTTTATTTTCTATTACTGTTATTCATCTTTTGTCTACTTAATATTTTCAAAAAATGATACTTAATTTTTCTTTCCTTTCCGAAGCAATACCATTGAGTATTGTCTTCGTCATGTGAACTCGTTCATGCTATTTACTTATAATTTTTGTTTTTTAAACTGATTGTAAATAATCTCAGGCGTTAGAAAAAAAACTATTAAAATATTTTCTCCGAGTGAAACCACGGCTTGTCACTAAAATAAACACGATAAAACACCGACGGCGGCTCGTGTCTTCTAAAATAGGTGAATAGTTGCAAAAAACTGAGAAACACTAGTATTAAAAAAATGAAACTCCACGAGACACCCGGGAGTAAAGATATATAAATATACCCATATAAAACAACAGTGTGACAAGACAAATACAAAGCAACTAACGTACACGTAGATAGAACGTGCAGGTGCAGTAGGCTGATCGACCCGCTGCAGTCTCTTTATTATTCAGGGACTACTGGGGAAGAGCTAGGCGTGCAAATTTATCGCTGACATCTCCGTTGTCACGGCAACCCGCTCGCATTGGAAGAGTAGCGGCTGCCCCCCGTCTAACTCTTCCATTGCCTTCCTCACTGAATTGAAAAAGTATTCTTATCAGGATGTCAGGCCCTCCGAAAATCATCTGTAGTAGGATCACGAAAGAAAACACCTGTATTTTAACAGCAATATCTTTTGAACCGTTGTATACCTTGGACAATTTGAACTGGCACAAGCAGCTTCGGTGTTTATCTACTCCACTCTTCGCCCCTCGACATGCAACAACTCTACAGTCACAAAAGTCAAAAAAGTCAAGAAATCGCTACTGTAATAATTTTTTTGCGTCCTGGAGACTCCAAAAGGAGTATAGGATATGTCAGTATTATGCAACTCACGCAAGGTTACTATGCTTTGTCAAAGTCAAAAAGTCAAGAAATCGCTACTGTAATATGCAACTCACCCAAGGTCACTATGCTTTGTTTTCACTGTTGTTATTAATAATCTGTCAGACATAAGAATGTGACTAATTTGGGATCCCTAATTTGTTTTCACTAATGGTTTTCTGATCATTATAAACATATTCAGACCCATTTGTTTAGTTAGTTGCGTGCGTCTGTAAAGTATTGTTTAGTGAAGTTTTGGAGTTTAGTTCTTGTAATTTATAATTTAAATTTTACTGGGACAAATTAAATACATATTTAAAAAAAAAATAGTTATTCCTATGTTTATACATTGAAATAAGGTTGTAGGCATTTGCGTACATTAAAATTTGTAGACCTTGTTGAAAGAATAGGTTATGGATATACTTTAATCGGAACTGTGTGTACACGTAGAACAAGAACTGTGCCAGTTCAAATTGTTCACAGTATACGTAAAAACAATAATTGTTTTTACGTATACAATAAAACAAGCTTTAATTTAATATATCGTAATTATTACGATATATTAAATTAAAGCTTGTTTTATTTCTGGTTACAGGATGTACAATAACATTTTCGAAAATAAATAATGTATTAAATATAACGAATTACGCATAAAATGTAGTACCCTGTTTTTGATTACTTTTCCAGTATACCCAAATTCAAGGTACTATTACTTTGTTCACGCGTATTTTAAAATGTATAGGATTACAAAGTATCATAAAATAAAAATTTATTCGTGTAATGCATATTTTTTTGGGCGACTGGTTTTAAAATGGCGGCTGTTCTTAAAAACATTGTTATTTCGGCTTTCAGTAATGATACGGAAATAATTTTTGTACTGACGGTTACATATAACAACAGATTGGAAAACGTGACATACTAAATTATTAATGTATTTTTGCGGGGATGAATTTGTTACAAACCAACAATAAAACAAGCTCTAATTTGATGTATTCTATTTGTTTTTACATACAACGTTTCAAAAGATATTGCTGTTAAAAGAATTGCTGTTTCATGAATCGGACTATAATTTCCACCCTACAAACACACCTTCGTTTCATTTACCACAGGGTCTGATTGTATAGTGAAATTGTATCGCACATAATTAGAGATTTCAATTAGGTAAGTTGCTTAGAAGTTAATTTTTATTTAAAACAAGCGAAGAAAATAGTTTAAGTATTCGTTAATAGTAATCATTTTAAAAATAAAATAAAACAATCAATTTAAATGTAACTGTTAGCTCATAAATTTACTCGTCTGTTAATGATACCGACATAATAGTGATACATTTTTATGTACGTTTGTGTCGGCAAAATTCAGTAAATGTTTGTACGGAGCGAAAAGTTTGTTAGTTGTCTCAATAGCCCATTAAATGTAAAATTAATGCGTCGGTGTTTAATTAAGCAATCACTACACCGTATATTAACTTGTATTATGTGTAGTAATTGCTTACACGTGTCTATTGAAAATTTTAACGGCCAATAAGATCTTCAAAGTTAAAAGAAGGGTTCTCATTGGTTCGACTTCATACATAGGGGGTTTGTACCGAGTTTTTATATAGAGGGCAATTTTAATTTTTCAGTACAGTATTGCGTGATTTGAGGACAGTATGACAGTGTAATATTAGTACAGCATGGCAGTATTGTGTATTATCATCAGTTCAGTTTTTTTTTGGTTTAAAGTAAAGTAAAATAAAGTAAAAATAAAATAAAGTAAATTAAAGTAAAGGAGCGACGATTTTAATATGTTATATTTTTAAGCTACGGAGAACATCGGTTGTTAATAAGGTTTTTATGAAATAAATAATATAAAATTAAAATCATTGTTAATATTTTTGTATCTTTTATTCACCAATTATTTAAGCATAATTAAATCATTCAAGTATTGTTATAAAATAAATATTAGTTACTTTTATTTTGTTCTGCATTGCATGAACTTTTCCATTCCTCTTAATTATTTATTGAACCTCACATCTTTGGAATATTACTTGATTTTAATTAATTTTTTTAATTGTATGTTAAATTATAATTTTATAATGGTACAAAATTTATTACTTTCAGAGAAGATAAGTGTGACTAATGTTCTCTAGTTCATCTGATCTTAAATAATTCAGTCATATAATTGGCTGAGCATGTGAAAAGAAATGGAACTATTTTTGTAGCCCTGGAGCTAGCAGATCGAGTGCAATTAATTTAACACTCTACTTGCCTGTAATGGGCCTTCCCAGTGTATAAATGTGTAAGATAGCATGGTGTGTGTATTCAGTGCAAGGTATGTAAGTGTGGTGTTTGTGATATAGTATAATTTCTGCGTGTAGTGTAAGAGCAACCTGCGTGTAGTTTAGGAGTAAGATTTGCTGATTAGTTGGATAGTAAGAATAGCTGGGGTTGCCATACCTGTACACCCATATATATATATAGATGGGTAACTATTCATATAATATAAGAATGGGAGCCCCTGGGAGGAATTAAGTTATAACCAGATATTGTAATAATAATTTTTTTATTATTATAATATATTTATTATCTGCCCATAATAGACAGGTGGAGTGTCAAATTGTTTACACTCAATCTGTTTGTTGCAGGGCTAAAATAAATAGTTCTGTTTCTTATCACATGGTCTGCCAAATTAAATGACTAAATCATTTAAGAACAGATGAGTTAGGGGTATAAAAAACACTAATCAAAGTAATCTCCTCTGAAACTAATGAATTTCATTATACAGCCCTGTGATGAATGAAATGAATGTGTCATTTGCAGAGTGGAAAATATGTGCTGTTCAGAGGGCCTGGCAAGCTAATAAGCGTACTTTTCCATTTAATGAGGAAGGCAATTGTAAACCACCTCACTCCTCGTTTTACTTAGTAAAACCTCTACAGGTTCAAACCAGCCTTTCGGCTGATCACCTAAACAACATATTTATTATAATGTTATCATTTATTATAACCAGATCTCAAAAGTACTAGAAAGAAGAGTTACAATATGTTAATATTTAGTATAAAATTAGAAGCATAAATTTTGAATACTGACATGAAATATCGAGCTATAATTTGGCCGTCGATGGGAATAAAGCATTTGTTTGTCTGGTAGAATTATAGCAAGACTGGTGGTGTAATAAAGAGATGTTTTTGCTGGTGCAAAGGTAATACCTGTCGTACATCTCTTAGTTGGCTCATCTAATATCTTTCTTCAGTGGTGATGGTGTGAGGTAGGTCAGATAATAACGGCGTTGCGTTGCGTTGCCAAGACGAGGAAATTGCATCGGTTATCGATCTTCTCAATAGCAATGTAGATGGTTTATGGCGTGCGGTACATCCCGTGGTAATATTGAAGTAATGATTAAGTGCTGGAATTTGAGTGTTTTGAATGTTCTGAATATCTAGGGTTCCGAATTCCTTTCTCGTTTCTAGGAATTGTCTTTTGCTGTACAAAGTCTGAGTATGCTGCTTAATGTACGTGTGAGAATAAATATAGAATAATCTCATTCATAATGCAATACAGATAAGTATGCATGGTAATAATAATAATAATAATAATATGTTGTGACACTTATATCTAAGGTCAGTTTCGGGATCTGGGTAAATTATATAATTAACAAATTATCGTTTAAAATCACAAACAAATAATTAAATTGGAATTTTGTATGGATATTAATTACGCCTAATTTTTTGACCATATGGCTATTTCTAAAATGTCTTTAGGGTAAGTAACAAGAAAACTTTAGTTTCAACTTTGTTCCAAACAGAGTTTTGCTCTAAGTTGAGATAAACTTATACTCGGACGTAGAGAAGTACTATCTTTCGAAAACTAATTATTTGTCTTTTAATACGGATTTATCTATTTTCTAACAATTACTTAACTCATATATTTAATCTAACTTTGTGGTAAAAATAAAAAAAAAAGAGAATAAGCAGGCTGTTTAAATGTACCGTAAAACCGAAAATGTAATGTTCCATCGATTTTAATGCACAGCGTGGTTTTTTAGGTCTAAGGTTAAAGAAATTACGTTACTAAACTTGTTAGAACCTTAGTTAGAACGCCAGGAGTCAGCTGTTTAGCAGCTGTTTTCGGAGACAAAGATTCTTGAATCAAATACTAATAAAGATAGTGATTTTTATACGGATTTGAATTCTAGACAGTGGTTACCTGTATACTTTGATGATTGGGGTTCAATTAACTATCCTTTCTCAGGAATGTTTGGCCTGGATCTATACAATATGTATCGCACATCGTTACACATTAATTATGTTGCTTATAAATTAATGTATATTTAAAAGACGCAAAGAAATGGTTTATTTTAAATATTCGTTAAAAATAATCGTTTTAAAAATAAAAGAAAACAATCAATTAAATGTAACCGTTAGCTCATAAATAGGCCTATATATTAATGGTACCGACATAATAGTGATACATTTTTATGTATGTTTATGTCGGAAAAATTTAGTAAATGTTAATGTGGGGAAAAATTCGTTAGTTGTCCAAATAGCCCATTAAATGTAAAATTAATGTTTCGGTGTTTAAGTAAGCAATCACTACACCGTATATTAACTTGTATTGTG
This sequence comes from Catonia carolina, assembly GCA_035578175.1. Classification (NCBI taxonomy): domain Eukaryota; kingdom Metazoa; phylum Arthropoda; class Insecta; order Hemiptera; family Achilidae; genus Catonia; species Catonia carolina. Next base: position 423,094,260 of record JAQMRL010000001.1, read on the forward strand.
TGTAGTAATTGCTTACACACGTCTTTTGGAAATTTTAACGGAAAATGAGAACTTCGAAAGTTAAAAGAAGGGTTCTCATTGGTCCAACGTCATACATGGGGGGAGGGTAAGTATAAGTAAAGGCTTGTGAGATGAGAAAAGAGATGACACATTTCCTGTATGTTTAAAGAGTGTAGCTATGGAGGGGGTAAATTTGGGTGAACCGCATTACATTACCTTGTATTACCGCTACGTCGTATGAAATCTACTCATTTTCATTTCGTAAAATGAAACTCATATTAGCATGAATTTCAAGTTTAGAACTTTTGGGCAAATCAGAAAAGAATACTCTTTAAAACTATGACCCATGTTCGGTAGAACTCTCTTTTTAGGAGTTAATAGAATTCACATTTAAAATACATTGGAAGCTATTTGGCGTTTTAAATACGAAGTGTGGCTATTAAATAACGAGACTGACGTTGAAAAAAATTTTACTTTTAATTTATATAAATATAATCACTTATTGTCACCTTCAATATACACTCTTTCTCTCTCCCTACAACGTCCATGCGAATTTTCCATTGTTGGAAACAGTGCTGGAAGTCTTCTTCTGTCAGCTCCTTAGGATACGTACCGGTTTCTCTTTTACAGCTTCCACAGACTTAAATCTTGTCCCTTTTAATGCAGATTTCGCCTTAGGGAACAGGTAGAAGTCACATAGTGCAAGATCTGGTGAATAAGGTGGATGATCTAACACTGAGATGCTGTACTTAGCTAGGAACCTCTTGACAAATAACGCGAAATGAGCTGGCGCATTGTCTTGGTGGAGAGCCCATGATTTGTTCTTCCACATTTCGGGGCGTTTTTCCTTACTCTTTGACGTAGTTTAGAAAGTACCTCAAGGTAGTAATATTGATTAATTGTTTGACCTTCAGGAACCCAGTGAAGGTACACAATCCCATGGATATAAAAAAACAATCATCATTGCTTTAAATTTTGACTTGCTCATTCGAGCTTTTTTAGGCTCTCATTGAAGTTCGGCTTTTTCAGTGCATGGATTGGCGCATCGTTTCCGGATCATAGACTATGTAATGTACCAAATTTACTGAACATCTGGAATTGTTTATTTTTTGAGTTTATTAAAATGATAAACATCTCCAGCTGATTATTATTTAAGAATTATTTAAAATTATTTCATATTGACAAAATTATTTTAATAAAAAGTTATTTATTCCAGTTGCTAGGCGATTAGAGAAGAATAAGATAAATTTTGTACAAAATTATTTTCAGTGAGGGGCAAGATGGCGGTCTAAACGGGTGTCTCTCATTCAGTCTTAAGAAATATTAATTAAAACACTTCAAATTGACATCAACTTGTATGGATTTATTTATTTATATTACAAATTGTCACCCTAATGTGGGGAAACATCCACGACTTTGGATTAGAGAATAGAGAAATAAAAATGAATAATAATAGCAATAATAGTGATAAAAATCAATATATAAAAATGTTGCAACAACTGGTGTTGTTAATCAGCAATTTGGACAGTAAAATGGGAGATAGTTTAAGCAATTTAGAAAGTAAAATGGGAGAAAGTTTTAGCAATTTAAATAGTAAAATGGATAGACGAGAGGAAAGACTGGGAAGGAGAATAGATAGTTTAAACTATAAATTGGATAAGCGGGAGAAAAACATAAAGGAATTAAGAGAAGGGATCAAACAGGATAATATAAAATTAGTAGAGAATGTAAGAAAAAGTCTAGAAGATGTTAACAAAAATACTAAATCAATACAAAAAGAAGTACCAAATATTATAACAGATAGTAATGACAATAAGAATAATGATAAAAATGTGAGAGAAAAACAAATATTTGAGGTTATATCAACAAAAAATTATTTGGATGATGGTTTGAAAGAATTAAGAAATCAAGAAACAATAGATGGTCAAGTAATCACGGATCTTTCATTGAAAAAAGGAATTCAATCTGATTTAACAGAAAATAGCAAGAAATATTTAAAAATAATAAACAAGAAAAAAGTGATTTCACAGTTTATGAAAAAATTAGTCTATGAAAGTATGAATGTTATAAATAAATATGTTAAACATAGTGACTGGAAACCAAGTGTAGATAGGTATACAAACCACAATAAGTGTAAAGAAAAGAAATCAATGTACATTATGTTGTTATGTGTGTTATGTTTATAGTTTATAGTTTGGTTATAGTTTGTTTATAGTTTGTTTATGGTTTGTTTATAGTTTGTTTATAGTTTGTTTATAGCTTATAGTTTATAGTTTATTTGATTAATGGAATTGTAAGGTCGCTTAGTAACAATTTTTAAAACATTTTGGAATTAAATTTATCAAACAAATTCAAAATTTAGATTATCATAAAAATTTCTTTTTGTTTTCAAAATTGAATTGTGGGGATATTTGTAATGTACCAAATTTACTGAACATCTGGAATTGTTTATTTTTTGAGTTTATTAAAATGATAAACATCTCCAGCTGATTATTATTTAAGAATTATTTAAAATTATTTCATATTGACAAAATTATTTTAATAAAAAGTTATTTATTCCAGTTGCTAGGCGATTAGAGAACAATAAGATAAATTTTGTACAAAATTATTTTCAGTGAGGGGCAAGATGGCGGTCTAAACGGGTGTCCCTCATTCAGTCTTAAAAAATAGCTAATAAATGATAGTAAATAGTAAATAATGTATTGATTCAAATAATGTAAATGTACGTAATGTATTGTAATGTGTTGATTGCTGTTTGTGTTAACAGATTGTTATTTAGTTCAGTTTACTAATTTTTATACAGTTTATAATAATGAACTATAAAATAAAACACCACAAATTTGGCGAATCCCTCGTAGAGATATAATTTATTTTAACAAATTGGCATCCAGCTTGTGTGGAGTTGTTTTATATCTCTTCAACTAAGTAAAAAACCACGTTTCATCACATGTTATTATCTTTTACCTTTTCCCGAAGGTGAAATTTGGATTAAAAGGGACAAGATTTTCTGTGGAAGCCGTTAAAGAGAAAATGACACGTGTCCTGAAGGAGCTGACAGAAGATGACTTCCAGTACTGTTTCCAACAATGGAAAATTCGCATAAAGCGTTGTAGTCATTGAGAATGAGTGTATATTGAAGCTGACAATAAGTGATTAAGTTTAAAATAAAAATATTTTTTTTACAACGTTAGTCTCGTTATTTAATATCCACACCTCATTATTATATAGATGGTAACAATTCATAAATTACTGTCACTTTAGAACAGAACTCTAATGTATGGATAACTTAATATACTCCGCTATTTTTGCAGTCAAATGGAGCCTTCATTTAAGCTTTATTACAAAGGGCTATTTTACAAATTCTGATAGGCCATAATTAAAAACCAAGTATATAGAAAAACTGTAGGTTATTACTAAAAGTTATGTGTACTTATGTGTACCTACCGATATAATCATTTTGAACAACTGAAGCATTTGTCGTACCTGTGAACGAAATTTTCAATGCGCTCTTCATAAAATGTAGTGTCCAATGAATTTAAAAGTCTTGACGTTATCTTGAAGCTCCTCGTTGTGTTTTTGGTGGAGTTCATACAGCCAGGAATCACGATTAATACAGTTGTTTATTGCAAAACTTTATGAAGTTTGCGGAGAGCCATTCAAAACAAAAGAAGAGGTGTGTTGACTTCAGAAATTGTTCTGATCCATGAAAACACTCATCCTCACAATACTGCTAGAACCTAACGACTCCTTGAGTAATTTCAATGTGACATTTTCGATCACCCGCTATACAGTTCTGATCTACTACCGAGTGACATCCATCTTTTTCCTGAACTGAAGAAGTGGCTAAGAGGACAGCTATGCTACTGAAAAGCTTCAAGACAATGTTAAGATTTATTTAATTTATTGGCTACAACATTTCTTGAAGAGAGTATTGGTCCACAGCTACGACAAATGCATCAATCGTCAAGGTGATTATGTGGAAAGGTAGCTATAAGTATATCTAATTTTTAGTAATAAAACATTTTTTCTATATTTACTTGTATTTTATTTATGGCCTATCGGAAGTTGAAAAAACGACCCTGATACATTTAAAAGAGTTCTTGTTTAGTTCAATTTATAATCGATGTGGTGGGTATGTAATTGTATTCATCAGAAATTTAGTGAGATTTGCTATCTTTTATTATAAAACCATGAGATGACTTTTAAAAGTATCATTAAATTAGTAACCAAGGGTTATTTAGAAACGATGTCCGTGAGTAGCATCGGTGGAATGTTTTCGCAGTAACAAATTTCCATTGAGTAAGATATTTAACGTGGTTTCAATTCTACGTAGTTTGATATTAGCATGAATTGAATGAAATTTGGTTAACAAACGAGGTAAAGGTCTTCCATTTCAGTTGAATTCTAATTCTATTTTCCTGGAAATGAATTAGTTTAAGTCCGTGGATTTCAAACCTATTACTAGGTCCTATCGTTCATATTATGGTCTACGTCACCAAACTATTCATTGGAACAGCCAATTTTGTAGATTTCAATCAATTAAATTGTCATCCTAATTCACTTTATGTCTAATTTACCTTAGCCGGATTTGTCTAAAACTGTGATTAATTTTTCATTTGTCTAATCAAATTTGTCTAATCAGTGAAAAGTTGTGAAATTATTGACTAGGTATAATCCTGGATTGATTTTTAGCTCTAGTTTTAAAAACGTTAATATGATTTATTAGACGATTTGAATCAATGGAGTAAATAATTTTTTCACATTTACTAAAAAAATTATTTACTACATAAAGATTTCTAAGATACTAAGCATATATAATAAAAACAATCGTAAAAATATTGTTGATGTGTAGAAAGATAGTGTTTTCAAAAACAGTATCCATGCATCTTGAAAAAGAGGCAAGGTTTTTGGAATGTACTACGTAGGTTATATCCCTGGGATCAACTGGGTTTAAATATGAGTAATGGAATGGGGATCTCATATAAAATACCGACGAGAGTTTACCGCTGGATGATTTTTATAATCAAGACAAAAACAGGTCATTGCACAGTACATCAATATTAATAATACTGTTGGTTGTTTAATTGAAAGGTGTAAATTCAAAATTTCAGAGTGATTTTTTGTGATCTTTATGAAACTTTTATAATCTATGACAATTTTGTTTTAATGTCGTCATAATATGAATTTTTTCCCATAACGAGAGGGTGGAGTGTTTAATTGCTCTCATTCTGCTAGCTCCAGGGCTACAAAAGTAGTTGTGTTTCTTATCACATGATCAGTCAATTATATGGCTGAAGCATTTAAAAACAGAAGAGGTACAGGTGTAAAGTAACTATAGTCCGTTTTTTGTTAATTGAGTCCTGATGTAAACAAACTGCTTATGTGTTAGTCCCTGTAAATACACCACACACAAACACGCGTGGCCTTGGGTGAACTCTGCAAGCTAATCGGTGATCTAAAAAAACACCTACTCATTACATTTTGTCAATTCAATCGTCGGTGGTAAAATAATGTAATAGGCCTAATAATAGAATTGTAATGATTTTGTCATTTTTATACGCAAATTATTTTCATTTCAGATGACTTTATCAGTTATTTATAGATTGGTGTAATCAAATCAAAATAAACCTTGTAGTATATGAGTCAGTCACATTTTGGAATACTTGGTGTGATGTCTTCATGATTTAGTGTACGATTTGATGTAAAATTCTATTTATTCGCATCAATTTTTGTATTTTTTCTGAGTTTTTGGGTGTTAGTGCGTGGTTGTGTACGTGATTGTGTGACAACAGATGTATTGACGATGGCGGACGAACCTTCTTCTTCCGGAAGTAATATTAAACACAAAAATCGGAAACCTTTACTAAGCGGAGAAAAGAAAATTGCAATTAATGTTTTCAATAAGTTTGCTAATAAATATCTTAACCTAGAAATTAAAGAGATAGAACCACTTACTGCTGAATTTACTGGTGTATCTTGTTCAAGTGTTCACAGAGTACGAAAAGAATTTTAACAGTGATGTTTTAAAAACCTCAGTTAAAAAAAGAAAACGTAAAACGTCTGCTTTAGACAAATTTTATGATGTCAACAAAACTGCTTTAACACTTGTTATTCATCAATTTTCCTTTAGAAATGAGTTACCTACTTTTAATAAGATTTTCTCGGTTGTCACTAATGGTCCTGATTTACCCAACATTAGTCGGTCCACTCTTCATAAACTAATTCTATCTATGGGGTTTAAATTCAATAGTGGACTCAATAGTTTTTCGTCTAAAAGTATACAGCGGCATGAAAGGTACGAGCGAACGTAGTGTAAGCAAAATATTTTTAACACTCTGTTTTGTTTGTTCCACTCTCCCGGTAACTTGTTTACGCTAGGACTCAACTAAGAGACAACGTACTATAGTCAGAGTAATCCACTCTGAGAGTAATCAATTTCAATACAACCAGAATCTACGGTGAACGTAATTAAGGTGTCATTTACAGGGTGGAACGTATATGTATTTTAGAGGGCCTGGCATGCTGATAAGCATACTTTTTCACTCAGTGAGTAACGCAAGTAAACCACCTCACTCCTCGTTTCACTTAGCAAAGCCTCTAGAGATTCAAACCAGCCTTTCAGCTGATTACCTAAACTACATGTGAAAATTTATACATTAGAGGGAAAATCTGGAGCAAAAATTTTACTAGACCAGTTGGTTTGAAATTTGTAATCCAGGGATTTCTCGAAGAAATTCTGAGAAATACTTGTTTTAGAATCCAAATTAAGAATATTAAACGCCATCGTGGCGTAGTGATTTTCACGCTAGTGTATAAAGCTAACTAATAAATGTCCTTGGTTTGATTCCCAGTTAGGATCTGAAAATTACTTCAAGTCAAAACACCCTTCATTCCATAACTGATAATAGTTACTAATCACGAAGATGGTGAACCGATTTTAACAGAATTAAGCGTAAACTTCTTTACTCCGGTGCAAAAATCTAATTTGCTGAAAACTGCTATACCAAATTTGTTTAAATTTTCTTCAGTTTATAATGTATTACTCACCGGGTTGGTCTAGAGGTAAAGTCGAACCCGCGCGTCAGCTGATTAAAAAGCTGATTTTCAAAGTCGAAGATTACTGGTTCAAATCCTAGAAAATATAGTTACTTTTATACAGATTTAAATACTAAGCATTGGTTACCAATGTACTTTGATGGTTGGGGTTCATTTAACTATACTCCCTCAGGTCGGCCTGGGTCTGTACAGGACTACACCTTATTTACACGTCTAAACATCATCCTCACTTCATTGGGTTATGGGGTGGCTTATTGTTCTGAATTGAACAGATTGCATCGTGCATACATTAGGGGTTAAAAATAAATAAAAATAGTTTATTTATTATTTACTGAATTCTTTAAGAAAACAGAAGTGGTATCTCTTGGAGTATTTGCAAGAAGGCACCTCTTCTTCTTTTTTAAAACTACGCGTTAAGTCAAAAATGTACATACAAAAATTTAAGAAATCAAATATACTAAAAATTTTGTGTACGATATCGTTCTGACTTCTCTCATACCTCGATTCTAAATTCATGTTTGTGGTTAGTAAGGGATATATTGTCGCAAGGGGTATAGACACCATTTAAGTAATGGACACGTTTAAGATATGGACTGTTAATGTGGTGCTAATGAGAATTACTTAAAGGAAAGGGTTGCCGACACAATTACAGCTGCAACAGAATATTACGTCGGGTACGGACAGAACTGAGTATCGATTAGTCGTTAGCCAAACAACTAATGGTGCAGATATTGAAATGGACAATTCATGTAAAAAACGTTTGAGATGACAAATGTGATGGATAAGCAAATTACTTGTAAATGTTAACCTTTCATCAAGTTTTGCAGTACTATAACGCTGATTAACATTCAATACCAAGGCATTTTACTTTCTCTTGCCTATATGAATATATAGGAAGGAAAGTATTGTTTTCATGTCGATTTTTCGAAATCGAGTTTTCACCGGATCTATACGTTTTCAGACCCCCTGAACCCAAAAAACATGTTTTTAGCGATTGGTCTGTGTGTGTGTCTGTGTGTGTGTGTGTGTGTGTGTGTGTGTGTGTGTGTGTGTGTGTGTGTGTGTGTGTGTGTGTGTGTGTGTGTGTGTGTCTGTGTGTGAACAGAATATCTCAAGAACGGAACATTGTACGAACTTGAAACTTGAAACTTAAGTTACATATCACTACCGGACCCGACACGAACATTTTCATTAAAATCGGTCAACCGAAAGTAGTAGTTTATTCGTATAATTTTTCACTTTTTTGCAATTTTCTCAAAAACTAGTCCTACGATTTTTTTAAAAATCAACTGGTTTACTACATTTTTTATGCTCTACAATATAGGGTAGGCGCCATGTTTGCTGAAATTCTGCTTGAGGCTGTTTTTACGTAAAAACATTTTCTTTTTAAGATTGCGGCTTTAATATGCATTTTAGCGCAAAACGTTATATAATAAAAGTTGTAGAGAATGTAAAATTCTACAACTTTTATTTTAAACATTTTTTTGTATAACGCTTAGTTTAGCGGTAATTTGCGATTTTCTGTTTTTTTTCTCACGAAAACGTGAGAAAAATCGATTTTTTTAACATTTCGGTCTTAGTATGCATTTTACGACAAAAGTGTATATAATTAAATTTATAGAAAATTAAAAGATCTACAACTTTTGTTTAGAGCATTTTTCTCTACAGAGCCTAGTTTAGCGTGAAAGCGTGATTTTCCGTATTTGTAAGCCAAACTGAGTTCGATTGTCATTTTGCGTCATTCACTCATGATTAAAATAAGGTTATGTTTTTGAGGTTAGTTTTTGTTTATTTCTAATATTTTATTAATAATGTTAGGTTTATTATTAATTATTTGCATTGGCAAGAGAAAGTTGTGTGAGTGTTTCACACCAGATTTTTGTTGTAATAGTATGGTTCAGCTGCGACTGCGCTTTAACAACCGCAATTTTTAGTAATTGTTAAATTTAAATACTTATAGGCCTACCTTACTGTCAGTATACCATCGTTCATATAACGTTTACGATTGATTATGTTTTATACTTTTGCAAAATTACTTTTATTTAATTTGAATACCACTAGGGGACCCAACACAAACACTCTTATTAAAATCAGTGAACCGGAAGTAGTAATGTAATCGTGCAATTTTCTCAGAAACAGCTTCTACAATTTTTTTAAAAATTGCCTCATTTACTACATTTTTTATTTTTTAAAAGATAGGGTAAGAAAGGCATGTCTGCTGAAACTCTAAAGAATGTAGTTAGGAATCCTTTTGTTGTAAGTAATATTTAAACTTTTTTTAAAGATTGCAGCTTTAACAATATTCATTTTAGGGCAAAATATACAAATGTACGATAAGTCTAACCAAAGTTGTAAAAAATTACAAAACGTTTAACTTTTATTTAATAAATTTTTTCTACAATGTTTATTTAACGGCAATTGGTGATATGATCTATTTGTTCTCCAAAATTAGTAAAAAATTTGATTTTTTAAGTTTATGGTCTAGGTATCCATTTTACAATTATAAACGTGTTTATAATTATTAATCTTCCCATAGCAGGCAAGTGGAGGGTTAATTTTTTGCACTCGATTTGCTACTTCCAGGGCTACAAAACATAGTTCTGTTTCTTATCACATGGTCAGCCAGTTACAAGACTGAAGCGTTTAAGAACAGAAGAGATAGAGGTGTATAAGATACTAGTCAGAGTCATCTCCTTTGAGATTAAGGAATCTCATTCTACAGCCAGACCCCGTGATGAATGAAGTGAAGGTGTTACTTACAGTGTGGAAAGTAAGTGCTTTTTGGAGAGCCTGGCATGCTGATAAGCATACTCTTTCAACTTAGTGAGGAAGGCATAGTAAACCACCTCATTCCTTGTTTTTACTTAGTAAAACCTCTAGAGGTTCAAACCAGTCTTTCGGCTCCTGACCTAAACAAACAAATTAATTATTGAAGTTATAAAATATTAAAACATCTAAAACTTTAATCGAACTATTTTTTTTTGTACGGAGCTTAGTTTAGCATTAATTAGTGATTTCTTAATTTTTAAGTCAAACAAAGATTGATTTTCATTTTGCGCCACTCACTAATGATTAAAATTAGGTTGTTTATCACATTAAATTGTCTTCTCATGGACAAACGTAAAATAAATTGTTCATAATATACATTGGCAAGAGAAAGTTTTATAATTGTTTCACACCAGATTTTTAAATAATGTAATTTATATTGAGTAATTAAATATGAAACAATAGTTTTCATAATTCAATAAAATTCTTCTTTAATAGGATAACGTTTTTAACAAAATATTAGTAAAAGGATAAAATTTATTGGAATTTTAAAATTAAAAACAAGTATAGAGAGATAATCTTAATAGTAAAATAATATTTACTTTCACAATATCGTGCTATTGATTCCCTCACAAAATGTGTCATCATCACACTGAAATTTCCATGGGAATTTATATTTTTTAAACGATTAATATAAAATGTATACTTCTAACTTCTATAAAATTGAGTTAAAATACTAAGTAATTATTTAATAGATATACTAGTAAAATTAATATATTCTTTTATTATTTCCTTATGAATTCTAAAAATGTATTTATTCTATAAATTATAATACCATGTATATATTATTTATTATGATGCATATTGTACCTTATTACGAGTAAAAATAATGCCATTATAAATATCATTACGCTATTGTTATCAACGTTTAAGAGGAATATTCGATGTTGGATAGGTTGATCCAGTTGGGACAGCCGTACGACAAGTTGTTAGGTGAACTGAGTAGCTTTTTTTTATCCGAGGTGGCAAGAAAAACTCATGTTTACTCCCTCACGATGGGGGAAGTAGTGTTGGACTCAATGAGGCGTCCTCGTCCAGCCCCAAGGAGACCGCAACCGCCTACCAACCAAAAACCCGCCGCCTGACCACTTGATCCGACATCAGCAAACAACCCTTCACCTCCATCGGAACTTTATATAATATTACAAGGGAAATGTCAGGTTGAAAAATTTACATACTGTCAGCGGAGCGTGGAAGGGATTCGTAGCCTAGTTTCCCTCACGCTGTCACTGACCAACACTCTCACTTTCATTCATCTTTTTCATCACCAGCTCAGGACATTAGTGTGCCTACCTTACCTACTGAGATCGGGACAGGATTGATTCACTGTGGGAGAGGGCGATCCTGCTGATTTCCATATTTCTCCTCCCTCCGCAGTCTTCCGACCACCCTCACCGCAAACTGAGCGACCAACTTCCAGCTCTCCTCGTCCCGCAGCATCGCTTCCCCTACTCTCTCTGGGATACACTGGAACTGAGTAGCCTGCCAGCGTTATCAAGTCATATAGGACCCCTGTTTTGATAATTGTTATTTTACTTGTCTGTTAGCTTGGTGGTTTTTCTTATTGTTAATGTTTATGTTCATTCTCCTTTGAGTTTCCCTATGTTATCTTCCCATGCTGTCGGTGTGGTACCATAGCCAATCTCTGCACAAGTTTACTTGCCTATATGTAGTTATTTTTACGTGTTTTTTTTCTTTTGATGTCCCCTGGATTTACCTCCTGATAGGCAAGTGCAGTGCTTTCAAGGATTTCTATCTGTTACTGCACTTCTTCCAATCATGTAGGTCGTCCCCGCTTCCTTGTTAGTCTTTTCATGAGGGTTGTGATGGCTGTAAGGGGTGAGTGGAGGTCATCATAAAAAAGTATTAAATCTAGGTTTTTATTTAATAAATAAATAAACTGTTATTGTCACGTAGAAATAATATTATTTTACATTATTATTGGTATGCCTAGAGGAGATAATACGACCAAATAACATCGAAAAGTAAGAGAACAACAACAGACGAGGAAATATGGCCGGTGCATTGCAAGGAACTCACAACTTGTATAAGAAGAAAGCACTCTCAAGACAAGCCGAGATTTGACGTTATAATACTGTGATAAAACCTGTTTGTCCTACGTGAGAGAGTGCCTTAGAATGACTAGGAAAGCTGGTCGGAGAGAAGTAAAGCATTTGAGGGAAAGATACTTTGTAAGATAACGGGTCCGAAGATAATAGACGGACAAGATAGGTTACGAGGTCGAGAAGAACTTTACAACAAAAATAAACGATTAATGGAAACGATTTAAAAACGAAGACTAAAATTTTGTGGACACATGTATAGAATGAATGGCAACCGTTTAACAAGACAAATTTTTAAGATACTAAAGAATACACCTAAGGTGTCAGATAAACGGTTTAAAGAAGTCGGTTAAGAAGCGGTTAAAGAAGAATATTATAAAACTGAAATAAATAAAAAAACTTAAAGAATCGATTAAAATTCAGATAACTAATTACGATATTAAGGGCTTTTATGGAGAGCAAAAACAGAACACTAGTTGGAAGAAGAAAGAAGAAAAGCTACCGTGAGCGATTCCTTAGAATGTGGACTACAAATAGAGCTTCTAAAAACATCTAAACTACCTCTTCTCTAAAATTCACCTCTGGTCTAAAATTGACTCTAACCGAGGGGAAAAATGACATGTCAAGTTTTGGAATTTAGGGATTGGCGAAGGTATTCTGTTATACAGATTGTAAAAAGGAAATTGACCGCTCATTCATTTGTAGTGGTCAAGGGAAACTGTGCAAAAACTTTGACTCGGGCAACTATTTCTATTAATAAATAATTACAAACAAAATGTCTATTTTTCTTCATAAAATAATCATTTTCAGAAATCATCAGTTTTAACTAATTCTTGTAGATTAATTGACAATTTTAAAGTAGAAAGAACAATGACACAATAGTCAATTTAAAGAACAAACTATGTACACGTACATAAAGTCAAAACTGAAAATATTTACCAATAAATATACACGAAATACAAAAACAAAAACCATCGAGATCTCACAACAGTTTAGAAAAATATACATGTATGTACATATACTCGTACGTAAGATTTCTAACCCAATAAAATTAAAACTATTTTCAAGTAAAAACTAAGATATTTTAAAAAGGAAAATGGTTTTTAAAAATCATCAAAATGTATTTTAATAAATTTTTAAAATGTAAAAAGACACGGACCTTAAACACCCATAATATGCCCTCATTGGTTATGATATGCACTTGAACGGTGTAAGATCTAAGGACCTTGGGGGCCACAACCTTTTCAATATGAAACTGTAGCCAAAAATTCCCGTAACGTATCTTGATTGTCATAGGCAGTATGACAAGTTGGGTTATGCTGCTGGAACCAACATTATCGTTCGTGTAAATCTAACGCTTTGAAGATAAGTTGCTGAGCGATTTTCTAAAAGAGCGAATCAAAAGTTCTTTTACATCATTCGTCACTGACAGTGTGCTTTTGCGATCTTACACGATCCCAGTCTCATGAAATTTACTAAACAAACACAAAATTGTCAATTTATTTGGAACAGTAGTATTGAGAAATTTTAATTGAACTTGTTTGTAAGATTTAAAAGCATACTAAGTCTTAAGAATAAACGCACATTCGTTTTTGGAGAACGAAATCGTTGATACAATAGAGAAGAAATGGATACTGGAATATCATTGGTGCAAAAGAACGACTTTTAAATTCCTACAAGTTGTTAACCTTAAATACAGCGTTACCAATTTTCATGTAAGGAGATATGAAATTTACCTACACATTACTTATTTGTTCTTAATGTCACGGTTGCTTCGTTTTCGAAACACCCGTTATTTTAATGAAAAATGACAAATACCAGATCAAAATATTACTTCTACAGTTTAAATGAAAAATATCTACGTTTGTCGAATACATTAAAATCTATTTCCTGGTAACGAGATTTTAGAATCAGCTAACCATGTGGATGGAGCATAATATCATTCTATACTAATATAATAAAGGAGAAACGTCTGTTTGTTTGTTTGTTCGTTTGTATGAGGTAATCTCAGAAACTACTGAACTGATTTTAAGAAATCTTTCATTGTCGCATAGCTTTGAGCTTCCTGATAAATATAGGCTATTTCGCAACTTTAAGTAACTTTAATTAAGTGAGTTAAGCAATTTAAACTGTGACGATGTCGCATGTTGTAGTCCATTGGATGCATAGCACATTTATTTTTTCTAAGTCCTCTGGGTGGTGTATTTTTGGGCTAGAAACACGATTCAACTTTTATATTTCATAGAAAAACGTGATGAGTAACATTCGATTCCAAAAACATTATAAATTCGCAAATATTAAAAATTTTTATTTTTCAACTGTATTTCATATATTTGTTTTCAGTCGACAGGAAGTGAATGAGTCATATATTTCCAGTTACTCCGCGTACTGCACCCACGTATTTTTGTCTCTCATCTCAGCCACATATCAACTGTCTCTATATTTTTCATCGGTATTCTTTTATGCATTCTATTCAATTCTGTTAAATTGCAGGGACAAACATTTAAAACTTTGGGCATCGATTTGAGACAAGAGTGCTTCCTTCACTCATGGACGACTATATGTCGGACTTTTCAGAGCTCAAAGTGGAGAAAAACAATTTATTTTGCTGCCACAGGGAAACAAAACCACAAATATTGTATATAGAGAGGATTTAAAATAATTTAATGAGGCCTACATTAGCTGCTGTGAAGCGAATTGAGCGGGGGTTGCTAGTAGGTTATAATAATGTAACAGAATCGACTAGACGAATCACGAATGTTCGAGAATTCCATTCATAAAAATAATAATGACATAATAAATTAACAATACACAATAAGACCAGTTTTGTAAATGACAGTTTTAACTATAAAGGGTACGCCTATTATAAAAGGGTATTGTGTGTTATAAAAAGGGTATTTTTATGAAGTTGTTTACGTTTTCAATTTACAATAGTTGACTTGTTAACATAAGGGATTTTTCTAGCATTCATAAATAAAGAGTTATTTTTGTACTTGAGTAGATTTCACTACTTTATTCTGGAATAATCTTTATGAATGAGTAGGTATAAAAAGAGACCCCGAGTGCGGTCAGTCAGTATTCGTGTGATCTTTGCCGTTTGATTGTCGAGGTGCGTAAACAGATTACGTATTCGAGTAAGATTGTTATACCGTCTCTTTGTTGTGTGTATATTGTAAAGTTAATGTGTAGTTTTGTGAATTCAGTTTGTGTTGTATGTTAGTGTAATCTATAAAAGTGATTGTAAGTAGGCTAAGTAAGTTATTAAGTTATTTATTGTTTGTTATTTATTTTAAGTGAATCATTAAATCATTTATTGTATTTCTTAATTATAATTAGTTGAATTATTTATTTTGTAATCTTCTAGTGTAATAAATCTTTGTAATTGTAAAATTTAGTGTATTAATTATTTAATAACCTAGATCCCGAAACGGACCTTAGCAATAAGTGTCACAATATATTTGCCAAAAATATCTTGCACTTTAGTATAATGTGGATGTCATAATATTATTTTCATGATATTACTGTTGCAAATTTTATTAGAAAGTCAAACTATTGTGCCGCCCACTTCACCCTGCCACCAACGCTATCTCTTTATAGCAGAAGTGCAATTTAATGTACCGTCCACTTTAATTACTAATTGAAACCGATCTGGACATATCGTTCTCAAATTAACAAATCCACTAAACAAGTAATATGGCTCGTTGCAATCCTATCAATCAAGAGCTCCGATTTAAATTTCCTCTAGTTAGATATCAAATGAGACTTTTCACAATAACCTAAATTTATTTATTGTATTTTACATTATTATAAAAAAATATTAATACATTAGTACTTTATAATTAATATTTCTTTAATTTACAAATTAGAAAAACTTAGATTTAAAAGGTTCGAAACAACATCTTCTTTACCAGTGTACAAGTCTTGTTGCCACCGTACATGGGATGCCCTGATACGAAAATCTTGCCACCGGTTTTGGCTACAAAGCAACCAGATGCCTTTCCGTGCTTTCAGCGTTCCAGTGTTCAATGTAAATATTTTTAAAAGCTTCCTCCTCACTTTTTTAATTTTAGACAAAGATGCTTGAAGTAGCAAGCAGAACAATCTCATTTGCTCTGTTTGTTTAGCAATCCTGTTAAATATAACGTTACCAAGTATCCACTGCATAGTAACGATTCTTCCTTGTAGCTCTAGCCGATGAAGCGTTCTCTATGATGGGAAACAAGCGAAAGATGTAGTCACTAGGAGATGGTTTTCGAAGGTTATCTATAGCCGCATTTTGAAAACATTATCTCTGATTTTTATTATAGACAAATTTGTTGTGAAATAAAAGATTGTAATTTTGAAAAAAACATGGTATTTTTTTTAAGGAGAGCAGCGCATTTCAATGAGTTTTCCCAGACAACGCTTATTCTTTGAATGAATAAATATTTGTTATTCTAAAAATATGTTTTATCTCGAATTCATATTAAAGTTAAAAAAGTATTTGTAGAATTACCATTTTTTGTTATTTCAGTATGAAGTGATTTTAATAGGGTGCAGAGTGAGTTTGTAGTTGACCTAATACTCTAGTAATTTCATTGAATCATTTAAGCAGTGTAACGAATACATATACTGACTGAATATTCATAAAGTTTACGCCAACGGCTAACAGAATCCGTTGTCACGAGGGAATTGTGGTTCTTGGTAAAGCTGGTTGAAAACTTCTCACAAGTGACTCTGAACCTATCTTGGGCTACCTGACTACTACTAAGCTAACTCTCCCACCGTGGCAAGAGGGTTGCATAAAAGGGCCAGTCCATCTCACCTACAACCCCTTACAACACCTTGAAAACTGTAATTACAAATTTTCCTTCCTACCAGTACGAAACTTCTGCTTGACCGCTACGAAACCCAAAACTTCCTACACCACATATTTTCCATCCCTCTACGCCGTGATGTATTTCAATTTAAAAAGTTGACTTTACCCCTTCTCCTATAAAACTTTACATTACATTTTCTCTTTTTACGCTATCATTTGAGTCATACTTTCAAACTCTCATCTGACCTCCTCTGTAAATTTACAACACCAATCATACAAATCAGACAAAATATAATATCTACAAAAAATTACAATTTTTCTCATACTTCAAACCATTTTAATTTTACAAAATAACAAGTTGCTTGTAACAGACAGGTGGAGTGTCAATTTATTTACACTCAATCTGTTCATTATAGGGCTAAAAAAATAGTTCTGTTTCTTATCAAATGGTTAGCTAATTACATGACTAAATCATTTAAGACCAGAAGAGGTAGAGGTGTAAAAGATACTAATCAGAGTTACCTCCTCTGAAAGTAATGAATTTCATTATACAGCCACACCATGTGGTGAATGAAGTGAAAGTGTCATTTCCAGAGTGGAAAATATGTGCTTTTTAGAGGGCCAGACATGCTGTCTTATCTTTTTGGGTCATGGAATTGTTCTTAAATTGAACAGATTGTAATTTACACACTTAAAAATTTTTTAAATATAAAATTGTTTCCTCACAGAAACTGTTTTAATTTGTTAGACGGTTTAGCGGAAGATTTTAATATAATTTTGTAACCAAATTTATGATAAGAAAATGTCAGACCCGACAGGTAATCGAATCTGGGACTTCTGCCATTACATAAAAGCTAGTTGGGAAGAGTTGAGTATCTCATTCCGGTTACAAACATGAAGCGCTCAGCCGATTTTGGGGATGTAGCCTTAAATATGATAGGTAATAAAAATTTTAAACCATAAGATAGTTTTTAAAAATTGAATA
The DNA here is from genome assembly GCA_035578175.1 of Catonia carolina. Lineage (NCBI taxonomy): Eukaryota > Metazoa > Arthropoda > Insecta > Hemiptera > Achilidae > Catonia > Catonia carolina. The sequence continues at coordinate 423,111,988 of JAQMRL010000001.1, forward strand.
AAAGTTTTTTGAAACTTAAAATTTGTTATAAATGGATCAATTTGGAAATATTTTAAATTAGATATTTACTGCAGGTTAACCCTTTAAAAAAATAAAACATTATGTTGACAGAAATTAAACCTTTATTGGTTTTCAATTCATTCGACTGATTCGATTTCTGTATGCATTTAAAAGGCCGTTTTCATGTAATTGCATTAAAATCCATTTTATTTTTTAATTACATTTGGTAGACCGTTTCGTTTTATTTCATTACTGAATCATCGTTTTGATTTTAACGTTCACAGGGCTGTTTGAAAAATAACTCAAACGTGAAGCCTAACAGAACATACGTCATACAAATAAACCGATAGGCTTTCTATAATATAATGTTTGAATCCGACGTGACCTTTTAACTGAAAATTTTCATCACGTAGGATGTATTCGTAAGACTATAATTTGTAATTACGCTTGCGTTAAGCACCGATCTATTAATTATAAAAGTGGTCTGTCAAGTTTAAAAATCAGCCAGGTTTTCAGAAAATTAAAAAAATAGTGTCAAACAAAAAATAATTGAGGGTACTTCCGTGGTGAATTGGTTAGCGTAGTATACAAACAAATGGCAGGTTCAAGGTTCATTTCCTGGGTGCGGCAGTAAGGCACTCGTCCGTGTTCAACAATTCCCAGTAGTTGTTAAGAGAAGACAAAAAAACTGTACTTTGTGTCCCGCCAATGATACATTTGCTATTTTAGATACATTTATCATAGGATTGGTAAAAGAGAGGAAAATTAACTTTTACACAATTGTAGTTGTACGGTTTCTCTATCTACTGACATTTTTTCAATTTAATCTGTTGGAATACAAAATTTTTAAAATTTTTTTCTGCGTTTTTTGCATATTACTAAATATTGGAGAACTTGAGAATGTAGTAAAAATGTCGGTATTATGTGCATGTACAAGATAAATCAAATTTCAGCTGGTAGGTTACTGGTTTCTGAGAAAAATGTATCTATACATTGAAAATATAAATTTACGGAAAAAGGCAAAAACAAAAAGGCATAAATCTAAAACAAAATGTAAACAAACAAAAAATCAAATTTTCAATCAACAGTTTGTTAGAAAGCTGAACCAACAGCTGAGAATTTTGAAAACAGTGAAGCAGATTTAAAAAAAAAATTTTATCTCTTTTATCTATTAAAACGTAAAATCACTTCCAATGTATTTTAAATGGGAATTCTTTAAACTCTTAAATACCGAGTTCTACCGAACGGATTTTTATAATTTTTACATGGTTTTAAAGAGTATTCTTTTCTGATTCGGTAAAAAGTTTAAACTTGAAATTCATGCTAAATTCGAGCTTCATTTTACGAAATGAAAAAGAACAATATTGTGTATTCGCACGAGTCCACTAGTTTTATTTATTTTTTTAACGTCGCATTAACTGTAAGGTCATTAGCGACGACATTGGGGTGTAACTGTGCGTAATGAGGATGAAATGATTTTTTGTAACGTATGAAAATATGCCGTGGCCTGAATGGGATTCGAACCCAAGACGGCATGATGAAAGGCGACCACGTTACTAACTACTATTTTTTTATCTTTTATTTTGAGTCTTTAACTGTATTATAGAGAACAACCAAAAGATGAGAGAGCATTGATTACATTAAAATAAACACGAACGGGCACGATATAAAATACACCATTCAATAATGTTAAATTTGGAATCACAATGAACGAAAAATATACTAAAAAAATAACAAATGAATAAAACAACAAAAATTTCATATTGTTAAAGAAAAGTTATTGCCGATAGTAATAAAGCATATTAACAAACAAAAAACCAAAAATTACATATATAATTTTCCACGTTTAGCTTCTACAACTAAGTATACATAAACATGTACAAAAAATTAAAGAAGATATCTGCTCCATCTTTTTTTTATTCTTCTAATGAAGTCTGGTGGATTTGTCATATCACTGATAAACGGATTATGAATTTATAGTTTCGAATAGAATTAAAAATAACTATTTTTGATGATGTCACAAATGAATGGTTTTAAATTGACGTGTAGTGAGTAATTTGTGACATAGCAGGGCTCATAGCAGCTTATTATAACTGAATAGAATGGTTACAGAAAGAGCGAATTATCTAAATAGATACCCGGCTCAGCTCCTTTAGGTACCCGTACAACAATAGGCTGACGTATACTATACATAAATATTTGTACGTTATTTTTATATTTCTTAGAAACCCTATTTATTATTTACTACTAACAATTATTATTTACATTAACACCTATTAAATCTCGGCCCTTCCCGAAATTCTCGAACACTCTTCCTTTTTAGATATTGTCGCAATACTATAGACTACATATCTGGAATACAATAAAATTATATTATTTTGATCTGACTTTGTTTAAAAAGTATTTGTTCCGTATTTGTAAAAAGTAACTGCTTCAAAAGTGACTTTGTTCAAAAAGTATTTTTATAAGTTCCAGAATAAAACTGTAATTTATATGTATTAGAAGCAACCACCAGAGGTGGTTTTTTATCGTTTTTTTTTTTTTTTTGGTTTTACGTCTGTTTTGAAATTTCTGCTAATGCAGACGGTGTAGAATGATGATATATGAAAATGAGTAATAAAATTATGCCAAACCTGACCGGGAATCGAATCCGGAACACCGGTGTAGAAGCCAATCGCGCTAACCACTACGTTAACGGGCCGGGCAAAGGTGGTAGTATATTACAAACTAGCAGGTTAGGTGAAATTTTTATTTAACACTATACTTGTGTGAAAGAGAGAAAACGGGTGTGTTCTAAATAAGCGAAAAAAGAAATATAACAAGAAAAATTCTTTACCCATACAAAACAAGAAGAAACAAATTTAAGTTAAAGAAAAATGAAAACTTTACAAAATCAAGGAAAGTGAAAAGATGTCAGATACGACGAGAAGGAGAGGAGTTGGGGTTGTTTGGCTACATAATGAAGATTGACAATAACAGATTCACAAAGCAAACTTCCAACCGCGTCTATGTAAGAACGGGACCAGTGGATTTAAAGAGCAAAATACGAGTGGATGGAAAAGGAGATAATGACAGGACAAGGTTTTTCAGATTGATAGTCTACGCCTACACAAATGCAAGAGTTTTTAGAAGAAATAGAAGAGGCATTAGAATACATCTGGACAAAAGGGATTTAAACAATGTTAAAGAATGACAGATTATAAAAAAATGTTAAAATTATGAAAAGTAAACAGAAAACTTTAACGGACAAGTTTTTTACGTGGTTTCTAAACGGCAGAATTCAGAACTAAAGTGGCAAATCGCATTACTTTTTTTAAAGATTTTCGTAACCATCTATGTATTTATCTATCTATCTATCTATCTATCTACTTGTTGCTGTTGTTGTTTAGGTCATCCAGCCAAAAGGCTGGTTTGAACCTGTAGAGACGAGGAGTGAGGTGGTTTACTATTGCCTTCCGCACTGAATGGAAAAGTACGCTTATCAGCATGCCCGGCCCTCTGAAAAGCACATATTTTCCACTCTGCAAATGACACCTTCACTTCATTCACCACAGGGTCTGGCTGTATAGTGAAATTTATTACTTTCAGAGAAAGTTTGACTAGTGTCTTTTACACCTCTACCTCTTCTGTTCTTAAATGAGTCAGTCATTTAATTGGCTGACCATGTGACAAAAAACAGAACTATTTATTTTAGCCCTTCACAAAACAGATTGAGTGTAAATAATTTGACACTCCATCTGTCTGTTATGGGCAGATCTATCAATCTATAAAAATAATAATAATAATAATAATGATATGAATCCCGTGGCTGTTGTTGGACCTGCTATCGGGCGCCGCCCCTGGCGATGGGGTACGCTCACCTCTTCGGAGGGGGGTACTGGGGATATAAAATACCCAGGGTTGACAAAAACCAACAAAAGAAATCCTACAGCGTCTGCCTTGCATCAAGCGGCTTGTAGGTCAGCGTCTGTTCACCAGAGATGCGGCTGAAAATACCATGTTCCAAAGGCCTCAACAACCTCTGGTCCTATTTGGTCCTGACACTTGTCAGGCCACACTACCTAAATACAAGTAAATATGAATTGTGCAAGTAATTACAACTCTACCCCAGGTGGTACTCAATCCACCCGTCAACAGGCGGCAACTGGACTTTCGGATTCTGGGGAGTCCAGGCGAGCACAACAGAGAGTATCAGAGGTCTCTGATAAACTTCCCTACAAACAGAAAACATTCATAGGAACACTGAACATCAATACATTAATCCAAACTGGAAAACTGTATAACCTCACACAAGAGATTGACCAGCAGAAAATTCGCATCCTTGCTCTTCAAGAGACACGACTGACTGACAGTGAGACTGTGGACTATGGAAATTACCGCATTTTTAAAAGTGAAACACAATGGACAGTTGCAAACGGTGCACCAATCTTTGGAATGGCTTTTCTTGTACATAAATCCATCATGAACTCTGTTAAAGATGTCACTCCTGTTAACAATAGACTTATGACAATGCGCATCCAGAGTGCTAATAAAAAGTATACACTTATCAATGCACATGCCCCCACTAACATTGATAACAAGAAGAATCCTGAAGCCGTTGAGAGATTTTGGGGGAGACTTGAGGAGATCATGAGCAGAATTCACCAGGATGATGTGAAAATACTATCGGGAGACTTCAATGCTCAACTTGGCAAAGAAAAGGTATATCGGAAGATAATTGGCAAAAATTCTGCACACCAGAACACAAACACCAATGGTACACATCTGATTGACATATGCCAACAATTCAACCTTAAAGTGATGTCTACTCATTTCAGAAAACCTGCACACAAACAGAAAACATGGCGATCCCCCATTCAACATCTTGGTGAGTACCAGATCGATCATGTGGCCATCTCTCATACTCACTACAGGACCATCCATGATATTCAGGTTCGACGAGGGGCAAACATTGATTCGGACCACTATCTTACAAGAGTCAAAATAAAATTCTCTCCAAGAAGAGTTCAACACAAAAAAACTCACATACAAAAATTTTATATATCTAAGATTCAAGAAACAAATATTACAGAAGAATGGGATAGGGAACCTGCTAACAACTGGACTGACTTCCGCAACAAAATTATAACAAAAGCAAAAGAGCTGATCCCACTTAGAAGGAAAACAAAGCATCCCTGGTGGAATTCCAATTGTGATCAAGCTATCGGTGAGCGCCGTCTTGCATTTCAAAAGTACAACAGTCAGAAGTCCCCGGAAACCTTACAACACTTCCTTGATATCCGTAAACAGGCAAGTAGAACCATCAGGAGAACTAAACGCAACTACGTCAATGAACAACTTCAAACGATTGAAGTAAATTTCAGAAATTACAATAGCCGAAACTTTTACAGAACTTTTGCAAACACAATTAAAGGTTACTCAGCACAAAATTTGACTTTCAGGAAAAAAGATGGAAGACTTGCACTTACCAATCAAGATAATTGTAAAGAACTAGCGTGCTACTTTTCTGAACTTCTCAATTGCCCTGAACCACTTGAGCGATTTGAATACACTGTTCCAGAACATACTAAACCCAATGCTGATCCACCAACACAAGAAGAAATCCACCAACATATCAAAAGACTCAAGAATGGGAAAATTATTGCAGAGTTGCTAAAAAGTTTGGGACCGCAGTCACTACAAGAGATTACTCAAATAATTCAGAAAATCTGGCAAACTGAGAAATTACCAGATGAATGGAAATGTGCCCTCATTCATCCTCTCCACAAAAAAGGAGATAAATCTGATGTGAATAATTATAGAGGAATCTCTATTCTTCCTGTCCCTTATAAGATTCTCTCTGCTTGTCTCCTACAACGCACACAAGAACAGATTGAGCCCCTTATTGGTGAATATCAAGCTGGATTCAGACCGCACAGATCAGGCATTGAACAAATTTTCAACCTCAAGTCCACACTGAAACTTCGAGCAATTAGAAATCTTCCAACAGTGTGCACATTTGTTGACTTCCGTAAAGCATATGATTCCATTGACAGACAATCTCTCTTTAATATACTGGCAGAGAACAATTTGGACCCAAAAACGAGCCGACTCATCCAACAGACACTGACTGACATGACCTCCAAAGTCAAATTTGCTGGCGAAATATCTCAGCCTTTCTCCATCAAAACGGGTGTTCGGCAGGGCGATGGACTCTCTCCATTATTATTCAACATTGTTCTTGATAAAGTCATTAAGGAATGGAAGAAAGAATTAGAAAAAAACAACATATGGAAACCCATCAAACTAGGTAGCCAACAGGATAATATCAACGTCACATGCCTAGCCTTTGCTGATGATCTGGCAATTCTCTCTTGAGATGAGCAAACGGCAATCCACCAGATTGAGATCCTTAAAGAATGTGCGGAAAAAGTTGGACTGCAAATATCGTTCACCAAAACTGAATTCATGACCACAAAACACATTAGATCGCGGAGTTTAGTTACGAAGTATGGCACCATAAAGAAGGTGGATCACTTTAAATACCTAGGTGAAATCATTGAACCCACAGGTACAGAAAGGCTAGCACAAAAAACACGTGAACTGAAAATGCGTAGAGCATATGGAAAGGTTGCAAACATCTACAACAAAAAATGTATGAGCATAAACACCAAAATTCGACACTACACGACTGTCATTAAACCTGAGTCTTTTTATGCCAGTGAGACCTTGAACCTCAACTTTAAAGGGGATCTTGAGAATATTAAGAAAGCTGAGAGAAAAATCATTCGGATAATTCTTGGCCCAAAACTCACAGATGAAGGATATCGTCGTTAATCACACACAGTGACGGAAAAATACTCAAACATTGAAGTTGATTTCCGTAAACGACGGCTGAGATTTTATGATCATATAATGAGACTGGATGACTCTCGGCTTATAAAGAAGATTCTGATGCACTCACAGAAACTCAGAATTACAACCGTCTGGATCAAGCAAGTGCAATCCGATCTAAGAGATGCAAATATCACACCTTCAGACCTCAAAGACCGTAAAACCTTCAGGCATAAAATTCACACCTGGGAAGTTGCATCAGAGGATAAGCCGAAGAGACCTAAGGCAAAATGGACGGATGAACGTCGTGTTAGACACCGCGAATTTGTGAAGGAGTACTGGAGAAACAAGAGGAATGGCGGCAACAGTTCATAATTGACTTTATGTGATCCTGAATGGGTCTAAACAATCTAAATAAATAAATAATGATATGAATATTATTATTATTAATAATAATATTCATAATTATTAATAATTATAATTAATAATTATTAATAATAATATTATTATTAATAATAATAATAATAACTACCATTTTAATAATTAAAATTAGTATAATTATAAGGAGCTGGTCGGGTGAAATAAATTACTTTTATTATTAACAAATATGCAGTTAAATTTATGAAATATTTACAGGACTATGGATGAACTCCCTAACTGATTAATCTTATTACCAACTTATGACTACGACTTAAACCTAAGTCGGTTAGCTGGTCCCCGCCCATACCAGCGCAAATTACTTTCGCCCTCGTTCAGGGCTTTCCCGACTCTGGCAAGTCGGGTAGGGCTTCTCGAACGGGCTCGGTATCTGTTGGAGCTGGCAGTACACGGAGAGGATCGTACAACCAATCACCTTATTCTATTTTATTTAGTACTCTTAGCCTACGCGGTTCTGTTAATTACCCGATCTTAGCAGTAAGTTACCTGGATATTGTCCTGTCCGCCGGTCTTAACTTACGCACTAGATACTTAAATCCTAAACTAAAACGTGCTCGCCTCTCATTATGCGGTCTTGGGTTCGAATCCCATTCAGGACAGCATATTTTCATACGTTACAAAATATAATTTCATCCTTCACCGTCTGCATTAGCAGTGATTGCAGAACAGTCGGACGTTAAACCAAAAACAAAATAAAACTGTACTATTAAACAAGTCACTGCGAAACGATACACTACACTGTATTCGCCGAGCTTGTGCAGTAACCTATGTAAACTTTCGTTTGTGTGGGTGTCTATCCACGAATTCTGCTCAAATACCTAATGTAGTAACCTTGCCTGTTCACAGTGGCACCAGTTCAACTGCTATTTGTTCAGTGATACACGGTGTACGCACGCGCTCCGGTTATTTGTAATAAGTTATCAGTTATTCGGTATTTTACTGTTGTTAATTTTAAATATTATTAAGTACCTTTATTTTTAAATGTTTGACATTAGGTTTAACTTTTTGTTTTGACATAATTTAAATAATTTTCTAGTTCTAAGAGCTAGTTATAGGGTCACTGGGGGTAATATGGGTATTTTTAACGTAATTTGTTAACAACAAAAAAAGCACAACAACATCATAAGCACTATTAAAATTTTTATTATTTTTATAAGATAATTCTTTGCGCCTTTCTTTAGCAGTTACCAAAGTTTCACATCGTTAAATTTATGAATTTATTTACAAATTTATTAAATTTGTAGATAAACGAAATGTGTTCAATTTACTTTGTTTATTAGAAATAATTAAGTTGGTTAATCAAAAGAAAACAGTTTTTTTTGGATTTCAAGATCAAGAAAGGTAAAATAATTATTTTATATAACATAAATATAATTTTTATGACACATGAGTAGTAACATTTTATAGTCATTAATATAGGCATATGTTTGTTTACGTTTTTAGCCACTTTTCTCTAGCTCATGTCCGTTATGTGAACCTGCCTTTTTCATTTACGCACGCGCAGTTTGTTTGGCCGTACTGCACAAGCTCGATGAATATACTACAGTGTCTTTTACACCTCTTCGTTTTCGTTCTTAAATTCTCAGTTTATAATTGGCTGACCATGTAATAAGTAACAGAACTATTTTCTGTAGTCCTGAAACTAGCAAAACGAGTGCAAATAATTTAACATTCAACCTACCTTTTATGGGCATATAAACTAATAATAGTACTCAGTATACGAGGTGTGGCTATTAAATAACGAGACTGACGTAAAAAATTTCCTTTAAATTTGATATGCATAATCACTTATTATCACCTTCAATATACACTCCTTCTTTATCCCTACAACACTCCATGAGAATTTTCCATAGCTGGAAACAGTGCTGGAAGTCATCTTCTGTCAGCTCCTTCAGGACACGTGCCGCTTTCTCTTTTACAGCTTCCACAGACTCAAATCTTGTACCTTTTAATGCAGATTTTACCTAAGGGAACAGGTAGGAGTCACATGGTGCATGATATGGTAAATAAGGCGGATGTTCTAACACTGAGATGCTGTACTTGGCTAGGAACCTCTTGACAGATAACGTGAAACGAGCTGGCACATTGTCTTGGTGGAGAACCCATGATTTGTCCTCCCACGTTTCGGGGCGGTTTTTCCTTACTTTTTGACGTAGTTTAGAAAGTACCTCAAGGTAGTAATATTGATTAATTGCTTGACCTTCAGGAAGCAAGTGAAGGTACACAATCCCATGGATATAAAAAAAACAATCATCATTGCTTTAAATTTTGACTTGCTCATTCGAGCTTTTTTAGGCTCTCATTGAAGTTCGGCTCTTTCAGTGCATGGATTGGCGCTTCGTTTCCAGACAATAAGTAAAACACCATGTTTCATCACATGTTATTATTGTTTCCAAAAAATTTGGATCATTTTCAATCGTGTACAAAGTGTCAGTACAAACATTTTTGCGAGCTTCTTTTTGTTCAATTGTTAGAATTTTATGCACCTTTTTAGCACATAAGTACTTATCGCTTGTTAAAATTGTTATGTAAAATTTTCCGCACACATTCTTTATTAATAACTATAGTTTCAACAATTGCGCGAATACTTAATAGACGGTAGACCGAATCAAATTACCGACTTTTTCGACATTTTCATCCGTTTTTGACGTTAAAGGGCGAACTGGCCGCGAATCATCTTCAACGTGATCTCTGCCATCTTTAAAACGCTTAAACCATTCAAAAACAAGTACCCGCGATGAACATTTACTGCCATACATACACTTCTTTCAGTAAACTATAAGTTTCAGTAGCATTTTTTCTAAGTTTAAGTAAAATTTTACAATAATTCGTTGCTCTACTATTACACTAACCATTTTATTCGGCAAAACAAAACAAAAATAACGCAAAAGTAGGCTCTGACTAAACGGTGTTATTATTTACAGAATCGTAGGCGTTCCCAGCTTTCGATTGACAACAAACTACTTTTGTACAAATCCATGCTGAAGCCGGTTTGGACCTACGGGATTCAGTTTTGAGGCACAGCATCGACTTCAAACATCGAGATTCTGCAACGGTTTCAATCAAAAGCTCTGGGGACCATACTAAATGCATTATGGTATATTACCAACACCGATATACATCGTGATATGGATGTGCAAATGCTACGAGAAGAAATACGAAGTTTCATTTCTAAATACATCAAACGTCTAAACAACCAAGTAAATCACTTAGCACTGAATCTCTTAGACAACAGCATTGATGTTCATAGACTAAACGGTGCTACAGTACTGAATCTCCCAGGGGGATTTTGATAGTGTGATTTTACAGTGTAAATAATATATAATGTTAATATTCTGTAGATGACTGGCGTGTTTGAGTGTGAATGTGTAAATAACTTTATTTTTATAATCCCTAATGTGTTTACGTTGCAATCTGTTCAATTCAGAACAATAAGCAACCCCATGACCCAATGAGATGAGGATTATATGTATGACATGTTAATGAGGTGTAGTCTTGTACAGACTCAGGTCGACCATTCCTGAGAGAGTATGCTTAATTAATTATACCCCAACCATCAAAGTAAACCGGTAACCGCCGTCTAGCATTCAAATCCGTATAAAAGTAACTACCTTTACTAGGATTTGAAACAGGAACCTTCGTCTCCAAAATTCAGCTGTTAAACAGCTGATTTTGGCGACGACTTTACCTCTAGACCAACCCGGTAAATAACTGAATGAAAATTTTAAATTATATACTCCAGTAAAGTTCGGTGTACATATATTTTGGAATCATTTGCTTATTATTTATTACTTCTATTTCTGTTTTTTTTTGTTTTAAAGAAGGTTTTGGTTATTTTATTTGTTTTTTAAACTATATAATTTTGGTTGTAAATAATAATGAAGAGCAGTATAATATGTTTCAATGTTATATTTTGTTAATTACAACAGTGGGTTTTAATTTGTTCATATGTTAATTCTAATGATAAGTTGCATTTATTGTTTTACCTCAGATTATGCATTAAAAAAAAGTTATATGAAAAAATTACAGAAGCGAGACTAGCTGCATACGAGGGTAGGCTGATAAGTAATGCACACATGCTTGTAGAAGACGAACAAAAAGAAATAGCAAGATGGGGTAAATAACAAATTAAAGTACAAATCTTAACCTACCAAATTATCTATTTATTTTTCAATATAGTCACCGTTAAGCATTACACATTTCTCCCAACGTTTAACAAGTTTTTTCATTCCGTCACTGAAAAATTCTTCCGACTTTCCTCGAACCCAGGACGCAATAGCTGCCTTCACCTCATTGTCCGAGCTGTAATGATTACCCTTAAGGTCTCTCTTCAGTAGAGGAAAAAAATAAAAATCGCAAGGCGCAAGGTCGGGAGAATACGGAGGGTGTAAAATTGGTTGAAACTTCAGGTTTCTCAGAGCCTCTCCAGTTGCACGCGAAGTGTGTGGACGAGCATTGTCGTGTTGCAAAATTATTGGCGCCAGGTTGCCTCTAACACGACAAACTCGACGTCGGAGGTGTTTCAGAGTCTGTATATACTGAGCAGAATTTACCGTTGCCCCTCGTTCCAGATAATCAGTCACATAAACTCGGCGAGCATCCCAAAACACAGTCAAAAGAATTTTTTTTGCGGACGGTTGTGTTTTGAACTTTTTCACAACAGGAGAATGTGGATGACGATATTCAGCGCTCTGCCTTTTTTCTTCGGGATCGTAATGATGAACCCATGACTCGTCCCCCGTCACAATATTCAAAAGAAAGTCGTCTCCTTCGTCACGGTAGCGCTTCAAAAGTTGTTCACAGCATTCCAATCGACGCTGTTTATTCTCGTCTGTCAGACGGCGTGGTACCCATCGTGCACAGATTTTACGGTATCCCAATTGTTCAATAATGAAGCCAACACGTTCCTTAGATATTCCAATTTGGTTTGCGATACGCTGTTGAGTGATTCGCCGGTCATTTTGAATCAAATCATCGATGAGTTTGCGACGATTATCATCTGAGGCAGTGATTGGTCGTCCACTGCGTGTTTTGTCAACAATTAAGGCTTTTCCAGGTTGGCAATCACGAAATTTTATTACCCAACGATTCACAGTAGACCTATCAACAGTATCGTCACAATAAACAGCCTTTAAACGACGATAAATCTCACTAGGATTCACTTTCTCAGCAGTTAAAAATTCGATAACAGCGCGTTGTTTAATTCTCGTTGACATAGCACCAGAACACGACGCCATACTTCCACTACTCAAAACAAACTGAATGAAAGCAACGCCTTCAAACTGCGCAGGCTTGTAGAGGAGAAATAGTACTTCCACATGCCACCAGGCGCGCTACTGAAGTTTATTTAGTTGTCTTCTACAAGCATGTGTGCATTACTTATCAGCCTACCCTCGTATTAAAGAGAAAGGTTCACACTAAACAGCTGTTGGTTAATGGCGGTTGACGCATGCCTCCTTGATCCATAGCAGCGTCAGTCTAGTTATTTAATAGCCACACCTCGTATAACTACCATTGTTATTTAAAGATTTATTCTAACAATCACATTCCCATACCTTCAATTTTTCTTTCCTTTTTTATTTTATTAGAGTTTGTAGTTTAGAATGAGCCGGAAGATTGGTCTACGAGAAGCAGAAGTGTGAGAAAGATCCTCCGCGAGATAATGAGTCCGAAGATAGTAGACGGAAAATATAAATTACGAGGTCGAGAACAGCTGTACGAAAAAAATTAACGATTAATGAAAACAATTAGAAAAAGAAAATTATAATTTTATGGACATCTGTACGGAATGACAACCGGTTAACAAAAGAAAGTTTTAAGATACTAAATAATATACCAAAGGTGTCAGACAAATGGTTTAAAGAAGTGAGAAAGGATATTGAGAAAAATGAGAAAATTTAATGAACCAAAGCAAATTCAGACAGCTAATTATGGAGATTCCATAAAGAACAAAAACAGAACACCAAGTGAATAGGCATTTCTTCTTTCTTCAGAAGAAAGAAGAAAAGCCTATCACTAATTGACGGTAAACAATCCTCTAAAAATGAAAATGCTTAAAATAAAAGTTGTAGGTTTTAAAATTTTCGATAAATTTAGTTGTACATATTTTAAATGCATAAAATACCACAATTACTAACACCCATTTTTAACGATTTGAATGAGATAATACGGAAAATTACTAATTAACGCTAAACTAAGCACTGTAGAAACAAATTCTTGAAATAAAAGTTGTAGGTTTTCAATTTTCTACAACTTTGACTATATAGGCTACGCCTTTCAGTTCAAATATATGTTACGACAATCTTCACCATTTTTTATCGCTAAGGCGCACAACTCCACGAATTTCAGCAAACATGCCGTTTACTGTAACTCATAGAGCATAAAAATATAATTTTTCATTTTTATTTTACGTCTGACTGTTTTGCAAAATTTCTGCTAATGCAGACGGAATCTAGTAAATGAGGTGATTTAAAAAAACATCTAAGAGTCGTTTTTGAGAAAATCGCAATAAAATGAAAGGTAGCACGAATAAATTACTACTTTCGAATGAATTTATATGACGAAAATGTTAGTGTCAAGTCCTCTTGAGGTACCTAACTTAAGTTTTAAGTTTCAACTTCGTACAGTATTTCGTTCTTGAAATATTAATATCATTGGCCTATATACTCATACCTACAGATACGTGCACGCACACGACTTGTACGCACACACACACACATACACACACACAAACACCCATAATACAAACGCACGCTCATGGAGATAGAGCAAGAGCAGGGGAGGGAGGGGAGAGAAAAGAAAGCAATTGCCTAATAACATGTTTTTGGTTTCAGGGCGCCTGAAAAATTTTATTTCCGTGTAAAATCGATGACGAAAAATTGACATAAAAACAATACTTTCTCTTGCTTTATATATTCAAATAGGACAAGTGAAAGGAAAAATGGAACAAACATAATTATACCCATTATTTAGAAGGAACTAAAGTTCTGTACAAATGACCTTAAAATTCAGTGTCTGCGTTGATCAGTAATCCTAATAGAAGCTTCCTACGACTGATTCAAAGCGCGCTTTTATAGACAATGGGACAAAGAAGAAACAATGGGCTCAATTCTCTAAAGACATTCATTTGTCAACGCGTTTTATTCGCTTGTCAACTTTTTTGAAATAAACTACGGATGTTTGATAAGAATAAATCATTAAAATTTTGTTCGCTTTAAAAGTTTTTCTGATTTTATCAGTAATTTTATCAAAGGTTTTTTTATAATAAATTTAAAATTTTTATGAAATTTGTTTTAATAATTGATTGGTTATAACATAAATCACTGTTTCGTTTTTGTTAACGGCTTATTTGGCTAACTTTTAATATTACTGGTAGTACACCCAACAACTTTCACTTTGTGGTTTTCTTTTTCTTTTTTCTCTCAAAATAGACTACTGTTGTATTGCGCATAATTAGACATTAATTATGTTGCTTATAAATTAATGTATATTTAAAAGAAGCTAAGAAAATAGTTTATTTTAAGTATTCGTTAAAAATAATCATTTTTAAATAAAAGAAAACAATCAATTAAATGTACCCGTTAGCTCATTTATTAATGGTACTGACATAATAGTGATACGTTTTTATATTATATTTGAGTCGGCAAAATTTAGTAAATGTTTAGGGGAAAAGTTCGTTAGTTGTCTCAATAGCCAAATGTAAAATTAATGTGTTGGTGTTTAAGGTGAGCAGACTGATTTTAATAAAAAATATTGATTTTTCAATTTTACCATATATTGATCGATCGTTTTCCACTATTTAAATTGATATATAACACGACATTTGTTGCTTTTTCTGTTGAGATAAATTATGTTTTTACGTTGATGGGGTAGGCTACATAGTGTTTATTTCGATATTTTTTCACGTTTTTCATTCTTGTAAATTGAGATTAATATAATCATGTTACTGCTCTAACATTACGGAGATCGCGTTTACATAAAAACGATAATTTCTAGAACGCGTAGGAATCAACCGTAGAGGAAATATTGGTGTGTTTTTGTTTGGAAGTTAATTCCAATTGGCAATAGGTGTTTCTGTTACGGTATTATGCTTTTACTATATCCGCATTTTCCGCATATTGTATTTTTTGACTTTAGGTACACTTATTTCAGGAACCATCCCACCTAGGAGTGTGAAATTTCACACACTACATTTTAGTACTAAGGTGTGTATTTACTCCAGAGGTATTTCAAAATTTTTGGAGTTTTTAATTTTTGGGTGTGTTTTTTATAAAAAATTTGGGCACATTTGAACATTTTTTAGAGAACAAAAATCATTTTTAGATTGGATGAAGATAAATGAAAAAGTTCTAGTACAAATTTGTAAAAAGGTACTGTAGATAGGTGTGCCAAAGCTCAGCTTTGTAGCTTTAACGGTTTCTACAAAAAATCTA
Source organism: Catonia carolina (assembly GCA_035578175.1). Classification (NCBI taxonomy): domain Eukaryota; kingdom Metazoa; phylum Arthropoda; class Insecta; order Hemiptera; family Achilidae; genus Catonia; species Catonia carolina. The sequence goes on from JAQMRL010000001.1 coordinate 423,127,671, forward strand.
CCTAAGTTAGTATTGCAGGTATAGGGATAATGAAAATGGTCTGCTCCCCTTAAGTAAGCAATCACTACACCATATATTAACTTGTATTGTGTGTAGTTATTGCTTACACAAAATTTTAACGGAAAATGAGACCTTCGAAAGTTAAAAGAATGGTTCTCATTGATCCGACGTCATACATAGCAGGGGGAGTTATACCGAGTTTTAATACAGAGGGCAATTTTAATTTTTCAAGATAGTTTGACGTGATTTCGATAGAGTATGTCATGATTTTAATAGATGCTTGGCGGGATTTGATACAGCAGTAATTTCATTATTATTAGACTTATTTGTAAAGTTTAATTAAAGGCGCGATATTTTAATAATATTTTATTGTGAGCTACGGAACGGAATAACAATTTAAATCAGGTTTTTATATAGCATAAAATTTTAGATCATAGTTATTTTTTTATATTTTTTGTTAATTATTATTTTATGATAATATTATTTTTATGTTAATAATATTTTATATTATTATGTTAAGTAGGCCTATATTAAAGTACTAAAAATCATTCAAAAAATTAATACTTTAGTTTTATTTCATTGTTCTATATTACATGAACGCTTCCATGCGTCTTAATTATTCAGTCGGGTATCACATCTTTGGAGTAATATTTGTTTTCTTTGATTTTAATATTTTTTTATTGATTTGTATGTTACCACACAAATTTATAATGGTACAAGAGTCTTTGTTTTTCACTTTCTCTTACCTATATGAATATAAAGGAAGCAAAGTATGTTTCATGTCAATTTTTCCAAATCGAGTTTTCACCGGTTATGCACGTTTTCAAACCCCCTGAACTCAAAAAACACATGTAATTTCAATAGAGTATGTCGTGATTTTAAAGAGGTATGGAGTGATTTCAGTAGTGTATGGCTTGATTTTGATAAAGTATAAGGTAATTAACGGAGTATGACAGTATTTTTCATTATTATTTCAGTTATATTTGATTTAAAGTTAATTAAAGGCGTGACAGTTTTAGTATTTTATATTTTGAGATGCGGAGAACTTCAGTGTTGTTAATCAGGTTTTTAGAAAGAAACAATATAAAATTTATATTGTTAATATTTTGTATCTTTTATTCATCATTGTTTAAGTATAATTAAATTATTTAAATATTAGTTATTTTTATTTTGTTCTGCATTCCATGAATGTTTCCATTCATCTTAATTATTTGTTAAATAAGTTACCACATCTTTGGAATAAAACTTGATTTTAATTTATTTTTTTTAATTTTATGTTTCCATACAAATTTATAATGGTACACTGTCAATCATGTTAATATTTCATTTTTCATGAAGTGATTCATAATTTTTTTGTCTGTAAGCAATAATTCTTTCAGTGGATCTTTTCTTTTTTTACAGTTCATTGTATAATATAGAATACCGGTTGATTCAGAACTACCAATCTCTCGGTAGCTCAGTCTATAGCTAAAAATAAGAAAAAAGTTCATATAAACATAGGTCCGAAAACGCTTTGTTTGCAAGTTATACCGGGTGAAAAATTTCGCTGAGAATTCAGTCCCTCGGTGAAAATGAGACCATACAGACATTTGTAAAGCTGTATACAAAGACAAATCTGATGGTTTCTTATGTATTTTTATCTGATAAATTGAACAAAATTAGTCTCAGTAATGCACCTTCATCAGTTTTTAAGATATCTTCTGTAAAACACTAAAATCGGGGCTAAAAAATGTAACATATTTCTTTAACGTGCAATTACTATAGTAAATCGTAAATTAAAGTGTATTTTTTATTAATTAGATTCGTAGAAAATTAAATTCTTAAAATATTCTTGTAAATTACTTAAGAAAAGATTTAATACTAGATATTGAAATTTAACTTTATTTAAAAAGCAAAACAAACATAATTGTGAACATGAGACGTTGAGACATGGCGTCTCAACGTCCAGTGAAGACTTCATCTTCTTCCGTCGTAGTAGTGCGTCGATGGCTGCATCGTTGGGATCCGGTGGGCGCAATTCGGTTGAGGGATCGTGGTAGGCATTGTTCGTGTCAGCGAGTGACGACGTTCCCGGTCAACGGCAGTTACAATGTCGGGTCAGCGAGCGGAAGCAGTATTTTTTCTCTGTGAGGTCATCAATGGGACATCATCGGAGTCCGGTAGCCGTGTGCTGATGGTGGATGTCTGGTCGAAGCTGTAGGGTCGAATGGAATGGCGATCAGGCTCAGTGGAGTGCTTTTATATAGTAACCAGAGAGGAGGTTAATAGATCTCAACATTGCTGACAAAGTTCTGCCAGCACTAGTCGGAAGTATTGGCGGCTTACTTCTGTCAGTAAGTCGATAGCTTTGCCCGCCCGGAGCACACTACCTAATCAAAGTGTGCGAAAGTTATAGTAGTTACATACGGATACTAGCCAGCGTTTACCGGTGTACTTTTATGGTTGGAATTCAATTAACCGTACTCTCTCAGGAATGGTTGGCCTGAGTCTGTACAACACTAGACTTTATTTAGTTATATTATTAGAAACTATTTTTTGTCATGGATTGTTTTCTAAGAATTTTAACGAAAAAAGAAGACACAAAGGAAGATATTTTGAACCAAGATCTTTTTACATCATAAAATATGGATTAACAGAGATTATGGGATAAAAATTTAAGTAATTTAATACAGAGTTTTAAAAATTATACAAATAATTACTTAAAATGTTGTTTTAAATCGATTAACACATAAATAAAAATATGTAAGTTTCCTGTGTAAAGAAAAATTACTGAGTCCAGTTGTTAAATGACTTTGTTCACTGAAATTGTAAGTTAGGATTAACATTATTTGAGACCTAATTACTTATTCTTGTTATTCTTTTTCTTATTTTCTTTGTTAGTTAACAAAAGAACATCGTTCTTCTAACTAGAACTCGGTATTGAAGTTGTTCCCTCCGCCTGTTCTGAGTTAACTGCGTTCCCGATTCCCTCCCGAACTCTCGCACTAGGCGTTTTCTTCTTTTTCCAGCGCAACTCATCAATTTGTGTATGCGATTTAGCTGTGTTGAATGAAAAATGTACTATTCAAGTGTTGTACCGATTCCTTTTCTTCATCTTTCGATCAGATGCCTGCTGTTGAAAAGCATTTTGCCTTTTGTCGTTAGTAGCTAGCAGTCGATTTCGTTAGCCAGTTCATTCCATACAACAATAAGCTTTTCGTGTATATAGTCGTATAACAATTAAAATTCATTAGAGTATCTGAAATTTTTAGAGTAATTTCTTTTAGTTTTTGCGAATCTATCTGATTCATAATGCAGAGTGATAATGTATTGCAGTCATGAAAAATTTCGGATATTGGATTTGGGACTTTAAACAATCTTTAGTACCCAAAAAAATCACTATAAAACTAAATACAGAGTGCCTAGAAAAATCCTATGCGCGTACTACAAAAATACTACTAATTTAGCTGAAATTTGAAAACCATTCTTTTCTCATGTTTTTATTATATTTATATGATTGAGCAGCTTTTGCCTATAACAGACAGGTGGAGTGTCAAATTATTTACACTCAATCTGTTTATTGCAGGGCTAAATAAATGGTTTTGTTTCTTGTCACATGGTCATCCAATTAAATGACTGAATCATTTAAGAACAGAAGAAGTAGAGATGTAAAAGAAACTAATTAGAGTTAACTCCTCTGAAAGTAATGAATTTCATTATACATCCAAATCCTGTGGTGAATGAAGTGAAATGTCATTTGCAGAGTGGAAAATATGTGCTTTTCAGAGGGCCCGGTATGCTGATAAGTGTACTTTTCCACTCAGCGAGGAAGGCAGGGTAAACCCCTTCACTACTCGTTTGACTCAATAAAACCTCTACAGGTTCAAATCAGCCTTTCGGCTAATGACATAAACAACAAACATGAGCAGCTTCTGGTTGATTTTCCAATTATGCCAACTTTATGTCAAAAACATTCTAACTAGGGGGCATACAAATTGATTTAATTCCCTATGTAGCAAAAGAGGCTCGTTACCAAAGTGATACAGCCATTTGGTATCCAACATAATATATAATTTGCTTTCTTTACATTTTATTAAGATATATTAGGCTACTGTTAAAACACAGAAATGATGATTACAAATAAATAGGTATGAGTTTACTTTTATTTATAGTAATTTTAGATTGAAGTTTACATTATTTACTTTTATAGTTTTTTAATCCGTAATGTGTGTACATTGCAATCTGTTGAACTCAGGAATAGTAAGCAAACCTATGACCCAATGAGAAAAGGATGATGTGTAAATGAGATTTAGTCATGTACAAATTCAGACCGACCATTCCTGAAAGAATATGGTAAATTTTATCCCAACTATCAAAGTAAACCGTTAACCACTCTCTAGTATTCAAATCCATATAAAAGTAACTACTACAACTAGAATTTGAACCAAGAACTTTTGTCTCCAAAAATCAGGTGTTGAATAGTTGACTCGTGACAAACATTTTACCGCTAGATAAATCTAGGGGGACAATTTCTAATAATTGCATGGCTTTAACTAGAACTAGTGTTTTACAACTCTTGTATTGTCTAAATTACACATTAATACTATTTACTTATACTCTCTCGGTAATCGTCGACCTGAGTCTGTACAAGACTACACCTCATTTCTAAGTTGTACATTATTATCATCCTCATCTCATTGGACCATGGGGTTGAATGTTGTTCTTGAATTGAACAGATTGCAACGTACACAGATTTAAAAATCTGGTGTGAAACACTACACAACTTTCTCTTGCCAATGCAAATAATGCCCAATAACCTAACATTAGTAATAATACATTAAAAAAAAGCTAACCTCAAAAAACATAACCTTATTTTAATCATGAGTGAAAGACGCAAAATGAAAATCGACCTTACTTTGGCTTAAAAATACGGAAAATCACTCATTCACGCTAAACTAGGCTCTAAAGAAAAAAATTCTTCAAATAAAAGTTGTACATCTTTTAAATTCCTATAAATTTTATTATATACACTTTTGTCGTAAAATGCATACTAAGGCCGAAATCATAAAATAATCGATTTTTCACACGTTTTCGTGGGAAAAAAACAAAAAATCGCTAAATACCGCTGAACTAAGGGATACACAAAAAACGTTTGAAATAAAAGTAGTAGGATTTTAAATTCTCTACATTTTTTATCGTATAAATTTTTACGCTAAATGCATATTAAAGCCGCAGTCTTAAAAAAACAATTATTTTACGTGAAAACAGCCTCACCAAGAATTTCAGCAAACGTGGCGCCTACCCTATCTTGTATAGCATAAAAAATTTAGTAAACTAGGTGATTTAAAAAAAAATCGTAGGGCCAGTTTTTGAGAAAATCGCAAAAAAGTAAAAAACTACGCTAATAAACTACTACTTCCGATTGACTGATTTTGATGAATATGTTTGTGTCGGGTCCGGTAGTGGTATGTAACTAAAGTTTCAAGTTTCAAGTTCGTACGATGTTTCGTTTTTGATATATTCTGTTCACACACACACACACAGACCAATCGCTAAAAACATGTTTTTGGGTTCAGGTGGTCTGAAAACGTGTAGATCCGGTGAAAACTCGATTTCTAAAAATCGACATGAAAGCAATACTTTCCTTCCTATATATTCATATAGTCATATAGGGAAGAGAAAGTAAAAATATTAAGAAAAACACTATGTAAAGGAACAGAAAACCTTTTCTGGGATAAGGTATTTATCCTTAGTCGGGTATTTTATTATCTTCACCTCGTATAATATAAATGATTATAAACATATTATTGTTTTTTAAAGAAAATATCATGTTGCGTTTAAATATTGTAAAATATAAGGAAATAAAGTATTATTATTATTCTTTGAGTTCCTTTCTTAGCAAAGAATGGTTCAAGAGCAACTGAACCACTCTCTCGTGTTTATCAACTTCCTTCTTCGTATTGATCTTCCTATGTTATTCCTTTGCAATTTTAATTGAAGGAACCAATATTTCTTATCTCTCTTGTAATAAACCCCACGTATTCAAGTTTCCTCGTTTTTTCTTATCTTGAAAAGTATCTGCTGGGTTTTATTCATTCTATTAAAGATAAGAAATTGTTTAGTTTCTAAAGTGTCATCAACGTTTGGTAATTAGTAACCCTATTATCGGTTAAAAAACGTCTGCTTTTAACACGTTGTTAATATCCTAGGATTTTTCAATAATCGATAAATAATATAGTGTATTAAAGTAGATCGATTTATCAAAATACTGTTCTACCTACAGTATAAAAATATAATTTAAATTGCTAAATAGGGGGTTTAGCGTCATGGACGCACAGGTGTATATTTGAAAATGGATGCTTTTAGATAAAAACACGATTCTATGTGATTTTTTCTTCCATTTAGGGCTAATTGTAGACCACGATAGGTGACTTTAGACGTTCCTGGAAAATTTTCTTGCAGCCCACATTCTCAGCATTCACTCAATGTAGGCTTTTCTTCTTTCTTCTGTCCACCCCGTGTTCTGATTTTGTTCTTCATGGAAGCTTTTGAAGTCCGTAATTAGTTGTCTGAATACGGTTCAATTCACTAAATTTTCTCGGTTTATTCCAGTTTTCTCTATATCATTTCTGATTTCTTACCATTTATCTTACACCTTAGTCCTATGTTTTAGTGTCTTAAAAAATTGTTTTGTCAACCGGTTGTCATCCATTCTATAATTAAAGGTGTCCGTAAGATTTTAGTCTTCTTTTTATAATTTTTTAATAAGTATGAAATGAATAGTTATTATTAATTTGTTTTTTTTACTATGTTTCAGGAAAGATTTCGAGTGGAAGCAGACGTAGCTGTAAATAGAGCGAATATGTTAACAAGAATATGGAAGTACGCGGCACCCGAAGTTCTCAATTCGGAATACCTTTTACACGCCAGTGTTTTTGCTATGGTCGAATTTGACGACGATATCTTTGCCGCCGGAAATTGTTACGACCAATATCAATATAAAGAATATTGGTTATTTTGTCCATACGCTTATCGATTACCAGAAGGACCGATTTTGGTGAAGGACTTAGCTGTCGAATATAAATATTTAAGTAATACTAGCGAGTGGTTTTATATAGCTAGAAAGAATGCTCAACGAGTCATTAGGAATTACAACCAGTTTAGTAGAGGTGAGTCATTTTTTCATTACTTCTCTATGGTCTATATTTTTAATCATATTAATAATTGGTTACTTAAATTTTGTATTATTTCTCCAAGACAGAATGTGAAAAGGAATATTTTGTAGGGAAATTAAAATTTCTTAGTAAAAACAACATAAGTAAGGTCAATCCATTGACATCCAGGTTTTATTATAGCTAACTCCGTTCTGTTAGATTAAAATGTACTTAACCACAGTGAAGATGGCTAGACAATGAAAATAATATCTATTCAGCAACATCTAGACATTTTGTAAAGAAGAATGCAGAAACCTTCTTTGTCCTGAAGTAGTTGCTTAAGTGTAACAGTGGGTATTCCGAGCCTGGACCTGACCAACTAGATACAGTTGTAGAACCACTACAGAAGAAGCAAAGACGCCTGTTGCAAAGTACTTTTAGCAATATTATATTATGTCAGCATTTTTAAAAAACTATTTGTATCTTTTTAAAGAGGAAATTAAAAAACTTATTAAAATTATAATTATAAAAAACTTATTATTTTTCAAACACGGGCTTTGCTATTTCGGAGGAGTAATAAAGGAAATAAATAAATAATATATAATTTGTTTTTTTAAATATGTAAGATTGTAAATGTAATTATTCTAAATTTACCAATTCGCTATCAAAAATATTTAAGCTGTTTTAACTTACATAAATTCTTAGATAAAAATCTAAATTTTTTATCAAATGTTAGAACAATTCAGTTCTGAATTTGAAAATAATAACTCAAAATAAAAAGAATTCGGCAAGAGGTCCTTTTCGCCTCCTCTTCATAAATAGGTCATGTAAGTGCAAGGAAGTATGGGAATGCCTGCAGAACATGCTATAATAGGACGAAAAAACCAAATTACTTTGATTGTATGCCAGGTCGGAGGAATTGCTCCTTTTTTTGTAAGGGTTTTTGTAATTTTGGAAGGGCGAATACACTACTGTTTGTCTGTGACTTGATGGCCCCTCGCAGAGGGGAGCAATATGCGAATTGTAAAACCATTTCAGAAAACATTTAATTTTTTTGAGGTCACTGAAACTTTTCGGAAATGACGTATTTTTATAAAACAAAGTATTTCGCATGTTTTTTGTTCTATAAAATTATTTCGAAAAACACACGCCTAATGAGATAATGTATAATTTAGTAAAAGTGTTGTTTTTGAAGAAAAACCGGTATTTTTTCAAATACATCGTCATTGTTCAACAACTATTCCACGGATTAACGTAAAATTTGGCTGGCTTGTTCTGTAATAATTATGAAAAACGATGATACAATAGAATTTAACAGAAAATCAATACTTTCTAAGTTACAAGGTGTTTTCAAAAATACATTTTGTAAAATCGCGAAACACGACATAAAAAAGTCAACATGCGAGAAACTTTTTTGTCTTTAAAGATAACTGTACACTGTAAGCGAATGAAATAAAGAGAAAATTTTGAATTAATTTTTAAAGAAAGAATTATTTAAATTTGACGAACCGTAGGGGCCTACAGGAGTTACAAGGATTTAAAAAACGCTGTACTTTGATTGTACTGACGTAAAGTATAAGAAAAAACGATAATATTTACGAGCGCGGATTTGAAAAGTTAATATCGGGAAAATTTTTCTGTCGTTCGAAAAAGTGCACGCATGAAGTTTATTAACAGAGCTTAAATACATTTTCTCTTAAAAAAATCATTCAAATCGGATCATCCATTTTAAAATTAACACAGTTCAAATTTCTTAACTGCGCAGCGCGCATTGCATGATAATAAACTGTGCTCGTATTCTACTACTACCATTACTTATCACCAATATTTATTTGAACGAATAACTGTATTGGATTCTTAATTTAGGGAAATTGTTAATTATAGCTCCTTGCGTAACTTTCTGTAAAGGAAGATTAAGTAAATTAGTAACACGTTCTTCATCTCAACGTTTAGTGACATTGTTTATTACATTTCTTCCATCACTGTGAACGGTTTGCCCATGTTTCTGTTATGCATCCATATTTGTTTACGGTTTTAATATATGTTATAAACCATAAAGGCATAACTGAAACTAACATCTTCCTAATTACCTAAAGTATTAGTGAATATATAAAACTATTATCAAACACACATGACCCGAGCAAGACACAACAATTGAAGCACCATTCACAAGTAAATGAAATGTTAATGTAGTAATGTGTGCTCATGTAGTAAACGTAATGTGTATGTAATTTATAATATTTGTTTAGCAAAAGTAAACGATAACCTAATATAAATGATAAAATAGTTACGACTACAATATGTAACTTAAATGTATGCCCGGAAAGTAAAAGTTACGTCCGACGCATTGCAACGATACTACATAACTGTTTGAAAAAAAGGACAACATGCTTACTGAAATGTTCGGAAATGGTTTCTTGAAAATAAAAAAAAAACAATATTTTACTTTTTGCAAAACCGTTGACAAAACATAAATTTTACGTGACAGAAAAGATAAACAATAAGGGTGTAATTTTATACATGTATAGCCTATAATACTATTACGTACGCCTTTCATGCGCTTTGGATGCGTGTGCTTGTAATTGATGGTATACTTAAATCCTTGTAATTCCTATACGGTTCGTCAAATTTAAATAATTCTTTCTTTAAAAATTAATTCAAAATTTTCTCTTTATTTCATTCGCTTACAGTGTACAGTTATCTTTAAAGACAAAAAAGTTTCTCGCATGCTGACTTTTTTATGTCGTGTTTCGCGATTTTACAAAATGTATTTTTGAAAACACCTTGTAACTTAAAAAGTATTGATTTTCTGTTAAATTCTATTGTATCATCGTTTTTCATAATTATTACAGAACAAGCCTGCCAAATTTTACGTTAATCCGTGGAATAGTTGTTGAACAATGACGATGTTTTTGAAAAAATACCGGTTTTTCTTCAAAAACAACACTTTTACTAAATTATACATTATCTCATTAGGCGTGTGTTTTTGGAAATAATTTTATAGAACAAAAAACATGCGAAATACTTTGTTTTATAAAAATACGTCATTTTCGAAAATTTTCAGTGACCTAAAAAAAAATTAGATATGTTTTCTGAAATGGTTTTACAATCCGTATATTGCTCCCCTCTGCGAGGGGCCATCAAGTCACAGACAGACAGTAGCTTGTCTAAGATCTGTACAAACGAGGAACGGAAAAGATACCACAGTAAACTACACGACTTCAGGGAAACACACATGACGGATTAATATCACAAAGTAGTAAACAAAATCAAGTAGGCTACTTATATCACGCCTACGACTTGGGCATTCTAGACTCACACACGAATATTTACGTCAAAAGATTGATGCATCGACCTGTTATTTTTGCAACGATAATGCATTGACGATAATAGACCTACTCATGAAATGTTCAGGATTATGTAACCTATGAGAAGAGCATAACTTAACACATAATACGAGAACCATGCCAACGGACATTAAGAGTATAGGACATAACGTGGTTTTGTACCTTCTAGACTTACAGTTACACAAGAAATTTTATTTCAAGTTTTGTTAATTTAAAATTGTATAAATAAAATTGAAATTTTATTTATTAAATAAATAAATAAAAAAAGAATTGTACAATGGTTAGCTCGACAAGAACTATGTTTGGGGGTCAGTAAATCATTAGCATATTTTTTATTTTTATAGCGTAATTTTGTAAAATATAACTTACAAGTTAGTTAAGTTACAAAGGTAAAAATAATAATGCTAATAAGATGATCAGCTTATTGATTTTTTTTTAATTGTGTATTTATTTTCCAATCAGTTTTTTTTTAATAAGTACCATTATAAAATTTAAGCAAATATGAGAAAATCCGATTAATGTCGTTAGAATTAAAATATAAACCACACTCAGTAGTGTGTTTCAACAAGACTAAATTGTGAAGAAAAAATAAAATATAAATTGAAAACTAAACTTGATGAACTGTGAATCAACATCTTGAAACAACAAGTCGTTGGAGCTGAAGAAGACAATGATGATGATGATAGGGATGATCCCGATGATTAGAAGTTGAAGTAGAAAAGAAAATGAAAATAAGTTTAAATAAATAACACAATCGTTAAGGTAAGTCTAATATTTTAAAACGTTTCAGTCAATGAGTATCTTTGCTGTTGTCGAGGAGGTTAATTTGCTAATGAATTTTGATAGTTTTCGTAAATATTTTTCGCTAAGTTGTTGAATTTTTTCATTTATGAAGAGCAGGTTTAGATCGTTGTGTAATATTTCATTAGTTACGTACGATGTGGCTGCAGTGATTAATATCAGGCATTTTGATTGAAAGCGCAGGAGTATTCAATATTTGATGAACTAGCTGTACCCCGTAGCTCCAATCCATAAATCCAAATTGGTTTGAGTGTTACTTTGTATACCAGTACTTTATTTTCAAGGGGGAATTGAGAATTGAGAGCCAAACAAATTGACGTAACTTCAGCTAAAGTTGAAATTTACAAACCAAAAACCATTGCAGAATATCAAAATAGATAAACAATCTGGGCAACTTAAAAAAAATTGAAATTCGTAATAAAAAAAGTATAAAGTTTATTCGCCTGTTGTTACTTAAACTTATCCTGTTGGATACAGTCCAAATAAAGAAGTACTTCCCGCTTGTTGCTGCACTTATTCAGTTAACTTTACGTCCACAGATTTAGGACAGTAAGCAATTCCAAGAATCCTCTTATCTGAATGCTCGTTACTTCAAATATATTTATACAATACACAACAATCATAACAAAGACGGACGGACAAATATACATCTCTGTTGTTATTTATTTATTTATTTTTTTTTTTTAAGAAATGTTGGTCTATTGTAAAAATGAAAACGTTTTTAGGTATGCACAATTCTAAGTGTCATTATTTTTTGTTTATTTTGTTTTTCTTTGTTCCTATTGTTGTACTGCAGCTATTGTATTTCCTCTTACATCACTACTATTACATTAGTTATTATTTTAGTTTTATTAATTTTTCTTTGTGTTTATTTCATTAAATATTAATTTATGTTTTCTGTTATTAACTTACATTTTATTAATACAAAATTATTTTAATAGAATATTTATTAAAAAAGAACAAACAAAATTTAGAAGGTTTCCCGTACGCTGTTATTTCATTTATAAAAATAACAGGAGAAAAAGTAACTTGTTTAGTAATAGTATTAGTTAAATAACACTGTCGATGCATTGTAGTAAATTAGCTCAGAAGTACATAAAAACATACGTCAAATTCTACTGTCAGCTTCGTAGAAAAATACCAACTTTTTTACAAAACAAAGTTTTGTAAATATATGAATCTACTTATTTTTAGGGTTTAATAAAAATTGTAACAAAAGTTCTGTGTGATGAAAAAATGGAATCTTTAAAAAAATATTTACATGAGTAATAAAAATGTGAACTAAAATAAATGACAAAAGTGAAAGTTTAAAGTTTTATAAAATCTGTACAATATAAAATAAAATTTATTGGAAGTATTAAGCATTATAAATTTTGATGATACGTCTGTTCTGGCTATAGATGAAGATCCAAATGTAGTTTCACAGTATTCTTAGAGGAATGGTTACAGAAGTGGAGGATTAAAGTGAATGATACTGAGTCAGTACATGTAAAAAGTCTCGGGTAAAATTCCCGACTAGGGTCTTGAAATTTTCAAAAGTTAAACCCCACTGTTCCAGATGCTTAATCCACTGTAGGAATAACCAAGCTGTTGATGCAACTGTAAGTAAAGAAAAGAATCTTTCTTAGAAAAAAGAATCGTTCTTAATTTTAGATTGTTTACTAATAAACATAGGTTATGTTTTCATTATTTACATTTATAAGAGAAAATCGTGGGAGTGTTTCATGCAAAATTTTTACTTTCTCTTGGCTATATGAATATGTAGAAAGAAAAGTATTGTTTTCATGTCGATTTTTCGAATTCAAGTTTTCACCGGATCTACACGTTTTCAGACCCCCAGAACCCAAAAGACATGTTTTTAGCGATTGGTGTGTGTGTGTGTGTGTGTGTGTGGCAGAATATCTGAAGAATGGAACATCGTACGAACTTGAAACTTAAGTTACATACCACTACCGGACCCGACACGAACTTTTTCATCAAAATCGGTCAACCGGAAGTAGTAGTTTATTCGTTTAATTTTTAACTTTTTTGCGATTTTCAAAATTGTTTGGCGTGAAAGAGTGATTTTCCGTATTTTTAAGCCAAACTTAGGTCGATTTTCATTTTCGAGTCTTTCACTCATGATTAAAATTAGGTTATGTTTATTGAGGTTAGTTTATTTCTAATGTTTTATTACTAATTTTAGGTTATATTAGTCATTATTTTAATTGGCAAGAGAAAGTCGTGGGAATGTTCCATACCAGTTTTTTTTATATAAGAACTATCAGATTTTTGCTATTTTACCACTATATTAAACGGCATATTACTAAAACCATTTTTCAAATTCTTTCATGCCTTTAATAGTGACAATTAAAAAACCACCCTGTCTGTTGGCTAGTGATTTTTGATATTAGGAAATTTAAACAATTAGATAAATTTAAATGGAAAAATAATTAAGGGTTTTATTAGAGGGTGTTTTTTTTTAAAGAAATGAACGCAACAATAAACTGAGGGAATAAATAATCGTATTTAAATTAGACGGGTTTGTAAGCTGTTATTTACATATTTTATTTTTTGTTTCTTTTTAAATTTTAGTCAGTTGTTTCTTTACTGAAGGTACCATAATTTATTACACTTTATTACAGGCTTCGTTCTATTTTCCTTTTGTTATTTGTTACCCCTACGGATGGAAAAATGATTGAAGCGTTAATTTTAAAAATATAAAAAACAGGCCTACACTAATACCCAATTTAAGTAGGCTACATCCTTTTCTAAGATTTTCTTTCTTTCTTATGCTGCGGGAAAATTAAATTTTGTAGTAATACTTTTTTCATTATTTTATATAACTTTTAAATAAGCAAAAAAAGTTTTAAAGTTTGGCTCGCCTTCGGGCCAGCCCAGTCAGTCAGCTGGTAGAAAGTCGCTATTATTTGTTAAGTAACACCGGTTGGGCAAGTGACTTTGTATGGTGACCAGCTGACAGCCATCCGTGAACAAACTCTACTGGGGGTCCCTGTTCAAACTCATGTCAGTAATTCACGTCGAATAATACAGCAAAGCAGCGATCAGATTGGGTAGTTGTCAATAATGTACAGCGTCCGATAACAATTAAAAGCTAGAAAAAAAGTATGGTTCGACGTATTTGATAATCTATGTAACTTATAAGTAAATATAATTTTATTATCGGGGGGCTTCAACCAATTTTTTCGAAGTATATTTTAAAAATTTTAATAATAGTACACAATATAAAATTGTTGTTCTTGTTTAGGTCATTAGCCGAACGGCTAGTTGGAATCTCTAGAGGCTTTACTAAGAAAAACGAGGAGTCACGTGTTTATCATTGACTTCCTTGTTTAGGTCAACAGCCTCTACTCTACCTCTACCCTGCAAATGATACCTTCACTTCATTCACCACAGGGGCTGGCTATAATGAAAGTCATTACTTTCAGATGAGATTACTCTGACTAGTGTCTTTTACACCTCTACCTCTTCTGTTCTTAAATAGTTATATCATATAATTGGCTGACCACGTGATAAGAAACAGAACTATTTTTGTAGCCCTGGAACTAGTACATCAAGTGCAAATAATGTAACAATCCATCTGCCTGTTATAATCGTATGACTTCATTACTGAGTAGAAGAGTATTGGTATCAGCATGTCGGGTTCTCCGAAAAGATTACTTTCCATTCTACAAATTACACCTTCACTTCATTCACCACAGGTTCTGGTTGTACAGTGAAACCCCGTTATCTGGGCTTCCATCATCCGGATTCTCCTATCCGGACACAATAAAAAGGAATTTTTTGTTAAAAAAGCCTAAATTAACTAAATTAATTTGGCATGGGGCCGCTTCCGTAGCGTAGTGGTTAGTGCGTTAGCCTGCCACGCGAAGGTCCCGGGTTCGATTCCCGGCCAGGGTTTTGGAAATTTTCACGTGTCAAATACCACAGTTAATGTTACATAATTCACCGTAGTTGCTACCATAATTGATGCGACTTGAAATAAATAAATAAATATAAAATATGGCATGAATGAAATTGTTGAAGGAGTAAGAAAAATACGATGAAGATGACTTAAGTAACATAACTATCCGAAGTATTAGGTTAATATTATTAAATTGTATCAATAAATCTATTATGTATTAATTTGCGTTTGCGTTTGTGACAAACGTCAGAACAAATTTTGTAGAAATGCACGATCACGTTATATGTAGGCTACAACTGTACATATCTTCTGTATGCGTGCTATTAAATCTAAAACTGTACAGACATAAATTCATCTTTTTTGACTGGATACTGTAGTACGTTTTGTAAACAAAATACATCCTACATACTATGTAAATTGTAATTGACAACTTGAAGTTTTAGGTTGTGTACATCCATTATACTACATGCATATTGTATTGTATTTCAGAAATCCAAACACCCCTTTTTGTATTTCCCATAGGCCCAACCGGATTTTCTCATATTCGGCTTACCCCAGTTCCCAATTGATCCAAATAAGGGGGGTTTCCACTGTACGAGATGTGGCTATTAAATAACGAGACTGACGTTGTAAAAATTTTATTTTTATTTTATACATAATCACTTATTGTCACCTTCAAAATACACTCCTTCTCTGTCCCAACAACGCTCCATGCGAATTTTCCATTGTTGGAAACAGTGCTGGAAGTCATCTTCTGTCAGCTCCTTCAGGACACGTAACGCTTTCTCTTTTACAGCTTCCACAGACTCAAATCTTGTCCCTTTTAATGCAGATTTCACCTTAGGGAACAGGTAGAAAATAATAACATGTAATGAAACGTGGTTTTTTACTTTTGATCCGGAAAGGAAGCGCCAATCCGTGCAATGGAAGAGCCGAACTTCACCGAGAGCCAAAAAAGCTCGAATTAGCAAGTCAAAATTTTAAGCAATGATGATTGTTTTTTATATCCATGGGATAGTGCACCTTCACTGGGTTCCTGAAGGTCAAACAATTAATCAGTATTACTACCTTGATGTACTTTCTAAACTACGTCAAAGAGTAAGGAAAATACGCCCCGAAATGTGGAAGGACAAGTTATGGATTCTCAACCAAGACAATGCGCCAGCTCATTTCGCGTTATCTGTCAAGAGGTTCCTAGCCAAGTACAGCATCTCAGTGTTAGAACATCCACCTTATTTACCAGGATCTTGCACTATGTGACTTCTACCTGTTCCCTAAAGTGAAATCTTCATTAAAAGGGACAAGATTTGAGTCTGTGGAAGCTGTAAAAGAGAAAGCGGCACGTGTCCTGAAGGAGCTGACAGAAAATGACTTCCAGCACTTTTTCCAACGATGGAAAAGTCGCATGGAGCGTTGTAGGGATAGAGAAGGAGTGTATATTGAAGGTGATAATAAGTGATTATGTATAAAATTAATATAAATTTTTTACAACGTCAGTCTTGTTATTTAATAGCCACACCTCGTATAATGAAATTCATTACTCTCAGAGGAGATAGAAATAAATCTCGATACTATCCAGTGCATAGGTGAAGAGGCTCTTCCTACTTTATCTGAATAGCCACCGCTGATCTAGGTCATCCCGAAATACTTGGATTTATCGGCAAAAGACACTGCCGTAGTATTACATAAAAACATACGTCGGATTACTGTCAGCTATTATAAATTCCTAATTTTTCACAAAATGTTTTTTATAAAATATATATGTAGATCTACTTATTTTTAGGGTTTATGTAAAAATATATATTTTGTTTTACAGTAACTAATGACCACTACCGTACCTGCGTACGCTTTAGGCATGCACCTAATTAAGTAATGATATGAATATTATGTTAAAGTTGGCATACAATATAATTACATTAACAATGTCAACAGTATTATCATGCAAGTATATTTCAAAATTCACCTTACTCATTGGATTTAGAAAAGATTTTGTTTTTCCGAGAATCATTTTTATATAAATAGCATTAGAGTAGGCCTATTATATTTTTTATATTAATTCACTCTCGCCTGAGGACTGCTCTCACAATTGTCATTTCCTTCCTGTTTTTTGCATTTGGTTAAGATTTCCAGTTTCTTTTTATTTTTAGGAAAGACATTATCTGGTAAAAAATCCAATAGCTTTCACCATATTATCCTGACTTAAATTTAAAAAGGTATGACTTGAAAAAAATAAAATTTAAACAAAAGAAATTCTGTTATCACATTTTATAATGATTTGTTTTATTTATATTTATAACCTTCAGGGGAAGGTTAATTTGGGTTAACAGTTTACCTAAAAATATTTACAAAAATGGTTATTAAGAAACGAAGGTTTAAAAGAAGTCTGACTTTTACAGCATTCAGAGAAAGGAGGGGAATGGAAATATATATTTTCTTTTACGTCAAACTGTTTTGCAATTGCCGCTAATGCAGAAAGTGAGAAGGATGATAGATTAAGATGGGTGATTGAAAATTACCAGACATAACCGGGAATCAAACCCAGGACTCCGGCGTTGAAACCAATTGTGCTAACAACTACGCCAATAGGAAATCCAAGTAGCTCTCTGATTGGTCGAAGTGATGTCTTCTCTGCTTGGTCGAAATTTACGTCACTGGTCTTATGCATATAAAATGGTAGATAATCGAGCGCCTGGTAATATAGTACGTTTATATAGAAGGAACATTGGCGACAGTATTTATTTTTTGTTTGTCGCCTAAAAACCATAAAAAATGCATGATGTTTTTTATTTGCCAATTTCAGGGACTATAATTGAATATAGTGACAAATTCGAAAATATATTCTGGTTACAATAACATTTATTAGGTAACTTAAAAAATCTGCCATAGAAGTTTTGAAAATGTTATTTCACACGAGGGGTTAATAAATGAATTTATTCATGCAAACAGAATTACACGAAGTAATTTTTATCTTTTTATAAACTAAAAATATATTCAAAATAACGTGATTTTAGTACTAATTCCAAATTGTGTTAAAATCTGAAAATTATTTTTCTACTTTATGTAACGTCACACCAACAGCTCGGTTATTATAGTTACTTAAGTCACAAGTTTTCCTGTGTTTGTAACGAGGGGAAAAGGGGGAAAGCATCAGTGCACATGCGTGACTGCTTTCATTTCATTACAACCAACACAAGAACGTGTACTATACCCAGAGCACATACAGCATGTAGTGGAACCTTTTATAGGTTAACTGTAAGAAAATAACTCTTTGTTACCGTAAACAGAAATGTTAGTTTCACTAAAACACAGTGCTGAACGAAATCTAATATGCAGTGTAATAAAATGCTGTGAAGTTGAAGCTAAACAAAAATGCCTTCCCTACTTCTTAACAAAAGTCATGAGTTTATGGCTAACTACTGTGATGTTTTTCTTTCCACACTTCGAAAAACAAAGTGGAAATTAAAGACGTGAAGAAGCTATTCTTTAACAGTTTCGTTCACACCAGGTAACAAAAGAAAACGGTTCGGTAGATACTAGTGAAACTGATAGTGAAGACTCCGGTGACAGCGTAAAAAAGGCGATTCATTCGTAGAAAATTTTGTTCCAATGGAATAAGGTAGCTGGTAATTACAGTAAATCAAACATTTCTATTAATTTAATTAAGCTATAGGTAATAATACCGGTCACATTTATTTCTTATAAGGTTTATGAAGAATACATTTTCTCGGAATAAACCACAGCTCACAAAATCTATGTAGAAACTGCATGGTAGTGAAATATACGAGTAGTGTCTCACTGTTGTGGTTGGCAGTACTTGTAAATTTTCACTTCCCTTCTTTAAAGCCCAGCCATACGCAAAGGCAATCTCGTGACTTCAGTATCTATAGCCATGATACTAAGACCATTCACTTCACCGGACATGCATTCATTGCTCTAAGAATTCATTGATTGAATTGAGACATTCATTGTCTAAGTATCATGGTTGTTAGCGACTGCGGTGGGTTTTAGCTTGTGAATATTTCCAGAAATTAGCCGGGAATTGAACCCGGGACCTCCACATTGTAGGCTAGTGCGCTACCACTACACTACGGAGGCGGCCAAAAATTGAATTGACGTTCATTTCAGTAAATTCCGAATTGATAAATACAAAACCATGTTTTGTCATTTACAAACAAAAAGATCCTGAAAAGAACTTGGAATAAACTTTACAGTATTATCTTGTTCATTCAGATTTTTGGTTGTATGGACTGGTTCCTTAAAAACTAGGCTAGGCTCTGCGGACAAATGCTATTTAAATTTCTTATCAAGTTTTTCTTTTTATTGTCTTTAATTTTTATTACGATACTGTACAATGAGCTGCACGACTTCCGTATACGATATTGTGACTCTTATCTCTAAGGTCTGTTTTGGGATCTGGGTAAATTAAATAATTAATACACTTAAGTTTCAAATTACAAGTATTTGTTACAACTAAGAATTACAATTAAATAATTGATTACAATCTATAAGTATATTACAATGAAACTACTTAATAAATAACAAACTAATTAGGCTATAAATAAATAATAAAATATAAATAACTTAACTAAGTTACTTAATACTACTTACAGAAATGACACAGAATAAATAAAAGTTAAACAATAGCCATTTATTTGCAGTATCGTTGACTTATTCTAACGCACTGGACTACCTGTATGCACTATCGAAAACGCTCACTCAACCACAGACAAATTTAAACTAACCCCGAACCATAAACCACCCGGTGCTTTTATAGGTGTACTAATGGAGAGTTCGAGAAAAGACAGAGATTTTCGGTATAGTGATAAAATACAAAATCCTTCTCACGGCTTCTGGATAAATTTTAACAACTGTAAACAAACTATGATTGAATAGAAAATGTTACAAAAAGATCAATTTTCTAAATAGGTACTCACCCGGCTCTCGCAATACCGAGTGAAAACAAAAGCCAGGGCTACCTTTTCTATAAAAGACCATTTATATAGTACATAACTACTTCTTGGAAAAATCTATTTATTACTCTTGTACGTTAACTTTTTTAATCTCTCGGTCTTATCGATCATTATCGAACCCATATTTCTTTTAGATATTGTCACAGTATTTTAAATGGCGGTGGGGAATTTCACTTTAAGGAAACGAGGTATTTAGTGGTACATTCTCCGTTTAAAACTACGGGTATTGTCCGTTATTCAGACCAAGAAGTCTCTACTCCATTTTTGCTTTAGACGTCACACAGTTAGGAAGATTCTTGTAGCTAGATCACGCGCTAGTTGGTTTGGATGGTCATCTAGTCTTTCGTGAAATGTACTTTAAAAGGATGCGGTTAGCTCCTTTACTGCTGGAAGTTTGAAATCGTCGTTTTTAGCTTTGTATTAGTTGTTTTGTTAAATCTGGCTTAAAAGAAAACTACTTTATTTTAGTTAAAAAATTTTATAGAACTTAATAAATTATTAGTTAGAAGCTAGGAAAGTTTATTACAAATTTATCTACAAAAAGTACGACTAATGAAATAATTTGTCATGAGAATTACAAACAAGAAACTAATAACAGAATTTTCGGTAAAATATTGGTTCAGGGAAGTTGGCACTGAATTTTTTTTTTTTATAGCCCGAACCTCCACGTAAAAACTTCCTTTTATAAATCTCAGATATTTTTCTCGGATTAAATTTTTCTTTAAGTTTGTTTGTAGGTAAAGAGGATGAAATGTTAGGAAACAAACTTGGATGAGTGAAAGAAAGAGTTAGTGAAAAGAAGGTATTTGCATGAGTAAAATATTAAAGTTTTCCTTCGTGCGGAGTCGGAGTTGGTATTGCTCGGAGCTGGAATATTGTTTCTTCTAGACTACCACTGTAATAAGCTGCGGACGCAGTTTTTCTTTTCTTTTAAAATATTATAACCATCTTTACTGCATCAACTTGTATTCTAAAGGTTAGATACCTATATCTTAAAAATCGAATTTTAAACTTAAATTATTTCAAATGCCATGAAATTCATTTTATTTTCTTGCAAAATCTATACAATACATTGAAAATGCACTGAAGAAGCATACAATTTCAGATACCAGGAGTTTAGCTGCTTTTCAGTAGATATAATACCTCCTGAAGTAGTTTTCTAAACGATAACTTAAACACTTATATATTTTATGTTTATAAACTATAAATAAAGTTTATAATATAAAATTTACATTTTCTAAGTTTAACATAAAACTTATTTAGATCGAACCCTTGTATACCATACAATATTTACCAACTAATTATTGCGACGTTTACTTTGCGTCATTTCTGTATCTGGTTGTTTCTAAATAATGAAATTTCCTTTCAACTTTATAATAAAATATTTAAAGATTAATTATTAACATTTATAATTAAAATGATTTATTACAATTACAAATTTACAATAAACTACAACAACAATACAATAAACTAACTTATTTTACGGGCTAAATATTACAAAATGTTTTAAAATTTAACCAAAGTTATTTTAAGGTTTAATCAAATATAAAAAAGATAAAATTTAAAATGGTAACAATCATATAAGTGTACATATAAAGAAAATTAGATCAAGGGTTAAATTTAGGGGAGAAATTTCAGACCCTTTAACCATTAAAACTGGGCTAAGACAGGGAGATGGGCTTTCTCCACTGCTCTTTAATGTTACCCTGGACTATATCAGCAAAATGTGGCAAAGGAAGAATCCTGCAAAAATCAAAATTGGAAGAGGAGGAAAACGTATATTAGTAAACTGCTTAGGATTCGCGGAAGATTTGGCCTTGCTGGTTCTGAACATGACTGAAGTGTGTGCAAAAATCGCTAGCCTTGAAAATATAGCCCAAAAAATTGGGTTAAAAATTTCCTATTAAAAGACTAAAATCATGGCTATCAACCCGTGCTATGCATAAATAAAGTGAGAATTATCGTTACAGAAATTAGATTTTCTCAACAGTTCAAATGTCTAGGAGAAATCATCGACTGCAGTCTAAAAGAAAAATCCACTTGGAAAAATAGAACTTCCAAAAAAAGCACAAGGAATAACCTGACAAACACACAAAAAAATATCTTTCAATGATTGCCAATATCCGCCACTACAAAACAGTTGTTTTTCCAGAGGCACATTACGTCAGTGAAACTATTTTCCAAATTAAGAATGAAGCTTAGACTGACCAACTTCTTAAGACAGAACGCAAAATTATCAGAACCCGCCTTAACAAAAAATGGGGTATGGGGAATTCCTTCTAACGAATCTGTTTATAAGGAAAGTGATCCGATTATTGGCGTGATGAAGAAAAGAAGAATTTCCTACTTTTTCAACATTTTAAGATTCCGAATGATAGAATATTGAAAAAAATTAATCCTCAGGAACTTGAACAGGAAGATTACAGGAATATACACCGTAGAGATTAAGAGGGATCTCAATGAAATTGGACTGGCAATTGAAGACGCGTTTGACAAAGAAAAAATAAATAGTAGGCTATGTTGAAATCCGACTCATCGTTTTGGAGATGCAAGGGTACAAACTCGGGTGTGTAAAATGAAACCGATAGTAAAAACCATTTAGTACGTTGAATTGCAGAATAAAAGTTGAAAACAAATCTAAAAGTACAAAGAGAAAATGCCAAAGTCCCGGGTTCGATTCCCAACTAGGGTCTGGAAACTTTAACAAGTTAAAACCCACCGTAGTCGCTAATAACCGAGTTATTGATGTGACTTCAAATAAACTAAAAATACACACATTTTAAAAAAACATTTATTTTGTTTGACAGAACACCAGATTAAAAAGAAGGTTAGTTTTAATAATTAACCCTTAGTTTACGAATTAGTTTTATGTTACAGAAGCATTTAAATTATGGGATAAGTTAAAAATATTTTGTTAGAAAAATGTGTTTTCCAGGATAAAAAAACTGATTATGGAGGCTGAGAATACAAGAAAATTTCATCACATACGTTTCTCTTCATTTATACTCATTAATGTTGGATGCGGGGGATATGTCCGTAAATTGAACTGACTGAATATATATTTATACGTTGAACTGCAAAATAAAAGGAGCAAACAAATATGTAAGTATAAAGATTGTTTAAAGAAATATTATGATAAAATCGGACAGATGTAACACACGTTAAGTATTATCAAACAGAGGAAGCACGACTGATACGAAACACTGACCTCGTGGCAACCAGAAAACACAGACGGGTTGCAAACCCATTTTCTACAGGTGAAAGTTTCCTGGAATATTTAGATACTTTGGCATAATTTTGATGATTATTAAGAAACATTTTAGTCAAAATATTGTTTGGTTTATTTGTAAGTCTGAGTATATATTTCTAAACGACCCTGACTATTCTAAACACATATTAAAAAATCGAGGAGTGAAGAGGTCCTGGCTAGAAACAAACATGCTGGCTCAAAAACCTGAAACAATGGACTGATCTTTCTTTAACGAACCTTTCCAGTATGCAGTGGACAGGTTTGGACATCAAATATAGGATCTTTATTTATGACGAAAACTTAATTTGGAAATATCGACATGAAAACAATACTTTGTATCTCTGTGTATTCATACAGAGCAAAAGGAAGTAAAAGAGATTGATTTAAATAAATTTGCAGATATGGTATGATGATTACCTACGTCCACTGAGAATAATATGTCATTCAAAGAGGTAGTTTATCAAAATGAAATCAAAATTTACACTAACATAATAGCACGTTTTTTTAATCTGGTTGTTTATAAAAACCAAATTTCCTTTTATATTTTAACAGACATTTATGAAAAATTGATTACTAACATAAAAAATTATTACAGCTGTTATTATTACTACAATAAACTGTTTAACTTTATACTAGACTAAATAATTGATTACGCAATGTTTAGAAACTTCAGACTTAAACTAATATATCGGCCGAGAATGGATTTAATAAATTAACGATCTACTTTGATAAAAGATCAACGAAACTTTATTAATGAATTATTAACAGATAAGACTTACTTGAACATGAGTAACAAATTAACAATAAGTTTAATCATTTTAAAATACATAAATCAATAAAACTGTGAAGAATTGTTGTTTAGATCATCAGCCGAAAGGATGGTTTGAAACTCCAGAGGCTTTACTAAATGAAACGAGGAGTGAGGTGGTTTACAACTGTCTTCTTCACTGAGTGGAAAAGCAGCCTTGCTTTTTACCATGCTAGGCTCTCTGAAAAGCATCTACTTTCCACTCTAAGGCACAAAACAAGGAAACGAACTTCTTTTGTAGTGGGCACTATAACAATAGTATACTACCCTTAAGAAACAAAATAGTTGTGTTACCTGCGCACAACCACATGTTACCCCACTCGGACGCACGATTAACGTAACTCAGAAACTGTCCCGTAAGGACACTATTTTGAACAACCCAATACAAAAGTCTTCTTCTTCTTCTTTCAAACAGGGATTAGGCCATGGCCTGTTCCGACTCACATTCAGCTTATATTAATAATTTTAGAAAACATCTATATTAAATATGTAATTCACATTTTATCAATGATAAATTTAAGTCTATCTTATAACATTTGTTTTTTTTCCTTATGGTATAATCATTGCCACCTTTTCCGTGGCCTGCCTATACCTCTTTTGCCTACCGGTTGATACTTGTAAATTTTTAGTGGAAGCCTATCGGCTGACATTCGTTCAACATGTTCTTTCCACTGTTGGCGATACGATGCAACTCCCAATACAAAAGTTCTAACCAAAATTAAAGTAATGACCGCTCACTACTTAAAACTTACTATTTTTGTACCTGCTATCTGATAGTTAATCTAGAATCTACTTTTGTACTATAGTATTATAATATATACTATTATGTACTATGTACATAATAATTTTCACTGTGTTAAGCCTACCATAGGCTTTACATTGAAGCCGAATGAGAAAATTGGTTAAAGGAGAAGGAGGTAGTGTTTGGAGGAGAAAATAAGGGGTAGAAATAAGAGTAGATGTAGAATAATACGGAAGTATTATTATTAATTAAACTTATGCAGGTCTCTAGGCAGTGCTTTAGTAGTACGTGCTTTCATCCTCTAAAAGCTGCTCTGTGAAATAAGCATTGCTTAATAATTTAACCTTATTTTCTACGTCGAGTTATTTAGTGACTTAAATTTCTTAATATAGCTCAATTTTACTTCTTCATTTCATACTCCAAATTAATATATCCATAATTATTCGGTAAAATATTAATCTTCTTGTAGCTACAAATAATTTTAATCATTTATTTGTTCCCGGAATAATATCAGAATTATTTAATACCTTTGTTAAAAGCACATCAAGGTTTTTATACAACAGAATATAACATGCAAATTGTGTTTGTATAAGAAACAAAGTGTTTCAAGGTGTATATATTATTTAAACATTCGTAATTGCTACTGTTCGTTTTAACCTCAGTAAAATACCAACTGAAGATAAACTAAATCGTTTCAAATCAGAATATTTAGACATTAACGGTTTATACAAAAATTGGACCCGCCCACATCAAGTTTGTTCGTGTTCTGTTTTCACGCCGTACTTAAGCATATCCGGTACATAGATTTTCTGAATTTTAGCTCTTTAGGGTATTCTTGTTGTTGTTTAGGTTATCAGCTGAAAGGCTGGTTTGAATCTCTACAGACTTTACTGTACAACCAGGATTGAGGTGGTTTACAATTGCCTTCCTCACTGAGTAGTAAAATATGCTTATCAGCATATCAGCCCTCTGAAAATCATCTACTTTCCACCCTGCAAATGGTACCTTCACATCATTCACCACATAGCTTGGCTGTATAATGAAATCCATTACTCTCAGAAGAGATAACTCTGACAAGTGACTTTTATACCACTACCTCTTCTGTTGTGAAATGATTTAGTCATAATAATTGGCTGGCCATGTGATAAGAAACCAAACTACTTTTTTAGCCCTGGAGCTAGCAATTGAGAGCAAATAACCATACTTCACTCCTGTTATGGGCAAAAGAATGTTGGGGGCATAACGAAGAAATTTTAGTGTTTTAACCTAGTTCCTTATTTAAGTACCTTACGATGTAAACATTAAGTTGCATTTACCGGAATACCATATTTAAAAGATATTAAATATTCTGATAGATTAACAATATAAGGGACAGATGTGTTAGTAGGTGGCTCATTAGAAGGTGGTCTTCTAGTGAATGGTATGAAATATTAATGTATTGCAACATTAAGCTAAAAATAGTTAAGATGATATAATTAGATGAGACTTGGTATTGTATGAAAAGAGTTTATTGTCATATGACTAGCGTTGCTACCTGCGAAGAGGTACAGAGGCGGTGTTATTATATAGATTAATCAGCTCTTTTTGTAATTTCTTGTATTCTTTTGTGATAAAGTTTGTTATACAATTTTTAGTGTTTTTCTTATTTTTTGAGGCTACATTGGACCACTAAGTCAATCAATTTCTAGTGTTCTTCGGATAACGTATTGGTCTAGCCTTTCGGTTTTTCCAGGAGGCCTACTTTACATCAAAATTGAACTCATTTTATTCTGCGTTAACCTACATAAAACCTATATTTTGATTTTGTAAAATAGACTTGGACATGAGGGGGTGGGCGCTACTATCCTGGTTGTCAGGTTGTGTACGTGAACACCCTGTCGGACTATCTACCTGATAGTAGCATCCACCCCTCAAGCCAAGTCTATTTTCAAAATTTTAAAAATTCTACCTTAACATTGGCCAATCAATATTTCATGTTATTAATATAGTTGAACTATTTTTTTCGATGAATAAAACGATAGTTTGCTCGTGCCGAACGATTGAGCGGTTACCGAGATATCAAGGGTTCAGAATATTGTTTAAAAATATAAATTTAAGTAACGCACAAATTTTTATATATGTACACGTTTTAAGAATATAATTTGCTATGTTGTGTTAAAATTTCAAACTTGTCGATCAAATAATTCTGGAGTCATATACTTCTAAATGCATGAAATTCTTTGTAGTACAAAAAAACGGGTATTTTTGTCTTCCAACCTCGATATGACAATTTTAAAACGACACTAAAAATAGGCTTATAGGTTTCTTATAAATAAACGCAAAATAAAATGAACTATTTGGTGATGTGTATGTTGTAATCCAACTAATCGTTTTGGAGATGCTTTGGGTTCAAACTCGGGTAGTAGAGAATTATGAAACCGATAGCAGTCAGTTTTATTTACGAATATCCGCATTCATTATTATTAAGTAAAAGTGAAGAGAAAAATATGTAATGAAATTTTCGAGGATTCTGTGTCTTTAAAACCACTTTTCTAGCTAATAAAACACATTTTTATAAGAAATATTTCTTACCCTAACCCATAATTAAATGCGTCTAAGACATGAAACTAATTCTGTTCACAAAAGCTTAAGTTGATCAACTGAAATTGAAAAAATATTTTTACCAGATTTGTGATCACTGAAATATTATAGTGAATTAAAATACAAATCGATATAAGACATTAAATTACGTATTTTTGTGAAAATGTTTTGATAAATTTGGGTGACGGCCAACAAACCAACCATGTATAAACAAACACGACTCGGCGACACTTCAGTTTTAAGCCGTTATATCATAAACAACCTCAAAAGAAGAACATAAAAATTTTATCTTGTTAAGAAATTCAAAAAATATTTTTTTTGATAAGTCAGAACAATATCTGTTTGCAATAGGCCTATACTTTTTTCTTAAAAATCGAGTAATTATCAGTTTTGTACTTAGTTCATGTTCTGTAGACGCATCTGATGATAAATCAATACAATTACATTCTGTTTGTCGCTTTTCAGTTAAACAAATATTGATGAACCGAAATTTTGGTATAATTGTTTATGCAATTTCGAACGTTCGCTTAATTGTGTTGTTTATTTTTGATTGAAAATAAACATTCTTTGAATTTTAGATCCAGGTAAATAAACAGTTTTTCTGCACACGTTAATTTACCTTACATTTTTAAACGATCAGAGGGAAAAAATAAACATTTTTTAAGTTCTTTCCTTTTATTACAATGCTAATATTTTCATAAATAAAGGTATATTTCTAGAGTCCTTTGACGTCAATTGTCAGAGTTTTTCATGTTATGTATTTCCGTTTTTTTTTAGAAAATTTATCTGAAAATGATTCTGTTGTTGTTTAGGAGAATAGTCAAGAGGTTGGTTTAAACTTTTGTAGATCTCACTGAATAAAAGACGAAGCAAAGAAGTTTATTTTATTTTCCTCACAAGGGTAAAAATATCAGTAGGCTTACTAATCAGTGCGCCAAGCAAACTTTTCTAACAATCTGGTGTGAAACGCAACTTTCTCGAATTTAATGTCGTGAAAATAATAAAAAATGTTCAACCCAATTACCAGATGATTTGAAAATACGGGTAAACAGGATTCGATTAAACTGTCAATTATTTTAGTTTTTCAATTTTAGGAGAGGAAATATTAAGCGCAGTGGAAGTAAACATCAAGATTTTACAAGGGCGAAGGGCTATAGGGAAGTTAAGTTCTGTCCTTTGAAATGATGAAATGTAAAATGAGACGAAGATTAATATTTATCATGCTATACTGGAGAGTGTGTGTAGTGATGGTGCGGAAGTGTAGGTATTGACTAAGAGGCAGAAGATCATCTAAAAGCGGTGGAGATGGATTTCTGTAGGCGCAGCTGTTGTGTGTCGCGCACCGATCCAATTCCAAATTCCAAAATTAGGAGAAGAATTGGCATTCAACGAAATAGCATGTGTACCATATCACGAAAACAATTTAAGGGGAACTGTACTTTGTATCCCGTTAATGTTAAATTTGCTAGTTTTAGGTACATTTTTCATAGGATTGGTGAAAGATACGAAAATGTAACTTTACACACTTATAGTTGTAGGGTGGGTTTAGCTACTAATTTTTTTTTTCAATTTAATCTGATGGACCGAAAAGTTTTTAAAAGAATAACGAATAACATAAAATTTTTACAATTTTTCTACTTTTTTGTATATTACTAATTTTTTGAGCACATGAGGAAGTAACAATAATGTCGGTGAATGTGCATGTACATGATAATTAACTGGTAAAAATTACATCCAGGTAGGTTAAAAGGTTTCTGAGAAAAACTTACTTAAGTGTTAAAAATTTAAATTTACGATAAAAGGCACGAATGAGAAACAAAATGTACACAAACAAGGTTAATTTCTCGTGAATAGTTGGTTAGAAAGCTGCACCAACAGTGGAGAATATTAAAAATAGTGAAGCAGATATTTTAGAAAAAACTAAATTTCTTTTTGCACTAAAACGAGCAATATAAAAATCTAAAACATATTTGCTCTTGGCGACATGTTATTTTCTTATGATAAAACTGATAAAAACTTAAAATTTTTCATTAAAATAATATTTTTATGGTAGATCTAAACTATTGAAAAACATAAAAAAACGAAAATAAACATTTTCAGTCAAAACCATCATACAGTCTCCCCTTAAATGGTTTGGCCATTTGCAGAAAATGGAGGATGGTAGGTGACCCAAAGAGGGTATGGGAGTGGACGCCAGCCGGTAGAAGAAAGAGGGGCACGCCGGAGTTGACATGTTGGATGGTGTGCAGGAGGTAATATCTATGCGGCGGCTTTCCGATGGTGACAACCAAGACGAAGAGAGGTGGGGCTTAGGAACATGATTGTATAGGCTACGTAATTTTAGAAAAGAAGGTCGTACAATCTGGAAAAGAAGAGTACCATAACTGTTTTTTTTAAAATATTGTTTTTATAGATCACGACATTACTATTGACCAAGATTTTGATGCGATTTTAAAACATGAACATTAAAAAAATCTAAAATAATATCTATACAAAATTTCAGTAGATTCATAATAACCCTATCATAGAAGAATATTTTAAAATACATTAATACATGACACAGTTTCACAAAGAAACAACAAATCATGAAACTCATGTTTTTATTTTATACGCCGCCATATAACTTACATTCGTTGTTTCAACGTTCCTTTTGAATAATAGCTTTTCAATTTTCCAAGCGTGGTGTGTTGCGTGTAAAATAATAATAATTTATTTAGTTGTGGTAACTCTGATAGAAAATAATGATTGGTTACGTTACGGAAAGTGGATGTAAGAAAATATTTCATCACCCTTACTCCAAACTTAATCATGTAATGTGCTGAAAAACACACTAATACTACTAAAATAAATAATACGGTAAACTTCACTGGATTTTTTGCGATTATATAGTCTCTAAATACATCATAAATGTACTTAAAAAATCATGATTTCAATTGAGATTGTGAATAACCTAAAGTACAGAGTTACATCAAATGGATTTAAATCATTTTTACATGGCTGAAAGAAGGACAATTCCGAGATTGTATAAAAATCTGATGTAAAATACTCACTTGGAAACGACAACACAACTGTTTTGAGCAGCAGTGGATAAGGTTCAGATGGTTAATATGGTCGCCAACATCTGGAACGGATAAGAACCTAACGAAGAAGAAGAAGAAGAAGAAAAAGAAGAAGAAAAAGAAGAAGGAGAAGAAGAAGAAAAAGAAGGAGGAGGAGGAGGAGAAGAAGAAGGAGAAGAAGAAGGAGAAGGAGAAGGAGGAGAAGAAGGAGAAGGAGGAGGAGAAGGAGGAGGAGAAGGAGGATGAGAAGGAGGAGGAGGAGGAGGAGGAGGAGGAGGAGGAGGAGGAGAAGAAGAAGAAGAAGAAGAAGACGGTGAAGGAGAAGGAGAAGAAGAAGGAGGAAAAGAAGAAGAAGAAACACGCACATAACGTTTCTCTTGCTAACGTAAATAATGAACAATATAACCAGTGTTTAATCATTAATAAAAAATGTAAAATTAAAAACTCAAACCTAATTTTCATCATGAGTGAATGACGATAAATAAAATTCAGCCTCTGTCTAACTTAAAATTATGAAAATTACTATTTAAAGCTAACCTAGGCTCAAAGCTAATCCACTTGTGGTGCTACAAATGTTCAAATTGCCCTAGGCGCGAGTGGTGCGTATCTTGGTTTGTGGCTTAATAGGCTACTAACTTCGAAGCATCATTTGTGTACAAAACGTTTACAACTTAACTACCACCAGAAGCTACTTTTCTGCTTAATAAACCCTCGATCAAAGTAGAACTTCCGTTAAAAAATTTTGATATACAAAACCTTTTTGAGACCAATCTACACTTATGGTGTCCAGCTGTTTGAAGTAGTGGCAGAGAATAACTTAAAGTGGATCCAGGCCTTGCAATCAAAATTCTTAACATATGCTTATTTTTATGTAAGCAATAAAACCCTCCACGACAATATCAAATTTCCGGCAGTTAAGAAACTAATCGTGTCATTCTATAGCAAATTTTACGAACGAGTAGATGACCATACAAACCAACTAGTCTGTAACTTAGCTACAAGGAACTTCCCAACCGTGCGATGTCTAAAGCGAAAATGGAGCCTCTTACCCTAAATTTCTAAACGGAGAATATGGCACTGAGTACCTCTCCTTTTTAAAATAAAATTCCCCACCATCCGTTAAATATTGTATTTGGAAACTGTAGCTCAATGTACAGTAGTGTAATAAAATTATATATAAACAAAATAGCTTAATAGAGAAATGCTTGACGTGAAAATTGGAGGTTTTTTTAATTTTCTATGGAATTTCGTTTTTGTTGTGTTAATGGAATACTTGAAGTTTAATATTTATTAACCGATTAGAATTTTGTGAATATTTTGAGATAAAGCAAATGATAAATATAAGTCCGTCATAAGTTTCTTACATTAGAAATCTGTTCTCGGGATAACGATATCTTTCGGGTTTCATGGTGAAAATTTATTCACTCGAAATAGCTAGTTTATTTATACTTTTCTTGTGCCAAATTTAGTGTTTTGTTCACTTTTGTTGTTTAGGTTATCAGCAAAAAGGCTGGATTGAATTTCTAGAGGCTTTACTAAGTAAAATGAGGAGTGAGATGGTTTACCATTTTCTTCCTCACCGAGTGGAAAAGTATGCTTATCAGGATGCAGTTTCATCGCAGTTTATGGTTATGCATAAACAGTATATGTATGCTTACACTCATGCTTACGCAGTTTATGCAGTTTTATGCTTACCGTGCAGTTTCTAGATATATTTTGTAAGCTGTTGTTTATTCCGAGAAAATGTTTTTTTCATAAACCTTATAAAAAATAAATGTGAGCGGTAATATTGCCTATAACTTAATTACATGACTAGAAATGTTTGACTTACAGTAATATTACAAATGAATCACCTTCTTTACTATTGCTGTCATCAGTTTTTTTCATTATCAATCTATGTATTATCTACCTAACGGTTTTATTTTTTTACCAGGTGTCACCAAAACTGTTGAAGAATAGCTTTTTCACGTCCTTAATTTCCTTCCTTATTTTTCGAGTTGTGCAAAGAGAAACATTACAGTAGTTAGCCGCTCGCTCACGGCTTTTGTTAAGAAGCACGGGTAGGCACTTTTGCTTAACTTCAACTTTACAACATTTTGTTACATTGCGTTCAGCACTGTGAATAGTTCGACCACGTTTTCGAAAAACCGACATTTGTGTTAACGGTAACAAACAGTTGCATTCGTACAGTTAACCTACAAAAGTTTCCGCGATTTACTGTATATATGCTCTGGGTATAGTATAAGTTATGTTTATCGTACTGAAATTAAAGCAGCGCGCGTGCACACTGATGCTTTTTCCCCTTTACCCCTCGTTGCAAACAAGGGAAAACTTGTGACTCAAGTTACTAGCCTATACCTTTTACACCTGTATCGTTTCTGTTGTAAATGCTTCTGTCATTTACTTGGCTGACCATGTGGTAAGGAACAGAAAAACTTTTGTAGCCCTGAAACTAGCAGATGGAGTGTAAATAATAATTTAACTCTCCACCTTCCTGTTATGGGAAAGTTTTGTTCACTATAACATTTTAAATATATCTAGACAAATATTTTCATAGTTAAAACTTATTTAGAACTGTACATAGAGATAAAACCCTGTAGATAGCTTTTCAATAGAGTTAACTAACTTATAATGGTTGTCCTAAAGTTATTGAACCGATTTTTGTAACGGTTTGTAAAAATAGATGACAAACTTTCTTAAACTAATAGTTGAACAAGAAACTTATTCAAACCTCTGAACTCCTTAATTTTATTCCTGAATAAATTTATGTATTTTTATATTTTCAGGTGTTAACTCTTAAACTTAACGATTTTGACATCAGTTTAAAGATCGTGTTTTAAATTTTAAAGTTTTTGTTTGTAAA
The DNA here is from genome assembly GCA_035578175.1 of Catonia carolina. Classification (NCBI taxonomy): domain Eukaryota; kingdom Metazoa; phylum Arthropoda; class Insecta; order Hemiptera; family Achilidae; genus Catonia; species Catonia carolina. The sequence continues at coordinate 423,161,128 of JAQMRL010000001.1, forward strand.
ACTTTTATGATTTTTTAGGTTTTATCGACTATTATTGTTTATACGAGTATTATTATATTTAAAATGTTTTAGTTTGTTTTTTCTCTCGTTCTGTAAGAATATGTAAGGAAGAAAAGTATTGGTTTTAATGTCAATTTTTCCAATCAAGTTTTCAATTTTTCCAATCAAGTTTTCACCGGATGTACAAATTTTTAGACCTCCTGAACCCCAGAAAAATCATGATTGTTCTGTGAATAAAATATCTCAAGAACGGAGAATTGTACAAAGTTGTAATTGGAAACTTGTTAGATACTACTAGAGTACCTAATATAAACATTTTCATCAAAATCAGTTAAACGGAAGTAGTAGTTTATTTGTGCAATTTTTAACTTTTTGGGATTTTCTCATAAACGGCTTCTACGATAAATAGAAGTAATCTCATTTACTAAACTTTTATTCTTCACGCGTAAAGGTTAGTGCAATATCTGTTGAAATATTCGGGGATTAGACTCCCGTGATTAAAAAATGTTCTTCTAAGATTGCGGCCTTAGTACGCATTTTAGGGCTAAATCTATACTAATATTTTAAAGAAGAACGTCTGTTTGTTTGTTTGTATGAGGTAATCTCAGAAACTACTGAACTGATTTAAAAACTCTGTCATTGTTGCTTAGCTTAGAGCTTCCTGATCAATATAGGTTATTTCGCAAGTTTGATTAAGTGAATTAAGCAACTTAAACTGTGACGATGTCGCATGTTTTAGTCCATCGGGTGCATAGCACATTTATTTTTTCTAAGTCCTCTAGGTGGTGTATTTTTTGGGCTAGAAACACGATTCAACTTTTATATTTTACAGAAAAACGTGAAGTATGACATTCGATTCCAAAAAAAACATTAAAAATTCGGAAGTATTCAAAAAAAAAGTTTCTACTGCATTTCATATATTTGTTTTCATTCGACAGGAAGGAATGAGTCATATATTTCCAGTTACTCCGCGTACTGCAACCCACGTATTTTTGTCTCTTATCTCAGCCACATATCAACTGTCTCTTTCTTTTCCATCGGTATTCTTCTATGCATTCTATTCAATTCCCCAGGGACAAACATTTAAAACAGTGGGCATCGATTTGAGACAAGAGTGCTTCCTTTACTCATGGACGACTATATGTCGGACTTTTTAGAGCTGGAAGTGTAGAAAAATAATTTATTTTGCTGTTACAGGGCAACAAAACTACAAATATTGTAAAGGATTTAAAATAATTTAATGAGGCCTACATTAGCTGCTGCGAAGCGAAGCGAGCGGCGGTTGCTAGTTCTATATAAGTTAATTAAAATTGTACAAAATTATAAACCTACAACTTTTATATCGAGTGTCTTCTTTATAACGTTTAGTTTAGCGTCAATTAGTGATTTTCTGTATTTTTCTCATCGAAATAGTTAAAAAATGGGATTTAAGATTGTGTTCTTAGTTTTGACGCCAAAATTATATATATATTATAATCAAAGTTGGTGTTTTAAAAAACCTACAACCTTTTGTTCAATAAAACTTAAAAATTTATTTTCAACTTAAAAATATTTGTTTTATCAACTAATAATTATTTTTCTGAGTTCTGATCTCAAAATTTGTTTGAGAATATGTCAGAATACGGTTTATTTGCGAAACATAAATGTAGCCAAGATATACAGTACCGGTACGTTTGAATTTTTCAAACTATTTTTAAGTGTTCTTTTTTTAATAGTAAACTTAATAGTCAATAAATAGTATGTGTTTTATACCCTATTGAGCAATAACAATTTTCAAGCGTTACTTTATTTGGTGTGGTGTCACCGTATGTGAAATTAGTAGAATTCTGGTAGTATGTAATGGGACATGAGAGACTCATAATTTCTAATTGTGCTGTTTGTTAAGGAATAATTACTAGTAGCGTTGTAAAACGTTAATTTAGAAAATGTTTCAACCCCTATTCAGGGTAAGTAGGCGAAGGAACGACCGCTACTCTTAATGAATAAAAAATTAGGTACCATCACTTTAAATTTAACTGAAATTAAAAGCATAAATTATTTATTAAAAATGGGAATGAAGCGTTTAACTAAGTTCCTGGTAAAAAAATGTCCACCCAAGATTATTATAAAAAGTTAGGTGTGGATAAAATTAGTAAGGGTCGTCGGATGCATGTAGAACAAGGGGGAGGGGTTGGAAAAGCTCAATTCCCTGAGCATCGTGATATTAATTTTACAAGTAGGGTAGGTTACGCATACCTGTTGCTATGTCATGGTATCATTTGAAGGTTGTTAGGTTGTGGGGTGGAAATCCCTTATGGTACATTTCAAAATAAATCGATATACATAATTCAATACGTGCCCTCGTGTTAGTTTTATGTATAAGGTAAAATATATCTTTGTACCTGTTGTTTTAAAGGGATGATACATTTAAGAAGTCTTCAATCTTCCATAATATTTTACATTTTTCAAATCTAACAGATATAAAAAAATTTTGTCAATGATTCTGTCACTGATAAATAAATTAAATATATATATATATATATATATATATATATATATATATATATATATATAATCTTTAATGTGTGAACGTTGCAATTTGTTAAATTTAAGAACAATAAACAACCCTCATGACCCAATGACATAACGATGATGTGCATGACGTGTAAATGAGGTGTAGTCTTGTACAGATTCAGGACATTCATTGATGAGATAGTAGGGTTAATTAAACCTCAACTATCAAAGTACACCGGTAACCACTTTTTAGTATCCGTATCAAAATAACTATCTTCACTAGGATTTGAACCAGGAACCTTCGTCTCCGTATATAAACTGTCAAACAGCTGACTCCCGGCGACGACTTAACCAACTAGACAAACCCGGCGGGTTAATAAAAATGTACATAATTTTTTGCCGCAGAAATTTTGCACAAATGAAACACAAAAAATTTAATCTAGTGAGAAACACTTCCACGACGTCCTCTTACCAATGTAAATAATGACACACATAACTTATGTTTAATTTAAAAGTAAATAATGTAAATTGAGAAACATAATCCTATTTCGATAACGAGTTAATAAATCTAAATGAAAACCAAAATCTGTGCGACTTAAAAATACGGAAAATCACTAATTGACGCTAAATTAAGCTATTTAGGAAAGTACTCTTTGGAATAAAAGTTTTAGGGGTTTTAATTTTTACTTTCTCTTGCCTACGTGAATAGATAGGAAGAAAAGTTTTGTTTTCATGTTGATTTTTCGAAATCGAGTTTTCACCGGATCTACACGTTTTCAGACCCCCTGAACCCAAAAAACATGTTTTTAGCGATTGGTCTGTGTGTGTGTCTGTGTGTGTGTGTGCGCGCGCGTGTGTGTGTGTGTGAACCGAATATCTTAAGAACAGAACATCGTACAAGCTTGAAACTTGAAACCTAAGTTACATACCACTACCGGACCCGACACAAACATTTTCATCAAAATCGGTCAACCGGAAGTAGTAGTTTATTTGTGTAATTTTTAATTTTTTTGCGAATTTCTCAAAAACCGGTTCTACGATTTTTTTAAAAATCGCCTGGTTTACTAAATTTTTTATGCTCTACAAGATAGAGTAGGCGCCATGTTTGCTGAAATTCTTGGTGAGGCTGTTTCACGTAAAGATATTGTTTTTTTAAGATACGGCTTTAATATGCATTTTACCACAAAAATTTATGAAATAAAAGTTGTAAAAAATTTAAAAATCTACAACTTTGATTTCAAACATTTTTTGTATAACGCTTAGTTTAGCGGTAATTAGCGATTTTTCTTCTCACGAAAACGTGTGAAAAATCAATTTTTTAAGATTTCGGCCTTAGTAGGCCTATGCATTTTACGACAAAAGTGTACATAATCACATTTATAGAAAATTAAACGATCTACAACTTTAGTTGGAGCATTTTTCTGTACAGAGCCTAGTTTACCGTGAAAGAGTGATTTTCCGTATTTTCAAGCCAAACTGAGGTCGATTTTCATTTTGCGTTTTTCACTCATGATTAAAATAAGATTATGTTTTCGAGGTTAGGTTTCTGTTTATTTCTAATGTTTTTATGACGAATGTTACGTTTTATTGTTAATTATTTGCATTGGCAAGAGAAAGTCATGTGAGTGTTTCACAACATATTTTTTTATTTTGTTGTTGTTTATGTCATCAGCCAAATGGCAGATTTGAACCTCTTGAGGGTTTACAGAGTAAAACGAGAAGTGAGGTGGTTTACCATGCTTTTTTCACTGAGTCAAAAAGTAGCTTTTGCTTATCAGCATGCCAGACCCTCTGAAAAGCATCTCAAAAAATCAAATTTATTTAATTTTATTTATCTATTCTAATATCTTATTTATTTATTTTAATTTTTTTTGTTGTGTTGTATCCTAGTAAAATTCCACCCTGCGAAAGACACCTTCACTTTATTCACTAGAGTCTGGTTGTAAAATGAAATTCATCTCTCTGAGAGGAGATAACGTTGACTAGTGCCTTTACAACTCAACCTCTTCTGTTCTTAAATGCTTCAATCGTATAATTGGCTGACATCGTGATAAGAAACAGAACGAATTTTCGTACCTCTGAAATTAGCAGATGGAGTTCCAATATAATTTAATACTCCACCTGCCTGTTAAGGGAATTTGGTTATTTTGTACAAAGTTATTAAAATCCATTAGAAACGGTCAAGGTTTGAGTAGAAATGTTTGCCAAAATTGTGGAGTACTTTTGTGGCTTTACCACATCATCACCTCATCAAAGTACTTAAAATTACACAAATTATAATATTTATTTTTTTCAGAAATGAGAATCTCCTCTGTACGTATGTCATTACATTTACGGGACATGTAATTGTCATTGACGAGAATAAGGGCTGGTAGCTGTAACCAGTACTTACACCGTTATCACTATAAATTGTACTTACAAGCTTAAAAATACTGCCATCAATAACGTATGACAGATGATTGTATTTAATCTTTTTCTCTCCGCTAGGTAGGCTTTCCTTCCTTCTGGCACCCATATTTTCTTCGGCCTACCAACATCTCTGTTTCCTACTAGTCTGTATCTGCTTGCAAAATTGTGTTTAATTAACAAAACACCCACCGGGTTGTTCTAGAGGTAAAGTAGTCACCTCGAGTCAGCTGTTTAACAGCTGATTTTCGGAGATTAAGATTCCTTGTTCTAATCCTAGTAAATGTAGTTACAGTCAACTTTCCATCTTTGCGCATTCAGTATTCGTGGATTTCATATTCACAGTTTCATTTTTTGTTACCATATTTGATATTCACGGTGAGCTAAATTCGATATTCCCGGTTTGTTCCGCATGAAAAAGAATTTGGAAAACGATAATAAAATGCATGATATAGATGAATATGAACGTAAAATGTTCTGAATATCATTTCTGAATAACGTGCTTTTATTACGAACATAAATACAATAACTACAAAACATTGAAATTTTTAAAACTGGTAAGTTATGCATGTTTGTACAAATGGCATCTAAATACAGTATGTATGTAGGTATTACGTATAAGCATTGCTTATTAATTTACTAATTTAATATCCGTACTCGCGGTGAATTTTTGGAACCTATCCACCGCGGATACGGAGAGTTTACTGTAATTTCATGCAGATTTGAATACTAGACAGCGGTTACCGAATACATTGATGCTTAGGGCTCAATTAACCACGCTAAGGTATGGTCGGCCTGGGTCTGTACAAGAATTTACCTCATTTACACGTCATGCACATCATCCTCATCTCATTGGATCATGGGGTTGCTTATTTTTCTAAATTGAAGAAATTCCAACGTACACGAATTAAGAATAAAAAAATTACTTGATTATTTTCCCATTTTATTAACCAAATTTATAAACAGTTTTTTTATGGAAGTACTCACTCACTTGTACGAGTATAAAAATACATCACTTGAATGAAAGTAGGTAATTCACCCCAAAATTGATGTTATAATACTATAAAGTGAAGGAGAGAATGAGGTTGAACTCTTCTCTTGAATTCCACAGAAGCGAATAAAGCGTTTTTTCAAACGACATTATGTATCCAACAATAGATGAATTAGGCTTTACCATATTATATTAAAGAAAGGTTAGTAGGTATATATTTAGTAAAACTTCTTTCTAACTTTTCATTTAAAAAACCAATGAAAATTTCACACTAGCTTAGTTTAAGACAATAAATTTTTGAATTATTTAGATAAATTGGTTATAATAATTAAGATTAAAGATTAAAAGTTAATTTTAAATAAATTAAATATCATAAATTAAATAAAGGCAAGAAAACTAAATAGTACATTTTTTAAGAAGTAAATTCTCTTGAAGGGGGGGGGGTTCATTAACGTATTTCCAACCTATATACACAGTATTGTGTTACCACATTTATTAAAACATAAACTTTAATAGTATATCCTATAGATTATACAAGCCAGAACTTAAAAAACATTTCCAACTTTTAAAATATCTGTTCTCTGGTTAGTTTTTACTTTCCTCTTTGCATTAATTTTTCTGTTTCTGTGCTCATTAATTGAATCAATTCCAATAAAGTAAAAATATCCACATTGTATTCGCTAAAATATATTGTAAAATAGTTTCAATTATTAAATAAAAGTTTCTTTTCTATATTACAAATGTACATAATCTTAAGGTAATATAAAAAATTTTTATTGTTATTAAAATTATTAATATTGGTATTTATACAAATTTAATGGTACTTTATCATTTATATTCAATACCTAAAAAAATTATTTAACGTAATTCTTGTACGCTTTTTAGATGTTAGGCTATAATAGTATTTTACTAATTATTTATTTTTTTGTACACGTACTTCTACGCGCGGACAGAACTCTTCGTGAAGAAAAGTTTTTGTGTATTAGCATATTTAGTTAATAATATTGTTTATAGCTTAATATAGCAATTCATTTTAATGTATATTTAACTAAATAAAATAAATAAATAATAAAAAAAATTAACGTAATTACGATTAAGTTTGGAACTAAATAATTGATTTAAAATAAATAATTGACCTTTTCTAGTTTATTTTAAGTCACATCAACAGTTAAGTTATTAGCGATTACGGTGGGTTACGTAAGAGTGGATTTTAATTTGTGAAGATTTTCATGCCGGGAATCGAACTCGAGATCTTCGTGTTGTAGGTTAGCGCACTACCGCTATGCTAGGGAGGCGACCATGTTAAACTATTTACTATCGGAAAATAAAAATAATTAATTTATAATAATATAAATTAAAACCTATTTGGCTGGATGGAAAACAACTTTTTAGTCCAACTGCAAGAAGTGACATTTGAAAAATGCAGGAATTCCAATTTAAATTCTTAAGAATAAATACAAGTAGTGCTTTCTACGTTTAAAATTTAATAATTTAAATACACTCTCTCGAAATGAAGTTGTTTAATGTATTCAAAACTTTGTAGCCAACTCTACTTTCATCCAAATTGCGTAATACAAGAACTACGATTAAGTTACCATTTATAAGAATATATGAAAAATATGCAGCTACGAGTATGATCTGCTAAATTAATACAATAAAATAATAAAAAATAAAATTGAACTAAAAGTGGAAATGTTATGGATATTTCACTTTTGTTTCTAAGTTATCATCTCATTTTTGTCTGTTACCCATCTAACTGAAATTACTTAAAAATAAATGGTGTTGTTTAGGTCAGCAGCCGAAAGTCTGATTTGAAACTCTAAAAACTTTACTAAGTAAAACGAGGAGTGAGGTGTTTTACTGATGTCTTCCTCATTGAGTGGAAAAGTATGCTTATCGGCATGCCAGGCCCTCTAAAATGCATCTGCTTTCAACCTTGCAAATGACACTTTCACTTTATTCACTACAGGGGCTGGTTGTATAATGAAATTCATTACTCTCAGAGAAGATAACTCGGACTAGTATCTTTTACACCTGTACCTCTTCTGTTCTTAATTGCTTCAGTCATATAATTGGGTAACCACGTGATAAAAAAATAACTATTTTTGTAGCACTGTAACTAGCAGATCAAGTGTAAATAATTTAATACCCCACCTCCCAAATATGGGGAATTAAAACGGCTCAAAAAGATTCTTTCTTCTTGTAAACGATCTGATTTGATATTTTCTTGTTAATAAAGTTTTGTCCATTTTTATCTTTTATGGGCCAAGAATGTATCTAATAATTTTCCTTTCTACTTTAAAAATATTTCTGATTTGTGATTTTGTGTAATTTACTAATGTGTTTCAATTCCTTATATAATGGCTGTTCGAATGAATGTTGGATAAAGTATAATTGTAGCCTTTTTTATACAAGTTTAGCAGCCCTAATTTCATACAGGTTGTTGTTGTTTAGGTTATCAGCTGTAAGGCTGGTTTGAACCTCTAGAGGCTTTACTAAGTAAAACGAGGATCGAGGTGGTTTACGTTTGCTTTTCTCTTTGAGTGGAAAAGTATGCTTTTCAGCATGCCAGGCCCTCTGAAAAGCATCTATCTTCTATCCTGCAAATGACACCATCACTTTATTCTTTACAGGGCTAACTGTGTAATGAAATTCATTACTCTCAGAGAAAATAACTATGACGAGTGCCTTTTACACCTGTACCTCTTTTGTTATTATATACTTCTCTTATAATTGGCTGACCATGTGATAAGAAACATAACTATTTTTTGGAGCCCTGTAACTAGGAGATCGAGTGCAAATATTTTAACACTCCGCCTGCCTGTTATGGTCATTTATACTGTACAGATTATAATAAAATAAATAACTTTTTTGTGGTTTCCTTATATTTCCTTTATTATAAATTTACATAATGGTATTTTAAGAAATTCATAGGTAATGAATTCAGAGTATGCAACCTGAAAATTTTATACATAAACTATAGGTATACCTATTTTATTATAATAAATCCATCTACAGCTAACCTTGTACATGAGGAGCTTCTTTATGATGTAAAAGACGTATAGAAGACAACACTAAATAGTTTGCAAAGTTCTTTACTCGTCAACGTGAGTTGTAACTTTTCCAACTACGCCCTTTACCATAATCCATTCTCTCGGTATGTTCGTGTTTGTCTTCAACCCTTACACTATAACCAGACTTTAACCGCTATATAGGCACTTTATAACATCACAAAATCATGAATTCAAAATTTTACAAAATCAGAGTTAATAAATTTTTCTACTCTACATTTATCTCCGCGATCAATCTACAGCAATTTTTTAAATGTATTTATTTATTTATTTTTATTTGTTTATTTAACCATTTTAGGACCAACGTCCAGAAAACAGGACGTCAATATATTTAACGTAGTGACAAAATCCGGTTTATCGGACGTCTTTAAGTTATGCATAAAGTGCCAACGTCCGGATAACCGAACATTTCCAAAAAAACTTTAATGTATTTTGAAACCACCTCCGTGACGTAGTGCCTAGCGCGCTAGCCTACAAAGTGATAGGTTCCAGGTTCAATTCCCGGGTAGGGTCTGTAAATTTTAACGCGTTAAAACCGCTGTTAAGGTACTAAAACCCTCAGTAGTTGCTAACGATCAAGCTGTCGATGCGACTTTAAATAGGTAAACAAAATAAAAATATTTTGAATATTTTTAATGTTAGAACGATTTCTTCTCTTTATGAACATAATAAAAATTAATTTTTAACGGGAAATTTTATTTTTCTGTATCGTTGAAATTTTGGTTGGCAAATGCAGGCTTACGCCGGCAAGTTTTCGAAATAAAGGCTAGCACTTTTTGTACACCCTTTTTAAAATTACATGGCTTTAGATCAAATTTTTAAATATTGCTTTGGCACTGAAAAGGTAACGTTGTATCAACTGCAACGGTCATTAGCGACGACGTTGCGGTGTAACTGTGGAGGATGAAATGGTTTGAATTTATTATTTTATTCAGTTAATTTACAATTTGTTCATAAAATAATAATTATGAAATTTAAATAACATTTTAAAACTATTTACTTGTATAGACTTTGTGCTAACATTTCTCCAGCACCCACACTCATCCTGTGAACAAGGTTTCTCGGCAATCTTATGTCTTCTTATGGCTCTTATGTCTTCTTTGCGGATTATGTTTCAGAAATGAATTTGCTATATGTACAGATTTTATTGGTTTGAAATTTAATGTAAGATAAATTAAAAATATATTTTCTTATACATGTAACATATAATTAACCTTTTCTAACCCAGTGTGGCATAGAAGTCACATTGGAGTGAAATAACAGACATTAAAATTTTAATTGTTAGCGACTGCTTTGGATTAAAGAGTGCTGGGTGTGAAGTGTAATAATTTTCTGTACCCTAGACAGGAGTCGAACCTGAGACCTCCGCTTTGCAGTGTAAGATGCTGACCACTACGCCACAGAGGCGACCATTAGTTTCTTTAAGTTAATTTCAGTTTTAAATATTCGTGTTCATTTAGTCTACTAAAATAAAGTAGCATTTTTTCGAGTGTGTTGAATGTACATACAAGTATATTTTTTAGACTGTAAATAGTGATTTTATCCATTACCAGGATTTTTGAATTGTAAAATTTTTTAAGTCTTAAATAACGCTTTGATATTAAAATCATATTTAGATTTTTGCTACAAATCTAAGTTAAAAGAATATTGTTTAGGAAGCCAGAACATGATTTTAGTTATTCATATTGTTGGGAACTTTGATATCAAGTCCCAATGTGACGTATGTGTCACACTTTCTTGTCAGGCCATCAAAAAGCCTGAGGGTCTAAAAGTGATTTAATTTCACTTAAATGTCAGTAAAATGTATGAAACAATGTACACGTATTTAAAAAAAATAGTTAAAAAATTTGGGATTGAAAGGGTTAAAGTAAAAAGTTCAGTAGTGTGCAGTTTGTTACATAATAGAACATGACATCTTATCATACACGGCTATATTGGGCAGCTCAGTGTATACAGTACCATAACAAAAATTATAGACAAAAAAGTATCGTTCTACTTTTAATAGCAATTATTCGTCTCGTGTAGAAGCAGCTGAACCTAAAATACTCAGGATTACACCGACTCCTTGTAATACGTGCGTAGCAAAACTTTACACAACGACTTAGGAATCCCTAACGTTATTAGTAATACTAAAGAGTACTACAGAAGAATTCATTGAATAACTGACAAATATAAAAATTACTTAATAAAAATGCATACACCACACCTGCCTGATGTTCCCCAGAAGAGTTTAAAAAGAAAATGGAGTATAGAGTTACTACAGGATTAAAATATAGTCAAGCAAATTATGAAAATAATATTAAAGTAATTTAAAATAAACTACAAGACACACACACAAACACACAAACACACATATGAAGTATCACGTGGATGATCATCATCTTCATGTCACATTTTCTCCATTAATCATCTTATTTGTAGTTTTAAGTAACAGGAATAAATCAAAAAGTATGTTAAAAAGTTATTTAATTTTTTCACATCAAAAATGTCTCTGAAATACGTAGTATAAACATTTTGATTAATGAGGAAATAAAATACTTTTTAATAAAGTTCAACTTCAGTATTTAGCTATTACTATTTACTGTTGCAGTTGTCGGTGGAATTTTGTCAATTCTGAGTAATTTAAAAAAAGTCTTAGAAATTGGTAGAGTAGGTTAAATTTTATTATTTCTGAAACAGGCAAATGTATCTCAATTCTAAATCGAGACTTTTAAAGTTTTATAAAATGGCAATCTACGATTAGATTCGTCGTTGTTCAGTCAAATGAAATAGTAAAAAATCTATGACATGTGAATCGATGATAAATGTATTGAAATAATGGACAACAATGTAAATTATGTAAATAAAACTTAAAACGAACTCCAATTTAAATATTTTTCTACATATTTTTATAATGTTTTCAAAGTTAATGAATATTATAAATAATAATCAGATGAAACAAATCAAATATTGAATATTTTTCATTGAACATTTCTGAGAATCTTGAACCTACACCTTTTCAAATTTAAATAAATACCTGAAACAAATATCATCATCATCATCTTCACTTCCAAGCATTAGGTTACATGAACCTGTTCCGGCACCCATCTCCCTCTCGGCCTCCCTACATCTCTTCTGCCAACTGGTTGATAATTTAAAGCTGCCACTGGCATCCTTTCGTTTGGCATTCTGTCCAGGTGACTACACCATCTTTGTCTATTTTTTATTATCTTTTCATGCAAAGACTGAACTGATAGTGCGCTTCTAATATCCACGTTCCTTATTCTATCCATTCTGGTACATCCATGCACACTTCGTAAAAACTTCATTTCTGCAGCTTGAATTTTACTATCGCTTTTAGCAGTATGCACCCAAGACTCACTGCCATATAGGAGTGTTGGAACCGCAATAGTGTTGAAAAATTTGAGGCGTGTTTCCTTCCTCGTTTTATTCTTCAGATGTCTGTGAATATTTCCACAAATATTCTGAAATTTGGCCAGTTTAACTGTTATGTCTTTATCAAAATCGTATGAAACATCACTCCCAAGATATTGAAAATGTTTAACCTGTTCTATTGCCCTTCCATTCATCTCTATTCTCGTCCTTATTGTATATTTACCTTTAAAAGCCATAGTTTTAGATTTTGTGGATGATATTTCCAGATTGTATTGTTTTGCAACTTGTTCCAACATAAATACCGATTTTCGTAACTCGTCTTCATTCTGTTGTATTACAACTTTGTCATCCGCATATAAAAGAGAGTTCATAAAGAAGCCATCCGAGATCCGTATACCTGGGTCTACATTACATTTCCACGTTCTCAACATGTCGTCCACATATATATTAAACAATGTCGACGATATACAACATCCCTGTCGAACTCCTCTATTGGTTTTAATAGGCTCTGTCACTTTCCCATCTAAATCTAGTACAATCACAGATATTAAATTAAAATATAAAAGAAATGAACATTATACAATAAGAATAAGAATTTATTATCTTGGATCTAGAAGAAATATTTGCTTTAAAAATATAAAATGTGTGGAATTTGAAAGGTTATAAAAGATCATGTAACAATGAATCTTAGCCCATTTTTTGGGAAAAGGGCACTGCATTAAGTCGTGTTCTGATCAATGTGTTTGTGATTGAGTACAAATTAATTATAACTATAATAACTATAATCATAATAATAATAATAATAATAATAATAATAATCTTTATTTTACATAAATTATAATAGTCTACAGCACAAAGGCACAATACACAAATCAGTATAACAATGAAACTAAATTAAATTAAATTAAACAAAATACGATATTTTATATAAAATGTTGAACTAGGTATCTCCTGTAGAAAAAGCTGTGATGGACGATACTATCCATGAAAATACAATGTCAAAAATTTAGCAACAAATAGACGATATTAACAAAAAAAAATATATATATAAATACAACAAAGAGATTAAAACAAATTAATATAAATTATGACAATCTTTGACCACAAAGCAAAAGTGAATAACTAATTAAAAGTAAACTATAGAGAAATACCAATTACATGTCTTGTACATTGTTGTTTTGGTCAACAGCCGACAGGCTGGTTTAACCCTCTAGAGATTTTACTAAGTAAAAAGAGAAGTGAGGTGGTTTACCCTATGCCTTCCCCACTGAGTACAGAAGCAACCTATGCCTTTCAGCATGCCAGGTCCTCCGAAAAGCATCTACTCTGCACCCTGCAAATGATATCTTCACTTCATTCACAACAGGGTCTGGCTGTATAATGAAATTCAATACTTTCAGAGGAAATAACTCTGACTTGTGCCTTTACACCTCTACCTCTTCAATTGTTAAATGGTTCAGTCATATAATTGGCTGACTATGTGATAAGAAACAGAACTATTTTTTGTAGCCCTGGAACTACCAGATCGAGTGCAAATAATTTAACACTCCACCTGCCTGTTATGGGCGACACATGTTAACTAAAAACAACCAACTATTGAACTTGGCATACATTTTCATATATGCAAGCAGTATATCACAATAGTGGACGGTGAAGGCGAAAATTAAAAAAAGAAGAGAATTACTTATTACGATATTTAACAAACACGAACTGAAAGAAGAATATTGTTGAACGAGGAACCATTGGGACAAATTGAGGTGGATGACAACCAAAATTAAATAAATCCAGATAAGAATGTACATTTAAATATCTATTCATATTTTTCCCACCAAGAACTTTAATTAAAAATTCATTTCTTAATTCTATTTAAAATTCCATTTTACTATCATAGAAAAATGACTGGTAATAAATGCAATTCAATATTTCAGAGACAATAGAATAGGGGTTAAGACAATTTTTAAATTCATAATTTTAATTTTCATTTAGTATTTATCAGTAGTTAAGTGTCACCAATAAATTCTCTTAAGTAAAATTAAATTAAATTTATTAAACTAATGTTTTTGTAATTAATATTGTAAGTTTAGTTATTCTTTTGATTTAATAAACGTTTGTCATTTGTTCTATATTGTGTTTTGTGTAGTTTATCCTATTTCTAAACTAGATTTTAATGTCTTGTGCAATTTGGAATCTTCATTTTTATACCAGATTTCATCTATTTCAATGTTTTCGATTGTCAGTTGTTTTCAATTTGTTTAATTCTACAGTTTCTCTCTTATCTCTTGATGTAAAAATTTGTAATTAATGAAATAAATATACTGTTTTGTTAGTGGCAATTTTTTAAATTGTCATCTATAATTTTCCTTAGTCCGTTCACTCGTTACATCCTGGTGTCAGAAAATATAAGAGACAGCCACAAATAGTTTTTGGATTCGTAATGATACGACGCGTCGTATTATGGAAGGGATTTTTCAGAATAATTTACTCTAAAAAAGTATCGAAAAACTTTTCAAAAAATATTTTTGAATATAGACTTCTGCCTTAATAGCCTTGAAGAGTTACATTATAACACTTAAAAGGAATTTACAAACATCACGAGGTGAATAAAAATGATTAGCTATTAATACTCCAATCATGAATTTTAATATTGAAGCTGAATTTTACAACTGGATCTCTTTCAGAAGGTATATAATTATTTTTAACAAAATGAAATTCTTTTGCATCAGTTTTCTTTAAACGTAATTATAAACTTTAAGCAACGATGATAAAAATACGAATAATAATGAAACATTCTTAGAATGAAAATGTAAAACAAACTCAGTAGTGTTTTTCTATAAATAAGGACTAAAGTGTGAACCAAAAATAAAACTAAGCTTGACTGAACTGTGCATTATTATCTTGAAACATGAAGTAGTTGAAGCTGAAGTTGACGATGGCCATGTGGAGGTGATAATGATTCTGATTATGAGATGACTATGGCGATGATTAGTTGTAGAAGTAGAAAAAAATATTAAATAAACAACCGGTGCCGTCGCTGTTCTTAAATAATGCACCTATCCCGAAAAATTCTACTGTTCGCTATCTTGGACTTCATTTCGATCAACGAATAAGCTAGAAACACCACATTAAGACAAAACGGCCTCAACTAAACTTACGTTTGAAACAACTATACAGGTTTCACTCTAAATCACCCATACGTCTCAAACAGAAATTATTACTCTACAATTCTGTCTTAAAACCTTTCTGGATGTACGGTATTCAAATTTTTGGTTGCGCAAAGCTGAGTAATTGAAAAACTATTCAGGCATTCCAGCCTAATTTTCTCCGTATAATTACCGGTTCACCATACTATGTCTCAAATTACACACTACACACCGATTTAAAAACACCATTCATCTGCGACATCGTCAAAAATAGTTAAAGTAAATTCTACTTAAAACTACCAATCCATAATTGCCATAATTGCCACATCACTTATCAGTGATGTGGCAAATCCGCCAGGCTTCATTAGAAAATTAAAAAGAAGATGGAGCAGAGACCTTTAATTTTTTCTGCATGTTTATGTCGAAAAAGATAAAATAATATGAAATATTAGATGTTATTTTTGTTTTGTTTTATATATGTTTTATTACTATTGGTAATAACTTTTCTGTGAAAATATTAACTTTTTTTGTTTTCTTTTCATACTTTTGTACGTATATTATACGTTCATTGTTGGTTCAAATTTAACATTGCTGAATGTTGAATTTTATATCATGTCTGTTCTTGTTATTTGTAATTTAATATCAATGTTTTCTCATCTTTTGGTTGTTCTATAAATAGTAGGCTACAGTTAAAGAGTCAAATAAAGGGTAAAAAAAATAGTTAAATTATCAAAATTGTAAAGGTACGTCGAATGCTTTAAAACGTTTCAGTTTGGGAGTATCTATGCTATTTTTGAGAAGGGTACTTGCGAAAGGATTTTGATGCTCGTCTTCTAACTTTTGCAAATACTTTTCGCTACGATATTTCATTTCTTCCTTTGTGAAAGTCAGGTTTAGATCGTTGTAAAATAACGGGTGTTTTATTAAAGACGCACCCTGATTATAAGAAGATAGAAGAAATACATCGGTAAGTTTTCTGTCCCCCAATCGGTACGTTGGCAACAGCGTACTCAAGGCCAACTACCTAAAACAGTTAAAATGTTCCAGTCAAGCATTAGTGTGGTGACAGCAGTCGTTTTGTTATATTGTGTCAGCAATGGTTTTTTCCAAGGAAGAACGCGTGCTTATTGTAGAGACTTACATAGCGAGTAAATCTTACATATGTGTGCAAGATAAGTTTCAGTTGAAATTTCTCCGTTCTGCCGTTCCGAATAAATCGTCAATATTGCGTTTGATAAATAAATTCCGTAGAACTGGGAGTGTACTCGATGAGAAACCACCTCGCCAGCCAACAAAGTAACCGCGGAAGTTCTCGAACTTTGTTGGCTGGCGAGGTGGTTTCTCATCGAGTACTCTCCCAGTTCTACGGAATTTATTTATCAAACGCAATATTGACGATTTATTCGGAACGGCAGAACGGGGAAATTTCAACTGAAACTTATCTTGCACACATATATAAGATTTACTCGCTATGTAAGTCTCTACAATAAACACGCGTTCTTCCTTGGGAAAAAAACATTGCTGACACAATATAACAAAACGACTGCTGTTACCACACTTATGCTTGACTGGAACATTTTAGCTGTCTTAGTAGTTGGCCTTGAGTACACTGTTGCCAACATACCGATTGGGGACAGAAAATTTACCGATGTATTACTTCTATCTTCTTATAATCAGGGTTGCGTCCTTAATAAAACACCCGTTATTTCATTAGTTACGTACCATGGTATACCAATAACATTTATTTTTGTAAAATAATTAAAATGTTTACCTCAGACTTAATTTAGTTTTAAATTAAAATTCTTAATGCTTGTTGTTAAATTACTTTAGTTTTTACATTGAAAAACAAAATAAGCGATTTTCTATTCGATTAGTCATACAATATTATTATTTATTGGGTTAATAAAAAAAAGCTATATCAAACAAAACATGTTTACCATTCAAATTTCTATTACGTAAAGGTTTTGTATACATTTCTTATAATATTTGACAAGGTCTTTGTTTGTCAGCTTTTAACAACTCTTTGATCTACCATCAAAGACAATAAAACGTCTATGGCAACGTTGACACCGTAAAAGTAAAAACAACGACATTTTTTACCCTTTAGCATTCTTTGCGTAAATTGTGAATGAATTTATAAGTTAATTATTTTAAAACTTTATAGCTAAATGTTTACTAAATTAACTCAATATTTTCAGTCAGTACCATAACCTGGCACAAAACATACATTTCTTGGTAGCGCCAGTATTAAAATTTACAATTAAAAGGTTTGAGTGCGTCGCTGTTGTTGTGTTGTGTTTGCTGACCACGCTGTCGCTTGCCGGCACGCGCAGCACGCTGTGTCCAATTGAAACGTCCGCTAATATTATTGACGTTGTATTGTATTGCTTTATACGCGCACCCGGAAATCGGCTTACAACTGTGGTTTCTGAATTTAAGAAATCGCTCCTTGGTAGAAGACAGCTACCAGCACAGTGTGTATTTCTATCCCTGTATTCCTGTCTTCCCCCTCATTCGTTTAGTCCCAAGCCACTATTATAAAATGTGGTTTAGTGAAACACAAGAGTGATTTTATTTTAACGTAAATTAGCTTGTTTTTGGTACTAAAATTATAAGTTACGATGTATATTTTTAAAGGATTTTCAAACTCTATTTGTATTGTGAATTATTTTTCTTATTCCGGGTTTTCCAATTGCTCTAATATAAACAAATATTTATAAAGATAATAATTTATATATTTGAAATACAATACAGTCAATTTTTGTCATATATGTATATATATATATATATATTATGCATGCTTAAGAGATTGAAAAAAATATCAAGAAATCTGGTAGCCCGTACTGTCCTCAACTTTTTGGGAACAGTAAAAAAACATACTAATACATGAAAAGAAATTAAAATATAGTCTACTTATTACTTGGAATTTTCTTTTTACCATTTTTCTTATTTAAATATTGTATTAACCTTACGAAAAGTACATTACAATTTAATTTTACAACAATTCCAAAGAAAAAAATTAAAGAATTGTGATAATGGTCCATACTGGCTGACTCTCCCCTAACCACGCAGCGATAGGTGGTAATAGGCAATATTTTTACTTATTTTATCATATTGCTTTTGGTAAGCCACTGAATAAAAAAATCTACTAGATGCTAGATTAGCAGGTTACGCTGACAGTCCACTGATCAATAGGGTCCCACAGGGTCTTTCCTCAATTGATGTTTTTCTCCATTCGGGAACAAATGCACAATCGCGCTAGTAGTTCTATCATATCACAACAATTAATAAATTAAAATTTAATGTAAGACTTATTTACTTAAGTCAACAACGAACTACAATAAATTTTACACAAATTATAAACGAGAATAATTTTTAATTATGCATCTACCGTAAAAAAAACAGCTGTCACCACTACTCAGAGTACTTACATTAACATAAAAAACTCATGTACTGCTTAAAAGGAAGCTAATAAAAATAACAATAAATTCTTATTAACTTAATGTTAATTGGACGAAATTCAGAATTATCACCGAATAACAATAATTTATGAAGTTTATTCATTTTATTTATTTTCTAATACAAAATAATACTTGTCATCCCTACATAATTCAGGCGTATATAGAGCAAAACAAAGTAAACATATTTCGTACAACATGAAACAGGACAATCATATGGTAATGAAGCATTGCTATTCAGCGGAAAGGCTGGGTTGAGCCTCTGTTAAACGAGGAGTTAGGTGGTTTACAATTGCCTTCCTCACTGAGTGGAAAACTATGCTTATCAGTATGCTAGACTTCCTAAAAATCATCTACTTTCCACTCTGAAATGACACCTTTACTTCACTCACCACAGGGTCTGGCTGTATAATTAAATTCATTACTTTTGGAGAAGATAAATCTGACTTGTATCTTTTACACCTCTACCTTTTCTATTGTTAAATGCTTCACTCATATAATTGGCTGACCATATGATAAAAACAAAACTATTTTTTGTAGCCCTAGAACTAGCAGATCGTGAGGAAATAATTTAACACTCCACTTGCCTGTTATGGACAAAATTAATCATTATTATTATTATAAAACACAAAATCTGGTCCAATGTATTTGAAATGGAGATCTGTTAGTCCTTAACTTCTACCGAACAGATTTGAAAACGTTTTTACTTAGTAATTTTTAAGAGGAACCTTCTGAAATCCTTCAAGAAAATCCGAATTGAGAATTGGTGAATCGCAACGAGATTTTTTGAAGTAATGACAAAATAACAATTGAGTTTAGTTATGATGATGCTACTATTTTGGTAGCAACATTGCGAAGTTCAGTGTTTTTTTTTTTTTGGAAAGGTCGTTATGATAATGGGAATCATTTATTTAGGTGCATATTAATAATAATAATAAAAAGTAACTAAAAAGAAAAAAATAAAAAAAATTTACTAAAAAAAATTACAAAAAAAAATCACAGAAAAAAGATTATAAAACAAATAAAAAAAAAAAAATTTTAAGAAACGCTATTATTTAACAATGATTCAAATAAAAAATGAACTAAAAAGAAAAAATAAAAAAAATTACAAAAAAAATTACAGACATTACTGTTACAAATAAAAGCGTGGCGCATTTTTATTGTAAAATATTCGTTGTATAAAAATGCGCCACGCTTTTATTTGTAACAGTAATGTCTGTAATTTTTTTTGTAATTTTTTTTCTTTTTTCTTTTTAGTTCATTTTTTATTTGAATCATTGTTAAATAATAGCGTTTCTTAAAAATTTTTTTTTATTTTTTTTTTTAATTTGTTTTATAATCTTTTTTCTGTGATTTTTTTTGTAATTTTTTTTAGTAAATTTTTTTTATTTTTTTCTTTTTAGTTACTTTTTTTAAGTAATTGTTAAATTAAAACGTTTTTTAAATTTTTTTTGAAAAAAAAATTTTTCAAAAATTTTTTTTGAAATTTTTTTGTAATTTTTTTTTTACAAACACCTATTGTCATCGAAGATAAACAAGTGTGCAAAGTTTGATTCATATTGATACGGTAGAAGTATTAAAATTTTAAGTTGCAAGATTTGATGGATCCAAGAGTAAGTTATTTTGTAATAATAAAAGCGTTTAAAAAAAATTTTTTTGTAAATTTTTTTTATGACAGCGTATTGTCATCGAAGATAAACAAGTGTGCAAAGTTTCATTCATATTGATACAGTAGAAGTATTAAAATTTTTATTTGCAAGATTTGATGGATCCAAGAGTAAGTTAAAAAAAAAATTTTTTTTTGTAAATTTTTTTTTATGACAGCGTATTGTCATCGAAGATAAACAAGTGTGCAAAGTTTGATTCATATTGATACGGTAGAAGTATTAAAATTTTAAGTTGCAAGATTTTATGCTTCCAAGAGTAAGTTAAATAAAAGCGTTTAAAAATGCTTTAATATTAAAGAAATTACATCTGTTATTTATGAAATAATAATATGCACTAATTTTATTTATGCTTATAGTTTTACTATATTATTTTATTTCATATGCACTGTTTTATTTATTTCATAAATAATACAGCTACAAAACTTCGTAAAATATGAGTATGAGGTTTAATGTCGTTGTGAAATTGGGCGATTAGAATTAAATCTGATAATTATAATCATAGGAATTTGATCTCATTACATTTGAGATATTGTAGCACCTACTGAGATACGGCTTACGCTTTCTACTAATATAATTCATTGCAGCGAATGTTCCAAGAAAATGGAAATGTGTCACAGCTAAAACTTTTCTTGAAGCCTGGAAAACCGTATTACCTACATTATTTCTACAGTTACATTAGTCTTCTACCGACAACAAAAGATTATTCGAAGAACTCCTACTACCACGCTTACCGTTGCAATATGAAGATTCCAACATCATTCCGCCTCATCAATTTGGATTTCAGCCGCTACGATCAAATAATGCGATATTTAGTCGAATGCGGAACTGACATCCAAGAAAATGCCAATGACGTTTCTAGATTCTCCGAAATGAAGTCCACAATTCGGTTCAAACTTGTACACCTGTGGGATTCACTAACGTTCACATCCCCCAGATGAGAGTGGTGTGATATCTTGGCTTGAGGGTAGACAGGCAATAAACTTGGAACCATAGTCTGCGTACAAAACTAATTTAATTTAATTGTAATTTAGTAAAAGTCACTAGTCAGAGTTATCTTCTCTGAAAGTAATGAATTTCATTGTACAACCAGACTCTGTGGTGAATGCAGTGAAGGTGTCATTTGCAGGGTGGAAAGAAGATGCTTTTCACAGGGTCTGATTTACTGATAAACATAATTTTCCACTCACTAAAGGCAATTGCAAACAACCTCATTCCTCGTTTTACTTAGTAAAGCCTTTAGAGGTTCAAGCCAGCCTTTCGGCTGGTTTTTTATAATAATTTTATAAAACTTGAAGATACCTGATTTAGCTAAGTTTATTACCTATATATTTATTTCTGTATTTCTGATTATCTTAACATTAGTTAAACTATAGATTTTCTAGTAAAAACTACAATTAATAAAAATATACGAGGTGTGGCTATTAAATAACGAGACTGACGTTGTAAAAAATTTAATTTTAATTTTATACATAATCACTTATTGTCACCTACAATATACACTCCTTCTCTATCTCTACAACGTTCCATGCAAATTTTCCATTGTTGCAAACAGTGCTGGAAGTCGTCTTCTGTCAGCTCCTTCAGGACACGTGCCGCTTTCTCTTTTACAGCTTCTACAGACTTAAATCTTGCCCGTTTTAATGCATATTTCACGTTCGGGAACAGGTAGAAGAAAATAACATGTGATGAAACGTAATTTGTTTACTTATGATCCGGAAACGAAACGACAATCCATGCACTGGAAGAGCCGAACTTCACCAAGAGCCAAAAAAGCTCGAATGAGCGAGTCAAAATTTAAAGCAATGATGATTGCTTTTTTATATCCATGGGATTGTGTACCTTCACTGGGTTCCTGAAAGTCAAACATTAATCAATATTACTACCTTGAGGTACTTTCTAAACTACGTCAAAGAGTAAGGAAAAAACGCCCCGAAATGTGGAAGGACAAATCATGGGTTCTCCACCAAGACAATGCGCCAGCTCATTTCGCGTTATCTGTCAAGAGGTTCCTAGCCAAGTACAGCATCTCAGTGTTAGAACACCCTCCTTACTCACCTAATCTTGCACCATGTGACTTCTACCTGTTCCCTAAGGTTAAATCTGCATTAAAAGGGACAAGATTTGAGTCTGTGGAAGCTGTAAAAGAGAAAGCGGCACGTGTCCTGAAGAAGCTGGCAGAAGAAGCCTTCCAGCACTGTTTTCAACAATGGAAAATTTGTATGGAACGTTGTAGGGTTAGAGAAGGAGTGTATATTGAAGGTGATAATAAGTAATTATGTATAAAAGAAAGATCAAATTTTTTACGTTAGTCTCGTTATTTAATAGCCATACCTCTTATAGCTAATTGATGAACGTAGTATAATATTTTTATAAAAATAAAATCGGAACAGGCAAGAGCCTAATCCTTGATGGCAAGAAGAGGAAGGAGAAAAATCTTTAAAATTAAATTAATTAAGTCTTTAATGAATTGTTGAGTTTATAATAAATTGTTTACATTATGATACATAGTTATGTTTTAAGTAATTCTATTGTAAAGTAGTGTATCAGTAATTCAATGACTAAAAGGGTATTTTATATTCAAGTAAAGTTGAACAAATTCGGTCGGTCGAAAGGTCTGAAAATTACAGAGTTTCACCAGGGATGAAAAAAGACGAGAGAAAAAATCACATTCATTACGTTTTCAAAATAACCCTTATCCAACAAATGTCAGCTCTTTGAAACATGTGTGTAAATAATAGTACCCCTATCTTGGAATCATGTACAAATATAGAAAAAAAGAAAAGTAATTGAGTTTACTGACTAAAAGTTTTTATTTGACAAAAATGTAACGGAGAAGGCGAATAAATATTAGTGACTGATGACTGAAAGTTTGATAGACATATTGACTGACATCTATAGTTGGCGAAACGGAAGAGAAATTTTCTGATGTCATTAGTCTGTTACACTCAGCCTTTCAAGCGTTTAATGTTGTTAACTCTTTAAATTACATTAATCCTTACAGAATTATCATTAGTTCTAAAACATGTTATATTCTTTAATCAATTAATGCAAAGATTTCAGCCGGAATATACATTCTATCTTCACGATTTGTCGATTAAATTAAGAACTTATCGGGTGAAGTGATATTAGGCCTATTTTTTATTCATTATTTGCCTTCATCTTTGCTCGTAACTGGAAGGTGAAGGGTTAAATTATTTGCATTCAATCTGCTAGTTCAAAGACTACAAAAAATTGATCTGTTTCTTATCACATCATCACTTAATTATATAATTAAAGCATTTAAAAACAGAAGACAGAAGAGGTAGAGGTATTAAAGACACTAGTCAAAGTTATATCCTCTGAGAGTAGTAATGAATTTCATTATACAACCAGACCCTATGGCGAATGAAATGAAGTTATCATTTGCAGGGTGGAAATTTAATGCTTTTTGGAGGGCCTATCATGCTGATAAGCATAGGTTACGTTTCCACTAAGTGAGGAAGGCAAGTAAACCCCTCACTCCTCATTTACTTACAGTAGTAAAGCCTCTAAAGGATATGTAGGTAGATCGCGGAAAAGACGGTTAGTTAATTTTGAGCAGTTTGGAAGGTCTAATTCGTAGCAGAAATAAATAATAAGAATTTATATTTTCATTTTTTAATACAAACAATACGAATTTAATATACATGAGTAAAATTTGTGTACTTGAGTAAAAATAAAAATCGTTAGATTTTCCTTTGTGTTATTGATATTTTCCTTTAAAGGTTACAAATGTATTTATTTTTCTAGCTTTAAGAAACGCTATAAACGTACCATTGGGTACACCCTTCGTTCTTTTAAGTAATCGTATTTCATATCGGTGTTTCTAACTTAGTTATAATTATTAGGGGTTGTAAATATTTTTATAATTAAAAATAAAATGCTGTAACAGGGTTGTGAAATGAGAAGGTCATTTAAAATGCAGGGATGGAAAATTTTGTATTTTCACAAAATGTTTGTTCTCACTTTATGAATAGAGAAGAATAGTGATAGATTATGAAAACGTAAAATAAAATAAATATTTTTTTACCTCACAACCTGGTTAAATAAAAACAAGAAATATAAAAAATAACGTGAAATCTATTGTGGAAAGATAAAGGCTAAGAGTATACATCCGTTTTCTTTGTTTTCTAACTGCTGTTTTCCACGTGTATCTTCGGATGGGCTCAGATGGTTTACAACTCACTAATATAATAGATGAAGACAGATTTTCTCCTCCGCCCTCCTTTTTAACCCCCTACACTCGACGCCTTACCAGAACCTAATCCCGCAAAAGGAGGTGAGTGTACTCTTAAACAATCCTGAAAAATATAAGCATAGGGACCAATGGTGTCTGCTTTTCTATAATTACTTTTTTACAAGTTGTTATAAATTATACCGTTAGTTAACCCATTGCCAATTAAACAGATATATAAATAGCCTATTATATTTACAAAAATCTGGTGTGAAACTCTCACAAAACTTTCTCTTGGCAATGCAAAAAATTAACAATAAACCTAACATTAGGAATAAAACATTAGAAATAAACAAAAAACTAACCTAAATTAACATTACCTTATTTTAATCATGAGTGAAAGACGCAAAATGAAAATCAACCTCAGTTTGGCTTAAAAATAGAGAAAATAACTCTTTCACGCTAAACTAAGCTCTGTGGAGAAAAATGCTGTAAATAAAAGTTGTAGATCTTTTAATTTCCTACAAATTTGATTATACACTTTTGTAACAAACTTTTACAGTTACACGTTTGCGCTCAGATGCATATTAAAGCCGCAAATCTTAAAAAAACAATTTTTTACGTGAAAACAGCCTCACCAAGAACGTCAGCAAACATGGCGCCTACCCTATCTTGTAGAGCATAAAAAATTTAGTAAACCAGGCGATTTGTTTTAAAAAATCGTATGACCAGTTCTTGAGGAAATCGCAAAAAAGTGAAAAATTACATGAATAAACAATTACTTCCGGTTGTCCGATTTTGAT
This sequence comes from Catonia carolina, assembly GCA_035578175.1. Classification (NCBI taxonomy): domain Eukaryota; kingdom Metazoa; phylum Arthropoda; class Insecta; order Hemiptera; family Achilidae; genus Catonia; species Catonia carolina. The sequence continues at coordinate 423,186,724 of JAQMRL010000001.1, forward strand.
GAAAATGTTCGTTTCGGGTCCAGTAGTGGTGTCAAACTTAAGTTTAAAGTTTCAAGTTCGTACGATGTTCCGCTCTTGAGATATTCTGTTCACACACACACACACAGACACACACACACACACACAGACACACACACACACACACACACACTCACACACACACACACACACACACACACACACACACATACACACACAGACCAATCGCTAAAAACATTTTTTTGGGTTTGGGGGGTCTGAAGACGTGTGGATCCGGTGAAAACTCGATTTCGAAAAATCGACATGAAAACAATACTTTCCTTCCTATGTATTCATATAGGCAAGAGAAAGTAAAAATTAATAATTATCAATAAGTTCACATAATCGTTAATACAAAACTTTGTTCCAAAATATTAATGGAACGATTTTAATGAAGTCGTAAAACTGTAAAATCAAAAAAGATTCTGTTGAAAAACCTTATTAATAGTTTCAGGTTTCCTGTATTTTTGTTCATTATTTCATTTGAAGTAACAAGAAAATTACGGACACATGTTGAGGATGAATGAGAAAAATTTGACAAAAATAAAAATTTAACAGTAGACCTAAGGTCATAAAACTAATAAAAAAAAGTTTATTTAAATGATAATTCGTCAGTTCCCATATTCAAGTTTATTTTACAAATTGGAGCATCTAACGAATCCTCTGTTATCAGTGACGTCTCTTAAGGATTATGTCTCGGCCCAATGTGTTGGTCATTTACCTTTGTGTCGTTTTGAATGGATTGAGATATCACCAGGCTATGGACGATTTATAAATGGATAACTTGAATTTATCATTTTCGAATCGTTAGATCGTGATTATATTTCGGCATGGTTAGAAAGATGGAATAATACGTCTAAGCGGTTATTTATCAGGATTTACACCCCTTATATTTGCACTTAATTGGAATATGTTGTGGCAATTTGGAACCCTTAGTTCTTGGTTGATGTGAACCGGCTGGAAAGGGTACAGCCGGTAATAAGACAGTGCCTGCGCTTCGACTCCCTTCATATATAAAGACAGTCCTCGCTCTTTAAATCTTCCTACTCTGGTATACAGTCTTTGGAGGACAAGATCTATCCCCTCAAACAATTTATTGTACAAACTATTAGAATGTTTCCACTGAACTCTAGTTTCATTTTTCATCAGGGAATCGACAGTAGAATTCAGGTGACACAGCTGCTTTATTGAAGGCCCGTTTAAAAATAATACGAAATAAAATTTATTTTTGCAGTGTTAAGACAATCTTTGGAATAGGCATTGACTGTTTTCAAGAAGTGTTTAAATGAATCATTGTAGAACGTAATTAGTGTTAGTTTCGTAGATTGTGAAGCGCTTAATTTCAGGGCACAAATTTTGAATTTTGGACGTAGATTAGGCACGAATTTGAACAGCGACCTCTAGTGGAATACGTTGAAGAGTGAGTGGCTCTCAGCTGGTCACCGCACAAAGTGGCTAGTTTAACCGGTGTTATAAATAACAATTAATAGTGACTCTTTACCAGCTGACTGAAGGGGCTGCCCCAAAAGCCCTTTAGTAATTTTATAAGTAAAATTTTTGTTATTCAAGTGGTGTTTTAATGTAAAGTATTCGCATTGACAGCTTTGTTATACGCTAAGAAAATTTCGCTTTCACCTCACCTTTATTAAATAATAATAATAATAATAATAATAATAATAATAATGAAATGAAATATCCTTTATTATCATCAGTTATTTTTAGGTCCCGATAAGTCAACAGTCCGACAACATAAGGTGCCCGTACATGATATACATACAATAAAAAATAAACAAAAATTAGATTACTGGAACTCTTACCTAGATTTACATTCTCATTAGTGATACTGTTACTGTATTACCTATAGTCACAGCGCATAGGGAGCCACTGTAGAGAATATCCATAACAACTTCTTAAGGCTATTGATATCCTTACCTTAATTATCATTTTGTAACCACACTTTTACCTTCCTTTAAAAATCAGTAAATTTCCTACAAATAACTATTTCCCTAGGCAGAGAATTGTATAACTGCGGTATTAAACAATTTAAAGCTCTTTCACCGTAATTATTAAAACTATGAGGCACAACATAGTTTAATTACATTTCCTTACTCCATATTGGTGGTCTATTAAAACTTTACATTTATCTTCATTGAAGTTATTTATTATGTGAAAGAATTTATAAAAGTTTTTCGGACTTAATATATCACAAATTTTCATCAAATTAAGCTGGTCATTTGATCTCTATCCTTTGCGATTAATTTCCGTACCTTGTTTTGCATATTGTCAGTTTGTTCAAGTGTGAAAAACTAGTTCCCCCCCCCCACTTGAACTTTGTAAATGAGTATAACAACAACAACAACAACAACAACAACAACAACAACAACAACAACAACAACAATAATAATAATAATAATAATAATAATAAAGTAGTTCTAAGAAGTCAGAAAGAACTTTAAAACGTTTGAATATAACTTACATAGAAAAAAACGGATCGAACAAAATAGAGCGCACTAATTTTAGGGGCTTCCATAAAAAGCAAATGCTGAATGAAGATTGTACGAAAGAAAGGAGAAAGTTGTATCACAATAAAATAATAAGGAATAGGTGGTAAGAATTTAAAAAATCTAATCGAAAAAATAAATCAATAAAGCAATGACTATAATTTTTAGATCAGAACTTATTTTGACATATTTATAACAATTAGGTTTAACAACATAAAAATGGTTGGGTATTGAATCAAGGCCGACAGTTTTGAAAAAAGAAAAAGAACTAGACCTACCTCCTCTATTATACCTCCTGTATACGGAAAACCGACCAAGTTTACTGCTGCGATAACAATGGTGTGCAACAGCACACTGATGTGATCAAAGTCCATTGAATCGTGGAGCGGAAACTAAAATATGAGCATCTACCATTCCGCTCCTGCTTTATTATCCGACGACTGCAATTTCTACCCAACGTACCCATCGGCCGGTCTAACAATTTTATTTATCGACATTTAAAATTGAATTGTAAATTATTACATCATCCTTAACAAACGATTACAAAATATAAAATCCATACATAACAATACAGGACAATATTTTTAATAACGTAAGCCTATATATTATTTTATGCCCGAACAATCAATTAATTTTTCCTACATTCAATTCCACTCTAATTTAAATAAATTTTAATAAAGCAATTTAACAAAAAATCAATACACCATTATTTTTGTTGATTTCAATTAAATCGAATTAAACACTCAATCATATCCACCGACTGGCTTTCCATGGAATTTATAAATCCGTCTTTTAAATCTATCCAAGTTATTTTTAAGCTATAACGAATTGATTTTTTAATTGAAATATCATCCCCCTTGATTTTATTGTATTCACTTCTATTGGTATGATTTTTTAATTTTCTCTTGTTCATTAGCTATACAATTTTATTTTATTATATTATTGATTTAATTTTGTTTCCATTGTATTATTTATAACATAAAACAAAATTTCAGGAAAATATTTTTGGAACAAAGTTGACTAAACGTTATTCGTACGGCTGGATCAAAATAGAACTATTTTCAAAAAAAGTTAATGCTTCACATAATGAGATTAAAGCTAGTGGGCGGAAGTTGGATGAAAGTCCAGAAATACATAATAATAGTAACAAAAATGGTTTTCATAACAGGAAAATGGAGTGTTAAAATATTTACACTCGATCTGTAGATTCCAGGGCTACAAAAAAATAGTTCTGTTTCTTATCACATGGTCAGCAAATTATATGACCGAATCATTTAAGAACAGCACAGATTAAGAACAGTGGGTATTGATTTGTAAAAGTTTCCAGACCCTAGTCGGGAATCGAGCCCAGAACCTGCACGTTGTAGGCTAGAACGCTACCACTACGCTACGGAGGCGACCACTGTGTTCATTAAATTTATGATTTTTTGATGATATAATGTTATGACTGCCCATAACTGACAGGTGGAGTGTCAAATTATTTACGCTCAATCTGTTCGTTGCAGGGCTAAAATAAATAGTTCGGTTTCTTATCACATGGTCAGCCAATTAAATGACTGAATCATTTAAGAACAGAAGAAGTAGAGGTGTGAAAGACACTAATCAGAGTTATCTCCTCTGAAAGTAATGAATTTCTTTATACAGCCAGACCTTGTGATGAATGAAGTGAAGGTGTCATTTGCAGAGTCAAAAATATGTGCTTTTCAGAGGGCCCGGCATGCTGATAAGCGTACTTTTCCACTCAGTGAGGAAGGCAAATTGTAAACCACCTCATTCCTCGTGTTACTTAGTAAAACTTCTGCAGGTTCAAACCAGCCTTTCGGCTGATGACCTAAACAACAATAATGTTATGACCTATAGTATTGTCATCGGATGGTGACATTAAGTGGCACGTTAAAACCTTTTCTGTTTGGTGGCCCTGAAAAGGGCCGTTCAAGCGGTGGTCGTCTTGATGTGCAGCATCGGTCGTAGTCATCGTGGCGGTCGAGGAGCCGAGCGACACCGCGTGTCGTCTTCCAGCGGAGACATCATCTTCTTCCCTCACAGTAGTGCGTCGATGGCTGCTTCGTCGGGTCTGGTGGGCGTAAAGCTCGGCCGAGAGACCGCTGTGAGCATCGCTCGCGTCAGCGGGCGATGACGGTCCGGTCGACGGCTTACGGTGACGGGTCGGCGAGCGGAAGCATCATCTTCTCTCTTGCGGGGTCGTCGATTAGTCTTTGCTGGAGTCCGGCAGCCGTGTGCCGTGGTGGACGTCTTGTCTGCTGTCTGGAATTGAATCCTTCTGTGTCTGGATCGGTATTGAATCCCTCGGCTCAGTGGAGCGCTTTTTATATAGTTGCCGAGAGCGCTGTTGAAGAGGGCGGCTACTGGCTCGACCTTGATGACAAAGGCCTCTATCGGTGTGGAGCCGAAAGGTTTGTTGGTGCGCCGAAAAAGGCCGGGAAAACTATTGAAGGCCGGCAACACAGTAAATGATTAATTAGAAGGGGTGGCGGTGACAGTATAATGATTAAAATATATGATGGTGTAGATTTTCATCTTAAAGTAAATACAGTCATAATGTAACCTTGGATGAAAGTTCAATATATTCAAAATACACATTATACGCCTTAAAGGTGAAAGCAGAACTCTATAGACGCTACGACAACACATAACATAACATAACATGAGGAAATATCAACAATAACTGCTTACCGTAATGTTGAACCATCTGTACGCAAGCAAATCCTTAAGAAGTTTGCCAAAATAAATAAGTGTGTGTGTGTATCTGTGTATAAATGGTTAAGGAGTGGTTGCTTGTTCGAATAACATTAAATTGTTGAGACTGTAGAACGTTCTACGGTAGACATGCATGTCAGCGTTTCATCTCGTGTTTACTCAACACATTTAATTACTACTGCTAAACAGGCGTTAAGCAAAATATAATTTTCTATTTCTCTGTTTTCGTTTAGTCTCTTCATATGAATGAATGGGAGCTTGATTAACATGAATATTAATTGTGTACACATGGTTGGTTAGAACAATGCTATTATTCGCTTAATAACTTTGTTCTCACTGTACGTTTATCTACCTATGTTATTATTATTTTCTTATTCTACTTGTTGCAGGGTAATTATAAAATTAAAATTTTTATAAATAACTAGTTGTAAACTGCGCGCGTTGCTACGCCTACATGTTTAAAGAGAACTACCTGAAAAATAAAACATCACCTTTCATAATACAGTTAAACTTCTGAAAAACGGACAATCGCGGGGCCAAAAAATTTGTCCGCTATTAAAAAGTGTCCGCTAATAAGAAATATGTATACTACAAAATTTTCTGTATTTGCATTATGTATTGCGTAATGTAACTTATTTAACAAGAATATATAAAATACACATGATGTACGTTTACGCAATGAAAAAAACATTTATTTAAAAAACATTTATTTTATTATTTATTTATTTATTTTTTATAACATTTACCCAACACATAACACCGTAATGCAAGCAAATCCTTAAGAAGTTTCCCAAAATAAATACGTGTGTGTGTGTGTGTGTGTGTGTGTGTGTGTAATGGTTAAGGAGTGGTTGCTTGGACGCCATTCAACAATATTTTAGTATTGTGTCTTACTGGAAAATGCCGGGAATTTTACGTTAGGTTTACATAAGTTTGTGGTATATAGTAGCCTACGTATTGTTTATAAAATTACCAAAAATGAAACGTATTATCTAATATGTAATATAAAAAATATGCATGCATGTACAGTACTTAAAAGTAATCCAACATACCTTATGTTTGTATTCCAGGATTATACGCAAGTTGATTACACAATTTACGCAATATCTATAACAATAAAATCATTTTTCTTTTTTTAGAACGCATGCTATTTATCAACTTAACCACGTATGCACTCAATATTTTTAAACGCATATTTTTTCTCATCTGAAAATGTATTACATACATTGTACTAACATTTTCGTGGACAAGTTTTGTCTGCTTTCCAGAAATTTAATTTTCAAAACCATACAAATTAACTGTCCGCGTCCGTTATGTGGAGGCTCCGTTATTAGGAAATATTTTAGTATTGTGTCTTACGGGAAAATGCCGGGAATTTTAAAATTGTCCACTATTAGGAATTGTCCACAATTCAGAAGTGTCCGTTAGTAAAAGTTTGGCTGTACTTATAATTATAATGATAATTTATAAACACAGCATTATGACAAGTTAGTAGGTGAACTGAGTAGCCTGCAGATAGCCTACATAATTTGTAGATTAAGGTTATTTTACTTTTGTTCATTCATTGAAGATGTTCGACATTGGTTATGTGGCCCTTCTTTGGTGCTGTTGTTATTTGTATCATCAGTCAAAAGGCTGGTTTGAACCTCTACAGGTTTTTACTACGTAAAACCAGGTTTACAATTGCCTTCCTCCCTGAGTGGAAAAGTATCCTTATCAGCTTGCCAGGCCCACCAAAAATCTCTTCTTCTCTTAAATGTTTCAGTCATATAATTGTTTGACCATGTGATAAGGAACAGAACAATCATTTGTAGTCTTCAAACTAGCAGATCTAGTGCAAATCATTTAACAAGCATTCTATGATATTCGCAGGATTATTCGATACAACCACATTTCAAACGGTTCCAGTTTACGATTGAACACCATACAGCAAAATGGAAAAGATACATCATCTCAGCAGACGAATTTTAACAACGAGATTCAAATCATGACTTTCAACAAATTGCTTACAATATTGAAAGCGGCTTATGTTTTTTCGATCCTGCATCTGATTCCCTCCGAGTTATCCTAACCATTAAGAACGTTTAAACAACCCGGAATTATAAAAGAACATAAATTTTATATTTTAGTTGGAAATTTTTAAATAATATTTCTGAATTTAGGACATGCTTTGAAAATTATTTAAGAAAATTTCAGGCAATAAAAAGTCCTTGAAACCAGTACAAAAAACCTCTAGAGACTCTAATACATGTATAAATTTTTTTAAACTATACAAAAGATACTTGTTTATGAAATTTAAATTCTTAATTTATTAATTTATTCATGACGAATTAACTTTAATGAATGCCATTTAGATGGAGTTTCATGTCAATTTAAAAGCAAGAAGAAAACTACTAGAAAAAGATTAAGAGATTTTCATTGTTTCTTTTCATCATTATTGCATGATTCTTTACAGTAAAGAAATACAAGAATAATGTTTATAGTTTCCTAGATACATTGCTAAAAAGGAAGCACCCGTGTATAAAACCACTTCATACACAGCACTATATTTTTAGAACTACTTTACATTTTTATATATTTTTTGTTATGTTCCATTCTTTCAAATTATATTTTTTACTTTCTTACTTCACTTGCCATATCAGTGACAAAGAATTTGTAATCACGAAAATTTTATAGCTTAATTTTGTTGTAAAATTTGATGTGTTCAGGATTTTTCACGGCCACACGTATTCGTGTTTAAAAAACTTAAGATGTATTTTTTGTGTTCTTATTCCACTACTTCGTTACCGCAGTATTTAAGTAATAAATCTGATTAAATTTTTACCTTTTACTGAAATTTATAAACAAATAAATATTTTAAGTAATTTGTTTTGGACTATAAGTTGTATAGAAGTAAAGGAGTTTGTTTTACTTCAAATTGTTTTTTATACAGCTAGAATTGATATAAATAAATGTATTTTTTCACCTATCTGAGTATAATAAATGATGAACAGGATAGTTATTTTACTGAGAAAAACGAGGAGTGAGATGGTTTATCGTTACCTTTTTCACTGAGTGGAAAAGTATGCAGCATACCAGGCTTCTGAAAAGTATCTACCTTCCATCCTGCAAGAGACACCTCACTTCATTCACCACAGAGTTGGCTGTATAATGAAATTCATTACGCTTAGAGATGACTGTGACCAGTGCCTTTAACACCTGCACCTCTTATGTTCTTAAAAGTTTCATTCATAAATGGCTGACCATGTGATAAAAAACAGATCTACTGTATTAGACCTGGATCTAGTAGATCGAGTGCAAATTACACTCCACTTACCTGTTATAAGCAAAAAGTAAATAATAGGAACTCGGTATTTTTAAAAAATGTCCCTATTTTAGCATTGACAGAATGGAGACATCTGAGAAGATAGGCGTTGCACAGTGGATCCCAGAGAGAGAGAGAGTAGGGGCAGCAATGCTGCAGGATGAGGAGAGCTGGAGTTAGTTGCTCAGTTTGCGGAGAGGGTGGTCGGGAGACTGCGGAGTGAGGAGACATATGGAGATCAGCGGGATCGTCCTCCCCCCCCCAGTGAATCAACCCTCTCCCGATCTCAGTAGGTAAGGTAGGCACACGAATTTCCTGAGCTGGTGATAAAAGAGATGAATGAAAGTGAAAGAGTGAGTGTTGGTCAGTGACAGCGAAAGGGGAATTAGGCTACGGTTCCCTTCCGCGCCCCGCTGACAGTATGTAAAACTTTTTTTTAAACCGACAATTCCCTTGTAGTATTATATAAACAGTTCCGAAGGAGGTGAAGGGTTGTTTGCTGATGTCGGATCAAGTGGCTAGGCGGCGGGCTTTTGATTAGTAAGGCGGTTACGGCCTCTTTGGGGCTAGACGAGGACGCCTCAATTAAGTCCAACACTACTTCCCCATTGTGAGGGAGTGAACATAAGTTTTTTCGACGCCTCGGAAAAAAGAAATAGAAACTCGATAAAAATAATACACGTTTTTATAATTCGAACTACTAAGATAATCAAAAAACTCCTGGTTAGAATAGAAGATTTTGTTTTTTAACTTCTCAATCAAAAACTTTAACTGGTAAAAATTTTAGATTTTTTTGATAAAAGCCTATATTAATTAAACGAACAAATGAAATTACAATGAATTACCTCCGAGAATTTAGAATTTTCTGTTTCTCGATTCGAAATTCATAATTATTTCTTCATTATATTACCTATTGTTGAATTGTTGAACAATAGGTTTAATTATCGTTGTCATTACCTCAGAATATTATTTTCACGTCCCTTTTTCTCTTCCTTTCTGTACTAATACGGAATCGGAAGAGCCTATACTTCTGCATTTCTCCATTATAATATAACTTATAATTATAACTCCATACCATTAACTTTGTTTTTACATCAAATGCCTGTGCCAAATTTCATAAAAATGTTCAATCATATTTTCGTTTTTTAAATCCTTGGCATTTAAAACTTGGCATTTTTATGCCTGTATTATTAAAATTAGTTTAGTGACTTGCAGAAACGTTGATTGACCTAATATTTCATATATGTCGTCTACAATTTCTGTGCCAGCAACTTAAAAATCTAGTGTAAAACACTCAGACAACTTTCTCATCCCAACGTTAATAGTAAAAAATATAACTTAAATGTAATAATTAGTTTTTATCCATAATGTATGTACGTTGCAATCGGTTCAATTAAGAATTGAGAACAATAAGCAAACCCATGACTCAATGAGATGAGCATGATGTGTATGACATGTAAATGAGGTTTAGTCTTGTACAAACTCAGGCCGACCCTTCCTGAGAAACATGTTAATTGAACCCCAACCATCAAGGAACCACTTCACTCTAACCACTGTCTTGTATTCAAATCCGTATAAAGGTTTACCTTTACTAAGATTTGTACCAGGAACCTTCGTCTCCGAAAATCAGCTATTAAACAGCTGACTAGCAGTGACGACTTTACTTCTAGACCGGTTCAAAATAAAATTATTAAAAATAAGAAAATAAGAGGTTGTTACTTTTATACGGATTTGAATACTAGACAATAGTTACCGGTGTACTTTGATGGTTGGAGATCAATTAACCGTACTCTCTCAGGAATAGTCGGCTTGGGTCTGTACAAGACTACACCTTATTTACACGTCATAGGCCTACACATCATCCTCATCACATTGGGCCAAGGGATTGCTTATTGTTCTGAATTAAACAGATTGCAACGTAAACAGATTAGGAGTAAAAATATAACAATAACAAAGCAAGAAAAATAACTTAAAATATTACAGATAAGTTACAGTGAGGAAATGTTTTTCTTTAATTGCATCTTGTTGTTTAGGTTATCAGCTGAAAGACTCGTTTGAACCTCTAGAAGTTTTATTGAGTAAAACGAGAAGTAAGGCCATTTACCATTCCTTCTTCACGGAGTGGAAAAGTGTACTTATCAGCATTCCAGACTCTATGAATAGCATCTACTTTCCACCCTGCCAGTGACACCAACACTTCATTCACCACAGGGTCTGGCAATAGAAGGAAATTCATTACTCTCCGAGGAAATATCTGTGGCTAGTGTCTTTTACACCTCTACCTCTTCTGTTCTTAAATGTTTCAGTCATAAAACTGGGTAACCACGTGATAAGAAACAGAACAATTTTCTGTTGCTCTGGAACTAACAGATCGAGTGCAAATAATTTAAGACTCGACCTCTCTGTTATGGGCAATTAATTGGATAAGAAAGAAAATTTCGTTTTTAAGTAAATTAACTAGTTGAAGATGATTTTAGGTCTACGCCTGAAGCAGTCAGCTGAATTTTTTTAGAAGTCAATATCGCTATTAATATTATAAAATTATTTTTCTAACAGAAACTGTTTGAAATTATTTATGAAACTGGTTAGCTGAAGATCTTTTAATTGATTTATTCGGTTGTTATAAACTTTAACCATACTTTTTTTACGGGTACTATATTGCACAGTTCAATTAACTTTAACTTTGTTCAAAAAAACGCTTTCTAAAATTTCCAATAACGATGAAATTATCGTCCATCCGTAGTGTTTGCAATGTTAAGAAAAATTTTAAAAGTTTCAATTCAATTTTCGCGACAAGAGCATCTTATTGTTTTAAACTGTAAACGTGGAAGCGCGATAAAGAAGTTACAAAACTTGAGGGGAGAACAAAATTAATGGCAAATAACTTTATAAGAGTTTCAGACCAAAGTTAAATAGCTGGCTGTTTGTAGCAAAAGAATTGCTTTCATTTAACGCACCGTCGTAACCTGCTTAAGTTAAAACAAATGTTCCACAATGTTCTACAATAATATATATTTCGCGGTATTAAATAACCAAATCAGCAAAATATTTTTAATAGTTTTACAAATTAACAATAATGGTTACAATAAACAGTATAGGCCTACTATATCCGGTTTTGATACAGTATCCAAAAATTAACAATTTTGTAATTAAATGCAATAAATAAATTTAAAAAAATCTTGTGTGAAACACTTACATGACTTTCTCTTGCTAATGCATATAATGAACAATAATCTTGGGCCAGAGCAAACAATGTAATATGATAAACATATCCCTATGCTGATCATGAGTCAATGTAGCAAAATAAAAACCTGCATCTGTTCGACTTAAAAATATTGAAAATCACTAATTGATACTAAAATAAGATATATAGGAAAATCTTATAAATAAAAGTTGTAAGTTTTTTACTTCTCTATAACTTTGATTGTTATTCATACACTTGTGTCGTAAAAATGTTCTTTAAGGCCTCAATCTTAAAAATTTCTAGTTTTTTCCGATTTTGATGTGTAAAATACAGTAAATCACTGTATACAATTAAGCGTTGTAGAAACAAATGTTTGACATACACCCTTGTCCAAAAATTAATATTAAGCACACAATTTTATAAAAAAAATTACAATGAGAGTACAGCCACCCGAAGAATTTTAGCAGACAAGGCTATTACCCTATCTTGTAGATAATAAAAAATGTAGAAGCCGTTTTTAAGAAAATCGCAAAAAAGTAAAAAATTGCACAAAAATAAGATACTTAACCGATTTTGATTTAAATATTTGTGTCGGGCCTCGTGGTGGTAATTAACTTAATTTCCAAGTTTCAATTTTGTACACTATTCCATTCTTGAGATATTTGATCACACACATATCCATTCGGACAGACCAATCGGAAAAACATGCATTTTGGGTTCAGGGGGCCTGAAAACGTGTATTCCCGGTATAAACTTGATTTTAAAAAGTCAACATAAAAACAATACTTTTCTTTCCTAAATATTAATACGTATAGGGTAAAAAAGTAAAATATACAAAGAGGCTTACTAATATATCAGTCAATCGAGTAACATAATGATAATTATTTAAAGTGAAAAATTGAAACTTTGGTTCGTTTCTCAACTAGAATCGTGAAACTCTTCATGCCGTATATTTGTAGAACTTGAATTCGGATGTGGGCGGGTTCTACAGGCTGTAAACAAAACTAGTCAACCAATAGTCGTTCTGCATCGTTGCCCACCTTCAATAGTGGGCTTGTCATTGTCATTATAAATCCCACATTCATTTTGTTCCGTCCTACAACATTACCGACTTGATAATTCTGCTGTATAAATATTTTACATATTTATTTTAATATATTTATATTCTATTTTACTGACATTTTACACTGCCTTGAATTTTATTTTTTTATAATTTTATTTAAAATTTTCAAATATACAGTGGATTCACCATTACAAGAGTAAGCTATATTGAAAATAAATTTGAAACTAGGCATAAAAATTTGCGACTAAAAAGGTTTATTGAATAATGTACGAGATTAGTAGAGTGTGAAACTTTTTCACATCCTTGTCAGGAATCAAACACAGGAAAACTAATATTGTAGTTGAAGTCAATGAACAAAGCATCTACACATAGACTAATATACGCATATTGTTGTTGTTTAGATCATCAGCCGAAAGGCTGGTTTGAAACTCTAGAGACTTTACAATAAAACGAGGAGTGAGGTGGTTTACATTGCTTTTTCAGTGTGTGTAAAAGTATGCTTATCAGCATACCAGACCGTCTAAAAAGTATTTACTTTGCTCTCTCCAAATGTCACCTTCAGTTCATTCACCACAGGTTTTGGGAGTATAATGAAATCAATTACTCTCCGAGGAGATAACTGTGACTGGTATTTGTTACAACTCCACCTCTTCTGTTCTTAAATACTTCATTCATATAACTGGCTGACCATGTGATAAGAATAGAACTATATTTTGTAACCCTACAACTAGCAGATCGAGTGCAAATAATTTAACACTCCTCCTGCCATATTATAAAATAGTTTCTAGAGAATAATCATGTTTTAGTGGTCCTGTGTTTGATTCCTTGACAAGGATATGGATAGGTTTCACACTAATAATGTCACCCATTATTCGAAAAACCTTTTTAGTCGCAAATTTTGACGCATAGTTTCAAATTGATGTTTAATGTCGATCTACTCTTGTAATGGTGGTTTCACGGTAGTAGGGTTCTATGTATTTTTACTGATAATCTTGATTATTTGTCTAGTGTTTATATTTATAATCTATTACGTTGTTTTATATTAAAACTAGCTGCCGTCCAGGTTTCAATTCGGGTATAATCTTGTTATATAAAAATAATTTTTAAATTACGGATATAAAACAATCGTAAATAACATATTCTGATTTGGAAAATTCTGATCTGTATGATATATTTGGACACCTCCACCGCATTTCAGTCATTTAGCTTATTTGTAACCGATTAAAATAAATTTTAAATTAAAGTGTTGAACAGCATTTTCAACTCATTATAGGTGAATTTTAGAAATAATAGAGGTGTAATTTTTTTAAACTATACTATACGTAACATCTTTATTGAGTTTCAGCCATCTAACTCGTTCAGAACTTAATTTATAGCCTCTGCAAAAGATGCTCGTTTAAAGATTGGACACCCTTTTCAACATCTGCAAAGAAATATACTTAATAATAATTGGCTATGTAATATTTCTGTAATTAAGCAGTACATTTAATAAGGATTGCATTGGTTTGACTCCCATTTTATATCACATCTTTGACGGATGTTACCAGATTACAAAATTTATAATTGTAACACAGAGTCATCATAAAAGAATGTGGAATTTTTAACATGGATTAAATATGAAAAGAAAAAAATAAAGTTTATTTATCAAATTTAGCGTCTCAAACAGTTTTTTACTCAACGAATAAATTCAATTTCACCGTTAGTCGATTGGCAAATATCCAGACGATACTTAGTTTCTGACCAATCCTTAGTTAACAAATTTTCTGTTACGGATGTCAATGCTTCATTAATCATTTCCTTTAAGTGAATTAGGTCACGAATATTTTTAAAATAAATAATGTTTTTGATGAAACCTCACAACAAAAAATTGTTAGGTGTGAGATCTGGACTCCGTGGAGGCCAGGGTATAAGTCACTGTCAATCTGTACATCGATTTGGAGATTTTTCATTCAAAGTCTGGGTGAAAAATGTATTAAAGTGTGAGTGTGTGTAATATTGATGCAGTTTCTTCAAATTCTTTGAACCAACGTCATATTATATTATCTTCATGTGGTAGATGTTTTCCATTATCACGTCGTAATGGTCGTTGAACTGAAGTTACAGACTTTAATTCAGCCAAAAAACACATTTTTTCTTTTCTTTATCAGTTTCAGTTCTTCATTTTTAAACAGGCCAAAGCAACATTACAAAATCTTACGTCGAGGTTAGAACTACTGTTACACAAACTTTTGGATTGGAGGCTGTCAGAGTTACCAATAAAACATCTCAAAATTGCCCTACTGTCTTGGTCTGAATTACTGCCACCATTCTTTCTTGATGATTCTGCATTGTGAAATTCGCTTAATTCGATTTCTAACGGACAGCTCTATGTTATTGTATTAGACAGAAAAACGTGTTTAGCTGGGATACATTTGGAATAGGCACATCTATACAAAGAAAAATTGTCTTTATAGTACAACCGTACTGAAACATACCTACGCAGTCTACCGCCATGACATTTTTTACTTTTACGAACCAATGTTATATTTGGCATAATTTAACTCCATTTTCTTTTTAAACGCATATTTACGAAAACAGTTTTCGTACAGTCCACAAAAAAAATGTAAAAAGATAAATTCTTTTTATTGAAATAATGAGTAATCTGTTTAAATAAGTTTGATAATTTAAAAAAAAATTAATAAAAAGTATAACGTCCTTAATTTTAGCTGGTTTCAATAATCCTGAAACCCATTCTAAATGAGGAACGATTTATTTTCAGATTTAGTCAAAATTGAAATGGAATTTTTCTGGTATTAGGCCTTTAATAAAATACAACTCGTTTTTTCATGTCTACGTATTAAAATCAAAAAATCTGGGACGAATGATATTACACAATGAGTCAAACGAACATGAAAATGAAAGCCACTTTTTGGCTTTTGTGAGTAATTTTGTGAACATTGTTTTTTAGTATAATCCTTCCCATTTTTATGGAACAAGAATGATTTTAAACAAATTACGTAACAGAAAAAAAAGACAATTTATTTTATTGTACAAAATAAACGAATTTTAGTTATTACTGTCTTAATAAAGCATATAACAATAATAGACTATTGAAAAGGATTTTACAAAAAAATTATATAAAAAGTTTGAGTTAAAAATATATGACCTAAGCAAAATAAAAAATATTGAAATTACATTTTACGAGAAATATTTGCTGATGAAGTTTTTAAAATTTGATTAATGCAGCAAAGAGAATTGAATTACAGTGCACGCGTACATAAAATAGGGGTAAAATGTAAACTTGACTTATCTGATATAGAGTAGATCGATTCTTTTTATATTAAATTTAAGAAATGCAAAATAAAATAATATAATCTCAGTAAGTCACGTTATACAACCTTTGCTGTTTGACCCAACACGTGTTCTCTGGTTTAAATAAATAGTAGTAGTATACCCCCGATTGTAAACTCATCATACATACTAGGGCTTCCTATCTTCTACGTACTTCGATTTTAACCAGAAGCAGCTTTGTGTCACAGAAACACAGTTTTTTTCTCCTTTGGCTTCTTCTTCCTTAAAAAAAGAAAAGAAGAAAGGAAAACAAGGTGAATCCTTCTTCTTCTTGGTCTTCTACTACTTCTTCTCCTTCGTCCTTCTTCTTCTTCTTCTTCTTCTTCTTCTTCATCGTTGTCTTCTTCTACTACTTCTTCTTCCCTTCTTCCTTGTTTATCCTTTTTCTTCTTCTTCTTCGTCTTGTATTACTACTACTTCTTCTCCTCATTTTCCTTCTCCTTCTTCGTCTTAGTCTTCTGTTACTTCTTCTCCTTTTACTTCTTCATCTTCTCCTCCCCTTTTCCTTCTTTCTTCTTATTTTTCTTCTTCTTCTTCTTCTTCCTTCTTTTGTTTTCTTCGTTTTCTTTCTTTTCTACTACATCCACTTCTTTTTGTGCTCCTTTTCTTTCTTCTACCACGGGTTGGCAAACATGCGTAGTACTATACACACCGTTTACTGACCTAGACAATCTTCTGTACCTCAGTTCTTTGAGACGGATTGCTCCTGGAGCATCCGTTAACATTATCTCTTAAAATGTTTTGTGCTCAGTGATTGTACTCTAGCTCTGCTTGAATATATTCATTCCGAAACCTGTCTTATCAGAAGCTATTCTTAACAGTCCAAAGGAATCTAAATTTGCTACCTGAAGTAAGCAAACTTTTTTCTATCTAAATTTATTTTTTGTCTTTCTATGAATTTCTGGTCTGTTCTTATAAACCAAGAAGTTATTATTAAGTGTAACTCCTGATTAAGTACCCCCTGTATATCACTCTATGAATTAAAAATGTGTTGTGTTGTCCTTGATGTGAAATCTGTAGGGTGTAGTTGATGGAATTTTAAGTGTGTTTTGCAGTTGCCTAAGAGATTGATGGCTTCTTGGTTTTTTGATGGTTTTCAAGTCGTGTTTGGTAACTGGAAAAAACTTTTGAATTTGGGAGTGTTCGTGTCTATGTGCATATAGTGTTGGATAAACCACGGTTATTCTCTAATGTTTCGAAGTTTTTTTGAAAATGTTTAATTATTTTAATATTATTGTGATTTGTATCCAGAGTACTCCATACGCTTGAATTCTAATAACCTGTATTTTTTAAATCTTCAGGGTACAACCCATGGTTATACAGTTTCTAACGTATTATTTTTTAATATAGGGTTGTAAGAAATAAAGTTTAATATTTTTCTTTCAGCTCGGAAGACAAGAATTTCTCTTAAAAATTCTTTAAAACCTTATTAAGTAAATAAATCTGAAAATAATATGTTAAAAGATAGAAACAAATATGATGTTTTGATTAAAACAAGATTTAAATATTTTCAGAGATATGTTTAACTAAATTAATATTACAAAGTTTTAAGCGCACAAGTCTCTTTAAAAAATACGTAAGATTAAAATCTAAAATGAAGTTTCATCATTGGGTAGTATTTTTTCATGCACCTAGATTTACCTTAGGAATTTCAATGCGATTTTATCTCACTACTTTATTTTACCGAAAAAATTTTATAATAAAGGTTTTTAAACACGAATATTTTTCTTATTATATACATGATCTCAAAATTATTATTTTGCAGAGGATGTTAATATTAGTTTTATAATATTCCTTCCTTGCTTACAGATAAAATTTTCTTTGTAGGTGTTTTAATCACATGTGTTAAATGATTGATTGCTGAAAAACTTACGCTTGCAGCAACATTCAAAAAGCCGCCGAAGGATTACCATATGTTTGTAATTCTAGAAGACTTTTCACTGCAACAACGGAGTCAACACACAAAACGTTCATTAAAAATAAAAAAAAAATAAAAAAAACTGTCCTCGATGGTTTGCAACTAAAGGTGAACAACAAAAACTCGGTTGATATGACCGTCAAAAAAAACGGTCGTTGCCCAGACGATGACGCATACCAAAAGAAATCAAGGAGACGGCAACGTGGCCCAATTCGAATTAAAAATACCGAATACTGAACACCACGTGTGTTCGCTGTAATCTGTTACATTCAGTACAATAAGCAACTCTATACTCAATGAAATGAGGATGATATGTATGACGTGTAAATTAATGTCTTGAACAGACTCTAATTAGAGACCCTAATTATGTAGCTTATATATTAATGTATTTGGTTCAGTCATTTAATTGGGTGACCGTGTGATAAGAAACAGAACTGTAGCCCCGAAACTACATGATCGAATGCAAATAACTAAACACTCCGCCTTTCCGTTAAGGGGAAAGATCTCGTTAATGACAAAATTAATCGGGAAATTTTTTATTTTTTTTGCAATTATCTCAAAAACAGCTCTTACGGTTCGATGAAAAATCATCTCATATTCTATAATTTTTTATGTTCCACAAGATTAGGTCAGAGCCATGTCTACTGAACTTCTTGGGGGGGGGGCTGTTCTTACGTGATTAATTATTTTTAAGATTGCGACTTTGGTATGCATTTTACGATAAAATTGTAATTTACATTGTATTAAAAAGAAGACAAAGGTAATGGCATTTAGGGGGAAGAAGCTAGTCAGAAGTAAAGTTGTTATAGATAATAATATTTTGGAACAGATCTCCCACTTTCAGTATCTAGATTGCAACATTACATAGCAACAGGATAAATATGCTTACAATAAGATGCACCGATTTCACCAAATATGCGGAACTATCCACCGCACTTAAAAAGTAGCACCAGCAAAAACACGTGGGTGAGATTTTATAAAACATTAGCAGTGCCGACTCTGCTCTATGGCAGTGAAACTTGGGTGCTATCAAAGCGAGAGAAGAGTAGATTGCAAGCATCTGAAATGAAATTTTTTCGCATACATATGAGTGTAGTATAGAAGATCGTTACAGGAATACCGAGATAAGGAAAGAACTCAACATCTTCTCTATATACACCAAGGTATCCCAGAACAGAATTCAGTGGTTAGAGCATGTAAACAGAATGCGGGAGGATAGTATACCTAAGCAGACACTGGGCTATAAGCCGGAGGGCAGGAGAGAACGAGGACGCCCGAGAAAGAGATGGGCAGATTTGAGAGTTTCGGAACAGGTAGAGATGCCTAATCCTTGAAAGGCAGAAGAAGAAGAAGAAGAAGAAGAAAATTAAAAACCTGCAATCTTTATTTCAAACATTCTTTTCTACAACGTTCAGTTTAGCGTCAATTAGAAATTTTCTGGTTTTGCTCATCAATATCGATAAAATATGGGATCATTTAAGATTACGGCCTTAGCGTGAATTTTACGACAAAACTGCATAAATAATAATAAAAGCTATAAAAAAATAAAAATCCCTACGCTTTTTATTTGAAGCATTACATTTTACAGAGCCTAATATTTAGCGTTAATTAAATATTTTCCGTATTTTGAAATCCTAAAGATGTTGCTTTTCATGCAGTTTCATTCACTCATGATTAAATTTAAGTTGTTTTTCCGTTTACTTTGACAAAAAGTCATGTGAGTGTTTTATACTAGAGATTTACTTTTGTTAAAACTAATACAGATTACCTTTACTTTTTAAAAATTGTTACAATTATTTTGATGTATTTTCCCCGTGACTAAGTTTATAAGGTTTTTCTTCAAACAATGTTAATGTTGTCATTACCAACATGGTATTCAAAGATGAAAGGTCTACTGTATCTAACACTTCAATATTTTTCTACAGTTTCATTGTAAAATCTCAATCAGTCAAAAGAGATTTCATTTTCTTACAATTTTTGTTGTGCTTTTTCGAAATTATTTTTTAGTTTTGACTCTTACGTTTCCGTTCTATATTGTATTATACTTTTACCAATAACTATTAGGGCTTACCAAACGTAAATTATTTAAAACTCCGGGAAAATTTAAATTAATTTTTTATAATTAACAAAATATTCTCTTTCAATTCCGATTAAGTAAAAATAGTTCAGTTCTGGGAAATTAGATTTGTTAAAAACGCTGCTGTCAAAAACGTAGATTTAAATTTCTCCATAACTGTTGAATTTTGGGAGATTCTAACAGTTGCAAAGTTAAAATGAACACCTAAACGCTGTACATTCGTGTATTATAATATATATTCTAAATTTAATTGTTTTACCGTCATTAAAATGTACTGTCAGCGTATGGGTCGACCTTAGGGATTCATTCTGATTCAATTTAATAACAGAATTCTAGCTGTGTACTTTGATTAAAAATATATTTTAATTAAGATTCGACTCCAGAAACAACAGTGTTCCTTTTAAACACTTCATTATAAATTTAAATTGATTCAACTGAAAGGTCCTTCCTTACTCCCAGACCAACTAATTCTAATCGAAATTATAATTTATTTAACAATTTACTCTACTAAATTGTAATTTATTCTATTTAATAAAATAAATTCGTATAAAACACTCACACGACTTTCTTTTGCCTATTTAAATATTGAAAATTATAACCATAAATTTAATCACAAGTAAATAATATTAAAAATTAAAAACAACCTAACCAGGCACATGTTTTGAAATTTTTCGAGGGGAGGAGCAAAATAAAATATTGTATATGAAATCTAACACACACACACGCACATATATATATATATGATTGCCCATAACGGACGGGTGAAGTGTCAAATTATTTACACTCACTCCGTTCGTTGCAGGGCTAAAATAAATAGTTCTGTTTCTTATCGCATGGTCAGCCAATTAATGACTGAATCATTTTAAGAACAGAAGAGTTAGAGGTGTAAAAGACACTAATCAGAGTTATCTCCTCTGAAAGTAATGGATTTCATTATACAGCCAGACCCTGTGGTGAATAAAGTGAAGGTGTCATTTGCAGAGTGGAAAATATGTGCTTTTCGGAGGGCCCGGCATGCTGATAAGCATACTCTTCCACTCAGTGAGGAAGGCATGGTAAACCACCTCACTCCTCGTTTTACTTAGTAAAACCTCTACAGGTTCAAACCAGCTTTTTGGCTGATGACCTAAACAACAACAACATCTGTTATTAGCCAGGGTCCGTCACCCACCCTAAGGGGCATCGATGTCGTGTGATGCCGTAGTAGGCGTTTTGTGCTGCGCCAGAGACTACCATCCTTCTCGTTCAGAGTTCCTGTATAATTTTCGTATAAGCGGGTGTTGTGTGTTTGAATTTGCTGTTTTAGCTCGTTTGTCAGCCGGTTTAAGCGACGTTTATCAGATGGTAGGCGAGTTCTCTGCCAAGTGTTACGGGCGCGGCGTTTTTCACGAATAAGTTCCCTGATATGAGTGGGATAGTGTGGGGCGTCTGGGACATTTGGACGGTATGGCAGTGATGCCTTCCATGCACACTGTTGAACAGAGGTAGTAAATAAATCAACAGCATCATCTACCTCCGTGTCCGTTTTAATTGATAATGGGATATTTAAGGCGTGTTCTAAATTGAACTGGAAGAGATCCCAATCCATAGGCCCGGGAGTAAGACTCGGTCTGCGTTCTGTAGAGACTGGTTGGTCTGAAACCGTTAAAAGTATGGGGGAATGATCTGATGAGAGGTAATTTACTGTGGTTATTTCAATAGGAAGGTGTGATAGATTCTTACAAACAAAAAAGTCAAGGAGGTCTGGTAATTTGGTATATTGTATTTAACATTTTTTACTATATAATATAATTTTTCTTGGTTTTATGCAACTATATTTTTGAAGGCACTAGCCTATATAATTTTAAGTCACTGTCTTATAATTTTAAGACAGTGGTTAGTAACGATGTATTTGTTTAATATCTTAATAATAGCAGACCAAGATTCGATTCCACTAACTTCCGACGTTTTGATCAGACTATACTGATGTGGACATAATTTATTAAAAGTAATCACTTTACACAACATTACAGACATTATGTATAGATACATTGTACCCTACGGAAATAAATCAGTGCAAAATATAAAGACAAATTGATTGTCAATTACAAATTCCAACTACATTGAAAAGGGGACTTTGATAATGCAAATGGTGATATCAAAGGAAAGCAATCAACTGGTGCCAAACAGAACATCTGACATAAATGAACTTGTTTGGACATGTTAAAAGCAACAATATACATTATTCTGATAAGGTTTTTCAACGAAATTTATGTACAGTCACTAAAAAAAATTTAAATAATTTTAACGCTAATCGTTTAATTCAGTTACTTAATTTATTTAGTTTTATTTTATTTATAAAGCCTATTTTTATGACCTGTTAGGTCATAAAAAACTGTTTTCAAATGAATAACAAGAGATAAAACTCAAATTTAGAATTTAAAATAATGATAATGGAAGTAAAACATAGTAGATGAGAAACATGAAAAATCCCAAAAACTAACACCTAAAAAAGTTTTGAAGGTTGTTTCCCTTATTTTATTAACTGCCCATAATATTAATTAATTTTTCTTAAAGTAAGAATTTTAAGCTACAAAGCCTTATGGATATTCTCATGAGAATAATAGCTCGAAACATAACTTAGGCTACCTATTTTTGGGATAATTTTAATCAATATTTAATATATATTTTTGATATAAATGCTAAATAATAATATATTGTTGTATTTTTATACACGCTAAATATATATTTTATATCTGCTAAAATATATATTCTACAGGTAAATATTAAAAAAGAGATAATTAAATTAGATATAAACAAAAATTATGCTAACAAAATTCAGTTATCAAAATGATAACTTCTACGTTAAATTAAAATTTTATTTAAATGTTTTTAATTTGCGGAAAAAATCTACAGTTTTATAAATTTAGGAGATACATTGAAGAAAAAATATTAAATTTCACAGAAACTTTGTGTAAAAAATTGTTTTTTGTTTTAATCCTATGTTTAGGTACTGAAAAAATTTGAAATGAAAGAGATTTCACTAGAAATCAAACAGGACAGCAACCTAAATTAAAAAAGATACAAACGAACAAAATTAGCCATAAAATATTATACGTACATATGTTTCTATAAAACGTACAAAAAAATCAAAAAAAAATCCGGATGTACCGGGAGGCATCGCACAAACTTTATGAGTTGATTCAGGACATGAAAATAAATAAAAAAATATTTTGAAAATATCTTTTCTCGTTTTGTGAACAATTTGTCTTTTTTGTTTATGTTTTGTAAGGGTTTCTGTATAGTTATAGATTGTGATATATTTTTATACATTTTAACACTCAAACTCTAACAAAATAATTGAAAATATGATAACTAGGTTTTTAACATTTTTAAATATTGGTTATTTTAAAGTAAGTTTAGTCTCTTTTGCTCTATATGAATATATAGGGAAGGAAAATATTTTCATGTCGACTGTTTGAAATCAAGTTATACGTCCTCAGGGATATATATCAAGGATATACGTTTTCAGGCCTACTAAACAAAAAAAATGTTTTTAGTAATTGGTTTGTGTATTTTTTTTGAACAAAATCTCTAAAGAACGGAATATTATATGAAGTTGAAACTTAGCACATAAGTTAGGTACCACAAGAGGACCCGCCAGGGAAATTTTTTATTAAAATCGGCCAACCGGAAGTAGTAATTTGTTCGTGTGATTTTTATTTTTTTTCAGACTAGGACCAGACCCTCTCCTCCTCTAGACCTACAGGAACAAATAATTATAGCCTACAGAGGATTATCAGTCACGTTCAAGAATTGAAATAGACACTTTAAATTTTATAAATCTTTTCAAGTATTTAATTTTAATACGTATTTTTGAGTAATTTTTACATAAATAATAATTTTCAATACTGATCAAAGTCAGTTCAGTCGCATCCTAGAAAGGCGGCCAAGAGGCCATTTTGTAACGACCCACCGATACGTGAATAAACAAAATTGGCGGTACCAATGCAGTAGACGTATTATATTTACTTACCATCTATTTCGCAAATATAACGTTTGATAATTTTACTTAGAAATTGTTTTTGTCAACTGGTTGTCATCCATTCCATACAGGTGTCCGCAAATATTGAGTTTTCATTTTCTAATCGTTTCCATTATTTCTTCACTTTCCTTGTTGATTTACAGTTCTTCTCAACTACATTGTCCGTCTTATCATTATAATTAATAATTAAAAATTTATTTGTAATTATTAATCGTGTCGATAAATAATTGTTATAAGTTTAAAGAAGTCTGTTTATTATCTATTATACCCAGATCCCGAAGGTGCTTTTTTTAAATATTACAATATATTATTATGTAGTGGTAGTTTTATAAATATTCTAAAAAGTTTGAAAATACAATTATTACCATACATGCAATAGTATCTTCATACAATAATAATATTATCAATAATACAATAATTACCAATTATACAATAATAGTATTATCACACAATGATAATATTATCAATAGTACAATAATTATCAATTATACAATATTAGTATTATCATACAATAATAATATTTTCAATAATACAATAATTATCAATTATACAATAACAGTATTATCATACAATAGTGACAACGGATTTGGCGGAAAATGTTATGAATATTAAAACTCAGGAAAATCACTTACAAATATATTAAAAAGAAATTTATGGGGCGCTAAAATCAGAATACATTTGATAACTAATAAAATTCAGTAAGATAAATTTACTAAGGTAAAAAGAGAAATAGAATTTCTTGTAAAAATGAACTTAATTTTTCAAGTAGAACAAATTGATTAAAAACCGTGAAATTATTTGTAATATTCCCATGTATAAAACAACGTAGGGTAAAAATGAAACAAAAACTTGATTTATTAATGTGCTTTAAATCCTAATATTATTCGCTACAAAGAATCAAAATTTGCGATTAACTTTTTTAGTAAGATGATTTCATTTTTAACGATAAAATTAATGGATAATTTTTCTAAGGTAGCTGTTGTATTTTACTTTTATTTAAAAAAAAGGTCGGTTGCCTTCCTTCCGGGTCTATGGTAGGAGTTCTTTTGTCATGAATTGGGAGTATATCCGGAGGGGTTTTTCCTTCACAAAAATTTATATTACAGGTAATAACTTAAAACTTTTTACCTTTATCAATTTAATATTTATAAAAAATGTATGTAAGAGATATCTTTTTTTTTTTTTTTTTTTTTTTTTTTTTTTTTTTTTTTTTAACTTTAATAACTTTATTTGCAACTATATACTACGATACAACGAGCAAATTAGATGACAGTAAACAAAGGATGACAAGGAAAGAAAAAAAAAAAAATAAATAAAAATAAATAAATGAAAAAGAACAGTGATACCCATTGGTATATGTTCTATGAAATAAAGTTCATGATACATGAATGATAAATAACAACAGAAGAAAAAAAAGAAGAAAGAAAAATAAAATAAATCACTTTATAGAAGATCTCTGGCCCATTGACGTTTCAACCTGCGTTGCGGATTTCCTGGTAGTGATGCATCCGATAGTTTGGTGATTAATTCGTTGGGGTGATCATGCAATTTTCTATGAAAAACACTGTAGCTGGACTTAACTACTTCACTTATGAACGGAGTATTAAGGTCGTCATGTAGAATTTTGTTGTTGACATAAAAAGGTGCGCAGGTGATTAAACGTAGGCATTTTGACTGAAAGGCTTGTAATTTTTGTAGATTGCTCGGTTTAGCTGTGCCATAAATTTGTAGTCCATAGGTCCATATTGGTTTGAGATAAACTTTGTATAGTAATAGTTTAGATTTTAGAGTCAGTGAAGAGCGGCGTCCAAGAAGTCGAAATAGTTCTTTCAATTTGGAGTTCAAAGTCAGTCTTTTGGTTTTTATATGAGTCGCCCAGGTGAGCCTCTTGTCAAAGTGAAGTCCAAGGTATTTAACTTTTTGTCGTTGTGGTATCGGTTTATTGTCGAGGAATAGTTGAGGACATTCGCCTTTCCGGAGAGAAAAGGTGACATGCACTGATTTGGAAGCATTGAATTGGATCCTCCAGATTTTTAACCAATAATTTAAAAAGTTAATGTGACTTTGTAAATTATTACTTGCTGCTTCTGGCTTTACATCAGAAGAAAGGATGACTGTATCGTCAGCATAAGTCGCTAAGGTGGTGTTAGCAGATGCAGGTAGATCTGATGTATAGATGCTGTAAAGCAGTGGCGACAAGATTGATCCTTGTGGAACACCAGCGACGATTTGTTTGTAGTCAGACAAGAGAAATTTAAGAAATTTTTTATATAATGTTGTAAATTAAACACGTTTTTAAAACACAGAACGCTTTAAATTATAATAATATTTTAAGCTAATTTTAATTTTAAATAACCATCCATTTTAATTGAATTTGTGTTTCAACATTTTGATTTTGAAACTCTTTTATCCAAGCGAGATAAAAATAATATTGTTGTCAGCGGAACCAACTTTTATTCCGGGGTCCCTGGTTCGATCGACTCTAGCATTTTCACAAATTATGTATCACCTTACACCATTAGCTACGCACAAGCCAAGCCCTGCGCATCAACAATCACAAAAAAAAAATCTTTTGTGAAACACTCACAAGACTTTCTCTTTCCAATGTAAATTATGAAGCTATTACCTACGTTTAATCAGTAATAAAAATATTAAATGAAAAACGTAACCTAATTTTAATCATAAGTGAATGACGCACGATGAAAACCAACATGCGTTCGACTTTAAAATACGGAAAATCACTAATTGATACGAAACCAAGCTCTGTAGAAACAAATGCTTAAAATAAAAGTTGTAGGCTACGTTTCTTATTTTTTCTAACGTTAAGGCCTAACTATTATGAAGCCTACTTTTGCTGTAAAATGCATACTAAGGCTACAATCTTAAAAAAAGTAATTTTTTACCAATGCTGATGAGCAATATACAGAAAATCACTAGTTTTCGCTAAGCTATGCGTCAAAGAAAGAAATTTTTGAAATAAACGTTGTAGGATTTTATTAATTTATAAGTTTAATTATGTACACGTTTTCCCTAAAATGCATATTAAGGCCACAATCTTTAAAAAAAATTTACCAAGAGAGCATAGTCCTTTCAAGGATTTCAGCAGACATTGCGGTTATCCTATCGTGCAAAGCTGAAAAAGAGTAATGAATAATGGGATTATTGACAAAATTGTATGAATTAACCGGATAATTCGTACAATTCGAGGATATTAGCCTATTTTTGGTTGACTCTGATTTTGACACCAGTAGCTTAAACGCTGGAATTGCAGTGGAGAGTTTAAAGAAGGTTCTGTTCAGGTGAATCCTTATTTTATTGATGCATGTTTGCATCGACGCATCGCTCCCCCATAAGCCAGAGCCGAAGCTCCTCCTAGGTCAATTCCTAGAGCCTCTGGGACAATATTGGGATAATAGCACAATCACTGGGTAAAAAAAAAGTTATAAAGAAACCCAATTTAAGTTTTACAAGACTTTGGCTATTCCAGTATTGTTGTACGGTATAAATCCTGGATATTGTGAGGAAAGATGAACGATCCAGGCAGCGGAAATGAGGTTATTGAGAAGAGTTCAGGGGTGTAGTTTGATGGAAATGGGAGAAACATTTAATATGAATGAGTGAAGATGATGGGGAAAACGGCCATTAAACTACACACATGATGGACGAAGAGATGTAAGTAGGCCGCGAAAAAGATGAAAAAGAATGAAGGTAAAGAAAAAACAGAAAATAGGAAATAGGAGATAGGAAATAGGAGAATAGGGAATAGAAAATAGGAAATATGGAGTAAGAATAGGAATAGGAATAAAAATAGGGAATAGGGGAATAGAAAAATAGCCTAGGGAATAGGGAATAGGAAGGTAACATAACATAAGATAAGATAGGATAGGAAGATACGAGAGTTGAAGATGAAGTCGAAACAAGTCGGTAGGCCTAATCCATGGCAAAAAGGAGAAGATTAAGGGATTGTAATGATTTTGAAGTTTATTTCTTTAAATACAACTTAAAGGTATAATTTTGAAATCTAACGGGATTAGGATTAGAAATTTCAAAATCACTTACCAAGATTACCTGCAAGCCAAGTGTAACTAACAAACGAAATTTCAAGTTTCTGGGGTGTTGATTGTAAATACCGTATTTGTTTGTTTGTAATTTTATGAGTAAATGGATTTTGTTATATGGATTTTGTTATACGTACAGATTAAGTGAAATATGTTTTAGATGATTAATGAAATAAATTTTTTGTATAAAGTAATTAGTAGATGTCATAATAGAATAGAAGCAATTATTAAATACATTAATAAACATCGCCTAATATTATTAAGTATTTTGTCAGTAATTAGGATGCAACTTGTATCATTAAAAATATACCCTAACTTAATCTCAAATGACATGGGCTAAATTAATGATACGCCAAAAAATATACAGTAAGCCTCTGAACAAACTTTTTACCCTTCCTTTCCTTTTGCTACGTAATTTAAACTACAGGAAAGCACGAAAGTTACTTGACATTAAAAGATTAGTAAGTTAAAATTATATTTTGGAGAATACAAAATAAATTAAATAAATTAAAAATAAATACGCATTGGCGTAGTTAGTAACGTGCTTGCTTCTCATCATGCGATCCTGGGTTCGAATCCCACTCAGACACGGCATGCTTTCATTCGTTACAAAAAATCATTTCATCCTCATACAGTTGCACCCCAACGTAGTCGCTAATGAACTTGCAGTAGATGCTACATAAAATAAATAAATAAAACAAAGAGAAGAGAAAAAAAAATTTAACTCAAATTTTCATTAAATTCCGAAGTTATCAGATTAAAGGGACAGATTGAATATTTTACACATTACATAATTATGTTATGCTGTTGTTAGGTCATCATACGTAAGTCTTGTTTTAACTTCAAGAGGGTTTATTATGTAAAACGAGCAGTGAGGTGATTTACTATTGCCGTTTTCACTGAGTTGGAAAGTACGCTTATCAGCATGCTGGGTTCTCTGAAGAGTACACGTTCCCATAGTTTTATACCCATATTTACAGAGAAGAGGTAAAAGTGTAAAATACACTAGTCAGACATTCATTATTCAGCCAGACTTGTGGTGAACGAAGTGAAGGTATCATTAATTTGCAGGGTGGAAAGTAGATTCTTTTCAGAGGGTGTGGCATGCTGATAAACATACTTTTCCACTCAGTGAGGAAGACATAGGGTAAAACATCTCACTCTTCATTTTACTTATTAAAGCTTTTAGACTTGAAACAGCCGTTAGGATGATGGCCTAAACAACTACAACAACAAAAACATTGTTAATTAAAATGTGCTATTTTGATGTACTTTTTAGTTTCAATATTTTACCTCTGTAAATTAAAACATCCCTAAATCATAAAAATATCCATCCCTTCAGATTCGAATTAGAGACGTCCGACTGTATTTTTTCTAAAAGTAATTAAATTTTCTGGAAAAAAACTACATAGATAGAAGAAGTTATTCGTTTGAAATAGTGAAAGATGTCAGATTCATTAGTTGGAGAAAAGAACAGAAAATTCTATCGCTGAAATGGAATTACTGAAAATATACCATAATGAATTTAACCGTAGTATAACATGACTTTGACAGTAAGAGACAGGTTGAGTGTTAAATTATTTGCATTAAATCTGTTAGTAACACTGCTACAAAAATAGTTCTGTTTCTTATTATATGGTCTATTAATAAAATGACTGAATCATTTAAGAACAGAAGAGGTAAAATTGTAAAAGACACTAGTTATGAGTTATCTCTTGGTCAGCCCGTTGGCGTAGTGATTAGCGCAACTGGCTTCCACGCTGGGGTCTCGGGTTCGATTCCTGGTCAGGTCTCATTTTTTCATCACTCATTTTCATAATCATCATTGTCCATCGTCTGCATTTAAAGAAATTGCAGAACAGTCAGATGTAAAACAAAAAAAAAACAAATAGCCAAAATTATATGTCTGAAGCATTTTGAAAAAAAAGAGGTACAGGTGAAAGATACACTAGTCAAACATTCATTAATTAACCAAACCTAGTGGTGGATGAAGTTAAGGTGTCATTTGCAGAGGGGAATGTTGATGTTTTTCAGCAGACATGGCATGATAATAGGCATATTTTTCAACCGAATGAGAAAAGCTCACATAATCTTCCTATTGTTGTTTAGTTCATCATCCGAAAAGCTGGTTTGAACCTCTAGCTACAGGCTTAAAAATCTGGTGTGAAACACTCACACAACTTTCTCTTGCCAATATAAATAATTAACAATAAACCTAGCATTAGTAACAAAACATTAGAAATAAACAAAAAAGTAACCTCAAAAAACATAACCTTATTTTTAATCATGAGTGAAAGACGCAAAATTAAAATCAACCTCAGTTTGGCTTAAAAATACGGAAAATCACTCTTTCACGCTAAACTAGGTGCTGTAGAGAAAAATGCACAATATAAAAGTTGTAGATCGTTTAATTTCCTATAAATTTTATTATACTTTTTTGTCACGTAACCATGCCGGAAGTTGCATTTTAAATGCATACTAAGGCCGAAATCTTAAAAAATCGATTTTTCTCACGTCTTCGTGAAAAAAAACCAGAAAATTGCTAATTACCGCTAAACTAAGCGATATACAGAAAAATGTTTGATATAAAAGTAGTAGTATTTTCAATTCTCTACAACTTTTATTATATAAAATTTTGCGATAAAATGCATATTAAAGCCGTAATCATAAAAAACAATTTTTTTTACGTGAAAACAGCCTTACCAAGAATTTCAGCAAACATGGTCCCTACCCTATCTAGTGAAGCGTAAGAAATTTAGTAAACCAGCCGATTTACAAAAAATCGTAGGAGCAGTTTTTGAGAAAATCGCAAAAAAGTGAAAAATTACACGAATAAACTACTACTTCCGGTTGACCGATTTTGATGAAAATGTTCTTGTCGGGTTTGGTAGTAGTGTCTAACTTAAGTTTCAAGTTTCAAGTACGTACCATGTTCTGTTCTTGAGATATTCTGCTCACACACACTCACACACGCACACACACACACACACACACACACACACACACACACACACACACACACACAGACCAATCTCTAAAAACATGGTTTTTGGGTTCATGGGTCTGAAAACGTGCAGATCCGGTGAAAACTCGATTTTGAAAATTCGACATGAAAACAATACTTTCCTTCCTGTATATTCATATAGGCAAGAGAAAGTTAAAAAAAGAGTGAGGTGGTTTACATTATGCCTTCCTCACTGAGTGAAAAATTATGCTCATCAGCATTCCAGAACCTCTGTAAACCATCTATTTACCACTCTGCAAATGACACTGTTGCTTCATTCACCACAAGTTCTGGCTAATTAATGAATGTCTGACAAGTGTATTTTACACCTGTACCTCTTCTGTTCGAAAATACTTCAGTCATATAATTTTGGCTTTCCATGTGATAAGAAACAAAATATTTTTTGTAGCCCAGGAGCTATCAGATCGGGTGCAAATAATTAAACACTCCACCTACCTGTTATGCGCATAATATTAAATTACAAAGGTTAGAAATGTTAATAGAATACCAATTTGATTGTAAAACGATAACGACAAATATTTTTTACTGAATACTGTAAATTAATAATTAAGTTACATATTACTCGCTGTATTAGTACACAAACTTAGAGATATACATAAAATAGCAAATGCAAAAGTATACATAGGACAACATAAAAACAGTATAAAGTAAAGTCAGAGAAACGTGAACAGTACATGCATACTTAAGTAATACGAAACAGAAAATTAACGTACTAAATTACCCAAAATTTTAGAGATTCTAAGGAAGTAAAAAAATAAATAATTTATATGAATACACAATACTTCTTTTAACTTGTTTCTATATCAAATAATATACTAAGCAAGAAAAGGTTGCATGCCTTTACTAAATTGTTATAAAAGTTAACTAATATAGTTTTCACGGTTGATAAGCTCTGCTGTTCCACACGTTTAGACCAATTAGAACGTTTGCCAGCGTTGTCAGATTGTACCTGACAAACATTACGCGCACATTCGTATAAGAGCCGGAATAGATCACTTTTTATCTATTTTTATAAGTATTTTTTAAAATTATTATTTAAAATTGGTGAGTTATTTCGAATACTATAATTTCAAAGACGAAGAACAAAAATTTTAATATAGGGCAAAACGTTCATCTTGTTTTATTAATTAAAGGTGGCTTAATTAGATGGCAGCCTTCTGATTGGTAGCAGCAATGTGGTGATGGAACGGTGGGGACCTCCACCACGAATAAGTTGCCCAGCGTGGTATTGGCATCATCGTGGCAGACCGGTTTGTTAGGTAGAGGGAAACCATCACCACCATATAGGTGGTAAAGTTCTACCACTATCTACTTCTAGATCACTGACAAGAGGGACGGGTCGAATCATACTGTAATAAAGTTGTGCAATATGGGCTTTGCTATTTAGGGTTTAAAAGAATTTAAAGATGAAAACTGCAAGGTGAATGTAAACCCAAACCTTCTGTGCAAAATTTAAAGATGAAACTATACATTTTGTTTCAACAATTAAAATATTTTAGGGTCGAATTATAAAAACCACACTGAAATGTGTCCATCAATATTATAATAATATTCCCCTTAATTGAAAACATAAAGTTACAAATTTTTTTATTAATTTTTTTCTTATTGTTATTCAGGCTCTCATTGGAGTAAATCTAGTCAAGGATGGAAAGAGTGTTCCTGGAAACTTTTCTTCTTTGCCCAATACTCTTTCATTCTTTTAGATCTCTGGAATCTTTTATCCTCTCTTATACTTAAGCCTGTACTTTCTTTGTGTTAGAGTTTTGATTTTTAATTTCGTTTTTCTGGTTTTAAGAGTAGTTTTTCCTCCCTCTCTAAAATGTGTTTTTCCGTTATTTCTAGCTCCTCAAGGTTTTCCTCTTTTTCCCGTAGCCAATTATTCTTAACTTTATTTCTTTATTAGTAAGTTAGCAGTTTCTTGGTCAGTCTTTCTTCAGTTAGCCTTACTAAGTGACTATAAAAGGCCAATCTTTTTTCCTCATAATGTTTAGTAAGGACTCGTTCTTCTTATTTGTATTTTTCATTAGGAAGAAGCCTGTGTTTTCCTTCCACTACACATTTTTTTGTTAATGATCGTTCTTAGAATTCTAAAAAGTGACTAATTAATATAAAAATAATAAAAATACTAATCATAGCTAGTTGCTAATTAATGAAATAATTGCTAGTGATTGGTGCGAATTGACTTGCACAACAATACTAATTTATTCTCAACTACCAATTTCAGAACTATATTAACATTTATAGTATTATTTCAAGGTGCCGTATACAAGGGTTATTTATGAAATAAGATATTCACGATTCCCGTTAACGTAGCGGTCCTTCAAAACAAACTGAAATTTGCAACTTTGCCACCAGAATAGTAGCGCAATCAAAACTTCAAAATTTACAAAGTATTTACTTCGCAAAATCTTGTTCCGTCGTTTACTAATTTTCATTTTCGATTTTTTTGCAGAATCCGTAATATAAAGTGTCTGCTATTTGACCATGTTATGTGAATTCATGATTCATATGCTATACAAATTGTTTAAATCGATTTGGTGGAACTCTGAATTTTAAGAATAAAATGAGTCTGCTCACAAAATTCCGAAATAATGAGATTTAACGTTTTCAATACAAAATTTTAGAAAGAAGGTATGTAGCCTACAATGTTAATTTTTAATTTTGTTTTATAGTGAATAAATCATACCTAAAAGAAATAATTGTATTGGTTCTTTAGTTTTCATTATATAAAACGTAAACAGTATTTTTGAGAACATCTATAGATGGTAAAACTAATTTCAAAAATCAAAATTTTAAGATTGTGTTTTGAATCAAAAATGTTTAATAAAAATGAATGGGAGTTGTAAAATTTTATATTTTTTAGTTTACAATTCTGAGTTTGAAAATTGTATCATACGGTTCATTGATTTATAACCAGGTTTTATATTGTTTACTAAGAAAAGAATATTTCATACGAAAAATCTATTGGTGAGATTCAGTTTACAGTTTTATCAAGAATGTAATAGCAATTTGTTTCGGTAGGCTATGAATAAAACAATGAATAAGTTTAGCTAATAATACTTTTGAATAAAGAAATAAATAAACTTTGTCACATAAAATATTACACAATGAAATATTAAAATTTAAAATTTATAGTAATTGATTACAAAATATATTATTATTGTCGTAATGTGTTTATATTCCCAAGTCAACTGAATTGTTTATTAAACAGTTCACAATACGATACCAAAAACGAAACAGTTAAACATAATTGTATACCATAATAATACTGGTTATTTTTATACAGGCTACCCGCAATGTAATGTTTTTTATAATTGAAAAATAATTTTATACATATTTCTGAACATAAATTTGAACAATTTCGAATATAAAATTATGATCTTTTGATTATAAGGAGAGAGTGGAATGAAAAAATTAAAAAAATCGATTTTTTGTTGTTTTCGTTAAAAATATAGTTTGATATGTGCGCTTTAAAATGGCTTTACACGCTTTATACGCTTTTAAAGAATCATGTTGCTATTGCAACTTGAAAATATTTTATTAATTTTTTTGTGATTTTATGTTTAAGCTGATTTTGCCATCTGTCACGAAATTTTACAATATAATCTTCCCTTTCGATTAATATTTTACTGTGATTTATAATTACTATTTTTTCACATTGCCGTCTCTATTTTATTTATTCATAGTTTGGCAGTATAACCTAAAAGTTTATAACCTGCACTATTTTTGTTGTGGTCTGTCTTTGTTTACACTCGTGTTTTTGTTTTAAAACTTCAACGCTAATATTTCAAAACGTCATTTTTAGAACTAGTGTACCTTTTTCTCAGCTTCCACAAAAGGTACAAGGCTGAATTTTTTATGGAGTATGTTAATCGTCCAGTTCTATTGAATGTGCCGTTTTGAAAAATATTGAAAATTGTGGGAGAAATAAATATTTTCGATGAAAAAAATGGTCTCTTTTTAAAAAAATTGTGAAAATCAAAATTATTACCAGAATTAAATGCTACAAATTCTAATTATGTACCAAAGAGTGGCCTTTCATACAAAAAGAGTTTGTAGCTCTAGCTGTGGTGGTTGCTGAGAAAAAGGTACAAACATTAACATTGCTTATGATATGGATCCACACTCCATTTAAATTGAAATAAAATTTATTAAAATAAAATAAAATTTAACACAGTTAAATAAGTAGATAATTTAATTGCAGTAGAGAGATAATATCTCATTACCACACACTTACTGGAAATACAATGTTAACAAAAATATAATATTACAATTTGAAACACTAGAATTAATTTCTCAACGTCCGATTAGTTATAAAAATGAGATTAATAAAATAAATTTATTATTAAAAGTTAGATGTATTCTTGGTTACTTTTCAGCATAACCACTCTTTAAATTGAGGCATTTATCATACCGTATCGAATGACTCTTCTCAACTACGATAATGCTGAAGGTTACTGTGAAACTTTGAGACGGTTTTAAAGCTTTCAAACAGACGAAAGGCTCCAAGACACCGTGAAGACCCATTTCAAATCAGTGGTGGAAACATTTTATGAAGATGGTATTGGAAAGCTTGTACACCGGTACGACAAATGCCTCAATTTAAATTGTGATTATGTTGAAAAGTAACCAAGGATGTATGTAACTTTTAATAATAAATTTATTTTATTATTCTCATTATTTTCATTTTTATAACCAATCGGATGTTTAACTTTGCCGGCCGCATTGGCGTAGTTGGTAACGTGTTCGCCTCTCATCATACGGTATTGGGTTCGAATCCCATTCAGGCACGGCATATTTTCATACATTACAAAATATTAATTCAACCTTCACCGTCTGCATTACCCGTAATTGCAGAACAGTCGGACGTTAAACAAAAAAAAATTGAATGTTGAAAAAATTATCCTCGTAATTTTTTTTTCTGATTATTATAAACGGGATTATTATGAACGGGAGTGTAGCAAGGAGAAGAATTTGTAAAGTAAGACTACCTTTGAAATTTTTTCTCTGAAGTTTTGGTTGAACGTTAGTTTCCTGTCAAAGGTGACGCCGAGGTACTTTAGGGGAGATGGCACGATGGTTTTAACTCAAAATTCCGATTTTTGGTTTTTTATGTTTTTCAATAGTTTAGGCCTAGATCTACCAGAAAACACATTAAATTACTTAAAAAAATATTTTTTTTATGAAAAAATTAAGTTTATATCAAGTTTACACAGAAAAATTATGTTACCGAGAACGAGTTTCTTTTCACAATTTTAGCCTATACTGCTCGTTTTACCGCAAAGAGAATTTTAGTTTTTAATATATCTCATCACTGTTTTTTGTATTTTTACCTCAGCTTTCTAAACAACTGTCAATGCAATGTTTACTAGTTTGTGTACATTTTGTTTTTGATTTATGCCTTCTTGTTTCTTGCGTTTTCCCGTAAATTTAGATTTTTAGCACTAGGTACATTTTTCTCAGAACCAATAAACCTACCAGGCTAAAATTTTTACCAGTTAATTATCTTACATATCCACATATACTAATATTTTTGTGACTTCCTCCGGTGCTCCAAAAATTAGTAATACGCAAAAAACGTAGAAAACAATTTGTAAAACTTTTATATTATTTGTAGTATTTTAAAAGAATGGTATGGTATGGTATGGTCCAAAGATTAAATTCAAAAAATGTCAGTAGCTTGAGAAGAAACCTGACACCTATGGTGTGTAAAGTTTAATTTTTCTTTCTTTTACCAATCCTATGAAAAATGTACCTAAAAATAGCAAATTTAACATTGGCGGGGTACAAAGTACAGGTTCCCCTTAACCATCGTAACCCAGACTAGGGCATATCCTTCTATTTTGAGCGGCGGCAGTTGCATCCTGTGGCTGGAGAAATTGAAGCCAGTACTTTTCCTCGTATTTCCATCTGCGGAAGATTGTTCAGATACACTTAGTTTTATACCAATCAGAAGGAAGAAGGAGACTCCAATTCGCTCTGATTGGTCGAAGCGAAGTCTTTTCCGATTGGTGTAAGCTTACGTTAATAGTCAGTCATATGCATGCACAATGTATACTGAATAGTCTGACAATACATCACTAAAATGGAAGGTTTATGACACTATCTAAGAAAATTTTAGTTTATTTTAAAAACTGCATAGCGGAAGATTTTTAAAATGAGACGGCAGGTTTTTATAAATTTTTACCGAGGCGTCATGATGTATTTTTCTTTATATCCTATGTTTCTATGTTGAATAATTCTAAAACAATTTGTACACGGTCTGGTACGAAGGAAAGTGTAAGTGAAGGAAGAAATTAAAGGTAAATCACGGCAAACAGCAATGACGTATAATTTATTCAGGAATAACATGGTAAACAAGAGAAGAGTTAAATGCAGTTTTGTTAAAGTTACTGACAAGTAACTTTTGAACCACCGTGAAGAATCCAACGTAAAATACAGAGACAACTGAAAGTAACCGAGAGAGAATTGTAACCGAACAATACTTGGAGATGTTTTAATGAGACCGCTGGCACCTCCTCTGCCATTCATCAGTTTTTGTTTCATTTTCTCTCCTGTCTTATATTTTCACTTTCGTTTGTATTCCAAAAATTTATCATATTTCCCTCTTTACATTATATTCTTTTTCTCAAAAAAATTTAACTTTTCGTACCTACATCATTTCCCCCTACCTTGATCTTCCTTCTATCCATTTGCCTACTCCACTCGAAATCTTGTTATGTTCTAGTTTTAAGATAACTTATCTAGATATTCTGACAAGCAAACATGTTAAACGAATGACTAGCAAGAAGTTTTAAATTGTTTTTCCTCTATCAGATGTTTTGAATTTAATTAATTTCCTTCATTTAATTTAATTAAATTACTGTTAATAATATAATTTTTAATTTATCTGCATCTTTAAAATAAAAGGAAAAGCTCTCACTAAATGATTCATTATTAATTATTTACTTCTTCATAAGCCTAAAGAGCTGAAATTCTTTTTTTTCTTTACGGATAAAAACATTGCTTGTTCCAGCTTTTATCCATCTCCTTCGTGGTCGGCCCAGCGACCGTTCTCCTTGTGGATGGTATCTTAAGGCTAGTATCGATTCTCTGGCATGCAGCTTACATGTTGGAACCACCTCCCGCTATATTGTTCAATTCTCTGCCTCACAGATTTCGTTCTATTCAAATCATGCCGGATTGTCCCACTATTGATGTGATCCCTAAGTGTCGCTCCTCTCAGTAATCTCAAAAAACGCAACTCAGCTGCTTCCAACTTCCTACCTCAGATTTCCTTTGGACCCATCTTTCACTGCTGTACAACAAAAGAGGCAGTTACACTACGTCACACAATCTCAACTGCGTTTCTAAAATAATGTGCCTGCAGAACTGAAATAATGAGTCTATATATTTTCTTAGCGGTTGAAAACAAAAAGTAAACCATTTTTATTTCGTTATCTTACACATTATTGGTAAGCACCCTTAACCAAAAAATAGAAATAAAAAATTACAATCGAATCCGGTTAAGTATATTGAACTGCTAGCGACCAATTTATATAGTTCACTATAGTCTATAACCGGATAAGTAGTTTTATTTTCTCTTGCCCTATACGAATATATTGGAAAGAAAAGTGTTGTTTGCAAATTGATTTTTCCAAATCAAATTTTTACCGGAAATACACGTTTTCAGACCCACTGAACCCAAAACACAAATGTCTTTAGTGATTGGTCTCTCTGTGTGTGTGAACAAAATATCTAAAAAACGAATTATTTTACGAAGTTGAAGTTTGAAATTAAGTTAACGACACGAATATTTCTATAATCGGTCAACCGAAAGTAGTAGATTATTCGTGCAATTTTGTACTTTTTTTTGGATTTTTCAAAAAATGGCTCCTACAATGTTTTTTTTTTTTTTTAATTTGCCTCATTTACTACATTATTTTATGCTCCAGGGTAACCGCCGTGTCTTCTAAAATTCTTGAAAGACTTGTGCTCTCGTGATAAAAAATAAGTTTTTTTAATTAATGGAGTTTTAATATACACTTAAGAGCAAACAATAAAGTTAAAGTTAAGTTACTAATTAAAGTTGTAGAAAAATAAAAACCCACAACTTTTATTTTTAGCATTGTTTCTACAACGCATAGTTGTGTGTCAGTTAGTGGTTTTCTGTGTTTTCCTCAATAAAATTGGTAAAAAATTGGATGGGTTTACTATGTATTTACCAACAAAAGTACATAAAAAAAATGTTTATTAAAGTTATACGAAATAAGGAAATTACAACTTTTATTTGAAGCATTTTCTTGTACAGAGCCTAGTTTTAACGTTCATTAGTGACATCCCCGTATTTTTTAGTACTACAGAGGGCTCAAATAAATAGTTCTGTTTCTTATCACATTGTCAGCCAATTAGATGATTGAATCATTTAAGAACAGAAGAGGTAGAGGTGCAAATGACGCTAATCAGAGTTATCTCCACCGAAAGTAATGCATTTCATTATACAGCCAGACCCTGTGGTGAATGAATGAAAGGTGTCATTTACAGAGTAGAAAATATGTGCTTTTCAGAGGGCCTGGCATGCTGATAAGCATACTTTTTCATTCGTTGAGGAAGGGAGTGGTAAACCACCTCACTCCTCGTTTTGCCTAGTAAAACCTCTACACGTTCAAACTAGCCTTTCGGCTAATGACCTAAACAACAACAACCGAGGTTGGTTTTTATTTTACATTTTTTACTAATAATTAAACATAGGACATATTTTTTATTATCTACATTGGCAAGAGAAAGTTGTATGAGTATTTTACACCAGATTTTTCCAAATGTTCCATCCTGTACTAAATTTTTTAAACGTATAAAATATAAATTGATTTTTTAAAATTTATTGTCTAGGTATAAATATAGCTTTAAACACCGTAGATTTATTCTATTTATGCTCAGTTAAAAAATGAATAAAATTAGATGATAAAAATTTAGAGATGATGTAATAGAAAATAACTGATTTCCTTATAGAGATAGTTCTTGAATTGGAAATCTGAAGGTGGAAATGTTGAGTACTTTTCAGAAAGGTGAAAATACTGTTGTATCGTGCGTTCCAACCTAGTAAAAGGAAATCAGTCGTAAAACACCTGATGCTTCGGTTTTGTTAGTAAAACCCTAAAGAAATCAAACCAGCCTTCAGGTTTATGACGTAACCTTAAAACTACTTGTTTCAATTGAGTGTTTTTTCACAGTTCATTCACATTCTACGTGTTCTGCCTCGTCGCAACAAACTTTAAGTAACCTTTTTTTTCAAGCCCACATACTTGCTGAATAATATATCTTTCATTAACTCGTTTAAGTTCTAGTTCCTTGGTCTTACATTTCGTTTCATATTATTGGAAATATTCACAATGAAATTATTCTGTCTCAAAACTTATTTAATACAATAATCATCTTTCTACAGTTTAAGCTTCCAACGAGTGCTCTTTAACATTTGATTCCCCTTTTTAAGGCGAGCAGCACCCTTTCATGTTAACGTTTAAACTGTTTACTAAGCAACCAGAAAATATATTCTCATTCTGTTTTTTTGTATTAAAATTCAGAACGTTTTACACTTTTTTCTGATGCCTTTTACAAAATAAGGTTTTAAAATTATTTCACTGATTTATAAAATTCCCAATATAATACTGCATTAAAAACTGTTTTTAAGATTTTTTTCTCAAAAAATCATATAAGAAAATAAACTAATTCTCTGAAAGATTGGATTTAAGATTGGAGCAATTGGTATTAAATATATACCGTAAAATATTTGAAGTGATATCTTAAATACAACCTAACAAAAAGGTACTTAAAATAGAAATTATGAAAAATGGAAAAAGAAATTCATC
The DNA here is from genome assembly GCA_035578175.1 of Catonia carolina. Taxonomy (NCBI): domain Eukaryota; kingdom Metazoa; phylum Arthropoda; class Insecta; order Hemiptera; family Achilidae; genus Catonia; species Catonia carolina. The sequence goes on from JAQMRL010000001.1 coordinate 423,227,789, forward strand.
CCCTATCCTTAGCCTTTCCCATTGAATGGAAGAGTATGCTTATCAGCATGCCAGGTCCTCTGAATAGCACATATTTTCCACCCTGTAAATGACACCTTCTCATCATTCACCACAGGGTCTAGCTGTACAATGAAATTCATTTCCCTTAAAGGCGATAACACTTTGACTACTTTCTTTAACGTTTCTACCCCGTGTGTTCTTAAACGATACAGTCATGTAATTGGCTGATCGTGTGATAAGAAACAGAACTACTTTTTGTATCCCTGCAATTAATAGATTCAGTTAAAATAATCTAACACTTCACCTGTCTGTTATAGACAAAAATTAGAACTGTATAAAATTTTGATAGCTTGAAATTTTAGTGTGTGAGTGATACAAAAACTTAACAAAAAAACAAATTACTGGTAAAATCAACAAATCCAATTTTTTTTACAGTAACTAGTATACGTCTAACAAGACATATTAATATTATGTTACAATTTTGATTACAGAACCCTCTAGTGGTGGAGAGGAAGGAATTTAAATTATTTACAAAACCATTCATATCTCACTAGATTTTTTATACGTGCACTTCAAATTTTGTTTAATATAAAGCAAAAATTATGATTTATAAATGATATTATTCAGTTAATTATTTTTGCAACTAGCAATATTTTTCCATTGGCCAAAGCAAAAACGTAATTAATTAAAAATAAAAACCTTGTTTCTAATTATAGTAGTATGGACTTATGAATGGTACCAAAAATAAAAAGCAAAATCCTGAATATAATTAAAATATTTCTATTTCTATCTCTGTTTTTGAAGTTAAAAATATAATTAACTATTGGTAAAGTAGAAAAAATAAAATATACGTCCTACATTGATATGATAAAATGTACTTAATTTAAGCTATGCTGTGTTACATTAAAAAACGTGTGATTGGTCTAAGTTCCCTAAAAAGAGATGGCCAGATCGTAACATAAAATAAAAAAAATATTAAAATTATTTGTCCAAAGATGTGACATTCGGAACGGATAATTGAGAATGTATTAAAATGTTAATGCAATATAGAATGAAAAAAATAACTATACATTAATTTTATTATTTAATATTTTAAAGATACTCTTTTAAATAAATATTAAACGACAAAATTTATAAATACATGTAAATATACAGGGTGATTCATGAAGTTCTCCCCCCACTTCTACAGCACATTGTACTAGTAAAAATAATGAAAAAATGTTATATAAACATAGGTCCGAAAACGCTTCGTTAGCGAGTTACAGCTAGCGAAAGTTTCGCCTGGATTTCAGTTCACCAGGTGAAATGAGGTCTTCCTGGAATTGTGGTAAGGTAGATTAAGGGGCGAATTCAATCATTTCTTATGGTTTTTGATCTGATAAATTGAATAAAACAGGTCCCAGAACTGTAAGTTAAATAGTTTTTGAGAAAACCAGTGTCAAATGCAAAAAATGGAGTGAAAATCACATTTTTTCATCTTTGGGCAAGAATAACTTTGTTATTTCACCAAGAAACAGTTAAAATTTTTCAATAAAAAATGTAGAAAATTTTATTCTGAACAAACCGGTGTAAATAAAGTACACAGAAAGCGAATAGTTTTTGAGAAAACCAGTGTCAAATGCAAAAAAATGGAGTGAAAAAAACACATTTTTTCATTTTAGTTTTTCCGGTTAATTTTACTTTGTACTCTTATGAATAAAAACTCATTTAATCAAACATCTATTCGCTTTCTGTGTACTTAATTTACACCGGTTTGTTCAGAATAAAATTTTCTACATGTTTTATTGAAAAATTTTAACTGTTTCTTGGTGAAATAACACAGTTATCCTTGCCCAAAGATGAAAAAATAAGTTTTTTACTCCATTTTTTGCATTTGACACTGGTTTTCTTAAAAACTATTTAACTTACAGATCTGGGACCTGTTTTATTCAATTTATCAGATCAAAAACCATAAGAAATGATTGAATTTGCCCCTTAATCTACCTTACCACAATTCCAGGAAGACCTCATTTCACCTGGTGAACTGAAATCCAGGCGAAACTTTCGCTAGCTGTAACTCGCTAACGAAGCGTTTTCGGACCTATGTTTATATAACATTTTTTCATTATTTTTACTAGTAAAATGTGCTGTAGAAGTGGGGGGAGAACTTCATGAATCACCCTGTATAAAAATAGCTTTAAGATCAAAGCATATTTTATAAAATTTTAATAAATTTTAAGCTGATAAACAGCTGACTCACGGCGACAACTTGACCACTAGATCAAACCGGTTGTTTAAAAATTAATTTAAAACAAAAATTTTACTAAAATAATTTATTTATATGTTGAGTTTAAGTAACCACAAAACATAGTTAATGAACGGAAAATGAACTTTCCGCGTTAACTTTATATTGGCTCGGTTCCAGTTTGAAACAAGCTGAAAATCAACTATTACAGCAAACATACATGCTTCTTGTGAGAAAACATTGTGGTCAAAATTCCACTTGTTAGTAACTCTAATCAGTGATAAACCAAATAGAGCATTTCATTACGTTAAAAACATGAACTCTAAAAAACATTTAGTTTGATTTATAAAAACACGTAATACAAAGAAATTTATAAGGATTTTTAAATGTTTTATTCGTTTTTATTTACCTATTTATCGTGTAATATGTTTTTAATAGAACAATAAATAAATTTATTACACAGATGATTATCATGAAAAAATAAATAAAAAATAATAAACACCGTTCACAGTTGATACAAATTACAATAAAGGTTTAAATTAGTGCAATTATTATCCAAAATTACAAACAACTTCTGCTTAAACGTTAACAAAAATCTGGTATGACATTCACGTGATTTTCCCTTCCAGTGTTAATCAAGAAACATACAAACCATGTTTAATCATGAGTAACCAAAGTAAAATGATGAAAAATATCCTGATTTCTAATGTCAGTTTAATTATTAATTGTGTCACTAAATGATTGCTATAAGTATAAAGAAGTGTCTATTATTTTATATGAAGATCCTGATCGAACCTAGGCTCAGGTGGAATTACAATATGATATTAATAATAATAAACTTATTTCCATATGTTTTATAATAGTAACCAATACATACACACTCTTTATTAAAACTAAATACATTTACGGTTCACAGTGTATGAGGTGGAGGAAATGAACCTACCCAACTGTGGTTAAAAGGCATGTCCTAGGGTAGGTGTTCTCTTCTTTTATTAAGTAGATTGTACAACTGAGAGTAAGTACAGTTCGAAGTAAGTAAGTTTGGAGTAAGTAGACACGGTAGTGTTTCCAGTCGCAATGCAATAATGCGTTGGGGTAAAAGATTTTAGAGAAACGGCTCATCTTTTAAACGGAAACCTACAGGCCGTCCACGTAGCGTTCGTACTTCCAAAAACACAGATGCTTTGCGATTGTCAGTAGCCAGAAGTCCACATCGCCCTCCTGCACATCACGCAGCTGTGCTATGAATATCAGATCGGAGTATTCGAAGAATTTTGCGTTTGGATCTTCATTTTAATCCATATAAAATCGTAATTGTTCAAGAACTAAACCAATATGATTTCCAAAACCGAAGAGAATGTGCACAATCAATTCTGAACATTTTAACTAACGATTCAATAATCATAATGTCAGATGTGGCCAATTTTCACCTGTCTGGTTGTGTAAATAAACAAAATTTCCGATACTGGGCGGCAGAAAATCCTCGTAGCCTACACAAAAATCCACTTCATTGTGAACTTGTAACAGTTTGGTGCGCAGTGGCTAAATTCGGAGTGATAGGTCCATATTTGTACGAAGAGAATGGTCGAACAGTTTCGATCACTTCAAGTCGTTATGTCAAAATACTAAATAATTTCCTTGTACCGGAGTCACAATGTCGTGAAGTTGACACTGCAAGTGTTTAGTTCCAACAAGATGGGGATACTGGTCACACTGACAGAGTGTCAATGAATGTATTACGACAAATGTTTCCAGAACACGTGATTTCAAGAAATGGTGACCTATCATGGCCTGCTCACTCCCCAGATCTTTTGGTATGTGACTTTTTTCTTTGGGGGTATTTGAAATCGAAAGTGTATATCGTAAAGCCTCCAACAACTGAAGATCTGAAGCTAGAAATTCGAAATGAAATAGCGACGATACCGAACGACATGATTGTGAAGGCAATGGATAATTTCCAAGTACAATTAGCCTACATAAATGCGTGCAGAATGAGGGTCATCACTTGACGACATAATTTTTGAAACAAAATAAGTGAATTTTAAAGTTTAAGTGCTTTAATAAAATATGGCAAGAAATGATGTTTCAAATCTATTAATAAACTTTTTTTTACGTCTTATTTCTGATTTATTTTATTCATTTCAAAATCATCTACTTTTTCTGCCGGTCCCTATATAAAAATATAAAAGAATTTATTTTTATTTCATTCAAAGTCACATTAACAGCTGGGCTATTAGTAACTGTGCTGAGTTGGGAAGCTGGAACGGTGAGTTTTGGTACGTAATAATTTCCAGACCCTAGCCGGAAATCGAACCCGGGAACTTCGGTTAGTAGACTACCACGCAAACCACTACGCCAAGTAGCCGGCCTTATAAAATAAATAATGTTTCTTTTAAAGAAAACAACCGTGTCGTCACATGCTTTGAGCAGATAAACATAAAATATGTTGTCTTTTGTAAACTGCGTGTAGGCCCGTAATAGATGAAAAACTACGTGATACGTTTTAGCACCATTTATTTTTGTACCAGTCGTTGAAAGACTTTCACGCATGCCTTCACACACGAACCATTTTTCCAACCTCTTATTGGACCGATCCATACTTCGACGTCCGTCCGTACGTCTACAGTCTCTTTACGACAAAACTAACAATATCATCCAAACCTTTCTCTTTTTAATCTTATTTTTCGAAAGAGTGGGCGGTATTTATTTTAGTTTTGTTTACGTCAGTGTTAATATATTCTTTATATTTTTCATCCTGAAATTTAATCTATCCTTATTCCTTTTGAAAGGGACACTCCCTCACGTTATTTCACACTGTAGTCAAGTAATCCTTTATGTTTTTCTCTTCTTACTTTCTCTTACTCTATATGAATATTTATAATGAAGGAAAAAATTGATTTCAAGTCGATTTGTAGAAATCGAATATTTATGGGATATAGGATACACGCGTGCCGATAACAGACAGCCAGGTGTTAAATTATTTGCACTCGATTTTCTAGTTCCAAGGCTACAAAAAATAGTTCTCTTGTCACGTGATTAGTTAATTATATGACAAGAATTTAAGAAAAGAAGGGTACAGATACAAAATATACTATTCCGAGTAATCTCCTCTGTGAATATATAATAAATTTCATTGTTCATTCAGACCCTGTGATCAAATGAAGTGAAGGTGTCATTTGCAAGATGGAAACTAGGTGGTTTTCAAAGAACCTGGCATGCTGATAAGCATACCTTACTACTCAGTGAGGAAAGCAATTATAAACTATCTCACTTCTCGTTTTACGTAAAGCCTCTAGAAACCTCTAGACTTTAACCAGTTTTTCGGCTGATGACCTAAACAACAGGCTACATGTTCTCAGCCCGGGTGAACCCAAAAACATGTTTTTAGCAATTGGTCTGTGCGTGTATGTCCGTGCGGAAAACATCTCATGAATAAAATGGCGTACGACGTTTAAACTTGGAATTTAAATTAAGAACAATTAGATTAGAATTTTGAAATTTTTTAAAGGTTATTTTTAAAGGTGATTCTTAGTATGCATTTAACGACAAATGTGTACTATATAATTAACGTTACAGGTAATTAAAAATTCTACAACTTTTATTTCAAGCATTTTTTCTATAGAAGCTAACTTTAGTGTCGATTAGTGATTTTCCGAATTTTTAAAACCAAAAGAGGTTGATTTTCACCTAGCGTCATTCACTCATGAACAAATTTAGGTTATGTACTTCATTTTACATTGTTTACTTATGATTAAAGGTTATATTTTTCGTTATTTACATTTGAAAAATAAAGTTTTGTGAGTTTTTAAAGCCAGTTTTTTTACTATTTCAAGGATACTTTTTATTATACGGGTGCCGCATTTTCGTTCGTTATATCTTCAAGTTTTCCTTATTTTAGACAAGTGATTTTTATTTACCCGGTTGTCTATGGAGTGAGAAAATTATTGTGATGGGGCAAAAATTTTTCGGATTTTAAGAAATTTAACTGTTTTCGTTAATCCAAAATATTGTTTTTTTTATAAACATAAAATATGTATTTGCGTGCGTGCATACGTACCTGCTTTTTATTCTTTCTGAGGAAACCTACTGAACATATTCAGCTGAAATTTGTAAAATAAGGTTTTCTTAACTACAGAAAGGTTATTTAAACAGGAAACTTATAACGGTTATTAGAACGTCCATCGCAATCTATGAATGTTTTTATTGTATTTAATAAATGATTTACATGTTTGTATAACACAGTGTTAAATAATTCAAATGATAAAGCATCACTATTTTAAAATTGTAAATTTAAAATGTCGGTATGATTTCCTTGTAATAAAATTTAACTTACCTTTATAATTTGTCTTTCCTGTATGAAATTTTCATTAAAACTATCCTTTTCGGAAGGCTGGCATACTTGATATAAGTTCAGTTTTTTATGTTAAATTTACACAACTTACATATTAACTTGCCCAAACTAACTTTCAACATCTTTTTAAATTAGTTTCACTGAAGATAACAAAGTACAGAGTTTACGAACTGAACCCTTCAAAAATTAACTGCATGATAAAACTTTAGTTGTTAAGTGAGTTTTTTGCGTTTTCCCAGTGTAGGCAGTGAAAGCATTATAATAATATAATTATAATTTTTTTCTAAGAAAAATTCCTAATCATCAGTTCGGTATACGTTCATCTCATTAAACACTTCATGTAAATTATAATATTTATTAGTTTTAACTTATTCTTTAAACATTCGTATTGCAAAAAAAAAACAGTTAAGCTACAATTATACTGAATTTTGTAAAATTTTGATAAAAATTTTTTGTAATTTTAATAAAATTTTTTCATGAATCTTGATGAAACTGATCACTCATGTAACGCTTCATATTAATTACTGTAGCTAGAGAATGAGAAGTAGAAGGGAAGGAAAGAAGCTAAAGGGAGGGAGTGACAGAGATAGTATTAAATTGTGGATAATGTAATAAATTGCATTGCCTCGAGTCAGCTGTTTGACAGCTAATATACGGGGATGATAGTTCCGCGGTTAAAATTCTAGGAAAGATTTTAATTTATACACATTTAAATAATTCTGCTAGATAACGGTTACCGGTGTACTTTGATGGTTGGACTTCAATTAATCACACTTTTTCAGGAGTGCTCGGCCTGATTCTGCACAATATTACATGACATACATATCATCCTGGCACATAACGTTGATTATTATTTTAAATCGATTAATTTTCAACGTACACATTAAGACTTAAAAAGAAAAATTTTCATTTTACATTGTTTACTCATGATTTAGATAGGTTACGTTTTTAATTTTCTACATTGGTAAAAGAAAGTTGTGAGGGTGTTTCACACCAGATTTTTATTACTATTAAGGATTCAGCATTAAAATCGGTTATAAAATGACTAAAATTAAATACTATATAAAAGAATATCAGAATTATACTCTTATTTTGATATTCTACTAGAAGAGTTCACCTAAGGTTAAGTTGTGTTTTTGGTCGGCCCGTTGGCGTAGTGGTTAATGCAATTGCCTTCTGTGCTAGGATCCCGGGTTTAATTCCCAGTCAGGTACGGCATTTTTCATCACTAATCTTCATCTATCATTCTTCTTATCGTCTGCATTAGCAATTATTCTAAAATAGCTGGACGTAAAACAAAAAAAAAATCTAGTATGAAACACTCACACAACTTTCGCTTGCCAAAGCAAATAATTGACAATATAACCTAACATTAGTAATAAAACATTAGAAATAAACAAAAAACTAACCTCAAAAAACATAATAATATTTTAATCACGAGTGAAAGACAAAGTGAAAATCAACTTTAGTTTAGCTTAAAAATAAAGAAAATCACTCTTTCACGCTAAAGTAGGCTCTGCAGAGAAAAATGCTCTAATAAAAATTGTAGATCTTTTAATTTTTTATAAATTTTATTATATATACACGTTTGTCGTGAAATGCATACTAAGGCCGAAATCTAAAAAAAAATTGATTTTTCACACGTTTTCGTGAGAAAAAACAGAAAATCGCTAATTACCGCTAAAGTAAGCGTTATACAAAAAAATATTTGTTATAAATTTTCAGAATTTTAAATTCTCTGTAACTTTTATTATATGCATTTTGGCGCTAAAATTCATATTATAGCCGCAATCTTAAAAAAACATATTTTTACGTGAAAACAGCCTCACCAAGAATTTCAGCAAACATGGCGCCTACCCTATATTGTAGAGCATAAAAAATTGAGTAAACCAGGCGATTTTTAAAAAAACCGTAGGACCCATTTTTGAGAAAATCGCAAAAAAGTAAAAAATTACACCAATAAACTACTACTTCCGGTTGACCGATTTTGATAAAAATGTTCATATTGGATCCTGTAGTGGTATGTAGCTTAAGTTTCAAGTTTCAAGTTCGTACGATCTTCCGCTCTTGAGATATTTGTTTCACACACACACACACACCAATCGCTAAAAACATGTTTTTTTTGGGTCTGAAAACGAGTACATCCGGTGAAAACTCGATTTAAAAAAATCGACATTAAAACAATACTTTCCTTCCTATATATTCATATAGGCAAGAGAAAGTAAAAATAATAAATTGTGTTTTAGAAAATATGTTTAAGAATATAATTTAACATAAAAATCTGGTGTGAAACACTCACACAACTTTCTCTTGCCAGTGAAAATAATTAACAATAAACCTAACATTAGTAATAAAACATTAGAAATAACCAAAGAAACTAACCTCAAAAACATAACCTTATTTTAATCATTAGTGAAAGACGCAAAATGAAAATCGTACTCAGTTTGGCTTAGAAATACGGAAAATCACTCTTTCTCTCTAACCTAGGCTCTGTAGAGAAAAATGCTCTAAATAAAAGTTGTAGATCTTTTAATTTTCTATAAATTTAATTATAGACACTTTTGTCGTAAAATGCATACTAAGGCCGAAATGTTAAAAAAATCGATTTTTCTCACGTTTTCGTGAGAAAAAAACAGAAAATCGCAAATTACCGCTAAACTAAGCGTTATACAAAAAAATGTTGGAAATAAAAGTTGTAGGGTTTTAAATTCTCTACAACTTTTATTATATAAATTTGTGCGCTAAAATGCATATTAAAGCCGTAATATTAAAAAAACTATGTTTTTACGTGAAAACAGCCTCACCCAGAATTTCAACAAACATGACGCCTACCCTATCTTGTAGAGAATAAAAAATTGAGTAAACCAGGCGATTTTAAAAAAAATCTTAGGACCAGTTTTTGAGAAAATTGCAAAAAAGTGAAAAATTATACGAATGAACTCCCACTTCCGGTTGACCGATTTTGATGAAAATGTTCGTGTCGGGTCCGGTAGTGGTATGTAACTTAAGTTTCAAGTTTCAAGTTCGTACGATGTTCCGTTCTTGAGATATTTTGTATACACACACACACACACACACACACACACACACACACACACACACACACACACACAGACACACACACACAGACCAATTGCTAAAAACATGTTTTTTGGGTTCAGGGGGTCTGAAAACGTATAGATCCGGTGAAAACTCGATTTCTTAAAATGGACATGAAAGCAATACTTTCCTTCCTATATATTCATATAGGCAAGAGAAAGTAAAAATACTTGTCATAACCAACAGTGAAATTTTAATCCTGGATTACAACACTTATCCGTCAAAAGAAAGAATTTCTTTTACCCTTTAAAAATTGCACACAAACATACTGCGTACACTTAGAGGATTGAATTGAATTTCTTGGAAATGAATAAGGTGGCTTTCTGAATTCTTACGGAAGTTAAAAGGAGCACTATTTCAATAACTTGAAATCGTATGTAGGAGTAAAGATACACATAAAGCGTGTTATATGCAAAACGAAGGAAAGAGTGAAATTCAGTTTTGTGCTGTGAATTTGTATTTTAAAAGAGTCGGTTGAATGACAAAGGATGGTTGGGTGCGTATCTAGAAGGTAGTGAAAGACGAAAGATAATATATTTAGTGAAAACTGGTAATGGAAAAGACCAATGAATACATTCATTCAGTCATTCACCGGTAGAAATGAATGGGATTTGTTATTCGTGTTGGTGAATGCGGGTAATTGCTGTTAATAATAGCATACATTTGTAACTGTTAAATTTAGGCAGTTACGCCCTCTTACCTTTAGTATTACCTACATACATACAAATTATATATTTGTTCTTAAATACACCATTCAATTCAATACAAACCCCCTGGCTTACTTTAATAAGAGAATTGAAAACTGTTTAACCATTCATTTATATTTGATGGTTTCAAACACAAAGAGGAAACCACTTTCCAATTTAAACGTTACATATATTTTTAATGTATTAGTGATATCAAATGTTTTCCTAAAGAATTTATAATGTTTCTGCTCGTATTTCTCTGTTCTATCTATAATAGAAACCCATCGAGTTGGTCTAGTGGTAAAATAGTCACTGCGAATCACTATTTGATAATTATATGATACATGTTAAAGCCACTGATACCCCTGTTAATTAGTTTTTGTATTCATGCATAGCTATTTTAAATGTACGTGCCGCGGCTGACTTATTCTGATTTATAATTCAATTACTGCTGTGTCTTGCTTGTCTTCTGTATCATATGTACTTATTTAATCTCTGTTTCCTTTCTCCTACCCACGATGCATATTTTTGATTCCCTCTTTGACTTGTCCATTGGATTTACAACGAACACAAGTGTATTAATGTTCGTTAATGTTTGTACATTATTGTGTTTAGTGCGCGTATTTAAATGTGTTTTAGTAGCTGAAGTACTTTTACAACGGTTAACCAACGGATCGTGCAGCACTTGTGCTCACCAGTTGGACTTCAAGTTATTCTGTGACAAGTAAGTGTAGGCTATTGTTTGTGGTTCTGAGTTTAAGTGTACAGGTGATTGTTTCCTTGCTGAATTTTCATTCCTTTATCTTTCCTTTATTTCCCTTCGTTTTTTGCATCGCTTCACTGCTTGTAAAATTCTATTCGATTGGTCGTGAACGCAGATCCCGTTAAATGCGATCTAGTTCTCCGGAAATTACCTTAATAAATGGATTATTGAGTAATTATATAATTTTTCCAAGTCCAATGCGTATTGGACTTAACAATGTATGTAGATAAAGGTTCCTTGGTTCAATTCTTAGTATAATTATTGACTTTTATTCGAATTTGAATACTGGAAAGTGTTATGAGTGTACTGTGGACTTTAATAAGACTTTAGTCATTTAATTCAGTGCTACCAAATTATAGTGCAATATCGTGCGTTTGTTCTAAATAAATTGATTATAATGTTCAATATGGTTTAACATCTGGTAGAAATATAGGGCCTACATAGTTCTACAGTTGTGGCATAAAGAATTGAATTACACTCAATCCGAGTTAACTGGAGCACCACATAGAAAGGGTTAATGGTCGTTTCTTGCAATTTACAAGTCATTTACTTCGGTCTTTCTGTTAGTTGACATTTATCCTTCTCGTTTCCATTTCAATATTAACTCTTTGTTTCTACCAAACTTTTGGTCTACCCTACTTTCTGTTTTCAAGTTTTGTGTTCTTTGTTAAAATTTCTCTTTGAGAATACTAGTTTACAATAGTGTTATAAATTTTATCTTTTATTTACAACTTAATAACTGTTTCTTTTTAAAGTTTAGTCACGTTAAAAGCGAAGTTCTTTGACCCGGTGTCTACAAATCACCGTATGTGTACGAGTTAACCTTATGTCTAGTAAAACACCGAAACAAAATTTTGTCGTATTTTACTCGCTTTCCGGAATTCATGTCTTACCAATCAAAATCTGTTTATTGTGAAAAACTGTACGAGGTGGTCATATTGAACGAGAATATTGGTTCGCGATTAATAAAATATTTTTAATAGTAGGTATCAGAAATGAAATTTAGTAGAAACGTATGTTTCCATTTTAATTCGTTCTTCGATGTTCTAATAAAATGTAAAAAAAATAAACATCTTAAGTCTCAAATTGTTTGGAGAAACTACGAGGTATTAGATAACGAGACTGACGTTGTAAAAAATTTAATTTTAATTTTATACATGATCACTATTGTCACCTTCAATCCTTCTTTATCCCTACAACGCTCCATGCAAATTTTCCATTGTTGAAAACAGTGCTAGAAGTCATCTTCTGTCAGCTCCTTCAGGACACAAGCCGCTTTCTCTAACGTCTAATATCATGTTTAAAACGATTTATATTGTATGCATATTTACTGGTTGTGCAAAACCGCATAGTTGTAAACAAAAACCAATAAAGCGAAAAAACGTTTAAGCTGTCTAGGTTTTCTAAGTAATTTAATTAAAGAAATACGATTTTATTTGCTATTATGGTACGTTATTACACTAGTAATGGTTACTGACGCCCATAACAGGCAACTGGAGTGTTAAATCATTTTCACTCTATCTGCTTGTTCCAGAGCTACAAAAAATAGTTTGTTTCTTATCATATGGTCAGCCAATTATATGACTGAAATATTTAAGAACAAAAGAGGTAGAGGCGTAAAAGACACTAGTCAGAGTATTCTCCTCTGAAAGTAATGACTTTCATTAATACAGCCAGACCTTGTGGTGAATGAAGAGAAGGTGTCATTTGCAGGGTACCGAGTAGATGCATTTTGGAGGACTTAGTAGGCTGAAAAGCATAGGCTACTTTTGTACTCAGTGAGGAAGGCAATGGTAAACCACCTTACTTCTCGTTTTACTTAGTAAAACCTCTACAGGTTCAAACCAGCCTTTCGGTTGTCGACCTAAACAACAAACGGTTACTAATTAATTCTATTTTATAATTTTGTAAATAAATATATACTTATTTTTTGTTTAAGAATATTCTGTTTGTTAATTATTATACCCAAATCCCGAACGAATCTAGGCTTAGGTATTATAATTTTTTTGTTAACTTAAGGCGAGACTAAACTTAAGATGGTTTTAACTGAAAATTTTGAATTTCGGTTCTTTATGTTTTTCAATAGTTCAGATCATGATCAACCACAAAAACATTAAATTACGTGCAAAAAAATTTTTTAATTAAGTTTTTAGGAGGTTTACGCAGAAAATTATCTTGTCACCAAAAACGAGTATTTTTTCATAATTTTATACTGATCTTTTTAGAGCAATTTTAGATTGTTTAAACATTTACATTACTGTTTTTAATACTCTCAGCTGTTGGTTCAGCTTTCTAACCAAATGCTCATACAAAATTTACTTATTTGTGTATATTTTGTTTTTGATTTGTGCCTTTTTGTGTTTTTTCCCGTTCCCGTAAATTTATATTTTTAACATTTAGGTACATTTTTCTTGGAAACCATTAAACATACCAGACTGAAACTTTTACCAGTTATTCATCTTGTACATTCACATATTCCGGCACTTTTATGATCTCCTTAAAAGATACAAAAATTATTAATATGTAAAATATCGTAAAAAAAATTTGTAAAATTTTTATGTTATTCTTTAATTGTTTTTAACTTTATGGTTTACCGGATTAAGTTGCGAAAATATCAGTAGCTCGAGCAACCCAACAACTACAAGTAAGTAAAGTTTAATTTTCCTATCGTTTACCAATCTTGTAAAAAATGTGCCTAAAAATAGCAAATTTAACATTGGCGGGATACAAAGTACAGTCTTCCCTTAAAGGCAATTTACTATTCATTGTAGAATAAAATAAATAATTATATTAAAATTGTTTCGTGTTGTATTGTTAACTGTTTTGGATCGTACAGCATTGAAGTAGGAGATAAAGTGAGTGATCAGCGAAAAAGTACTGCGAATTGCCATCCCATCGATTTCCTTATGAACTGTAAAATGTATAGATAGTAATACTAAATTACGTCGACGTAAGGCATTTTGATGTGAATCAAGTAGATTGACAGAAGGAATATTGAGGTAGTGCGTAAAGGGGTTATGATGATGCGAAGAGGGGTTTTTGAAAAGGGACTAGAGGTAAAGTAGGTATTTTGTGAACCGTTCTACATGACATCGCCCCCTTATCTAGTTAGGGCCTTTTTTCAACTGTCATCTATGTTTGACATATGTTTATAAATAGGGTTCTCAACAAACTGTTCTTTAGCGTTCAATAAATTGTGTGTGACCTAGACCTCTATTGTAGCCTTTCATCATTTATGTACTTGCTACAAATTATCCACCGATATTCTTTACATACAAATTTTTGGGATAAGGAATAATTTTTTTGATTATACAAAATATTTTAAGACAATTTAAGACATTGAGGAGATGGCTGACCTTTGACTGTACTCCAACCGTAATCATTAACTTAGTTATATTATTTTATTTTGTTTTGCTTTAATTTTAAAGTCTCATAATACCTAATCCAGAGTCATTTCAGTTTTCGTATTTGGGCATTTGGTAAATTTGGTGTGTCTAGGACAAAAATGACCTGGTTTGGATTATTTTTATTTTCTCTTGCCTATAAATGAATATACAAAAAAGGAAAGTATTGTTTTCATGTCGATTTTTTGAAATCGAGTTTTCACCGGATCTACACGTTTTTAGACTCCCTGAATCCAAAAAACATGTTTTTAGCAATTTTGGTCTGTGTGTGTGTGAACAGAATATCTCAAGAACGGATCATCGTACGAACTTAAAACTTAAGTTACATACTACTACCAGACCCGACACGAACATTTTCATCAAAATCGGCCAACCGGAAGTAGTAGTTTATACGTGTAATTTTTCACTTTATTTGCGATTTTCTTATTTTTTTAAAAAATTGCCTGGCTTACTAAATTTATTACGGTCTACAAGATAGGTTAGGCGCCATGTTTGCTGAAATTCTTGGTAAAGCTGTTTTTACTTAAAAAAATTTTGTTTTAAGATTGCGGCTTTAATATGCATTTTAGCGCAAAAATTTATAAAACAAAAGTTGTAGAGAATTTAAAATCCTACAACTGTAATTTCAAACTTTTTGTATAACGCTTGGTTTAGCGGTAATTAGCAATTTTTTGTTTTTTTCTCACGAAACGGTGTAAGAAATCGATTTTTTAAAGATTTAGGCCTTAGTTTGCATTTTACGACAAAAGTGTTCATAATTAAATTTATAGCAAATTAAAAGGTCTACAAATTTTATTCAAGCGTTTTTCTTCTACAGAGCCTAGTTTAGCGTAAAAGAGTGATTTTCCTTATTTTTAATCCAAACTAAGGTTGATTTTCATTTTGTGTCTTTCACTCATGATTAAAATTACCTAATGTTTATTGAGGTTAGTTTTTGTTTATTTGTAATGTTTTATTACTAATTTTAAGTTTATTGTTAATTATTTGCATTGGCAAGAGAAAGTTGTGTGGGTTTCACACCAGATTATTTGATATCGTTTTAGATCGTGTATATGTGTGCAGGAACACATCATTGATATAAATACTGAAGTCACAAGATTGGCTTTTGTGTATGGATGGGCTGTGATGACGCTAAATGAAAATCAATCTCTGCTGGACTTAAAATACGGAAAATCATTAAATTACGCTAAACTAAACACTGTAGAAAAAATTTTAAAATAAAAGTTGTAGATTCTTTATTCTTTTATAAATGTAGTCGTTTATACTTTTGTCGTATAATGCATACTAAGGCCGCAATCGTAACAACCCCTTTTTTATCGATGTGAATGAAAAAATATGGAAAATTACTAATTGATGCTAAACTAAGCACTGTAGTAAAAAATTTTGAAATAAAAGTAGTAAATGTTTTAATTTTCTACAATCTTGTTTATGTCTATTTCTACGAATGGCGCTGTCTCAATTAGAGAAGTAGAACGGGTGGGGTTTGCGTGTCAAAAAACAGAGAAACATAGTGAAAGATGGAATAAGTCATGGAAGAGAGGGAGACAAAGACTGAATAATGCCAACAACGTAGCGATGTGTTCATAATAATTGATCACTTCAGTTAATCGAAAAAAAATTCTTATGTTCGGGGTTCTGAATAGTATGGAACTGTATCAATTGAGGAGCTAAGTCGATAAAGGTGCTTTTTAACATTTTTTAAAAATTGAGTTTTGTGACTTATAAAGACACTATGTGTTACACAGATGATATAATACTCTATCTCTACATTCTAAGAAAACACCAGTGGATTTACGTGCTAAGTAGGCCTACTGCTTAATTTATGCTTTTTAGTGAATAGAGATGTTATGATTACTTTGCACTTTTCATAATGCAAGACATTTTCGTATTAGAATAAAACCGTTAACTATGGTAATAGATAATTATCTTTGTCAGTAAATGTGAAAAGTAATTTTTTTAACTCCCTAATAATAATAATAATAATAATTTATTTTTTGTTATTTATAGTAAATACTGTTCATCCTATCTCAGAGGAGATAGTGCGCAATACAAATTTTTAATGAATGAATTATAAGATTGTTATAAAATGAACTGAAAAGTAAAGCTTAAGATCTTAAATTTATTAATATAAATTTCCATCAAGGGGGAATAATTTATGTAAGTGCTGAAATTAAGGTCAGACAATTCACAAAACGATGAGATTGTTAGAACTTTGATCGTATTTTTCTCAAAACTGTATTTTTGTTACTTAGCACCTTCACCCACTAAGCCCTTCAATTATTCGAATAAAATATTTCTTTGAATTAAAATTATTCGAATATCAAACTATTCATTTTATCCCATAACTAGATTCAGTTAATTAGTTTTGATGTTAAACATTAAGTTCGTCTACACGGCCACCAATCTAGACATCATCACCAATCTAGACCTAGACATCAATCTAGAAATAATTCGATGTGTTGATATTGAAAATACGAATATTCCTAAAAGGCTTAAGAGAAAGAAGCCCTTCAAACTAGTGTAACTGTGCAGTGTTGCTGAATTAAAACAAAGCAGTGTGAAGTGCAAAAAACTAATAAATAGTTATAAATTTTAATAGAACGTTGTAGAGAATTGTTGAATAGATTATAATATCATTTAATCATTTAGTTTTTGAGGTAATATGAACGAAAAATGATTAAAGTTTGTTCTCTTAGACCAGTTTTAATCTATCAAAAACAACTTAAGTATTGAGATTTTTGCAAAAATTATTGTAGTGAGGTTTAGCAATATATTTAATAAAATGTATAAAGATTATTGTGAGTTTGATAAGCTCCTGTAGGAATATTTAAACATTTTTATCAGAAAGCTTCAAATTTTTTAAGATTACTTTTCTTTGAACATCCGAATAGCTGAATTCTGTAAGTCCATATTGAACGAAGCAGTTTTTTTTTGTATTAGTCTTACCTATTGACGGGGAGGTAGAATTGATTTGGAATTGACCTTTCAGTAGATATTTTCGTTTAAATCTTTTCGTTGTAGTTTCTATCTTTCCTGTATTTTTGAGTAATCAATTTTATTAATGTATTTGATTAATTTTTATCTTAATTTTCTATTAATTTCTCTACGTTTTCCCATCACAGTTTTCAACGTTTTACATGAATGAATTACAATATATTAATGAAATAGTGTACATAAAGAAAATTACGGAAAAGACAACAAAAGATACCGAAGGAGTATAATAATGATGTCATAGTTCTTGAGAAAAATGTCCCTGAAATCATAGAAATTAACTTGGTTAGATAAAGCATTTCATCTCCGCTAAGTTGTTAGTTAATAAGTTAGTTATAGTTATAGTTAGTTTATAAGTTGTTGTTTGTTAATAAGTTAGTTTATATAACTAAAGTGTTATTTATTAAACTTCTTTTGGACCATTACAACTTCTAACAAACTAAATATTTTTGATTCGTAAAAGCTTTATTTTATTTTATTTTCTCATTCAAAGAATCTCAAAAGAAGTATTTAAATCTGAATAACTCAGAATTGACGAATGTATGTTGTAAAATATATAATCAAAGAAATTTAATAAGTTAAGTAATGTAGAAAATAAATATAATATTGAATCAAAGAAAGGAACAAACAAATAACTGGTAAGTTTCTTGTTGAAAGAAAAACGTTTTGAATGTATTAAATTAAATTTTAAGACGTCAACTGGCACTTTGATATTGTATTTTAATATTTAAAGCCGTGTAAGAGCAAAAGCACTTTAAACGGTAGAACAAACTCTTAAAATGGAACTCACATATACTTGTACATACACTAACCTTCTTCCTTTTTGTAAAAATATCCACTCCACTTGACCTAACATAACATTTCTTTAAGCGCTCTTTTACGGAAATGAAGTCTTTTCTGATCTACCAGTAAAACAAAATGAAAAATCTTTCTTCTATGAAATAATAAATAACGTCACTAAAATAACTTATTTGCCCTTCGTCTCTCTCTCTCTCTCTAGTGGCTTTATCTTTTAAGACATGTGCATTGGACTTTACAAGTTTTTTTATTTTATTTTAATACCATCTTCGCTACTGATACTTAAACTTAAAATGATTTAATACATCTAAGTGATATTCATTAAAAAGTACCGTTACATTTGTTTTAATCAATGCTTTTAAGATTATGAAAAATGGGAGTCTGTATCACTGTCATAAACTATGTTAACATTTGTATCATTTATGTAATGTTCATTTGTATTTATTTATGTCGTTTGTCAATGATGTAATTCGTTTTTAAATGTTTAAAATTATTTGTAAAAATGTTTGAGAAATGTAATTATTATAATTAATAATAGCATATTAATTAATTATGTATATTACCTAACTAATAATTGGTCTTTTTTAATCCCTAATTTGTTTACCGGTCCAATAAGTTCAATTATGAATTTTAAGCAACCCTATTACCCAAAAAATGAAGATAATATGTATGACGTATAAATGAGGTGTACGAGTCTCGTATATTGTCTCGTATAGAGGCAATATTGTAAAGGACTTTAGTATAATATTAACAAGTTTATGAAATATTGAAAGTAGAAGAAAAATTACAAGGAATTATTTTAATTTACTAATTTCTGTATTCACATATTTGTGTTATGTTCAACATTGGAACTTTATTAATATTATATTTAGTTCATAATATAAAATTGCGTACTTGTATTTTTTGTAAATAAGATGGAAATAAAATTTATTTTTTATTCCTTCATATTTAAAAAAAGTCTTGTACAGACTCAGAGATTATGGTTAATCAACCCTAACCATCAAAATACACCGTTAACGACAGTCTATTATTCAAATCCGTATGAAAGTAACTACCTTTACTAGGATTTGAACCACGGAACCTTCGTCCCCAAAAATCAGCTGTTTAACAACTGACTTTAGTAAATTGGTCTAATGGTAAAATCGTCACCGAGAGTCAGTTGTTAAACAGCTGATTTTTGGAAACTAAGGTTCCTAATTAAAATCCTAGTACAAGAAGTTACTTTTACACAGATTTGAGTGATTACTGCAGTACTTTGATGACTGGGGTTGAATTAACCTTAATGTTCTTCTTCTTCTTCTTCTTCCTTTCACGGGTTAGGCGTTGCTGCCTGTTCCGAACCTCCACCATCTGCCCATCTCTTCCTTGGACGTCCTCGATCCCTTTTACCCCTTGGCTTGTACCATAGTGCCTGCTTGGGTACTCTTTCATCCTTCATTCTACCTAAGTGATCTATCCACTTCTTCCTGCCCTCCATTACTTTATCAATTAACCTTAATAATTAATTAATTTCTGATATTGATCTTATATAGGTATTAATTTACTTTATCTTCTGATATTATTGGTTTATTAGCTGAACTTTGAATTTTTTTACCTACCCTAAAAATTCGTATGTTACTTTGAATTTGTTGTTGGAATTTTAAAATGAAAAGAAAAACTTATTAAAATAACTTTATTAAACGTCATATGAGCAGATAAAAGAGAATCTGTTTGGCCTAATTGAGGGTTAAAAAAGACGTCATTAAAGCTAGACGTGACGAAATATATCGGATTACACATGGTGATTAATGCTAAAAAATATTTCACATGAAACCTCTTGTGTAGTAACGTTAATTACCACAATCTAAAACGAGATTATTTTATTCATTTTTATTTTTATATCATCTATACAAGTTTTATATATACGTATTTTAACCTTAATACGTATTTAACCTATACGTATTTTAAGAGATAAGGGGTTTTTGGTCGATTAGGTTCTCAACTCACACTGAAATTTTTACGGTCAACCAATTTTTTTTGTAAGTATCCAGGTGCAGATTTTCCATCGCCCGCCGTTATTTTACCCGAATTCCGGAATAATCCATAATTAGAAATAAAGTTTTTTAATATTAAGATTCGTTGAAGGTGTATCAAGTATTCCAAATCCCTTTAGCCTTCCTCAGTGTTTTCTTAGTTTTTTGATGAAATTATGCTGATACGACCCGAAAATTTTTAATTGCGTATTAATAAGGAGTACCTGTATCAGTTCGGCTACCTCATTTTCAAACCTGTGTCAAAAATTACTGTATACTCTACAGAAATGTTTTTGTGTAATGACGTTTAATTACTGGTAACAAAATAGAGAAAATGTTATTAATCTAATTTTTAATTTCATATTGATCCACCAGCTGGTATAAAATAATGTCGTTGACGTGGGTGAGCTGATTTTCGCAAACGAAGGTTCCAAATTCCTGGTTTCTACGATTTGTACCAGGAACCTTAAAATAAATCTGTATGGTGTAGTCTGTGCAATCTTCTATGTGTTTGACTCTTGTGAAATAATTTTTTTTTATAAACTACGTTTTGTACGGATGTAATAAAATATAAATTTAGCCACCTTCAAAAATCAGTTAGCCAACCAACCTACTAAGCGAAAGGTCCTGAAAACGATTCCTAGCTTGGTTTGGGAACATTATAAGTCAAAATTCATTGCAACCCAACCGAGTTGGTCTGGTTGTAAAGTTGTCACCGTAAATCAGCTGATTTTCGAAAACAAAGGTTCCTGGTTCAAATCCTAGTAAAATTAGTTAATTTTACACTATTTTAATAGTAAATAGTGGTTCCTGATGTACTTTGATGACTGGGATTCAATTAATTGTACTTTCTCAGAATCGGTCGGCCTGGGTCTGCACAAGACTACACCCTATTTACACGGTATACAAACCATTCTCATCTCATTGGGTCATGAGATTGCTTGTTGTTATAAATTGGACAGATTCCAACGTACACAAATTACGCGTAAAGGAAAATTTATATTAATTATTGTTAGAAAAAAACAGCTGATCTTAAAAATACTAATGCAGTGATATTTATATAGTAAATAACATTCATAAATTTTTTCCTGATTTTCTGTGAGAAACCATCGAAAATTAATTTCACAAGAAAAAAAAAGACTTTATTCTTATTGGGAAAGAGAAATTTATTTTAAAATAGGGTGAAGATAAATTAATATCAGACACGGAAATTGTGCATATGTATGAGGTTATGTTAGTGTTTCTGTTTACATTGATTTTCTGTAAGTACTTTTCATAAACTATTGTTATATGTATAATAATCCTCCCTGTTTCCATTGACTATGGAGCAGGGAGTTATGGACAATCTCTTCAATCACGAAGAGAACTTGAAGGTGATCAACGCTCACCTGGATGTCGCAACTGAGACAACTGGTACGCAGAAAATGGCATGGACTAAGGTTATGTCTAGTAAAAAACGTCCGTTGGATACGGAAAAAAGTTCCGCTGACTCGGAATTGCCTCCTTCTAAGTTTCGAGTCCCAACAACAAATAAATACGGACCTTTAGAAACGTTACAAGAAGACTCTTGCAAGCCTCCACCAATTTATTTAAAAAACGTAGAACTGCGCGACTACAAAAACTTAATATCTCAGTTAAAGAGTACAGTAACTGGCGACTTTGAATTTCAAGCGACCAACAACGACGGGGTGACGATTTACCCAAAAACATCTGAAACATACCGTACTCTTGTACACCGATTGAGAGAATTGGGACGCAATTTTCATTCATATCAGCTACCCCACGAAGAAGCATACAGAGTCGTGATACGCCATTTGCATCCTAGTATCGATCCGTGTGACATCAAGGAATCGCTGGAACATCTCTCTTTTAAGGTAAGAAACGTTGTCAATGTTTTACAGGCTGGCACAAGAGTGCCCTTGCCATTATTTTTCGTTGATCTTGAGCCTGACAAAGATAACGAAAAAATATTTGATGTTAAATCCTTGTTAAGCACACGCATTAAGGTTGAAGAGCCAAAAAAGAAAAGTGACGTAGTTCAGTGCAAAAGATGTTTACGATTTGGACACACCCGCTCGTACTGTAACCATCCGTTCAGATGTGCACGCTGCAGCAACTCTCATCCAACAGCTGACTGTCCAAGAGGTGCCAATGAACCCCAAGTCTGCCTTCTTTGCAAAGGCAATCATTCGTCCACGTACAAAGGATGTCAAACATATAAAGAACTGAGAGACAAAAGAAATGGTAATTTTGTTAAATATTCTGGTAAAAAATCTCATGTAATGTTGGAGCCTCCATTCACTGTTACAGTCCCCGTGAGTACCTCGGTAAAGTCACATCATACACAGTCGACTCATACTAACACCGTCCCCCTTTCTCGTGACCCGAGACTGAACTCACGGTCATACGCTCAGATGGCTGCTCCTTCCCTTCGGCAGCAGCCATCTCATACTCGGTCATCTCAGTTATTCCAGCCCTCTCAGCAGTCTCAGTCTTCCATGACATTCTCAACTCTTTCATCAACAGATCCCTTAACGACTCAGAATCCTTATGATCATTTTACAGCCACTCTTAACACATTTTTTTACACGCTTTCAGGACCTTTTGACACCTCTCATTACTACGCTTAATATCGTCGTTAACAAGTTGCTAAGTCATATCAATGGCTGAAACCAGCAGGTCCCTCGTCGTTGCTCTCTGGAACTCAGCTGGTCTTGTACGTCATGTTCACGAACTCAAACAATTTTTACATGACAATCGGGTAGACATTGCACTTATTACAGAGACACACTTTAAGGACACAACACACTGCCATATCACTGGATACACACTATATCGAAGTACACATCCAGATGGAACTAGCCATGCAGGGTCGGCTATTTTTGTTCGGAAAAGTATTAGTCATAATTCGTTCCCTCCGTACAGAAAATCGTACATTCAGGCTACCACGATAGAAGTATCTTTAATCACTCATTCCCTTACCCTTTCTTCTGTGTACTGCCCGCCTAATCATAATATCTCGCGCGAACAATTTACACATTTCTTCAATTATCTAGGAAAAAATTTCATCGCAGGTGGTGACTTTAATTCAAAACATCAACAGTTTGGATGCCGAGTTACAAACCCGCGGGGAGAAACTTTATATGATGTTTTAACTCACGAAAAATATTTTTACTATGCCCCTGCAGAACCCACTTACTATCCCCACAATAATCGTTGCCTCCCAGATATTCTAGATTTCTTTGTATCGTCTAAATTCTTCCCCTACTACGAACTTGAAACTCTTCCTGATCTATCATCTGATCACACACCCGTAATAATTACGTTAAACTCTGAACCAACCAAATTAAAGTACAGGCATTCCCTAACATCTGGTAAAATAGACTGGAATAAGTACCAACGTATGTTGTCAGAAACAACAAACCTGGGAATTTCTCTTAAAACCCCCAGTGAAATCGAGCGTGGAGTGGAAATCTTCACAAAGAATCTACAAAGCGCAGCTTGGGACAGTTGCGAAGGAGAGAACATGGAATTTAAACAGATACCTCACGTTCCTTTTTACATCCGTCGAATGATAGTTGCTAAGCGCCGATGTCGTCGTTTATGGCAGAGAAACAGATACCCCAGCGTTAAAGCAGAACTTAATAGGCTAAATCGTCATTTACAGGTTGTCCTTTCGCGTTACAGAGCAGATAGATTTATGGCTTTCACTAAGACACTCTCTACTCAAAATAAAACACTTTGGCACACGACAAGACGAATTCTTAAAACTATAACAATCCTTCATTTAGTCTACAACGACCTGATGGTTCTTGGGCGACTATCAATAAAGAGAAAGCAGAAATGCTTGCTCAGCACTTGCATAACACATTCCAACCACACAACCTACAACACAAAGATCATCCGAACATAGAAAATTTCCTTAATGCTCCTCTGCAACTTAGCCTTCCCCCAAAGCCAGTTTCCCCCGGGGAACTCGTCCGAGCAATTCACGATCTGCCATTAGGCAAAGCCCCGGGATATGATCTTATTACTTCAATACTTTTGCGCCATCTTCCTAGGAAATCCATCATACTCTTAACTCACATCTTCAATTCCATTCTCCGAGTCACTCACTTCCCTATTCAGTGGAAGTACTCTATCATAATTCTCTTCCTAAAACCAGACAAACCACCTCACCAACTAACTTCTTACAGGCCAATTAGCTTACTCTCTATTCTGTCCAAACTATTTGAGAAACTCCTTCTACCACGCCTAGTACCGTTTATCGATGCTTCAAACACAATTCCTGATCATCAGTTCGGATTTCGTTCATCTCATTCCACGCTTCAGCAATGTCACCGACTAACTGATATAATATCTTCAGCTCTTGAAAACAGACAATATTGTTCAGCCGTGTTTCTTGATGTATCTCAAGCGTTTGATCGGGTCTGGCATGATGGACCCCTATACAAATTGAAACTAATACTTCCAGATAGCCTGTATCTAGTAATAAAATCGTTTCTAGTGGAACGTTACTTTAGAGTAAAACAAGGTGACGAACTTTCTGGAATGTACGAAGTCAATGCTGGTGTACCACAAGGAAGCATACTTGCACCAAGGCTGTTTTCTGTAAGCACCAGTGACATACCAAATTGTATCTATACCACTATGGCTATGTTTGCTGATGATATGGCAGTTCTTGCGGTTGATGCCGATCCTGTTATTGCAACTCAAAAGACACAAGACCATGTACACCAGATAGAGTCGTGGCTTAAACTTTGGAAAATTAAAATTAATGAAAACAAATCGCAACAAATGACGTTTACTCTTAGAAGACAAAACTGCCCAACCGTTTACATTAATAATATTCCGCTACCTCACACTACTCAAACACGCTACTTAGGCTTACACTTGGACAGAAAACTTACATGGAACGCACATGTTACACACACACGCCACAAACTCAAAACACGCTTCTATCAACTAAAACGCTTACTCGATAGACGTTCTAAATTAAACATGTCACACAAATTAACAATCTACAAGACAGTCTTAAGACCAATCTGGACAAATGGAGTTCAACTTTGGGGATCTGCTAAACCTTCACACACGAAACGTATACAAGCGATTCAGAACAAGATTCTACGAACGATAACGCAATGCCCCTTTTACATCACAAACTCAATGTTGCACAAAGACTTACAAATGCCATACGTAATTGATGTCGCAAAACAACTATACAAGACGATGCATGATAAATTTGAACTACATGACAACCCTCTCATACAAAACATGTACACTAGGGCGATACCGAGTACTCAGCGCAGACGTTTGAAGCGCCTCTGGCCAAGAGATCTTCTTGGCCAACTGTAGGACTGTGGTGATGACTGTACGCTCCTTCAAGTAAATCAAGTTTTGGAACATTAGCTTCACATTTAGAAATTGTTATATTATTTTAATAACAGATACTAAATTTCAATTAAAAGTGTCAAAAAAAAATTATTGTTAAAACGTTTTATGATTTTTGTTTACGCTAGTGTGAACAGTATTTTTTCTGACTGTAATAGTACGTTTAATTTTCGTTGTAAAGTTATGTTCATATTTTCTGTGAGCTGGTTACTTTAACAATAAAAAGGAACTTTCTATTAACTAGCTGGGATCTACCGGAAGTCGTTATAATAAATTAGATTCTCAGAGATTATATTCCCTGAGATTCCCCTAATAGTTTAGTCAATGAAGACATGATATAGGCCAAAGTCGTAACTAATTAGGAGCTAGCTGAATGTTGGTTTGGGTAAAGGTAGGTCCTGAAAATTCATTACTTCTGTCGCCCTTTCCAACTGTGCCAACAAACTCTGAACCTGCAGTGATTTGCTTACAAAGCCCTATCTCCTAAACTTTACGATTTAAAAATATTGCGGAAAAATTGTGCTTTTAATAACATTATTGTTTTCAGATTAAAAAAATAGATAAAAGTAATTCGTCACGTAAAATAATACACTTATATTATATCTAGGGTGTCAGGGAAAAACAGTACAAATCATAAAATGGCCAGAGTGACGTAATTCAGTACTCTAAAATTTCAAATTTTTCCATTCAATATTTTAAAAAGGAGAAGTTTATTCTACTGCACCCGAAATCATTTGGAGCAATCAAGTTGGTTTAATCGGTCAGATTTTATGGTGTGTCTTACATGTGCCTTGGTTAGGTTACGCATGTGCTCTCCTGAACTGAAAGAAGAGAGCTCTCAACCGAAGGCTTACAATTATTGTAGTTCTAAATTCAGAAGGACTAATGAGATCCACCTTTGTTATTTTGAAGTAATTGTAGGTTGCATGATGTCTCTTAAACAGAACTATCTCTAGTCGGGAATCCACCATTGCTTAACGTTGCGCATACAGGTTATCGGATTCTGACGAATTTGTACCAACATACACAAAGGAATCGGAGCCTACTGGAAGCCTTAAAAATGATGTGATGAGAATGAACACTGGATGACCTACAGTGAAAGAATGCTTTGCAGCTGGCACTCCTTAGAGTACCGGCTGCAAAGCGATTCCAGAAAAACTTAAAGTTACTTTGCATCTCAAAACCAGTCGTAAACGAAAAATAAAATAAAGATTTTTGTATCAAAACCTTAAGAAAACCGTATATATTTCTGGTTTAAAAATATGTAATAATTTAAAAAAAAGTAACGTAAATAAACAAAAAAGGTTTTTTATTCTCCTGAAAAATTTAATTATTTGACTCGTACTTTTTTACCTATCATCGTAACAGACTAGTGCAGTGTTAATTTATTTGCACTCGATCTGCTAGTTCCAGGGCTACAAAAATAGTTCTTCTTCTTATTACATCATCAGGCAATTACATGACTGAAGCGTTTATTAACAGAACGGGTGCATGTGTTAAAGACGCTAGTCAGAGTTATCTTTTCTGAGAGTAGTGAATATCATTATACAGCCTGACCCAGTGGTGAATGAAGTGAGGGTGTTTTTATTTGCAAGGTGGAAAGTAGAAGCTTTTCACAGAGTCTGGCACACTTATAGGCATATTTATGTTCACTCGTAATCATCTCACTCCCCGTTTTACTTAGTGAAACTTCTAGTGGTTTTAACTAGTCATTATTACTAATTATTTACAACAAAACGTCTAAATTTTTTCAAAAAAATTAGAGGAGGAAAGTATTGTTTTCATGCCGATTTTTCGAAATCGAGTTATCACCAGGGTACAGATTTTTAGTCCCCTTGAACCCAAAAACCATGTTTTAAGCAATTTGTCTGTGTGTGGTTGTGTGTGTGTGTGTTTATGTGAATCTTTGTGAACTAAATACTTAAGTTGAAACTTGCAACTTAAGTTATCTACCGCTAACGGTCCCAGCACGACGTTTCTAGTAACATTGGTTGACCGTACTTTACACTTTTTGTGATTTTGTCAAAAACGGTTTCTATAATTTGTTTTTAAATCGACTCATTTTCTTCAGTTTTTATACTGTACGTGTTAGAGTAAGCTCTATATCTGCTGAAAATTTTGGGAGGCTGTGAGATCTCTTAACAGGATATGTTTTTTTTAAAGATTGCGTTCTTAATAAGCATTTTACTACAAAAGCGGTTATTTGTAATTAAAGTTGTAAAAATTAAAAAACCTATACCTGTTTTTTTGAAAATTGTTTTTTGTACAACGCATAGTTTAACGATATTAGTGATTTTCTGTATTTACCTCATCAAAATCGGTAAAAAGTGGGATTTTTCAAGATTGTAGACTTTAATGGATTTTACGACAGAAGTGTATGTAGTTAAAGTTATAGAAAGTTTTAAAAATTATAATTTTTATACATTTCAAACATTTTTCTGCACAGCCTTGTTAAGCGTCACTTAGTCTTTAGTAATTTTCCATATTTTTAATTTTGTACGAATTTTATGTATTATGTATTATATGTGTTTTATGTATTTATAATTTCAAGACAGGTTGATTTTCATTTAGCGTTATTCACTCATGGTTAAAATTAGGTAATGTTTTCATTTTCCATTATTTACTAATGATTGAACTTAGGTCATATATGGTTCATTATTTATATTGGCCATGAAAAGTCCTATGAGTGTTTTAAACCAAATTTTTAAAAATTATTTTAGACATGCAGTTTTTTTAGAAAAAAAACCTTCTAATGTTGATGTACAGTTTGTTTTTCCAATAACATTATAGATAATCTCAAAACGTACTATTAAAATAACTTTTTGTTTGTGTTTTATTTTATTATAAAAATTTATTTATTTGTAATATTTTGTATATTTGTTTGCTGTTTTGTTGTAATAACGTTTTGACTGCACGCATTTAAAGTGTATTTTAAATAAATTGTTTAGGCCATTTAAAGAGCTTTTCTCTGTACCGTTTGTTTATTTGACGCCAGAGATGCAGTTGTAACGTAGGTAGTGCAATAATGAAATGAGAACAAACAGCACGGCCGGAACGCAGCATTCACATACCATGTACGAGTTATTTATGACTGAATACGACGACAACGTACTGCTTTCAGCCCGATCCGCCTTAAAGAGAATTCAATGCAATACAAGGTTTATGTCTAAACACGCCGCTAACGTACTGCTTTCAGCCAGAGTCGCCTTAATAGACCTTTCCTGGCTAAATAAGCAACTAAACCATGTTTTTAGCGATTGGGTGTGCGTCCGTGTGCGCCCGTGTGCGTGCGTGTGTTTAACCGCAAGTAGTTAATACATGCAATTTTTCATTTTTTTGCGATTTTTTAAAAAACGGCTCGTATTATGGTTTTAAAAATCGCCTCATTTACTACTTTTTTTATGTTGTACATCATAGGGTACGCGCCATGTCTGGTGCAATACTTGGGGAGCTGTGCTCTTATAGGTAATTTTCTTTTTTTAATAATGCGGCTTTAATATGCATGTAGGTCAAAAGTGAATTTGATTAAAGTTGTAGAACATTTAAAAACTTAAACCTTTTATTTTAAACATTGTTTTGTATAACGCTTATTTTAGCGTCAATTAGTGATTTTCTGTATTTTTTTTTCATCAAAGTCGGTAAAAATATAAATTTTTAAGATAACAACCTTACTATGCATTTTACGACAAAAGTGTATATAATTAAAGTTAAAGAAAATTAAAAAACCTACAACCTAAGTTAAAGCATTTTTCTCTACAGAACCTAGTTTACGAAAAGTTACTGATTTTCCGTTTTTTTTTAATTTCTACAGAGGTTGATTTGTATCCTGCGTCATTCACTCATAATTAAAATTTGATTACTCTTCTTCTTCTTCTTCTTCTTTGGCCTCGCCTCTTCCCGTTACGCGGGGTCGGCTTTCCCAATCAGAGAGCTCCATTTGTTACGCTCCTGTGCATCTTCCTCGGATAAGCCCAACATTTTCATGTCTCTTTGGACATTCGTCATCCACGTGGTAAGGTTTATATTAAATTGTTTACTCACGATCAACCATAGGTTATATAGTACATTATCTACCTTGGCAAGAAAAGTCGTGTGAGTATTTCACATTAATTTTTATTTATTACTTCATGTTTTTTTTCTTTTTTTATCAATTATCTGGATTCAAGTAAATTGAATTCATATACTAAATTTCTTTCATTGTAAATAATTCTAAAGTTGTAGTTCATTTATTTATCGGATTCTCTCTTAGTCTTGCTAGAAATTCTAAGAAATCTTAGCGTGGGTATCTTGCTGTTTGTATACAGCCGGCTCTTTTATCAACTAGTTTCAGTTGTAACTCGGATGTATATGAAAGCAATATGTGTAATCCAGTGGTCGTCTATAAAACCAGTTTAGTACGAAACGTTGTTACAAGCGAACAGATCTTCGTATTCAGCAATTTAGATACAACAGTTTTTTGTGGATAAGATTAATTAATTTATTATTTTGTTAATAAATATCGTATCAGTTTACAGAGAAGTTTGTGTGTTATTTATTAACAACCAGATACCGAAAAAGCTGTATTTAATGTTCCAAATATGATCGTCATTTAAAATGAAACATTGTTTTTTAATAGTGATCCATCGGGTTGGTATGGCGGTAAAGTCATCGCCAACTAATCAGCTGTTTAACAGCTGATGTACGAAGACGAAGGTTCCGTGGTTCAAATCCTTGTAACGGGAGTTACTTTAATGCGGATTTGAATTCTAGACAGTAGTCACCGGTGTACTTTAATGGTTAGGATTCAATTAAACTATACTCTCTCATGAATCATTGACCTCAGTCAGTATAAGACTACTCCTAATTTGCACGCCATACACATTATCCTCATTTCATCTGGTCATGGATTACTTATTGTTTTTAAATTGAACAAATTTTAACTTACATTCGTTACGGATTAAAAAAAATTAGGCGTACCTCCAAATGGTGTGAGTTACGTGTGACTATTTGCTATTTTATTATGTAAAAATTCGCTTTGTTTTTATTTTATTTTTATTTTCATACTCATTCTCCTGTGAAGCTGCGATTTCTTTATTATAATAATATACTTTTCTTGTTTAGGTGATTAGAGCCAAAAGGCTGGTTTGAACCACTAGAGGCTTTATTAAGTAAAGCTTAGTTAGCTAAATAAAGATGGTTGGGATTCAATTACCGATACTTTCTCCATAATGGTCGGCCTGAGTTTGTACAAGACTACACTTCATTTAAACGTTATTCATATCACTCTCATGTCATGGGATCGTGGTGTTGCTTATTGTTCTAAATTGAAGAGATTACAACGTACAGACATTAAAGTAAAAAAATATATAGATATTTTATTAACAACAAGATAACTTTAAAATTTACATGAAAACGGTTATACTCTATTGTTTAAAGATTTTTACAAATAATAATTTTATAATAACATAACAAATTTAATTTCTAAAAATACTTAAAGCAAATACAGGAAAATAAAAATAATTTCGTGGTTTGAAAAACAGAATTAGGATTAACGGGAAAAATTGCTTGTTCAATTTTGATGTTTATACTAAAAATTCAGAAACAAATACACGTACAAACTTAACTTTGTTTGCTAATATAATTCCCCATAATTTTTTATTCAAAGATTATTGGACTACAAAAATCGTTGTTGAAAATTGTGTTTTCAGTTTTAATGAAAATATTCGTTATTATCTCATTTTATATTTTTAAACTTTAGGACTTGAAAACGTTATTATTGACAATATAAAATAACCAATATGATTTCCTTTTATCGAGTTAACAGCAGAAGGTTTTAGGGTATTTGGATTTAGGAAAACTACATTTAAAGTAATGGTTGTACTAAATATGATAATTTAAATGTCTACCGTTTGTAAAAGAAATATTTAGTATTTGAACGGGTTATTTTCTCCCTCGCCTTACCGTTCCCGTAACTACAAAACAGGCTAATAGTTCCCGTGCAGTGAATATTAAAGATAAAGTCGTCTAACTTTATTGTTGGGTCAACTTGATTCAGCACAAAAACGACGTTTAAATCTAACCCACAGTGAGAAAAACCGGAAAATACATTCAGGAACTTGCCTTTATGCATAACATATTATTATACAGATTTACTATAAATTTATCCCTTTTCCTAGAATTCCATCACATTACTTTACAAAATGTGAAATTTTGAATTAAATAATTAATTATTTTGTTTTATCATAGTTTTAAACAAAACCCAAAATTATATTTTATTTAAATAGGTCCGTGTATATGTAGTCTAAATAATTATATTCAACTCTGATTTCGTGAAATATTTTGTTGATGGCATTAAAGACCAACTAATTGAAACATTAACAAAAAAAGTCTGGTGTCAAAATCTCACACGACGTTCTCTTACCAGTGTTTACAACGGAGAATATAAGCTATGTTTAACCATGAGTGAACCGTTGTAAAATTAAAAACAAAACCTAATTTGTTTAATTATTTGCACTCAATCTGTTAGTTCCAGGCCAACAAAAAATCTGTTTTATATCATTAAGTCAGTCAATTAAATGACTGAAGTATTAAAGAACAGAAGAGATAGAAGTGTAAAAGACACCATTCACAGTTGTCTCCTCTGAAAGTAACGTATTTTATTATGCCACCAGACCGTGTGATGAATGAAGTGAGGTTGTTATTTTCAGAGTGAAAAGCTAGCTTCAAAGGGCTAGGCATGCTGGTAAGCATACTTTTCCACTCCGTAAAAAAGCCAATTTTACCTCACTCCTCGTTTTACTTATTAAACCCTCTACAGGTTCCAACCAGCCTTTCGGCTGATGACCAAAACAACAATCCAATTGTACTTGTAAATAGTTTAAGTTTGATAATTAAGTATAATTACAAATTTTGTCTATAAATAATGGTAAGCTAAGTTGTTATGTCTGTTTTTTTTATTTAATATACCCAGAAAAACGAATAACTTGCAACGAATTCAAGCATTCCAGTCAAAAACATTACGCCTTATAGCAAAAGCATCTCTGTACGTTAGCAACAAAACCTTACATACAGATTTGAAAACACCACTTGTACAAAATTCCATCGAATACCTATACAAACGCTTTCACGACAGATCACACGAACACGCAAACCCACTGGTGCGTTTACTTTCCACCTTCCATTTACCTGATAATCCCGCTAGACGCCTTAAAAGACGCTGGAGTAGAAACCTGCTAATTTTATATACAAATTTCAGTCTTGGGAAGGCACCAATGGGGGCCCCACCCCTCTCATGACTATTATGTCATTTACATTATTATCATAATCATCACATTTGCTTGTTGTTAAATTTTACACTTGTAATTAAAGAGAAATTTAAAAATATATATACCTAGATTCCTAACGAACCTAAGCTTAGGTGTTATATAATATGTTTACCTAATTCCGCTTGTTGTTGTTGTTGTTTAGGTCAACAGCCTAAAGGCTGGTTTGAACCTCTAGAGGTTTTACTAAGTAAAAACGAAGAGTAAGGTGGTTTACCATTGCCTTCCTCAGTGAGTTGAAAGAGTATGCTTATCAGCATGCCAGGCCCTCCGAAAAGCACTCACTTTTCACCCTGCAAATGACACCTTCATTTCATTCACCACAGGGTCTGGCTGCATAGTGAAATTCATTACTCTCAGAGGAGATAACTCTGACTAGTGTCTTTTACACCTCTCCCTCTTCTGTTCTTAAATAGTTCAGTCATATAAGTGGCTGACTATGTGATAAGAAACAGAACTATTATTTTTAGCCCTGGACCAAACAGATAGAGTGCAATTAAAATAACACTCCACCTCCCCGTTTTGGGCATTAATTCCGCTTATCATCAACAAATTTTTAAAACCTTCGCGTTAAAACAATTTTGTCGCCGAATAACAAGATTTGAGTTTGGTTTTAAAATATTTCTGACAGCGCCGTAAAAAATATTGTAAACTGACAATAATATTGAAAATTACTATGTTGGTATTAAGTTCTTTGCGTTTCCATCTATGCATGAATTTGAAAGCAAACAAGAATAAATAACAATTCTAATATTCAATTTTATGTTATCTAATTTCTTGAATTACACAAATAATACGGACATGATTGAAAATTTCAATGCATGCGCAAAATACACAATCAGTTTAAAATTGAATAAAGTTTATGCACTGAATATTAAACCCTACATTTATATGCTTCCGCATTCCCAAGATTCTCAAATCCTACTGGGTACGTGGCACCTCATTTTTTATTCCTAAAAATCCACATGTTTCTCACGGACCGATAGATTTTATATACCGAGCATATTTGTCAGATCTACCGAATATTTTTCAATGGAAAACTAATAATAAATTTCTAGTAGACTAAGTTTTCTACATTACGGTAATGCCTTCTAAATTTTGAAAAGTTTTTCCATTTGAAGTAGTCCATATGTATTTCACAAAAGGAATCCTAGTGATTTAATTTCATTGATTTCATTGAACTGTAATTGTACTGTAAAGAACGGCGAGGATAATAGTACCAACACACGCTTAGTGAAATTAAAAATTGAGATGAAAAATAAATTTTATTTCCCTTTTATACATAATATAAATACACAATTTTATATTAATGAACTAAATTCTTTTTTTAATTTTGTTTAGAAATTAAAAAAACCGAATACATTTTAGAAGTTTGTAAGAAATTAAGTTAAAAAGTAATATGAAGGTCACGTATTTCTTTTGTCATCGTTGTTTATTAGTTCAGAGCAATCGGACTTTTCTTTCTCAATACCAACAGGATCTATCTGTCTTCTTCTTTTTATCGTGCCTTTTTCGACCGGAAGTTGACAATCATGGCGGCCATTCGAACTTTGGATACCATAGCTCTGAACGGCTCCGCTGAGATACAACGAAACCAATCCCGAAGACTCTTCAACAAAAATATTCTTCTTCTACCCTCATCTCCCTTCCGCTGAATCTTGCCTTGTATTATTAAGCGAAGTATTTTATATCTTGGTCCACGCATAATATGACCCAGATATTCCATTTTCATTTTTGGATGGTATAAACAAGTTCCTTTTCTGTTCCCATTTTCCGCAAGACTATCTCGTTGGTTACTATATCCATCCAGGGTATTTATAGTACGCGCCAGGATCTGTAAGTACGTATTTACAAAAATTATTTGAAAGAATTAACTGCTATTTCTTTACTTCCTTGTAAAGATTAACCAAACTTAGAAACAATTTATGGTCTGTAAAACACTACTAACGTATCTTACTTAAGAATCATCGACGTAATAACTTGTAGATAACTTCTGAAAATCAAACATTTATTAAATTAACAAATAATCTGTGACCATACTTAACGTTAACTTTAAATTTATTTTATTAATTTTTTTCTTAGTTTTCGCCCCATTAGGATCATCAAGTTATTCCATATTTATTAGCTGTCTCTTTCACTCCCACACTCCCACGTCTGTTTCAATTTTTTTTTTGATCTGGCGTCCCTCATTTTCCCTGTTTTGATAATGTTGGGTTACTTTAATTTTCTTTTAAGATCTTCATTTTCTCGTTTTTGGATAATTTCTTCGGTTAGGTTTAAGTCCATCATATAAAGCCCATATGCGTGTTAAGGGCCAGTTTATATATCTGTGCCTAAGAAGTAAAGAGGATTAACTCCTTTTTATTGATTTTTGAGGAAAGCCTAATAAAAAAATTATTTTCTTTTTGTTGTTGTAAAAACATGTCTGTAGTTATTAGAAACTTAAAATTTACATCCAATATAGGTTCTGAGCTATAAATTTTAATTTTTTCACAACTTTATGAATTTTAAACCCCCTTCTCACCTCTTATAGGGCTTAATACTCATTCTGTTTAGGTGTTGTTTTGGTACTTTTTACATCAGTGATTAGCTTTTCAATGCAGGTCATTTTTTTCAAATAAAACAAAACTCTATTAAAATATTTATTTCAACAAAACGTTTTGATACAGAAGCAGAATTCTATACTCAGTAATGTTTAAAAAACTTCTGCTTGAATTCTGTTTAACGGTAAAATATCATAATATACAGTGTTATATTTAATATTTGAAAATAATATTATTATTACAACTTGTAAAACTTGAGGTAAGGCAGATAGAAGTTAACACTACACAATTATAAAGAGCATTTTATGCTAATTTTAAAAGTACTTTTCACTCAATTTCACTAAAATTGGAGTTAACATCATTTACCTCTGTATCACAGATATACATATATTTTTTAATTAATTCAATTAGTTATACTCTAATTGGGTTTTTTATATCCTTTTCCAAATCAAATATTCTAGTTTCTATTCGGAAATATTTTAATTTTTATTGGAGAGAGAAATCATAAAAATAAACATTTTGAAAATCTGAATGACAAAATTTATGTTCAGCCTAAATATTTAAAAAATGCATATTTTTAAAAATATTTTTTAAAAATTATGCGTTTATGTTTTAAAAAGGCTTATGTAAGTTATTTTATGTATAGTTTTTTATTTTTATTTATTTATTTAAAGTTGCATTAACTGCATGGTTATTAGCGACTACGGTGGATTATTGGACTGTAATTGTGGGATTTTACTTGTTCAATTTCCAGATCCTAGCCTGGAATTGAACCCGGAACCTTCTCGTGGTATGCTAACGCGCTAACCACTAGGCTACGGTGTCAGCCTATGTATAGTTTTGTAGACGGCCTTATCATGAGTATGAGCTCTTGATGGTTTTTGTGTATAGCCTACTATTTTTTTTTATGTTTTGGTAAATGTCATTTTAAATTTAATTTTAAAATAGGCTACATTGTTAATTTTAAATGTTACTCATGTTAAATTTTTATTTTTATATTTCATTTTGTTTATCACAACGTATTTTGTTTTAACTTTTAAAAAAATTGATCTACCCTACTTAACAATCTTGTTAAATGTTTATATTTTTTGATTTTTATCATGTTCGTTCTGCTTCATGTTAATATGTTTTACTAATTTTACCTTTTTTGTGTTAGCTCTTTGATTCATTCACTGGGACATATTTTCATATTATCTTGTATAAATTTCCATGTTAATTTTTTTCATATTTATTTCCTTTTTGTCTATTATAGGCGTACTGTTTTGTTTGTATTTAAATTAGTGTACTTGCTACACTAAACTCAATAATAAACTAAATAAAAATAATAAACTTAATTTTTAAGTGGTTTTTATACATTTTTCAAAGAGTTATTCATGAAACTAATACGTAAATGGTAGGGAAGACCGAGGCAATTTTTCTATGGGATATGTTTTCTAACGCATAATAATTCGCTGTACCATTAAAAATTTGTATGGTAACATAAAATTAAAAATCAAAATTAAAACTAAAGAAAACCAATATTGTTCCAAAGATGTGATGTTCGATCGAATAACTGAGAGGAATGGAAACATTCATGCAATGCAGAATAAAAATAAAAATAACATATTAAATTTTATGATAATATTTAAATAATTTAATTAAACTTAAATAATTGATGAGTACAAAATGCAAAATATTAACAATTTAAATTTTATATTATTTCTTTATAAAACCCTGATACATAACACTGAAGTTCTCCGCAGCTCAAAATATAAATTAATAAAATACCGCGCTTTTAATTAATTTAAAAATAAATAACTAAAATAACAATGTAAATACTGTTATATTTTACTAATTACACTTCACGCCAAACTGTATCAAAATCAAACTATGATCTATTGAAATTAACTACGAACTCTCTCTAAATCATTCCATCATCTCTGTATTAAAATTAACGACGAACTCCCTGAAAAATTAAAATTATCCTCTATATAAAAACTCGGTACAAACCTTTCTATGTATGACATTGGACCAATGAGAACACTTCTTTTAACTTTCGAAGGTCTCATTTTCCGTTAAAATCTCCAAAAGACACGTGTAAGCAATTACTACACACAATACAAGTTAATATATGGTGTAGTGATTGCTTACTTAAACACCGACTCATTAATTTTAAATTTAATGGGTTACCGAGACAAGTAACGAACTTTTACCCACATAAACATTTACTAAATTTTGCCGGCACAAACATACATAAAAATTTATCACTATTATGTCGGTAATATTAATATATATTTATCAGCTAGTGGTTACATTTAATTGATTGTTTTCTTATATTTTTACGATTACTTTTAACGGATATTTAAAATAAACTTTTCTTTGCTATTATAAAATACATTAATTTATTAGCAACATAATTATAGGCTAATTATGTGCGATACATCGCGAATGAGCCGATAAAGCGCTGCACTTGTTATAGTGACTGATGCAACAACTTTCCAACCAGTTGTCACGCCAGTTTTAGTTTTATAATATCTCCATATATCTTAAATATAGGAAAAAAAATATCAAATTAATAAGTTTTTAAAAATAAAGTAAAAAAAATCATAGTTAAAAAATTAAATTATTCTTAAATTATCAATTATTTATTTTAAAAATCATCATTTTTGTTGTTTTTTCATCAGCGAGTAAACTTTTCACATAATTACTGTACCAGTGATAAAACACACATGTATCAATTCAATTGGATGTTTTTTTAACACATACGTTGAAAAAGTTTCTCTTAAGCTTTGTACTTAGTTATATGATTCATTTTGTAAATAAATGCTTTTTTTTCAATTTAACGTTGGATTGAATTTAAATATATGACGACGGGGCATGTTTTCCAATAATACACGTGGCAAGTTTTCTCATTTAGAAAACTAGGCAAACAAAACGTGGGTTCAGTGTTCAGCATATACAAAAAATGGGCACATGAGGCATGAACAATAGAAGAAGCTTCGTTTTTTATTCGTGTTTATTGTCATAGCGATATTAATGAAGATTATTCTTAAGTAAAGTAGGCCTTCGAAAAAATCAAGAAACATTCTTTTATTGTTTATTTTGAATCTTTAACTGCACTTTATAGAACAACCAAAAGATGGGAAAATATTGATATTAAATTACAAATAACAAGAACAGACATGATATAAAATTCAACATTCGGCAATGTTAAATTTGGAATAACGGTGAACGTAAAATATACAAAAGTACGGAAAGAAAAATAATAATAAGTTTATATTGTCACAGAAAAGTTATTACCAAAAGTAATGAAACATATTTTAAACAAAACAAAAATGACATCTAATATTTCACATTATTTTATCTTTTCGACATAAACATATAGAAATAATTAAAGAAGATCTCTGCTCCATCTTCTTTTTAATCTTCTAATGAAGCCTGGCGGATTTGCCATATCACTGATAAGCGGATCATTATGGATTGGTAGTTTTGAGTAGAATTTAATATAACTATTTTTGAAGATGTTGCAAATGAATGGTGTTTTTAACAAAAAACATAAGAAACTGTGTTTTCCAATAAAATTTAGTTGTTAGTTAATCATTATTTTGATAAAATGTAGTCTTCTAAACAAAAACGTAGTATAATAAATATTCCATTTATAAATTAAAATTTATAGCCTATTTATTCCCTCTTTTGACCATTTAGAATAATTGGAAAACTTGCCCCTACATGCTTTAAACATATAGGAATACCTGTCTCACTTACGGGCCAAAGTATCCCAATGTGACATCACTAGAGTCATTGAGATTTTTTTATGTAATTCTGTTGAAAATTAGTAATACTATGTTAACCAGAGTGTAGATTAAGTTATAAAAACGTAGTAACACCAAAAACTCAGAGAGAAATGCATCTCAAAAAATTAAACAAAGAAAATTAAAAAAGTGGGAAAACATGTCCCGGTCTCCCCTACGGTTTCTCTTAAAATTTCACAGTCTCTTTAAACATAAGGCCACATCTGGTGGTTCGTCAGTGAATCAATAACTTCTACTAGTTGTGTCGACCAAGCCAGGTGGGAGAACAGTTCAGCAGTGACCACAATGTCTTCATAAAGTAGACTAAAGAAGATTAATGTTTATTTCAATAGTTCTAGTTGTAATTTAACAGTTTTTAATGTAGTAGTATAAAACCGTACTGTTCACCTTTTCCAAGAAGAGAGAGATATTTAATGTTGTTCATACAAAATTTAAAAAGGTCCATAATAAAATCTATCTACTAAATAATATATTCAGTAAGATTCCTGAACTACGAACCCTTTTATAACAAACATTTCTCTTCAAAGATAATAATTTCTAGTTCCAGTATATTTTTATAAAAATTATTACATTTTAGATCTTTTTTTAAAAATACATCAAATTCTTTAAACTTTCTGTAATACAGGGTGATTATAAATGAAATAGACAGTTTCAATAGCTTATTT
The DNA here is from genome assembly GCA_035578175.1 of Catonia carolina. Classification (NCBI taxonomy): domain Eukaryota; kingdom Metazoa; phylum Arthropoda; class Insecta; order Hemiptera; family Achilidae; genus Catonia; species Catonia carolina. The sequence goes on from JAQMRL010000001.1 coordinate 423,267,808, forward strand.
TTGAAAAGTTCAGGTAATTACTTACATGATTATACAGAAGAATTCATTAAGTTTTTATTGAAAATATTTACAGATGTTCAATGTGTAACACGACATATATCAACACGGTAGTCGAATTCTTCCCACACACGATTAAGCATATGGCCTACTCCGGTTACTGACACTTCGTGAAAAAGAACGGCCCGTATACCTTTTCACGAGATAATGCGCAAAAGACGTTTACTTTAGGGAAATCGCGTGTATACTGTAAAGTTATTTTGTTTTCTGTGCCTCATATTCTAACATTATGTCTATTAACTTTACCACTAATGTGAAAATTACATTCATCACTGAAAATTTGGTGATTAAAGAATGCGTCATCATTTTCAACAAAATGTTGCATCTCCGGACAAAAATTTTTACGTACGACTTTATCACCGGTATTGAAACTTTGTACTAACTGCAATTTATGAGTTGTCATTTTCAAACGTTTCCGGAGAATTTTCCATACAGTCGGTTGAGGAATTTGCAATTCTAAACTTACTGACCTAGTTAATTTTCCTGAACTTCGTACATAAACATCACAAACACTATCAATTTGTTCTTCTGTAACTGAAGGTCTTCCAGTACTCTTCAATTTACACAGACATCCACTGTTTTCAAAACGTTTATACCAGTCATAGATTGATTGCCTGGTTGGTGGTGGTTTACCGTATCTTGTTCTGAAATGACGTTGCATAACCATAACCGAGTTAGTTTTGGCTAATTCAAGAACAAAATAAGCTTGCTCCACTTGAGTAACGACCATTTTGCTACACTGGTCGTTGTAACAGCAGCCAATAACAAAATGATATCAACAGTTGTACCAACATAAACTTTCAAAAATTTCCTACAAAACTATATCATTTACTACGTATATTCAAATACACCAGTTTCATGTTTAAGAAGCTGTCGAAAGTGCCTATTTTATTTATAATCACCCTGTATAACGAAAAATATATCAACTTTTATGAAACTGATTTAAGAATTTTTCTATTAGTCTTATACAGGTTAGTTACTAAAATATTACAAAATTAGAAATATGTTTGTATTCCGTTCCGCTAGACATAACCTTCAAGAGTAGCCTACGGTTAGGGAATATTTTTTTATTGGAAAAAGAAACTTTTCTCCAGTTTTCATTTAAATTCTCAATATAAATTGTAACAAAAAGAAATCGTAAAAACTAAAAACATTGTAACTTTTTCACTATTCGTACAACATTATTCTGAAACATGTACATTTATTTAATACATATATGGGAAACCAAATTAAGCGTTTTATTACTTTATTAATGCCAATAATTTATTTGAATAAAACAAGATTTTTAGAACTTGGTTTTTGTAAATTATCTTATAAAACAACTGCTTGTATCATTGTAACTTCCAAAATTTTATGATAACCTGTAATTAATTGAAAATTTAGAAAAGAAAACATCTTTTTGTTTTTAATTTTAAAAGTTATACTTACGTCTGCTATAATATAGAATGTTTATTTTCCGAAATTTAGTGATAATTACTAAAAAATATCGTAATATAATTTTGTTACACATTGTTTTATCATTTTTGTTTGTTATCTTTTTTTCACTTTAATGTTATTTAATTTATGTTAAAACTAGTAAATTTGAAGATTGCTCATCGCAATCTTGGGTAAAAATACGATGTAAATTTCTTAAGGGAGAACAATACTAAGCAGGAAGACTCCCATGGGTAATTTTTTAAATTTTTTACAAGAAGTTAAATTTTTTTAGTTAATGTTGCATAATTAAGTAGCTGGCGTTAACCTCCTAAGACCTGGTTCTAAAATAAAAATTTTAGCTATTCAGACTTAATGACTTTTTAAAAGTACACAGTTTTTTAGCTCTTGATCGTAAAAAGTTTTCATTAAATTTTTTGCAAAATTAGGCCAACTTTTCTTCATTTAGTGTAGCTTACTCTCAGAAAAAATGAAAATTAGTAGGCCTAAGTAAGTAAGCTTGCAGAAGTTGGCAGGTAGCCTGTGTATTAATTTGTAAGTTCATAAGGTGTTAACTTGCCCTATGTACTCGTACTTCTTTAGACAAACCCGAACAAAATTAACAAAAAATTTCAATAAATAAATCATACGTACTGACAAAAACACCAGGATCGTCAAATAGTAAAGCCATCGCCGCGAGTCAACTATTTGAGAGCTGGTGTATGGATACAAAGGTTCCGTGGTTCAAATCCCAGTAAAGATAGTTGATTTTAGTTATATTTGAATACTAGTCGGTGGTTAATGGTATACTTTGATGAATAGAGTTCAATTAACCATACTTTTACAGGAATGGTCGTCCTGAGCCTGTAAAAGACTACACAATTCATTTACACGTCATACATACAAGGTGGGGCAATTAAATAACATAACTGATGTTGTAAAAACTTTTTTTTTATACATAATCACTTACTGTCACGTTCAATATACACTAGTCTGGTGCGAAAAAAGTCAAGTTGATAATTCCGCGACGCTATAGTGCGGAAAAGTTGCGATTGGTAATTACAAGAAAAACAAAAAAAAAATTATTCCAATCGGACTTTATCTTCCGATCCCGCAACGGGCCTAAACATTATTAAAAAAGTCAAATTTAAAGTTTTTTTCATAAATTTGTATTTAGCCTCCACGACCGTTTTATTTATCGCTATAGTGATTTTTATTTACAGAATGAATGGTTGAATAATACAAAATATCGATCTATGCATTTAAAGATTATCTTCCGATCCCGCAAGATCAATCAAAAACTTAAAAACTTTGATTTTTTCATGATTTTGGTCATTTAAAAACATTGACTTACCTCACTTTTCTGTTGAATATATATAGTCAGTTACATTGTGCAGCTCTTCGCTTGTTTAGATATTGTAATATAATATTTAAACAACCCAGAACTCACCACGAGGAGGTGGCTGCACTTCGAGTTCCACCCACACCCTTCCCTCCAGCCAACCAATGAGGGGTGTGTTCTATTTTACATTATTTACATATGTACAGTACATTTGTTTTCCCATCTATTCAATAGCAAGTTTGTATTGCGATTTGGTGGAAAAATCAAGCATCATGGACCTTGATTTAAGAGTTGCCCTGATGAATCCATCTCTTGATTGAGGTCCACATACATTAGACGATGCTTCCGTGACCAACTTTACGCACCGCTCGACCGCTTGCGTGTGGCAGGGATAGTTTTGTACATTCCAGTCTGGCATGTCACCTGTTGTAATGCAGGAATTTATTTCTTCATTTGAAACTCTTCGAAGAAGAGGTGGTGAAGATAATTTTGCAATATTCCAGTGTATTATTTCAGTGTAGTCGTGGGCTTCAAAATTTAAAGTAGGAGGAATAAAACTTCTAATACTTTTGCCCTTGGACTTAGTCTGCCTAGCTTTTAAGACTCTCCTTAGCCCTAGCTCTCTAATGTGTTTCCTTTCGTCAAATATCATTGCCATAAGTAAATTCTCGGGATGAGCAAAGTACGCGTTTCTTTCAATGACAGGAAACACTACTTTCTTAAGGTCCTCAGACAAATATCGAGTCGTTACAATTGCTCTGTAAACGTGAACAGGCCCCGAAATAATATTCTTGCTGCACTTGATCTCAAACCAGATAGGCATGTAAGATGTTAAAATAAATGTCACAATGTCCTTTAAAGAATCCGAGGGATTTTCAGTGCTCACATAAAGTCTAAGAACTCTATTCGCACAGATGAGCCATCTAGAATGTGAAATCGGCCCGGGATCACGATTTGCTAAGTCATTTGGAACAATGCCGGTTTTAATTGCTTGACTTATATCAAAGAGATATCTTTGATCCTTGCTCAAGGTTTTTCTGTCCACTTCTGGAATTTCACAGTCAATTTTTTCAAAACCGATCACTGCAAGCTTTTCACAATCACTTAGTTTCTGGCCAATCGGTCCGCAGAAGGATGTTGGGCTTGCTGTTTCACCATCTAAATGAATAAATAGATGCCGAAAAGGTAGCTCATTAAAGTGAAGCAAACAGACAGCCCACTGCAGTGGTCGTCCAATATGCACCTCAAGTTCTCTAATGGTGCCACGTTTCCATCCAGTATTGGTATTTGTACCATCACAACCAACCAAATCTAAGTTTTCTATTGACACACCTTGTTCAGTAAGACCTGATAGGATAGAAGTAAAAATGTCCTTAGCTGATCCGGAGTTTGGAGACACATGGCCTATATACTCGGAACCAGGTTCTTTTATTAGGGAATAATGTTCCTCTTTTACTGTCCGACGAAATTGTTTTGATTCAATTCTTTCAATTACTAAGGTATTGTCCTTTCTGCCATCAAAATATAAGCCATATGGTTCACTTGAGTCCAGTTGGTGTTCCTGTAACTGTTTTCTACCTGAGCGCTTGGCCGGCGAGCGCTGTTTTGCCGCGTGGCTGTGCTCTGCCGCATCGAACAGCAAAAATCACCATATTATGAGTTCTGCGTGGTTTAAACAATACATATTGTGCTCAATTATATCATTGTATAAGTAGTGTAGTTTGTAATGATATAATGGATTGTAATAAAGACTAAACATATTGTTTAATAAACGGTTGAAAATAACAAAAACATCATTTTTTATCGATTTTGATTGATCTTGCGGGATCGGAAGATAATCTTTAAATGCATAGATCGATTTTTTTTATGATTCAACCATTCATTCTGTAAATAAAATTCACTATAGCGATAAATAAAACGGTCGTGGAGGCTAAATACAAATTTATGAAAAAAACGTAAAATTTGACTTTTTTAATAATGTTTAGGCCCGTTGCGGGATCGGAAGATAAAGTCCGATTGAAATAATTTTTTTTTGTTTTTCTTGTAATTACCAATCGCAACTTTTCCGCACTATAGCGTCGCGGAATTATCAACTTGACTTTTTTCGCACCAGACTAATATACACTCCTTCTCTATCCCTACAACGCTCTATGCGAATTTTCCATTGTTGGAAACAGTGCTGGAAGTCTTCTTTAGTCAGCTCTTCTGGAAACGTGCTGCTTTCTCTTTTACAGCTTCTACAGACTCAAATCTTGTCCCTTTTAATGCATATTTCACCTTAGGGAACAGGAAGTCACATGGTGCAAGATCTGGTAAATAAGGTGAACTTTCTAACACTGAGATGCTGTACTTGGCTAAGAACCTCTTGACAGATAACGCGGAATGAGCTGGCGCATTGCCTTGGTGGAGAACCCATGATTTTTCCTTCCAGATTTCGGGGCGTTTTTTCCTTACTCTTTGACGTAGTTTAGAAAGTACCTCAAAGTAGTAATATTGATTATTTGTTTGACCTTCAGGAACCCATTGAAGGAACACAATTACATGGATATAGAAAAAACCAATCATCACGGCTTTAAATTTTGACTTGCTCATTCGAGCTTTTTTGGCTCTCGGTGAAGTTAGGCTTGCATTGATTAGTGCTTCGTTTCGGATAATATGTAAAAACCACGTTTCATTACATGTTATTATCTTCTACCTGTTCCCTAACGTGAAATCTGCATTAAAAGGGACAATATTTGAGTTTGTGGAAGCTTTAAAAGAGAGCGTGTCCTGAAGGAGCTGACAGATGAAGATTTCCAGCACTGTTTCCAACAATGGAAAATTTGCATGGAGCGTTGTAGGAATAGAGAAGGAGTGTATATTGAAGGTGACAATAAGTGATTATGTATAAAATTAAAATAAATATTTTTACAAACCCAGTCTCGTTATTTAATAGCCACACCTCGTATAATCTTCATCCGATTTGGTCTTGGAGTTGCTGGTTGTCTTTTAGGATCAGTCGAAAGGTTGGTTAGAACCTCTAGAAGCTTTACTAAGTAAAACAATGATTGATGTGCTTTACAATTACCCTTCCTCACTGAGTAGAAAAGTTGCTTATTGTTATAAATTAAACAGATTGTAACATACAAACATTAGGGCTAAAAAATAAAATATGTAATAATTTCTGATGGACTTACAATATTTCAGTTGGCCACGTGCAATGGCTTTTGAGAAAATTTTTCGTAATTAGGTTCCCTATTAATACGTTCTAGGTACCGATTACGGAGCTCTTGAAAACTTCTCACTTTAGAATATAGAAAATTGAGCTGTAATAAATTTTACAGAATTTACTGTAAAAATAAGAAAGATAAATTCTTGATGATTATTAAGAACAAAGAATAAACAATAATGAAGTAATAATATGACGCAAATATTTCTTGCATTAAAGTTTAGCGGCGTATATTAAAAGGAAAATTACAATTTCAATTGGCGGTAACGAAATTTCTCTATAACGGGTAATTATTGCGCCCCCTTCAATTTCGTTAGAGAGCGCTTACTGTATATTATCTCTGAAATTATTTATTGCAAGGTTAGCAAACTCCTCTGCTTGATAACCTATAGTTTTGCTCTTACCGAAATTTTTCTGTGAAATTTTGTTAATTCGTTCAATCAACTAAGTTTAACAAAGTATGTTTTTACAAATATAAAATTAAGTTTTCTTGTAACGAAGAATTCTGTTGTAATTTAAGTCATATTTTTACGTAGCAAAAAATATTTGCAAACAATTGTTCATGAGATTAATTATTATAAATATAAAAAATTAAGTAACTAGAGCAAGAGAAAATATTGTTTTCATATAAAGTTTTTACCTGAAATACAAACCCGCTGAACCCAAAAACATTATGTTTTTACCGATTCATCTATGTGTGTCTGTGTGTGAGTGAGCAAAACACCTCTTGCCAAAATTCTTGGAGAGGCTCTTTTGTTGTTATGTAGCTTTTTTACGATTGCGTTCTTAATATGTATTTTATAGCATTAGAAATTATACTTAAAATTTTTCGAGAAATTTATGTCGACAAAAATGATTCGAGTGTTATTAAAACCGATCAAGAAAGCGAGATGCAATTGAGATAATCATTTTTTTTTTGAGATAATGTTCTTCAAAGTATTATAAATGGTTTACTACTCAGTTGCTCAATCAGTGTTTTCCTACAGAAATGTTATTTTTGGAGGAGCATAAATGACACACACATAAAGCCGTTCTTACTACTGCACAAAACAAAACGAGAAATTCTTATTCAGAAATTTAAAAACAAAACCTCATGTCCTCAACAACTGATCGCTACAACACCCGAAATGGGAACTTGATTCCAAACCACATAGCATTCACCAAATTATAGTTAAGACATTGAGTTCATTAGCTCTTAAACTTTTAAATCTAATGCCAACTGAAATAAAAAATCTACCGAACATCATAAAATTTTAAAAGGTTGTCAGTCTTTTGTTGCGTAGCCAAGATAAACACAAACTCCACCGGATGTTGACTTCCTCTAATTCTTAATTGGTTTACTTATTTCATTTTTGAGACGTAAAAACAGACTTCTGCCCTAAAGGGAAGCACTCATCAAGTTTACACTAGAATCTTGTTCTGTCATAGTTGGGTAGGTTGATTTCCCCACACCGATTACGGTGTGGGGAAATTTGTATAGTAATAATCGTATTACTAATAGCAGCAATTTATGTAATATGTTTCTTTTGTGTTTTTTATGTAACTTAGGAAATAAATATATTTATTATTATTTTAGTAAGTGACCCACCAGGTTGGTCTAGAGTAGAGTTGTCACCGCGGGTCAGCTGTTTAACAGCTGATTTTCGGAGACGAAGGTTGATAGTTAAAATCCTGGTAAAGGTAGTTACTTTTTTACGGACTCGAATACAATAGTTTATGTTAAAGTTCATACCAGGTCAAAACAGCTTGAAAGGAAAATATTACGCAACCATCAAAACAGTTTCCGTTCTTTTGGTCTACGCAGGAAATTTACAATATTGTTCATTTTGTTATAATTAATTTACATTCTTACTATAATTATAACTTATTATTATTCATTTTTTATCTTATCTTATTATTGTTGTTTATTTATATATATATTTATTATTATTTTTAGACTATTAGGTGAAGACTCGTATATCTCCCCTGGCGAGATGCGTTCAAATTATGAATGTTGTTGACGGTTGCGGGGTTGATATATTCAACAGGAGTATATCAACGTTTAAGAGGACAATTGTATTATGTTGGATTGGTTGATCCAGTTGGGACAGTCAAATGACAATTTTGTAGGTGTACTGAGTAATCTGCCAGCGTTATTAAGTCATACAAAACTCCTGTTTTGATAATTGGTTTATTTTTACTTGGCTGTTTTTTTTGTTAGTGTTTTTATTCTTTCTCCTTCTATCTTACCACGATGTAGGTGTGGTATCATTGCCAATACCTGAACATATTTTATAGGCTTATGTAGTTAATTAAGTGTTTTTCTTTTCACGTCCCCTGGATTTACGTCCCGATAGGTAAGTGCAGCGTTTCAAGGATTTTTATCTGTGCTGTACTTCTTCAACTCATGTAGATCGTCCCTGCTTCCCTGTCAGTTCCTTTAATGGTGGTTGGGTTGGCTGTAAGGGGTGAGTGGAAGTCATAAAATTATTTTTATTAACATTTATAAGTAACTAGGTTTCAGGTTGCTGATTGTAAACAAAAAACGGTATTAGGTTACCTTATTGTACTTCTGCACCCGATAAAACTTCATTAGGTGACATATCATACTCGTTGTCACTACTTGAATCGTGTTCCAAATTTACAATAAGTTTTTCTACCTGAACTTCGCTCAAATAATTTAAATCCCACATGCGTATCTCCTCTTTTTCACGTGGGCTTTTCAGTTTTTCCACTTAATAACCGATACTTTAGAAACCCCAATTAACAAAAGTTTCCTTACTTCTTAGATCTTAAATGTTTTATTATTTTGTGGCCACGTAATCTTTTACCTGAGCCTGCACTAACTCAATAGGATTCAGGTTACAAATGACATACAAATTACCAATGGTAAGTATGTAGAAATGAAACCGATGAAGGGTGCAAGCCATGCGGTTACACGTAGCGTAGACACAACAGACCCAAACTTACTTCGTAAAATTTTGTTTACAGTAGGTCTCAGCTTAAAAGAAATTTACTATAGACAGTGGTTACCGGTGTACGTTTATGGTTGGGGTTCAATTAAACATAGTCTCTCAGGAATTGCTGATTTGGGTCTGTACATGACTATACCTTATTTAGATGTCATACACATCATCTTCTTCACATGGGTCATGAGGTTCGTTTTTGTTCTGAACTGAATAGATTGTAACGTACACACAGTCATTAGGGATAAAAAAATTTATTAAGAATTATTTATTACTAGCGGACCCGTACTCGCTTCGCTTCGTCAACTAAAATTGTTGTACCTACAATAAAATTGGAACTTAATGAATAGCAAACCTCCCCCTCGGCTTTGCACGGGTGATAGGCTACTCAAAAAGTTTACATAAATGGCATAATGACCGGTAGTGTCTCTTCGTTCAGTTTTGTAATAACAATTATTTTTTAACTTGAAAAGTGCCTATACGCTGACGTAATGGTTAGAAAATAAAATTCTTCAGTTTTCTGGGTCTAGGAGTTCACTGGTGAAGATTGCAATTCGATTCGATATCTTTAACGGTTATAAAGATACCTTATTTTTTTTATTTTCCGGTAGGATTTCCCAAGAAAAACAAATATTTTGGAATTTCTAGCAATCCACCGGTACAAATCCAGAAATAGCTATCACAACAAAACGTTTTACCATTTTAAACAGTTGTATACAGTAAAGTATAACAAAATTAATTAATCGATTAAATACATTATCTCAAAAATATTGATTACCTCAATTGCATCTAGTTTCTTGATCGGTTTTAATAATACTCGTTTTATTATTTAGGTCCAGAGCTCAATCCTTGATTAGGGTTTAAAAGTTTAAAAACACATTAAAAACTAATGTTTTAGTCTGTAAACCACTGCTAGATAAAAAAAACAACGAATAAATGCAACTTAAAAGTACATAACCTAAAAATATATATCTTTATAACTTCAGTTATTACAGATATCGTTACTATCGTTATAATTCATTCTTGAATAAACTACAGCAGACGGATTGTTAAAAACAAAAAAATAAGTTCATAAATTTATGGCATTAAAATAGCTACTACTGGGCATGAAAGTTTTTTATCGACTGTTGTAAAAAGCTCTTAAAACGAGACAATTTTCTTCTTATCGTCTTTTCTTTCTACGTTTTTTTGTCGCTTCTTTATATCTTCACTTTCTTTTAAAAGAATAAAGAAAATCTTTAGTCCATTAGAATGATTGGTTAAAATGTACACGATTTTCTAACGCAGGTTTACTTTCTTAAGTTCTTCTGTAATTGTTTCAAAAATCGATTAATCGATTAAGAACATTATCTCAAAAATATTGATTATCTCAATTGCATCTCGTTTTCTTGATCGGTTTTAATAATACTCGAATATTTTTTGTCGATATAAAATTCTTGAAAGTTTTTTAAGTAATTTCTAAATGACCTTGTTTTAGTATAATCATTTTATTTTCCCTCCATTTCTTAATCTTCCCTCACCCCGTTGTTAAAATACTCTCTCTTTTCGGTGTGAACAAAGTTTATCCTGTTTATTTACGTGAAAATTTACTTAAAACTTGAGTTTGAAACTTTTTGTGGGTCTTCTTTACTGATTAACTTTTATTTTCCCACCACGTCTATTGTGTCTGCTACCGCGACAGAAACTATGTTTTTCTATCAGAACTTTTAAAGCTTTCTCATTGTACCAAAGGAAGTGTGACCAAACTAACAATTTCTGCCATAATTAAGGACAAATTGTTGAACTAAAATATTTTAAATCTTTGGTTATAAATTTGGATAATTTTTTTTTTCTTTTTGTTACAGTAGATCTACAATTTGCTATTATAGAATAATTGGTAGATGTGTTCTAAGTGTAATCCAAGAGTACCATTGGTATCAATCAATAAATTAAAAACATTTTGTGCTGTTCTTGACGTGAAAGTGTTAAAATAAATCGTTATGGCGTAGTCAGTGCAATCTTCTGTGTGTTTCACTATTGTGAATTAAAATTTTAAAAATAAGTACGTTTTATACGGGTGTAATAAAATACCAAGTCCACCACCTTCAAAAGCCAGTTGCTATCATACCAAGCGATAGGTCCGAATTCGATTCCCAGATAGGTTCTGAAAAAATTATGAGTCAAAATCCATTGTAACCCATCTGTTTGGGCTAGTAGTAAAGTCGTCACCGTGAATCAGCTGTTTATCGGAAATTAAGGTTCCTGTTTTAAATTCTAGTGAAAATAGCTACATTTATGCTGGTTTGAATAATACTAGATTGTAATTACCAGTGTACGTTGATGGTTGGAGTTAAATTAAGCATACATTCTATGGAATGGTCGGTCAGAGTCCGTAGAAGACTACAACTCATTTACACGTCATACACATAATCCTCATCTTATTGGGTCATAGGGTTGCTTATTGTTCTTAAATTGAACAGATTGAAACGCACAAATATTAGGGATTAAGAAAGACCATTATTTCTTATCCCAACGTGGTCGCTAATAACCAAGATATTTATGTGACTTAAAATGAACAAAAAAAAAACAGAACACATTTTGCCCGTCTCCTTGGCTTAGTGGTTCGCGCCCTAACCTACCAAGCGGAAGGTCCTGGGTTCAATTAAGTAACCGGCTAGAATCTGGAAAAACCTACATGCAAAAATACATTGTTTTGTATCCCAAAATATTCACTAATAACCAAAATGTTGATGATATTTAAAATAAACTAAAAAAAAAAAATTTGCCCGCCTCCTTGGAGTAGTAGTCAGCGCACTAATAGTCTCAGGTTTAATTTTTAGCTAGGAAAAATGTTTACGTATCAAAATCTATTATTTTAAACCCCAAAGTAAAAGCTAATAACCAAAATGTTGATACGACTGAAATTAAACTAAAAGAAAACTACATGTTAAGTTAAATTTAAATTTAAATCAGGGTTTTTAAATTCTGTCTGTTATTTAAATAGTTACAATGGTTTATAAACTAGAAGTAATGAAGTAAAAGTACAAACAGTAAGGAAGTAAATGATGAAAATGGAGAGTACTGAGTGAAACCTCATAAATAGAAAATCCTTTTTGTTTGGAAAACAACAGAATCTACATATAGACTAACCACGTAAGTCTTATTATACATACATCAGTACATGCAGTTCATGGATGTAATGCAAAAAGCTTGTATCCACAAATAATTTAACCATGTATTTAAGATGATTATAGGTTTCGTTGGGAGAAATTTTAGTACAAACCAATATTCACAATTAAGTAATTTGAAATCAACAAAGATTCATTTTGAAAACTATTTTTACTTTTTTATTACTTTCTCTTGTCCTATATAAACATAGGGAAGAAAAGTATTGTTTCCGTGCTGATTTTCTAAATCGAGTTTTTACCGAATAGACTACACATATTTTCAGGCTCTTCAGTCCAAAAACGTTTTTTTTAGCGATTGGTTCTGTGTGTAAAGAAAATATCTGAAGAACGAAATTTTGTACAAAGTTGAAACTTAGAACTTAAGTTAGGTACCTCAGGTACTACTAAGGAACCCAACACGAACATTTCAAAATATTTTGTTTGTAGTAATTGTAATTTATTAACATATTTATAAATTATGTCGCCACTGCTTTACAACATCTACACATCAGATCTACCTGCATCTGCTAACACCACATTAGCTACTTATGCTGACGATACAGTCATCCTTTCTTCTGGTGCAAAGCCAGAAGCAGCAAGTAATAAATTACAAAGTCAACTTTTTAAATTATTGGTTAAAAATCTGGAGGATCCAATTCAACGTTTCAAAATCAGTGCACGTCACATTTTCTCTCCGAAAAGGCGAATGTCCTCAACTATTCCTCGACAATAAACCGATACCACAGCGAAAAAAGTAAAAAACCTTGGACTTCACCTTGACAAGAGACTCACCAGGGCGACTCATATAAAAACAAAAAGACTGACTTTGAACTCAAAACTGAAAGAACTATTCTGACTACTTAAACGCCGCTCTTCACTGACTCTAAAATCTAAACTATAACTATACATAGTTTATTTTAAACCAATATGGACCTAAGGTTTACAAATTTATGGCACAGCTAAACCGAGTGACCTACAAAAATTACAAGCCTTTCAGTCAAAATTCCTACGTTTAATCACCTGCACACCTTTTTATGTCAAAAACAAAATTCTACATGACGACCTTAATATTCCGTTCATAAGTAAAATAGTTAAGTCCGTCTACAGTGTTTTTCACAGAAAATTGCATGATCACCCCTACGAATTGATAACCAAACTATTGGATGAATCACTACCAGGGAATCCGTAAAGCAGGTTGAAATGTCAATGGGCCCGAGATCTTCTATAAAGTGATTTTTTTATTTCTTCTTTGTTCCTTGTAATAATGTTATTTATCATTCATGGAACATGGATATTATCTCATAGAACATATATCAATGGGTATTACTGTTCTTTTTCATTTTTTTTCCTTGTCATCCTTTGTTTACTTTTATCAAATTTGCTCGTTGTATCTTAGTTAATAGTTGAAAATAAAGTTATTAAAGTTAAAAAAAACAGATTACGGTAAGATTATTATGAGTAATGAATATTTAGATTATTAAACAAAAGTTTATTAATTAATTATTTTACCCAGGTCCCGAATTTAATTTCCTACAAAAATATTATATTAAATTAGAAACCTGTATCATAGAATTTATAATATAATACTAACATTTATAATTATAATAAACAATTTTCAGTGAAATGTGAGTAATACCTAACTATTATTAGAACAAACAACATAGAAAATGTCTCCATATGAGTAGTACATGTATCCTGCAAAGCGTGTTACATTTCCCCTACGAGATTTAGTTTAGAGATGAGAATGGTATTTAATATCAGGTTTATCTTCCATTTATTGAATAGCAGTAACCATGTTTGTACATGGCATAGTTCAAACGTTTGTTTTATATAATTATAAGTTATTCATACAACGCTGTTACATTATATTTTATTTAAATATAAATAATAATAATAATAATTGTACACTATCAGTTGAGAGAATGCAAATACAATGTATTTATATAATAATAATGTATTTGTATTTGTAATATACAAATATTTATGTATTCCTTTTTAAAATAGAACACTATGGAAATCATTGTTACATTATTAACAAGCGTAGAAACTTGTACGTTTTATATTCTTTACTACATTGCAATTTCAGTATTATTAAAAAAATAATAATTTTATGAAATTTTTGAATTTGTTGACCCATAAAGTACTCTTGAGCTCCGCCTTCAATCTTAATGTGTTCATTTAATTGATTCATGTCAAATGAATTTATAATTTATGTTGCTGTTATTGTTGTCTATATTTTTATGTTGCTTTACTTAGTAAAACAAGTAGTGAGGTGGTTTACCATTTACTTTCTCACAGAGTGAAATAGTATGCTTATCATCATGCTGAGCCCTCTTTAAAGCATCTACTTTCCACCTTACAAAAATAATACCTTCACTTCATTCACCACAGGATCCGAATGTACAATGAAATTCATTACTCTTAGAGAAGATAACTGTGAGTAGTGCAAGGTGTGGCTATTAAATAAAGAGACCGCTGTTGTAAATAAAATTATTTTTATTTTATACATAATCACTAATTGTCACCTTCAATGTACACTTCTTCTCTATCCCTAAAACGCTCCATGCAAATTTTCCATTGTTGGAAACAGTGCTGGAAGTCATCTTCTGTCAGCTCCTTCAGGACACGTGCCGCTTTCTCTTTTACAGCTTCCACAGACTCAAATCTTGTCCCTTACTAGGGTACAGGTAGAAGTCACATAGTGCAAGTTCTGGTGAATAAGGTGGATGTTCTAACACTGAAATGCTGTACTTGGCTTGAAACCTCTTGACAGATGAGCTGGTACATAGTCTTGATGGAGAACCCATGATTTGTCCTTCCACATTTTGGGGCGTTTCTTCCTTACTCTTTGACGTAGTTTAGAAAGTACCTCAAGGTAGTAATATTGATTAATTGTTTGATCTTCAGGAACTCCTTTGAAGGTACACAATCCCATGGATATAAAAAAACAAACAATCATCATTGCTTTAAATTTTGACTTGCTCATTCGAGCTATTTTGGCTCTCGGTAAAGTTCGGCTCCTCCACTGCATGGATTGGTGCTTCGTTTCCGGATCATAAGTAAAAACTACGTTTCATCACATGTATTATCTTCTACCTGTTCCCTCAGGTGAAATCTGCAGTAAAAGGGACAAGATTTGTGTCTGTGGAAGCTGTAAAAGAGAAAGCGGCACGTGTCCTGAAGAAGCTGACAAGATGACTTCCAGCACTGTTTCCAATGATGGAAAATTCGCATGGAGCGTTGTAGGGATAGAAAAGGAGTATATATTGAAGGTGACAATAAGTGATTATGTACAAAATAAAAATAAAATTTTTAACAACGTCAGTCTCGTTGTTTAATAGCCACACCTCTTATGTTTTACACCTGTACCTCAATTATATTTCAATTGAAGAGCTGAGTGGATAAAGGTGTAATGTATATTTTCTCAAAAATTTATTTTTGTGATTGCTGAAGGTGCTTAGTGCATACTTAGTTACGTGGATGACATAGCATACTGTATATCTACAGTTTACGGAAATACTAGGGGATGAACGTACTATTTACTGCTTAATTTTAAGGTTTGTAGAGAATTACGACGCTATGGTCATTTGACACCTTCTTCTAGAATTCACTACAACCTAATAGACATTTTTTAAGGTAAATGTAGTAATGAACACCCATCATCATCATCATCATCAATATGCATTGTGTGTTCTTTTAAAAATGTTCCTCCTTAAAAGTTTTACGAGTATTTTGTATTATTAAATTACTCTTAATCAATTTATAGATGATACAGTGCACAATAAAGACTTTTTAGTTGATGAAAGTGATGTATGCGTGAGAATGAAAGTCTAGACAGTGGTGACCAGTGTACTTTGATGGTTGGGGTTCAATTAACCATACTATCTCAGGAATAGCCGGCCTGAGTTTGTACAAGACTACACCTCATTTTCACGTCATGCACATCATCCTCATCTCATTGGGTGATAGGGTTGCTTATTGTTCTGAATTGAACAGATTGCAACGTACAAACATTAGGGATAAAAAAATGTACATTTTAGTAGACTTTAGTTCTATAAAAAAATGTACATTTCAGTAGAGTTTAGTTCTATTTTTTGTTCAAAGTTTAGTCTGTTTAGAAACATACATGTAAACGGATTTTGTATTTTTTATTACTTTTTTCTACCCATAATGTGTGTACGTTACAATCTGTTCAATTTAAGAACAATACGCCGTCCGATGACCCAATGAGATGAGGATGATGTATATTATGTATGAATAAAATGGTGTAGTTATGTGCAGACTCAAAAAGTACGGTTAATTAAAATTCAACCATCAAAGTTCACTGGTAACCACTGTCCAGTATTAAAATACATAAATATAAGTAACTACATTTACTAGTATTTGAGCCAGGAACTTTTGTCTCCAAAAATAAGCTGTTAAACAACTGAATCACGGCGAAAACTTTACCTCTAGACAAACTCTAAAAATCTTTTGATATTGGGTATTAATTTTTCGTAAAAATAATTATTTTTGATCAAATTTCAAAACGGTTTTTAGCTAATTACAAAATTTTATTACACATGAATATTCTATACAATTATTTATCGATGTAGTAAATGTAGCGTTCGTAGTTATTATAGGCAAAAGGGAATACCACGTAACTTAAACTCGAACATGCCAATAAAATACGCCTACCCTTAGTACGATAAACTATATTAAAACAAATTTACAATTTGCCCAAGGGAGTTTGCCTGAGGATTTCATGATGTACGGTTACTTTTCTACGCTACACACATATTGTACACATTTATAGTGTAACTATCAAATTGAGCTTCTACGTTATTTGCTTTATACAAAGTTTATATAACCATTTACATATAACAGAATTAAAAAATTAATATTAGTTAAGTTTAATCCAAACCTCACTTGAAAATAAAGTTCTCATGTACAACGTTATACTCAAATAAGTTTGAACTTACAGGATAGAGCTATGGGGTACAACTAGTTCAACAAATATAGAAGTACTGCAGCGGTGTCAATCAAAATTCCTGAGACTAATCACTGCAGCTTCAAGGTACGTAACCAATGAATTAGGCGTTGCACAGTGGATTCCAGAGAGTGTACGGGCAGCGATGCTGCAGGATGAGGAAAGCTGGAAGTTGGTCGCTCAGTTTGCGGAGAGGGTAGTCGGGAGACTGTGGAGGGAGGAGATATATGGAGATCAGCGGGATCGCGCTATCCCACAGTTAAACAATCTTGTCCCGATTTCAGTAGGTAAGATAGGCACAATAATTTCCTAAGCTGGTGATGTAACTTTTTTTATAACCCGACATTTCCTTTGTAGTAATATATAAACAGTTCCGATGGAGGTGGAGGGTTGTTTGCTGATGTCGGATCAAGTGGCCAGGCGGCGGGTTTTTGGCTGGTAAGGCGGTTGCGGCCTCCTTGGGGCTGGACAAGGACGCCTCAATTGAGTCCAACACTACTTCCTCCATCGTGAGAATTGAACATAAGTTTTTCTCGCCGCCTCGGATTAAAAAAAAATCAATGAATTATCGCACAACGATCTAAACTTGCCATTCATAAAAGAAAAAATTTAACAACTTAGCGAAAAAACATTTTAAAAAGTTAAAAGAGTATCAAAATCATTTCGCAGTTCATCTCCTCGACCACAGCGAAGATACTCACAAACTGAAACGTTTTAAAACACTACACGTAACTTAACAATTTTTTTTATTCAACTCATTTAATTGTTTTTCTACTTCTACTAACTAATCATTCTCATCTCATAATCCGACATCATTATCATCTCCATCATGGTCATCATCATCTTCAGCTTCAACAATTTCATATTTCAAGATATTAATGTACAATTCAGTCAAGTTTGGTTTTATTCTTTGCTCACAGTTAGTGTTGTTTGAAACATATCACTGCGTGTGGTTTATATTTTTATTCTAAGAACTTTATTATTCAGATTTTTATAATCTCGGCTTAAAGTTTATAATTACATTAAACGAAATTAATTGCAAAAGAATTTCACGGTTAAAAAAATATTAGTTAGGTCTACATTGATAACTGTTATTTATTAGATAAACATTATTTATCTATCTCATATTTAAAAGGGAAAGGGATTACTATCCTACTGAATTCCCACTAGAGTTCCTATTGTATTGATTCTGGTCAACCTTTTTTTAAAATTTCACTCTAACTTACATGCAGAAAAGTTATAAATTCATACACATTTTTTCATTCTGAGAATTTTGCCTTAGTAAATAATTCAACAAACATTGCAAATTTCTTTATAACATATTATTCTCGCACAAAATTGATATGGAAGAAAATTTTATAGAGATTATTCAAACATTTTTTCCATTAACTCAAATTAGTTTTAGACTTATAACACGACCAGTTAGATCCGTGACAATGAAAAGAGCACCTTCAGAACTCGTACTCCGCATTACAGTTTAAAAGATATCTGTATTTTATATTTTATACATCATGTTAACATTTTTACAATTTTCTCGGCAACTGCAATCTGATAAAGGTATACATGTTTTAATTTTTTTATTGTAGTTCATAAGTTAACAAATATAAGAAATTAAAATTAATTTGAAGTTTTGAAAAGTAATTTCTAAGAAATTGAATGTAGTAGAAAAGTTTGTTTCTATTTTGATATCTTCTTTAAGGAAAGTCCAAGAATAGTAGCTAAGGGTCTTAACGGTTTGGGAAACTGTTAGAGTGCAGGTATATACGAGTTAACGTCTTTGTAGTCGGCAGTGAACACTTGAATCATGAATGAACAGTGTCGGAGTTACGTTGACGTTGGTTCTGAGTTACGTTAGTTGTAAATGCGGATGATAGCAAGTATTTGTGGACAAATAATCGGTTTATTCTTAAGAATAGTAATATTTTGATAGTCAAGTTGATTCAAGGTTAAGTTTTGTATTTGATTTATTTTATATAATTTATTTAACTTATGCAATTATGTATTTGTTAGTAGGCTAAGTTTAATCCTTAACTGTAATTATTTTGTCATTAAATTATTGTTAATGTTCGGACACTAAACAAAAAGTAACACTAACATATGGCAGTGAGGTCGGGGTGTGAAATAGAATATTAAAATTCCATTCATTTGGCAGAAATGAGCTTCGTGAGATGCATTAAGGGGCTGTAGTCGACTAGATTGGTTCAAAAATGAGGATATACAGTGAGAGTTAGATGCGTGTCCTCTTAAGAAGACAATTATGGAGCACCGCGGGAAATGGATCAACAATCTTGAAAAAATGTCTCCACACAGGAATCCTAGATTGGCCAGAAGTTACAGGCAGATTGGAGGGCTCAATCCGAAACGAGCGGTGGCTGGGTGGAAGCTGGAACAGATCTTGGAACCTAATCCTTGATCGGACAAAGAAGAAGGATTATTCTCCCATAAATAACGTCGTAAAAAAACTATACGAAACGATGCACGAAATTTAAATTACATGACAACACTCTCATACAAAACATGTACACTAGGACTATATCGGGTACTCAGCACAGATGTTTAAATGCCTCTGGCCAAGGGATCTTCTTGGCCAATATTGTAAGACTGTAGTGATAACTGCAAGCTCCAGCAAGTAATTACAGTTTTGTAACCTTAGCTTTACATTGAGAAAGTGTTATAATATTGTAATAACAGCAAAACATAGCAGGAAAAGTCGGATTCCAAATCTCATGTGAAAAGACCGAAATAATCCGAACCACAAAAAATAAATCGAATCACATCACCCTTAAGAACGTACAGGTGATAAATACTACAGATAAATTTAAGTAGCCCGGAGATCTAATATCAAGGAACACAAACAAAAAACAAGCAATCCAAAACAGAATCAATAAATTGAAACTTATTCGCCTAAACTTAACTTGGCCCACCTACAAAAAGAAGTTTCTCGTAATTAAAACAAAAATTAGACACTACAATACAGTAACAAAACTAGAAATAACTTATGCATGTGAAATAGTAGTGTTTAACCTTAAAAGCAAGAACAGAACAGAAGTATTTCAGAGAGCGGAAAGAAGAATTCTAAGAACGATCAATTACATAAAAAATATATATATAGTGCATGGAATTGTGCACAGATTTCTTCCTAATGAAATGATATTAAAAGAGAACGAACCCTTAATTGGAGAATAGCAATCTATGCTCCACAATATCGTTGATCTAGGTCAAGCTTAATAAGTCAATTGTTAAAGAATTCAAAGAAATCTTTTTAAAAAAATCATAATTAATCATCAAAATAAATAATTTATGCAATATTTAATAATAAAATATGCACCTGAGGAGGGTCGGGCACAGGAGGAAACAGAAACGGTCTACAGGACGCTGCAAGATTTACTAAACGCAAATAAAAAAGATTTTGTGGTGATAGCAGGTGATATGAATGCAAGAGTGGGCAATGTGTCAATACCCGGAGTGGTTGGGATGTTTGGAGAGCAGGGTGTAAACAGAAATGGAAATACTCTGAGAGACTTTGCATCCTTTAATAATCTTAGAATTACTAACACGTTTTTCCGGAAAAAGGATGTGCATAAATTTACCTGGGCGGCAAGAGGATCAAGGTCACTTATAGATTATATAATGGTGAATGAGAAATTAAGCACGCATGTCACAGATGTAAGAGCCTATAGAGGCTGTGACGTTGGCTCGGACCACTACCTTGTTGCAGCAAAGGTGAATATCATTGCCAAATGGAAGAATGCTTCTAACAGACAGGTTACAGAAACAAAGAAAGAGGTTTTCAAAATTCATCTCTTGAAGGAGCAAAGTGTGCTAGGGCTGTACCAGACGAGATTGCAACAATATCTCTCGGAATGGTCAACCTCCACAGATATAGATGAGGAGTGGAGTGTGCTAAAGTATTGCTTGAAGAAAGCAGCAAGTGAAGCTCTGGGGAAAAAGAGGAAAGTAAGAAATCGGCGAAGTTTGAAGGTGTGGAATGAAGAGATTGCAAAGGCAATAGAAGACAAGAAAAGGGCCTACAAAGCTTATTTACAGCATCATTCAGAGGAGTCGAAACAGAGATATAAAAATATAAGAAATATTGCTAAAGCAATCACACGAAAAGCACATAAAGAATCCTGGAAGAGATTTATAAGAACGGTGGAGGAGGATCTATATGGAAGGCAGCAGGTAGCATATAAGGTAATGAAACAACTGAATAAGACAGAAAGAGACACAGCCCAGCTGAATGTAGTGTCGAAGGACGAATGGGTGCAACATTATAAGAATCTCTGGTATGAGCAGAACAGACAGATGTCTCCTTCGGAGGGAAATGGTTGGGATCATTTGGATAACAGTATAGGGGTGGATGAAATAACTTTGCAGGAGCTGGAAGAAGCCCTCAACAAAGCAAAAAGTCGAAAAGCAACTGGACTAGACGGTTTGAACATGGAACTATTGAAATGCGGGGGACTGTTTCTCAGGCTCCGTTTCTTGCATTTAATAAATATGTGCTGGAAACAGCTAAAGATACCGCAAGATTGGAAAATTGCCTCAGTTAAATCCTTGTTTAAAAGTGGAGACAGAAGTTCCTGTGATAACTACAGGGGAATCAGTTTGTTGAATACGGCGTATAAAATATATAGCATGATATTAAAAAATAGAATGCAAACTATTTCGGAGAGTCTACTGCTCGAAGAACAGTGTGGTTTCAGGAAAGGGAGATCATGCATTGACAACGTATTTACAATCAAGCAAATTGTGGAAAAAAGAAGGGAATATAATCTCGAGACGCATTTGGCCTTTATCGATTTCCAAAAAGCTTTTGATACAGTAGACAGAGAAAAACTATGGGATGTGTTGCAGAAGACAGGATATCCGCCCCATCTCATAAGGGCAGCTAAAAGCTTATATAAAGATACGAAAATCAAAGTAGATACGGGGAATTCCTACTCTGATGAAATAATAATTAATAAAGGACTAAGACAAGGATGTGGACTATCTCCCACCCTATTTAATATTTTTATAAATGACGTGATCAAGAGTTGGAAACCATTAGTACATTCAGGTATCTACATGAATGAAAGTTTGAAGTTAAACTGCCTTTTATTTGCTGACGACCTGATAATATTACAGGAGAAGGAGGATGACCTGCAGAGAGCAGTGTATGAGATGAGTAGAATATACCAGGAATATAAATTGACAATTTCAACCAAAAAGACAAGGGTAATGGCATTCAGGGGGAAGGATCCTATCAGAAGTAAAATTGTCATATATAATAAGATTATAGAACAGATATTCCATTTTAACTATCTAGGTTGCGATGTAACTTATCAACAGGGTAAGGAGGTGTATGATAGGATCCACCGATTTCAACACATGTGGTACTATCCACAGGAACTTGAAAAACATCACAAGTAAAGACACTAGAATGAGATTTTATAAAACGATAGCTGCTCCAACAATACTTTACGGAAGTGAAACGTGGGTTCTGTCAAGACGGGAAGAGAGCCGATTACAAGCAGCAGAAATGAGATTTCTCCGGCAAACTTATGGCTGTAGTAGAGAGGACCGTTACAGAAACACGGAGATACGACAACATCTTAATATATTCTCCATAAATGATAAAGTAATGGAGGGCAGGAAGAAGTGGATAGATCACTTAGGTAGAATGAAGGATGAAAGAGTACCCAAGCAGGCACTATGGAACAAGCCAAGGGGTAAAAGGGATCGAGGACGACCAAGGAAGAGATGGGCAGATGGTGGAGGTTCGGAACAGGCAGCAACACCTAACCCGTGAAAGGCAGAAGAAGAAGAAGAATAAATAATTTTTAATTAAATTAAAAATATTGTAAATCAAAATTAAATATATCAAGCTAAATTGTAAGAAGAAAATATGAAAATTATAAATAAATATTCCAAAAGCGAAAGATCCAAATTTTATTACAGATGAAGCAATAAAACAAAAGAAATTATAATTATTTTGAATAAATAATTTGAACCAATTAACTAATAATTAAAAGGAAATAGAGGTACATCAAGATTTATTTTAACTTTGGACCCAACTCCAACAATTTGATGATTTTAAAGTAAGCAAATGAAAATATAAAGGAAGTTGTTAAATAATAAAACCGATTGCATCGATGCCCCATTTGATTCCCAATCGATGGATGGACAAGAAACAAACTACAAGACGCAAGAATTCAAGAATAAAATCGTAACTATAAAATCTTAACTTATATTGAGCTCATTAAAAATGATCAATCATATCTAATATTTTCAGATCAATTTATATTGCAATATTTTATTCAATTAAAGTCATTAACGTAATTAGAATTATATCTACAGATATAAAATTTATAAAACTATTTCAAGAAAATCAATTTTGTTTACTTTATTTAAAAGTTTTCGTTACATTAAAAATTACATTCATTTATTTCACATTTTTCCAATTCTTTCTTTTTGTTTCATTTTAAATGTTACATACTAAACATTATAAGGAAAAAAAGTTAAGCCTTTTATAGTCATCTAGTAAGGCTCCCTGAAGAAAGACTGACCAAAAACCTTACTAATAGAGAAATAAAGTTAAGAATAATTGGTTACATGAAATATAGGAAGACTCGGAGAGCTGGAAATAACAGAAGACCAGATTTTAAACAGGGAGTAAAACTGCTCTTAAAAACCAAAATACAAAATTAAAAATCAAAAGTCTAACAAAAAGAAAGTACAACATAACAAAGGATCAGACATTCCAGAAATCTAAAAGAATGAAAGATTATTAGGCAAAGAAAAGTTCCCAGAAACCGTCTTCCCATCATTGACTAGATTTACTCCAATGAGAGGCAAAAATAATAAAATAAAAAATTGTAATAACAGATACTAAATTTTCAACAATAAAATGTCGAAAAATAACTGTTATAAGATCTTATAAGTTTCTTTTATTTCATTTATATCCGTTATTAACACATCAAAACGTTCAAGTTTATTCCACAAATCTTCTAAAGTTTATTTTAAAGATTTGACTTAAAAAGATTATTTTTAATGTCAGTTAGATGATGCTTGGTATGCTTGGGTTATGTATTGAGGTTGTTAACATAAGGTATTATTTGCAAAAATGTAAAAAATAATATAAAATATACTACAAAAATAAATAAATATAGTATATAAAATATACTTTTAATTTTAATATTATTATATATATCTAAGATGTGGCATATAAATAGTGTAATTGCTTTAATTATAAATTAATTTGTTGTAATTTATGTTATCTAAGAATATTTTAATTATTGTTTTGGGGTTTATTTTAGTGTTGAACAGAATTTTAATAATTTGTATCAAATTACTGCTTTGTAGATACGTACTGATAAGTTAAATAGTGTAATGAATGCTATTGTTTGTAGACGGGTACAGAAACTTCGAGTTATAGAAGAAATGTATTTATTAATGATAACTTTTAAGAAATAAAATGAGGAAAACAAAAGTGAAATTAAAAAAGACCTTTTCCTACTATTATTAGGCTTAATCATATTGTTATTGCTATATGTATATTTTGGATTGTGGTACTAAATAAATATGCTAATTATTATTATTTTTTTAGACTTAAAAAATAATAATAATAATAATAAAACTGAATTAATTTTATCATAAAGTTGTAGTTTTGTGCTTTTGATTGTAGATTATTGTTATCTGTACTCAATTTAACTACGTAATTGTCAAGTACCCATTTTTTCTGTTTTAGTTTTAGTTGGCTAAATGATTTGTATTGATTTTTATTGTAAATTTAAAAATATTATTTTAGTGTAACTCTTTTGTATTGGAAAAAATCCTTATAACAAATAAATGATATTATTATTATTATTAGAAGTTTGTTTATTACTTATTAAACCTATATCCCAAACGAACCTAGGTTTAGGTGTTACAATATTAATAATATATTAATTGTCAATCAGAGGTAACTTTTCAAAGAATGCTCTACGTTATCAATAAGTAAACCTTGTACGTACATATCTTTCGATAAAGTTTTGTTACCTAATATAGTTGTGTATGTACTACCACTATCATTTGACATGCACATCTCCGACCCAATTTCCTGAGTCTAAAGTGAGTCTGTTCCCTTTTCACATGTCATATCATAATGATGTCATTCGAACTAACACTTCAATAACTCAAAATTCAACTCTGTCTTTAGATAATCATAACAATGAATCTATTGTAACAAGTTCACTCTATTGACTGACGTATTTTGTTCATTCGAAATTCATTCATATCAACGTACCTACTAGATTTCTCATCGTTTAAACTAGACTGTAACTGACACAAAGAACTTTTCCTTTAAATGAGCAATATTCCTCACTCATGTCACCAAGTTAAACAACATTTATTACTTACTACTTCAGTAAAATTTCAATTATCCGGACGAAAAGTGATCGGTTCATGCAAAAATTCTGTTACGAGGAATGGTGCGCCCTTGTAATTTTAACTTGGGTACACACATCTCTCAAACCATTTCACAAAAATCAATAATCCTTTTTTTAAATAAGACTCCATATTTGTTTCTATTTGTCATCAAAATTATCTTGTTGTTTAGTTCATCACCCGAAAGGCTGGTTTGAAGATATGTCAGAGTAGTGTTTGTCACACCTCTACCTCTTTTGTTCTTTAATGATTCATTCATTTAATTAACTGACCGTGTGATAAGAAACAGAACTGGAACCCTTGGAACTACATGATCGAATGCAAATAATTTTTTTAATGCAAAACATTATTTTCCTTTATTTGCACAACTACATATATGATATATAATGAACAGCCAAAATCAAAACAAATTAAATATATCACTCACCTCAGAGTATTACATTTATTCTAGATCTTTGGTCTCTCTCGGAGACATCATCAGAATTAAAATACACACACTAAACACATAAAACATAAAACATTAAACCAACTATGGTCGAAGACCACGTCAATTATATCCTATTAACCGTGCCGCGCGCGGTTATTCGGCCGAATCAAATCAAATCAAATGTGTGTTTATTTTAATCCTGATGATGTCTCCGAGAGAGACGAAATATCTAGAATAAATGTAATACTCTGAGGTGAGTGATATATTTAATTTGTTTTGTTTTTGGCTGTTCATTATATATCATATATATCTGATGACGACAAAGCTGAATGCTTTGGTAGACATCTTTCAAAAACATTCACTCCCCATAATGACATCCAATCTGTACATCACCAACGCGTTACTCAGTCACTAGATGAACCGCTTCAATTATCCCTCCCGCCGAAATACTTTCACCCCTCCGAAGTAAAATCTGAAATTTCGAGATTATCACGTAAGAAGTCACCGGGATATGATTTAATAACAGCTGACATACTTAAACACTTACCGCGGAAAGCGCTCGTTCTCCTTACCACAATCTTCAATAGTATATTGCGCACGACACATTTCCCCACTCAGTGGAAGTATGCAGAAATAGTAATGATACAAAAACCGAACAAACCTTTTCATTTACCTTCCTCCTACCGACCAATAAGCCTCCTCTCAGTACCTTCAAAACTTTTCGAAAAACTCCTTTACAAGCGCATTCTTCCGCTGGTTCATGATATACTACCTCCACATCAATTCGGATTCCGCACTCAACACTCCACTACACAACAACTGCACAGGGTGACTGATTACATAGCTTCGTCTATGGAACAAAAGATGTATGTGTCCGCAGGTTTCCTGGATGTCGCTCAAGCTTTTGACAGAGTTTGGCATACAGGTCTCTTACACAAACTGAAAGAAATACTACCATTTACCTACTACCTTATCATAAATTCCTTCCTATCTGACAGATTCTTTAGAATTCGTTTAGGATCGTCCTACTCAAATTTCTTTCCTATCTTAGCTGGCGTGCCTCAGGGCTCAATTTTAGCCCCACTTCTCTATTCTGTATACACTTCAGACCTACCGACCCTACCCCAGACCCTCTCTGCTACCTACGCTGACGACACAGCGATATTAGCCCGAGACCAAAACTCTATACACTCTTCGCTAACACTCCAACATCATCTCAATCTCTTACACGAATGGTGTGAAACATGGAAAATAAAACTTAATACGGCAAAATCGCTTCACGTAACTTTCACACTCCGTCATGGTGATTGCCCACCAGTATACATAGACAATGAACCTCTCACTACAACAGATACGGTCAAGTATCTCGGTCTGACTTTTGATAAACGACTAACTTGGAGCACACATATCAAACGGAAACGTTTATTACTGAATTCCCGACTTAAACTTCTATACTCCCTACTACAAAAACGATCAAAATTACCAATGGCACAAAAATTACGCATATATTGTTCTCTTTTGAAACCTATTTGGACATACGGATCCCAAATTTACGGTTCAACCAAACCAAACATTACGCCTTATAGCAAAAGCACCTCTATACGTTAGCAACAAAACCTTACATACAGATTTGAAAACACCACTTGTACAAAATTCCATTGAATACTATACAAACGCTTTCACGACAAGTCACACGAACACGAGAACCCCCTGGTGCGTTCACTTTCCTCCGTCCATTTACCTGATAATCCTCCTAGACGCCTTAAAAGACGCTGGAGTAGAGACATGCTAATTTGATATACAAATTTCATTCTTGGGGAGGCACCAATGGGGGCCCTACCCCTCTCATGCCTATCATGTCATTTTCATAATCACGATAATCATCACATTTGCTTGTTGTAACATTTTACAGTTGTAAATAAAAAATTAAAGAGAAAAAAAATACAATATACAATGTGTACGTGTGTATATTTTATTAATTGTGTGACACAGAGTATGTAAAACGCACACATACAAAATGACTGTATCATCGCAAATACAAAACGGATAACATGTTGTGACACTTATCTTTAAGATCCGTTTCAGGATCTGGGCAAATTAAATAATTTACACACTAAAGTTTAAAATTACTTAGATATTAGAATAAAAATGATTAAAAAATTTACTTTGAAATCACATTTTTAACGAGATTATAGTAATTTATACCTTTGGTGTTACTTCAAACTATTTAACATTCTGAAAAAGTGTTTTACAGAAAATAAATTATTAATATTTCAAAAGATGTTTTAACTTAACTCAAGTTTGGTATCAGTTCATTTGATAAAATTAAAATAATAAACAATGTTATAATATGTAGAGTTTTCATTTATTTTTCAAATATAATTATTTAATGCAAATATGGCCTGAAGCCGTAAATATTGAAATAAACAAAACTTTGTTGACGCTTGGCATTCATAAATACCAGTCCCAGTATTTTTATTTTTCTTAATAAATCAACAGTAACAATAATAATAATTTAGGAAGAATTATTTAAATATCCAAAAGAAAATGTTTTAAAATATTTTTTAACTGTTATAGATAATATGATAAATGTCCATTCTAAATAAAAAATTAAATTAAATTAATAAATTATCACATAAATAATTTCGATACATCGATATTAAATTATCTTCAGCTGTACTACTACAAGATGGCCACCGAAAATCTGGTGTTATTTTATTTTATCTGATCCTATACGCGTATATTACCTAGGTAAAACTATACCTGTGAAGAAGTGTAGTTTTCTATAATAATAATTTTAGTTAAAAGGTGATAAATAATAAGGATATGGGAAATTATATTTGGGTAATTTAAGTTCCCGTTTAGTACTACATAAATTTATAAGTAGAGATGAATACGATATGAAAATTTAATGGAATGTAAGGTAGGCTAAACATGTAAAAATTTTGGGAAATAAATTTATCATTATTACTTTTATTCCCGCTCAAAACACGACGTAATCTCAAATGAAGATCTAGTTGATATATTTGATTTATTTAAATTTGTTTCGTAGTATTTCATTAGTTAAATTGAAATGGTTTTCTAAAAAATTTGCTTTAGTACATTTGATCGGAATCATTAAATTTAGGAGTGACGGGAAAATTTATGGTTAAATAAATTTTTCTGGCATTTATCCACGTCAGAATAGATAAATTTTACAAATATTATAGTACAGAATTTTTAGAATTAGTTAAGGTAATAAAATATGAATAATAATACTAATAATAAAGAAATTTTATTTATATCGCTTGAAGAACAGACATTATTTTAAAGTATATTTTAAAAGTACATTACAATAGTGTAATAAATATTCTTATTCGACTTATAAATATGAAGCGAATAATATCATTTTCTTCGAAATTGCTTTTAATAAAAGTTGAAAAATTGCGAATTTGTCACAATTTATTACTGATGAAAAGTGAGTGGTGAAACTTCTTTCAATAAATTTTTAAAATATACGTTAAAAGAAAGAAAGGAATATTTCAAATGAAATTTTTTGATAAAATTTAGCTTTTTTGTTATTTTCATATATTTTGTACTTGTTAAAGAACTTAAAAAATTGTAGTAAATGAGGCGATTTTTAAAAAAATCGTAGGATCTGTTTTTGAGAAAATCTCAAAAAAGATAAAAATGAAACGAATAAACTACTACTTCCGGTTGACCGATTTTGATGAAAACATTCGTCTCGGGTCCTGTAGTGGTATCTATATTAAGATTCAGGTTTTAACTACGTACGATATTCCGTTCTTGAGATATTTTATTCACACACACACAGACCAATCACTACGAAACATGGTTTTTGGGTTCAGGGGGTCTGAAAATGTGTATATCCGGTTAAAACCCAATTTCGAAAAATTGACATGAAAACAATAATTTTCTTCGTATATATTCATATAGGCAAGAGAAAGTAAAAACAGTCAAATGAATCAGGGCCGCAGCATAAATCAGGAAAAAACATTTATCTCTCTGTCAAAACCCTAAGGGTTTTAAACCGTTAATAAGACCAGTCAGGCTCTACAGAACGGAAACGGACAGTCTATAATAGAATACACGAATTAACTAAAATCGGCAATATTTTTAAGCCCTCGCGGTTTATTGAAGAATATATCAGCGAAAACTCTTTCCCTCAGATGGTTAGTGGATGTGTCGCATACGGTTTTCAATGGGTATGGTTAATTAAGGGAAAAATCCGCACATTTACAAATTACATTTAGAAAAATTGAGTAAAATTTGTCATAAATCTGCAAATTTTTGCCAAAATATCTAAATAAATCAGGAAATTTGCACCTGCAGAAAATGGGTTAACACCCAGTTTCTGAGTGTATCATATAACTTTGATTTATTCCCTTTTGACATAAAAAAACAAAGGCCTATTAATTCCCAAATTTTAAAAAATCCATTTTTCTACACCTTTTGATGCAAAAAAAAATAGAAAATCACTATTTGCTGCTTAACTTAGCTTTAAAAATAATGTTTTAAATAACAGTTGTAGATTTTTATATGTTCTACGACTTTAATAACTATTATAAACTTTTGGGTTAAAATGCTTATTGAAACCACAATATTAAAAAAAACATATTTTCTACAAAAACACAGCCTACCCAAACATTTCAGCAGACTTGGCGCTTAACGTATATCTTGTAGAGCATTAAAAGCGAGAAGCGATTAAAATAAAAATTTTAAAAAGCCGTTTTTAAGAAAATCGCAAAAAATGAAACATCTTACGAATAAGCTAGTACTACTTTCGGTTGACCGATTTTGATGAAAATGTTTTTATCGGGTCTTCTTATAATACCTAAATTAATTTTGAAGTTACAATTTCGTACAATGTTCCGTTCTTGCAATATTCTGTTCATACACCCATATAGAGAGACCGCTAAAACATGTTTTATGGGTTCACAGGGTCTGAAAACGTGTATATCCGTTAAAAATTCGATTTTGAAATCGACAAGGAAATATTAAATTTCTTTCCTATAATATATTCATATTGTAGGGCAAGATAAACAAATAAATAAATTCAAATAGGAATTCCGAATATATGAGTAGGTATATACAGTAGTTTGGATTAAATAAAATCTAGTTTAATGAATAGATTAGGGTAATTTCGAAGAGGAGGATAATAGAGTTAGTTAGTTCTACGGTCTAGATAATTACAGTGAATAAATACATTATAAAAAAAATTGAATGCAGTTGCAACCTGCAGCTATGTTAATCTGTTAACAACTTTCAACATGAACATGTGTACGGCTGTGCGCGCACAACTTTGGATCAATACAAGTGGAGTGTCGCGCCTCATCCTGTTCCGATGTAGATGGGTAGCTCTTGTACACCACCCATTCTAACCCATACACCCATATCCCAACTCTTCCTCTTCCTCCAATACCGTTACAAATTCCACAATATCACTTATACGTACCTCTCTCATGAATTTGACATCAAATTTCTATCTTAATATTAATACTAACATGACGTCATTAAATTCGAATTCAAATATCATAAACTATTCCAATTTTACGAGTTTTCCATCTGGTTAAATTAAATTAGTTTTAGATGTTATTTGTTCAGTAACCTTACCAAAGCTTCTGTATGAAAAGTTCATATTTTCTGTACAATCACAGAGAAACCAATTAATTAATTAACCTGACTTTAGATTTATTTATTTTTTATTCAGTTTCATCATTATTTTGTATTCCTTCAAAAAGCAACTAATATACAAAATATTATGCAGTAAAACCCCGCTTATCCGAACCCCTGTCAATCATAACCCGGCTTAACGGATCCGATTTCTTTTTTAATTTGGTTATTACTGTAATGAATTTTAATTCGGCATAAAATTATAATGCACTGTAATGAATTTAAATTTAAAATTATAGCGTCGTTAAGGTACAGAAGAGTGTCAAATGAAAAATTACATTAAATTATTAATTAGCCTTCGGACCAGCCTAATCAGTCACTGGTAGAAAATCACTATTATTTGTTAAGTAACACCGGTTGGCAAGCTACTTTATATGGTGACCAGCTGGTAGTCTACTGGGGTTCCCTGTTCAAACTCATTCCTAAGAAATAACAAAAATACAGAAAAAGCAGGGATCAAATTGGGTGGTTGTCAATAATCTACAGTTTTTGATGACAAATAACAAATCCGAAATCAGTTTCAAATACAGGGGTTTATTGCAGATTGATAATGGAGATCTCCACTCAGCAACCAGGATATCTATAGTCTATAATACCTTATCCTAAATTTCTCTGATTTTTAAAATTAGCTGAAGTATTAAGTAACGGAATTTTTATAAAAATCATTTAAGCCATTTTAAGTAAATTGCATTTTGTATTGTTGTTTAGGTCATCAGCCAAAAGGCTGGTTTGAACCTGTAGAGGTTTTACTAAGTAAATCGAGGAGTGAGGTGGTTTACCAGCCTTCCTCACTGAGTGGAAAAGTACACTTATCAGCATGCCGGGCCCTCTGAAAAGCATATATTTTCCACTCTGCAAATGACACCTTCACTTCATTCACCACAGGGTCTGGCTGTATAATGAAATCCATTACTTTCAGACGAGATAACTCTGATTAGTGTCTTTTACACCTCTACCTCTTCTGTTCTTAAATGATTCAGTCATTTAATTGGCTGACCATGTGATAAGAAACAGAACTATTTATTTTAGCCCTGCAACTAAAAGATTGAGTGTAAATAATAATTTGTATTTTTATGAATATAATAATGTACTCTTATACAAAGTAATGGTCAAACCAGTTTGGACTTTGAATTAGAGCTATGGGGTACAGCTTGTTCATCAAAAATATAGAAATACTGCAGCACTTTCAATAAAAATGCCTGGAACTAATCACTGCATGATACCTAATGGTACGTAACCAATGAAATATTAGATCTAAATCTGCCCATCAAAGAGATGAAACTAAACAACATAGCAAAAAACATTGACAAAAATCAGAAGGGCATCAAAACCCTTTAGCAATTAACCTCCTCGACAATAGCAAACATACTCACAGACTTAAACGTTTTAAAACATTGGACTTATCTTTACGATTTTGTTAGGCATTTAAATCTTTTTTCTAATTCTACCACTAATAATCGTCATCTCACAACATTCGGCCTATTATATCTTTATCATGGTCGTCGTCATCTTCAGCTTCAACAATTTCATGTTTCAAAATATAAATTCACAATTCATCAAGTTTAGTTTTAAATTACAGTTTTTTCTTAACACAGTTTAGTCTTTTTTGAAACACACGACTGAATGTGGTTTATATTTTTATTCTAAGAACACTACTCAGATTTTTCTTGTATTTGCTTAAGGTGAGACTGTACGATGGTTTTGACTGAAAATTTCGATTTTCGGTTTTTTGTTTTTCAATACTTTAGACCTAGATCTACCAGAAAAATATTGAATTACGTAAAAAAATTATTTCAATTAAAAAATTAAGTATTTAGCAGGTTTACCTAGAAAAATTATCATATTACCAAGAACGAATATTTTTCGTAATTTTATACTTCTCGTTATAGTGTAAAGGGAATTCCAATTGTTTTAAATATCGGCATTGCTGTTTTAAATATTCTCAAAACTGTTGATTCAGCTTTTTAACCAACTGTTGATGGGAAATTTACATGTTAGTGTACATTTTATTTTGATTGGTGTCTTATTGTTTTTCTCTAAACCCGGAAATTAAGATTTTTAACATTTAGGTACATTTTTCGGATATCAATACAACTACCATGTAGAAATTTTTACCAGTTATTTTTCTTTTACAT
Source organism: Catonia carolina (assembly GCA_035578175.1). Classification (NCBI taxonomy): domain Eukaryota; kingdom Metazoa; phylum Arthropoda; class Insecta; order Hemiptera; family Achilidae; genus Catonia; species Catonia carolina. Next base: position 423,301,529 of record JAQMRL010000001.1, read on the forward strand.
GCACATACAGTGGCATTTTTATGATGTCCTCAGATGCTCCTAAAATTAGTTATATGCAAAACCACATAGAAAAAAATGTGTAAAAATTTTATGTTATTCGTTATTTTGTTTTTAATTTTATGGTCCTACAGATTAAATTGAAAAAAATGCAAGTAGCTAGAGAAACCCGACATCTATAATAATGTAAATTTTTATGTTCGTATCTTTAACCAATCCTATGAAAAATGTACCTAAAATTTTTAAATTAAACAGTGGCGGTAAACAAAGTTCAATATCCCCGTTAAAGTTTTTAATTACAGTTTTTTAAATTAATTAATTGTAAAAGAATAACACTATTAAAAATATTCATATCAGAGTAAGATGTTCGTAATTTTTAGACTACTCAACAAATTCCAAATAGTTTCATACTGTAGTAATTTTGTTTCACAACGCCTCAGACACACACAAACCACTAATATGAAAATGGACACCCTTCTGAAAACAACATTTTTGGCTTCAAAGTGTCATGAAACGTAAAGATAATTTAAAATCTGGGTATCGAGAATTTCTACCCATAGCAATACTGTTACACACTTACACACGCACGTGAACACAAACACACACTCACAGAGAGAAAGGGAGATAGTTGTTAAGAGGAGGGCGAGAGAACCAAAAGGAAAATTCTATTCACTGATTCAGAGTGCGTAAATGTATATGGGGCCGTTAAATTAACTGATTGTGTAGTATTGGAGGCCCCTCGTATCGTCTTCATTAGGTTTCCGTTTGATGTACCCTTGCACTATTGAAAAAGAACGAAATCATTTGCTACTTGTGCCTGACAAAACAAAGTAAATTAGATGTATATATTTTACGACTTTTACCGTTTAACAAATTTAAACTACTAAACAAAACGAGACAAAAATAATAGAAAAACTCTTTGTAAATCTTTTTTAAGTAAATTAGGAAAATATGGCACTTTGCCAGTTACTCCATTTATAGTATTTGCAACAAACTGAACTTTAGTTTAAATACTAGGTAATGTTTGTTAGGTAAGGGATTTAAAAGGCATTAATTTAATTTAATGCGATTCAATTGTACGATTGTGATAATGTTAAAAGAAAAATCTAATTCTACCTACGCTTTTTTAATATAGAAAAACATTTTTGTAAAATTAGGATGTTAGGGAAAAAGAAAATTTAACAATTTAATTTTTCAGAATGTAAATCTGTTATATTTACTGTGATAAACCTCCAGACAATAACGTTGCCTATAATAGGCAGGTGAAGAGTTAAATTATTTGCAATTTATATGCTAGTTTATTATTATTTATTATTGCTAAAAACAAGTGCAATGAATCTTATTTCCTAATACCCGCATAGGTCTAGCCTGTGCGTGGGTGAGTTGCTTTATTTTATTTATTCTATTAAAGTAATAGCTTTTTATATCTACACTAAATTTACATAAAAGAAAAGAAACAAAAATTTACATAAAATAAACATACAACAAAATTTCCTAACGTAAATATACAAAAAAGGGTAATAGTATAAAAAATAAATTAAAAAACTAAAAATAACATGTCATACCTGTATAATGGCAAAGGATGAAGTAGACTTTCGATGACAATATTAACAAAAAATTTTTAGCTAACCCAAGAGGAAAAGCAATTAGTTTGAATACATAGAACTAATTACATCCTCAGACTGCCCTCTCCCTAAATTAATCAGCCAATTGATTACTATTCTTTTGTATATTTGAGGAGTTACATCAGTATTTCGGATAGCCTCTGGTAAATTAAGGTATGTTATTGAGGCTATATAATGTGCTGCAGTGCTGTTAATGGTTTTATGCAATCTAGGGGCTTGATATCCAATACGGGTTACAGCTCTGGTATGATAATTATGAGTTTTTTTATAATTCCAAGGCTACAAAAATAGTTCTGTTTTTTTATCGCATGATCAGCCAATTATCCGACTGAAGCATTTAAAAATAGAAGAGGTACATGTGTAAAAGACACTAGTCCCATTTATCTCCTCTAAAAGGAATGAATTTAATTATACACCCAAAACCTGTGGTGAATGAACTTAAGTTGTAATTGGTAGGGTGGAAATTAGATGCTATTAGAGGCCCGGCATGCTGATAAGCATAATTTTTCAGTTCACGAGGAAGGCAGTGCCTCCCTCTTCATTTTACTTAGTAAAGCCTCTGGAGGTTCAAACCGGCCTTCCGGCTAATTACCTAAACAACAACGAGGAAGGCATTAGTAATGCCATTTGAACCTTCAGATGCCTCTAAAAGTTTAAAGCACTTTTTTGGCTGAGTACCTAAACAACAAAAGTTATAATAAATTAGAGAAATAAAGGTTTTGATCAATATCTGATACCAACATTATAAAAAATAATTTGGGTTTCTTACTTAAGGCTTTGTATGAAAATAAAAACAATAGAGTTGTATATAGGTATGCCTGAAAAAGGTTAATAATTATTAACAAAAAATATTAAACAAACACATTATATAAATTACTGTTGTATAATTTTATTTTTAAGATAGGCATTCTGTTGTAGTTTTGTTTCACATTTGGTTGTCACGAGTAACGGTAAAAATGGTTACTTTGCTTTTAAATTATTGTAAGTCAAGTTTGAATCATTAATTTTCTCCAAAACTCTTTTATTGAACACTCAACTCTCAGCCGGCCGGCGTTGGTGTAGTGGTTAGTGCAATTGGCTTCTACGCCGAGGTCCCGTGTTTGATTCCCGGTCAGATCTGGCATTTTTCTTCACTCATTTTAATATATTATCATTCTCCACCGTCTGCATTGGCAAAAGTTGCAAAACAGTCAGATGTAAAACAAAAAAAATTCAACTCTCAGCTTCATAAGTCATTATACTGCATAATAGTGAGTTGCATATTCATATTTTTGAATTTGTTTTTACAAATCTAATACTACAAAACAACTTAAGGATACCACATGTAATTTACTTCGAGCAAGAACAAGATAGTAAACAACTAATTTGAACCACATTCAAACTCTCCGATAAAAAATATTTACACAATTGATATTAGGTACTCAGCAACCACGTTTAAAATGCCTCAGGTCAAGGAATCGACTAGAGAAAAGCCAAATATAGAATTGCAGTGGTGACTGTAAGCTCAATTTTTTTTCTCAAATAGCATTAATTTTAGACCACATAAGGTGATTCAGACGTTTCTGAAAGTTTTTTTTTTGTTGTCCACATTGTCAACATTCGCTCTCCTTTCTTCTCTCCATCCGGTGTTCTGTTTTAGCTCTTCATGGACGCACTTAATGACCGTAACTATTTGTCTGAATTTGGTTCAGATCTTTAAGTTTTTTCGGTTTTCTCAACATCCTTTTTGACTTCTTTAATTCATTTATCCGATACCGTAAATTTATTGTTCAGTGTCTTAAATGTTATTTAATATATTACTATAAACAAATATACCCTACAACGAATTTCTTATCCCATCTTATTTCCTAATACCCACATAGTTCTAGCCTGTGCTCGGGTATGAGTTCATAAAAATGTTAAGATTATCTATACTAAAATTTAAAAAATTAATTAAAGAAAAATATATCCAAATAACATAAAAAAGATTATTTTGGAACCACTGACAGAACGCATTTGAAACTATAGGCATAGTCTACACAAATAAATCTAAAAATCCATGTGGTCTTTATTTTTTCAAATCAGACTCTTCTTAAAAAAAAATTAACCATAAGAGTACTTATTTCGAACTAACGTGCGTTCGGAAAGTCGCTGTGCACTGGAATTGTGACTATGGATTTATGAAAATATGTATAAAGAAATGACTAAGCATTTTGGAAAAAAATTTATTCAATACCTTAATTACATTGTTAAACCGTGATTACATTGTTTATAGAAGGTGTTCGAAATGACCTCCATTGGCATCAATACAGCATTGCACTCGTTTCATTTTGTTTGCAAACACCTTTCGCAACTGAAGAACAGTGATTCCTTGAATGTATGCCGTTATTGCGGCTTTAAGTTCGTCAATCGTGTGTGGTCTGTTCCGATACACAGTTTGTTTCGCCGCACCCCATAAAAAGAAATCGGGGGGAGTCAGATCAGGAGATCTTGCAGGCCACAAATTCTTTGAAATTATTCGTTCACCAAACACGTTGCATAACGTTTTATACAGTTGCGAAAGGTGTTTGCAAACAAAATGAAACGAGTGCAATGCTGTATTGATGGCAATGGAGGTCATTTCGAACACCTTCTATAAACAATGTAATCACGGTTTAACAATGTAATTAAGGTATTGAATAAATTTTTTTCCAAAATGCTTAGTCATTTCTTTATACATATTTTCATAAATCCATAGTCACAATTCCAGTGCACAGCGACTTTCCGAACGCACGGTATTACGCATATCAAAGCTAATAGAGAGGGGAATGATGATAAACCAATTGAAAATTTTCTATAATGTAATTGGTTAGGCCTACTGCTGTAAAATAACTTTTGGTTTATGTTTAAACATTTTCGATGATGAAGGTTCCTAGTTCCAATTTTATTTATTTTATTTTGTTAAATAGACATAACGATTTAATACTGAACTAATGTAAGCTGTACAAGTATACAATATTTTAAACTAAATATAGGCCCTACTTATACGCAAAAACTCTTCTCACAAAGAGTTCTGTCCGCACATAGGAGTATACCGAACAAAAAAATTGAACCTTTTCATGCCTATAACTACTATAACCATTACTAAGTTAAATTACTACAGTTAATTAGGTTACAAGGACTGCGTTAAACAGAATTAAAAAGAAACATGAAATAAATGATAAATAATTAAATTAATTACATAAAATATCAATAACAATGTATTTCAATTTTAATAACAATAGAAATTTAAAAAAAACCTTAAAGATTATGTCCTTAATCCTAAGTTCAATCCTAAGTAATGTAAGTTACTTTCATACGAATTTTTATACAAGGCAGGGGTTACCGTTTTACTTTGATGGTTGAGGTTTAATTAACCACAACACCTCAGGAATGATCGGCATGAGCCTGTACAAAACTACACGTCATACCTTTTATAATCTTCATTTCATTGGATCAAGGGGTTCCTTACTATTCTTAAATTGAACAGATTAAAACCAGCACAAATTAGCGACTAAAAAAAATTACAAACGTGGGAGGTATAGAAACATTAAAAACTTCTAACAACATCCACTTGGTTTACTTTGAAATACTCCGCAGATGCAGATAATTGTCTCTTGTGATGGCGTAATTGTCATTATACGTACAAGATTATGAATTAAATTAAATTTGTTTTCATGCGGAGCACTCGGGTGAACATTTCAATTTACAGAAGATGATCGTTCTATTTTATGTTAGTTTCATGTTCCTTACACTATCTTAATATGAAGTAAAAAGTTGCACGTTTTATTATACGTAAGGGTAAAGCTTTATATTTGGACGAGGGAAGCTTATACAACCAACGCAACCACAGCTTTATAATTAAACAAAAGACTCAACAAGAGGTTTTTATTGAAAAGAGGAAAGTATAAAAATAAGAACCTCACTTGCCACACTTTTATAAAACTAACACTAAAATATTATAATTAATAATATAGCAAAAATGAAAAAATATAGAATATTTCTATAATAAAAATCCAATGGTTGTTTCTTCTTCTGTTTTTTAAGTTTCATCGACTTATATGTTATGTGACTGTTTTACAACATGATTTTAAACTTGCAGAATAGCAGTATATGTTCTACTATTACATCGTTGATAGATGATTCAATTTAAGTAACCAATTGATGTTAATTCAAGAAATAATTTTAAAAATAATCAAAATTAAATAATTTCAATTTTAAAAGTATATAGAATAAACAGTAATAAAATGTATTAAGAAGATTTATGAAAAGAAAACTAAATATAAAAAAAAAATAATTCCAGAAGCCTAATATTTTTAATTTAAACAAGGAAAAAAAGGAAAATATAACTTAATTAAGTAAATTAAAAAAAAGAAAATAAGTAGAGAAGATTAGTAAAACAACAAGAATCTAATTAATTATGGAACTAATTAAAACGACTGATATTTTAAACAATATGAATAAAAGATTTGAATAAGATTGTTGTTTAGGTCAACAGCCGAAAGGCTGGTTTGAACCTCTAGAGGTTTTACTAAGTAAAACAAAGAGTGAGGTGGTTTACCATTGCCTTCCTCACTGAGTAAAAAAGTACGCTTATCAGCATGCCGGGCCCTCTGAAAAGCACATATTTTCCACTCTGTAAATGACAACTTCACTTCATTCACCACAGGGTCTGGCTGTATAATGAAATTCATTACTTTCAGAGAAGGTTACTCTGATTAGTGTCTTTTACACCTCTACCTCTTCTGTTCTTAAATGATTCAGTAATTTAATTGGCTGACCATGTGATAAGAAACAGAACTATTTATTTTAGCCCTGCAACGAACAGATTGAGTGTAAATAATTTGAGTGTGAATAAGATTATGAACATCTATAAAACCAATTGCAACAATGGCCAAGCCCCCCCCCCACTCGATACTGATCAACGAAGGACACACATACAACAGATTTATGACTACAAGGAATTTATAAAAATCGTAATAATTTAATAATTGAGATCATAGGTAGATTAGAGAATAATAATACAATCCAATATTACAACAAATAATTACATGTCATTAATAATTAATTTATAATATATATGCTACTATATATAGAATATTAACAGTCTCATCAATTAATTCAATTCACATTATTAATTTTTGTAACATAATAATTTTGTCAAATTTCTTAACGTTCATTCAATTTCAATTTCAATTTGCGTTTTATTTATTTCATTATTTTTGACGTCCAACGTGGGGCATGAAAGAGTTAATATTGGCGCAATTTATTAATCATTCATTTCAATATTTCATTACAAACTTAACTATCCATTTTTAAAAAATTCAAAGTAATTCGTTTTATCATTTTCCACTGGTAACTAATTTACTGTTTATTAATTCACACATTGCTTTTTTGGTGGCAATTTTTCAAATGTCATTTGTTTTGTCCATCCGTCACACCGAGATGTCAGAAACTACAAGCGTTAGCAACAAACGGTTTTCGTATTCGTAATCTACACAAAAAGTTAGTGAGCTTGAGTTGGGTTTAAAGTTACGGCTTTGACCGGAAGTGGCCCCAAACCGGAAACCAAGAAATAAAAGTTTAAATTAGGCAAAAATAGTATTATTCGATTTTTCTTAAAATATTAGATACAGAAATCACTAATGGGTTTTGCTGTAAGTCAAAGGTAAGCGTTTTTTAACATTCCCACCAGCCATGAGACGTTCTCATGAACAGGATTTTTAAATTAAGTTCTTCTTCTTCTTCTTCTTACTATCAAGAATAATTAGGCATAAGCCTGTTCCGAACTCACAAACCATTCTGTACGTCTACACAAACACGAGACACTCGAGCCCATACATTTCGACTTTCTTTTCTGACATTCCGATTAAGTGTACCGGTTAATCCTGTCCTTTTTCCAAGGCTAGTTGTGAGTTTGCCAGTAACTGTGAAACCCCCCGGCCGCGCTACGAACGCTGCGCGAGTTAAGCTTGGTGGTAGGGCTGCTACCTCAAAGCCTTCAAACCTGCTCGATTTTCTGTTAGGGTTTACTCGCTTAGGTTCTTTCACTCTCTCCACCGTTGGGAACTTTCTCATTCAAGACCATTGACCATTTTGTCGCCTGTACCCTAGGCAGGGGCCCTATAACTAGGTGCTAACATCCAAAGCCAGATGGACCCAGGTTTTTAACGACGTTGTTGCTCCTCCTGCTCCTCCTTACTCAACACTTGCAAGATGAAGCTCCGGGCTTGCAATCGGCGGTATTATAAACACCGTTGGCGGAGTTTTAAATTAAGTTATGGTTGGAAATTTATCAAATATTTAACGTGAATTGCCTTTCTATTTTTTGAAAAAATAATGAAGATGTGGGTCTACAGAGGGATGCTGAAAGTCTTTCAGCTTCGCTCTGCAGACCCACACCTCAAACACATCAAGTCTTCAACTCATTAGCTCATTAAGCGTCCAAAACTTCACGCCTTTAAAAACTGCCCTAACGTAAAAAACGGAAAAAAGGGATGAGAACTCTTCTTTTAGTGATAACTATTAAAAATAAAGTACGTATGAATTAAAAAGGAAAAAACAATAAATTATCCAGTTTATTTAATTCTTCTCTATGCGTCTAGGAAGAAGTAGAACTTACTAGTAAAATATGTTAGAACCTAATTGAATTACTTCCACCCCCATATCTCAGAAATGATTCATTTTTCTGATAATGTAATATTAAGATTTGTCTAAAAATACTTCCAAGGATGGCATTACAGTTTTATTTATAAATAAATCTAGTTATACGTTTTGTCGTTTCCAAAGTAACACATCATATTTTTAAAACTTGCTAGCAGAGTAATTTAAACTTTTAGTTACTCAACTAAAATTAAAATATACAGTTATAGCTTTTTAGAACGTTTCTGTTATTCTATAAGCTTATATTCTGAAAATTTATCGCTGTATATTACAGCCTGCACATAGAAATTAATTTTCTTTTGTTGTGTAATAAATTGCAACATCTTAGGTAAACCTAGTACTTATCAGAGGGATTATAAAGAGCCAAAGAGTTAGAGCTTAGAATAACTAACATTGCGATTTACTAAAAGGCGGTAGTAATATAATTAATAATTGCTATACTTGGGAAAATCTTTTTAAGTGATGCAAGGGAAAATATAAGAAATAGACAATTTAGTACGAATTCATTAGGATTTTCCGTAATAGAAAATAATTTTCTTTGAAATCTTTTAAACTTCTAAGAATTGTAGTGGGCGTATTCAACGAAGATGAATTTAATTTTAAGTGTAGTCTAAGTGCGACATCAAAAGAAAAAAAGAAAATCAGAGTTTTTTTAACACGTTTTAAAAATTCCAACCAGTAATTTCAATCAAAATTTTGAAATTTTTTTCTTTTGCATCTTCAGAATTTATTTTTTCAAAAAATAGAAAGGCAATTCACGGTTATTATTTGATAAATTTCCAACCATAACTTAATTTAAAACTCCGCCAACGGTGTTTTGAATACCGCCGGTTGCAAGCCCGGGGCCTCATCTTGCAAGTGATGAAGAAGGAGAAGCAGGAGGAGTAACAAACTCGTTAAAAAACCTGGGTCCATCTGGCTTTGGATGGTAGCACCTAGTTATAGGGCCCCTGCCTAGGGTATAGGTGAGAAACCAAAACCGATTGATTTAAAAATTTTATAAAATGATGTTGTTTTAAAGGCAGGTAAATCGGTATCCGCATTCATAACTGATCACATTTCATTTTTTAAGAACGGGACTTAATTATGTCAAAAAAAACTATGCAGTTTACAGTCAATAAGCACACGGTAAGTCTAATTACCATTTTTCACAAAATTCATCGCACTGCTTCATAACGGGTTTGCTTCTTTTTCGTTTCTTGTTTGGTGCTACCAGTTTACCGATGCTCTGAACACTGAATTTAAACACACCACTCAAATTCGCTGTCATTTGTTTAATATCTTTAATGGGTAAAGAGGATATTTTTATAGCCAGGGAATTAAATAGGCCTACATTTAAAATAATTGTTTTTTCTCCACTTTTGTTTTTTACCACAGAGAATTTGACGGTACGCATTTCAAAAATTAATATGGTAGAAAATACTTAAATTAAATTACACTGTACACTACACAATATAAATACTACGTACAAATAAAACAGTCACTATGTGCTTACACTTCAAAGACCAAACGTAAATTGAATAGTTAATAAATTAAAAATAGCATTATGTGTTTCGAAATGGCTGTATGTACGCCTACAAGGCGTATAATAGTTTGAAATCATTTATTACTGTCATAAATTCTCTTATACAAGATGATGTAAGTAGGCTATTGAATGATTGTCAAAACATTAACAGTATGTTAAGAGTCATCCGGTTGTTATCATGCACCACACATAAACACACCCCGCAGTATTACTCACCACTTCAAATGCATTCGTAGGATAGCTCTTAGAATGAACAGAGGATAGTCATAAACACGATAAAGATTAGGAAACTCGAGTATTTGGGACGTATAATTCGCAATGGAAAAAGATATGGGTTGCTTCAATCTATATAACAAGGAAGAGTAGGTGGACAATGTAGTTTAGGGAGAATACGTATTTCTTGGTTAAAAAATCTGAGAATGTGGCACTCAGAAACGACAATACAACATTTTCCAGCAGCAGTGACTTACGTTCAGATTGTTAATATTGTGGCCAATATTAGGAATGGATAGAAACCTAAAGAAGAAGACGTTAGACGAGAGGAAATCATCATGGTGCCGGCAGTCCACTCCGCCGGGAATGCAGGACTCTAACCGAATCTTAGACTCTTCCCAGCGTCGACCATGAGCACTGGACTCACCGTAAGGCTTGAACACGGTGCCACAGTATATCACTACCTCGCTTTACCTTAGTTGTGGTTTATCAAATGGTAAACCCACCGCTGAACCACCACCCATGAACGCCCCCAAGAACAAGCTCCCAGAAAACCACACAAAACTTCTCATTCCACCCCAAATGTCCAAGAACGCCATAAATAAATCTTCCCCAAAAGATACGGCTTAAAAGTGACGCCACACGTTAGACACGAGTCGCAACAGAGGTGCGACCACTTTTGAGTCACGGAGGTTTTGGTATCTCGCGGGTTTCAATACCAAGATACAGCTACCCTCGTTACAAACAGCAGGTTAACCTGCAGGCCAGCACACACGAATTGATCTCTCTCCCCAAACTCTGCTGCAATCCTCTCTTTATCTTACTTATAATGTAATAACATTTCAGTTTTTTACCGATTCAGATGGGAAAATACAGGAAACCACTAATTGACTCTAAACTAAGCATTGTAAAAAACATGTTTTATTCTAAAATTCAATAAAGACCACAATCATTAAAATTTTTTCACAAGAGAATAACCTTCTTAAGAACTTTAGCAGAAATGGCTCTTACCCTATCTTGTAAAGCACTAAAAATGTAAAAAATGAGAAAATTTTTAAAAATTTCATAAAAATCATTTATAAGAAAATATCAAAAAAATAAAAATCGCACGTAAAACTACTACTTTTGATTGACAAACTTTGATGAAAAATTTTGTGTCAGATTTTCTAGTGGTATTTAATTTATTTTAAATTTTTTTACAATATTCCGTTCTTGCGATATATTTTTTTCACATACACAGATATGGTATTTTTTCACAGCACATCTTGATATGGACGTGCAGACGGTACGAGAAGAAATACGAAGTTTCAGTTGTAAATACATCGAACGTCTAAACAACCACTTAAATCACTTAGCACTGAATCTCTTAGACAACAGTAATGATGTCAATAGGCTAAAACGTGCTACAGTACTGGATCTCCCAGGGCGATTCTGATAAAGTGTTTTAAAAGTTTTAAATAATATTCTGTAGTTAATATTGTAGTTAATATTCTGTAGATGATTGTCGTGTTTAAGTGTGAATGTTGTAAATAACAAAATGAATATTTTTAATAATTATCTCCGGTGAAGTTAGGTGTATTTATTTCAAAATCATGTGCTTATTATTTATTACTTATTATTTTGTTTTTTTTTCGATGTAAAGGAGGTTTTGGTTATTTTTTTTTATTTTTTTTTATTTATTTAAAAAAGTGCTATCTAATTTTGATTGTAAATATTAATTAAGAACAGTATAATATGTTTTAATGTTATAATTTGTTAATTACACCAATGGGTTGTAATTTTTTCATGAGTTGTATCTAATCGATAAGTTGCGTTTATTGTTATTTATAACAGATTATGCATTTAAAAAAAAGTTATATGATAAAAAAACATACACAGAGACACACAATTTCTAAAAATATTTTTTGGGTTCTGGGGGTCTGAAAACCTGTACTTCTAGTGAAAATGGGTATGCAAACAATACTTTCCTTCCATATATTATATTCATAAAGGACAAGAGAAAATAATACAATAATTAAGAAGATTAAAGCATCGTTAAATAAGAGATCAAAGTTTAATATATTACCATCCCACCGGGTTGGTCTAGAGGTAACGCCGTCGTCGCGAGTCAGCTGTTTAACAGCTGATTTTTGAAGATGAAGGTTCCTAGTTCAAATTCCAGTAAAGGTACTGATATGTAATAACGAAATGAACACGAGACTCAGTGTGGGCAATGCGCTGCTGCTAGCGTAGTACGTACATTTCTAAAAACATGCAACTGTGTGGTATATAAAGTTTATTTTTTGCTTCTTCTTCACAACACTTAATAACATAATAACATTCCGTTCCACACTTCGAATTGTTTTACCCTGCTTTTAAACGGTCGATATGATACTTATAATACACGGATAGAAAACTAGTTTATAACAACACTTTTTTTTTTTTTTTTTTTGGTTACTTATAATACACGGATAGAAAACTAGTTTATAACAACATTTTTTTTTTTTTTTTTTTTTTGGTTTAACAAAACACTACAGAATAATAAATAAAATGTGAAGAATTAAAATGAAAAGAAACAGAATGAGTTTTAACGAATTAAAATACTTTTATTTGTATAAATGTAGCCTAAAATGTAAAAACAGAATAGCCAAATCAAAACGATATTTTCTGTACCACTCGTCGCGTAATAAAATAAGGACTGTGTATTCCAATGAACTACGAGTGTCAGTATGTTTTTAGGATTGTAATAGAGAAACATGCGCAGTAGATTGTTTACCTCTTACGCTTCGTCTCAAACAAAGTTCTTTTCGTGACTAACCATCAGTAGTTACTTTTATACGGATTTTAATAGTGGACAGTGGTTACCGGTGCACTTTGATGCTTGGAGTTCAATTAACCATATTATCTCAGTGAAGACTACTCGTAATACACATCACCCTCATCTGATTAAGTCATGGAGTTGCTTATTGTTCGGAATTGAACAGATTGCAACTTTCGTGCATTAGAGATAATATATATATATATATAATAGCACTTCGATTAATTAGAAGCTCTAAGATGCATTTTAAAGATTCATTGTAGAATCAATTGAATTTTAATGAGTAAGTTAATACATATTTATGAAATTTAAAAAAAACTATTTTTATGTTATTCATTTTAAACTGAACGCAATAAATACTACATTTTATATGACAAAAAGTACTTTTAAATTCTGTGACAGTTGTACGTATATTTCAACAAAAAATAATGCAGTATATGAAGCTTCATCTTTCAGTAAAGCTGCGAAACGTCCTAACGTCAGTGTGTTACATATACCCTCATTTTCAAAATCGATCCTAAAAATTATGCGCATATTTTATATTTTTGTACTTTATTTTATATGTACCTGACTAGATACTATATTGTGATGTACTACTCACATCTATTTTCATCTGCCTGCAGTAGACTATAGACTAGAAAAAAAGACTTCAGACAGCACTTTTTATTCAAACAGTTTTATTTTAAATTCTCGTAGTCTACAGAGAAATTCTACATTGTAGAACCCATAATGTTTTTCAAAAAATTAGTTTTTCTAGAAAAAATATAGTTCAAATTTATTGAATAAATAAATATTTAAATAAATTTGGATTATTATCTCGGTCTTCCAATTTCCCTAAGACAATTAAAATTATTTATTTTATAAAACCGATATTATTTTATTTCTTTTATTTAGTTTATAAAACCGATTTAGATGTACGCTAGTCAATTCTACAGTTGTATAAAACCATTAGTCATTGCAAAAATACAACGTTTTCAATCAAACTTTTTGCGTCAAATTACTGATGTAACGTATTATGTAACAAATTCATCTAGATGTAGTTTTACTATTTCTATACATCAATAACGTTTTCCACAAAATTTCACTAACGCTTCATGGATAAACTGCGAAATAATTACAACGCTGTTTAATTGCCGACCTTGACTCTCCTGTTTTACCTATAATAATAATAATAATAATTATTATTATTATTATTTTAATAATAATTATATATTATTAATTATTTATATTATTTATATTAATTAATTATTTTAATTAATTAGTTGTTGTTGTTATAATAATAATTATAATAATAATAATAATTATTATTATTATTATTATAACAACAACAACAATAATAATAATAATGATAATACTGTACGAAAACTGAAACGACATTAGAGTAGAGATGTTATCAGGCAAATTTAACTAAGTCCATAATATAACTGTTGGAGCACTGTTACTGGGCAGCGATTTCCTCAAAGTATTCAAAACCACGTTTTCATAATTACTTTTCATCAATTTAACTTGTACAAATATTTGAAATGTTGTGAATCTTATAAAAAATGTCAAAAAATAAATAAATTGGTGTAATTATTTTATTTCTACTGCATTAGAAAGTATTTTAAATAAAATTATAGTTTACCATGTTAACTTCAATCTTTCTTAAAACTATCATTTACGTTTCCCGTTTAATTACAATTTTGTCTCTCTTGAAAACCAAGCAAAATCATAACTTTGATTCTACGATAGCTAGTCATAACTTTTTTGCCCAAATGTTTGTTATTAAGCTTATTATAATGTATCAAAAACTTTTTCCATGAAATGTTACTGTGAAAAATTTTTCTAATTGAGTTTGTAAAGTTTCAAAATAAAATTAGTTAACAAAAAAATTTGACACCAAATTTAAGTTAGTAAGTCTAAAGATTACATAGATATGATTTATACGTAAAACTTATTTTTTAAATTTAAATTAAAATAGTTAGGGCTGCAATAAACTAAGAAATAATGTTTTATAATTATAAAATTGATGTGATGGTTTAAAAAAGTCAGAAATTATATTAAAAAAATCCGGAATAAACAGACAAAACTTAATGAACCAAACCAAATTCAGCAAACTAATTAAAGCCTTTAAAAGCGTTTACGAAGAGCAAAAACAGAACACCAGATGGACAGAAGAAAGAAGAAAAGCCAGTAAGCGAATGCTGAGAATGTGGGCTACGAAAAGAGCTTCCAGAAACATCTTAAATTACCTCACGTGGTCTAAAATTGTCTTGATACGAAAGGAAAAATAAAATAAATACATTATATAATAAATAAACAATCAACAACGCAAAACAAGTTAAAATATGTAGGTTTTTAATAAATACAATTTAATATTTCTTGAAAAAAAAAATACGGCAAAGTACGTCCACTCTCTGAAAAGTCATTATGGAATTGCAAAAATTGTGGAACTGAGATCTGATAAAAATCAACGCCGGTTTCCTTCTTCCTTTTCTTTTTTTGGTGACATTGTATTATTACAGCCCGAGATCAAAATCTTTTATTCTTAATAGAAAAAGTTTTTTAAAAAATAAATTGAGTCCTATACAACAAGAAATTCTGTCAGTTGTTACTTAAATCTTACAAAACATTTAAGTAAACTTTTAACCTGCTTTTTATATTTACTTTAACCACTTCGATGAATTTATACAAATATTCAACAATAAAAGAAATAAAAAAAATAAAATTCAAAATTTAACAAAACCACCATAAGTAAAACGTTCTTTTAATCCGGATAGGCACACGAAATAAAAACCTTCTTTCATTACATTTCATGTAAAAGCTACTTTTAATGTTCAAACTTATTTCAACGTTCATGAAACTTATTCATACTTTAATATGTACCTCCCAATAATTATTATTAGTAATTATTCTCAGTTTCTTTAGTTTAATTCAGTTTTTAATATAAACCGTTGTAATTAGTTTTTACTGTTGTTCGTTCACGTCTCCCTTTGAACGGAATCCTTTAGACCACTCAATCGTTCCAACACCACCCCTTCTCGAGATTTCTTTTCCTTCCATAACCTGTTATATTTCAGCCCAGAAGGATCTTCTGGCAGCGTCACCTATTCAGGTGAAGTAGGTAAAGAGCCTCCGCCTTTTTCTGAATAGTTTCGAGATTAGTTTTTTAAAAAATATGTATTATTACTTTTGTTTTACTATAAATGAATAAATGTCGTATAAAAAAGAAACATAAAATGATTGTATCTGCTTAGAATGCTTTCTGATGTTTTAAATAGCCCTTATAATGGCCTTAATATACGAAATACATGCTCAAGTGAAGAGTTAGGCGGATGACTGTTGCTTTTCTTCCAGCGCGAACGGGTCGCCATGGCAACGGAGATGTCAACGACAAAATATGCGCGCCTAGCTCTACCCACCCGTCACTGAGTAGTGAAGTGATTGCGACGGACGACCAGCCACACACACACTGTATATTGTGTATTTTACTTTCTACTCTCTTGGGAGTTGCGCGGATACGTCTTATTATTATATTAGTTTTCTCACCCATTTTTGAAGACACGAGACCACTGTCTTCTGGATATACCCCTCTTACGTCTAAAGGTGATCCATTGGTTTATTGGAGCCGTATTAATATGTTATCGTAAAATTGCTAACAACACCTTACCTTGGTTTAATTCTACTCATAATCTCATATCCGGTATACCATATTAGTTTTCGGTATTTCATCACAATGTAAAATGGAAAGATATCTTAAAATTCAGAAAAGTTATTGGGGTACGGTAGGAATTAACTTCTTAACTCATGTAATGATACAAAATTGACTGACATCTGTATTTGTTTATATTTGAGTCTATTGAAGTAAGTATAAATAAATCCAGCTGATTTAAATAAAATATTTAAAAATTATTTAATTTTAATAAACAAAATGTGGTTACTAAGCAACGAAGTAAAAGAAATAAAGATTTTTTTTTTTAAATTCCTAATGTGTGTACGTTGCAATCTGTTCAATTCAGAACAATAAGCAACCCCATGACCCAATGAGATGAGGATGATATGTATGACGTGTAAATGAGGTGTAGTCTTGTACAGACCCAGGCCGACCATTCCTGAAAGTGTATGGTTAATTGAACCCCAACCATCAAAGTACACCGGTAACCACTGTCTAGCATTCAAATCCGTATAAAAGTAACTACCTTTACTAGGATTTGAACCAGGAAACTTCGTTTCCGAAAATCAGCTGTTAAACAGCTGATTTTGGCGACGACTTTACCTCTAGACCAACCCGGTGGGTTATATAAAGATTTGTAAATTAATTTAGTGGGACGTAAAACCTCAAGCCAACAGCATGTTTTATTGGAACGTCCCACTCATTCATTCATTCATTCATTTAATTATTTAATAATATATTTAATAGATTAGATAAGGGAACCATTTAATAATATAGATATAAAGAGATTACAAAAGAGAATTACAAAGAGTAAGATATTACAAAATAAAACGTAAATAGCACAATACAATTGTTTTTATTATTCTACAAGAGCATGTTACATTAACATTATTTAATAAGAGTATATAATAATTAATAATCAAATAATACTACTATAAATTGGCATTTCCCTTGTGGAGAATAATTTATTTCATAGCAAAATTGGCATACCCTTATGGGGAATAATTTAGTTCTTTATACTCATGCAAACATTTAAGGGGCTTCAATTACTTGGAGTTCCTTTTTTGTATATCTTTAAAGTAACGATTTTTTTCTTTCATATACGGCCAATTGTAGATCACGTGAGGTGACTTTAGACGTTTCTGGAAGCTCTGTTTCCAGCCCAAATTCTCAGCATTCGTTCACTGTAGGCTTTTATTCTTTTTTCTGTCTACCCGCTGTTCTGGTTTTTCTCTTCATGTACGCCCTTAAAGTCCGTAATTAGTAGTCTGAATATGGTTTGGTTTACTAAGTTTTCTTAGTTTATTCTGGTTTTTCTAACATCCTTTCTGATTTCTTAAAACATTTGTCTAACACCTTAGGTCTACTTTTTATTGTCTTAAAAATTTGTTTTGTCAACCAGTTTTCATCTTTTCTATACAGGTATCCATAAAATTTTACAAATGCAATAGTAATGTAATAATACCTAAAAAATACGTATTAATAGGATTTAAATGTTCACAATCACAACACAAGAAACAGAACTGATTACGATGTAGCTAATCAAAACAATAAATGTTTTGAAAAAAAAACACCTATATAAGCAGATAGAAAATTTATCAATAAATTTCCAGAAGCTTAAAAAGTTGTGGTAATCTAAATTTGCTTAGAAAAAACCCAGAGATATATTTGATTAATGAAAAATTTTACTGTGTACTTTCTTTCTAAATAATTGTTGACTAATAGAGAGTCTCCCCCTGTGGGTAGGGGTAGTAGAATTTACCCACGGTAGCTCCAGACCTGTCGTAAAAGGCGACTAAGGAGGCCGAGTGATCGCCGGCATAAGCGATCCAACTTTTGCTGGCCAACAGCTTCGGGTGGATGAGCCAGCAAAGGATAGGGCACTCTTTTGTCCTGGAGTCGGGAAACTGGCTCCGAAGGCGGAGGAACGGCGGAACGCTGTCAACGGCATAAGGATGTGGAAGCAGATTGGACACTCACCTCATTAAATATCCAAAATGGATGTCCTCGTAATCAACATGGCTATGCTTGCAGCTAAATTTATTTCCGGAGTTAGTCCCTCAATCGGGTCTCCGGGAGGGACAGTTTCAAGCACAGTAGTTGGTAACACTAAGCGTTTGAAGTATCGGGAAGGGATCAGAGTCGGTACATGGAATGTGAGGACCTTGAGTCAGGCTGGAAAAATCCATAATGCAATAAAAGAGATGGAGAGGATGAGGCTGGAAGTTTTGGGCATAAGTGAGATGCGCTGGCCGGGAAGTGGAATGATAAACATTGATAATCATAAAGTTTACTATTCTGGATCAAGCGAGGGAAAACACGAGAACGGAGTGGGCATAGCACTGGCACAGAAAATGGCCGAGTTTGTACATAACTTCGTCCCAGTCTCAGAAAGAATCTTGTTAATACAGATAAGAGCGAGACCAGTGGATCTTAACATCGTGCAAGTTTACGCCCCGACCGCAGATAAAGAGGACAGAGAAGTGGAAGAGTTGTACGAAGATATAAATAAAATAATAAGACAACTCAAAACAGAAGATGTCACTATTGTCATGGGTGATTTCAACTCAAAACTTGGAAAGGGTAGAACATCTGATTTTGTGGGTCCTTTTGGTTTGGGAGATAGAAACTCCCGAGGAGATGCCTTGGAGATTTTTGCGGAGATGAACCGGCTGGTGGTAATGAACACCTGGTTTAGACAGCCACCTCGCAAGCTGTATACCTGGAAAGCGCCTAATGATAAGCCAGGGAAGATTATCAGGAACCAGATTGATTATATCCTTGTAAGTCAGCGTTACAGAAACAGCTGCATTTCCATGAAAACGTATCCCGGTGCAGACATAGCATCAGACCACGTCCCACTAGTGGGAACATTCAGACTTAAGATGAAGAGGGTCACATCCAAGAGACCGAAGAGGTACGATTTGAGGAAGCTGAAAGACCCAGTCATACAACAGGCAGTAACTGCAACCCTTAATAATAGGATAGAAACCATCAACACTACAAATGACATGAGAGATGAAATTGCAGAAATCCAAAAAGCAGTCGAGGATGTAAAAGAGGAATATCTACAGATGGATAAAAGGAAGAAGAAGGCTTGGATGACGGACGAAATTTTGGATCTCATGGAGGATAGAAGGTTAAAAAGGGGAGACCCGGAAGCATACAGAACTATACAGAGGGTCATACGAAGTAAAATCAGAGAGGCTAAAGAGAGGGAAAAGGCAGACCTCTGCCATGAAATAGAGGTGTACCAAAATAAACACGATAGTTTTAACATACATCGAAAAGTCAGAGATGACAGGAAGGTTTCGCAAGAGAAACAGCAACAAGCTCACTGACAATGATGGTCACCTCATCATTAGCAAAGAGGAGAGGAAAGTAGTGTGGGAGAGATACCTCAGAGAGCTGTTTGATGACCAAAGGGTAGAACAAGAACCAGACGTGGCAGAGACATCGGGGCCAGATATCCTTCAGGCTGAAGTAGAAGAAGCCATAAAATGTATGAAATCTGGGAAGGCAGCAGGCCCGGATAATTTGCAGGCAGAGTTCTTCAAGTTGCTCAACTATGGGAACACAAGACTCTTGACGGGTATTTTTAACCGGATATATTCATCGGCCAAACTGCCTGTTGAATGGCTTAGGTCTGAATTTGTCGCCATACCTAAAAAACCTGGATCTAAAGTATGCAGGGATTACCGGACAATAAGTCTGATGAGCCAGTTTCTCAAATTATTCCTGAGGATAATACATAAAAGAATTTACAAGGTGTGTGAAGAACATATAGCACCGAACCAGTTTGGTTTTTTACGAGCAGTGGGTACTAGAGAGGCACTCTTTAGTGTGCAAGTACTTTTTCAAAGATGCAGAGATGTAAGTTGCAATGTTTTTGCATGCCTTATCGACTATCAAAAGGCGTTTGACCGTGTCAGACATGATCAAATGATGGAGATCCTCAAACAAACTGGACTGGATGGGAAGGATTTGAAGCTGATCGCCAACTTGTATTGGAATCAGTCGGCAGTGCTGAGAGTGGAAGAAGACCATACAGAACAGGTCGAAATACGACGTGGGGTTAGACAGGGCTGTATTCTTTCGCCAATACTTTTCAACGTCTACTCAGAGCACATCTTCAAGGAGGCCATGCAGGATGTGGAAGAGGGTATCTCAGTGAACGGTGTCAAACTGAATAATCTACGATATGCAGATGACACGATTGTATTCGCTGATACAATAGAAGGACTGCAAAGACTGATGAACAGGATAACAGAAGTGAGCGAGAAGTATGGCCTGGACATCAACATCGTGAAAACCAACTTAATGGTAATTAGCAGGGGACCGATAACTGGTGTCGACCTATATATAAAACATGCAAGAATTGAGCGTGTAGCATGGTATCCGTATTTGGGCACTATTATCAATGAAGCCTGGGAAAACTCACAAGAGATCAAGTGCCGTATTGGTAAGGCAAGGAGTGTTTTCAACGCAATGAGTTCGGCGTTTAAGAGTCATGATCTCACTATGGGCACTAAGTTGCGACTCTTGCGGTGTTACGTGTTTTCCGTTCTTCTGTACGGAGTAGAGTCTTGGACGTTGACGAGGGCGACCACTACTAAACTTGAAGCCTTCGAACTTTGGGTGTACAGAAGAATGCTGAGGATACCATGGACAGATAGGGTGACCAACATTGAGGTACTGCGTCGGATGGACAAGGAACCAGAGGTAATAAACACCATTAAGTGTCGCAAGTTGCAATACCTCGGTCATATTATGAGGAACCACGGTAGATACGAACTGTTGCAGCGCATCCTGCAGGGAAGATTGGATGGTAGAAGACAGCCAGGCCGAAGAAGAATATCCTGGCTTGATAACCTGAGAGACTGGTATGGGAAAAGCTCGGCCCAACTGTTCCGCATTGCAGATGACAAGACCAAGATAGCCATGATGACAGCCAGCGTTCGAACCGGACAGGCACGCTAAGAAGAAGAATAGAGAGTCATCATAAAAGAATGGTTGGGTTTGGAACATGATAAAATTAAAACAGAAATACTTACAGTTTATTTATCGAATAAGTCGTTTCAAAGAGTTTTCTTTACATAAATAATAAATTTCAGTATGTGCACCATTGGTCACTCGGCAAATCCCCAAACGATACTCAGTTTCTGACCAAAGCTTAATAAACGCATCTTCTGTTACATTTGTCACTGCATGCGGTTGTCATTTATTCTTTCCTTTAAGTGATATAGTTCACGAATAGGTTTTGAATCAACAATGTTTATGATGTACCCTCACAAGAAAACATCACAAGGTTTCAAGTCTGACCTCCTTGGAGGCTAGGGTATAGGTTCTTGCCGGCATTTCCATCAATATGGAAATTTTTTATACAAAGCCTGAGTGAAAAATACATTAACGTGTGGGGCTGTGCCATCTTGTTGGAAATGAATGGATTTTGTAAGCTTAAGATCTTTAATTAATTTAAATGTATTTGTAGTAAGCTAAGTTTAATAATTAATTGTGTCAATAAATTTGTTATTTATTTTTACTCAATCTGTTTCTTCCAGGGCAACAAAAAAAAGTTCTGTTTCTTATTATACGGTCAGTCCATTAAATGACTGAAGTATTTAACACAGAAAAGGTAGAAGTGTAAAATATTCTAGTCAGAGGTATCTCTTCTGAGAGTACTGAATTTCATTTCATTATAGAACCAGACCCAGTGGTGAATGAAGTGAAGATGTCATTTGCAGGATGGAAAATATGTGCTTTTCAGAGGGCCTGGTGTGCTGATAAGCATAGTTTTGAACTCAGTGAGGGAGACAATGATAAACCACCTCAGTCTTTTTTTTACCTAGTAAAACCTCTAGAGATTCCAACCAGCCTTTTGGCTGAGACCTAAACAACGGAAATAATTAATGTTGATTATTTTATAAAAAGCCTACTTGTCATTTATTGTACCCAGATCCCGAAGGTTTAGGTGTTGTTACAGAAGGTTAATAATATAATATACACAAGGAACAATGTATTGTAAAATAAATGCATTTATTAAAATATTAAAAAAGTTCATAGTTTAAGTTATTTAATCATAAAGTTAAACGTAAGTAACCGTTTCTCTACCATCCAATAAAAAGTATATATAAAAAGAAGAAAAATAATACGTGGGTCAACTTCTTTTTAAATGATAAATGTTGTTGATTAGTAGTGGAAAAATAAACGATGGATAACTTTTTCTTCCAACTTTTTTACTAATAAAAGTTATAACACTAAGAAGACTGCTGACCAAGTGTCTGATTCTTAATATATATATATACATATACGTATATATGGCAGACTGTTATGTATTGGGTTTATAACATTGTATTTTCTTTTATTTGCTGACATAAACTTTTCTTGGCGTTCGTTTGTTGATTGTTGATGGATATAAGTTTTATGTAGTTGGTTTCTAAATGAAATACTAAGTTACTACTGTAATTCCATTCCATAAACTATTTTATAATACTTGGTAAATATCTTGATATAGTTAACTTTAGTAATACAAACTTGTAACAATCCATTAGATTTTGAAATCCAACGCACGGATTAACACCAAAATAATATTATCTACGCGTTAACAATGACAAGTACCATGCCGTTCTATTTTAACTACTTCATTGTTTTCTTTTTTCACCTATTTTTTTATCCGAAGCGGCGAGAAAAACTCATGTTCACTCCCTCACGATGGGGGAAGTAGTGTTGGACTCAATTGAGGCGACCTCGTCCAGACCTAAGGAGGCCGGAACCGCCTACCAACCAAAAACCCGCCGCCTGGCCACTTGATTTGACATCACCAAACAACCCTCCACCTCCGTCGGAACTGTTTACGTAATACTACAAGGGAAATGTTGGGTTAAAAAATTTATATACAGTCAGCGGGGCGTGGAAGGGAACCGTAGCCTAATTCCCTTCTCGCTTCACTGACCGACACTCTTTCTCACACTTTCATTTATCTCTTTCATCACCAGCTCAGGAAACTAGTGTCCCTACCTTCTGAGATCGGGGACAGGATTGATTTAATGTGGAAGAGGGTGATCCCGCTGATCTCCAGATTTCTCTTCCCTCTGCAGTTTCCCGATCACGATCTCCGCAAACTGAGTGACTAACTTCCAGCTCTCCTCATCCCGCAGCATCGCTGCCCCTACTCTCTCTGGGATCCACTGTGCAACGCCTATCTTCTCAGATGTCTCCATTCTGTCGTGGCCAAAATAGGGACATCTTTCAAAAATATGCGAAATGGACTCCTCCTCTTCACTGTCGCACAGTCAACATTTCCAGACTTCATTAAGTTTGAACCTTGTCAAATATGTCCCAATGCAACCATGCAAATGCGTCAACCTGTATGCAAATGCGTCAGTTCGTGTTTGGTATCACCAAATGTCCTCTTTCTCCACATCTTGACATTCGGTATGAACCTCCTTGTCCACTCCCCGACCTTAACTTCCCTCCATCTCCTCTGCCACCTGCTGAGTAATCAACTCTAACATTTCTCTTTATCAGCACCAGCTCGCTGCTCTTCCTTCCCGCACGCCACTAGATCCCATGGAGGCATCCCCGAAATTACCAGGGCTGCCTCCGTAGATATAGTTCTGTAAGCACTACATTTTTTCAGAGCCAGTTTCCGCTGCATCCTTAGAAGCCTATCTCTGTAACTTTTAAATATTAGGGCTCTGCTCCACACATGTTCACGATACAATACCGGTGATGTTGCCACTGCCGCCAATATAAATCTCTTTGCTTGCCTTGGGCCCCCAATATTATTACATATTTTCACCTCCAGTTTACATGAAGCTAAAAACGGTAATAAGATACTTTTTACAGATTTCAGTTTGCAATATTGATCCGGCCAGTACAAAGATTTTTACAGCATGAGCGAATTTGTAACCAGATAAGTTGCTTCATACCTTTCGTTGCTCTTGCAACTAGATTCAATAAATGCCACAAAAGCCGGCCAAATACTGTTTGAATAATATTTTTAAATAAAAAACTATAACAAATACTCGTATTACAGTAATATTGCAATAGTAATAGCTTTAAAATATCTTGCAATCTGTAATATTTTTGTTTTTTAATAATATAATTTAGATTTTGTAATAGTTTAAAATTTATGTCGTATTTTTAAATACATTTTACAAAAATGCAAAATTATTTAAATATATATTTAATATTATTGCTTCAATAATGTTAGATAATGATATTTAACTAAGTAATCATAAGTGTTTGTAGGAATATTTTCAATGTTAAAGATGTTGCAAAAATGTAATGGGGTAAGTCCTCGTGTTATTTTTTTAGCGCCAGTCCCCGAAGGTTAAATGAAATAATCAATTTTGGACACTAAAATATTAAATTTTGAACTACGCTATGAATTCGACCGGAAACTGAATTTAATGAAAAGATTTTTCTGCAAAAAATACTCTGTATACCTAGTTCAAGTGTTTTAAATTGTCACTTGGAATTGGGACAAATGTTGCCTCTTAAGATCCACTTAAATCTTTCAAGTAATCCTCCTTCAGATGAACTCGCTGTTCTGTTAGTCTCTAGATTTTAGAGATCAGATTAAATCCGAAATAATATTAAACAAAGGTAGCTACGAGTTCACTGAATATTCTATTTCCTCTCTGACCTATTTTCTTGTCAAGTGTATCAAATTTAAGACATCTGTAAACGGATTTGTTTATCTGTTTTTTATTTCATATTTCGACGAAATCATTTGTTATAAAGATATAACATTTTCCGGATATATATGTTATTTAGAAGGAAATAAAATAAGGTATTTATTTTATATGCATAAAAGGAGAAATATTGTACAGAAAGATTTTCATATAAAAATCTGTTGTAAAACACTAACACGACTTCCTTTTACGAATGTAGATAATTAACATTATAACCTATGTTTAATCATGAGTAAACAATGTAAAAGTGATAAAATAACATAATTCTAATCATGAGTGAATGATGTAAAATGTAATTCAACCTTTATTTGACTTAAAAATATGAGAAATCACTTCTTGCCTCTAAACTAGATTCTGTAGAGAAAAATACTTTAATAAAACTTGTAGGTTTTTTAATTCCTATAATTTCTATTAAGCTATATTTGTATACTTTTGTCGTAAAACTTATACTAAGGCTGCATACATAAAAATACAATTTTTTACTGATTTTGATTAAAAAACAACACAGAAAATCACTATTACCGCTAAACTAACAATTAATTGTACAAAAACGATTCAAATAAAAAAGTAGGTTTTTAAATGTTCAACAACTTATATTAAATAAAAGTTTGTTTTAGAATGCATATTTAGTCCAAAATCTTTAAAAAAATCATTTTTCCCGAGAACACACCTCCCCATGAATTTCGGTAAACACGACGCTTACCCTATCTAATAGAGCATAAGAAATGTAATAAGTGAGGTGAATTTTTAAAAAAATCGTAGGACGACCCGGTTTTGAGAAAATCGCAAAAGTGAACAACCACATGAATAAACTAGGTACTACTTTCGGTTGATCGATTTTGATGAAAACGTTTATGTCGGGTCCTCTTATAGAACGTAACGTAAGTTCTAGGTTTCAATTTCGTACAATGTTTTTTTGTGTTTGATATATTTTGTTGACACACACGTGCGCACACACACACAGACCAGTTGTTAGAAATATGTTTATTGGGGTTCAGGAGACCTGAAAACGTGTATCTGGTAAAAACACGATTTCAAAAAATCGACATGAAAACTATACTTTCCTTTCTTATATATTGATATAGGGCAAGATAAAGTAAAAATACATAAATTTTACAGTGTAAAATTTGTAATATTACAGAGAAATTTGTCATGAATATAACCAAAAGTTTTGTATTCACTATAATAGTTCATACAATAAGATAAATTTTAATAATGCAATATTAATAGGTTTCCTTGATGTTAAATTGCATTGAAAAACTTAATGTTATGGTTGGAAATAAACTAAATAAGTAGGTTGGAGAGTTAGAATAAATTGATAACAGGACTTTATATAGGTGCACACTATATAATATCTTGGCACACTTTTAATGTCAAATGATATACTAGGTAAGCCTAACGATATTTTGAAAAAGTTGGCAGAGTCAGGGACCATCAATAAATTGTTACTTCCTGTTTTGTAGGGTAATAACATTGTTATCATATGGTAATAAGAAGAGAATTTTCCGTTTCTTTGTTAAAAGTTTTGCAGCTCATATATTATTATCAGCAATCTTTCACTGTAGGCTTTTCTCCTATCTTCCTTTCAACAAATCTTTTGCATTCGTTCTTCATTTAAGTCAATGAAATCAGTAATTAGAAGTCAAAAAAACCAATATAAGCCAATATAAACCAATATAATAGAAGTCATCAAATATGTTCCCTCGATCGTAAAGTCGTTAATATCTTTTTTGATTTATTCAAATCACTTACCTGACTTTCCAGGTCAAATTTTTTAATGTCTTAATTTTTAATTTTCAACCGTTTGCCGTCCGTTTAACACTTCACTTTTTGATTGTTTTCATTAATCATTCATTTTTCTTTTGCATTCTCCCTCTCTCATTCTTTTGTAACTTATACTTTCGATTTACTATATTCTAATCCATTATATTGTAGAGGATTTTTCTATCAAAGATCTCTGCTTTTCTTAGACCAACCTTGATTTTTTAAGGTCATTAACTCTTCTATTTGAATTACCTATTAAAATTCACCGCTTTTCTTGGACTGTAATATGAGAGATCAGATTGTGGCTCAACTAATGCAAAAAACAATAATTGATTTTCGTTTTGAAAATATTTTAAATTGAACTTACATTTTAGCAAGTTGCATCTTAGTTTACGTAGTACAAATTCTTTAATGTTAACGGCGCACTTCCTTACTCTTACATTTCTTTTTAATTTGTTCAATTAGCTTCCTTAGATAGAGAATTGTAAGTCATACTCGGTATCAGAAAAGAAAAAGAGAAATTTACAATAGTCAATACCTTTACGTCCAAGTTTCTTAGATGTACGTCCGACTGTAGAGCAAATTTTGATAATTTAAATGAAGCAGGCTGATAGTTAAAAATTAGTGACAAAAAATTAAAATTAATTAAATGTGTAGATTTAAATCAAATGAAAATCAATTAGCTTTTTATTAATTTATTCAGCCAACTAACCAAGAGTTTAATCCAAGATCTCTGGCATAAAAGCCAGTTGATCTGACCATTTTTCCATATAAATTTATACTGCCTTGTTGCGTACTCTCAGAAACTCTTCATCTATCTCCAAGGGCTAGGCGTACCACAGTTGGTGAACAATCGATCAAAAGGATTGTAACTATAAAAAGAAATCAGATTTTTAAACGAGAGAAGAGCTTTTAATTTTTTCCATAAATACCTGCAAGTCGTGCCCTCTCAAAGAGGGCTGAGTGTAGTTAGCAATTTTTGAGAAAATTGGAATTTCTTTTTGGTGTATGGTATAATTTGTTTATTTTGGAGCCGGAGGCTAAATCCTGAAAGATTTTAGAGTTTAACAAAAAACCTTAATATAAAGTGTCAGCTGATTCGAGCAGGTTGCCTTGGTTTTAAAAACAAAATACATAAAATATAATAAAACATAACAATAATAATAATAATTGTGTTTTTATTTACCATATAAGTTTACAATAAAAACATAAAAAAATAAAGAAAAAATATAAAAAACCAAGAAAGCATACATAGATCATAGTAAACACACCATAAATTAATTAAACTAAAAAATACAATATTTGTACAATTTTTCTTTCTCTTCTGTTCCTTTCATATTGTTATAACACTTGCCAGCATGACCTACCTGGTCATCGGATTGTCGGTATACATCTTAAAATGTGATAATTACAAAAATTTGAGTTTAAACAATTTTGGATTATCTCAATATTTATTTATTGTTCTAAAGTGTAAATATAAAGCAAGGTAAAAATATAACGGCTAAATCCGACATGTCACAGTGAAATAGAAACGCGACAAGTGTCATACCATATTAGAATTAAATTGACATTCTTCTCATTCTGGATATCATTTAACGCAATGCGCTGGTGTGATTGTTAGAACAATATAACTTATTAGAGAAAGCGTTTGTTAGATACGAGTGTATTGTTATAAAGGATTTCCGATTGTCAATCGTGCTATTAATTTTGTAACTGTTCCATTGAACGTACCTGTTGATCGAACTAGGGTGAAATCATACTATGGACGGCTTAAATATTCTAGTTCTCAACAGAACTAAATTATTTGATTTAACAAATGGAATTCCAATATCTGTCTAATAAGAGGCGGAGAACATTTACTCGAGACGCTTTGTCCTCTAGTAAAGGGTCTGAATAAAGAGGTCTCAAATTAACGTACCATATACCCTATGGATATTTAAAACACCTTTACATTTTGTATAACATTCACAGTTTTATTTATTAAGTTAATTAGTTATTTGTTTAAGAAAATATGCGGAACTATCCACCGCACTTTAAAAAATAGAACCAGCAAAAACACGTGGGTGAGATTTTATTAATCATTAGCAAAGCCGACCCTACTCTATGGCAGTGAACCTTGGGTGATATCAAAGCGAGAGGAGAGTAGATTGCAAGCACCTGAAATGAAATTTCTTCGACGTACATATGGGTGTAGTAGAGAAGATAGTTACAGGAATAACGAGATAAGGAAAGAACTCAACATCTTCTCTATAAACAACAAGGTATCCCAGAACAGAATGCAGTGGTTAGAGCATGTAAACAGAATGCGGGAGGATAGGATACCTAAGCAGACGCTGGGCTATAAGCCGAAGGGCAGGAGAGAACAAGGACGCCCAAGAAAGAGATGGACAGATTTAAGAGGTTCGGAACAGGCAGAGATTCCTAATCCTTGAAAGGCAGATAAGAAGAAGAATTAGTTATTCATAATTAAGATTTAAAATTAGAGATATTTTTTGAGAATTTTAAAAACAAAGTTATTTATCTTTGATTTTTTTTTTTAATAATTTGTATTCCCTTAACTCAGGCATATGGAGTGGTGAATTATTTGCACTCGATCTCCTAGTGAAGGTGTCTATTCTTTAATTTAAAGGAACAGCTGGAAGGAAAACTTTTTTCCGACGATAACAAGGCGAAAATTGAAGTGAAGAACTGACTGCAAAAGGTGAAGTGAGACTTCTGTGACACAGGAATTAAAAAACTTGTCTCATGGATATATTGAACTAAATGGTAATTACCTGGAAAAATAACATAATACCTATACTGAAAACCGTGTAAGTTTAATTAAAATACTCGCCACTCCAGCAGCGCTTTGCGCCGCTATTGTGTCTCGCATCACAGGAGTAGGTGGATCAGAATACATAAGCGGAACAGAATTATTTAATTATTTTGTATGTTAAAATCTTGTAACCTTACTTTCCGGAAAACTCTCATACTTATTTGTCACAATATATTTAATATATGCCTATAACAGGCTGGTGGGGTGTTAAATTATTTACACTCAATCTGCTAGTTCGAGGGCTACAAAAATAGTTCTGTTTCTTATCACATTGTCCACCAACTATATTACTGAAGCATTTTAAAAACACTAGATGCAGAGATGTTAAAGTCACTAGTCAGAATTATCTCCTCTGAGAATAATGAACTTCATTGTACAGCCAGACTCTGCGCTGAATGAAGTGAAGGTGTCATTTGCAGGGTGAAAAGAAGATGCTTTTCGAAGAGCCTGGCATGCTGATAAGCATAGCCTACTTTTCCACTCAGTGAGGAAGGTAATTGTAAACCACCTCACTCCTGATTTTCTTTAGTAAAGCCTGTGGAGGTTCAAATCAGGCTTTTGTCAGATCACCTAAACAATAGCAATAATTTGTAAGTTTTTAACGGTAATCCATGTAAAAAATGTATTCGATTTTGGTACTACTTGATTTCATTATATTTTAGCTATAATTTAAGACATTATTTATTAAAATCTGACTGTTAGATATTATTTTATGACTTTTGAAAGTTTTTTTTATATTAACAAAGCAACATCTACAATCTATTCCTACGTAGAATATTGGGTAGATGAGTTTTCTTTGTTTTGTGTTATGATTAAAGAAAACCACCCAATGGCGGAACTTTGTGGATGCAAGTAAGGTTTTGTCTTGTCGCTTTAATAAAACAAGTCCGTAAAATGTCTTCATTTCAGTTACCGAGTGTCGTTTGAATTGTCTAAAAGTGATCTCACTCTTCGAAAATTCAAACACATAGGGTATCTTCTCTTCACCCTGCGAATAACACCTTCTCTTCATCCATCACAGAGTCTGTTACAATGAAATTCAATACTCTTAGAGGAGCAAACTCGGGCTAGTGTGTCATTCGAATCTTCTTTGGTATTTTGTACTGCACCTATGTGTTATTATTTTGTTAAATTGCAGGAATATGTGAATCTCTGTATAATAAGTCATTCGTTATGTAACAAGGTGATTATGTGATTCTCTCGTGTAGTTTGGATTAGAACCTTTCCAAGCCCCTCCTAGTGAGTACAAGACCTTGACGTAGGTGGAGGGGCTTGTGTGCTCCTTTGACCCCGAGAGCTATGCCGGCGGTAGTGTAACTACTGGCAGGGCCTCCCAAGCCAGACAGGTCGAGGGGTAGGAGCCAGACAAAGAAGTACTCTAAAAAATGCTACTGCCTTGTAGATGTGGTATTGATTTATCAAAGGCTGAGGGAAGAAAACCCTGAAAGAAAATTGCAAACCCGGTGAATGGCTTTGAGGGTGAAAGAATACTTTAATCATTCTTACCAGCGGAGAAGGCAGAGGTACCTAGGAGTTGGGTCTCCGAATGAAACCCAGAGCATGTTCAGAGGTTCTGAAGTGGCGGCCCCACTACTGGACTTACTTCGCGCATGGCCCGTAACCCGGCCGGAGGACATTTCAAATCACTGGCAAGAATACACCAGCCTCGGAACAATCGGACAGGAAAACTCGGAAATTAACAGGACATGCAAATTTTAAGAATAAATGGATTTCGGAAACTGTAAAAATAGCCACATGGAACGTGAGAGGGCTAGCAAATAAAGAATGCGAATTGGCCCAAATATTAAATGAAAATAAAATAAAACTGGCAGTCATAACAGAGACTAAAAAGAAATTGCAAGGTAGCTGTTACATCGAAAACTACAGGCCGGCAAGATCCAAATGAATTGCGAGTTGCGCAGAACAACTGAGTGAGAAAGAAATATTTAGAAAGAGAGAGGTATATTGTTCCCCACTCTTGTCAGTGCGTAACAGCCTGCCTACAAAATTTTGTGCGCTGTTTATCACATGACACGGACACACGTACACACATATTATTGTTATACTTCTAGTTACATATAGATATAATTTTCTCTTATAATATTACCGAAATGAAATTAAAACTTGCCGCTTATATGCAGATGTTATCTTCTATGAAAATTCAATCTTAATGTAAGCCCTACTACGACAAATTACAAGTCTTCCACGGCGAAAATTTCACTTCCTGAATTACTCTCGTCTGAATCGTCACTGTCAGAATTAGGATTTATTACCATGCTATCAATCACTTCATCTAAAGCATATTCGTTTTGCATTAGTTCGGTTTCTAACCTAACGACGTGTTCGCATCGTGATTTCCAGTTATCGGCAGAGAATGTAGTAAAAAAGTCATCACATAGTTTTCTGACATCATTAAAATTACAGTTAACATTATTTTTACTTACGTAATCTTTGAGTGAAGCCCAAACCATCTCGATTGGATTCAAATCGAGATGGTACGGAGGAAGTCATAATACAACATGACCTTTACTTTCTAAAATCTTATCTATTTGATAAGTTTTGTACTTAGGCTTATGCAGCTTGATTAAATTGTACGGTTTCAGCATAGAATCAACCAACTGTATGTTTCTCTTTCTCAACCATTCTTTCATTTCATCTTTTCTTGTAGCTGATATGGGACAGTGTTCTTCTAACTTATTATGGTATGGCACATTATCTACTACAAGAACACTATTCGACGGCAATCCTTTAAGTAATTTTTCTTCTAACCACTTTTTGTAGTTGTTAAAGTTCATTTCGTTATGATAATCGCCAGTACATGAATTAGAGTTCCATCTTAGATATGCCCCTGATACAAACCCGTGTTCACCGCTGGCATTTATTATTATTAGTCTCTGTCCCTTAGATATTTTCTTTCTAAAACCGGCATTTTAATTGTCAGTCCAAGCTTTCGCTTGCGTATGACTCGCGTGTATGTACGTTTCGTCCATGTAAACAATATAACGTCCCTGTTCTCGATAAGCCTTGATGTTTCTTAAGTAATTAAGTCGTAATTGTCTAATGTCATGTTTTTCTACCAGTAATTTTCGGTTGGCTTCCGTTTTCACCCATTTAAAACCAATCCTGTGCAGTTCTTTGCGTAATGTTTCTTTACTTCCTGTGTATCCAGTGTCCTTGCAAAACTTGTTATGAATTGTTTTTAAAGTAGGTATTGTTTTCTTTGTTACATAAAAATTTAACACTGTCCTACGTAAAACACTGCAATCAAAATCATCTAACACTATTTTTCTATTTTGGGTTTTAAGCCGCTTTTTTGGTGAAACAAATGAACATGATTGTCCGTCAGCAATCTTTTATTTCTCTAAGGCAATTCTTCGAACGGTGCTCAAGCTGACCCCTGTCGCTGCAGCCACACGCTCTTGAACTTTGACTAACGGAATTACTGGGCTCCCGTGAATTGCCTCCTGCGCATGAATTCTAATAGTGAGCCGATTATTTCACGTGCTTGACAGTAAATAGTTTTTTGCTTCACTCTACTTTTTACACTCGTAGCGCTGTTAATAAAATATTATGCTGTTTTTTTAAATACATTAAAACACCATTTTAAATAAATACACAATTACACTTTTTTTAATACACTAACACTAAAACACTATTTTAAATACACACAATTACACTGTTTTAAATAAAATGGTTTTCGATAACGCATAAAAGAAAATTACGTCTTATAATATGTAAGGTACTATTCTAAGGAAACCGACTGGATTACAAAACTGAAACACTACTTTTTTGACCCACTGTACGGATGTTCACTCTTCGGTGACTGGGAACGCACTGGCTCTGAAACCCCCCACTACTTCCTTTGCTACTGCGCATACACAACTCACATCTCATTTGGAATGAGTTGGCCTATATGTCATGTTGCACAGTGGAGTTGAGAGGACCCAGCGAGCTAGTAAGGGTGTTGCTATACTTATAGAGAAAGGCTGGGAAAAGAATATAAGGGACTACAACTTGATAAATGAGAGGATGATTTCTGTAAGAATTAGCCATGATAGAGGCAATCTCACTCTCATCGCAGTATATGCACCAGAGGACTCAAATGATCCTGTGAAAACGGAAGAATCAGAAGCGTTCTACAAACAACTAGAACGAACTGTCGCCTCTGTGAACTCAAATGATGATCTATTACTGCTAGGAGATTTCAATGGCCGAGTAGGAAACAAACCAATTCCTAAATGTGTAGGCACTTTTGGAGAAGATACAGTTAATGCAAATGGGAATAGACTTAGGGACTTTGTAACCTTTCATGATTTGAAGATTACCAACACCTTCTACCGGAAAAAAGATATCCACAAATTCACCTGGGCAGCAAGAGGATATAGATCAATAATTGACTATATAATTATAAATCAAAGGTTGGCAGGACAAATGCGAGATGTGAGAGTTAACCGGGGAATGGATTTGAACTCGGACCATTACATTGTCGTTGGAAAGATAGATTTATGGAAAAGGTGGAAGCGCTCTTTTAAACCCAAAAATCAGAATAATGAGGAAATTTTCAAAGTATCACTCCTTAAAGACGATAGCATTAAACTCCTATTTCAAAACCGAGTCACAGAAAAGCTAATGACATTCCCAACAACGGAAGATGTGGAAACTGAGTGGAAAAACATTGCTACGGCAATTAAAGCGGGTGCAATAGAGGCGGGCATGAGAAAGAGAAACCATAGAAAAAAGGTCTAAACATATGGAATGATGAGATAAGGGCAGCAGTCAAAGAAAAACAACGTCTATATAAAATCTGGCTACAGAACCAATCTGATGACAATAGAATGCAATACAACAGAGCAAGGAATCACGCTAAAACAGTCACCAGACAGGCTCAACAAACTTCTTGGGAAAACTTCATAACCACTGTTGAGGAGGATCTATTTGGCAGGCAGAAAATAGCTTATAAATTCATAAGAGCCATGAATCAACAAAACAAAGACACTGCTCAAATAAATTGTGTTTCCATACCAGAATGGGTGAAACACTACAAAGAACTCTGGTATGAAGAAGATATGGTAGAGGCCGAGTTGGAGCGGTGTCAGCAATGTTGTGTGGATAATTTAACAACAGAAGAGCTACACAGTGTGATGAATGCTGCCAAAAATCGTAAGTGTCCAGGTCCTGATGGTATAAATATGGAGTTGATAAAATATGGAGGCTTTGTGCTTCATCTCAGATTATTACATTTGTACAATACTTGCTGGAAGACTCATAAAGTGCCAGAATCATGGACAAAATCAAGAGTAGTCTCTCTCTACAAAAAAGGCAATAGGTCTGACCCTAAAAATTATAGAGGAATCAGCATTTTGGATACTGCTTACAAATTATTCGCCTCTCTAATAAATAGACGACTTCAACTTATAACAGATGCCCTAATATCAGAGAACCAGATGGGCTTCCGGAAGGGACGGTCTTGTATAGATGCGATTTTCACATTGAAAATTCTAATAGAAAGACGTCGAGAATACAATTGTCCAACTCATCTGGCTTTTATTGACTGGGAAAAGGCATTTGACAACGTCGACAGGTCCTTACTGTGGGAAATTATGTTGAAGAAAGGCTACCCAAGGCATATTGTGACTGCTATCAATAGTTTATATTATGAAACATCGGTGCTGATTAGTTCAGATGGAAAAGATGTGAGAGAGTTGTATGTAAATAAAGGAGTCAGACAGGGATGTCCCATATCACCTACATTATTTAATATATATATATATATATTGACGAGCTGATGACTGTTTGGCGACAAAAGGTTGACACAGGTGTAAATATTGGACAAGGCGTTTCCCTCAACTCACTCATGTTTGCCGACGACACCGTTATAATTCAAGACAGTGAAGATAAGCTTCAAACAGCAGTCTATAAACTCCAGAATCTAAGTAAAGAATTCAAAATGAAAATTTCGACCCAAAAATCCAAAGTAATGGCATTCCATGGCAAATGGCCAGTGCGATCGAAAATTGTGTTAGATAATGTGATTATGGAGCAGGTGAGTAGTTTCAAATATCTAGGTTGCAATGTATCCTACGATTGTGAGAGTGACATACCTCTGAAGCTGAATAAATTCAATGCGATATGTGGAACCATACATCGTACATTGAAGGGAAAAGCCAGAAAAGAAACAGAATTGAAATTTTATAAGACAATGGCGATTCCACTAGCTCCATATGAAAGCGAGGTATGGACCACAACAAAGAGAGACGACTCGCGCATACAAGCTTCAGAGATGAGGTTCTTGAGACACATTCAGGGATACACAAGGCTGGATCACATTAGAAACGAAGTGATAAGAGAAGAATGCAATGTACAGCCACTTGTAGATGTGATCAAGCAATATAGAAAACAGATGGACAGATCACCTGCTCCGAATGCCACACAACCGTTTGCCACTTCAAGCCTGGATGTCCAAACCAGATGGTAGAAGGGATGTGGGTCGACCGAGGAAGAGGTGGAAACCGGAACAGGCTCAATAGCCTAAACCATGACGGATGATGATGATGATGACCTTTCCAAGATTTTGATGTTGGAATATCTTGCCGAGCGTCACAATTGGATTCCACAATACATCCAAATTGGTTTAAGAAATGATTTGTATATTACAAGTTAACATTGAAAACATATTGTTAACATAGAAAAAAGGCGTGAATTTAATTCGGAAACCCACCTCGCCTTTGTAGACATCGAGAAAGCATTTGACTCTATCTGTAGAAAGAAAATGTGGCAGGTTCTAAGAAATTATGGCATACCAAGACAATTGATTGAAGTTATCAAGAGCTTATATTTATCATCATCAATAGCTATTAAAACATCAAGAGCACTCTCAGATGAAATATTGATAAACAAAGGATTAAGACAAGGATGTAGCCTCTCTCCAACACTATAGATTTTATATGTAGATGAAGTTTTAGGAAAATGGAAGAAGGTAAATGCAGGAATAATGATTGGACGTGAGTGTTTTATAAATACACTTCTATTTGCAGATGACCAAATCCTGATCCAGGAAACAGAAGACGACCTGCAATACTCCATATACCAACTGACCTGTACTGTATGTGAAGAGTATGACCTTCGTATCTCAGCTGGAAAAACTAAAGTGATGGCTTTCAAAGGGAAATGGCCGGTTCGAACAAAGATAGTGGTTAGAGATTCAGTTTTGGAGCAAGTTTCTGCTTTTACATACTTGGGCTGTACACTCACCTATGAGAAAGACATAGATGTTTCGAATAAAATAAATAAATTCCAATATCTTTGCGGAACAATCCATAAGAGCTTGAAGAACAAAGCAAGGAGAGAAACGAAACTGAAATTCTACCAGACCATGGCCATCCCAATATTGTTGTATGGAAGTGAAGCATGGGTTCTCGGTAAAAAGGAAGCAAGCAAAATTCAGGCGGCAGAAATGCGCTTTCTAAGGAGTGTTAAAGGCTGTACAAGATTGGATCTCTTGCGAAATGAAGATATTCGAAATGAACTAAAGGTGGAGTCATTGAACGGGATGATGGAGAAGTATCGAATCAAATGGAGAGAACATCTGGAAAGAATGCCATCTGATAGAATCCCCTTTCAGGCTCTGAAATATAAACCAACAGGAAGAAGAGATATTGGAAGGCCTAGGAAGAGATGGGAACAAAACTAGAAATTAAAAAATTAAAAAGAAATCGACAAAATTAAAAATTAACAGAAGGAGGCAATCTTATAGACCGGAACAGGCAGACATGCCTATGCCGTGGATGCCAGAAGAAGAAGAAGAAGAAGTTAACATTGAGTGTCTTTAGTATCTAATAAAACTTGAAATTTTGTGCTCGGCTGTTTTGAAAGTAATTGGAGTATTTTTATCGATTGTTTTTACTTGTTCCAAAACATTTCGTTGATGAGTAGAAAAATTTTACTTTTAGATAAAATATTTTATCTTATGCTTCTTGTATATTGTAAAAGAAAACCAATGAAATTTTTTTGTTTAAATGTTTGCTAACTTTTCAGTAAAAGATAAATTTGTTGAGATTATTTAGGGGAAATGGCACGATGGTTTTAACTGAAAATTTCAATTTTTGTTTTTTTTATGTTTTTCAATACCTAGTTAAGGTCTAGATATTTCAAAAACAATCATTAAATTACGTCAAAACAATAATTTTTTTATGAGAAAAATTAAGTTTTTATCAAGTTTACACAGAAAACTTATGTTACTAAGAACGAATATTTTTTACAATTTTATACTGCTCGTTTTAGTGCAAAGAGAATTTTAGTTTTTTAAACATCTCGATCACTGTTTTTTGTATTCTCAGCTGTTGGTTCAGCTTTCTAAACGACTGTTGATGGAAAATTTACTTGTTTGTGTACATTTTTTTTTTGGTTTGTGCCTTCTTGTTTCTTGCGTTTTCCCGTAATAGGTACATTTTTCTCAGAAATCAATAAACCTACCAGGCTGAAATTTTTACCAGTTAATTATCTTGTCTATCCCACATACCGACATTTTTATGACTTGCTCAGGTGCTCCAAAAATAGTAATACGCAAGAAACGTAGAAAAAAATTTGTAAAATTTTATGTTATTCGTATTTTTTAAAAAAAATGGTATGGTTCACAGATTAAATTGAAAAAATATCAGTAGCTCGAGAACAAACCCGACACCTATTGCGTGTAAAGTTTCTTTTCCCTATCTTTTACTAATCCTATGAAAAATGTACCTAAAAATTTCAAAATTAACATTAGCGGGATACAAAGTACAGTCTCCCTTTAAACTAGATCATACACCATCATTATCAATCATGAGCTACACACTAATAGCTGAAAACTTGTTTTTGGATTCAGAAGACCTTTACACTTGTATTGTTTTTGTTTTTAAATCAAAATAAAACTTTATTTAGAAAAATCAAAATGAAAACAATAGGTACTTTCCTTCCTCATACATATTACATTTAGGGCAAAAAAAAAAAATGGTAGAATTAGTAAATAGAATGTGAAGGAATTCACATAGAAATATTATTTGGTATTGACCTTAAAATAATTACGAATTTTAGTAAATTTATTCATAATATTTACCAGATTAATGAAATCTTAAGTTAAAAAATGCAACCATAAAAAGCAAAGTATGATTAAACGTCCTGGGTGGTAATAAATTATAACCAGTTTATATTAAAAGCTATATAAACTGCTATTAAATCGCAGGAATCATATTAATACATTATTTAGAGGATATGGACGTCCTTAATATTCTGTATAATAGTAATTGCTATTACATAGTGGTAGGGTCTGTTTAATAGTGACGTAGTTTGGAGTGAAGCTTCCGAAACGCCGCTTTATTATCAATGTTAACACATTATTTTACGAAAATGGGTTTCCGGATTAAACTGCGTCCAGTTTTATTGAGTTCGGAATAATGAGTGTTTACTATGCGTTAATTTCACTTATACCTACTAATTATATATTAGTTATATTTTGAATTTAATGTTAATAGCTAAATTTAAAAAATAAAACCGGACAATTTATTTAAGCACCTTAAAATTTTAGTTCAATATTTTTACTGTTGTACTATATAAAATTTCAGTAACACGCACTATTAGATTGTTGGACATTCAATTATATATAATTAATAAACAAAGGAAAAATAATGAGTTAAATATTTTTTACAAAGAAAAATTTGGTTTTACAAACATTTTTAGCTTTTCTTTAAAATTAGCGTTTTCATTTTGTTATGCACTAAATATTTTCGTAATTTATTTCAAGGGTAAAATATATAATTTTTTTGTCTCTTTTTTTACGGTACTGCACACACAACTGCACAATTTTTGTATATAATATTTAACGGGGGGTGAGGAATTTTACTTTAAGGAGAAGAGGTACCCAGTGGTATATTCTCCGTTTAGAATTCCGGGTGTTGTCCGTTATTTAGACCATAGGTATAAGTATAGGCATGTCATCTGGCGCGTGGAGGCTTCGAATGAATCAACTTGCATATACTACATCCACCCGTCGCTCACTATT
Source organism: Catonia carolina (assembly GCA_035578175.1). Taxonomy (NCBI): domain Eukaryota; kingdom Metazoa; phylum Arthropoda; class Insecta; order Hemiptera; family Achilidae; genus Catonia; species Catonia carolina. The sequence goes on from JAQMRL010000001.1 coordinate 423,341,309, forward strand.
TGTTATAGTCTGTTCATAAAACTAATGTACACATTTTTCTACATTTTATAGTGTCATTTTCTTATTGTAAATACAGAACAAAGCGAATGGGGAGTGATGTAATGTATTTATGATTAATCATCAGTTGTTATTGTTATTATACAGTTATAGGCTTATAAGTAGGCATAGTTATATTTCCTAAACTTTCACTTTAGACGTCACACAGTTGTGAAGTTCCTTGTAGTTAAGTCACAAGCTAGATGGTTTGGATGGTTATCTAGTCGTTTGCGAAATTTACTATAGAAGGACGCGGTTAGTTCATTTACTGTCAGATATTTGAAATTGTCGTGGAGAAAGTCAATGATTATATAGAAAGGAGTGCCAAAAGCAAGCCGTAAGAATTTTGGCTGAAAGAGCAGGATCAATTTTAAGTTACTCTCTGCTGCTACGCCAAAGAGCTGGACGTCATAAGTCCAAATTGGTCTCAACAGGGTTTTGCAAATTAAAATTTTGGATCCAAGGTTTAATTTCAATCGAGGATTAATTAAGCAGAAGAGTAGCTTCTAGTGGTGGTTAAGGTCTAAACGTTTTGTACGCAGATGATGTATCAAAGTTAGTCGCCTGTTCAGAAACAAACCAAGATATATCTGTTGTTATTTTTTAACTAAAAATTCAATTCATATTATATTTTATGGTTTTAGTACTTCCGACTGTTTTCCTCATTAATGGTAATGCAGACAATGATGAGTGACCAACTTTTATACCAACGCAAAACTTACTGTATTCGTGTGAAATATCGTAAGTTGTGTTCGACATGAATGGTCAAGATGCTTACTGAAACACACAGAATCAACAGAGTCAGTGCCGCCCAAGAATTTCTTGACCGTTTTGAGATTATAGACAAGACTTTTCTCAACTTTATAGTGACAGGAGATAAAAATTGGGCTTATCACCGAATTTTAGAAATAAAACGTGGATCAATGCAATGGTGCCATACCCATTCTCATTTAGTTGGAAAATTCAAACTCAGCTATCGGTGTCAAAAATTATGGCGTCAGTGTTTTAGGACAAATAAAGGTTCTGTTTGCTGATTGTTTGGAAAGAGGTAAAACAATCAATGTTGCAAGATTTTGTGAGACTATGAATAAACTTTGCAAAGTCATACACAAGAAATACCTTAGTGGGATGCTGACAACGGGAGTCTGTACAATTCATTACCATGAGCGTCTGCACACCGCCCATTCAACACAAGAGTTGGTGACTTTATTTGGTTGCAATGTTTTAAGCTACCTATCTTGAAAAAATACCTGGGAGGAAAACATTTTTTTGACGAAAACGAGGTGAACATTGAAGTAAAGAACTGGCTGTAAAAGGCGGTAGAGGACTTCCACGACACAGGAATAAAAACCTTGTAGCGTGGCTTACATAATGTATTGAATTATATGTTAATTACGTGGAAAAATAATACAATACTTCATTTAAACTACAATCCATGTAATTTTTATTAAAATTAATTTTTATATTTAAAAAAACATTGTAACCTTACTTTCGGGATAACTCTCATATATCTAACCTACGTATTTATCACACCTATATATATATATATATATACATATACCTATGCCCCTAACAGGTTGGTGGAGTGTTGAATTATTTGTACTGTTGATCTGCTAGTTCTAGGGTTACAAAAGATTGTTCTGTTTTGATTTAAGAACAATAGAGGTGACGGTGTAAAAGACACTAGTCAGAGTTATCTCCTCAGAGAGTCAAACATTTTATTATACAGCCAGAACCTGCGGTAATGAAGTGAAGATATCATTTACAAGGCGGAAAGTAGATGTTGATCAGAAAGCCTGGTATGCTGATAAGAATACTTTTCTACTTAGAGAAGAAGGCAAGGGAAAACAGACTACCTCACTCCTCATTTTACGTACTATTAAAACCTATATAAGTTCAAACCAGCCTTTCAAATGATGACGTAAACAACATATTCATTTTTAAATATGTAAAATATTAATATTTCTCATTAGTTTAATCCATAAAAATCCGGAAATTTAGCTGTATAGATAAATCCGGTAGGTCGAGTAGATCAGGCAGGTGGATAGATTGTTAAAAAAAAAATTTTTTAAATCAAAAGATTTATTAGTAAATCACTATGTACTCGTAGAATGAAACTTATTAATACTGAAGTTACTAAAATATTGTTTTAGTATCTGTGGAATTATGTATTGTATTGTTTATAAAATACTAATATGGGTATTTTATGTAAGTACATAAATAAATATTGATAACAGTTGTAAAGTAATAAGCTGCTTGTATTCAGTACCTACATAATCTAGTAGTTGTATTGTTTTCCATTCTAAGTACTTCCTATAACTAATAATTATTATACTGGCATTTATATCTATCACATATGCTACCACACTAAAGTAAATTGAATAAATACGTATGAAATTGTACTATATCATCATAAACTTCAATGATAATTCAAATTTATTCAAATGTAAACGTTTATCTTTTTGACTTCCTCATACCTCTACTGTTTAGACTGAAAAATATTGTCATAGTCAATAAAATTTATTAACTCCTAATTCAGTTGACTTTTATACAGTGAAACTTGGTTAATTCGAACCTGAAGGGGAATGGAAAAAAGTTCGAATTATCCAAAATTCGAAATAACCAACATCATATGGAACAGTATTGTAAAGTTAAAAAAATTACAAAATTCGAACTTTTGTTATATGTACTACACTATGTATACTAATAACAGAAATAAAGTAGAAGAACGTCAATATCACAGATAACTCCGATTTATTTCATTTATAAACTATAGTAATGAACTATAATTACTATTAAAGTAAAGTAGGTACCTAGTAGGCTACATGTTTTTGTATACATTATAGTACAGTATTAGACGTACAGTATCTCCAGTATTTACTGTATTACTGAAATTCAGTAGGTACAAAATTTATAAAAAAATAAATAGAGAGATTTGAATACATTACGTATAAATAATAATTCAGTCGTAAACAAATGGATAAAATAGAATCAGTAAAGTGATACACTTTTTTAACTCACGTGACTGATTGTAGCAAAGCTACTACTGTCGATGAGTAAAAAACTGTGTAATCTTTGTTTGTTTTTGATTTCTTAGAGAACACTGAACAAAATCTTCTAATTCACTCACAGCACAAAAAATTTTATAATTAACGTTAGACTGAGCTTCGATAAATCTTTTTAAGCCCGCGATCATCAAAACTGCTTCAGAAGTGAATGGAATCGGTTTCTTGGGTTGGAGGTCTTGATTTTCTTCTTCATCAGACGATTCCTGGGTATTTTGTATCACTTCTTCGAGAATTTACCCATCTGTCAGAGTTCCACAGATGGCGACGTCAGCATCAACATTCAAATACGCTTCGTAGCTTTCATCAACATTTAAATCCTCCCAGCCATCTAGAGATGTAATATTTTCGTCGCATATTCTGTAGCAGTTTGGATTGTCGTTTTCTTCAGTAGTGTTACAGACAATATCTCCTTTAGAAGAATTAGCCTCATCATTTTCTACCTTGAAACCAGCAGCCCTGAAACAGTGTGCTATCGTAGAAGCCTAACTTTGTTCCATGCGTTATGTATCATTTCAGCTGCGTCCAACACATTAATTGGGTTTTTATCCGTTGCTCCTAAGATTTTTATAACAACCTGTCGACGGTAAAAATGTTTCAGATTTTTAATAACCCCTTGGTCCATAGGTTGAACAACTGAGGTCATGTTGGGCGGAAAGTATTCAACTTTAATCCACTTCAGCGATGGAAGGTTGTTGTGAGCCGTGCAGTTGTCAATAAACAATAAAATTTTTCTCTTTTCCCGACCGAATTTTTTGTCCAGATTCAGAAGCCATTTCTTGAACAATGCAGCTGTCATCTAAGCTTTTCTGTTGGCTTCGTTAATCACCAGTAAACTTTTAACAGATTTAAAGCATCTCGGCTTTGCAGATTTGCCAATCATTAAAAGCTGTAATTTTTCTGACCCATCCATATTTGAGCCTACCAAAATTGTTATCATTTCTTTACTATTCTTCCCCCCACTGCACTTGTTGTTTCTAAACGAAAATATTTTGTTGGGTAAACACTTAAAGAATAGCCCGGTTTCGTCTACATTAAAAATATTTTTCGGTTGATAATTTTCGATAATTTTTTTTAAATCAACTTGCCACTTATCTACTAAACGGCTGCTCACTGATTCGCTCTCACCACATACATTATGAAAAGAAATCGCATTTCTGTCTTTAAACCCCGAAAACCAACCGGTACTTGCTTTAAAATCCCGAATGTCTAATTTTTCTGCAAATTCTTCTGCTTTTGCACGAATTATTGTTCCACTTAAAGGAATCACTTGGTCGCGAGCTTGCTTGAACCACTTCAAAACACAATTGTCTACTGCAGGATATTCGGCTGTTCTTACCCGCTTTCGACATTTTCCGTTTTTTTGATTCCAGTTTTCCATAATTGTGTTTTATTTTTTAAGAAAGACGATAAAGTGTTCGGTAAAATTCCGTACTCTTTAGCTATGTCACACTTTCTTTTTGTACCGCGTTCCACATCTTGAATCACTTTAACTTTTTCGTCCAAAGTTAAACTCTTATACGGACCACGCTTAGCCATTGTTAAATGAACTTAACCGCACTGCACGTAAACTCTTAACTGAAACGAAAACAATTCAGTGGTACTGAAATGTACTGTACCTAGTTAAAAAAAAGTACTGTAGTACTACTGTATGTAAATTGTACAACACAAATTCTACACACCGTATGCACTCGTGTATACTCTACAGTAGGCCTACTGTGCTGTGACTGAAAACAGTTCAAGAATGTGGGTGTAAATTTAACTAGGGAAATCCCAAACTGATCATACAGTGCAGGTCTGTGTGAAAGTGAAATTCACTTTACAATGTTCAAAGCCTATACGGCATACTGGCTGGAATTCCGTAGATGAGGTTTACTACGCACTAATAACTGACACTCTATTGTGTCTATTTTCAACCCAAACTCAGCAGGTAGAAATAATTTTATTACAGAACCTGTTTACGAAAAACCTAGCTAAACAAACATTTTTATTCCTTCTTTGAAAAACTTCGAATTAACCAAATAACATATTTTTAACTTCGAATTAGGCATAACATTTTTGTTCAGATTTTAATATGCTTTTCAAGGGGAATACCAGTTTATTCGAATTATCCAAAAATTCGAATTATCCGAGTTCGAAATAACCGAGTTATACTGTACAATGTTACTGCCCATAACAAGCAGGTGAAGTGTTAAATTATGTTCACTGGATCTGCTGGTTCCATGGCTAAAATAAATAGTTCTATTTCTTATCATATGATCAGCCAATTAAATGACTGAATCATTTAAGAACACAAGAGATAGAATTGTAAAAAAGACACTAGTCAGAGTGATCTCCTTTGAGAGCAATTAATTTCATTATTATACAGCCAGACCCTGTGATAAATTAAGTGAAGTGTCATTTATAGGGTGGAAAATATGTGGTATTTACAGGGTCTGGCATGGTGATAAGCATACTTTTCCACTCACTGAGGAAGGCACGAACAACCACCTCACTCCATATTTAACTTAGTAAAGCCTCTAGAGTTTCAAATCAGCCTTTCGACTAATAAACTAAACAAAAAGAAGCAGGTCATGATTAGTTTTAAGTGTTTGTGGGAATAGATTGTTTCTTATATAAAATTGTGTATTGTATGAGCTGAAGCGTGTTGAAGAAGGATAGTGAATTGCGATGAATGAGATGTTTTTATAAAAAGTAGTCTACTACAAAATCGAAAGTAGTAAAAACGTTTATTTTATTCGGAATTAGTATAAATTTTGTTAATACGATCTTGCAATTGCTCGAAGAGTCTAGATTAACTATCAGATCTTAGGTATAAAATAAGTTATCCCCTTTGTAATTATAGTTGAATTGTAAATGAAAAGAGTTGTTGCGCCTTTTCGAAATAGCGTAGTTACTGGACCGATTCTGAACTACGTTAATAATGGTTAATATAATACGGACTACGGATGAATATACGTAAAACCAAGTTCATGGTGATCGGCGAAGAGGAGGTCAACGCAGGAATCACACTCGCTGGCTCCGCCATTGAACAGGTGCACACGTACAAATACCTGGGGTGCTGCCTAAATGACAAATGGGACTACGGTCAGGAAGTTAAAGTGCGTATTGAGCAAGCCAGAGCGGTGTTCACGAAACTAAAACATCTATTGTGCCAGCGTGATCTTAGTCTCAACACGAGGCTCCGAATTCTGAGGTGCTACGTACTTCCTGTACTTCTTTACGGGCAGGAAGGATGGACACTAACGAAACTTCTAGAAAGGAGGCTGGAGGCGTTTGAGATGTGGCTATACCGCCGCATGCTCCGTATATCGTGGACCGACAGAGTACGAAACACGGACGTACTGACTCGGATGGGCAAGGAGATGGAACTGCTATACGACATCAAGCGACGAAAACTGCAGTACTTCGGCCATGTTCTTCGAAACGGGAAATACAGACTTCTTCAGCTGATAATGGAAGGAAAGATAGCAGGAAAGCGCCGGCCGGGTAGAAGGAAAGCGTCCTGGCTGAAGAATTTGAGAGATTGGTTTGGTCTCAACTCCACGTCACTGTTCCGAGCAGCTGTTTCGAAAGTTAGAATAGCAATGATGATCGCCAACCTCCGACGCGGAGACGGCACTTGAAGAAGAAGAATATAATACTAGTTTAAAGAACAAGCAGGAAAAACAGGACCACAGATTTCCTTCGAGAAAACGAAATAATACATAATACAATTTAGAACCAACTGTTCTGCGTCACCTGCAGAGATAGTATGGAAAATTTTGGAAAGTTGATGAATTTAAATACCTCAGGGAGATACAAAAACTGTAGATTAGTGAAAAGGAAGCGAACAACAACCAGCGAAAAAAGATGGCCGGTGCACTTTGAGAAATTCACCACTTACATGAAAAGAAAGCACTCTCAAGACAAGTTAAGATTAGATATTATAATTCTGTGATGAAACGTGGGTGTCTGTACGCGAGTCAGTGCTTAAGAGCCTTAGACGGAGTGGTCTAAGAGAAGCTGAAAATTTTAATTTTAAGTAAAAGATCCTCGCAAGATAAGGGGTTCGATGATAATAGAAGGACAATACAGGTTACGAAATCGAAGAGAACTGTACATGGAACATTAACAAAATTGTTAATGGAAACGATTAGAAAAAGAATAGTAAAATTTTACGGACACCTGTATAGAATTGACGACAATCGGTTGACAAAACAATTTTTTAAGATACTAAACAATAGACCTAAGGTGTCAGAAAAATTATTTAAAAAAGTCAGAAAGAATATTGATAAAACTGGAATATACCGAGAAACTTAATGAACCGAACCAAATTCAGACAACTAATTACGAACTTTAAGTGCTTTTATGAAGAGCTAAACAGAACACAGGATGGACAAAAAAAGGAGAAAGCCTAAAGTGAACGAATGCTGAAAATTTGAGCTGCAAAAAAATCACGTCACGTTGTCTCTAAAATTGACCCTATACAAGGATAAAAATAGGGCAAGATTAATTCAAAAAATGTAATTTGATAGTTAGTTTAAATTTGTAATGGTCATAGTTGAAAAATTGCCGATACCTGAATCAGATTTAATTTTCGTTAATTATTCACGAAAAACTTATTGCAATTTACCACACTTTGTTTATTTTATACACTTGTATTTTTTAATTTAAAGTTTTTTTATTACTAATAAATTTTTATTTCCCGAGATAAATAGCGCAATTTAATTTATTTTTACAATCTGTTTCAATTTTATTATTAAATTGAACAATCAGAATAAAAGTAAATGGCAACAGAATAGGCTAACACTAGTACAAACTTTCTCTGCAATCTTTAACCGAATCTGTATTTTAGTGTTATTGTTTTCACGAATTTAATCTCCACCCACTGCACAAATTGTAAATTGAATCTAAACAAATTGCTTCATTTAAATTACTTTACTAAAAAATCTTTTAATAGTTTACGTAGAAAACTATGTTAAACTTTTTTCTAATTTCAAAACTAATTTCAATTTTAAAGAAGATACAATCTTAAGAAAAATGTTTTATACAACATATACCTTATACAAAATGGGCAAACCACTATACATTCCTCATTAATTTTTAAGCAGAACTACACGGTGTTTTTTTAATTTTAGGCTGATTTTGATGCACCATTCATAACAGTTAAAGTTTGTGCGGTCAACAATATCGATGCAATTTTTTTTTTAAATCGAACCAATTTCAATAATATGGTTTTTTACAAAAATTCAAGTACTTGTTACACAACGAAGCGTTAGACAAACTATTAATTCATGTAAAAGTTTTAAAAAATTGTTTCAAGAAATATTTATAATTTTTCTCGCTCTCAATGTCTGCTAGTTTTAATAATTGTTTTTTACTGTCTTTCCCAAGCCTTTTTCCATTTTTATTAATAAAAATTTCTTCCTTTCTTCCGGTCATTTCTTGTCCAACAGAATTCCCTACGGGGTAAAAGAAAAGCTTAGTTTTCAAGTTTTACCCCGATGGGATCCAGTAAGTTTTTTCTCATTTAAGACAAATTACATCCATTCAGTATTTACTTCCTAAAACATTTTTTTTGACTATAATAGTCACATAAAATGAATATCTGTTGAAATTCAATATTCAAACTTTAAATTTTTTAAATTATTTCTTATTTGAAAGTAATTCACAAGTATCTAAAAATAATATTATAGTACATAATAGAACATGGAGAACACACATTTGGAGGAAAAGAAAGCAGTTATTTACAAATACTAACAACTAAGAGTAGCCTATGGTAAATGCTTGACCGAAAATCAAAATTAATGGTACAAAATGAATTATTTATTTATAAAATAATACTCATATCTGAATGGACGTACGGGATACAGTCGGAGGAAAAACAAGTTATAGTAATATTCAACAAATTCAAATTTTTAATAAAAATAGTAATTTGAAACACCATAGACTTGTCTTGATACATAACACTGTAATAAATTATATACTCCCACTATACAAGAAGAAAAAACAGAAGTTTTGTATTGATTATTATCAAACACGACTTGAAAACTATCAGAATAGAAAAACCATAATTTTTTTTAGAAAATGCAAGTGTGCATTATCATGTCGGAAAATGACACGCTAGGAAGTTTTTATAGTCTTATTTTTTTGGGTTAAAGACCGACTGTTCTGCAATTACTGCTAATGCAGACGGTGAAGGATAAAATGGTTTTTTTAACGTATGAAAATATGCCGTGCCTGATTGGGATTCGAACCCAAGATCGTATGATGAGAGGCGAGCACGTTATTAACTATGGCAATGCGGCCGGCTTATTTTTTTAAAGCCTAACGAAGATTTTTGGTAATAGCATTGCAAGTATCAGCGTTGACAATATTTCCCGGCTTTACGAAAAGTCAATATTAGAATAACTGTCAAAAGAAAGGAATAATTGAACAAACTTCTTCTTGGTTGTAAACTGACCTAGGAACAGTTATTAAAATGAGTTGTCATATTGGACTTAATAATCTTACTGAGGCTTATGACGGTTCTTTAATTCAGAACAAAAATGCATTTCTCCATCCCTTGTTGAATAATATTAGGGCAGTACTAATGTTAGTAAACATGAGATGGCCTACCCACGTGCATTTTATAGTAAATTACAAATAGAAAGTATTTATTTCAAATTATCTTTAAATTGGTCAATTAATATTAATGTGTAATAATATATTTCTTACTTTTGTTTACAGGTAAATTTCATTACAAAGAAAGATTGTTTCCGGATAATTTGTAAGTTATAGACATACTAAGTAAGTTAATATTTTTTACATCGTTTCCTTTCATACTATAGTATCCTCTCTTTAGTCCGGCATTCTTCAGTCCGGCACGCGTCGGTTTCAGATCTAACAAACAATATTACTAAATATTTTGAAGTAATGTCAAATTTGTAGTAATATAAAACTTTGCTGAATTTTAAGCAAAACTTATAATTCTAAAGAACTTTGAAATTTATGTAGAATAATTCGTATGATTTTTGAAGAAAAAAATTAGGAATCACGAAGGCAAACATTACATCAAAGATTTTTTTAAGTAAGGTAGAATAGATCTAACCTATATCAATAACTGTAATACAAATAAGTAATGTAAGGGTCATTTTTACTTTCTCTTGTCTATATGAATATACATGGTGCCTCACGAGTAACCCAACAAACTTTAAGGTGGTTTCCTCTCAGAAAAATAATTAAAAAAGTTTATATAAACATGAGTCCGGAAACGCTTCGTTAGCGAGTTACGGCTAGCGAAAGATTTCGCCCTAGGTTCAGAACATACGCCTAAATAAAGTCATCCTAAAGGTCTAGGAACCCAGTTTTATGAGTAGATTTCTTATGTATTCTTATGTATTTCTTACGTATTTTTATGTATGGTTTCTTATGTATTTCGACCCTAAAAACATTTTTTGGGTTCAGGGGTCTGAAAACGTGTAGATCCGGTGATAAATGGATTTCGAAAAATTGACATGAAAACAATATCTACTTTTCTTCCTATATATTTATATAGGCAAGAGAAAGTAAAAAATACAATAATAAAGAAAGTATTAATTGTACAATAAATTAAGTGGTTTTTGTAACTAGTTGTGAATACTAAAAACGTTTGTGTTCCGACCGGTTGTTTACAACCTCCGTGCACAATAAGAATAGCCTACGCATAGAATTGTAAATACAGTATACTGTACTCAGTTGACCGCTCACTTTCTTGAAGTGTTTAATTTATCCCGATTATTTTTAGTAAAATAACACACATTCGGTAATCCGGCGTCACTCGAGTCCCGAAAGTTTTGGACTAAAGAGAGGTTACTGTAGTTTTTGGCCAAACAAAATATCACTACCTAAACGTCTGGTATAAAATATTGAAGTACTTTAACTCAATTAGACACTAGTATCTAATTATATGTTACAAAAGTTAACGTTCTTCTTAACAACTTAACATAAGCGATGGTACAGTCATTTTTGAAAATTCAGCAGAGGGACTTTAGTGATTGATGAATATTGTTACCGATGAGGGAAAGACTTTCGGTCTAAAAATTACTCCACTGAAAACAAAGGTAATACTGGCTAGAAAAGTTTCTCAAACTTGATGTGACATAATAATTAAACATCAACCTAATAAGCATCTTAAGAAATTTCAGTATTAAAAAAATGGAATACAGCAGATATATATATAAAACCATTAACAGCACTGTAGCACATTATATAGCCTCAATCACATACCTTAATTTACTTGAGGCTATCCGAAATACTGATGCAACTCCTCAAATATACAAAAGAAAAGTAACCAACTGGCTGATTTTTTAGGGAGAGGGCAGTCTGAGGATTTAATTAATTCTATATATTCAAACTAATTGCTCTTTCTCTTGTGTCAGCTACATATGTTTTGTTAACATTGTCATCGAAAGTCTGCTTCATCCTTTGCGATTATATTATGACGGTTTATTTTTAATTTTATTTTTTAATTTATTTTTTATACTATTATCTTTTTATGTATATTTACGTTAGGAAATTTTGTTGTATGTTTTTTTAAAATTTTTGTTTCTTTTCTTTTTTGTAAATTTAGTGTAGATATAGAAAGCTATTATTATAATAGAATAAATAAAATAATACCGCGCACAGGCTAGACCTATGCGGGTATTAAAAAATAAGATAGGATAAGATTCATTGTACTTGTTTTTAGCAATAATAAATAATTAAAATAAATAAATAAAATAAAATATGAAGCCAGCAGTAGAAGTGAGAGTCATCTGCTTGTTAAAAATATCATTTCAATTCTCGTAAGATACAGGTTTGTAAAGGCATACGTCTACTTTGTCTTGCTATACTGTGTGAAAACATGGACTTTAAGTATGCAGCCCATGCATTGCTTAAAACCTTTTGAGATGTGGTTGTTCAGAAGAATGCTATGAATTTCGTTAACCAGTCATGTTACCAATGTTGATAATATGTGACGTGTGGGTGTGGACTGTGAGTTAATGGGTATAATAAAAAAAGAAAAACTGCCTACCTTGGTCATTCATACAGGGGTGATAATTATAAGTTTGACTGATTCTCAAAGGTGACACAACATTAAAACTTATTTTCATTTAAACAACCCATTAAGAAAAATTTATACTCGTTTGCGAACATAAATATTGATTGCCTATTGGTATTAAAGTTATATTTAAAATTAAGAATAAGAAATAATAACATATCTTTCTGTATTCAGTTTTTTCCTTAATTGTATTAAAAATAGATTATTTAACTATGCAATAAATTTTATCGATTAGCATGTTTATTTGAACGAGTCAGTTTAACCCAATTTTAAGAATTTGACGTTAGCGGATATTAAAAAATTCATTAATATTATAAAAGTGTTTTTCTAGTGAAACTTTAAATTAAAAAATTCTTTCAGGTAGCTGGTTAGGCTTCCCCGAAGGCTTTTGTAAATTATCTGTTGTTGTGAGTAGGCGTACTACTCATTTATTGCCTAAATTATAATTTTAAAAAAATTCCCGGAAGTTGAAAGAAAATACCTTATCTGTTAAGTTTCAGATCTAACGGCCTTACGCAGTTCCAGAGAAAGACAAAATTGAAACTACTTAAAGATCAGTTGAAATCCGAGTTTCAATTTTTCAACACTTAAAAACCTTATCCGATCTATACTAATATTATAAAGAAATAACGTTTGTTTGTAATCTTAGAAAATAAACAACAGATTTCAAGAATTATTCCACTGATGAAAAGCTTAGAGTATTTTGAGTAACATAGATTATTTGGAATTACCTAATTTTTAAATTTTGAAAATAAATTAGTGATTCGTAAATCGGTAAATCTGCTGAAATCTTTTGGTCTTAAATACAAACATTTTTTCTACAATGCTTAGATTTTTTGTTTTTAATTTTTATTACGGTGCTGTTCACCGAGCTTTACGATTTCCGTATATGAAATTTAAAAGTTGGTGGGGAATTTTAATTTAAGGAGAAGCGGTTCCCAGTGGTACATTTTCCGTTTAGAATTACAGGTGTTGTCCGTTATTCAGACCAAGAGGTCTCTGCTCTATTTCCGCTTTAGACTTCGAACAGTTGGGAAATTCCTTGTAACTAGGTCACGGGCTAGTATTGGTTTGGATGGTTATCTAGTCGTTCACAAAATTTACTATTGAAGGACACAGTTAGTTCCTTTACTATCAAAACTTTTAAATCGTCTTGGAGAGTTTCAGTGCTTAGTTTAACGTCAATAAGAGATATTTTGTATTTTGCTCACCTAAATGGGTGAAAATGGGACGTTTTAAGAATGTGGTCTTAGTATGAATTTTACGACAAAAATTTGTGTAATCGAAGTTATAGAAAATAAAAAAATGTACAACTTTAGTCAGTGATTTTCGGTACTTTTAAGTCGAAGAGAAAATAATTTTTCATTTAGCGTCATTCACTCATTTTTAAAATTAGGTTATTTTTTAAAATTTTACATTGTTAACTCTTGAAACATAGGTTATATATTGGTAATAATTTACATTAGTAAGAGAAAGTCGTGTTAGTGTTCATATAAGATATTTTCTTGTTTATTATTTATACAACATTATAATAACATTGCTGAATATTAAAATAACCTGCAAGGTTTCTTTTTAAAAATAATTACGTATAACTTGTTTATATACATTACAGAGAGGTTCTAATAAGTTTTTTTTTTGAAAACACCTGTAAAATATCAGGCACATAGGCCAAAAATGGCCTAAAAGTTAATAAGGTTTTAAAGAAAGTTTTTTTAGCCAATAAATAATACCTAGACGCTGAAAGACCCGGAATAAACGTTACGTGTAATTAATTTATGAAGATTATCTTTTAATAATGAAGTAAGCGTGTATGTAAATATTGTGACGATATCGAAAAGGAATGTATGTTTGAGAGGTTTCTGAGACCGAGAAATTAATAAAATGTTAAATAGTAAATAATAGAGTGACAAAGTAACAATATAGTTAGTTATAAAAGAATATTTAAAAAGGGCCGTATATAGTAAGGGAGTGTCTTTGTTGTACAACTATTTGTGTAACACCTTTTATTCAATTGTACTTGTTTACACTAGTTAAGATTTTTTCAGAACCGTAAAAAGGATTTTTGTATTTTATTATTTCATCAAATCTCTCTGTGTTTCGAGAAATCTCTCTGATTCACCTATATAAAGAGAGCCCCAAGTGCGGTCGGGGAGATAGTGTTCGTTTGATCTTTGACGAGTGTTTGTTGCGTGTGCTATCGGTACGTTAGAAAAGGTCGACGTTCCGGGCATTGGTCAACTATTGTTAATCTGTCTTATTGTGTGTGTGCATTGTGTATAATTTGTGTGTATGTGCATTCTGTGCAATTGTTTAAAAGTAGTACTAAGTAAATTATTTAAGTTATTTATTGTATTACTTCATTATAATTAGTTTATTATTTATTTTGTAAATCTTTTAGTTGTAATAAATAATTGTAATTTTTAACTTTGATGTGTTAATTATTTATTTACCTAGATCCCGAAACAGACCTCAGCGATAAGTGTCACAATATGTTAAAACAGAAGTAATTTTTTTAGTTGGTAATAGAATATATGAGAAAAAAGAACCAATAATCTCGGTAAAGGGACAAGCCCATAATTCTTATAAGAATTCGATTAGTAAGCCACAGATGTGAAACCGATTACGGTACGGCCGGTTGAAGACATCCATTTGGTCAGGTTGGTCGGGGCTTTAGGCTGTAGCACCATGTGGAGGTATATTTGGATCTGAATTCGAATAATAGGCCACGTGAATGAAATTGAATGAAACTCGTGAGAGTCGTATCGTGAGTCTTTTGTTGTGTTAAGCTGAACAAATTCTTCTAAATTTTTATGCAATCCACCCTTTTTGTTATTTATATTCTTTAATGTCTCATTTTTTCTTCGGTTAAAGTAGGTAAATCATTTTATACTTTTTTTCAAATAAATATTGTGTCACTTATCTGTAAGGTCCATTTCGGGATCCGGGTAAGTATAATTAAAACACTCTAGTTCAAGTATTTATTACAACTAAAAATGACTATTAATAAAGTGTCTAACATACAAGTATATTACAATTAAATTACTTATAATAAATAACGAACTAATTATAATTAACTAATACCATTAAATAAACTTAACCAATTTACTGTTAATTTATTGTTCTGTTTCTTATCAAATAGTCAATCAATTATAAGACTGAACTATTTAAAAACAGAAGAGGTAGAGCTGTAAAAGACATCAGTCAGAGTTATCTCCTCTGAGAGTAATGAATTTCATTATACAGCCAGACCCTGTGATGAATGAAGTGAAGGTGTCATATGCAGGGTGGAAAGTTGATGCATTTCGAAGAGCCTGGCATGCTGATAGGCATACTCTTTCAACTCGGTGAGGTAGGCATAGTAAACCCCCTCACTCCTCGTTTCTACTTAGTAAAACCTGTGGAGGTGCAAACCAGCTTTTTGACTGTTGACGTAAACAACAACAACAACAACAACAACAAACCAATTTACTACGTACAACTTACAAAATGATACAGAATAATCGTTAAACAATACACAGTAACGCTATCCTTCTTCAAACGTAACAGTTAAACACTGCGCGATATACACTCGTCGAACACAGATCAAAGGCTACCCCTCGCTAAACCGGCTGCGCTTATATAGGTGAGCTATGGAGATTTCGAAAAGGACAGAGATTTTCGATATAATAATAAATATACAAAATCCTTTTTCTCGGTTTCTGAATGAATCTTAGCAAACTGTAAACACATTAGGATTGAATAAAAAGAAATTACAAAAGGGTCAATTACCTAAATAGGTACTCGACTCAATCAGGTGCCCGCACAACAATAGCCCAACCTTTACTATACATAACCATTTGTGCGTTATAATTATATTTCTTGGAAACCCTACTTAAACTCGATTTGGAAAAATTGACATGAAAACAATTCTTTTCTTGCCTATATTCATATTGAGCAAGAGAAAGTTAAAATAAAATAAAAATAAAACGAATTAAAAATGATCTGCCGGCCGCATTGGCGTAGTTGGTAACGTGCTCGCCTCTCATCATGTGGTCTTGGGTTCGAATCCCAGTCAGGCACAGCATTTTCATACGTTACAAAAAAATCATTTCATCATTAACAGTTACATCCCAACGTTGTCGCTAATGACCACTGTAGTTAATGCGACCTTAAATAAACAAAGATAAAAAAATGATCTGGTTTTCCGTAAACTGGTTTGTCTTTTAAATGAATACCTACTAAACTTGTCAAATAACTTACAGAACAGCCGGTGTATATAAAAACAGATTTTATAAAACAATAACACTGTAATTGAAAATATTAATTATTTTTTCAAATTAAGAAACTCGTAATTTATTAATTGATACGGGTGCTGTTTTTAGAAACCGTAACAAACGTAACTAACGCTACTCAATTTTATCCATTAAGGTTGTAGCCTTCCCATAATTTAATTTTCATTTAATAACCTTTTACCGAAAAATTTCTAAAATTCATTTTCACCTCTTTATAGTATAAGAGTTATAATTAAGAGAGATTGTGAGTGGTGGTGGAAGGAAGAAGAGGAGAGGAAAGAAGAAGAAAAAGTAGAAGCCTCGGTTTTAAATACTCATTAAACGCTCATAAAACTTTTCTTGGCACTGAATCCCGTTTCAACTAACTCAATATTTAATATTGAATATACCTATGTAGGCTTAATACCATGAAAAATCGACTCATTTTCCTTATCTATCTAAACAGTCTTACAATAATTTATGTTTCTTGTGTCTAAATATTTTTCTGCTATGGCATAAACCAACCAATTATATCTCAAACTACCAAAAATACTTCCTTATCTTAATTACAAAATGTTAATTTTGAATAAAGTACAAATTAACGTTTCAATTCAGTCAGTTAACAGAAATTTACGTTGTTGTTGATTAGATCTTCAGTGAAAGCGCTGGTTTGAATTTCTAGAGCCACGGTCTCAAACTCGTAGCCTTCAGAGGGCCATTTAAAAATTTTACAAATACAGCGATAATTTTGAATAACATTTATGCAGTATTCCTACAAAATGCAGGGTACGCAGTACAAAGAGGAAACATATTACTAACATAATAACATTTTTCTATTCTATATGCAACTATTAATCTGTTCGTTGTACGGCTAAAATAAATAGTTCTGTTTCTTATCACATGGTCAGCCAATTAAATGACTGAATCATTTAAGAACAGAAGAGGTAAAGGTATGAAAGATACTAATCAGAGTTATCATCTCTGAAAGTAATGAATTTCATTATACAGCCAGACCCTTTGGTGATTGAAGTGAAGGTGTCATTTGCAGAGTGGAAAATATGTGCTTTTCAGAGAGCCCGGCATGCTGATTTTTATAAGAAATGTAAAAATACATTCCAACTTATTAATTAGTCTTTTCTGCATCCTAACCAGTTCCTTTTCTGTGACGTCTCTTCTATAGTTCCACACCGTCAAACAATATTCGAGGGCAGGACACACAAGGCTCTTATAAATTCTAAGTACTGACTTCTCAAATTTGAAATCACTACTAATCCAAGCTATGAGTCCTAAATTCCTTCGAGCTTTTGCAGCTATTGAAGCTACTTGCTCACGGAATAATAGCTTGGAGTCAAACAACACACCAAGGTCCGTGGTGCTGATCTTTCTTATGATTTCCTCATGACCAAGGGTGTACTTGTGTACATAGCTCATCGTTTTTCTAGAATATGTCATAACAAAGTTTTAGTTGAGTTTAAAGAGAACCTGTTTTGCAGTGACCATAGCTGCATTAAATCAATATCTTTCTGAAGTACTCTGCACTCAGCTGCGTTATTAGATGTGGCACAAACTTTTAAATCATCTGCGTACATATAAATATTAGATTTAATATCAATAATATTATATAATATTATGATAATAATAAATGAATAATATCAACTACAAGTACAAGGTATTTTACTTTTTGATGTTTTTAAAAATGTTTTTGACCAAATTGTAGAAACAAGAAAAGACTAAAAATTGTCTACGTTAAAAAAGGAAAACACCCAACTGCAGACTGCCTCAAATGCACATAGTAATCAAATTTGAAAAAAGTAAAAATTTTATATTCTTTTACTATTCAAACAAGTTGTCATTTAGTTTTTACATTATGTAAAGAATATTTTAATATCCGATTGAAAACGAGCTATTTTAATTAAGTATACATTTGCATGGTTTAAATTTAATTACAAAACTTATTTCCTTGGTATTTATTAATTTGAGATCTTGAAATATATCTTTTCAATAAACTATGATTAAAAAGGCATAGTCTGAAAGGAAATTCAAACTAAACATACATACATTACTATCCTTTGAAGACGCAGTCGAGCAAAACAAAAATCATTACTTCTTACGAATCACACTACTGAATTATTCCCAGCTAAAACTTACTTTTGCTGTCAAAAAGTTCTTAAATAAATTACTTTACTTCAAAAAGTTTCAGGAATCTAGAATTTATTTTAGGAAAGTTAAAAGATTCTCTGGTAACAGGAAACATTTTGTAGTACAAAAAGTTTTGTAAATAAAAATTAACGTTTGAATAGCCGATGCGATTTGAATGAAAACCCTGAATATTTTTTTCTTTTCCCCAAATTTAGTTTACATAATATTTTTCAAAAGTAAGCCAAAGAATCTCATCCCACTCAAAAAGTCGAACACAAAAAGTCGTTTTAAATTGTTATTTACAGTAGGAAGTAGGAATACCTACCTAAAACTTTAACCAAAGTTAAAAAATTAAAATTTTTCTACTGAATTTTCTTTTGTATTTATCTTAGGTTACCTGCTTACCTGTATAAATTAGAAGTTTCTTCGTGGTTTAACTGAGTGACTATTTGGAAAAATAAGGTCGTAAAATTGCCGAGCGACCAATTTTGTATCCCACAAAATTTAAATTTAGTAGTTATGCAAAAGAATTGTTTGTGACGATAATTCGATAAAATAAACAACATAAACTGGAAGTATTTCTTTAAAACGTTTTCATTTAATCCATGTTCAAAACCCCACATTCTTTTAGTATAATCCTGCATTACTAAAAACCACTAGTTAGGTCATTGACATTATTACAAAAAATATGTTACCATGCAAAAGTTAAAGGTTAATAGGGTTTCTGTTTTTGAATTGACCACAATGAATTACGTTATTTCTTAATTATTCATAACGTTTGTTAATCCCTTTCCAATAAGCGATAAGTTTTTTAGAGGTATCTTTCTATTTCCACCGTCCATTTTATACCAAATTTTTTGATGATTTTTTTATCCGAAATTTCTTTATTCTTACCTATTTTTTTGAAGTTTTATGGCCAAATGGGGCTACTTAAAATCAATCTTTGGAGTTCTTTTTCTGAGCTGTTTTTCTATTTACCCAGTATCTTTTCATATTTTCAGATCTTGCTTTTCTATTTTCCTCTGAATAAACCATCTTTCCTCTTATTTCTTCTTTAAATTTAAATCTTGTATTTTTATCGTTAAGAATTTTGATTTTTCCAGTTTTATTTCTAAGGTCATCGTCTGTTATTTCTAATTCCTGGATATGATCTTTAATTTCTTTTATCCAACTTGGTAGGGTTGCTAGTGAGCTTTGCTTTTCAATTATTCGTCTTAAAATTCGTGTTTTCGGTGTTCTTAGTATTGTGCGGTTCCAAGCTCCGTGTAATTTCGGAGTGAAGGGTACGAATGAGGTATAATGAATGAGTGACGCATGCTGGGAGAACGATTAATATTATTTCAAAACATTTCAAAACATTATTTCAAAACGATTATTTATACAAAACATTCGTATTCAAACTTTCCGTATTTAACAAATTTGTTTGTATTTATTATATTTATTTATTTGCATATTTTGATATGAATTGGTAAGTTAAATATTATGAATCCGACCAAGTTAATAACCCGGTAGGTATTTGTTAAATTAATGCGCTGGATAATATGAATATTTTTTAGTCTAGTTCAAGCTACCACTACAAATGCATCAGCTGTGAAACACTACTAACATTCATTCATTCTTCCACTACTATAACAACGCACTGCATTCTTTCCAACTACACGGAGCTGGGACTCAAGCAATAAATGACCATAGTATGAAACTCTCTTTTTTCTCATCAGAAGTGTTATTGGATCAATATCTTTATATTAGGTAATAGTACAAATATACCGTTTTTATGATGCTTTTTACCTATGCATGTCCTTAAAAATTTTCTTTCCAATTTTGCGACCTTTTCCGTTAAATTATTATGTTTTAACTTTGAGTGAGTTTTACTACACTATTTTAGGCTACTGTTGGTTTTACTACTGTTTGATAGCGACTAAGTTTTGTGACTATCAACTTGGAGTTTTTACTGTAAATAATTCTAGTACAACTCATCATTTTTCCTGTTCGTTCTTCCCGTGTTGCTTTCCCTCCGCCATTATATCTGATTGTTCACCACAATATTTAAAAGTTTTTACTATATTTACCAGATGTTCATTCATTTCAACTTTTTTTATGAATAGTTGATCTATTATCATAATTTTAATTTTTCATATGAGTCCTATTTTATCATTATTAGCCCTACTTTTTCTGTTATTCTTTCTAGTGCAGTTATTTGAGTTCTAGCAATCTAACTCATTTAAAATATCTAAAATTCAATTTGTAAATTTTTGCATTTTCTTTCAAATTTGGTATAGGCCCTACTTTAGTGCACTTTATTTGTCGATCAAATAATTATCTGAGTGAATAAAATATCAGGGCATCCGTTAATACGTTGCCAATAACCTATCACTCTTTTAAAGAGTGCCGTATTTCTTTCTACAGTCCATTTTGTGCCAGATTTTATTGATGTTTTTGTTATCCAATATTTCTTTATTCTAACATTTTTTTAAATAAAAAATTCAATTTTTAATTTTTGCAATTTTTGGGGATTTTGGTGTAGGCCTACTTTTAGTGCATTTATTTTTCGATCTAGAAATATTGACCAAATAATACTTCGGTGAATAAAACTATTTATGTATACAAATTTTAATGCATTTTTAAATTAAAAACCGTTGTTTCTATCCCGATGAGTGTACCCTACTGACCACGGGTTTCTTATATCTTCACTTCTTGACATCACATTTTCAGGTCAAATAAAAATCCGTGGGGGGATAATTTTACCTTACGTTAACCGGAAATACCATTTATTTCTGTCCTGAGTTTCAGTTTCCTTACTGACTTCTCGACCAAATATTTTGTGTATTTTTCAATTATGCATTTTAGTTTCTTATTTTTCCAGATTCTTCTGTCATTCATTGTTGACATTTGTTCATGAAACAAAAGTCTTCTTTCCCTTATGGAGGTTAAGAGAGACCCCTGTAACGAATACTATATTTCTTTGGCTAGTTTCAATCTTCAATCTCTACTTCATTGCTATTAGCTCCCATAATCTTTCTCAAAACTTTATTTCAATTTTTCCAGGTTCTCTAATAAACCTTTGTTGTTCAAGTATGTTCTTGTTTAGGTCATCATCCAAAAGGCTGTTTTAAAACTCTAGAGGTTTTTTAAGTAAAAGGAAGAGTGAGATGGTTTACTGTTGCCTTCCTCACTGAGTTGAAAAGTACGCTTATCAGCATACACGGCCATCCGAAAAGCATCTACTTCCCACCCTGCAAATGATATCTTCATTCTTATTATTACTTTATTCACTACAGGATCTGGTGTATAATAAAATTCATTTCTCTCAGAGGAGATAACTCAGACTAGTGTCTTTTACACCTCTCTCTCTTCTGTCCTTAAATGCTTCTGTCATGTAATCGGCTGACCATGTGATAAGAGAAAGATAACTATTTTTTTGTAGCCCTGGAACTAGCAGATGAAGTGCAAATAACTTAACACTCCACCCGCCTGTTATGGACAAGACGTTCAAGTAAAGTTTTTACAGCCATAGATTACCTCAAGTTTGATGACGTTGTTATAATGTCTCACGTTTTCAAACATAACATTAAAGTATACAGCTTACAAAATTAATTTTCCTTTTTTAAAAGATATGATGTCATTTAATCATAATTTCAATCATATCTTGTTTAAAACGAAACTTAAAACTTTTCGGGCGCAAGCAAATTTGATAAAAGTTCATGTAAGATATACGTAGTAAGTGCGACCTCTTCTTGCTTTTTCTAGCGGCACCTCTTTTGCCTCACCCTCAGGAACAAGCAAACTTAAACTAAACGAGAACGAGGCAATAATTATTGTTGCTTCAGGCTTATTGCTTTTTCAAAAGTTATCGTAAAGTTTGTTGTATCTTGATAAATATTCAGTAACAGTTTTTAAATTAGCGTACTTACCAGAAAGTAAGTTTTTCTTTTAATACTTCTTGTACCCGTTTTCGTCCTCGTTTTCTTCTACAAAACTTTTTGAATTAGGAAATGTGTAGGACAGAAAAAGTACGGCAAGAGAAACTGTCACAAAATTTATGTCTCCAACTGAAACAACTAATTTTCTGTTAACGTACTTGTCAGCGTACAAAATTTAAAGAAAATCATGAATATGAAATCGTTGAGAAAGAAAATGTGGACCTGCTTTATAATATATTGTATTAATTACGCTTCAAGAGAATACAAAAAATGGAAAAGTTGAATTCCATTTCTTTCATAACTGAAAATAAAATTGCCTACCTAAAATTTTAAATCATTCTTTTCTAACTTCATTAGAACCGTTCCTAAAAACCATATTTCTTTTCTTGTAAAATTATTTATAATTTAAAATCTTTTTTCGCTTCGCTTCGCATTCATAAATGTTTTATCTTAAAATATTAAATACCTTCCAAAATAATACTTTCCCAATCATTTGGAAGATCTTCCATTATACAGTTTTTAAAACAATTTACTAGTAAAATGATGTTATATTAAATTTTCAATCAGAATTTATCTTTTTTTGTATAGGACCAATTTCAGTACACGTGAGGTGATTACGACCTTTCTGGAAGGTTGTTTTGGAGCCCAACTTCTCAGCATTCGCTCTCTGTGGTCTTATCCTTTTCCTTTTGTTCTGGTTTGTTCTTTATGAAAGCCCTTAAAGCCCGTATTAGTTGTCTGAATTTGGTTCGGTCGATTAAGTATTTTCAGTTTATTCTGGTTTTTCCAATATTCGTTCTAACTTCTTTAAACCATTTATCCTACATCTTAGGTTATTGTTTAGTTGCTTAAAAATTGGTTTTTCCAACCGGTTGTCATCCATTCTATACAGGTTTTCGAAGCAATTTAGTCTTCTTTTTCTAATCGTTCATTTCCTTGTCGAGTTCTTCTCGATCTCGTAACTTACCTATAGTGTCCGTCTATTATCTTCGGGCCCATTAACTTGCAGGGGATCTTTCTCTTAAATTTCTCTACTTCTCTTAGACCAGCCTTCCGGGTCATTCTAAGGCACGCACTCGCGTACAGACACAGTTTTTATCACACTATTATAATGTGTAACCTTGGCTTGTCTTGAGAGTGCTTTTTTTATACAAGTGATGAGTTCCTCAAAGTGCACCGCCCATCTTTCCTCATCTGTTGCTGTTCGCTTCCTTTTCCGTGGTCTTTCGTTTTTTCAATTAGAATACGTTAAAGTTAATAATAAATATACAAAAACAGTGGTTTTCTTTTTCCTATTTTTAAATATCATTTCAAAAATCTGTCATTTTTGTTCAAACTTCTCAAATGTAATTTCAAACCATGATACATGATACTATAATAGTCTTAGTATCATTGGTTCAAACATTTGTATTAAATTATTTTCAAATTTTGTTATTAATTTTGCAAATAAAAAAATTACCCATTGAACATTTTCTAAATTTACCTCTAATAGGTTGAAAAGTTATAACCCTCAAACCAATATTTTTTTACGAGTATGCTATTAAATTATGGAGGAGTTAGATGGCTGAAACAGGGTGATGTTTCGTACGTAGAAAGAAGTTAAAAAAATTACATCTCAACAACTTAAAAATTTATGTGTAAGAGATTGAAAACGGTATTCAACCCCTAAAATAATATTTTTTGTTTCTTAAGTTCCAGACGAGATAGATGGCTGAAACTCAAAGGTGCCAAAAATATAATAGTACTGAACATCTCAGGTTTTACTAAATCAGAAAATCTTCTTTTTTTTATTTATAAACCAAATTTAATTAAAAATTATTTAAATAAAACAAAATTATACCCGGGTGAATTCGAAACGGACACCTAGTAATTAAATAATTATTATAATGACAGAATGGAACTTGTAAAAATGAAATAGTAGATAAAAATCATGTCCATAACAGGCAAGTGGAGTGTTAAAATTATTTGCACTCAATCTGCTAGTTCCAGGGTTACAAAAACTATTTTTATTTTGTTCACATGATCAGCCAATTAATTATATGGCTGAAGTATTTCTCAACAAAAGAAGTGTAAATGACACTTGTCAGAGCTATCTCTTCTGATAGTAATGAATTTTGTAATACAGCCGGACCCTGAGGTGAATGAAGTGAAGGTGTCATTTGCAGGGTGGAAAGTAGATGCTTTTTAGAGGGCCTGGTATGCTGATAAGCTTACTTTCCAACTCAGTGAGGAAGGTATGGTAAACTCCCTCACTCTTTATTTACTTAGGAAAGTCTCTAGAGGTTTATACAGCGTTTCGGCTGATAATTTTAACTACAACAACAAAAATCTGATATCTTTGTAAAGTTTGTCGTTGTGTGGCTGTCAGCCAGTCACCATAGATAGTAGTCCAGTCAATGTTACTTAATTAAACAAATTTTAATAATATTTTGAAGAATCATGTAGAAAAAGGAAATGGCAATTGTCTACGGTGTATTAATAGTTATAATGGAAACAACAAGCGTTACTAGTTGTGATACAAGCGGTATATAGAAATAGTTCATTAGAGATAATTGCATGTATTAGAACCAACTAGAGCATTAATGGTTCGTTGTTCAATAATTTAGAATTAAGCACCACGAGAAGTAGAACCAGTGCTTCCTAACAAAGGTGTGCTGTTTATCTATTCATATATTCACAACGTAGGATAAATGGATGCTGACAAGTAACCAATATGGTTACCATCTGTGTACAAACAATGAGCTAATGTTAATAATTAATTAATAATTGTTTTGAAATATTCAAATGTAAAATTTATATCATAAGTACGGTTCACTTGTTAACAAGTTAACTGAACCTAGTGGCCTGTTCTACCGGAAACCACAATAAATAGCACATGCAGTTATATACTATTGATAATAAATGTTCGGCTAACCGCGCTAATTTTCTCTATAATTTCATGGTGGTAAGTCTACTATAATATGTCCACAGCTCTGTGGAACCTACATCATTAACCGACTCTTACACACCTACACACACACACGCGCGCGCGCAGCACTCTTATACCTACTCCTCAGTAGTGAGTCATCTACTAGGCACTTGACTGAAATACCTATTGGTAACAAAATATATATTGACGATCGTCAGCTTGAGTAAGATTGTACTCTGCGGGGGTTGGAAGTGCTACTATATGTGCTTTTTAAAATACATTATAGCGACAGCTCTAAACATGACATCATGTTGTAGTTTTACTCTTACATTGATTTATTATGTTTATAACTATGTCGTTTTATAATCATCCCATTGTATTATTTATTGATTCTTAATAATTATCCTAAATAATAAACATTCATTCTAAATAAGCCATAATACTAGGCCTAAGCTACATTTAGTATCCTTTTTAGTCATCAGCAGTAAACTGAATTACTGCACTCTGACATTTGCAGTGATACACTAGGTAGCCCGTTAGTTCCGTCGATGCGAACTTATTATCGTAAGTAATACTAGTTTTACGGTAATTTCAAAATGTTATTGTATTTTTAGGGTTTTCATATTTCATTATTTCAGTAAAGTTATGTTAAATTGCAATTGAATTTTAAACAATTCTTTCTTTAAATAATTACATTACTCCTTACTTATTTAGTGTGACGGGTCATGAACTGAATTTTATTACTTAAGTGTTTGTGATGGTTACATTTTGAGTTACACGCTTGATACATGTCTTATGTTTTCGGGTAGGCCGATGTAATTAGGATAGATAGTATACTGTTCTCCACATGATAGGCGAAATGGTCAACTTTTAGCGCGTTACCAGTACTACCATTTTTGTTGTAACTATCTTTATCACAATTATATAACAATTTTCAAAATCGGCGTATTATTCCTTAAAAAAAGAGGCCGAACACGGTGTCATTTTGATAATTCTAAGCATTTCCGATGTTGGATTTCTGACTGCCGTTGTTCAATAAAATTAATAAATTTAACAATTATTATTATTATAACTGTAACAATTTATTATTATTATTTTTTATGGATTACGCATAAAATGAAGCGGTGAATTCCAAAATTAACT
This sequence comes from Catonia carolina, assembly GCA_035578175.1. Lineage (NCBI taxonomy): Eukaryota > Metazoa > Arthropoda > Insecta > Hemiptera > Achilidae > Catonia > Catonia carolina. The sequence goes on from JAQMRL010000001.1 coordinate 423,367,813, forward strand.
AAGTCGTTTTGAATTTTTATGTTGAAAAATTTAGTGAGCATATATGTATCAATTTATTTATGTTGATATTTTCCAAACTGTTCTTTGTTGCACAATTTTTATGAGGTTTATGAAAATTTAATCATTTCCTTAACAGTATAATATCAATGTTACCAGCAGTCAAAATACTGATCTTCCTTGATCATGTAAACAATAAAAGAAGGATGATTTCCTAATCAAATATTTGAACTACAGGAATATCATGGCATCTTATCAAATCTGGAGCATTACTTGGAAACAACTGGAAATTTTTGAACTTTAATAAAATTTTAGAGAAGGTTCTTAAAAACAGCAATAGGCGAGAACAATGATAGTTAAGGTGCAAAGAACATGTATATGAGTTATGGAAGAGCCTATACACTCTGAGTATGAGCTGTGTATGAGGATGGTAGTGAACTTGTCTTGAAAAACTAACACAAATTAATATTATCTATATAATTTAAATAAATTATAAATAACAGCATTGATTAACTGGTAATAAATTGTGCTGAAATATGCGTTTGCTGTACAGACTGATATCCTGAAAAATATACTTTTTGACTTAATGCATTTTGAAATCTATCTCTTCAATTGTTATACCTTATTCATTATTTTTATCAAAACATAATATATATTTAACACTGTCGTTTTTATAAATTTAAATAGCACAGGAAATACTTAGGATTGTCACAATGATACCGTGTTTGGACTCATTTTTCAAAGAATAATACGTTTACTCAATGACATGTTTAGTAGAGAATACTGTTCAAATGGACATAAATAGAATTATAACAAGTTCTGAAAACACTGCAGTAAAATTTTCAGGGCAATTTTTTCATTCCTCACTCTCTTTCCTTATCTTTACTTTTATACTATTTCTATTGATGTTATAACTTTTACCGCTCGGTATAAAACCAGTATGACATAATGTTCTAAATTTAGATATACAGTATTATTAATTAGAATTATTGTTATAATTATACTATAATTTATCTGTTTAATAATACGAGGTGTGGCTATTAAATAACGAGACTGACGTAATAAAATAATTTTTTTTTATTTTATAAAAAAAATCACTTATTGTCACCTTCAATATACACTCCTTCTCTATCCCTACAACGCTCCATGCGAACTTTCCATTGTTGGGAACAGTGTTGGAAGTCATCTTCTGTCAGCTCCTTCAGGACACGTACCGCTTTCTTTTTTACAGCTTCCACAGACTCAAATCTTGTCACTTTTAATGCAAATTTCACCTTAAAAACAGGTAGAAAATAATAACATGTGATGAAACGTAGTTTTTTACTTATGATCCAGAAACGGAGCGCCAATCCATGGACTGGAAGAGCCGAACGTCACCGAGAGCCAAAAAAGCTCGAATGAGCAAGTCAAAATTTAGAGCAATGATGATTGTTCTTTTTTATATCCATGGGGTTGTGTACCTTCACTGGGTTCCTGAAGATCAAACAATTTATCAATATTACTACCTTGAGGTACTTTCTAAGAGTAAGGAACTTTCTACTTCAAAGAGTAAGGAAAAACGCTCTGAAATGTAGAAGGGTTCTCCACCAAGACAAAGCGCCAGCTTATTCCGCGTTTTCTTTCAAGAGGTTCCTAGCCAAGAACAGCATCTCAGTGTTAGAACATCCACCTTATTCACCAGATCTTGCACCATGTGACTTCTTCTACCTGTTCCCTAAGGTAAAATCTCCATTAAAAAGGACAAGATTTCAGTCTGTGGAAGCTGTAAAAGAGAAAGCGGCACGAGTCCTGAAGGAGCTGACAGAAGATTACTGACATGTCCTATACCTCCTCCTGGAGTCTCCAGGACGCAAAAAAAGAGGACTTCCAGCACTGTTTCCGACAATGGAAATTCGCATGGAATGTTGTAGGGTTAGAGAAGGAGTGTATATTGAAGGTGACAGTAAGTGATTATGTATAAAATTAAAATAAATTTTTTTACAACGTCAATCTCGTTATTTAATAGCGACACTTCGTATTCGTAATAATATTACTGGTTAGTTTCCGCTGATGTGTTGTATAGATTATGGTATAACAATAATAATCACAAAATAAATATAAAAAATAGTATACACAATTTACTTTTGCAAAGGCACCGATAGATAAATGTTTTCATTATGAATAGTAGTTTCAAACTCCTATAAGAAATGCATAGACAATATAACTCATTAGTCTCAACTAACTATGTCATCAAGTATAGATTTTAAAAATTATTATACAATTAAAAAAAATTACAACTACAATGGTAGTATTGCAGTCAAGCGCCTAGAATGTAACTCACTACTGAAGAAGTAGAACGCAGGTAAGGCAGGTTGGTGCGCGAGTGTGTTTATGTGTGTAACGGTCAGTTTAAAAATCTACGTTCTACGGAGCTGTGAACATTTTACTCAATTATTGTCAGATAGGCAAGGCGACTCATTGACTCCAGACGGTTTTACTTTCTCTTGCCCTATATGAATAATATATAGAGAAGTAAAGTAATGTTTTCATGTCATTTCTTACAAATCGGGGTTTTACCAGAAACACAAATTTTTAGTCCCCTTGAACCCCCAAAAATTATGTTTTTAGTGATTAGTCTAATAGTGTGTATACGTATATGAACAAAATATCTCAAGAACGGAATATCTTACAAAGTTGAAACTTGAAACTTAAGGTAAATAGCCTACTACTGCGGAACTCGACACGAACATTTTCATCTAAATCGGTTAACCGGAAGTAGTAGTCTATTCATGAGATTTTTCACATTTTGCGTTTTACTCAACAATGGCTTCTACGATTTTTTAAAAAATTTCATTAACTACATTTTTTATTCTTTACAAGATAAAGTATGCGCCTTGTCGGCTGAAATTCTTGGATCAGTTGTGCTTTCGTGGTAAAAATATTTTTTTTCTTAAAGAATGTGTACTTAATATGCATTTTAGAGCAAAAGTGTTTTATTAGCAAAGTTGTAGAAAATAAAAAAACATCCACAGATTTTAATTGACATATTTGTTTCTATAACGCTTAGTGTTTATCTTTCAATTAGTGATTTTCTCTATTTATCTCATAAAACTAAGTAAAAAAGTTTTTTAAGATTGCGACCTTAGCATGCATTTTACGACAAAATGTTTGTAATCAAAATGGTTTTTGGGTTCCAAAAACTTGTATTTTTGGTAAAACCTCGATTTTTTAAATTTACAAACAAACAATAATTTTTCTCTGTGTATTCATTTAGGGAAAGAGAAAGTAAAATATAAATCCGTAAATAAAACCTGTTGGTTCTTTTTAAGATTATTGAAATAACTTTTTTAGTTATATAGTTTTCTTTATGTAAAAATTAACTATTTCTTTAAACTTTGTACATTTGATTTCAATAATCAAGTTTATTTTGATATCTCTTCAAATACTAAAGAGAAAACTGTAAATAAAGCACATCAGTAGGATATTAATCATGAAACAAGAGCCGAAATTTCACGGATGTTAGTCAGTGGTGGTCGATAACTTAAATATTTCTCATAGCCTTTTTGGAGGTAATCCGCTCACTTAAATATACCGTACCATTCTGACAGGTTGGCAGCAATTTACATAAAGAAAGGAGGCTTACTCCGTCACTGTTACTAACATAGCGAATTTATTCCCGGTTACGAACATATACCGTTATCTGGTGTAGTACATTTTATATTCTGACATAAACATGCGAAGTTACCTTCGCATGTGATAACAATTGATGCTTTAACAAAATGTTATTGTAACCTGATCATTTTTGCTGTCAAGTTATTTGGATTCTAGTATACAATATCATAGTATATTTTTACTTATTTTCAATCCCAAAGCTATTCTATGATAAAAGGAAAATTTTAACCACACTAATATTATCGCTAATCATTTTCATCCGTCACTACATTTGAACCAGTTTTTAACAGTCGTAAATTTTAAATTAAATTGAAAAGTTTTTATAAATTACTATCTGCCCATTTCGACTTTACCTCGATATAACTTTTTATTTCAATACTTTTTAAATTATGGTTTAGTTTGATTTACAAAACTTTTAAATATAATATTAAATCATCTATTAGTTTGATATTTATAAACATTTAAAAGTTTAAAGATTGAATACTCTTTTTAACTGCTTACGGGTACATTTTGGCAGTGTTTAAGAATTTTTGTATTTGGTGTACAATCAGTAACACCTACACCTAATTTCAGCCATCTGCTTTGTCCAAAACTTAATCAATAAACTATATTGTCTTAGAACATTGTTTTCAACACCTTAGGGTAAATTTTTGTAATCTTTAAGGGATAATTTTTTATATGCACTATTGGTAACACATTTACCGTTTTTATCCAACTCGTCCGGAAACTTAGTAAATAAAACATGTGACTTTGAGGATTAAACAATCTTTTCAACCTACCACAGATACATTTTGGAAATTGTTAAGGAATAATATTTTTAGTTGCATTAAAAATAAAATCACCAAAATTCAGTCATCTAACGCGTCTAGAAATTAGTAAACAATAGATATGATTTAAAAGTTGAACACTATTTTCATCGCTTTTGGGGTATATTATAGAAATGGTTAAGGGGTCATTTTTGTAGTTGAACTATAAATAACATCTCCACCGAGTTTCAGTCTTCTAGGTTGACCGGAACTTCTTCTTCTTTAGGTGCCAATCCGATTTCGAATGTTGGTGATCATCATTGCTATCTATAACTTATTCTTTGCATTTGGAACAGTTCTACTGAACTCTTGTCAAACCAAGCCCTAAGGTTTGCCTCCGCGATATTCTTCTTCGTCCTGGTGCTTTCCGTCCTGGGACTGTACTCTGAAGTATTTGCTAAACCAAGATGTACCTTTCTTTATTTCTCATAATGTGGCATAAGTATGGCAGTTTTCGGCATTTAATTGTGTAGACGAGTTTCAAGTTTCTGTTAGTTCTTAGCAACATTTCCAAGTTCGTCACCCTCTGAGTTCACGATATCTTCAAAATTCTTCGGTAGAGCTACAGTTCAAAGGTTTTGATTACAAAAATTTTTATAATTGTTTTATTCAGGGTACACGTTTTCATCCCATACAGACGTACCAAATATACATAATATTCTAGGAGGAACTTAAGAAACCGGAACTTAGTTTAAGGTTTGAACAATCCTTTTCAACCTCTTAATGCATAAATCGTTTATGCATTACTTTCTATTTAGTCTAAATGGAATATTCTCCCAAATTTTAGCTTTCTACCTGTTGTTTAAACGTAGTAGTTTAAAGTAAAAACCATACAAGTACAAGAATCAAAAAGTTAATAGTAACGTATCACACAATTTATATGAAAGATATAAAATCACATAAAGTCGTTTATTGGGTTAAAGTATAATTACATTATAATAAAATTCAAATAAAACTAAACATTAGAACACTTACTCGGTAAATAGTGAATGAAACAACATAAAATGAAACCCTAATGCAAAATCGTTTATTGGTAATTTGTTACTGCATTTATATGTGCTAGTGCTTGTGCTTTATTTATAAATCGTTAGAGAAAATCCATTAAAATACTACTCAATATTATCCATTAAATCCACGACCATTTTAATGTATCTCAAATGCACGCCTATCAATGTTAAAATCGTAATCACGTTTTAAGGTGTGTTCCATTTTTGTTATAACAAAAATAACAAAGTTTTAGTGTATTTAACCATGCATGGTAATATATTTGATAATGCAAAAATATCGAAATCCATTTTACAGTAAAGAGAAATTTACACGTACCGTATTTATATAAATTCAATTTTAAAAGGAATTTGACGGAAACCATATAAAATACATTAGGTACGAAAATTTCACAATGGTATATTTTGTATTACTTCGATCATTATTAGTAACTTTTGTACTAGGCTGTAAGAGAAATCATAAAAATACGAAGTTTCCTGCGGTTCTGGGACTGTCAGATTTCTTACTTTTCTCGGTTTATTAAATTAGTGAAGATTGTTTATTCGGACCAGATTGAACTCATGTCCAATTTTTTTTTATAAATCCCTTTTTGTTGATATTATTCTACTTTTAGTTATATTATTATTATTTTTAGTACTACTCCAACCACGTTTTGTTTGTTATTGTTCGTATAACTCTTGATAACGTTAAAAAAATGAATAAATATAGATTACACTTAGTAACTGTAGTAAATTTGTGTTTTACTACAGAAAAACATAGCAACTTAAAAATTACGCATGGTTCTGCAGCCAAACGTAGTCTCGCTCACGTACTCTTTCTTTCTCAGTTTACTTCTCTACCTCTCTGATACCGTTCTACCCACTAACCTGCATAGTAAATACGCGATCGTAAAATTAACAAGTAATACTATTTTTACGAATATTTTTTTTATCCCTAATGCGTGTACTTTACAATCTGTTCAATCAGAAATAATAAGCAACCCCATGATCAAATGAGATGAGGATGATGTGTATGGTGTGAAAATGAGGTGTAGTCTTGTACAGACCCAGGTCAACCTTTCCTGAGAGCGTATAGTTAGTTAAACTCCTACCATCAAAATGGATCGGTAACCACTGTCCAGTATTCAAATCCATAAAAAATTAACTACTTTACTAAGATTTGAAGCAGGAAGCATCGCCTCCGGAAATCAGCTGTTAAACAGCTGACTCGCGGCGACAACTTTACTTCTAGACCAACCTAGTGGATCAACGCTTATTTTTCCTGAAAACTATTATAGTACATACTGCTATCGTAAATGTGACAAAATCGGCTTTTACATGCAGTATTGTATTGTACTTGTACTACTGTGATTTTCGACCCCGACGAAAACAGATAAGTGTTATAAGTTAACGTCTGTATCTGTCTGTGGCATCATAGCTCCTACTAAACTAATGGACAGAAATTGATTCAGTTTTTTTTATGGAAAGAGTGTTCTTAGCTATAATATCACACGGTGGGGTAAACAAACGGATAAACTAATTTTGATTTAGTTTTATTATTTGAAAGTAGACTTGATCGCAATTGTTCATAGCTATAATAAGGCACGGTGGGTAAACAAACAAATGAACAAATTTGGATTTAGTTTTAGTTTTTAAGTTTTTTAGTTTTTGAAAGTTAACTTGATCCAGTGTTTTAAGCTACAATATGGCACGGAGGGGTAAACATACGGATAAGCTAATTTTAATTTAGTTTTATTATTTGAAAGTAGACTTGATCGCGATTGTTCTTAGCTATAATAAGGCACGGTGGGTAAACAAACAAATGAACAAATTTGGATTTAGTTTTATTTTTTGAAAGTTAACTTGATCCAGTGTTTTAAACTACAATATGCCACGGTGGGGTAAACATACGGATAAATTAATTTTGATTTAGTTTTATTATTTGAAAGTTGACTTGATCACGATTGTTCTTAGCTATATTAAGGCACGGCGGGGTAAACATACGGATGAACTTACGTATTTTGATTTTGATTTATTTTTGAAAGTTGACTTGATCGACAGTGTTCTTAGCTATATTAAGGCACGGTGGCGTAAAAAAACGGGTGAACCAATTTTGATTTAGTTTTATTATTTGAAAGTTGACTTGATCGCGATTGTTCTTAGCTATAATAAGACACGGTGGGGTAAACATAAGGATGAACTTATTTAGATTTATTTTTGAAAGTTGACTTCATCGATAGTGTTCTTAGCACGGTGCGGTAAAAAAACGGGTGAACCAATTTTAATTAATTTTATTATCTGAAAGTTGACTTTATCGCGATTGTTCTTAGCTGTAGTAAGGCTCGGCGGGGTCAAAAATGATCAAAATAATTCCTCACAAGCCTATAAAGTTTATCTTTGTAGTTTGCAACGTAGTTCCCAAATGGATGAACCGATTTTGATTTAGTGTGTTTTTGTTTGAAAGTCAGAGGGTAAAAAATATATAATAGTATAATATAAAGTTTAGAAAGCTGGAAATAAATATTAAATTAAAAATTTACAACCCTCCGTAACAAAAACTAGTATAAAAAGTAAAATATGATATGTATTAGGCTTTTAGTTTCATGTAAGTAGTAATATTTTGATCCAAGCGTCGTCACGTCGGTGGACCGCTAAGTAATAGAATAGAACTTAGTTGAATTACTTAGCAGTACCCCGATGCGACGACGTTGGATCAAATTATTACTACTTATATTAAACCTAAAGAGCCAACAAGTATTATTTTTTTTACTTTTTATACGGTTTTTTGTGCTGGGGTTTTTTGAAATTTAATTTTTATTTGTTATAGCTCAAAATATTTTATCAATAAAATTCCCAAAGCGATAATAATTCTATAGTTTCTGTTTGAAAAGTGACCATAATGTGTATGATACAGCTGTAACAATAAACAACGCTCCTTGAGTTTACTTTGATATTAAATTATTGTCTATCCGGATATAGGACAAAAGTAGGAATGGTGGTTCTATCATTGTAATGGTAGGGGTTGAATTTGTAACAGTACTGAATAAATATCATAATCTCCTCCTACGTTGTTTTTCATGTGTCACATAAATGTGACCCGCATTAATAGTAATTAATAGTTTTATCAAAAACAAATAAAGCTGTTACATGCTTATAGCGTTTACAAATTATAGTTTTGTTCACTAAATGATTTTCACAACTGTACTGACGAGAATTCTTAAATTCAATGGAAAATTAAATTAAATTCAAATAAATTTCTGAACGTTTTGTTCTATAATTATTGATAAACATGTAACTTGCCCATCATAGGCAGGTAGAGTGTTAAGTTATTTGCACTCGATCTGCTGGATCCAGGGTAACAAAAATAGTCGTGTTTCTTATCACATGATTAACCAATTCTATGACTGAAGAATTTAATAACAGTAAAGATAGAGGTGTAAAAGAAACTAGTCACAATTATCTCCTCTGAGAGTAATGATTTTTAACATTATACAGCCAGATCGAAGTGGTGATCGAAGTGAAGGTGTCATTTGGAGGGTGGAAAGTAGATGCTTTTCAGAAGGGCTGCTGATAAGCATACTTTACCTCTCAGGGAAAAAGGCAATGGTAAACCAACTCACTTTTTGTTTTACTTAATAAAGCTTTTAGAGATTCAAACCAGCTTTTCGGCTGATAACCCAAACAAAAACAATAAAATAATATAGTTAAATTAGTTGGAATAATGTTAATTTTTTATGGTGATTACAGATTATTTCTAGATTTTATTTTTTGTAGTGGTTTGAGTAGGCTACTCAATGTCTGAAACAAAGGATCATTGATATTTTTTCAAAATCATAACAATTTTTTTTTTTATTATTTTGCTTTCTTCTTTGGGTTAACGCACTGTAGTACTTTTTTTTACCTGAGGTGGCGAGAAAAACTCATGTTGGGGAACATGAGTTTTCCCCCTCATGATGGGGAAAGTAGTGTTGAACTCAATTGAGGCGCCCTCGTCCAGCCCCATAGAGGCCGCAACCGCCTACCAACCAAAAACCCGCCGCCTGGCTACTTGATCCGACATCAGAAAACAACCCTCCACCTCCGTCGGAACTGTTTATATAATACTACAAGGGAAATGTCGGATTAAAAAATTGACATACTGTCAGCGGGGCGTGGAACGGAACCGTAGTCTAATTCTCCTCTCGCTGTCACCGACCAACACTCACTGTCTCACTTTCATTCATCTCTTTCACCACCAGCTCAGGAAATTAGTGTGCCTACCTTCTGAGATCGGGACAAGATTGATTTACTGTGGGAGAGGGATATCCCGCTGATCTCCAATACTTAATACTACCGTAGTACTTAATACCGGTACTGTGGTACTTAATACCACTGTAAGGTGCCCCGGTCTTATTTATATATTTTTACTTTCTCTTGCCTATATGAATATATAGGAAGGAAAGTATTGTTTTCATGTCGATTTTTCGAAATCGAGTTTTCACCGGATCTATACGTTTTCAGACCCCCTGAACCCAAAAAACATGTTTTTAGCGATTGGTCTGTGTGTGTGTCTGTCTGTGTGTGTGTGTGTGTGTGTGTGTGTGTGTGTGTGAACAGAATATCTCAAGAACGGAACATCGTACGAACTTGAAACTTGAAACTTAAGTTACATACCACTACCGGACGCGACACGAACATTTTCATCAAAATCGGTCAACCGGAAGTAGTAGTTTATTCGTATAATTTTTCAGTTTTTTGCGATTTTCTCAAAAACTGGTCCTACGATTTTTTTTAAAATCGCCTATTTTACTCAATTTTTTATTTTCTACAAGATAGGGTAGGCGCCATGTTTGCTGAAATTCTCGGTGAGGCTGTTTTCACGTAAAAACGTTGTTTTTTTAAGATTACGGCTTTAATATAAATTTTAGCGCAAAAACTTATATAATAAAAGTTGTAGAGAATTTAAAAACCTACAACTTCTGTTTCAAACATTTTTTTGTATAACGCTTAGTTTAGCGGTAATTTGCGATTTTCTGTTTTTTTTCTCACGAAAACGTGAGAAAAATCGATTTTTTTAACATTTCGGTCTTAGTATGCATTTTACGACAAAAGTGTATATAATTAAATTTATAGAAAATTAAAAGATCTACAACTTTTGTTTAGAGCATTTTTCTCTACAGAGCCTAGTTTAGCGTGAAAGCGTGATTTTCCGTATTTTTAAGCCAAACAGTTCGATTGTCATTTTGAGTGTTTCACTCATGATTAAAATAAGGTTATGTTTATTGAGGTTAGTTTTTTGTTTATTTCTAATATTTTATTACTAATGTTAAATTATATTGTAAATTATTTGCATTGGCAAGAGAAAGTTGTGTGAGTGTTTCACACCAGATTTTTATTATTATTTGTCTGTACGAAATAAAAATTTATTGCGTTTATTATATTGAGGATTAAAGTTATTAGCTATGAATAGATAATAGATTAGCGATGAAGAGACAAAACTTTTGACAATGAATTTTAATATTTCTATTTAATTTTCTATTAAAATGGTTCATGAAAATGAGTAAGTATCGATTGATATAAAACCTATGCTGGCGTTTAAAACGCATTATATTTTTATGAAGCACGTAGGAGGAGTTGTAAAATATAATAGGATACTATTTTGCACTTGATGTTATTGATTGTGAAGGAATGAAGGGAACTAAGACAAGTCAAACAACTTTGTCTAGAAATCTGTCTTAAGAGCAGAACCCATCTTTACCAAGATGAAAGACAAAGAGCGACAGACAAAGCATCACGCCTCTTTCATCATCCCCTCTTGCTCACCATTCCCTCTCGCTTCTACCTCTAACAAACTGACTCTCTTACATTTTCAAGCATTCTCAACCACGCTCTCACTCTCACTTAGAGTTATACACATACACACACACACACACACACACACACACATTTACACAAATTACTGTACATAGAACATTATGTACTGTTGGAATCGATATATACAAAACTTTCACGTCGAACTCTCTTAACTGATATAGACATATCTTTTGTACACACCACCGTGCTATAAATTATTCTACCACGTAAATGCAGTGGTGACATGATAATGATTCTCTCTGAAATGTTTACATTTTTCAATATTTTCTGGTATTTCTTAAGGTGGTGTTCTGTCTTTAAAAATACAAAAAATCTTTTAAGTAAATTTAGTTTTCTGTCTAAATGTAAAGTTAAAATTGTTCTGAATAAACTTATTTAATTAACATTGTTGTTACGGCATTTTGAAATATATCTATCTAAAAAAGTCAAAGCAATGATTATAGTATTACCATGGCAAGTTAGACGACCGTTAAAACTTTACTAAAAAAATTTCTTAAATTACAATTTTACGTTCCTTGAAATCCAAGAAATCATAATTCAGTTCAATAACAGAGTTATGCCCATAACAGGTCGTTTTACTGTTAAATTATTTGCAACCAATCTGCTAGTTCCAGGGCTTCAGAAAAAGTTCTCTCTCTTATTACATGGTAATCTAATTATATTACTGAAGCACTTAAGAACTGATAAGGTATAGGTGTAAAAGACACTGGTCACTGTTATTTTCTCTGATAGTTATGAATTTCATTCTACAGCCAGACCATGTAGTAAATGAACTGAAGGTGACATTTTCAGGGTGGAAAGTAGATATTTTAGAGAGCGTAGCATACTGATAAGCATACTTTTCCAATCAGTGAGGAATGCGATTGTAAACCACCTCACTCCTCGTTTTACTTAGTAAAACCTCTTGAAGTTCAAACCAGCCTTTCAGCTAATGACCTAAACAATATGTCGAAGAACCCACCGGATGTGTTTAAAGGTAAAGTCATCGGCTTGAGTCAACTGTTTAGCAGCTGATTTTTGAAGACGAAGGTTCTTAATTGAAATCCTAGTAAAGGTTACTTTTATACGGATTTGAATACTAGACAATAGTTACCGGTGCACTTTGATGGTTGGGGTTCAATTAACCATACCTCTCAGAAATGGTTGGCCTGGGTCTGTACAAGACTACACCTCATTTTCACGTCATCCTCATCTCATTGGGTCATGCGGTTGATTATTTTTCTTAAATTGAACAGACTGCAACTTACACACATTAGTGATTCAAAATACATTAAATGTAAATGGTGCGAGTTACGCGTAACTATTTGTTACTGTGTTATGCAAACATTCATTTTAATTTCTATTTTACTTTTATTTTCTTACTCATTCTTCTAAGAAGCTACGATTTCATTATTATAATATATTGTTCTATTTTAGATCATCAGTCTAAATGTTGGTTTGAACCTTTAGAAGCTTTACTAAGTAAAACAAGGAGTGAGGTGGTTTCTTGTTGCCTTCCTCACTGAGTGGAAAAGTAAGCTTATCGGCATACCAGGCCCTCTAACAACATTTCATTTCCACCTTGGAAATGACACCTTCACCTTATTCACCATAGGGTCTAGATGTATAATGAAATTCATTGCCTGGATCTGTACAAGACTACAGATCATTTGCACGTCATACATATCATCCTCATCTCATTGGATCAAGGGGCCTGCTTATTGTTCTCAATTGAACAGATTGCAACGTACACACATTAGAGATTAAAAAAATATCTTGAAGATTACTCTACGGATACTGGTAATGTACCCCGAACAATAAGATTCGATGTAATAACCAGGATAATGTCATTACAAATTTCTGGACTATTTGTCGAGTAATTAATCGTAGTTTTAATGAATAAATGATCAGTGAAGTCCATTTGGTTATAAGCCAGTAGATAATTTGTATTGTAAATACAAACAATATACTGAATGTATTGTTGGGGTAACATGATATTAACCTGTTTTGTGCGAGTACGTTATGAATAGCGTATTCATATTTGGTGCAGCGTGCGAGTACCCAACATCCACCCCAAGTAACACCGTGCGTAAATTAAACATAAAACAACGATTGCAGGGTTTAAATTGTCATAAACACGTCGTTCCATCAATTGTCTGGCTTTCCATAAAACAAATTTCCCTGTTTTGCTCCAATCATATTTTACCTCACTTTATCGCTGCTTTGAATCTTTTTCATTGTCACTAAAAATTTAGCATTAAGCTACTTTCCATTTATCAGAAATCTAATATATTATTAAATTTTATTTTCAGGTTTCTTTTTTATTATTTAATTGTTGAGAACTGCTTTATCTTTAAACTATCAACCATTTTAATCGCTACATTTTTTATTTAAAATTCACTCCAACTATTTATTTAAATTATCCATAATATGCAGGTGGAATGTTACATTATTTGTACTAGATTTGTTAGTTCCAGAGGGGTACAAAAAATAGTTCTGTTTCTTATCACATGGTCAGACAATTATATGACGGAAGTATAAAAGAACAGAAGAGGAAGAGGTGTAAAAAACACTAGCTACAGTTATCAACTCTGCGAGTAATGCATTTACAGGCATTCTTTGTTGTTTTTTTTTGTTTTTTTATGTTTTACGTCTGACTGTTTTGCAATTGCTACCAATTCAGACGGCGAAAAGGATGATAGATGAAGATGAGTGATGTAAAATGCCCGACCTGACCGGAAATCGAACCCGGGACCCCGACGTTCCAGCGGTGGCCAGTGGTGGGTTCCGGCGGTGACTAGTTGCGCTAACCACTGCGTTTACGGGCCGGCCAGACCCTCTGGTGAATGAAGTAAAGTTGTCATTTCCAGGATGGAAAGTAGATGCTTTTGGGAGGGCTCAGCATGCTGATAAGAATACTTTCTCAATCATTGAGGAAGTCATGGTATTCACCTCACTCCTCGTTTTATTTAGTAAAGCCTCTTGAGTTTCAAACCAGCCTTTTGGCTGATAACCTTAACAACGTTCATATAAAATCAAAAAATATTTTTTAACTATACTATTCCCTCGCCCATAATTTTATGTATTCACCTAATGACTGAAGTAATTATTTCAAAATTTCATTTACACGGTGTTTTGATAACATATTGCGACATTAATAGTAGGTTAAAAGTAGATTTATACTACATTAAAAATAGGTTTAGTGGTAGTTTGTGGTAGACTGAAAATAGTTGGATCGAGATGGTTTTATCGTAAAATAATAAATAAATAAATCTTTATTTGTCAGCGACCAAAAAAGGAATAGACATCGTCAGATATACTTACCTATACGTACTTTTAAATCTATTTTAACAAACAATATTTGTTTACAATTAAGTATTAACTAAAACAAAACAAAAATAACTAATTCATTAAATTACTACTTAATTGTACATTAGAATAGTCTGTAATTTATTTGCACTATCTAACAATGTTTCATAATTCTAAAATCTACACACATTACATTTAAAGAGCATTCATTGTAAGATAATAATTTAAGAACTCTTGATCATAATAAAATGCATGTTTTGTTAGAAAACCTTTTAATTCCCGATCAAAGTTTTTTTAAATTAAGGAGTCTAATTTTACATTGTAATCTGTTAAAAAACCGAACGGGATTGTAGTGAATTCTATTAATTCGTATGAAAAGTTGTGTTGCTATGTGACAAACGTTGCTATTTGGGAAGGTTGGAATGGTGGTGTATCATAAAGGATAATCAGCTCTTGTTGTTATTTCTTGTATTCATGTAAGTTTTATACGAATTCTAGTGTTTTCTTAATTTTTGTATTTTATTATTATTTATTTATTTATTTATTTATTTAACGTCGCATCAACTGCAAGGTCATTAGCGACGACATTGGGGTGTAACTGTGTGTAATGAGGATGAAATGATTTTTTGTAACGTATGAAAATATGCCGTGTCTGAGTGGGATTCGAACCCAGGACCGCATGATGAGAGGCGAGCACGTTACCAACTGCGCCAATGCGGCCGGCGCAATTTTTGTATTTTGTTTATACCATTTTATGATTTATTTACAAAATTTCTGTGAATCCCTTCTATTTTCTTGTTTTTTAGTATTTTCTATACTTTCATTACTCCTTTCAGAGTTCAGAAGAAAGCCTTTTTATTTCTATTGAGTGTTAACTTACTCGTTTTTCCTATTTCTTCCTCGAAGGCTAATAAGGTATAAAATAATGAGCTCCTTTAGTTGGAAGTTCAGTCAGTTCAAGTTGCTATCCGATCATGAGTATGTGCAACTAGAAGTGTTAACCGGTTCTATAACTTGAACGCTACGAAAAAAAATTCTTAATACTGAATGTAAACATTGTAAAATTGGTTTGAGGTAAGAGTCATTTGTTGAATGTAAAATAATTTTTATTAGCCTATTACAAATAAAGTTAATTTAGGCTTTACGTTCTGTCATTAATTTAATTTATTATACTCTTATGTGTAGGTCTTACGTAAAGTCTTTCAATGTTCTTTCCAAATTAATTTTAACTTGATTTTGAAAATCTTCTGTAGGTTTCAAAAGAAAGATTTATTTATTCTGTTTGAGCATGTAGAAACTCGTTTGGATGCTTGATCGGCTTTCTCGTTCCCTTTGATTCGAAAGTGGCAAAGAATCCACTGAAGAATTACAGTTTTACGCCGTTTTTTGTTCTGTTGGGCGTTAGTTTTCAGTTTAGCTTTGTTAATATTTCTAAGGAAACCTGAAACACTTCTTGAATCTCTCAGGATTACATATTTTTTACAATTGGATAAAATGTTAAATTCGAAAGCTGCTTTATCGCATACGCTTCACAATTCAACACTGAAAAACAATTTTATAATTTGTATACTATTTCTTTATTTAACATTGCTACATCACACACATTTACAGAAGACGGTTTTAATAATAATTTGTTTGTCAATTTTACATTAGCTTTTAGGTGAGAAATTTGACAAAATTCGAATTAGATTTTAAATTATTTTGTGACGAAGGTCCTTTCTCACAGTTTTCTTGCCACGAGTGCGTTCGTTAACAAAGTGTCAGTTGATAACCATTCACAAACCAAAATTTCCATTCCAAACTCGTTCTGATGAACGGCATACCAGTTACTCCCTAACCAGATTTAACACCCAAAATATACACATCCTTTCCAGAATCTCCTGATCTAATCTTTAAGTAGTGAATATTATTCGAAACATTATTTTGAAAATTCAAATTTTCTACTTCAATTTATAATTTTTGATTAACTTTTAGTTAAGTGGTAAAGGAAATAAAAAATAAGATATTGTCATTCGATTGAACGTTTGATGTATGATTTTTATTATGTACATTCAAAAAATTTATTGTAGTTTTTGTCGTTGTGTAGGTAATCAGCTGGATGACAGGTTTGAGCCTCGAAAGGCTTTACTAAGTCAAAATGAGTGAGGGAATTTACCTTGCCTTCCTCACTGAGTTGAAAAGTATGCTTATCAGACTGTCAAGCCCTCTGAAAAAATTTACTTTTCACCCTGCAAATGACACCATCCCTTCATTCACTACAGGGTTTGGCTCTGCAATGAAATTTATTACTCTCAGAGGAGATAACTCTGATAAGTGTCTTTTACATCTCTACCTCTTATGTTTTTAAATGTTTCAGTCATATAATTGACTAAACATGTAATAAGAAAGAGAACAATTTTTATAGTCCTGGAACTAGCAGATCGAGTGTTAATAATTTAACTTTCCACCTGCCTGTTATGGGCAATTGCCAACATTATACAAAATCAAATTTGTCGTAGTTTTTGGATGATATGATAAATTGTTTAGCATAATAATGATTTCTTTTTGTTAGTTAATTATATGGTTAATGAAAAAAGGCAAGCGGTGGTTTTATTAATGGAGATATTATCAGAGACTAACCTAGCGTATGACTATCAGCGACATGCTTCGTTAATTTTCAATCGGTATTCCAGCCTATTGTGTGCGTGACGCATTCGAGAGAGGGTCTCTCTCTTCCGCCCCTACCAAATTTCCTTATTTGTATAACAGGTAACTAAAATTCTACAATGAACCCATTGGTACATTAGGTCTATTTAAACATTGTTATTATTAATTATACATTGGAACTATAATTATATTATCAAATAGTGATTAATTTTCAATATAGACCGCTTCAGTGGATCTGTTGTTTAAGAACCAGAAAACAAGGATAAGAGACACCCGTTCCATTATCTGTTAGAGTCTATTTTCTTTCTTTAAATTTTATGATTGTACTTGAATTTTAATTGTATGTAATTTCCTTACAAAGTGCGGTGTCATATCTTCTGAGATCATCCAATATCTCTTTGCCCGATTGAATTGTAAATGAAAACATTTGTTTGAGTGTTCAAAATTTGGCATTCACAACGAATAACAAAACAATAATTTAAAAGATTTATATGTTAGCGTTATTCAAAATGGACTTGAATCACTTGAAAAGGTTTGAATAAAAATAAAAGGTTTTATAGTTTGATTCAAACCTTTGACAAAGGAAGATGCAATATTCATAAACCGTTTCTAGAAGCTATACGTTACTACCTGAAGAAGCGGTGCGCGCCGCGAAATTACTTGTAAAAAACTAAGTATAAGAAGCAATAAAAAGTTTTATATATATACTAGCATGCCCCGTCACGGCTTTGCACGCGAAAAATGGTGTAATCATTTTGAAGTTGAAGCTCGGTCGTGGTTTTGTAGAAGGCGAGGTGTTCATTGTTCCTCCGTTTCAGCACTGCTTGCTTTTTGAAATTTTTTTTCTTTTGAAGATTTTCTTCCTAGTGATGTTTTTTGATGGCATTATTGAAAATGGAATAAAACAAAAAAAAATTATCAAAACCAAAAACTTAAATCTACGTTGAATAAAATAAAAGTCAAAATAAAATATCAAAGCAATTGATCATTCATTAATTAAAAGAAAATTTAAAAAAATTAAAGAAACACGGAGATTTACTTTTATAAAATACTCAACAATACAAAATCGTATCTACATAATAAAATACAATAAAATTATCATGTGATGTTGTCACCAGCTGATCCTTAGCACCACGTCGCTATTTGCTAAATCATATGACTTTATTGTGACAAATCTTTCTTTGAATCACATCAGCTGGTTTAAACACAGCAGATTATCTAACCTTATAAAAGCCCTAATGTAGAACATAAACATTATTTTGAACCCTTTAGGGCTAACTTTTAAGTGTTTCAAAAGCCTAAAACCTGCACCGGCATCATAGTTACAACATAAAAAAACTGCATGAAAATTGGTTCAGTAATTTAGGAGATAAAGGGAAACATACATACACACACACACACACACATCGGATTTTATAATATATAGGTCTATAGATATACACAAAAAACAATAAATTAATATTTTTTCAGAGTTATTTGCCTTAAAATATGAGATGATTATAAAGAGAATTTTGGTATCTTAGTAGGTAATGTATTCAATTTCTTAGTGGAGATTCCAGTGTTAGTTTTCAGATATATTTTTAGAATTATTATATAATTTTAACACAAAGTTCCGCTCTTATAACGTACTAATGTCACTAATGACCCAAATGTTATGTTTCATAAAAGAACAAAGAAATAAATAATATATTGAAACTAATTATGTTTTCTTTCTTCTAAAATATCAAATTAAAGTCCTTGTACATTAAGATCCACAGGAAGAAAGTTCATGAAAAATTTTGTGACTATTCTGTTAGTATAAAGTGAATAAAAAAAGATAAGATCATGAGAGAGATAGAGTGGGTGGAAGAGGAAAGGAGTACAGAGAAATCTTAGGTAGACATCTAAAATATGGTCAGGTTTCTGTTAGCGCCAACGTATTGAATTTCGCTACTGAAAAACGTTCTCCCTGTAAAATTTAGCTTTTTTCATCTACTTATTTTATAAATTTACCTTAAATATGATAACATTATATTTATTACACATTTAATTTTAAATTACCTCGTGCTAATTATTGTAATTTAGTAAGATTATATTTTAACCAATGTTTTAATTTTTCTAAACGTATTAAAAACGGCGAATTAAAAATTACACATACGTGCACGCGCGCTGTAACACCCTATGTTACATTTGATTGAAAGTCATCTATTATTATTCCATTTTGTTTATTTTAAATTTAAATTTTGTACGTTTTTCATTAGCCAATTTTAAAGTCTGTTTTGTTTTCTGCTATCTATGTTTAATTCGTTTCTTCCGTTTGTCTGCTTATTAGTTGAAATGTGGCTTATCTCTTTGATATTTCAAATTTTTATGTTCCTTATCTTATCTTTCTTTCCGTTGGTTAAAATTTGTATTTTTATATCCGGCCTGCCACTACGTTTTGTACCGCTACTCTGAATGCATCAATTAAACGTTTATTGAAAATTTCAGATATGTGATTTTCTTTACTGATTTTATGAAAAATCGTATAAAATGTTCTGAGCCTTTTAATAGTAAATTTATTATGTAATATATTATGTTCGCCGTTTTCCCTGTACTCAGGGTTCAAGTACTCGTTTCCAAAAATGGATTTAAAATTGGTTATGAATGGATTATTTCGCAAAATCTCAAAAATGATTATAACCTGATTTGATATTAAAATTTCAAAAACTGTACATTTTTTTATAAAAAAGGAAAATTTAAAATTTCTACGGAATTCTACAAATTTCCCAAATAATGTCTGCGATGGATTGATGTTAAATAATTTGGCACAAGTATAATGAGAAGTATTTTGCAGATTTATTAAATTTGGTAATGTAGTTTTAATATTTTTTAAACGGATGTCTCCTACCTTTTGGATTTTGCTGAAAATGGATTTAAAAGGGTTTTTCCCATTTATTTTCATATTTTTAATGAAAAATTTATGAACTAAATCTATTTTCTTATTTTTTTTTTTTTTTTTTTTGGTAATATGAAATTGTATTCTTAAACGCTGATGTGTAATAGTTTTGGTCATTTAATTTTTGGGCGCACCCTCATATTCTTTTTAAAATTTCTTTTCTATAATTTTTTTTATTTAAGTTTCTTAAAGTGGAGCTAGTCTGGCTCATAATTGGGAAACCTGCTCATGTAAATCTTTTAGACAGTAATTACACAAAACTTAAACTTGTTTTAAAATCTATTGGCAGAAAACTATGTTGTACATTTTTTTAAGTTTGTTATTATTATGAGCCTTACACCAATTCTAATTTTAAACTAAAACTTACTGTTTATTAAACTAAATTTAAATATTATTAAAATTTATTTTTGCGCTTATTTGTTTTTATGTAATTTTCTGAAACAACCATCTTCTACTCATCTTGCTTTTTTTCTCTAAAATTTTGTTTTTTTTATATTTTCTGTCCACCTTTTTTTACGGTTACTCTTTGGAGGTGTGACAGCGCAAACTCAAAAACTGACTTGTACGTATAAGTAACGCATTTACGATTCAGCGCCCTCACACACATTCTTGCATTCTCGTGATTCTATCACTTTTTATCCATTTTGTCTTCCTCGTCCACCACGAATAGGCGACCATGCCTATCCGATCCACACAAATCATAAAATCTACTCTTTATTATTGTTATACACATACCTGATTCTCTGTATACCATCTGTTGCTATTTCGGGGATCATCCAAAAGGCTGGTTTTAATCTCTAGAGGTTTTACTAAGTAAAACGAGGAGGGACGTGCTTACACTTGCTTTCCTCACTGAGTGGAAAAGTATGGTTATCAGCATGCCAGACTCTCTGAAAAGCGCATTTTCCACCCTGCAAATAACACCTTCACTCAATCCACCTCAGGGTCTGGCTGTATAATTAAATTCATCACTTTCAGAGGAGATAGTTCTGACTAGTGTCTTTTATACTTTTACCTCTTCTGTTTTTAAATAATTTAGTCAGGCTGACCATGAAAAATTTAATTGTCCATGTTATTCCATGTTTAATACCATGTTTAATTATTTAATATTCAAATATTTAAATATTTAATAAATATAAATAAATAAAATAAATAAAAAATAAAATAAAAAATAAAAAATAAAATAAATAAAATAAATAAAAAATACAATAAATATAAATAATATTTAATAAATATTTAAATATTTAATAGTAATAATTTAATATACCATTTAATACCATGTTTAATTGACCATGAGAATTTAATTGGCTGACCATGAGAAATAAAACAATTTTTATAGTCCTGGAACTAACAGATTAAGTTGAAATAATTTAACACTTTAACTGTCTGTAATAAGCAACCGTATATCACAGACGTACAAAATTGGTTTACATCTCTGAAAAAAATAATTGTCATATTTGTGTAATTGTAAGTGTTATGATAAGCTGATGATGTGGTGAAGGAATTACTTCTCAATCGGTAAGTGTTCTTACTTATTCTTTCACCGTTTCTGGTGGTTTCTAAACCTAACTTTATTTATAATAAAATAGAAAGTTAAATAAGAAACTTTGATTGCATACGTTTTTATCGTAAAATGTATATTTATTCCGCAATCTTCAGAACATCAATTCAATCCAGTTAATTTATGGTTTTTTATTGAAATCAATGAGCAAAATATAGAAAATCACTAACTCATGCTAAATTGTGCACCTTCAGAAAACATTCCTTACATTTTTGTAGACGTTTAAATTTTAAACAACTTTGATTGAATACAATTTTGCCGTAAATCAATTTTTAAATTTAAAATTCACGAGGAATGTACACGTGAATTAAACGAGAAAGGCACTCCAGGACAGGTCAAACAGTTGTACAGACTTCTTTCACGCAAATCTAAGTTACCAACTACATCCAAATTAACAATTTACAACTCCTACCTTCGGCCAATATGAAGCTATGTCAGTCAGATTTACTGCTGTGCAAAACCATCGGTTTTTTAATTTATAGTTAACGCTCTCTATTATGTAACCAATAAAACGCTACACTCATACCTAAACATACCCTACATAAATGACGTTTTCTTAAAACTCTAAACAAAATTTAGGAAGATTCAATCCAATTCGGACTGTTTGCCGATGACGCTATTCTGTACCGTCACGGCAGATGCCTCCGCCTCAATTGCCGCGCGCTTCAAACTCAACTTTTAGACGTCACGAGCTGGTGTCGTGTCTGGAGACTGTCACTTAACCCCACCAAATGCGAAGCAATACATTTTACATTGAAATGCAACGTTCCTCCGCCTCTACGATTGGAAGGGGAACTCCTCCCATGGCAGAACAGCGTCAGATATCTAGGGGTTGACCTAGATAAACGACTGACACTTCGGCAGCACATTGACAACAAGCTTAGCAAGGGTAGGGCCCTGTTCGCTTTACTCGTCCCTTTGTTCATTTCTACTGCATACTTCTCAAAACTGAAACTTCTGATGTACTCCTCCATTCTACGTCCTTTCCTTTTGTACGGGTCGCCGGTATGGTGGCCCTTTCTCTCCAAGACCAACAAAAAACGTACTTCAGCATACCAGAACAAAGTCCTCCGGTGCATCACAAAGTTTCACTATCTTATCTCCAATCGCATCGTACACGAACACCTTCTCTTCCCCTCTATGGAGGACTTTATTTACAATACCTCGAAATGGCTCCACGACGCCGGGAAAACTGACGGACCCCAGATCATTCAGGACTTGTACCGACGCCCACATCCACCCGAAGTCTTTATGCCATTACCATTCCACGACTTTATCTAAATTCCAGTATGACCCACTTATCAAAATTTAGAGTTGCCACATTTTTATTCCGCCCTGTATTCCTCTTATATACCCATGCCCCTTCATCTACTTGTATGACTCACGTCCCCCAGTTGGTAGTTGTCCCCATGTTCCTATGCATAATCACTCCACTACGGTGAAAAGAGCCGCTCTTAAACCCACTTGTCCCTTAATATAAATTTTCATCCACGAGTAACTTCTTAAAATACATTACCTCCTTTGAAGTCCCAGTCCCAATCCGCAAGAGCCAGAATCCTATTTCCTAATTTTAAACTATAAAATTCCCCCTAAATTTCATGAGGTTGCAATTATTCGGTAAAATTGTTCCCCGAGCGACCAGGTGTTCCTTAACACGATGTCGCCATCATAGGGCTTCTCAGCCCTCTCAACCAGGATTCAGGATTCAGGAAGAAACTTGCAAACCACCATAACCCATTGTTATCACCATTCACTGATTGTTTCCAATAGATTGTGAATTTCCTAAATAAATAAAAACAATTTTAAGCATTTGCTGGTAAATATCCTACCAGGTCTAAAATTGTTGTAGATGATATAGTGCTTGAACAAGTATCACAATGCAATTATTTAGGCTGTGACATCGGGTTGATCAAGATTTGGACATAGAGAAGAAAGTTGGCAAATTCTAAGCAGAGTGCAGCAATATTATTAGCAGAACTCTCGGCAGGAAAACAAGAAAAGAAACTCAGATAAAACTTTACAAGGCGTTGGGTGCCTTAGTCATACTCTGTGGAAGTGAGTCGTGGATTAGTACCAGACCACGGGAAAGTAGAGTACAGGCGGCAGAGATTATTCCAGCGAAGAACAAAGGGTTGCAGTCGTAGCGGCCAACTAAGAAATGAAGACATAAGAACGGAACTGGATGTTAACAAACTGAATGGGAAGATTTAAGATAATCGTAATCGGTGGAAGGAGCACATAGAGAGAATGTCTGAGGGAAGGATCCACCTCATTGTTTTTTAATGCAGTGTGGCGGGGAGGAGAGATGTTGGGAGGCCACGCAAAAGATATCAATAATTAAATAATTTGTCACTGTTGTGAGTCAAAGCAGGTGGAAGCCTAATCCTTGATTGTGAGAAGATGAATTTTAAAAGCTGCGGTCTTAAAACCGTCATTTTTCAACCTAAGTTCCAAGTTTCAACTTAGTACGTTATTCCGTTTTTGAGTATTTCTTGCACACTTTCACACACTCGCACGCGCACACACACATATACCAACATGTTTTTTGTTTGTTTTTTTTTTAATTTAATGGACCTGAAAACGTGTATTTCCTATGACAACTAGATTTTTAAAAATCAACATGAAAAGAAAATTTTCTTTCCTGTATTACATTTAGGATCAGAGGAAGAAAACATATTTAAATTCTAGTTTAGAAGATTAAATTTTTTTCTTACAAATTAAAATATTAGCAAAAAGGGATATTTTTTAAAGTTTGATTAATTGGGAAAAGTAAGCAACATATTTCAAACAAAATGTATCTATCTAACAAGAATAAATTTACGTATAAATGTAAAACCTTTACTGACTAACTCCCTCACTCATCATTAATTCTCCAACTTCCTGATAACACAGAAAGCTGAAATTTGGATCATTTTTTTCGATGGTGATGAATAGGAAAGCTAAAGAATTTACATTTCTAAAGGGATAAAGAGATGGTAACTACCCCAAAAAAAAGTATTTTGTTACATTGCCCAAAAAGCAACATTTATAAAAGTCAACAATGTATATTTTAGTAAATGCTAGTACTATAAATTTTTTGACGGCATTTTTTATTTCTTTTTATTCTATTAAATAGTTTTGTTTTGTAATTGTTATATTTCAGTAATACATGAAGTGACCGGTATTTAGTGTTCTTGTTGATTGTCAGCTTTAATTTTAAGCTACTTGAAAAATTTTGGTTAATATTTTTTATTGAGTGATGGTACCTATATACGTCTTGGGCTTTTGTGCGGGTAATGATATGAGATGATTTACAGATGAAAAAAATGCCAGACCTGGCATTACCGCAACACTTAATAAAGAAATAAAATGTCTTATAAATCTTTTTTTTTGTCATCAGTTTGGTTTGATGCAGTTCTCCAAGCTGTTATGTTTCGTGCAAGTCTTTTCATATCTATATAACTGTAACACCCTACATGTTTTGTAATTTGCTTTATATATTCTTATCTTTGTCTTCTCCTACAATTTACTCACTTACTATTACCCTCCGTTATTGATAGACCAATACCTGGATGTCTTAAGATATGCCACACTAGTTTATCCCTTCTTCTGGTAAGATGTTTCCATAGACTTTTTTTCCATCCACTCGTCAAAGAACCTCTTAATTACTTACGAGGTAGCGTCAAAAAGTTCCCGGAATTGGTTAATACACTTAGATTGAAAGTACGTACTAAATTTGAATCCTATTTTCCTATAAAATATTCTCCTCCTGCCTCTACGCACTTATTCCACCGTTCATACAATCGTTGGAAACACTCCTAAAAGCCATTTTTCGAAAATTCCATCAGCGATTTCGTCGCATATTCCATCACCTCTGATGAATCAGCAAAACGATGTACCTTCAATGTCATTTTCAGTTATGAAAACAGGTAAAAATCCGGCGGTGTAAGATCGGAAGAATATTGGAGGGTGTTCCAGAGTGGTGACATTGTTTTTTGCAAGATATTGTTTCACCATTAGGGATCGATAAGACAGGGTTGTCATGCAACAAAAACGAATCATTCCCTGCCCATTTATCCATTTTTCGGGCCGTATTCGTCGAATTGCATCTCGTAACCGTTTTAAGATCTTTGTGTACAATTCTTCGAGACTGTTTTCTCTGTTGTCCCTTGTTTGCACAGATAAGTCGAACGCCCTCAAAATTCTCATCTGTGGTAGAAGTGAAAGTCCGAACGTCATCTTCAATTGCTGTGCGACTGTTACGAAAATGCTTATGCCACTCTAAACTGCCATTTTCTTCATTACATTATTTCTGTATGCTTTCTTCAGCATTTCAGGAGTCTCCTAAGGTGATTTCTCCAGCAACACATAGAATTTGATATTGGCACGTTTCTCTGATGATGACATTTCACAATCCGACGAACAAAAACTACGTCTAAAATATCATACACCGCACGCAGAAAACCAAAACTAACTGCCTCGTACTTATTGTTCTTCTTCCTTTATAACCAAACAGATATAATTTTTCTGATTTCATAACAAACCAAGAGAATTTCTTAAAACATTTCAATAAATGCTTATGTGATGTTTAAAATTATTCAAATTTTTTAAAAATACTTAAAATGAAGTATTTGCAGACAGTATTTTTAGCACTAAAAATATTTTGAAAAATTTATCAAACGAGTATATTTGAATTTGTTGTAGAATTTCTTTAGTATAAATGGAAAGTCGAAATATGAGCTTTGTCTTGTTCAGATCAAGTCGAGAGGTTTCAGAGACGTACTTGCACGATGTACAATTAAATATTCTCCTAGATATCCTTTTTCTTTTCCTTTTACATCCTTTTAGACAATTTAAATTTATTTAATTGGGTATTTCTTTTATTTATTCCTTTGAGTGTTATCTGCAATATAACTCAGTGTTAATCAAAGGTACTGTTAACTTAATTGAATTAACTGATAATGTGAATTGTTTTAATATATTAAAATAAATTCTATTTTCAAATTCTATTAACATAATAGTTTTAAAGAGGTCTTAGTTTTAAAATTAATTAAATTGAAACATGGGAGCCCGTAGCATATCACTCTGTAGATATTAAAACGTACGTAAGGTAAAACTGATTAAAATTAATAATATTTTTAATTTAAATAAATTTATCATAAAGTAATGTTTCGTTATTTTTATATACAGGTACATTTATACACCAGTACATTGAAAAAATATTTTATAATAGGAAATTATAATAAACTTCATGTTAATGAACTACAGTATAATATAAAAAAATAGATATTTTACAACCTAAATTAGTGACTTCTGAAATTGAACACTGTCAACTTGTGATAAGTGATTCAAAAATTTAATAATAATAGAACTTGCCCACGACAGGCAAGTGGAGTGTTAAATTATTTGCACTCGATCTACTAATTCCATGGCTACAAAATAGTTATGTTTCTTATCACTTGTTCACCCAATGATTTGACTGATACATTTGAGAATACAAGAAATAGAGATGTAAAAGACACTAATCACAGTTATCTTCTCTGAGGGTTGTAATGAATTTCATTATAGAGCCAGACCTTGTGGTGAATGAAATGACGATGTCGTTTGCAGGGTGCAAAGTAGATGCTTGTCAAAGAGCCTTGTATGCTAATAAGCATACTTTTCAATTCAGTGTGGAAGGCAAGGTAAACCCCTCACTGCTTGTTTTAAACGCCTCTAGAAGTTTAAACCAGCCTTTCGGCTGGCAGGGTTCATTGCGTGCCAGAGTTTCTTCTTCATCATCTTCTTTTCTTCTTTTTTTCGTTTTTTCTACTTTTTCTTCATCACTCCTTCTTCTTCCTTTTCCTTCTTCTTCTTCGTCTTCTACTACCACTACTTCTTCTTCTCATTATTCTTTTTTTTCATTTTTCTTCTTTACAATGATAGATTTCCACTAACGAGAAGTTGGTTCCAGCAGCATAACACAACTTGTAATTCTGCCGATGATACGTTAGACATGTTACTGTTTTTTTTTACCATCCTTTGATATCAAAGAAGTTTTAGGATCCAAAATCCTTAGATCTCACCACATTATTTTTTTAGATGGTATTTAAGAAGTGTCGTTTTAAAAAAAATTCCATACACTTGACGAATTAAAGGCGAAAATTGAACTCGAAATTGGTAACACTGACGAGCAAACATTACGAAATGTTGCTAGAAATGTTACAAATTTGTACAAACCTTCATTCGGATCACATGGAATCATTTTCAAAATCTATTTTAAAGTTTTGAATGGTAAGTTTCATTATAATTTGAATACTGTTGCACAAAACTATAATAAATATTTCATTAATTTATTATTTTTGCTACATCCATGTCATCTAACAACTTGTTGTGGCGTTATGTTTTGAGACATCCGTCACTAAAATGCAAATTTTTAAATACCCATAAAAATAATTAAATCTACTGCTGTAAAAATAACGATATCAGTTTTCTAACGGTGGCTGACAAACATAGTTTATTTACTTATTTACCAAATGCGTTTTATACAATATTTGTTTTTAGGTAAATATTTCAGGAACGTACATGAAAATTAATACAGTTTTTACAAAAGATTTTCCGAGAAAAACGGCACGAACTTTTTAAAGATAGTAAGTTGTAAAGAAATTGTTTAAAACAATATACAAACTGCACTTGCCTTGGCAGATTTCTTAAAATAACAATTCTTCATAAAAAGTTTTTTTGTATAATATTTTTCCAAGATAACTGGCATTTTAATAATTATTGTGAAACGTACTCGAGTAAAGTTTTCGAATAATAATATAAGAACCAATGAAATCGGCAAACTAATATTTTAGAAAAAAGTTTTTTTAACAAGCTCTTAACAAAAAAAAGTTAGTCTTCGTGTAATAAGTTAGAATTATTTAACAATAAGTTTATAATAACTAAACACGACCAACAAATAAATGATTATGGATGAATAAAATTTATAATTATAATATCTTGTTAAATATGACCGTAGTTTATTACTTATAAAATTTTAATTATAATTTAACCAGTCTTTAACCGGTTATCCTCAAAATTTTCAAAAACAATTCCGTGCAAAATTGTTCTACCCACATTTGCAAATTTCATTGCTAAAGTTGAAATTGTGTATCGCCAGTCTGCGCAAACCTTTTCGTTCACGGCACTGACCAAAACTAGTTCTTATTCGTACGAACTAGTCATCGGACGAATGAATAGTTTTCATTACCAAATAGTTTGTATTCGAGAAAACATTTTATTAGTCCCTAATAAAGTTTCTTGCAGCTACGCGTTGTTGTCGATACAGTATAATACTATTTAGAGTCTCAAAAATACAATGTTATTCAAATAAATTAGTTTATTCGATTTTTTTAAGAGAAGACTGTACTTTGTACCCTGCCAATGTAAAATTTGCTATTTTTAGGTACATTTTTCACAGAATTGATAAACGATAGGGAAATGAAACTTTACTTACTTATAGATGTCGGGTTTCTCTAGCTATCGACATTTTTTTCAATTTAATCTGTTCAACCATAAAGTTAAAAACAGAATAACGAATAATATAAAATTTTTACAATTTTTTTCTACGGTATTTTATATATTAATAACTTTTGCAGAATTTGAGAAGCCATAAAAATGCCAGAAAATGTGCATATGCAAGATAAATAACTGGTAAAAATTTCAGTCTGGTAGATTTAATGGTTTCCGAGAAAAATGTATCTAAATGTTAAAAATTTAAATTTGCGGGAACAGGCGAAAAAACAAAAGCCACAAATCAAAAACAAAATGCACAACACAAACAAGTGAATTTCCCATCAACAGTTGATTAGAAAGATGAACCAATGACTGAGAGTATTAAAAACAGTAATGCAGATATTTTTAAAGTAGTAAAATTCTCTTTGCTCTAAAACGATCCGTATAAAATTATACGTTCTTGGTGACACGATCATTTTTCTGGGTAAACCTCCTAAAAACTTAATTTTTTTCATTAAAATACTATTTTTTTCACGTAATATAAAGGTTTGTGGTTGAACTAGGTCTAAACAATTGAAAAACATAAAAAACCTTTAATCAAAATTTTCAGTTTAAACCATCATACAGTCTCGCCTTAATAGCACATCACTATACTATCGGTTTCATAATTATATACACCCGAGTTTAAACCCTCACATTTCCAAAATTTTGAGTCAGATTTCAACATAGCCTACTTTAAATCAAAATTTAGCATATTTTATTCTGTTTTGACCTATAATAGTCTTATATTTTTAACATTGTATGAAAATTGCTATATTGAGATTGGAAGACAAAAAATACAAAGAATTTCATGCATTTAGAGGCGTATAACTCAAAAATAATCTGACCGACAAGTTTTAAATTTAAACACAACATACAGAATTATATTCTTACAGCATATAAATTTAAAATTCGTACGTTACTTAGATTTTTATTAATTAACAATACTCTGAATCCTTGCTATCTCGGTAACCGCTCAACCGTTCGGCACGAGGAAACTATTATTGTTTTATTCAGCGTAAAAAATGATTATAAAATGTATTGATAACATAAAATATTGGTTGTCCAATGTTGTAGTAAAATTTTAGTTGGGCTGATGGCATTTCTTCTGTTTCCTATTTACCCATGTGACTTATTCCACCCTCCTGACTCTTTCTCTTTTCTTTGACAACCAAGCCCTGCTTACCTCATAACTCTGACTAGTGTCTTTAAATCTCTACTTTTTCTGTTTTTAAATGCTTCAGTCATATAACTATACACTGACTATCTGATAAGAAACAGACCTATTTTTTGTAGCCTTGGAACTAGCAGATCGTGTGCAAATAATTTAAAACGCCATCTGCCTGTTGGGAAAAGTTCTCTACTAGATACCGCGATTTGCGTCTGACGCCATCCACAGAAACAGGCATAACAAATCATGAAATGGCGGTTTTTAGGCACATTAACATTTAAGTTTATTCTTATTTTACAGATCTCCATCATATTTTATTTTAGTTTTATTCGTTTGAGTCCGTAAACTGCGTTTTATGAATAGTTTATTCTTTCCCCTTTATTAGAATATTTTTCAAAATTTAGAATAAAAGTTAATTATTAGAATATTCAAATATATTTCATTCGAATAACCCATCATCAGTAAAAACCTATGGACATTATATCCAAGAAATTGCACGGACCATGTTCCAACGCTCTAAATTTCATACGTGAGGCGTAAGTACTGAGATCTTTTTAGGAAAAACTTTTTAGCTTAACTGGTCACGATGCGTGAATATCAGCGATACAGCTATCAGAAATTTTATACTAAAGCTAAATTTAATTTTTCGGTATTTCAGATTAATTGTAAGAAAGCAAAATTTATATATAAATTTACATTTTTATTTTAGTTCATTTAAAGTCACATTGACAGTTTGGTTATTAGCCACTACTGTGGGTTTTGGTACTGAAACGTTGGATTTTATGGTATTAAAATTGTTAGACCGTAGCCAGGAATCAAACCCGAGACATTTACCTCTGTAGGCTAGCGTGCTAGTCACTGCGCCACGAAGGTGGTCAATTTAAGACTTGTATCACAATATATTGAATAAACTAAAAAGGCATAAAGAACATATATAATATATTTGTTCTTTACCATATTATGGTAAAAAAGTTTGTTAAGCATATTCGTTTTATTATAGTAGTTTATACTTTTAAAAGAAAACTCTCACCCAGTTTTTTTAACTTTGTTTTTATACAGTCGGTCATTAACAGTAAAGTAGTATTCTAAATATTGAAATTGAGTAGCTTAAGTAGAATATGCATTAGAGTGTCTAAAGTTTATATTTAAGCAAAATTAGTACACTTCTTCTTCGAACAATTTACATAATTTATCAAATGTACAACGAACAAGAGGGAGTTAGGTATTTTTAAGTAAGAATTATCCCGGTTGATAGCATTATTGTACCTGTTTATTCAGTTTCCTTTGTTGGTAAAACAAAACAAAAATGGTTTCACTTAATATTATATAAAATTAGGCTAGTTTTGTTACAGTACCTTAAATTAATAACGGAATTTCTAAACTGAGCTGGGATTTGAATCTCGATCTTTCATACATATTTACTTGGAGTATGGACTTATTCTTTGATTCTAAAAAAAACATTTAGCGTTTTTAATCAAAGCTTTTACAAACAATAGTTAACGCTCCCAATGTCACCAATAAAATGCTACACTTAGACCAAAACGTACCCTACATAAATGACGTTTACTTTAAACTATATACAAAATTTAGGAAGAAACTCACGAACCACCATAACCCATTGATCTCAAATCTGACTACGCAGACTCCCCCAAACAATCCAAT
This sequence comes from Catonia carolina, assembly GCA_035578175.1. Lineage (NCBI taxonomy): Eukaryota > Metazoa > Arthropoda > Insecta > Hemiptera > Achilidae > Catonia > Catonia carolina. The sequence goes on from JAQMRL010000001.1 coordinate 423,399,842, forward strand.
AAGACGACTAAAACGTCGATGGAACCGAGATCTTATCAATTAACTTATTGCTGTAATTGACACTCCAGTACAGTGATCTAAATGCTGCACTTATTTATTTATGTCGGAGTTCTGTCACTGAACTGTGTCTCTACTCACGTTTTTTTTATCATGTTAATTTTTTCATATTTTGTGTTATCACATTCACGGATTGTATCTAACAGATTGTGAATTTCTTGAATAAAGGTTAAAAAGAAAAGTTATAATTAAGGAAATTAACTTATAATATAACAACAGGATAAAGATGCTTGTAAGAAGATGCACCGATTTCAGCAAATATGCGGAACTATCCACCGCACTTTAAGAAAAACCACCAGCAAAAACACGAGGGTAAGATTTTTAAAACATTAGCAGTGCCGACTCTAATCTACGGCAGTGAAACTTGGGTGCATTCAAAGCGAGAGGAGAGTAGATTGCAAGCATCTGAAGTTAAATTTCTTCGGCCTTCATATGGGTGTAGTAGAGAAGATCGCTACAGGAATACCGAGATAAAGAAAGAACACATCTTCTCTGTAAACAGCAACGTAACCCAGAACAGAATACAGTGATTAGAGCATGTAAACAGAATGCGGGAGGATAGGATACCTAAGCAGACACCGGGCTATAAGCCGGAGGGCAGGAAAGAACTAGGACGCCCGAGAAAGAGATGGTTAGATTTGAGAGGTTCGGAACAGGCAGAGATACCCAATCCTTAAAAGGCAGAAGAAGAAGAAGAACTTATAATATTTCTTTTAATTATAACTTTTGTAATTATAATATCATTGTAATGATATTTTTACTTTCTCTTGCCTATAAGAATATATAGGAAGGAAAGTATTGTTTTCATGTCGATTTTCCGAAATCTAATTTTCACCGGATCAACACGTTTCCAGACCCCCTTAACCCAAAAAAGATCTTTTTAGTGATTGATCTGTGGGTGTGTGTGTGTGTATAGAATATCTCAAAAACGGAACATCGTACGAACTTGAAACTTGAAACTTACGTTACATACCACTACCGGACCCGACACGAACATTTTCATCAAAATCGGTCAACCGGAAGTAGTAGTTTATTCATGCAATTTTTCACTTTTTTGCGATTTTCTCAAAAACTGGTCTTATGATTTTTTTTTAAAATCACATAGTTTACAAAATATTTTATGCTCTACAAGATAGCGTATGCTCCATGTTTACTAAAATTCTTGGTGAGGCTCTTTTCACGTAAAAAATTGTTTTTTTTAAGACTGCGGCTTTAATATGCATTTAGCGTAAAAATTTTTTATGAAAATAAATGTAGAAAATTAAAAATCTTATTACTTTTATTTCAAACATTTTTTGTATATCTTTTAATTTAGCGGTATTTAGCGATTTTCTGTTTTTTTTCTCACAAATACGTGTGAAAATCGATTTTTTATGATTTTGGCCTTAGTACGACAACAGAGTGTATAATAAAATTTATAGGAAATTAAAAGATGTACAACTTTTATTTATAGCATTTTTCTCTACAGAGCCTAATTTAGCGTAAAAGAGTCATTATCCGAATTTTTAAGCCAAACTTAGGCCGATTTTTATTTTGCGCCTTTCACTCATGATTAAAATAAGGTTATGTTTTGTGAGGTTAATTTTTGTTTATTTTTAATGTTTGATTACTAATGTTAGGTTATATTGGTCATTATTTCCATTGGCAAGAGAAAGTTTTGTGTTTCACACCAGATTTTTGTTAAGTAATGGTAAAATAAATAAACATGATTTTAGTCAATATTATAACTTTCATCCATGAAATGTACTGTTACAATTACTACAATATTATTCTTTTGTCGATCAAAGATTGTTCGATAAACCAGATAACAAGATGATATTAGTGAGCAAGCAGCATATAAATTAAATTTTATTTCATTTGATATAACATTGGCAATGAATGGAAAGGAAAAGAAAAATAAATCTTTTTTACACTGAACTCTATTTTTATGAGTAATAAAATAACTAGGAAAGCGAACAGTAATAAAACAGACCTGTAAAGAAAGAGTTAATTTCTTTTAAACCAATTCTTCTCCTTCTTCTTCTTCTTCTTATTTTCTTCTTCTATCAGTCGAGAATAACAGTTGTTACTCCCTTATGTGTTTATTTTTATTTTATTTTATTTTATTTATTTACTCCAGACATTATTACAGAACAGATTTTAACTGTCAGCACTAGTATTAGTAATAGTAACAATAATAATTGGTAGTTACTATTTTATATTATATAAATTTCAATAATGATTTTAAATAAACTAGTTTGTCAGTTGACTGTTTGTTCATTGTTCATTAATGGTTTTCCTTTATATTGTAATAATATTTATTTCTCATTTTTGTTCATTAAAATATTACTGCTTTTAAAATAAATAATGATAACTCATACTAAAGGATCTAATGTAACTAAATTTATTATAACGGTATTATCATAATAGTTTTCTCTTCAAAGATACATAAAATGTTTAATTAATTTCACCTGATTTCCTTTGTTTTAAGGTTATACAAATATACCAGAAAATAAAGTAAAGAATTTACTATGCGCAAGTGCTTGCTGTAGATTGGAGAAGAGTTCCTACTCTAAATTCCTCTTAGTGATTGTTGGAGCTAGCTGCGTTAGCGCTGATTAAGGAAAATAATATTGATGCACATTAATGGGAGAGGAGAAAACAGTAGGCCCTACAAGGATGGCAAGCTATGTCTAGTTTGTTTTAAAATTGTAAAATAATAGTATTGTTTTTTCCTTTTTCTTGCCTATATGGATTTATAAGAAAGAAAGTATTGTTTTCATGTAGATTTTTTTGAAATCGAGTTTTCACCGGATCTAGACGTTTTCAGACCCCCTGAACCACAAAAACATTTTTTTAGCGATTGGTGTGTGTGTGTGTGTGTGTGTGAGTGAATAGAATATTGCAAGAACCAAACATCATACGAACTCGAAATTTTAAACTTAAGTTAGATACCACTAGAGGACCCGACACAAACTTTTTCATTAAAAACGGTCAACCGCAAGTTAATGTAATGTAATTTAGTTTATTAATGTAATTTTTAACTTTTTTGCGATTTTCTCAAAAAACGATTTTTTTTAAATCTATATGCTAACGGTGATCCAGCGGCAGGTCGGGATGGGATAGAAAGGAACTGAAAGGTTTTGGCAGATAGTTGCCTTTGGTAGAGCTCCGCATACCCCAGGTAAACTAAGGTACCTACCTGGGTACCGGTAAATTTGTTTTCCTCTCGTAAAAAATATACCTATATACAACTTATAGCCTACGTACTGCTTGAGTCTCAGCTCCGTGTAGTTGAGGGGTGAAGGGTACGGGTGAGGTATAATGAATGAGTGACGTCACTCATTCATATTTAGGTATATTTTTCAGCACACTATGCTGAAAAAGAATGGTCCCAGCATACTATTCTGGGAGAACAATTGTTGTATTACTCTGATACAAAACATTCGTTTTCAAACTTTCCGTATTTAACATATTTGTTTGTATTTATTACAATTATTTATTTACATGTTTTGATATAAAATGGTAAGTTCAATATTATGAATCCGACCAAGTTAATAACCCGGTAGGTGTTTCTTAAATTAATGCGTCGGATGATACGAATATGTTTTTGGTCTAGTTAGTACACGCTATCACTACAAATGCAGTAGCTGTGAAACACTACTAATTCATTCATACACTCACTCATTGTCCCGCAACTATAACAACGCATTGCATTCCTCCCAACTACATGGAGCTGGGACTCAAGCAGTAATATTATATTACTTGAAGCCATTATAACAACAAACACTGGAAACAAGCCGAAGTCGATTTCTACTTTAAATGTTTTACGACAGATATTAGTGTTCTGCTATTCAACGGTAATGTTTTCTCTAACATACATTTTATATCGAAAATACACACATCTGTCACATATAAAAATTGGAGCATGTCGTACATGTTGTGAAAAGAAACCTGTCATAATTGTAACCGCCCGTCTATCTACATCGATAGGTTGGTAGGGGCGTTAACAAAAAACAAGAAAGGAAGCTAATAAAACAAATAAATACACTCAAGTTGCGGCTGCACATAAAATATCAATCAAAAGATTTAATAAAACAGTAAAAATCATCAATATAAAAATTAAGAAAAACAAATGAATTAATTTACAATAATAGCTTTACCCAAAAATATTTTAAATTCTGTTTAAGCAAGGCAAGACTTTAAAAATATAAATACAAAAAACTAAGTTATAAAAATTGCCTTTTACCAAAATTTACTTTTACATTAACTGAGCTTAGTAAATTAGATTTAAAAATCAATCTGAATAAATTACAAAACATTATTAACTTTATCAAAAATGTTTGAGTTCAGTTAAACAGAGCAAGACTTTAAACATATAATTTCCAAAAAAAATTTAAATAAATTGTAAAAATTGCTTTTTACCCAAAATTTACTTTAAATATTAACTAATTCTTTGTAAATCGAATTAGAAAAACTCAACCATGATTCAAACACATTAATAGCATTATCAAAATATTTAAATTCTATCAAATAAAAAATTTTAAAAGAAATATACAAATTCAAAAAAAATAGTTAAGTAAATGAAATTACTTTTTCAAAATTACTTTTATCATTTACAGAACTAGTGAATAGATTGAAAAATCAAGAAATATTGACCAATTTCTTTTTTAATAAATAATAATATATATAACAGTGAAAATCCAGCACAGACTGGTAAAACAACAGATAAATTTCGCAAACAGTATAAAAATGAAAGTTTACCAAATACATAATACATTAAGAAAAGTTATACAACATTTTATTGTTTTTAAGCAAGCTACCTTGGTGTTCTTAATACAAATATAAAAATAAAGATAGATAATAATAATTTGGACAATAATAAGTTTCACCATACTAGGTACATCTGTATGTAAAACGTTGATTATTCAGTTAGAACATGTTTGAGACTGAAAGTTTTGACGCAATAGGCTTTTCCAGAAGTTTAATTAATAAATAATTACATACCGTCGCTGTTGAAGTTTAGCAAATACCTCCTGTAAGTTAAACCAGGACGAACTCAGTAGCCTTTGCATTTTTACGTGTCTTGTTGTTTAACAGGTGAAGAATTCTCTCATAATAAAATTTAATCGGTATGGTTATTGAAAGGGAATCAAGCCCCGATAATAGCAACAATGTTTACCTCAGAGAGACACAGTTCAAGTCTAACAAACACGCAAAAACACTTTAAGTCACTAGTAACCCGTAAGAGTTCTCAGTTCCAGAATGCTATCAGCCAATCAACTTTCCAAAATTTAAATTGGGCAAAAACGAATTACAAAATTTATTTTCAAACTGATTGCAGAATCCAAAAAACTTTTAAAAATGAATACGGAAACCGATAAATTTGATGCCGAAAACAGACTGTTCAATCATAATAAATAAAAGAAGATATAAAAGCAATAAAACTTTTTCACTAAAAAGAATAAAATAAAAAAAATAGGCCCGTAACATTACGCAGTTGTAATGCACGTGCTTACATTTCGACAGTTGAAACACAACTCTACTTGTAACAGGAAAGTATTCAATAAATAATTAGAAATAGGCCACCGCAAGTACAAACAGCTGATGAGTAGTAAATAGAACAACCGCCGTTATACGAAATTTGATATTAAATAAGTAACGGCCTGAAAATCAGACGTTACATAATGATTATAAATATGATTGGACAGCCTGACATATGGATGTTTTATAATGTACGACATCTCGACTATGTCATACATTTTTTTATTTGAAAGGTTATAGACCCTGAATAAAATAAGGAAAAAAAGTTGATAATAGATTAATATGGAAATGAATTTTCCTGGAAGGGAACTAAGGAAGAGAAAAACGGGATGTAAACAAAAAATTACTAAATTAATATGATGAATTATAAATGGGGAAAAAATTAGAGCCAGAATTTACATTAATCAATCAATCAACTTCAAACACCTCTACCGTTATATTCTAAACCGTCTACCCTACAAAAATATCTATTAAAACACATAAATATCCATATGGGATTTTTCATTTTTTATTTATTTTAGAGTTTTATATAATATGAGGTCATTAGCGACTAGATGGGGGATTTGTAACTTAGTAATGATGTAATAATTAGTATGGTATACATCTGACCTTAGCCGTGAAACTTTCAATTTTTCAATTCAGCATTACATTATAAATAATCCATCTATCAGCATAAAATCAACATTTCATTGCTTTATACAATTTTTTACAATTGAGGAAGTATGCGTGACAGATGCCCATAACGGGCAGGTGGAGTGTTAAATTAATTGCACTCGATCTGTTTGTTCCAGGGCTACAAAAAATAGTTCTGTTTCTTATCACATAGTCAGCCAATTATTATGACTGAACTATTAAAGAATAGAAGAGGTAGAGGTGTAAAAGACACTAGTCAGAGTTATCATCTCTAAGCGTAATGAATTTCACTATACAGCCAGACCCTGTGGTGAATGAAGTGAAGGTGTCATTTGCAGGGTGGAAAGTGGGTGCTTTTCGGAGGGCCTGGCATGCTGATCAGTATACTCTTTCAACTCAGTGAGGAAGGCAATCGTAAATCACCTCACTCCTCATTTTTACTTAGTAAAACCTCTAGAGGTTGAAACCAGCCTTTCGGCTGTTGACCTAAATACCAACACATGCGCGACAGAATGACCAATGAAATTACGCCAGCTGACAAGAGTGACAAATATACCAGAACAACAATCATAATGCAAATGATAAGTACAGGTCATCTTGTAAAAGCTGAGTGCCGCAGATCAATATTAAAATAGTATCTAAAAGAATGACACCCCAGAACAACTGGGTAATACATTAAGAAAGACCAAAAACAAGTTTGTGTAAAATGATAGCAAGAACTCAATGGAGCAGTCAGACAAAGGAAAGAGCTAGATGGGGACAAGTTAAATAGGTGTTTACCAAAAGATGGAGTGAAGTGTATTGAAAAAAATGTCTATTTGAACATATTATTCGGGTCAAATATACAGTTCTAGAACTCGCAGCATGTCTGACTGAGTTTAAAATACTTTTGCCCATAACAGGAAGGTGGAGTATTAAATTATTTTCACTTGATCTGCTACAAAAAATAATTCTGTTTCTTGTCACAAGGTCAGCCAATTATATGACTGAAGTATTTAAGAACAGAAGAGGTACAGGTGTAAAGGATACTAGTCAAGAGTTATCTCCTCTGAGAGTAATGGATTTCATTTTACAGCCAGACCCTGGGGTGAATAATAATAATAATTTATTTCCATTATATTACATTACATAAAAAATTACCATAATACAAAATGTGTTAAACCGTACAACTGTACTATTTTGCTAGAGGTGGTGGCACTAACCACTAAGCTACGGATGAAAAATACATTTATAGTTATACAATCATCAATTATACTCACCGGATTCCAGGTTTCTGGTTAAAATCCTAGTAAAGGTAGTTTTATTAGGATTTGAATACCAGACAGAGGCTACCGGTGAACTTCGATGGTTGACGTCCAATTAATCATACCCTCTAAGGAATGGTCGGCCTGAGTCTGTAAAAGACGACAGGTCATACATACACATCATCCTCATCTCAGTTAGTACGTTTTGCATTCTACTTATTTATTTATTTGTTTATTTTTTTATTTAAAGTAATAAAATTTATTCTTTTAAAATAATAAAAGATAAAGTAATAGGAATTGTCAAGAAGGTAGAAGGGATAAATTTCATAAAAATTGAGGTAAATGAAGAGATTAGAGCACAATAAATAATTAGAGGTTATAAATACTAAATTGGATCCTTAAAATAATCTAATATGCTTGAAAGAAATCTAACAATAAGTCTTTTTACAATTTTGATTAATTCCCGTAAAGTTTTCTTTTTACTGTCATCCTCCATTTTATCAACCGAAAATGAATTGAAAGTCCTTAGGTCTCTATAATTGAAAAAAAACTTTCCCTTGGATTAACTTTACCGCCAAATTAGCCTAGTACTTTTTCAAGAAAACTTTTCTGATTTCAGTAGCGACTTGAATGATCTATTATCAGAGATTTTACTAATTTATTTCAATCTGACAAAGTAAAACTCTTTAATATATTTTTTAGAATTATATTTTAATTAAATTTATTAATTAAGTTAATACGTAACTTTTGTGACTTCAATAGAACTCTGACAACGTTCAGTCCTACAGGGAATTTCTGGTGATATTAGTTTGGTTCCCACGTACTTGTTTAGCGGTACAAACTGCAAATACTTTAATTACTTAACCATTCCTCTCCTGCCATCTTAGTGTTGAGGTTAGATATTAAATTCAAAAACTTTCATGTGTCAATTATCTATACCAATGTACATATCAATGGAAAATTCTAAGAAATTTATAGACAAAATATAAACTATTTGACTTCCTCGTGCTATACTTATGTAGTAGACTGTAAAACGAATTTGTTTTAATAATACCAAAATCTTAGACTAATGAACAATATTTTTCTAACCTAAGTTACTGCAACAATATTCTTAAAAGTTAAAAGTTCATAATATCAACTATTGTATTTTTCCTAATACGTATGTACATTTTTATGTCGTGCACTACACTATACGAGGTGTGGCTATTAAATAACGAAACAGACGTTGTAAAAAACTTTATTTTCATTTCATACATAATCACTTATTGCCACCTTCAATATATACTCCTCTAACTCTGCAACTCTCCATGGAAATTTTCCATTGTTGGAAACGGTGCTGGAAGTCATCTTCTGTCAGCTCCTTCAGGACGCGTGCCGCTTTCGCTTTTACAGCTTCCTCAGACTCAAATCTTGTCCGTTTTAATGCAGATTTCACCTTAGGGAACAGGTACAAGATAATAAAATATGATTAAACGTGGTTTTTACTTATGATCCAGAAACTAAGCGCCAATCCATGCACTAGTAGAGCCGAACTTCACCGAAAGCCAAAAAAGCTCGAATGAGCAAGTCAAAATTTAAAGCAATGATGATTGTTTTTTCTATATCCATGGTATTGTGTACCTTCACTGGATTCCTGAAGGTCAAACAAATAATCAACATTACTACCTTGAGGTACTTTCTAAACTACGTCAAAGAGTAAGGTAAAACGCCCTGAAATGTGGAAGGACAAATCATGGGTTCCCACCAAGACAATGCGCCAGCTCATTCCGCGTTATCTGTCAAGAGGTTCCTGGCCAGGTACAGCATCTCAGTGTTAGAACATCTACCTTATTCACCAGATCATGCACCATGTGACGTCTACCTGTTCCCTAAGGTGAAATCTGCATTAAAAGGGACAAGATTTGAGTCTGTAGAAGCTGTAAAAGGGAAAGCGGCACGTGTACTAAAGGAGCTGACAGAAGATGACTTACAGCACTGTTTCCAACAATGGGAACTTTGCATGCAGCGTTGTAGGGATAGAGGAGGAGTGTGTATTAAAGGTGGCAATAAGTGATTATGTATAAAATTAAAATAAATTTTTTTACACAGTCAGTCTCGTTATTAAATAGCCACACCTCGTAAAAGTATTTTTGATTGTAACTGTATATTTACGTAAAGGGTTTCTTTCCCTTGATCTGGCGCACTGCATTTGACTTGTCAAGAAGTTGTAGAGCTTTGACGTTCACATGTTGATGGTGCCTTTCTCTAAGTTACTGTGCAGATCTCCTTATTTCATATAAGACAAATTCTACCTTCAAGTTTTTATGAAGGTCTATATTTCTGATCACCCATAGAGCGTTGACTATGTTTCTCAATACTTTTTAATTTGAACCCCTAAATTATTTCGATGTTACTCTGACTGGCGCAACCCCATAGCTGTTTACCATACATCAGATTCTAGTTTCAGAATCTGTTCTAGATTAGACGCTTATTATGGGTTGAGAAGGAGGAGTTTCACATGATTTTTAAAAGGATAAATATATGAATATGTGTGTTATTTCCCCGAGTAAAAAAAAATTCGATTGGATAAAAAAACTTTAAATAACTTCTCCTAACCGATCATAAACGTATTTTTGAAATTAAGAGTTCTTATGATTCTTAAAAAATACAAATTTCATTTTTTACAAAAAACGATTCTAATGATTTTGTTTAAACTCCTACATTTATAATGTTTACTGGTATTATCAAGAATTTATGAATCTAATGAAAATTTGAAGGAGCTTTTTTCTCAATAAAGATCGGGTTTTCAAAAATCATGACCTGGCAGATCAATTTATAAAAGAACGATTGATTACATTTAAAATTTTAAAATAGGCTAAAATCTTACAACATTTGTGTAATTGAACTGCACTTATTTAAGCCAGAGTGTGTAATTTTAAATGAAACACCGCTGTAAATTAAGTTGTTTTCATAGAAAGACATTTAAATTAGTAAGGCATTATTGCGAAGAAAATGTACTTTTAATCCCGTTTCTTACTTAAAATCATAAATTGCGGCTAAACAAAAATTTCGAGAGAAATAATATTTTTAACGGTATTTTACTATAAAAAATATTCCATATAAAGTTAATACAAATACGTCAGTTTCCACATTCTTTATACTTCATCTTGGCCAATGACCTGTAATTTATTTTTACAAAATTTCCTTTCCATATACAGATATTTGGGTCGAACTTTAGAAAAAACCTGATGTGGAATGGACTAACATGTACATGTCAATCACACAAAGATTCATATGTATACAGTGAAACTGAACAATATCATTCTTTCTCGTATTCTCAAAGTAACTGAGAATTTTACATCAGCTCATCTAGATCTATAAATATCAGGTTTCCGAAATGAGACTATGTCATATGTTTCGTTTACAAACAAAGGCATTCAAATTTTTCGTTTCACATTAAAATTACTATGTTATTATAGAAATGATACACATGTAAATGTGCCTAACTTTCAATACCGTACGTAGCAAATACAATAGAAGCCTTTTATTCAAACAGGCTATTTTGTAGTAAGAAGAGAAATCAAAAGAATTGACTTGTAAAATGATTTCATGCGACTTTTTTAACCAACAGTCCAGCCAAAGGCTTAACAAAAGGCCTAAAAATATTACTAGAAATGAGTCATATTAATTTTCCTTGCCCTATATGAATATAAAATAAGAAAGAAAATTATTGTTTTCATGTCGATTTTCACTCGAAATACACGTTTTCAGACTCTCTGAACCCAAAAACCTGTTTTTCTTCGAATGAATTTTGTGACTGTGTGAAGAAAATATCTCAAAAATGGTAGAGTATTACTTATAAAATTAAAATTTTGAATTTACGTTAAGTATTACTACTAGAGGCCAGACATGAACATTTTTATCAAGATCGGTCAATATTGAAAGTATTAATTTATTAGTTCAAATTTTCAATTTTTTCAAAAACGGCTTCCACGATTTTCTTTTAAATCTTCTAATTTACTACATATTTTTCCTTTACAAGATAGCGTAAGCACTCATATCTGCTGAAATTTTGTGAGGTTGTCCTATCATGGTATTTTTTTTAAATTTTGGCCTTAATATGCATTTTACTATAAATGTTTATGAAACCAAAGTTATAATTAACTTAAAAAATTACAACTTCTAATTAGCGATTTTTTTATACAGAGCGTAGTTAAACGTTAATTAGTGAATTTTTAATTGAAATCGGTAAAAAATAGGTGTTTTTTAAGAATTTGTTTAAGAACCAATTAGTTTGGATTAGCAGGGTTTTTGTGTAAAGTATTAAACTTCTTCATGAGGAAACGTTCGTTTAGATTTAACTTTTTAGCGTATACAATTTTATTGTTAGCTCATAACAGGCATGTGGAGTGTTAAATTATTATTTGCGCTCGTTCTGCTAGTTCGAGAACTACAAAAAATAATTATGTTTCTTATCACATGGTCAGCCAATTATATAACTAAAGCATTTAAAAAAAAATAAACCCACCGGGTTGGTCTAGAGGTAAAGTCGTCACCAAAATCAGCTGTTTAACAGCTGATTTTCGCAGACGAAGGTTCCTGGTTCAAATCCTAGTAAAGGTATTACTTTTATACGGATTTGAATGCTAGACAGTGGTTACCAGTGTACTGTGGTGGTTGGGTTTCAATTAACCATACTCTCTCAAGATTGGTCGACCTGAGTCTGTACAAGACTACACCTCATTTACACGTCATACAGATCATCCTCATCTCATTGGATCATGGGGTTGCTTATTGTTCTGAATTGAACAGATTGCAACGTACACACATTAGGGAATAAAAAAAGAGATAGAGGTGTAAAAGACACTAGTCCAAATTATCTCCTCTGAGAGCAATGAATTTCAATATACAGCCAGACCCTGTAGAGAATGAAGTGAAGGTATCATTTTGCAGGGTGGCATGCTGATAAGCGTACTTTCCCACTCAGTGAGTTAGGCAATGGTAAAGCAATTCACTCCTCGTTGTACTTAGTAAAGCCTCTGACGATTCACACCGGCTTTCGGCTGACGATCTACCTATGGCCTGTATATATAAATGATGACGGCTGATGACAATAACAATTTTTATTATCATTAAACAACTACTTCAAAATCTGTCAGTAAAAGAATAATAATTTATGTAGTTTATAAAAAATTGCTATTTATCGTATTGTTAATAACTATGATAATTACATTAAATGTTTATAATTGCTTAGAACCATATTAAAAACTTCATTATAATTAAATTTGAATTCCAGCAAAGCTGGTATTTAAACTGAATGAAGATTTATTTTAAACCAAAAGATTTAATCAAATCTCTTTAACCTGAGGATTTAAATTCTTCTTCGTTTTCTTGAAAGACTGCCATTGTTCTATGACCCAATTTAATTTTTAATTTATCAAGCGTTTTTAGTTTAAAGAAATGATAAATACTGTAATTGCATTTTTCTCTGTGATTGTAAAAATTATACAACTAGCGAATGCGATGGTTGTTGATGATGATATTTTTGTTAAATGACATGATAAGTATGAGAGGGTAGGGCTCCCATTGGTCTCTCCTCAAGAATATTTATATTCTGAGTTTTTATAATATTTACTAAATTGTTATATTAACCCGCCGGGTTAGTATTGTGGTAAAGCGAGTCAGCTGTTTAATAGGTGATTTTCGGAGACAAAGGTTCCGTAGTTCAAATCCTTGTAAAGATAGTTACTTTTATACGTATTTGAATACTAGACAGCGGTTATCGGTGTACTTTGATAGTTGGGGTTCAATTAATCATACTTTTTCAGAAATGGTTGGCCTCAATCTGTCCAAGGCTACACCTCATTTACACGTCATAAGTATCAACCTCATCTCATTGGATCAAGGGGTTACGTATTGTTCTAAATTTATATAAATACAAAAAATATATACACATATAGAAAAAGAAAAACTAGTTTTAATAGTGTAAATAACAACAAAATCTCTACGAAAATTTTTAAACTACAATCATTGAACGTTGTAGGCTGACTTAACCATTTTTCGCATTACTATATGGGCCGATGCGATTGACACGTGACGCTTAAAAGATTAATTATTAATTAATTCAGGTTCAGGACTATAAAAAATAGTTCTGTTACTTATCATATATTCAGCAAATTATATGACTGAAGCATTAAAAAAACAGAAGAAGTGGAGGTGTAAAAAATACTAGTCAGAGTTATCTCCTCTGAGAGTAATGAATTTCATTAAACAGCCAAACCCTGTGGTGAATGAAGTGAAGGTTTAATTGCAGGATGAAAAGTAGATGCATTTAAGAGTGCCCGGCATGCTGATAAGGATAAGTTTCCACTAAGTGAGAAAGGCAATGGAAAACCAACCACCTTAATCCTCGTTTTACTTAGTGAAGCTTCTAGAGGTTCAAACCAGCCGGTGATCACCTGAATAACAACCACAACAACATTCCAATATGTAAAATGAACGAATTTAACTCTTTTGTATATCCTGGTGATGCAGAAAACAAACTGAAATATAGTGACTAAAATAGATGAAAGTGAGAGAGTGAGTGTCGTTCAGTGACAGGGAGAGGGGAATTAGGCTACGGTTCCCTTCCACGCCCCGCTGACAGTATGTAAATATTTTTAACCCGACATTTCCCTTGTAGTATTTATAAACAGTTCCGACGGAGGTGGAGGGTTCTTTGTTGATACCGGATCAAGTGACCCGGCGGCGGGTTTTTGGTTTGTAGGTGGTTGCGGCCTCCTTGGGGCTAGACGAGGACGCCTCAATTGAGTTCAACACTACTTACCCATCGCAAGGGAATGAACATGAGTTTTTCTCACCACCTCGGATAAAAATATATAAGTTATATATATAGTGACAAGTAAATAATATATTATGAAATGCTTTTTGTTATGCAGAACAAAAAATTGTGAAGTGACTAAAAAACCAAATATCGTGTGAAATGATAGATTATTTTATGATGAGGATGGGAAAGTGTCAAGGTTTTAGAATGAAGATACAAAACTGATAGATGTGACATTCTAATATATGAATATATTAAAAGGTACGATTGGAATTGTTAAAAAATGAAAAAGAAATCTGGTCAAGTAGAATATTTAAATGACAACCAACATAATGTACGAGTAAAAAAGCTTCAAAATACAAGATACGATCATAGGAATAATTTAAATAGTGAATATTTGATAAGAAGAACATCATCAACAATAGAAATGTGATAAACAAATTCATGAGTTATCATAGACTAAAAAGTGTCATAAACAACCTACAATGAAGATAATTTGATTCTACACAAAAATATGTATTCGGATATACAAAATGCATTTATTCTCCTTCTCAAGTTAATATTTTTGAATTTAAATAATAGCAAAAAGTGCAATTCAATTTCCCTTAATATTTTATACCCAAAATAAATAATAACAATGTTTCTGACACAATTTATTTCAAAAAATCTCTCTCAAAATACTAAAAATGTATACCTGATAACTACGATGATTTTTTATTTAATATTTCAATTTACTTCGGTGTGCCTGTAAACTGTATATGGTAACGGATGTCTCATTCGTTTCTGTAGGAAATAAACTATTTTTTAACCTGAAAATAGGAAATATTTTGACTTGAGTTACTTTACTCAAATACCAATTCCCTTAACCCTTGAAATCATTTCAACTTCATATTCATTTTTCATAACCTAGAAACTGTTGATGAATTTTATCTCATAAAATAAAATTAACATTTAAAACTAGAAAGACGGGAAAAATACGGTTCATGTCACATAGTAAAATGACATTGGATACTTAAAAGAACCGCATTGTTAGAATTTATTATAATAGACTCCTTTGAAAACTGTCACGGTATACTTCTAAAAATATAAAAAATGTACATTATGTTACTAGCAGAATTTTTATATTGTACCTGTAGTACAAACGTAAATGTTAATATTGTACGGAGTTTGGAAATACGTTCGCATATATTTAGTGTATATTTCATTTTTATGAAGTCAAAATTCGTTTGATTTTATTACGCCCTATGCAAATTTATACGATAGTAAATTAATGTTTGTGTAGTTATCTTTTTACTTTCTCTAGCCCTATGCAATAGAGGTAAGGACATCACTCGAAAGGTTGGTTTGAACCTCTAAAGTGGTTTGCACGTTCAGTTGACACAATGGGAATTATGGGAATTATATAAAATTATGGGAATCGTCACTGCTATTAGCGCTACTAAAAACGTCAATTAAAGGCATTTGCATGCGTATATAAATACATTTTTTAAACCTCTGTACAACACATATTTTTTAAAGTAGAACTACAATTTAAGTTTTGCTTGACAAAAAAAATTATGTATTATGTAGAATGTTTAATGAATTGTAAAAACTGTAGAAACATTTTTTTTTTATTAAGGGGGGTTAAAATGAATATCTTATCTATTTTACTGAAGACCTGCTAATGCCTTCTCCATATTCCCTCACCACACTTTCTAAACACTGCGTAATAAATGTAAACAAATGAAGCAATCGGTAATTACGAATCTAAAAAACTTTTCCAGTAAAGATATCGAAAAAATATTTCACCTTTCGAATCCGCATATGAAGTTGATTGAGTATAAACTTATAGTTTAATTATTAATTAATAGTCATATAGACATCATAAAGACTACATTATAAAGGTTTGTTATGGTTGGGGCGCGGAGGAGCGGAATATTATTGATTATGATGGCACTGATTGATCTAAAGAGCCAATGTTTTTGTATGTGCTAGTAGCAGTCAGAGCCTCATAAGAAACACATTGTCCTATACTGCTCCGTTGTGTCAACTGAACGTGCAAATGACTATAAAAGCTTTACTAAGTAAAACGAGGAGTGACGTAGTTTACCTCTCCCTTCCTCACTGAGTGGAAAAGTATATTTATCAGCATGCCATGGTATTTAAAAAGCATCTACTTCCCACCCTGCCAACTGCCACCCCTTCATTCACTAAAGGGTCTGGGTGTATAATGAAATTCATTACTTTCAGAGCTGATAATAGTAACTAGTATCTTTTACACCTCTACCTCTTCTGTTCTTAAATACTTCAGTCATTTAATTGGCTGACCATGTGATAAGAAACAGAAATATTTTTTGTAGTTCTGGAACTAGCAGATCGAGTGCAAATAATTTAACACTCCACCTGACTGTCCTGTGCAAGACAAAAGTATATAAATTAACAAAAGTTATAAAAAGTTAAAAAACAACTTTTATTTATAATTTTTTTACAGCGCTTAATTTAGCGTTAATTAGTGATTTTCTATATTTTTAAGTACTGCAGAGGTTTATTTTTATTTAGCGTAATTCACTCACGATGATTCCAAAATTTCGACAGTAAAGGAGCTAACTGCGTCCTGTTATAGTACATTTCACGAAAGACTAGATGACCATCCAAACCAACTATCCTGTGATCTAGCTACAAGGAACTTCCCAACTGTGCGACGTTTAAAGCAAAAATGGTGTAGAGACCTCTTGGTCTAAATAACGAACAATACCCGAAGTTTTAAACGGAGAATGTATCACTGGGTACCTCTTCTCCTTAAAGTGAATTTCCCCACCGCCATTTAAATATCATATACGGAAAGGTTGTACAGCTCATTTTAAATAATGATAAAGTCGTAAATTAGTAGTAAAAATACTAGAAACGAATGGTTACTGAAAGGACCGAAAGTGACAATGACAAGGCGATTGAGTGTTTTTTCCATATGAGCAATGAAAAGTATAAACTCTCGTCTGATGTGAGCCTGTTTGTTGCTTTTTTGGAAACAATATTTGTACCCTAACTGATTTACGAATCAAAAAGATATATGTACATTTTATTGACAATGAATTAGTAATTCATCGTCATGGGCCATTTAGTCGTTCTCAATCGTGGTTATTGATCTTTCATGTGTTATATGGGATGCCATTAAAGCGATATCATCGTCAATTTGAATAAACTTTTTTAATTTACATAGAAATCGTAACTTGCATTTGAAATGTAATACAACAACTGATAATTAAGCCATTGTAATTTTTTTTTGAAAGGTTTGGATGAAAATAATCAGAATTACAATATTGAACACCTTTATGGTTAAAATTTTTATTTTTTTTTTTAACAGTATAGTTTTTCTTTTGCAATCAGTTAATAAATACAATAACTTTAAGCAAATATGAGAAAATCTGAGTAATGTCCTTAGAATTAAAACACAAACGACACTCAGTAGTGTGTTTGAAAAAGACCGAACTGTGAAGAAACAAAAAATATATCTATACAAAATCAAACTTGATGAACCGTGAATCAACATCCCGAAACACAAAGTGTTAAAGTTAGAGATGACAATGACGATGGTAGAGATGAAAACGACGCCAATTATGAGATGCTGATGATTAGGAATTGAAGTAGAAAAGATGGAAAAACAATTAAATGACTAACAAAATCGTAGAGGTAAGTCCAATGGTTTAAATCGTTTCAGTCTGTAAGTATCTTCGCTGTTGTCAAGGAGGCTAATCGCTAATGGATTCTGATGGTCTTCTAGTTTTTGTAAATGTTTTTCGCTATGTTGTTTAATTTCTTCTTTTATGAAGGGCAGGTTTAGGTCATTGTGTAGTATTTCATTTGTTACGTACCATGGGGCTGCAGTGATCAGTCTCAGGCATTTTGATTGAAAGCGCTGCAGTATTTCTATATTTGATGAACTAGCTGTACCCCATAGCTCTAACCCATACGTCCAAATTGGTTTGAGTATTACTTTGTATACGAGTATTTTATTTTCAAGGGAGTGTTGAGACCTACTGCCTAAGAGCCAGAATAATTGACGTAACTTCAGCCCAAGTTGCTTTCGTTTCGCCCATATATGACTTCTCCACGTGAGTCTTCGATCTAGATGTAAACCCAGATATTTAACTTCATCCTTCTGTGGGATTACAGTACCGTTCAAGCTGACCACTGGACATGTTGGTTTCTTTAATGTAAATGTTACGTGCGTTGACTTATCCTCATTAATCTTCACTCTCCATTTCTTACACCATTCGTGAATGTTGTCAAGATGGGTTTGTAACTTCTCCGAGGCACATGTCGGAGAAGCGTCCGCCGCCAAAATCGCTGTGTCATCTGCGAACGTTGCCGTCATTGCAGATTCATGTTCTGGAAGGTCGGCTGTATAAAGCGTGTATAAGAATGGGCTCAAAATGCTGCCTTGAGGAACGCCGGAATTCAATAAGTAGAAATTGGAAAAGACATTATCATATTTAACTTGGAAGAAACGATTTAAAAGGTAGTTTTTAAAAATCAAGAAGTAAGGATATTCTAGTTCCATTTTAATTTTGTATAACAGACCTAGATGCCAAACTTTATCGAACGCCTGTTGAATATCCAAGAACACAGCTGAAGTAAACTTCTTTAATTCTAAGCTCTTCTGAATAAGTTTGACTAGTCTGTGGACTTGTTCTACAGCCGAGTGTTGTTCACGAAACCCGAATTGATGATCTGGAATAAGTTTATACTCTTCTATAAAAGGTTTTAAACGATTTAACAACATTTTCTCAAATACTTTAGAGGTAATTGGAAGCAGGCTGATTGGTCTATAGGAGCTCGGTCGTAAAGGATCCTTGCCTGGTTTAAGGATCATAATCACCTGGGCATATTTCCATTGAGCAGGAAAGCATCCGATGCGTATAATAGCATTAAAAATCGCTGTAAGTAACAAGAACGCTTTTTTAGGCAGTTGTTTCAAGATTTCGCCTGTTATTAAGTCGTATCCTGGTGCTTTCTTCCGGTTAAGATTATTTTTGATAGTCCTCTCAATTTCTGCAGGGCTGAATGGTTTGATGGGCGGAGACATCTGGAAGGGCGCCTCTAGATATTCCGTAATTTCGTCAGTAAAATTTTGATCATGAAGTTCGTTCGGCTTGAAGACTTCTACAAGATGCCTAGCAAATATATCAGCCTTTTCTGCTGGAGTTCTTGCCCAGTTTCCGTCTCCGATATTTAGTGGTGGAACCATCATCTTTTGTTGTTTCAAAAATTTTGTAGCCTTCCAGAGAGAGTAATCCGATGCACTGGACGGAGAAAGATTAGATAGTTTCTCTTGGAAGGAGGCGTTCTTAATTTCGGAAAGCACTCTTTTAGTCTTCTCGAGGCTCTATTAAATCGTCTTTTATCGTCTGGATGTTTAGTGTTATGCCAAATGCGTCTCAGTCGTCTTTTTTCAGCAATTCTTTCCCGGACATTTTCAGGATAAAAATGCTGTCTCGTAGGGTTGTCCTTAACTGGTGTAGATTCCCAGGCTGACTCTTGTATTATTTTATTGAAATGTTTGATCGCATCTTCAATTTCACTTACCGTTTTCAACGAGACATTCAATGTAATTTTGTTTTCTATTAGCAGTCGGAAATATTGCCAGTCAGTATGTTTGTTATGTAACGTCGGAGGTGGTTCTTTAATAATGAGCCTTGAATTAATTATTGCTATGACAGGTGTATGATCTGATGATAACTCAAGACTAGCTTCAAGTTGCACTGAATTTTGAGGAACATTTTTTGCGATGAAAAAGTCGAGGAGGTCAGGCCGCCGGTTAGGATCAGATGGCCAGTACGTAGGTTCTCCTGTTGACAATGTGTTCAAGTTATTTTGTCGTACTACGTTATAAAGTGATCGGCCTCTAGGATTAGCGAGTCTGGATCCCCACAGTTGGTGCTTGGCATTGAAGTCACCACCGGCAATAAACCTATTCCCTAAAGAATCAAAGAAATTCGTAAATTCAGCTTCGGTTATCCTATGCCTGGGAGGACAATACACTGCTGACAGTGTGAGAAAACCGTATACGTCTTTCACTGCAACACTAGTAGCTTGCAACGAAGCACTTTCAGACTTCTGAAGCGCATAATGAGTAATATTATTCCTTATAATTACGGCTGTTCCGCCATGTGCTCTTCCGTCGGGGTGATTTGTGTGATACAAAGAATAGCCTGGACAACTAAAGAAACTCTTGTCTGTAAAATGGGTCTCTGAAATTAAAACTATATCAAATTTATTTAATTTAATGAAAGTGATGAATTCATGATAATGCTGAACCAAACCATTAGCGTTCCATAGAGAGATTTTGTATATAAAATCCGGCATTTAGTTTAATTTTGAAGCGATGATGGTGAGAAGATTTAGTAGTGTGGCCATTTGCTCTGCTTGTTTCTCAATAACTTTTCTCAACTCCTCAAAAGAGTTCTGAAAAAACTTCATATGATCTTCTTGCATCGCGAAAGTTGTTGGTCGGTTAAAATTAACATGACAAAAGACTGTAAAACGATGATCTCGATGCGATTCCCGAATTTTCATGCAAATATTTCGTATTTTTACTTTCTTTTGCTTTATATGGAAATGTAGTAATAGGGAAGGAGTGTATTGTTTTCATGTCGTTTTTTCGTATCGAGGTTTTACTGAATATACCTGGATATATGTACACGTTTTCAAGCCGCTAAACCTAAATATCATGTTTTTATTGGTTGGTCTGTATATGTGTGTGTGTGTGTGTGTGCGTGCGCGCGCGCGCGTGTGAGTGAGTGAATGTGTGAAAAATTATCTAAAGAACGTAACATTGTACAAAGTTGAAACTCGGGATTGAAGTTAGGTACCACTATGAAATCCGACACGAATATTTTCATCAAAATCGGACAACGAAACTTTTAATTTTTTGCCATTTTCTCAAGAACAGTTGTTCTACAATATTATATTTAAAATTACTTCATTAACTACCTACACTTCTCATTCTACATAAAATAGGGTAAGCACCATGTCAACTGAAATTCTTGAAAGTAAAGAATTCTCTTGTGGTAAAAAAGGGTTTTCTTAAGATTGCGGCTTTAATATTCATTTTAAGGAACAGCGTATGAGTAAATTTCTACAAATTAAAACCTATCGTCTTTTATTTTAAAACATATTTTCTACAACGCTTAGTTTAGCGTCAATTATTAATTTTCTGTATTTGGCTTATCAAAATTAGTAAAAATAAGTGATGGGTCCCGTAGTGGTATCTAACTTAAAGTTCCAAGTTTAAACTTCATACTCTATTTCGTTCTAAAATTATTAATATTTCAAACTACGTAAAATAATTATACAAAAAAAATTAAAATAAATAAGTAACAGGCTAAAAATGTTTTATTACTGTAGTAATAAAACAGATGCTTTATTACACTGAGATGCACAATTTTTACATGATTTTCAATGATTTTTAAAAACAAAATTTAGATTAAAAAAAAGTTAAATTGCATAAAATATATTTTTAGTTGAATTTTTATGGAAGGGCTTTAATAAAAGCCCTCTCCTTCATGTTATTGTGTATTATATCATTCACTTATGGTAGCTTCTTTCTTATTGTGTATATTTTATTAAATATAAAAAACTTGTTCTTGACATATTTTGCTCAAACACACAGACCAATCCGTAAAAACATGTTGTTTACATTAAAATCTTAATATCTGGTGAAAAATAAATTTAGAGAAATCGAAATGAAAATAGTACTTTCCTTTCCTATATTTCATACAAGTCAAGAGAAAGTAAAGAATAACTTAAATAAATTTAGTTTGCATTCTTATTCTTTTTAGATCAAATTATAATTTGGTTTGGTTTTTAAAAAATGTGTGAATATTTTCTTAATGTTCATGCAATTCTATGGATAATCAGGGTAGATAAATATGTTAGTTCCTGAAAATTTGTTGCTTGGGCTTAGAATTTTCAGCAAATGACCTTCCAAGCACCACTAAGTACTGCAATCAATATAACATCAGCCCTAATATTAAGTAACATTATATTTACATTTGTTTTGTAAAAACTTTCTTTACACGCCACCTAACTTTATTTAATATTAGGCCTACACCTGTTTTTAGAAATACTATTTCAAAGAAGTCGTTTTGTATTTTGTAACCAATAAAAATGTTTTTATTTCTTTTTGTAATTTTAACCTTGATCAAAGAAACTTTACATTTTACAGTTCCATAGTATATTTTCACGCGTTTCTTTTCTGCCCAAAAAATTATATAATATTGTAACACCTACCTAGGTTCGTTCGGGATCTGGGTATAATAAATAATAAACAGCATTCCTTCAACTTACAAAAATTAAAATTTATTCACAAAATTATAAATTGTATTTAAGTAAGCAATTTAAATTTAAGCCATTTATGTAAGCACTAAGCAAAAACACGAGGTTGAGATTTTATAAAACATTAGCAGTGCCGACTCTATTCTATGGCAGTGAAACTTTGGTGCTATCAAAGCGAGAGGAGAGTAGATTGCAAGCATCTAAAATAAAATTTCTCCGACATACATATGGGTGTAGTAGAGAAGATCGTAACAGGAATACCGAGATAAGGAAAGAACTCAACATCTTCTCTATAAACGACAACGTATCTCAGAACAGAATGCAGTGGTTAGAGCATGTGAACAGAATGAGGGAGGATAGGATACCTACGCAGACACTGGGCTATAAGCCGGAGGGCTGGAGAAAACGAGGACGCCTGAGAAAGAGATGGGCAGCTTTGAGACGTTTGGAACAGGTAGAGATGCGTAATCCTTGAAAGGCAGAAGAAGAAGAAGAAGATCATTTAAGAACAGAAGAGGTATATAGGTGTAAAGGACACTAATCAGAAGTAGTATCTGCTCTAAATGCAATGAATTTCATTACACAGCCAGACCCTGTGGTGAGTGAAGTAAAGGTGTCATATGCAGGGTGAAGAGTAGATGTTTTCCAAAGGGCTGGAATGCTGTTGAGTATCGTTTTTCACTTAGTGAGGAAGGCATAGTAAACCACCTTACTCCCTGATTGGTCACCACAATCATTAAATCAACCGTAAAAAATATTTAAGTTGATTAAGGAACATTTAAAAGTGACATGAAGTTTGAAAACCGTTGGACTACCTTTAATATTTTACACGGAATCATTCCGAGATCTCCAGCTTTGTAATGCAGCGTAGCCTATTTCTTTAACCACTAGAACACAAAAATGGCTTATTTGTTAGTGTATTTGTCAGGCTGGTTAATTAATGAAAAACGTTAACCTCTTATATTAAATTATATTCTGTTAATTTTATAACGTCAAATTTTATGAAATGCCTAAAATAATACATGATGAGTAAATCAAAATGTACTTATTAAACATGGAGTAAGTACGTGTTTAAAAACAAAACAGAATGTTTTACAAGGGCAATTTTATTAATATTTTACATGTGAAAGCAGATATTTTGTTTTTTTAAATTTTAAATGTTTATTACTTGTAAAACTTTCCACTTTCATGTATAACGTGTTGTATCTGACTGTTTAGGCGTCTCATATCAATGGTATCATTTCAATGATATAGCTTCGTATTCTAAATGACACATAAAAAATTTACTTGGCTTTTATTTTAGACTTCTGAATTCAACGATATCGTTCTCTGACAATTAAAGGAATATAAAAATTTTCTATTTTTGCATTGTTTTTAAAGTTGAATTACATTACTGACGCAACGAAAATGAAACCGTTAGTACTCGCTTAAGGATATACTCGGACCATGTGGTAAACAGTTTTATAGTTTATTATTAAAAGTTTATCTTTTTTGTCATTAATTTTTTTTATTACGTTACTTTATTACACTGAGATGCACAATTTTTACATGATAATTATTTAACGCGTGGTGAGAAATTCTTCTTTTTGGAAAAAAGGTACCCAGTGGTACGTTCTCCGTTTAGAACTACAGGTGATATCCAGTATTCAGACCAAAGGGTCTCTGCTCCATTTTTGCTTTAGACGTCACACGGTTGGGGGGGGGGCGCAGTTGGTTTAGATGGTCATCTATTCGTGTTGGAATTTTGAAATCGTCGTGAAGGGTTTTATTGCTTACATAAAAAGAAACGCCAAAAGCAAGAATTTTGATTGAAATGTCTGCATCGACTTTAAGCCTCTGCTGCTACTTCAAAGAACCGGGCACCATAAGTCCAGATTGGTCTCAAAAGTGTTTTGTATAATATACAAAACACTTATTTACAAAACACAAAATTTTAACATTATTAAATTTTTGGAACGGAGGTTTAATTTTAATCGAGAGTTAACACCTAAAGAAAATATATTCAGAAGTACAGAATTATTATGTTGTTTGGGTTATCAGCCGAAACGCTGGTTTGAACCTCTAGACTAGAGGCTTTACTGTGATTGTGATACGAGAAGGGGGTGGTTTATCATGCCTTCCTCTCTGAGTAGAAAAGTATGATTATCAGCATGCCAGGCCCTCTGAAAAGCATCGACTTTCCACCCTGCCAAATGACACCTTCACTTCTTTCACCACAGTGCCTGACTGTACAATAAAATTCAGTATTCTCAGAGGAGATACTCTGATTAGTGTCTTTTATACTTCTGCCTCTTCTGTTCTTAAATTCTTCAGTAATATAATTGGTTGAACATGATGTGATAAGAAATATAATTATTTTTTGTAGCCCTGGAACTAGCAGATCGCGTTGCAAATGCTTTAACACTCTACATGCCTGTTTTGGACAAACTGAATTATTATACTGATTAAAAGAAACCATTCAACATTAAAATTACCACGTCATTGATTTCCAATTTCATTTTCTTAGAAAATTAAATTTAAACTTCACCAGAACATGCTTTAATTATTGATAACAAAGTACCCTAACAAGCCGTAAGTACCTACCTATACAATTTTAATGGTCGGTAAAGTGTACCTTGAACAAGCCCCTAAACTTAGAAGTACGTAACGACGAGAAAGCTTGTGAATTTCAGGGGAAAAGGACCCGGTAATTGTTCTTTTAATCGCATATTGTTCCAAATCGAATACTAAATCTCACGAATTAGTCACTAATAGGAAAAGATAAAACGGAAAGTGTAAGAGGATTAAATTTTATTGATTTTAGGATTAATTCTTTTTTATCCAGATTAAAAAATGTATTCTTTTCCGTCATTTTAAAACGCATTGACCTAAATTAAATTAAAATTGCGCCAATATTTTCCGCAAAAATGTCAATTTTTATTAATAGAAAACATATTTTTCTTGTCATAATACTACTAAAATTTCTACTCTATTTATTTTTGAATTATTCTTAGTATTAGCGTATATTTTTGTATGATAAGGAAATCATCTGTTACAAAAATCCAATCCTTATATTAAAATAATGTTCATATTTCTCGTGTTATCTTACGTATTATAATTTATATTCAATGTGAATTTTAATTTTCATACTTGCAACAAATGGACATTTTGATAACGTAAAAGTATATTACATAGTAAAAGAGTATAATAACGTAAAAATATTTTTACATAATGTAAAAATCTGGTGTAAAACACTCACACGACTTTCTCTTGCCAATTCAAACAATGGACAATATAACCTAAGTAATAAAACATTAGAAATAAACAAAAAACTAACATCAAATAAACCTAACCTTATTTTAATCATGAGTGAAAAACGAAAAATGAAAATCAACCTCAGATTGGCTTAAAAATACAAAAAATCACTCTTTTACGGTAAACTAGGCTCTGTAAAAAAAAATTCTCTGATTAAAAGTTGTAGATATTTTAATTTTCTATAAATTTATATACACGTTTGTCGTGACATGCATACTAAGGCTAAAATCTTAAAAAATTGATCTTTTACACGTTTTTTCTGAAAAAAGAAACAGGAAATCGCTAATTACCGCTAAACTAAGCGTTGTAACAAAAATGTTTGAAATAAAAGTTGTAGGATTTTAAATTGTCTGCAACTTTGATTAAACATTTTTGCGCTAAAATGCATATTAAAGCAGCAATCTTAAAAAAAAACAATGTTTTACGTGAAAACAGCCTCGTCAAGAATTTCAGCAGACATGACGCCTTTAAATCGGTGTGTAGTGTGTAATTTGAGACATAGTGAAGTGAACCGGTAATTATTCGGAAAAAATTAGACTGGAATGCTTGAATAGTTTTTAAATTACTCACCTTTCCGCAACCAAAAATTTGAATACCGTACATCCAGAAAGGTTTTAAGACAGAATTGTAGAGTAATAATTTATGTTTGAGACGTATGGGTGATTTAGAGTGAAACCTGTATAGTTGTTTCAAACGTAAGTTTAGTTGAGGCCGTTTTGTCTTAATGTGGTGTTTCTAGGTCGTGCGTTGATCAAAATGAAGTCCAAGATAGTGAACAGTAGAATAAAAATATTTAAAGACATTTTCTGTTAGATGTTACAATATTTTTTTTCTTCATTATTTTTATTGTTACTAACTGCTTTGTCAATAAAAAAAAATACTGGTATTCTAAATTTATAGATGCTGGGCATTAACAAGGATTAGTTTTGTTTTCTTCAATATTTACGGCTTAAGGCCATATTATTTGTGTTAAATAATTTTATTTCAAATATAAACGACAACTTTATATTATATCAATGTAGTTGTTACTTAAGTATTGTCAAAAGAACGGATACCAAACTTGAGTTAAGTGATAAAATTTTTTTTATAATATAAATCATTTATTTTCTGTTGGAACATCTTTTTAGAATCTTAAATAGTAATTGAAGTAACACCAAAGGAGTAAATTATTATAAGACCAAATAAAAAAATTGAACAATGAGATGTAAGACAAAAACACAAGCTTCACACTTTTTAGAAGGAAAGTCACAAAACGAATAATTTCAACATCAGATAGGGCACAAAGGTCGGAGCGTTTGAAAAGCTACTAAGAGGATCTCAAGAGACTTGGGTAATGGACTGAGAAGTGTGGTTCTATGAGGACATGAAAATTTACAAAAAGCAACCCTAAAATTTACTAGTTGTATGTACATACTGTTGTAAATTAATATCAATAAAATAAAATTTATGTTAAAAATCTGGGTTTATTACTTACCTTTTTTTGGTTTAACGTCTGATTGTGCAATTACTCCTAATGCAGCCGGTGAAGGATGAAATGATTTCTTTTTTGTAACGTATGAAAATATGCCGTGCCTGAATGGGATTCGAACCCAAGACCGCATGATGAGAGGCGAGCACGTTACCAACTACGCCAATGCGGCCGGCTATTACTTCACCATTAAAAGTAAACACTAGCTTTCAATGTAATGAAAACTATTCCTTCCTTAATTATATTTCTTAAATTAAAATTGATTCTATTCTAAATTAAACATTTTGTGAAGTATTATTTTTAAACTCACTAGTTTTGTTAAAATTTACTGAAAAGTATGAATGGATCTTTTTTGAAAATTTTTGTTTACTACAAAATCCTACTACTAGGAAAAAAGTTAATAGTTTTATTTGTAGAATAAGTAGTTTTTATTACAGATACTCAAAATTTGAAGTTGCTTAAAAACTTTAGTAACAAAATAATAAAATAAAATGGTATTGAATTTTCTCAAGAAACAGATAAAATTTACTGAAAACAAATCTTAAATACTTTTAGTCTGTAAGCGTACAATTTTCTATGAATGTTCTTTAATTGAAATAAACGGTGGAAACTTTTCAGAGTTTTAAAAGTTTTTCCAATTTAGGCCACTTTTATTCGCTGGAAAAGTATTATTGGATTCTAAAATCCTAAAACGGATACCTATATTTTCTATAAAACGAAAATGATCGACAATATAAAAAAATTACTTTACGATACAATGATATATTTGACGGTTAATCAATTCCGCTAAAGAATCGATTATAACTAACTAAACAGTCATAGGTCTATTAGCCAATTAGTGATTTTCTGTATTTTGCTTATTAAAATTGGCATAAAAATGGGATTTTTAATATTACAATTTTAATAGGCATTTGAGGATACAAGTGCATATAATCAAAGCTACAGGAAATTGAAAAATTTATCATAATAATTATAAACATTTTATTCTACAGAGCCTAGTTCAGAGTTATTTATGATTTTCGATATTATTTTTAAGTGGAACAGAGGTTGATTTTAATTTCACACATGACTAAAAATAGGAAGTTTTTAACTTTAAATTGTTTACTCTGATTAAACATAAGTTTTGAGTTTTATTAATTACATTGGCAAGATAAATATGTGAGTGTTTCACCCAAGATTTTTTATTTTTATTTAATTTACCATGCAGTATTTTATGTAAATCTACCTATAAGATTGTAACCAACATAATATCCTTCTCATAATGTACTTATTGTTTCTTTTTATGAATATTTTTTACATGTTCAATTCTTCAATTATTCATTGGGGTACATTCATTAAAGTTACATTTTTGTTGATTTCTTCGTCATTTGTTTAGCATTTAAAATTTTTGTTATATTTTATGGTGGTAATACAGTATTTTATTTACTTTCAGAGTAAAGAATCATAGTCAAAAAATTATTATATTTTACAATAATTAAAATGATTTAATTACTTAAGTTGTGACCAATAATAAAATTTTATAGAATAAATTAAAAAATCTGCTGTGAAACAGTCACGCGACTTTCTCTTGCCAATACCAATAATAAACCATATACCTAACCTAATAGAAAGAAAACATAGAAAAATAAACAAAATAACTAAGCAACCTCAAAAAGCATAACCTAATTTTAATCATGAGTGAAAGACACAAAATGAAAATCGACTTCAGTTTGGCCTAAAAATACGGAAAATCTTTCTTTCTCGCTAAACTAAGCTCTGTAGAGAAAAATGCTTTAAATAAAAGTTGTAAATCTTTCAATCTCCTATAAATTTGATTCCGATTTTGATAAAAATGTTCGCGTCGGATCCGGTAGAGGTGTGTAACTTAAGTTTCAAGTTTTAAGTTCGTACAATGTTCCGTTCTTAAGATATTCTGTTCACACGCACACAGACAAAGACACACACACAGACCAATCGCTAAAAACATGTTTTTTTGGTTCAGGGGGTCTGAAAAACGTGTAGATCCGGTGAAAACTCGATTTTGAAAAACCGACATGAAAACAATACTTTCCTTGCTATATATTCATATAGGCAAGAGAAAGTAAAAATTTAATAATTTACATTAGGAATAGATCCAAAATTGTTTTATAAAAATGCTTTATAATATTATTTCAACAGCTCTATTCACTGATAAAATGTTAATCTATTTATTTTTCACATCATTATTGATGATAATAATAATGTATCAAGACAGGTGCAATTTTTTTAATTATTATGCAAAATTATTCTATTTTTTTTTTTGAAATAATTATATCTAAACGAATAATTTATAAATTATGCAATTTTTAATGGAAAAGCATTTTTTCAAAACATTTTTAATCAATCAACATATTTATTAGTGACATGTCTGTTAAAGAAAATATAATATATACTATGTATAATTAAAACATACATAATATATTTGATAATAAATAAGAAATTAAAAAAGCACTTAGAAATATTTATTGATGGACAAAACTATCCCTAGATCTTGCTGATAAAATATGAATATTTTTATCGGAAGAAATTACTTTATTGTACTTGTTTTATTTCCATAAAATGTAAATGAAGATTTATATCTTTTAAATAATGTTAGTTTTATTAGTTTAGTAATAAATTATGAATGTACTTTGCTGTTTACAATATGACATTATCGTTCTTCAGTTATCATCAATGAAGCGTCCATTACACTTTGATAAACTTTACATTAGTTTTATTAAGTCCAACTTCCTTTAAAAGTCAATGATAACTTTTCACGACATTTTTACCATAAAATATATGTTTTATAGTACTTTTATGTAGATATGTATTTTTTTATTTCCTTTCATGGAGATTTATTGATTAAAACAGAACCAGTTGTTTTTTAATTTTTACATTTAGAATTAAACATGACTTAAAATATTATAACATCTATTTCGGGTTCTTATAAGAATCTGGTTATAAATAAATGATAAAATTTCCTTACTAACTTATAACACGTATTTATTATTTATTTATTTATTTTCCCATTTCTTTACAAAAATAATTATAATACAAATTAATTTCCTTATTTATAACTTAAAAGTCTAAAACTATTTATATTTCCTCGGGGTGGGATAATTAATCTATCCAATTTTGGTTTCCATGTTCAAGAATAGATCAGTTTAGTGCTTCTTTGTTTATTTCTACAACTCCAACTACTCCGTAATCTATTGGTACGTTAGTAATAAATTGCATGTTAGCTACTTAAATAACAATTAAACTACAAAGACATTTATTAAAATAGAGTGCTAAGTAATACGTGAAAAGAAAACAAAAAAAACAAATGAAATATGAACTATCCAAAACAAAGGATTTATTTATCCATAGAGAAACTAATTTTTTGGTCTGGTAGACGAGCTCACAAGTTAATTGATTCCTCATGTAATCATTGTTTCTACGGCTTCTCTCACTACTTCCAATAGCCAAATGTTTACTGCTTTTTTATACTTTATGATGCCCGGTATATTAACTAATTAGTTAATTACATTGATGTATTACAATTACAACTACAAACAATTTATAATTAAACTACTCAACAAACTAACTAAAAACAAACGGCAATTTACAATAAAAATAAATAATTACTTTAGCGTAACGATAAAACTGAACTATTTCAATAGTGGTACGCAAAACTGGTTCCTACTCTTTCACTTAAATTTGTTTACGACAACACTATAAATGACTCATTACCATTGAATTTCGTTCACAGACTCTTCACTTCTGCTCCCCAAAAAATGTTTTTTTGGGATCAGTGGGCCTAAAAACAGAAATTTCCGGTAAAAACTCCATTTTAAAAGTAAGATACTTTCCTTCCTTATTAATTCATATAGAACAAGAAAAAGTAAAAAACTAAAATATATTTATTGACAAAAAAACTTCTGTTTCTTCACACCTAATTTAGTAGATCATAACTCATGTTCTTCATCGTCTTTTTACTCGAGTTAAGTTTCGTTTAAGGTTTTGTATACTGTAAATCATTTAGGTGATCTCTAGATTACTTTACTTTGATTTTAATAATATCTTATAAAACATAATATGGATTATTATTTAAATAAACAAATAATGACACTTATCTGTGTTATGAATATATATAAAAAGGTCTCTATTTCTTTATTAGTTAGTACTAGTTGTATTTAATTAATGAAATTTATAAACTTTTACTGTCTTTGGCCTAGAAACTGAACCGTTCTTAAATCTTATACGACATATAGTAAAAACATATCTTTGCTTATTCATTACAAATCAGCATTTTTCTAACAAAGATAAATTATTATTTTTAATCCGTTTAACCATTGGTTCTCAAAGTCGGGGGCGCGATGATTGGTCACGGGAAGCGCAAAATAAATGAAATTTTTTGTAGACCAAATAAAAGAAGTAAAATATTCGTAATTTTAGAAAATTTAGTAAAATTTTCTTTAGGCAATGAAAACCTCATTGATCTTCAAAGTGCCACTGCCTAGGAAATAAAATTTAAGAAACTTTCCCTTACGCTTGCCTGGATCAGTGTCCAAAATGAATACTCTTATTTGAGTGAAAATGCCTTAAAAGTACTCATTCCCTATTCTACTACTACCTAAATTTGTGAAACTCGATTTTCTACTCATGGAAGAGATTTTCTACTCTTCCATGAAGAGGAAATATCGTTCAAGATTAGATGTGACAAGAGAACTTAAGAGTTACACTGTCGGAACTGACTCCACATTTCGGTACTGAGCTTTGTGCTCATCCATCATCACATTAGTAGACTTAATTATTATTTTGAGTTATATTTAGCAATTTTTACTTATTAAAAATACATGCCCTAATCTATTTTTAATTATTTCAACACTGAAGCCGTTGTCCCCTAATAAGAATAAACTTGTAACATGTAACTTACGAGGTGTGGCTATTAAATAACGAGACTGACGTGAAAAGTTTTATTTTTACTTTATACATTATCACTTATTGTCACCTTCAATATACACTCCTACTATCCCTACAACGCTCCATGCGTAGTTCTCATTGTTGCAAACAGTGCTGGAAGTCATCTTCTGTCAGCTCCTTTAGTACACGTGCCGCTTTCCCTTTTACAGCTTCCTCAGACTCAAATCTTGTCCCTTTTAATGCAAATATCACCTTAGGGAACAAGTAGAAGTCACATGGTGCAAGATCTGGTGAATAAGGTGGATGTTCTAACACTGAGATGCTGTACTTGGCTAGGAACCTCTTGACAGATAACGCGAAATGAGCTGGTGCATTGTCTTGGTGGAGAACCTATGATTTGTCCTTCCACGTTTTGGGGCGTTTTTTCCTTACTCTTTGACGTAGTTTAGAAAGTACCTCAAAGTAGTAATATTGATTATTTGTTTAACCTTAAGGAACCCAGTGAAGGTACACAATCCCATGGATATCAAAAAAAAAACAATCATCATTGCTTTAAATTTTTGCTTGCTCATTCGAGCTTTTTTGGCTCTCGGTGAAGTTCGGCTCTTCCAGTGCATGGATTGGCGCTTCGTTTTTGGATCATAAGTAAAAAACCACGTTTCATCACATGTTATTATAGTTTCCAAAAAATTTGGGACAATTTAAATCGCGTACAAAGTGTCAGTACAAACATTTTTGCGAGCTTCATTTCAAACATTTTTGAGCGGCACGTGGTCTGAAGGAGCTGACAGAATATAACTTCCAGCACTGTTTCCAACAATAAAAAATTTGCATGGAGCGTTGTAGGAGTAGAGAAGAAGTGTACATTGAAGGTGACAATAAGTGATTATGTATAATATAAAAATAAAATATTTTACGTCAGTCTCGTTATTTAATAGCCACACCTCGTACACAAAATTACCAGTAAAAGAGTTATTAAAAAAATTCCCACTTATATACACATATGTTTGGCTTACATTTAAACCATATGGGGAGGGGCTCAAAATAAAACGTTTGAGAACCACCGTATTTAACGAAAGGTGCTTTATATATTATTATAGATTTATAAATTATTATTTTCAGAATATCTTTATTTATTAAAGTAACTCATTTCAATAGAATATCAAAATAGAATAAAATAATAATATATCGACATAGAAATGGTTCCACTGTACTGTTATACGAAGGAATTCGGTTGGAGGTTCAGTCGGTCATGAAATATTAAATACGTTGATTGAGCAGCTTCTTTCACAAAGGGAATATTTGGATAGTTGTGAAGGGTTAAATACGAAAAGCAGTAAAGAGCACTTGTAATTTTATTGTTCTTAAGAATTTAGACTGAACAACTTAAATATTTGAAATGTTACTTTTTACAGCCGTAACGAATACAAGGATTCCGTATAAACCTATTGTAGATTTATTTAATACAGATAACATTATTAGGAAATTTTATATTATGATAAAATTTCATTTAAAACTGATTTAAATTAAAGCTTAATGTAATTTAATTTAAACCTGATTTCGGAAACGAAGGTCCCTTGGTTTAAATCCTAGTAAAGTTTTTTCATACAAATTTTAATATTAGACAGTGGTTACCGGCATACTTTGATGGTTAAGGTTCCGTTACTCATACTCTCTAAAGAACAGTTGGCCTAAGTCTGTACATAATTACAACTCATTTAGACGTTATACATATCATCCTCATTTCATTAGATCATGATGTTGCTTATTGTTCTTAAATTGAACAGATCGCAACGTACACGTATTAGGTATAAAATAATTCTGTTTGAAAGTGAAACGTAGGCAATGATAAATACCCACGAAATGTTTTCTGTAAGCGAAATTTTAGAATGCAGATTTAAGGTTTTTAAAGCTTGTGTTAGATTATTCCAGACTGAATAGACAGCGGTTATAGACATCTTACAACAAATGAATATTTTTCACTGATGAATACAATAGACACTTTTGAAAGCAGATAGCAGATTAAAGGGATGATTCCGGACATATCCAAATTGATTCAGGGGTAAAATACGAGTGGAGAAGGAACTCGGGAAGGTTAATGAAGAGATGGAAACACCGAAAATTATGAGAGCTAATTGGTGTAACAGACTGTTGTTAATTTGTTGCTGATGTCAAAGATTGCACACCGGTTTACAAGGAAACAATTAAAGACAAAAACAAAATTTTATCAGTAAGAACAATTAAACGAAAAGAACAGGTTTGTTCACACGAATTGAGAAAAGCAAGATCCGACACAATGAAAAAGTATTGGCAAGAAAGAAACGAAAAGAAAATAAACTGCCGAAGAAAAAGAACTAACCAAAGAGACTAAAGTGGTCCTTTGTAGTCATAAAATGAAAAAAAGCAATAACTAAAAGTTCAAGAGAAATTATAAGGAATTAGTTAATTTGAAGTAACTTGATTTTTGTTAAGGTGACTTCTCCTAAATGTCGGTTTAATTTAAATTTAACTTAATTCTCTTACCGGTAAAGATCATGATTTTTAATGGGTAATTTTCCTGGAAGGCCTATTTGTTTACTTGAAAACTTGTTTTCCGGTTTATTAGATCGTAAGCACGGGAAGTGTAAACAGCGAAAAGAAAGAGATTTTCATAATTCTTCTTAAAATGGATTAAGAGATGCTGTTAGTGTTTCTTTAATTAGATAATCTTGTAATGCGTAGGCCTGATATGTTAGTTTGTTAGGCCTAAGGGAACAATATTTAAAAAAGTAGGCAGGATAACTACATTGTAAACAAACAACAGAGCACTCCACTTCTTCCAATTTGCTTTACCAAAAAGTTTTCGAAAAAAGTTGTTGATTAAATTAAATAGGCTTAACTTGAAAAAAGTGTGCAGCGATTCTTTTCACATACAGAAAACATCGGCTAGTGTAAATACCGCATCACATTTATTCTCTTGCGTTACGCATAAACAATTATTTACCAAAAACATTACGCCATAAAGCTTAAAGTCTTTTTATTTCAATGTTGTGCAAAACGCATGTAATAATTTCTTCTGTGTTTTACGTCATTCTTCAATTTCTTCATCACACCTTTCAATTCCCCCCCCCCCCCCACTATTAACTCCTGAATTGACTGTACAGAACTGAATATTTGTACACCGCATATTCTGATTGGTTGTATCTCGTAAATTTAAAAAAAATCTGGTTTTATGTGAAGGTTCCATAAAAAGTTTCAAGATAGTGGGTACATTGTTGTTGTTGTTCAAGTCATCAGCCGAAAGACTGGTTTGAACCTCCAGAGGCTTTACTAAGTAAAACAATGAGCTGATGTGGTTTAAAATTACCTTCCTCACTAAATGCAAAAGTATGATTATTAGCATTCCAGGTTCCTGAAAAGCACCTACTTTCCACCCTGCAAATGACACCTTCACTTCATTCACCACAGGGTCAGACTGTATAATGAAATTCATTATTCTCAGAGGATAACTCTGACAAGTGTCTCTTAAACTTCTACCTCTTCAAAGGCTTCAGTCATATAACTCGCTGACCACGGGATAAGAAACAGAACTATGTTTCGTAGCCCTGGAACTAGCGGACTGGGTGCAAATAACTTAACACTCCACTTGCCAGTTATGGACATCTGTCCATAACTGGCAAGTGGAGTGGCAAGTGGCTGACTCGTTATTGTCATTTAGTTAGAAAGTTCCTGCCATTTTTTGTTTTGTCTCTTCCGGTAATGATTCTGTTAGAATATATTTTTTTTTTAAATTTATTATAATTTTGGATTGTAGAATTTTTTTAAATAATTGTATAACTTTTAATAGTTGCATGTTCTTAAAGCTCTATATTGTTTAGATAACTAGATTTATTAGACTTTTAGATTATTAAATTTGTGTTTTTAAAAATGTTATGTTTTATCCACAGTTTTAAGTCCTAGCCTAGTTGTAAATCTCTGTTGTATTGTCTATGAAATAAATGATGAAGAGAATACCTACCCTAGTATACGGGCTTTA
This sequence comes from Catonia carolina, assembly GCA_035578175.1. Lineage (NCBI taxonomy): Eukaryota > Metazoa > Arthropoda > Insecta > Hemiptera > Achilidae > Catonia > Catonia carolina. Next base: position 423,436,093 of record JAQMRL010000001.1, read on the forward strand.
GCCGTCGTTGGGTAGTTTAATTTCCTCCACTTCGTACATTGTGAATCAGTGTAAATGTATAATAGATTTTGGAAAGAATGTGTAGGCTATGAGTAAATATTGTAAAAAATAAGAAAATGAATAACATTTTCTTTAAAATTATTATACTACATGACTGTTAGAAGAAAAATTCTTTTCTGTTAGTATAATGAAAACTTTTTTATTAAAAATTTTTCCCTCTTATAGAGCCAATTTTAGACCTCGTCAGGTGACTTAAGACGTTTCTGGATACTCTTTTTTCAGACCAAATTCTCAGTATTCGCTCACTGTAGATGAGTAAATGCTTTCTTCAGTACACATTAAAAAGAACCGGTGATCGTCAATCACCCTGCCTAACGCCTGTAGCATTTCCAAACTCTTCGGAAATATTTTCTTAGAATTGTTATCTTTGATTGTACCGTATATTTGGTAATGTTTTCTTTTAATGATAGCCTTTTTTATGTCCGCTCTAAATTCTTCTAAAATATTCAGTAGCGTTTCTAAGTCGATGAATCATAAGCTTTCTTAAAACCAACAAACCTACCATGCACTATAACTCTTGAAATATAATTTTCCAAAACTCGTTTTAGGTTCGATATTCTGTTATACTTGGATCTTCCTTTCGTAAAACCGGTGATATTCACCCAATTTCTGATCTACTTGCGCATCTAGTCTAGTCAAAAGTGCATTGGAGAGTATTTTTGTAAGCAACGGATAAAAGAGAAATTCTGTGATAGTTTTTTATATCTGTTATATCTCCTTTTTCATGCAGTGGATGTACCATTGCCGTATATTAAGATATTCAACCAGTTTCTAATCTACTTATTCTTCCAGTATAGTAAAAAGTAACAATAGCAGTGCTGACTCTTTTCTATGGCAGTAAAACTTGGGTGCTATAAAAGCGAGAGGAGAGTAGATTGCAAGCATCTGAAATGAAATTTCTTTGATATACGTATGGGTGTAGTAGAGAATATCGTTACAGGAATACCGAGATAAGGAAAGAACTCAACATCTTCTCTATAAACTACAGGGTATCTCAAAACAAAATGCAGTGGTTGGAGCATGTGAGCAGATTGAGGGAGGATAGGATAGCTAAGCAAACACTAGCCTGTAAACCGGAGGAAACGAGAGAACAAGGACGCCCGAGAAAGAGATGAGCTGATTTGAGAGGTTCGGAAAAGGCAGAGATGGCTAAACCTTGAAAGGCAGAAGAAGAAGAAGAAGATAGTCAAAAGTGATTTGGAGAGGAGTTTGTATGTCACTAGTTCAAGGGAAATTCTGCGGTACTTGTTTACATTCGATCTATTGCCTTTTTTTACTTTCTCTTGCCTACATGAATATACAGGAAGGAAAGTATTGTTTTCATGTCGACTTTTTTAAATCGAGTTTTCACCGGATCTACATGTTTTCAGACCCCCTGAACCCAAAAAACGTGTTTTTAGCGATTGGTGTGTGTGTGTGTGTGTGTGTGTGTGTGCGTGCGTGCGCGCGCGCGTGTGTGTGTGAACAGAATATCTCAAAAACGGAATATTGTACGAACTTGAAACTTGAAACTTAAGTTACGTACCACTACCGGACCCAACAAGAACATTTTCATTAAAATCGGTCAACCGGAAGTAGTAGTTTATTCGTGTAATTTTTCACTTTTTGTAATTTTCTCAAAAACTGGTCCTACGATTTTTTTGAAAACTCACCTGGTTTACTAAATATTTTATACTCTACAAGATAGGGTAGGCGCCATGTTTATGAAATTCTTGGTGAGGCTGTTTTCACGTAAAAAATTGTTTTTTTAAGATTACGGCTTTAATGTGCATTTTAGCGCAAAAATGGCTCATAGAAAAATGTAGAGAATTTTAAATCCTACAACTTTTATTTCAAATATGTTTTTGTATAAAGCTTAGTTTAGCGGTAATTAGCGATTTTCTGTTTTTTCTCACTAAAACGTGTGAAAAATCGATTTTTCTATAATTTTGGCCTTAGTATGTTTTTACGACAAAAGTGTATATAATCAAATGTATAGAAAATTAAAAGATCTACAACTTTTATTTTTTTCTCTACAGAACCTAGTTTAGCGTGAAAAAGTGATTTTGCGTATTTTTAAGCCAAACTGAGGTAGATTTATTTTTAATGTTAGGTTATATTGGTCATTATTTGCATTGGCAAGAGAAAGTCGTGTGAGTGTTTCACACCAGATTTTTTTTTTTTTTTTTTTTTTATTCAGTGGATGTATTAGTGCCGTATACGAGGGTTATTTTTTTTTCAACCTCCGATGGTGGAAAAAAAATAGACAGATTTTGATTAAAAAATGATTTTATTACTAAAATTACAGTAAAGTCTTACTTATTTCTCTACATAATCGCCGAATCGATTGAGACATTTGTCGTATCGTGACACCAACTTTTCGATACCCTCTTCAAAGAAGTTTGCCGCCAATGAGGTCAGGAACATCTGGACAGCATCTTGAAGTTCTTCGTTGGTAGCGAAGCGTTGCCCGCCCAACCACGACTTCAATTCTCGAAAGAGGTGGTAATCACTCGGTGCTAGGTCTGGACTATACGCTGGATGATCAAAAACTTCCCATTTAAACTGATCAATCCGCTCAACAATGCCTGCAGTGGCGACGGACTTGCGTCCCTGACCCCCTTCGTCATGGACATCGGTTCGCCCTTCCTTAAATTTTCTGCACCATTCCCGTACACTACCATCACTCATACACTTTACACCATACACTAGGCTCATTCTGCGATGAATTTCAGCAGCACTACACCCTTCCGCTTGCAAAAAGCGAACCACACTTCGCAACTCACATTTGGCGGGAGATTCGATCGTATCGGCCATGATTCAGCTCCCGTATCTCAGCTACAACTTACGCTGTGAAGATGCGGCCGGCACAGGCAGTGTGGAGGAGAGATGCGCAATCGCCTGACGCGCAGATTACACCACCGCCCACCTTCTGCTTGCTTAGAAACACGATCGGAGGTTGAAAAAAAAATAACCCTCGTATTAAGACATTTAAACAGTTTCTGATCTACTTGTTTTTCTTGCATAGTGAAAAGTGCTTTGAAGTGGAGTTTGTATGTTACAGGTAAAAGATAAATTCCGTGGTAGTTGTTTACATCCGTTCTATTTCGTTTTTTATACAGTGGATGTATGAGTGCCATATATTAAGAATAATATTACTGAATGGATTGTATTTTAGGCATAATCGATTTGGAATACAATTCTCGACTAATTATCATTCAACTCGATCGTACGACGACACGTTACATTAGGTTAGGTATTACCCCCTTACAACACCACACTCATAGCAATGTCAAATAGTATTCTATCTGTCTGGCTGTCTGGCTGTATATTTGTGTTAACGTAATGTTAACAGAGTACAATAATAGTGAAGCATTGTGAATAGAATAGAATTTCATGTATTATTAATGGTACTGCTTTTAAACAGGTCTCTTATTCCGGTTAACTTGTTGAAAATTATATTATATAACAATGCAACGAACATGAGGATTAGTTTATTGCGTCATTTTACAGCAAACTGTCCCAGTTAAACTATAATATATATATATATATATATATATATATATATATATATATATATATATATATATATATAAATTCACACACATAATACATTTATATTAAAATATAAAATATATGCATAGTAATTCAATTCTCTTGTTCTGTGTTGATAAATTCATCAATAAATGTATAACTCCTTTCAGCAAAATATTTATTAATATTAAATTATTTTATTATTTTTTAATTAAAATTGTAGTTTATTACACTTTTTTTTAACAAATTATAATATGTTACAAAATTAATTAAAATGAAATAAAAAAATGGTTGGGAAAACAATCAAAGGAAAATTGTATTATTTATTAATTAATTATTCATAATAATTTTTTAGTATTTAATAATTTTAATGAAAAACTGTATGATATTGTTATAAACAGTGATTTAAAATTTCACGTTAATATCTCTAATTAAATAGCTACTAATAGAAACAAATGTACATATAGGTCTGCAATACCAATGAAAAGGAAGCGGACAACAGCAGATGAAGAAAGATGGCAGATGCATTCCAAGGAACTCACCACTTTTATAAGAAGAAAATATATTTAAGATAATCCAAGATAGATTCAGTCCAAGACGATCCCGCAAGATAAAAAGATGACAAAAGATGACTTCTCTTTTCCAGCCTGATAAATTAACCGCCCTACAACATAAAACGACAATTATTTAACCCTAGAGCCGGCAATTGTGGATTTTGAGACGATGTTACCGCTTCTTGAACCGGTCACGTCGCAAAATCGGATTTGCTTCATAGCATTGGAATGTTGTCGTTTTAGTTTTAATTTCATCTACAGACAGCGTTGGTGTTTTGTACAATAGTTTAGTAATGTAAAGTAATTTTTTACGTATAATACAGTAGTTTTAGTTGCTTGTGTTTCTCTGTTGAGAAACCACGCTGTCCTAGAGCTGAATTTGGTTATTTCTTGGTTTACATGATGTGTTTCGTATATATTTTCTTCAGTTTTGAATATAGAATCTTTTTTTTTGTTTTATTTTGAAATATATTTATGAGTAATGATTCGTATAAAATGAATTTTGAAAGTAGAGCATAAGAAAGTTTTAAACAGTAGGCCTAGTCTCATCTGAAATTTTAGAAAAATATTTGTCTAAAAATTATTTTCAAATAGTTAGTTAGTTTCAAATAGTAGCATCCCTTACTGTCAGATTAAAATTTCAGTAAGTATTTTTTATATTTTTCTAATTTTTCTTGTTATTTTGATTTCAAGTGACAAGGTTTATATAGCAAAGGTGATTTATAGCAAATTTTTAATGATTTCTTTACGGTTCGGTGACTAGAAATTCTCTGCCGGTCTAGAAAAATGTTATTGCCGACTGTAGGGTTAAGGACTGCAATTGCAAGCGATGGCCAGAGTTGTGCGTTCCAAAGGACACTTTGAACACTTTTTTGATGTCCATTCGACCGCAGCGTTTACAGCGACCAGAAAGCTGACGCATTATTTTTATGGTCATTTTTCCACAATTTAAAAGAGTATCCTTTGAAGTTTTACATATGATTTTTAAATGAAATCATCATTTATTTTATCATTTTAGTATTTATTTATACTGAACAGAAAAAACTATTAGTTTTTACCTCCGAGATTTACCAATAAGTCTTTTAACTGAGTGTGCTAGCTCCTTAAAGCGCTAGTGTGTCGTTTGAATTTTTTGTTACCAGTAAGCTTTAGAGTGTATATCAAATTTTGGCGGTTCTTCAAACGTGTTTTACGCCTACAGAACCTTGTGAAAGCAGCAGTGGTGGCTAGTGCCTTCAAAGGTAGGTGAAAATAAATGCAAAACTCGAGAAAAGACTAGTATACTAATAAGTATTCGCAAGACTTCCGAGAGTGAAAAGTAAAATACACATATGCAACAGTGTACATGAGTGTATTAATTTTTAGATGATAGAATAATTTTATGTAAGGTTTTACACGACACGTCTTCATATAGTGTAAAACAAAAAATAATTCTTATTTTGTGAGACAAATAAATCTCGATACTATTCAGAAAATAGAAGGTGAAGAGTCTCTTCACCTACGTTATCTGGACAGCCGCCACTGAAAAGCAACCAATGCTGCAAGAGAAGAAGATGATGTCTCCGCTGGATGACGAGATATCGTGGCAATCTCCGCCTCGCCTCGACCGTCAACGCCTTTTGCTTTTTTTTTTGTTCTATTGAGAACAACAGCCAAGCTACCATTTTCACTGCCACTGGTATTGAGGTTACGAAACAATTTTAATGTTATATGTTCTTGTCGTGTTTTGTAACATTAAAATTTTAAATTGAAATAAATTTATGAGGGAAAACTTACTATAATGCACAGTTTCTTACTTCCATTATATTATCTCACATTCTGTCATTTGTTGTTCTTATAATATTAAGGCTAACAATAAACCTGCGCTTAAAGCGGGTGCAAACGCAAGTGAATATAAAATCTAATAAATTTTATTAAATGCATTCTTTTAATATATATTTTTAAAAATAACTTATCACATTTTAATAACAAAAACTTTCGTCTTGGGAAGTATAATTAAAAGTAGATGATTAAAATATCATACGTACATAATTAAAAATTAAAAATTAATTAGGTAACATAAAATATATCTTTAAACTGGGAGAAAGAAAAGTTTTAAAGATTTCTAACACCATCAGTGTCTAAAGTATGAAGCAAGCAACATTGTTTATATTTCTTCTATTAATATTTTTCATAGTTTTTATTATTTAAATCTGTTTTTCCACTTTTCCTATATTTTCTAATAAAGTAAAGTTTAATTAATTTTAAAAATTAATAAATTTTATTTATTAAAACTTTTAATTTATTATTACAGAATTAGATAATAAAAGAAATAGCGAAGCATATTTCCATAAGTAAAATTTTTTCCATTAAAAATTAAACAAGAAAAATTTATCACTGTTAGTTAATTAACTAAATTGCTAGCCTCAGAAAGGTTGCATTGAATTTAGTTTTTAAAACTTGAGTAAAAAAAATTTATTATTATTATTATTATTATTATTATTATTAAGAATATAGAATCTAAATGTTTGATTTTAGGATTAGACCTACAACTCTTGGGAAAAGTTTAGAAATATTATAGGTTGCCGTAGGATAGTTCATTTTACCGCTTAGGTTCAAGTAATCGTAACTAAAATGCTTTATTTTTTTCAGATAATACTTAAAAAATTAGCATACTGATTTTATGAACTGTAGCTATTTTTTGAACTAGGTCTATAAAACAATATTTTAACTCTTAATTCAGTCTCACGTGAAATCTGGTTACATTAAATAATAAACAATCACTTTTTTAATTTATAACAATTATTTATTAACAAAATAATAAATTACAATGAATTATAACGCTTAAAGTACTAATTTTTTTTAAACCATAATTTTGGTCTACGTTGGAATCTGTTCAATTTAGAAAAATAAGTAACCCCATAACCCAATGAGACGATGATGATATTTATGACGTGTAAATAAGGTGAAGTCTTGTACAGACTCAGGCCGACCATTCTTGAGATAATATGGTTAATTGAAACCCAACCAAGAAAGTACACTGGTAACCAATGTCTAGCTTACCCTTACCAGGATTTGAACGAGGAACCTTTGAAAATATATTGTTAAACAGCTGATTCAAGGCGACAACTTTGCCTCTAAACCAACCCGGTGGCGTAGACTACTAATAAATTACAATATAAGGGGAAACTGTACTTTATATCCCACCAATGATAAATTTTCTCTTTTTAGGTAGATTGTTCATAGAATTGGTAAAAGATAGGGAAATGAAACTTTACACACTTATAGTTGTCGTGTGTCTCTAACTACTGACATGTTTTCAATTTAATCTTTTAGACCATAACATTTTTAAAAAAGTAAGGAATAACAGAAAATTTTTACAGATAATTTTGTACGTCTTTTGCGTATTACTAATTTTTGTACCACCTAAGGAAGTCATAGAAATGTCAGTATATGTGGATATACAAGGTATTAAACTGGTAAAAATTTGAGTCTGGTAGGTTTATTGGTTTCTGAGAAAAATGTACCTATGTGTTAAAACTTTAAATTTACAGGAAAAGGCAAAAAGCAAGATGACACAAAAATCAAAAACAAAATATACACAAACAAGTAAATTTCCCATCAACAGTTGGTTAGAAAGCTGAGCCAACAGCTGAGAATATTAAAAACAGTGATACAGATATTTAAAGAAAACTGAAATTTCCTTTGCACTAAAACCAACAGATTAATATTATAAAAAATATTCGTTCTTGGTAACATGATAATTTTTCTGGGTAAACCTGATAAAAAAACTATTTTTTTTAACATATTTAATTTTTTTCTGGTAGATCTAGGCTTAAACTATTGAAAACCTTAGAAAACAAAAATCAAAAATTTTCAGTAAAACCATCGTGCAATCTCCACTTAATTACTTAGACTAGATTAATCACAAAATTCTATTACAACACAAAGCTTAAACTAAACTCAACTAGAAATACCTGTCGACATCAACACCCTAACGGAGACGCATTATATCATAATTCATAACCTGTTCCGTAACTTGTACAACCACTCGACCATATCGCAAAACGGTCCGATACGAACTTTATAATTTCCTCTTACGGGACTGCATGCCCAGCAAAGGCCTTGTTTTTATACGAGAGGAAATAATTTATTCTAGAAAGATACACAAGTTAATGGTACTAGAAAACATGAATAATAATTTACACTTTCCAGAAACCACCTGTACAAGATCCAAATGAATGAACATTCTTTCAAGATTTGAAATGTAGTGTTGTTAAGTCAACAGCTCAAAGGTAGAACTACACAGCTTTATTAAGTTTATTTTAATTTTGAACTGCATATTCATTACAAATACTAACAGTTTTGAAAAAGTACACTTTTTAAATTATTAAAATTTTAAAACTTTAGCTGGTAATCAAATCCGGGATATTCCTATTTCAAATCAACTACCCTAACAACCATCGCACTAAGATGACTTCAGTACACATTATTCCTCATCGTTAAGGAAATAAAATTTGATCACCCGCACTGTAATACAATTACAGTGCGGGTGATCTTATCCTTTATTTACAATCCTTTATGATCCTTTATTTACAATTTTAAACTACAAAAGTTTTACTAGTGGTCTCTGTAGCGTAGTGGTAAGCGCATTGGCCTGCCACGCGGAGGTCCCGGGTTCGATTCCCGGTCAGACTCTGAAAATTTTCATGTGTCAAATCCCACAGTTAATGATACTCCACCGTCGTCGTTAATGGCCAAGCAGTTGATGCGACATTAAATCAAATTAATTTAAAAAACATGTTTACCGAATAAATTTTTCATATTTATAATTACTTACAAATAATTTGAGCGATAATGAAGTTTTACAGCCATCTTTTTTATTTTTCAAAAATAAAAATATTTTCTATGAAATTTTTAAGGTAAAAAATACTCGTTGATTTCTTTATCACTGAGAAAATATATTCCATTTTTTGTAGGTCTTCTAGAGGGCTTAGATGTAAAGCTGTAGACCTGTTTCTGCTAAGGTTCGTTACAGGTTTCCTTGGTATTCGTAAGTGTAATACTAGAACAGATTCTTTGTTTTCCAAGGAGTTAAAAACTTTCCACATTTTTTTTAAATGTACGACTTGACAGATATAAAAGTAAACTAAATCACTATTTATTCGGTTATTTACTTTTTTTGTCTTTTATGACCACAATGGATCACTTTAGTCAAATTTAGAAAGCTTCTTCCTTTTCACATGTTTTAGCTTGATGTTTTGCCAGTATGCCCTCATTCGGGCTGATTTTTCTTGCCAAACTTCCTCTGAAACGACCGGTTTCTTATTTATAATAAAGATTTGAAGAAGATGTTTAAAGGTTCTGAGTTTGATGTTATATTGGGTTTTGAAAATGTGTACAAAAATTTATTATGTTTCAAAATCTATTCTATCCGGCAGGCTAATTACTTAAAAATATTATAAAATAATTAACTTACTTTTTATATCTACACAAAATTTTCGAGTTTTATTATAATTAAGAATGACTGTGTTTTGTGAAATGTGGGGAGCTAAATTTACGAATGATCAAATCATGGGCAATAACATTTAAATTTAAACTGTTGGAAAAACTCTGGCAAATCTATATTAATAAAATTGTAATTTTGTCTGTACAATTTTTCGAAATGCTCCAAATTTTGTTTCTACGCCAGATCAACCAAGTAAATACCGAAAATAAGTTCAGCTAAATTTTTGTCTGTTTGTTTGTATGTTACGGCATCATGCAAGTATATACTTCCTATATATTCATACAGGCAATAGATAGTCTTCTTCTTTGGCCTCGCCTCTTTCCATTACGCGAGGTCGGCTTTCCCAATCAGAGAGCTCCATTTGTTACGCTCATGATTGGTATCTCATGATTGGTATATTAAAACGGCTATTGGGTTTTACAGCCGGTTGCCACCTGACACCAAGGTCTTGATTCTCCTGGAGAACCTGAGAGCCGCCGTTGACCAGAGTTGGTTCATCCGCCGCCATCTCTAATGAACCCTCAGACCTAAGAGCTCATCACACTCATGGACTTCTACCTTGATCAACCCAAAGAAACTCCTAGAGTGGGTTTTTGTACGGAGTTTTCTCTCCGGCTAGGTTTGGTCTGCCCCGGGTATTTCATTTCCCCGGTACCACCCATATCTGGGAGGCTTTCCTCTATCCGCCACCTGAGGAGGCGCCCAGTAGGGGTCCTGCCCCCCCCCTGGGACAGACAATAGATAGTAATAATACTAAATATCTAAATTAAAAATATATATATATACATGTAAATTACTGAAATATCAAACAAAGTTACATAACTTATTGAGAGAGGAACCTTTATTTGTTATAATAAGATATCTAGGCAGAGCATACGAAGGGTGTTTGCCGTTCTGTTGTACTACCTCTGTATGCTCTGCATTGGTATGTAGACTTTGCACCAGTCATAGTCGAGGGAGGAGACGGACGGTTTAGAGGGAGTGGGAGAAGACTAAAAACAATTCTCTGTTATTTTTATATTCAAGAGACAAGTTCATAAGTAGGTTTCGTTATTTTAACAATTTCGCTTCCGTAACAAATTTCAGCTGAATTTTAATTATAACCGGGAATCGTACCGAAGATCTACAAATCAATAATTGTGAAGTACATAAAAAATGAACTTCCTAGAATCAGCCAAATACTTTAATAAATAACAAAAATAAATAAAACTTAAAATTTAAATAAAATTTCATGTAAATTACTTGAAGTAAAGTTCATTTAGTAATATTTTTAAATAAAATTTTATTAAATTTATTCTACTAGAAAAATTTAAGTATTTAAAGTTTAAAATTTTCTCTATTTAGAAAAGTTTATATTTAATGAAACTTTATTAAAATAAGTAATGACATTTTTAATACTTTTTAAAATACCGAAGCATGTTTCAAGAATGCAAACTGAACTACTCATTAAAATATTTTAAGAAATGTTTTTCGCAGAAAATTGAAGTAAACTAAAGTAAAAACGTTTAAATTATAATAAATATTAAGTTAATAATATGGGGTACTTTAATTTGACTTAAAATAAAAGTTCTTATAATAAATAGAGCATTAACTAAATTAAAATAACAAAACTAAGTAAAATAACCATCAAAAGTCGGGAAACCGCACTAACATTCTCGCTAATTTTCAAGATGTAGAAGCAAACACCGATTATCCATAATAGATGAGCGGACCGGATGTCGGATGACCGGGGAAGCCGGATTAAGTAGAATTTTGCGAAACAAGTGTTATTATATTAATGTATTTAAGACTTGCATTACCGCACCCAGTAGAACACCTTAGTCCTGTAATGGCAGGAGCCTTATTTATAAATCAAAACTAAATCAAAATTATAGCTCTTGAAGAAGAAACTTATCCCATTAAGTGTATGGAGCTTCCCCAATGCGGGACTTTATTTCTTGTATGCTGTTCTAATCTTCATTAATAATTATTGTGCCCAGGTAGTCAGGTCAGTCACTCTTTCGATTTCGGCTTGGTTGAGTTACGAATATAAGCAACTTCCCGTGATCTTCCGTTTACTAATTATCATGAGCTTCGTTAATGTTAATAAAAAGTTCATAAGTTTTGGTAAATAAATTGTAAAATTCTGTAACTTATTCAAAAATAAATCTTTATAATGAATCCTGCAGCTTCAAATCAATTTTATTTCATAAAAAAATTTATGTAATAAATTTCACTAACCTTTTTAAGCTGTCTAGGTTTCTAATATTTTAGTTCCAAATGATTTTGTGTACTCTGATGATGGTAGATTTACCAAAACACATGTAAGTGACAGATAATGGAAATCAAGGCAGCTTAAAATTCAGTGAAATTTATTGTGTAAATTTATTATGTGAAATAGAATTTATAACTTTTTGTAAAACAAAATCTATCCTAAAATGTTTCGCTCCATGCTGTACACGGAATAAACAAGGCAGTAAAAATTGAATTGTTGATGTTTATTAGCTCATGAATTCACACACTTAAGTGTGTGTGTGTGGGTCAGTTTTAAAACTATATAAACCGTTTGAATGGCTATAAGACTAATCAATTGATCAAAGTTCAGCTAAGTGTGGTGGGTCGAGTAAACGTTGGTTTGTGTGTTTGTTCCTGATGGTGTTTGCCTCCTGGAAAACGTAGAGAAAGAAAGAGAGAAATTCTTAGCTGGACTCGGAATTATAGAAGTGCTTTTTAATGACCGAGAAAAAACTAAAAGAGAGAGAAGTCTTGTACGTTTTTCCTGTGATTTCAGAGGAGCTTTTATACTCCAGTAAATGTTAAGAAAAGGCCGGACGCGACTGCTTTCAGTATTTCCTAATTGCGTGAGCTTCTTATACCTCTCTTACGCTCTGTAATGCATGCCTTCTTTTTCTTACACAAGGTGTCCCAGAAATATGATCAACGCAATAATAAATTTTGTTAAATTACATTTTGATAATATAAAATTATTCAGATAGTATTCTATTTTAATAAAATTATTTCGGCTGGACAAAATATTCAAAATTAAATGGGTTTAAGATGTACCATACAAATTTTTGTAACTCAATCTGTTAGTTCCAGGGCTACAAAAAATAGTTCTATTTCTTATTACATGCTCAGCCAATTTAATGACTGAAGTACTTAAGAACAAAAGGTAGACGTGTCAAAACAACTAATAGTTCAAGTTATCACCTCTGAAAGTAATGAAATTCACTATACAGCCTGGTTAAGATGAGATAATTTGTGATATCATTCTGTGACTCCCTGGGAGGGGTGGTGTATCATTCAGGATAATCGGCTCTTTATTTTATTTCTTGTGGTATTCTTTTCTTTATTTCTTTTTTAAGGTCAAACCGACTAGGTCATTAGCGACCACGTTACATAAATAGACACAAATTACAAAAAAAAACAAAATATATATATATATATATAACTTACACAAATATACACAACGAGATCATTGATTAAAACAAGAATAAAAACACTAAGATTCAATGAAAATTTAGAAAACATAAAATGAGAAGTCCACAAAAAATAGAATGACGTAATGAAAAAGATTTTCATTGATGATTTTGTTGTTGTTTAGGTCATCAGCCAAAAGGCTGGTTTGAACCTGTAAAGGTTTTACTAAGTAAAACGAGGAGTGAGGTGGTTTACCATTGCCTTCCTCACTGAATGGAAAAGTACACTTATCAGCATGCCGGGCCCTCTGAAAAGCACATATTTTCCACTCTACAAATGACATCTTCACTTCATTCACCACAGGGTCTGGCTGTATAATGAAATGCATTACTTTCAGAGGAGATAACTCCGATTAGGGCCTTTTACATCTCTACCTCTTCTGACCTTAAATTATTCAGTCATTTAATTGGCTGTCCATGTGACAAAAAACAGAACTATTTATTTTAGCCCTGCAAGTAACAGATTGAGTGTAAATAATTTGACACTCTACCTGTCTGTTATGATTTTATAACTATATTAAATTTGAAATTTTGTGAAGGTCCAAAAACATTATTGTATTTTTAACTACTTCTTTCTCTACAGTATTCAGTTTTAAGTTATTGTTAATTTTAAATATTGTTCGTGTGGAATATATATTTTGGTACTATGTGATGATGTGCATGATTGTAAGTGGAATGTTGCAATGTGTACAACGTTGTGTTGGATGTTCTTTCAGTAAGTGTTTGTGTGTAAGTGTAAAGTGCCCAATGCGTAACCGCGTAAGTAGTACTTGATGCATTATAATTGTATGTGTAGTACTTATATTCTATTGTAAATAAGTTTTTTGCAAATTGTAGTAAAAATTACCGAGTTGTGTTATGCTTTTACGATGTAGGTAATTAAAACATTTCTCCGAATATCTTAATTTCGCTCGTTCTCGTACAATACACCTGTTTATTATTACTTCCAGGATTCGGAAAAAGTCTTTTCATATGTTTCGTAAGTTGACTACCTCGTTTTTCTATCCCGTTCTAGAAAGCTAATAGGGTGTAAAAGAGTTAGCCTCTTTTTCAGTCAGTTAGTTAAATTCAGTCGATTCAAATTGTCATGTGGAGTGCTATTTATATTTACTGTATAATAAATATTATAATATAATATTATATTTATTTATTTATAATAAATATTATATTTATTATATTATTACATTATTTATTATATAATAAACACATTTATATTTAGTTGCACGTAAGAGGTAATTGTTAAATACAAAATTATTTCTATTGTTAGGTTAGTTTAAGCTTTAAATTTTTGTAATTAAGTAAGTCAATTGTAATTTGTTAGTAATCTAAGTTTAATAATTGTAATTGTTTCAATAAATAATTTTTTCCCCTTAACAGGCAGGTAGGAGTGTTCAATTATTTCATTTGATCTACTAGTTCTAAAACATAGTTACATAAAATAGTTTTGTTTCTTACCATATGTTGTTGTTTAGGTCATCATCAAAGGCTGGTTTGAACCTGTAGAGGTTTTACTAAGTAAAACGAGGAGTGAGGTGGTTTACAACTGCCTTCCTCACTGAGTAGCCTTCCTCATGCCTGGCTCTCTGAAAAACATATATTTTCCACTCTGCGAATGACACCTTCACTTTATTCACTACAGGGTCTGGCTGTATAATGAAATTCATTACTTTCAGAGGAGATAACTCCGATTAGGGTCTTTTACACCTCTACCTCTTTTTGTCTTGTTGATTCAGTCATTTAATTGGCTGACCATATGATAAGAAACAGAACTATTTATTTTAGCCCTGCAACGAACAGATTGAGTGTAATTGATACTCCACTTGTCTGTTATGGGCAGCTTACCATATGGTCAGTCAATTATATGACTGATGCATTTAAAAACAGTACAGGTAGAGTTGTACAAGAAACTAGTCACAGTTGTCTCCTCAGAGAGTAATGAATTTTATCATTATACAGCCAGACCCTGTGGTGAACGAAATGAAGGGGTCATTTGCAGGGTGGAAAGTAGATGCTTATCAGATGGCCTGATGTGCTGATAAGGATACGTTTCCACTCAGTGAGGAAGGCAAATGTAAACCATATCACTCCTCATTTGGTTGAACCTCTAGAGGTTCAAACCAGCCTTTTGGCTGATAACTTAAAAGCAACATTTTTAGTTGAGTTTAAGTTTAAGCTTTAAAATTTTGTAATTAATTTTTATTACACTAACTCGATTGTAAATAGTTAGTAATCAAAGTTTATTGATTAATTGAGTCAATAAATAATTGTTATTCATTATTTAGTACAACCAGATTCAAAACGAACTTAGGTGTTTCAATAACTCATTATCCTTTTCGATATTTGATATACGTGCGTTCGGAAAGTCGCTGTGCACTGGAATTGTGACTATGGATTTATGAAAATATGTATAAAGAAATGACTAAGCATTTTGGAAAAAAATTTATTCAATACCTTAATTACATTGTTAAACCGTGATTACATTGTTTATAGAAGGTGTTCGAAACGACCTCCATTGGCGTCATCACACTCCGATTGACGAACTTAAAGCCGCAATAACGGCATACATTCAAGGAATCACTGTTCTTCAGTTGCGAAAGGTGTTTGCAAACAAAATGAAACGAGTGCAATGCTGTATTGATGCCAATGGAGGTCATTTCGAACACCTTCTATAAACAATGTAATCACGGTTTAACAATGTAATTAAGGTATTGAATAAATTTTTTTCCAAAATGCTTAGTCATTTCTTTATACATATTTTCATAAATCCATAGTCACAATTCCAGTGCACAGCGACTTTCCGAACGCACGGTATTTCATCTGATCTGTTAATAAAATCGTACTTTTGAATCACCCGGTATCTTTTTATACGCGTCATTGTAAATATAATGTAAACTAATGAGTGTGACCGACAAGTAACAGAAATAATAAAATATAGATTAAGAAAAAATGAAAAGAAAAAGAAACACTCACAATCAAATACAACATTTTCTCCCTTTTCTTTTTAGTACATTTCTTTCATTTTCAAGATCATTACAATTTTACAAGCTCGATGTATATTTATAATATACTTTAAAATTACTTCAAACTTTTACATTCAAACATATATGATGTAAACAAAAATTAAATCCATACTTCTTTTAATTCTCGTAGGCTACTCTTTGTAAATAAAAAATGTCATAAACAAAATTAAAAAGTAGAATTTACAAAGCTATTCATTTTTTTCAGATGTCAACATTTACATGACATTAAGTCAACTTTTATTTATTATTAAAAAATAAATGTAAACATTAAACTTTTTTTTGTATACATCTCAAATTAAGTAAAAACGAACAAAGTATGTTCCATTTCACTTTTATAAAAAAATAAAAATTTTACGTTTAAATCAACGTTGCTTTATTAAATTAAATGGAAAATTTTACACATTTTTATTACCAATGCTGTTCGTGAAATGTCATTTAAAAGTACAACGCTACTAATATTTCCTTTCAACTAATTGGTTTTTACTAAATGTTGCCAAATTAATGGGCTGTATAAGGAAAAAAAATATTGCTTTCATGTGGATATTTTTTTTGAAATCAAGTTTTACTGGTACAACTCCAATTTAAAAATAAATTTTCAGTGTAAGTCAGGTTGATTTTCAATTTTTTAATTGGTATAACATTTAAAAATTATTGTCGGTTAATAAAAAGTAAAATTTTATTGGCATTAGTCAACGCTGTTCATTTTTTATTTTATCTGTACACGGTAAGTGTAAAGATTTGAATTATTTCAGTCTGTGGCCGTGGTCATTATTACCCAAAAACGTTAATTGTCAAAGGTTTTTAATGACGTTCAAGTCTGTCTTGGTATTTTTCGTTTTGGTGCCGTATTTAGTCTAGAACAGTGTTTATATGTAAGTATGATGGATTACGTCATTGGTTACAAAACAAGAGGAGTCAGTAATAATTCGAAGCATCTTTGATTGAAAACGTTGAAAGACGGCAATGTTAGATGAGCGTGCTGATTCCCACAATTCAATACCGTACGGTCAATTAATGTTTTGATTTAAAAAAACTGTATTCTATTGTTAGTCAAGTTTCGTTTTGTACAGGCTATTATCCAAGCGATCAAAACTACCCATGGCTTCAAAACTCTTGACGTACAAGGTGATGCTTCAACCGATCTAGATGCATCGTCAAATTTATGGTGCAGCAAAATCATCAGTAATTTCATGAATACAACGTTTTCAAAGTAAATTCGTTCGACTGATTACTAATTGCCCGAGTTACGTATCAAATAGAACACTACACGATGAATTACGCGTTTCTTACGTCAACGACACATACATAAAACTGTACCGCAGGTTCAGAGACAAACTTCAAAATCATAACAATCCCTTAATATATAATATGAATTCTGCGGACCTACCAGGAATCGCACAAACACGACTAAAACGCCGATAGAGTAGAGATATGATACATTAACAGAACCGAAACATTATGCGTACACAAAAATACGAACACATTTTATCGTTATCTGGAGAGCTATCGCTGAGTGGTATCCTCCTCAAAAGTCATTAACGCGGTTTTTTAAAATTTTCTTTGGTAATTTAGTTGTGAAAGGTTTTGCTAGTTGTTCTTCTTGTTACAGTTGCAAAATAAAGTAATAAAAATTAGTTTGGTTTGGTTTTCATTATAGATGTAATTTTTTGTATTTTGTTTTTTTAATAAAAAAAAAAATTTTTTAATAGGTAATTTGGTCGGACCTCCTTCGTGGATTCCTTCACTCATTCTAACTGCGTAATATCTTGTCATCAAAAATTCAAAAATATTGTTATTTTTTTAGATATGGGAGTTTTACTAACACCAAGCAGGAATTTTGTGAATTCGCAACGGCACCAGTCCTGAAGTCATACTTTTGGCTCATTGGTGCCAAATGTTTACACTGCATAATTTGTGCCTTGTCTTTAGACAGATGACCTCCAGCACTTTTTACAACAATGGAAAATTCGCATGGTCCGTTGTAGGGGTAGAAAAAAAGTGTAAATTGAAGGTGACAATAAGTAATTATGTATAAATAAAAAATAATTTTTTTTATAACGTCAGTCTCGTTATTTAATAGCCACACCTCGTATAAGGCTAATTCAAATCATTATTATAATTATTAATTTTAATAATAAATAATTGTTATAAGTCTGGTTATTATTTATTAAACCCACGTCCCGAACGAACCTATGTTTAGGTGTTACAATCTATTATTAACAACTGAGGAACCCAGATGAACTATAACAGCTACTAAGTTTATAGAAACTATTAACAGAGTTTCAATAGTTGAAATCAGTTCATCTCTTATTTGTATAGTTCATAGAGTAGTTAAATGTTATATTCAGGTTGTTTTGAATTCTCTATAAAGACATATTAATTTATTTGAAAATGATTACTAAGTAAATTATATAAATTACGAAACATAATTTACTTTCAATTTTGAAACAATTTAAATTTCTGCTGAATTCAAGGCAGAACAATACATTTTAAATGAGTATGTAAAACACATTAGTAAATGAGTTTAAAATATGAGAGATCTCATTTGAATTAAACATTACATAATTTAACAACATCGTGGTTTCAGAAGTTAAATTTCAAAAGATAGGGTTTTGATCCCCTTAAGGCACCTCAAAAATAAATTTTCCTGTTGTGTTATTTCACAGTACAGTAGTGTTTCACTAATCCACTAGTATACTGGCACGGTTTCAGTTTCGTTACCCATACTATATATTTTTTTTGGAAGGTTTTTCCACCTCTATCAAAATATCCATCTATTCCATACTGTTCCCCGAGGATATTCTATGATAGCTTATTTTTTATACTGTATAACTCCTTCAGGAATTCTGGACATAATATCAATCTTGAATTTGAATATCATTCGATCTATCTCATCCCCTTTTCAAGTAAAATCATTTGAATTTTTAGGATTTTAATTTGTCGGTTCAATATGTGTCAAGAAATTGCCGCTCTGAAAAAATCGTAGGCCTACCTCAATTTCAAAAATTTATAGAATAACTGAACAAAATGACATTTTGATTTTTATCTAAGAACTTTAAACCCATTTGGGATCAGCCATTTTATCTTCATAAAACGTAAATCTTGCTTCGTAAAACACATAAAATTCTTATTTTTTGTTTTGTTTTACACTATTACAAAAGAAATGAAGCTATATAAATATTATACTAAAATCCTTTAAAAAATCTGTTGTGAAAAATTCTCATAACGTTCTCTTGCCAGTGTAAATGATGAAAATCAACCAAATTTTAATCATGAGTGGATGACGTTGAATTAAAATTACCCTGTGTTGAATTTTAATTTTGATGAACGGTAAACGAAAACCACAATATGACGCAGAACTAAGCTATGTTAAAATTAGGCGTAGTAGTTAAGGCAACTGGATTCTACGCTGTGACCCAGGTTCGAATCCTGATAAGATCTGGCATTTTTTCTTCACTTCTCTTCATCTAACTATCATCCTTCTCACCTTCTGCATTAGCAGTAGTTTAAAAACCGTCGATCGTAAAACAAAAAAAATCTGTTAAAATGTTTGAAATAAAAGTTGAAGGTTGGTTAGTTTTCTAAAAGTTTGATTACACGTTTTCTTTGAAATGCATGTTGTGGTCAACAGCCAAAAAGCTGGTTTGAACCTCTAAAGGTTTTACTAAGTAAACACGAGGAGTGAAGTGGTTTACTATTGCCTTCCTCACTGAGTTGAAAGAGTATGCTTATCAGCATGCCAGATGCCACCCTACAAATTTCTTCCACCCTACAATTTTCCACCCTATAAATGACACATTCACTTCATTTACCACAGAGTCTAGCTGTATAGTGAAATTCATTACTCTCAGAAGAGATAACTCTGATAAGTGTCTTTTACAAATGCATATTTGTGTCTTTTTAATGCATGCTAAGGCCAAAATCTAAAACACCATTTTCACTACGAGAACACAGTCCTGTTCCACTAATTCCAGAAATCTCCGACAAAAAAACTTTTAAAAAGTAAAAAAAAATAATACGTGTTTGCCCATTAGGTTTAGTACGTATAAGTAGTAATATTTCGATCCAAGCGTCATCACGTCGGGGTTCCGCTATGTAATACAACTAAGTTCTATTCGGTTATTAACGGTCCTCCGAAGTGACTACGCTTAGATCAGAATATCATTACTTACACTAAACCTAACGGGGAAATACTTATTATTATTTTTACTTTTCAAAAAAATTTTAGAAAAAAATTATGAACTACTTAGGTACATTATGCAACAAAAACCCAAAAAATAATATTATAATTTTTTTAATTTTTTCGATCCGTGACCCCTTTTAAAACGTAATTCAAATATTTTATTTGGCACAATGTTTTAAAAATGACAATAAGTAAAATGAAAAATAATATCCTTTACATGAATCGGGTCTCTTCTATTAGACGCCCCACACTCTGTTAGTGTGCCTACATAAACAGTAAATGCAACTTGCAATACACGGTATCATTGCGGGTTGCAGATTGTTCAGGGGCTGTTTATATACTTCATGAGCATTGATGATGCATGATACAGCAATAGGTATATTTTTTTATTCCTTGTTTGTAAACTGATGAAGTTCCACTTAAGCAGAAGGCCAGAATGCTGATGAAGTTTCTCTTAAAAATATAAACACTATTACGAATAGTGTTAAACTATTGAAAAATTAAATTAAAAGATACAATAATAATTATTTTTATGATACCTACAACTTTGAATTGAAACGATTTTTCTACAACGCTTAGTTTAGCGTCAGTTTGTGATTTTCTGTATTTTTATTATCAAAATCAATGAAAAAATCAGGATTTTTTAAAATTGCGATTTTAGTATGGGATTTTACAACATAAATGTAGGTCTACTTAGTAAAAGTTATAGGAAAATTTAAAAAAACCATACAACGTTTATTTCAAACTGTTGTTTTTCTCTACAGAGCCTCTAGTTTAGTGTCAATTAGTGATTTTTGGTATTTTTAAATTGTACAGAGGTTGAGTTTCATTTAGCGTCATTCACTCATGATTATTAAGTTAGGTTATATTTCCATTTCATATTTTTTACTAAAGATTAAAAATAATAGGTTATATTGTTGATTATTTACATTGACAAGTCGTGTGAGTGTTCCACGTTAGATATTACAATTATTATTATAATTGTAATTACAATTATAAAAAGTGTTACTTTAATGGTTGGTTGTGTTGCATGTTGCATTTTCTTTTTTTGTATCCGCGCTAACAGAGTGCGAGGCACTGATAAATCTAATAAATAAGACCCCACAAATATCTTTAAAGATATCAGTCAGCACCCAGATTTGTTTTGATCAACGTGGAGAAAATTGCTTGGTCAATAGCGCTTTAGTCTTCTTGCGTGGTTACCCAGGATGAATCGCGAGCGCATTATGTGTACAAAAGAGGTGATGTATATGTGTCGAATTTTGAGTGCATTGTTTTGTACAATTGTGTTACTGACGTGACGAGTAAAATGTTTGCGTCATTGTAAAGCGTGCCTTTAATTTTGTGAAAGGGGTATTGTGTTGTAGTTTGGATACATTATTTTATATTGTCTGATATGTTTCGTGTGTGACGGCTTTGCAGACACCCATCATAGTAGAACGCCAGAAGTAATTTGTTTGAAGTTCAACCGTCATAATTAATTGTAATTTATTGTTAATATTACAGTGTATTAACAAGTCAGCTTATTAACTTTTCATTGAACAGTTTTCACTTTCATTAAAAAAAGCTCTGGTTTCAAACACTCAAACAGCTTTCTCTTGCCAAGGTAAATTATGAAAATTATAACCTATATTTGGTTATAAGTAAACAATATTTCTGAAAGTAACTAAAAAAAATAGTTCTGTTTCTTATCACATAATCAGTCAATTACATGACTTAAGCATTTAAGAATAGAAGAGTTAGAGGTGTAAAAGTCAGATTTAAAGTCACTAGTCAGAGTTATCTCTTCTAAGAGTAATGAATGTATTTATACAACCAGACGACCCTGTGGTGAATAAAAAGTTAAATCATTTGCAGGGTGGAAAGTAGATACTTTTCAGAGGGACTGGGATGGTTATGCTGATAAGGATACGTTTTTATTAAGTGAGGAAGGCACATGTAACCAACCTTTCTTCTCGTTTTACTTAGCAAAGCCTCTAGGGATTCAAACCAATGTTTCAGCTAATGACCTAAAAAACAAGAAGTAAACAATGTAGAATGAGAAATATTACCAAATTTTAATTATTTTTTTTTGAATGACGCTAAAATCAACCTTTGATCGGCTTAAAAATATATAGAAAAATACTTATTGACGCTAATATAAGGACTACAGAAAACCATGCTTGAAATAAAAGTTGTAGGTTTCTCAATTGCCTAAAACTTTAAATACATTATACACTTTTATCGTAAAATACTTACCAAGGTTGCAATCTCAAAAAATTGTATATTTGTTTGTTTGTTATCCTCATTACAAACATCAGCTGAAGTGTTACAATATATTCGGAATGAAGAGATAAATTTTTAAACCTTTTGAAATACAAAATTCAAAATTTGAATCAAAAAATACAAAATTTTTTATTTCTGCAAAATTCTTTCATTTTAATCGATAGAAATGTTAATGTGTGTGGTTTCCTTGGAAGGTTGATTCCGTGTAATATCTCGTCATCAGCAAAATGAGCATACTGATGTTCCTACTAGACCTGTAATTATGTTTCTTTTTTTGTAAAGTCATATATAAAATGCTCAGGCTCCTTTTTGAATTAAAAAAAAATCTTCTGTTGACTCTGTATTGCTGCAACAAGAATATTTTTCTAGTTCATTTTTAAGTTGCATCGACGACAGATTGTTCATTAGTGGCTATTGTCGGTTTTGATGATGTAACGGTGGGTTTTAACGCGTTATAATTTCCAGATCCTAGCCGGAAATAGATTCCGTGACTATTCTTTTTGTAGGTTAGCGCACTAATCTGTATGCCACGGCGGCGGAATTTGTTTTTGTTATTAATTCCTACAGTGTATTATAAAATAGTAACATTGGATTTACTGGGCTAAAACTTTCAGCAACCCGCTGGATAACGCATTTGGGACATTCATTGTGCAGGCCGACTATTACCACAAAGGCAGCCTCCCCTAATTTTTAGTAAAATAGTTTTTTAATTTATTTAGGGGGCTATAACCATTCTGCTTTTATAAAGACCTTATTAATACTGACAATAAATTTAAAGCGGTGACAAGATATGTTAGGTTAGATTATATTTTGTAATTCAGATTCTTTTCACGGTAAAGGATTATGACATGAAATTTGAGTGGTTTTCTTCATTACGTGCGTCCTTTGTTTTGAAACACATAAAAGTTTCTTAGCCGT
Organism: Catonia carolina; assembly: GCA_035578175.1. Lineage (NCBI taxonomy): Eukaryota > Metazoa > Arthropoda > Insecta > Hemiptera > Achilidae > Catonia > Catonia carolina. The sequence continues at coordinate 423,459,552 of JAQMRL010000001.1, forward strand.
CTTATTGAATTCAAAAGAAAATCAGGTCACTATAAAGAAAAACTGGTCATATTTCTTTTTAACAACCCTGAAAGTGTAATAAAATTATCAGAGTATCATTTTCAATTTATTTAATACCAGTGCGCGTCCATGCGCTTGGGAATTTATTAAAACATAAAAGAAATGTTGTAAATTTTTATTATTTAAAATTTTGTAGTTTATAAAACCTCGTATAGAATATACCAAATACAAAATACAAAAAAAAACATAGGTACAATATTTTGTATTTTATCAAAAATATTAATGATAGACTAATAATTAATATGGTATTGTGTTTTTTATTGGTGACAATTTATAAAATTGTCATTATCAGTTTCATGTGTCCGTCCGTCCATCTGTCACACCCAGATGTCAGAAACTACAAGCAATAGCAACAAATAATTTTCAGATTCGTAATCTACATAAAATTTTAGTAGACCTGGGTTGTTTTCTATGTTTCGGTTTCAATCGGAAGTGGCTCAAAACCAGAAGTCAGGAAATCAAAGACTGAAACTACAAGAGATAGTAACAAACGGTTTTTGGATACGTAATCTACACAAAAGTTATTGAGCGTGGATTGGGTTTAAAGTTTTACTTTTGACTAAAAGTGGTCCAAACCGGATGTCAAGAAATGAAAGTTGGAACTTGGAAACAAAAATAGCATCTTTCAATTCCTCTTAAAGAGTATATCACTAATGGTTTTTGCCAGAAGTCTAAGGCATAACTTTTTAAAAATTGCCATCTGCGATGAGACTAGAAAATTGTCAAATTTAAAAGGTATTTTTTATTAATTTTGTATTTCTTGCAAAATACAAAATGTCAACTACAAAAATTGTAAAATTAGTGTGGGTACTATAGATTAAAAATGTAATTGTAACAGTATTGTGGTTTCGGACATGTGAAAAGAATTGAGAATATGAGACAGCCGCATTGATCTACGGATGAGTTAAAAACAATTAGTGAGAAAATAAAATCAGCCAAGTGAATCTTTTGGGAATAAGCAACAGATGTACTCGACTGATATCATCAAGACCGGATAATATGGCAGTTAGCGATTGTAGTAAACATCTTCAACACTTTACTACATGTTATATTTTCTTCAAGATAGGATAAGCACCATGTCTGCTGAATTTCTTGGGGGAGATGTGCTCTCTTGGTAAAAAGATTTTTTTTAAGATTGTGGCCTAAACACGCAATTTGGGTTAAAAGTGTACGTAATTAAAGTTGTAGAGAATTAAAAAAACTACAACCTATATCAAACATTGTTTTACAACGGTTAGTTTAACGTCAATTAGTAATTTTCTGTATTTTTTACATCAAAATCGTTAAAAAACTGGAGTGTTGTTTAGATCATCAGCAAGTGAGGTGGTTTACAATTTCCTTCCTCACTGAATGGAAAAGTACACTTATCAGCTTGCCGAGCCCTCCGTACAACACATATTTTTCACTCTTCAAATAACACCTTTACTTCATTCACCTCAGGGTCTGGCTGTATAATAAAATTCATTACTTTCAGAGAAGATAACTCTGATTAGTGTATTTTTCACCTCTATCTCTTCTGTTCTTAAATGATTCAGTCATTTAATTAGCTAACCATGTGTTAAGAAACAGAACTATTTATTTTAGCCCTGCAACGAACAGATTGAGTATAAATAATTGACAATCCATCTGTCTATTATGGGCAGATTTGCTGCCTTAGTGTGCATTTTACAACAAAATTGTAGGCTATATAATAAAAGATATCTTACTCTTCAGGTGCTTATCCGTTCCGAATTGCAGCGACCATCACGGCAGTTCTCACTTTGTTTGTTGCACTGGGAAATAGCTCTTCTGAGCTCATCCCAAACGGAGTTTTCAGATTTCGAAGTCACGACTCCCTTCTTCTGCCAGATCCACGTTTTATTTATACTTTTCCCTACAGGATGGCTTGTAGTAACGAATAACGTGAATATTACAAATATCTATAATGAAAGATACAGAAAAGAAAAATATCTATGAGTTTTATTTCTTAGTTAGTTAGTTAACAGGTGTAAGTCTCAAATACACACTGGTAATCTTATAGGAGAAGATAGGGTTATAAACTGCCGATTATTTGCCGATGACCTGATAGTGCTACAGGAGAATGAAGATGGTCTGCAGAGAGCACTTTTCATGCTGAACAAACTCTGCAAAGAATATAAGTTGACAGTTTCGACGAAGAAGACAAAGGTTATGGCATTCAGGGGAAAGGAGCCATTCAGAAGCAAAATTGTTATGGATAATATTTTGGAACAGATATCGCACCTTCAGTATTTAGGTTGCAACATTACATACCAACTGGATAAACATGCTTACAATAAGATGCACCGATTTCAGCAAATATGCGGAACTATCTACCGCACCTTAAAAAATAGTACCAGCAAAAACACAAGGATGAGATTTTACAAAACAATAGCAGTGCTGACTCTACTCTATGGTAGTGAAACTTGGGTGCTATCAAAGCGAGAGGAAAGTATATTGCAAGCATCTGAAATGAAATTTCTTCGACATACATTACGTATGTGTGAAGTAAAGAAGATCGTTACAGGAATACCGAGATAAGGAAAGAACTCAACATCTTCTCTATAAACGATAAGGTATTTTAGAACAGAATCCAGTAGTTAGAGCATGTGAACAGAATGAGGGAGGATAGGATACCTAAGCAGACACTGGGCTATAAGCCGGAAGGCAGGAGAAAAGAGAACGTCCGAGAAAGAGATGGGCAGATTTGAGAGGTTGGGAACAGGCCGATATGCCTAATTCTTGAAAGGCAGGAGAAGAAGACGAAGAAGAGCTTAGTTTAGCGTTGATTAGTGATTTCCCTTATTTTTTAGGTTCTAAGAAGATTGTTTTCATTTTTCGTCATGATTAAAATTAGGTCTTGTTTTTCATTTTACATCGTTTACGAATAATTAAACATAGTTTTTTATATTTTATTACTTTAACTAGCAGAAGAAAGTCGTGCGTGTGTTTCATACTACATCTTTTTTTATTTGGAAATAACGTACAAAAGCTTTTTTCATGTATTTTTCCAAACAGATATTAATATTAATATATAATAATAATACAATTTGTAATACTAAGTAGGCTAACTAAACAATACTAGTGAATGCTTTGAAGCAGTTTATTAATGAATCCTTACAAGCGATAAATAAGCCTTGGTAAACCGGTAATAAATCATACGACACATATTGCTTATTATTCATTGTGTTAACTGCGTCATTTATTTTCTCCACGCAGCGTCTCTTAAATGATATCAAGTTAACCGGTAATATTTTATAGACCTAACATCATCCATTGGCTATTTTCCGACTTAAACTTCATGACTTGAATTCAAGTTATAAATTAAAAATGTATTTCTGAAATATTTACGTTAAAAAATTAATGATTTTTCAATTAAATTATAATAAATAAAAGATTAAAAACTGAATAATATCAAGACTAATCACGGACAAAAACTGAATTATTTTTTAAAATATGAGACCATCATTAAGATAATAATAAAAATTTTGTTTTTTTGTTGGTCCTCCATTTCCGATAATGATGCTAATGATACTCAGAGCATCATTATTGAAATATTAAACTTTAAATTGTAAGAAAAAAGAAATTATATAGGGTGTTTCAGGAGGAATCTGACATACTTCACGGGCGTATTTCTCTCATAAAAAAAATGAAAAAGTTCATCTAAACATAGGCTTCAAAACACTTCATTAGCGAGTTACAGCTAGCGAAAGATTTCCCTTCGATTTCAATTCTCCTGGTGAAATAAGGTCATACTGAATTTTTGGGTTCACTTTTTGAAACAAATGAGGTGGATTTTTTTGTATGATCTGAAAAAACTTAATAAAACAGGTCCCAGATCTGTGTCTTCAGTAGTTTTAAAGACATCTGACATAAAACACAAAATTTTGATAAAAAACACGTTTTTTACGTTTAAATTGTAATGACCCACCGGGTTGGTCTAGAGGTAAAGTCATCGCCAAAATCAGCTGTATAACAGCTGATTTTTGGAAACGAAGGTTCCTGGTTCAAATCCTAGTGAAGGTAGTTACTTTTATACGGAGTTGAGTACCAGATAGTGGTTACCGATGTACTTTGATGGTTGGGGTTCAATTAACCATAATTTCTCAGAAATGGTCAGCGTGGGTCTGTACAAGACTAAACCTCATTTACACGACATACACATCATTCTCATCTCATTGGGTCATGGGGTTGCTTATTGTTCTAAATTGAACAGATTGCAACGTACACACATTAGGGATTAAAAAAGTGACAATAATTTTGCAAAATTTAAAATGAACAATCGAATTTTAGTAATGAAATTTGAAGAAAATTTAATTCTGAACTTAAGATAATTATCATGTTAAGGTATCTTAAGATAATTGTAACCGTCAAAAAATAAGAAGAGCCAGATGTTTATCCCATGTTAATCATGATCGTTAAGTTATTTAGAATCAAAAAATTGTTCATTCGTGTTAAGACTAATTACAGTAAATAAAAGAAATAAAATTTGTTAAATGTTTATACTTTATTATACACCTATTTAACTTGATAATAAAATATAGTTGACTCATTTCACGATATCGTATTTGGTAAAGAACTCGACTTTCAAGCCCACTTAGTTTTTCGGGTGGGATTTTGAAATATTATAAAAAATGAAGTAGAAAAATATATGTACCACTCTTTTAAAGTACACAAAATAATGTATTAATTTAAAGTGTTTCTTAACTGTGTAATCTTCCCCGTTAAATTATTAATTTTTACGATGTTTATTTTAAGCTTTAAAATAAAAAAGAAATTTAGGTTAAAACAAGCCTCTGAGGCGAAAGATAACGAAAGGTGGCCTCCGTGTTTTTTACTTAATACTGTAGTACAAGAGATGAAGTAAAGAGAGTTTAAGTTAGAAAAAAACAAACGGTAGCCTTGTTCTATATTTGTCCACCACAAATCCCTAATTAGACCTTTAGTTTCCTTAATTTAAATTAATTACTAGGAGTTTTAAATTGATGCGTTATATTTTTCTTTTAAAAATTTTTTAAGAACAAATATACTACAACGAACCTCATTATACAAAATTTTTAAAATTTTTCTTTAATGAAAATTTATGGAAAATAAAATTAATTTTTCTTAGTCATCAGTCATTAAACTGACTTGGAACAACACTTAATACCCTCCTTTCTTCAACCAATTTTTCCCACCTTACATAATTTTGGTTCCTTTGATAAATGAGTTTTCTTTTCAGTTTCATAAATTTGTGCACGTTTTAAGATATAATCTACTAACTTACATTTTTCCCTCAGAATATTTTACCATGAATTTCTTCCTGGTCTTTTCTAATTATCTGAATACATTTTATTTTATCTTGTTAAAGAAATGAATTTTTTTTTAAATTTTGCAAAGGATGTTTTTATAACTTTTATCTGGAGAGTTTTATTATAAAGAAAAAGGCACTTAGATGTTGAAAAAATAAGATAAAGTAATATTAGAATCGATAGAGATGTTTCTCTGTGAATGACGAAAATCAGCTGGTTTAAAAACAAAACGAGTAGTGAATAATAATCGATAAAAATATTGAAAATTTACTTGTCAAAAAGAATTCATTGTACATTTCATCTATAGCCTATGTCACAATTATATGTAAGGCTCAAATATTCCCTTTAACACATATAAGTCTTAATGACATGTTATTTTCATTCCAGTTTAAATACCTTTTATTCCATTTCAAATTTTACTAATTTTTTAAAATTCCTAATAGAATTAATAACTTAAAAAAATAACTTAAGTTTTATGACTGCATCCAGGAGACTTCTAAAGGGAGTACAGGACATATCAAGATAAAAGTAATAAATTAAAAATTTAACATTATGTTAAATCCGTTGCTTATCAATAATTTAATACAACTACTAACTTGGTTACTTCAATAAGCGTGTCATCAACCTCCTTCATAACAAAAAATACACAATGTACGAATTTTATAAATATAATACATATAATAACAACTTTTAAAAATATAACAGATTGCAACGTGCCTACGTTGCAATCTGTTGTAATCATCCCCATCTCAGGATGATGTATATGATGTGTAAATGTGGTGTAGTCTTGAACAGACTGAGGCCGACAATTCCTGAAAGAGTATGGTTAATTGAAGTCAAACCATCAAAGTACACAGGTTGCTGCAGTAAAAGTTGCTTTATAAAAGTTTACCTTTACTAGCAGACCTTTACAAGCATTTGAGCTATGGAACCTTCGTGTCCAAAATCAGCTGATTTACGGCGAGGACTTTACCACTAGACCAACTTGGTAAGTTAAACTTCACTAATAACTTATTTTTTTGTTATTTTCAGGTTTTAATACATATACGTATAATGAAACAGCACACACTGAGAGAGTGCCAGACGATATTCTCAGTGTGACGTACGAGGATGGCAAATGGAGTAAACCATATTATGATTGCGGAGGTGGTAATATTTGGATGCTGACTTACACTGTGCCTTTCTTCGGCTACCGTAACGGGACGTACTTCTTTAAGTAAGTACGAAAACATTTTTTATTAATTTTTTAACATTCCAGTAGAAGACAACTTTTATACATTATCTGAAACATATTCTAGTATTTTTAACTTTCTCTTGCCTTAAATGAATACTTAAACTTAAAATATGGCCATTTACAATTAAATAGATAACTAATTCTTTACATAAGGTTGACTGTAAGATTTTGGAAGAAGAGAAATACATTGGACTCTCAAAAACTAAACAGAAATAAAGTAACATGCTTTGGAGGAAATTTCGTAGGTATAATTTGTTTTTTAAAAGGGTTTTCAAATTAATTTCTTTGAGTTACCGTTCAACACCAACCAATCTCTTAGAATATATTTGAAATTTACATTTAAAAGACTTTAATTTATCGTATAAAAAATATCTAAAGGTGAGTTTCAAATAGTTATTTTGTTATGTGCTGCTGTTATTTAACTGAATTTTAATTATTTGATTAATAGGTATTTAGGGAAAACCTTAAGTCAAAACCCATGTAAATAATGTATTGGACTTTCAACTTGTATTCTAGAAAAAAACTCGGCTAAGAAATTGCACTATATGGTATTATTTGAACCGTAAGAAATTTGTTATATCTATTTCAGGCAATGTTCATGCTTCATAAAGCCTAAAGGTAAAACATGACTTCACTTAGAAATCCATTTGTTTATACGCATGTTATTCGTGTAACAGAAAATACTTCTATTTTATTTTCACTCAAACTTTTAAAAAGCTTCTCTTACTGTGAATTTACGGCACGGTTATATTGAATTTTTTGTCTAAGGGTGTAACATTTTAAGGAATCCTAGTCAAAAACTTTCTTTCACGTCAAATTTATTACAGGAAAGTAAATATTAAACAATGAATTTCATAGTTTTATTTCTTCCCTCGATATGACGTATTTATGAAAATGCCATCACTCATTGAATGAATCACTCATCTTACTTACCTTCCTACTGCCTAGAAAACTAAAATTGTATATTTTCCAAACTTGTTCTTTTGATGATCAACGAAAAGTTCTGTTTTACTTTATCTTGACCTACATGAAATTTACGGAATCTCTGATCAGTTTTATTTAACATCAAGACGTAACAAGTGAAACTCAAGAAATGCCATTAAGAAGGTTGAGAGACACGGTTTCCAAAATAAAACCTATGCAGGGTGTGAAACAGACAAAAATCACAAAATTTTTCAAGTATAAGTAGGCCTTCGTCAGCTGGTAGAAAGCCACTATTATTTATTAATTAACACCGGTTGGGCAAGCGACTTTGTATGGTTGATCAGCTGATAACCATCCGTGGACAAAGTCTATTGGGGGTCCCTGTTCAAACTCATGCCTAATTCACGTCAAATAATACAGCAAAGCAGTGTTCAAATTGGGTAGTTGTCAATAATGTACAGTTCCCGATAACAAACAAAGTAGCTAAAAAAAGTATATGTAAACGTACTTTAAGTAAAAATGTTTAATCGAATGTTGTGTTCTATTAAAAAGTACAGTGTATAAATAGAAATGTTAAACCAATAGCAAATTCTAAAATACTATTCACCAACAGACTTCTTCATTATTTCTGGCCCTCTAGCGATTTATAAAATGATCTTGTGATATCCGGAATTTTCCATAACCGGATTATCCGTTTGCCATATTAATCCGGATGTGACAAGTTGTACTGCAGTTCATTTATTACAATCCATTATCCTGGAATACACTCCACACCATACAATACACAATTTCTTATAATGAAAACTCTATTCCCTCAACCAATTTTAGAGTATCATTGTACAACTTTATAATTATGTAGTACAGTAAAATATGAGTTCTAATTTAGGAGAGGGGTGAAAAGAGATGAAAACTTATTTTTAATAATACTTAATGATGTAGGCTTTTAAGCATCTTACCAAAAGAAGGGATAGGCTAGTGGGGCATATCCTAAGACATCCAGGTATTAGGCTATTAATAATGGAGGGTAATATTGAGGGAGTAAATTGTAGAGGAAGGCAAAGATTAGAATATATAAAGCAAATTACAAAAGATGTAGGGTGTTACAGGTATGTAGATATAAAACGACTTGCGAAAGATAGAACAGGTTGGAGAACTGCATCAAACCAGTCGAGAGACTGATGACAAAAAAAAAAGATGTAGGCTTATTAAATTGTGGTGAGTGGCTTAGTTCTGCAGAAAAAACGCTACGTATAATAATAGCGAAATGATATTAATATAATTTAATTAGAATCATTGAATTAATTAATTAGGTTTACGTATATAAATTTTCCTGAATGGGTTACTAGCCTGATTGCAGGAAAGACCAGTGGGGCTGCTACTTCACAGCCTGTGGTGCTCCCCTGGGTTTCATTCGGAGACCCACCTCTTAGACTCATCCCCTCATTGGCTGTTAGGAGAACATCCTCGTCCACCTCCAGACCGTTGGTCGAGGATACTGGTTTTTGTCCACCCTGGGTATGTAATTTTCCCAATACCTTTCAGCCTACGACTGACGAGCATACTCCATCGCCAGGGTAAGCACCCGACAGCAGATCCAGCGATACCTACGGGAGCTGTATATGAGCTCCATAAAGTAAAATGAAATTATAGTTTAATGATGTTTTTTATTCTGATCAGAAGTTCTTAAATTATCTTACATAGAATGCTTTTAAAATATAACCGTGTAGAATTTAGACTTAACATTGTATAGTGTAAATAAAAGAACCTGAAATTTCAATGTAAAATTTAAGTAGTAATTTAATGTAAAAGTTATATTTTTAGTGAATACTATATTAGATTGTAAACAAAAAAATAATTTGTTTTTTAATTTATTTATTAAACGTCACATCAACTGCAAGGCCATTAGCGACGACGTTGGGGTGTAACTGTATGAAGATGAAATGATTTTTTGTAACGTATGAAAATATGGCGTGCTAGAGTGGGATTCGAACCCAGGACCGCATGATGAGAGGAGAGCATGTTACCAACTACGCCAATACGGCCGGTAAAAAAAATAAAATTGTTTGGTAAAATTGATGTTAATGTAAATTAGTATATTTGACGACGTCTATTTCTTTTTTGGTGGTTAATAAAGATTTATTTCGGGCTGGAAAGTCTAAAGTGATGGTATTTTGTGGAATATGGCCCAGGAGATCAAAAGTTGTTCTCGATAAAAAAGTGACCGAGGAGGTCCTTTATTGGAGAGGTATTTGTGAATAAGAAAAAAGAGAGATTTTTATAGGTTGAATGAAACAATTAAGCGTACCCTAAGAAATAAGGTGAGAAGGGTGACTTTGCTGAAGTTTTAAAAGGTGATGTCCGTTCTAGGCTGTTTGTATGGTAGCAAGACATGGACACTGTACCATGCATACGAGGTAAAACTGGAGGGAGCAGAGATGTAGTTTTTGTGATATGTGGCTGGCTATACCAGATGCAATATGAGGAGGAATGATGAAGTCGGCGGGAGTTGGACCTTTGATCAGTGAATGAGATGGTGCAGGAATATAGACAGAATTGGTGGGATCATTTGAGACGTACAGAGAGGACGTGACTCCCACAAAGAAGTGAAGAATACCTAAGGGTCGTATCTATAGTGTAGTAGAGTATCAACATAAGAGTATCTGAAGAGTACCTGAGGGTAAAAGAGATTTAAATCGACCAAAGAAAAGGTGGAAACACCGATTTCTTTGAGACGTAATAGGTTAGTAATTAGGCTCTAGGCCTAATAGTTGCTAAGAAAAAGGATAACAATTAGGTTTTAAATTTTTAATAAATAATTTGACATATAAATTCATATTTATTTTAATTTAATGTTATAATTGATTATTCTTCGACCGATATAACCGCTATTTTTGTTGTCAAAAAATTAATATTTACGTCAGTTTTTTTGCTGTGTTCGTTATCTAACTATTGTTCACGTCACTTCACTTTTTCACGTATAAAAATACAATTATAAAAGCAGATAAACAAATTAAAAAGACAAACAAAACAAATTAAACAATGGCATTAAACCCACATGGGAAAAAGCCTGTACATACTTGTCCCTGTGCGTGCGGGTGGTATGGGTTTCAGATTGTGTGTATCAGACGCATATTAATTTTGCCATTATTTACAATACAGTAAAAAACTTCTTTGTTATATTATTTTCAAAAAATAAGTAAATAAAAATTGCTTTTGACTAAAAATCAATTTTAAACTTACCTGACGTAAATCTATAAAGAAGTTATCCGAGATAAATTACTTTATTACGTATTACCTTCTCCAGTTTTCTTTTATGCATATAAATTTATGTATTTATTTAATATTTTATAATATAGTTTTTACTGGGGTTTACATAGTAGAAACTCCGTACTCTTATTCTTCTTAAAAGTATATAAAGATTTTGAATGAACCTCCCTCATTTACTTTCTCTTTAGGGGTCACTAAATTGCTTTAAAAGGTAGCTACGGGAAAATTCCTGGGGGTCACTACTATCGTTTAGAAAATCTATTTTCTTTTCCAAAACTACACACCTACCATGTATTTTAGAGTAAAAATCTACATCAAAGAAGTTTTAAAGACATTTAATATTCTAAAACTTCTTTATATACAATGTTTTGTTTGATGTTTAAGTTAGTCAGATACCATCGTCAAAACTGTTTTCTTCATTATTACAGTTTACAGTGAAATAAAAATCTGCAATAATATTTTGTATGTAATACTTCTGACTAAAGGTTTATTGTGAAGCTTGTTTCAAATTCCTGTACAAACCCTAATTAACATTGGTCGATTCCATGTCGAGTTTTATAGTCAGTTCTATGTCGACACATTATTAAAAAAAATTTAATCATATAAAAATATATACATATTGGATAACGACGAGTCAAAATTTGAGGTAATTTAGACCCTTCTTTTATCCCTGTTCATGCATGTAATTTGTTAAGAAGAACATGAACTTGAAAGAAATTTAAAATTTCGAAATACAAGGGTGTATAAAAATATATACGGTTCTGATTTTCTTAAAAATTTCAGAGGGGTCCTAGACCTGGAATGGGTTGATGTGCAGGTAGTAAATACTTTTATAAAGAAGGGAGAACGTAAAAACATTGCCTTTTTAAAATTGCGGCTTTGATATGCATTTTAGCGCAAAAACGAATATTAAAAAGTTGTAGAAAAATTAAAAACCTACAACTTTTAATTCAAATATTTTTTGTATAACCCTTAGTTTAGCGGTTTTTAGCGTTTCTCTGTTTTTTTTTCTCACAAAAACGTGTAAAAATCAATTTTTTTACGATTTCAGCCTTAGCACGAGTTCTGCGACAAAGGTGTAAAATCAAATTTATAGGAAATTAAAAAATCTACAACTTTTATTTAGAGCATATTTCTGTGAAAGAGTTTAGTATAGTATAGAATAGTATTTAGTATAGTATATTAGTATAGTATTTAGTATAGTTTAGTAAAGTAGTTTGGCGTGAAAGAGTGATTTTCCGTATTTTTAAGCCAAATGAGGTTGATTTTCATTTTGCGTCCTTCACTCATGATTAAAATTAGGTTATGTTTACTAAGGTTAGTTTTTTTGCTTGTTTCTAATGTTTTATTACTTATGCTAGGATATATTGTTCATTATTTGCATTGGCAAGAGAAAGTTATGTGAGTGTATCATACCAGTTTCTTTTTTTAATTGTTCTCTGCAAACTTTGTAACGTTTTACAATAAACAGTATTATTCGTGATTCCGGGCTGCTGAATTCCACCAAAAACACAACGAGGAGCTTCAACGCAACGTCAAGACTCATTCGAATACATTGGTGGCAACATTTTATGAAAAGCGTATTGGTACGATAGGCTAAATGCTTCAATCGTCAACGTGATTATGTCGAAAAGTAGCCACAAGTATACGTAAATTTTAATAATAAAACAATTTTTCTGTATTCACTTTTCTTTTATTAATGGCATATCGACGGTGAAATAAATGGCCCTCGTAAAATGAAACATTATAAATTCACAAAGTTTTGTAAGAAAAATTGATGTATTACAAACATACTGTGCTCATATTATATCTAATACCTACCTTGTTACTGTAATGAAATCCTTATCTTCTTCATTATAATAATGAAACTATAAAAGGTTTCCCGTTTTCCCTGTCTTTTACATAGCCATAACCGCTCAGAAAGTTTTCTTTTAAAAGGAAATCTCAAGATCTAATAAAATTTTTTAGTGTTCATAAACTTAAACTGTTAGCGATTGCATAAAACATTTAAACGTAATGTAGAAATAACTGGGCCAATAAATTATAAGCAAGAGTTTTCAACTGAAGTAAGCTCTCTTGCGCGCAAAAGAAAACCTTTTAAAATATTAAGAAATGTATATTTCACAGAAGAGCACTCGTAGAAGAAATGTTAATGCTTTGTTCCGTTCTGGAGCCTTAGTATTGATCACTGTGTAGATGTTCCTTGTTTAAATTACAATCACACGTTCAGGTCATTCGTTACCCATGTACATCAACATCGGTATTTCCAGTTCTTTTTCCCATTAAAATTTACTCTATTAAAATACCTACCAAAGGAAAAATGTAATTGTTTTTTTACTTAACTTTCACTTAACTGTAAAAAAATTTCAATTGATAATACGAACTACATGGTCGGGAAGTTTTCTGATGGAAAATTCTAGGAACGGAAGCAATTTTCTTCAAGCAATTTATGAAATAATATTTTTTATTAAATCTTTTTAAACGTTTCTACTAAATTAAAATTTAGATTTACTTTGAATTTTTTTTTAAGGATACGTTGAAAGAATTTTAATGAAAAAAATTATCGAATAAAATTGCAGTTGACTTTTAATGAACAGGTCACTTAATAATCTGACATTCAAGAACAGAAAAAATGGACATTGGATAAAATAGAACACAAGACATAGATAAAACAAGCAACATCGTTGAAGAACATAGAAGGAATCAAAATAAAACAAACCTTTGTAATTGTTTTGATTTCCAAGAATTTTTATTCAACCATTTCATTATCGCAATCCATTATCCTTGTTTCTGTTTATACAGTATACGAGTAAAATTCGTAAAATTTTTTACACTAAACAATTTATTACCTTAACTATATCTATACTAGAACATCACTATTATAATATTACAGTAACAGGCATACTACTTCCTATAACAGGCAAGTGGAGTTTTAAATTATTTTCACTCGATCTGCCAGTTCCAGGGCTACCAAAAATAGTTCTGTTTCTTATCAAATTATCAGTCAATGATAAGACTGAAGCATTTAAGAACAGAAGAGGTAGATGAATTCAATTTCTCTACCTTTTTTAGAGGTGGACTAATTCAATTTTTGTATCTATACTGGTTTCGATATCCTTGTTATCCTTGATTCTTGTTTCAATATTTTCCAACATTACCATAATTAATTCAAATTTTTTATTTATGGACTCGTCGGTTTCTCTACAGATCCATCTTTCGCTTCAGGATCCATCTCCTTTATCTTTTTACCTAATCAAAGTTTGTTTGACATATTCCTTCAAAACAAAATATTTATATTGAGAGTTGCTCGTTTACCTTTGGGCGCCATGTTTACTTTTTCCCTTCACTACAACAATAATAATAATTATGACACTTTGATTCTCTTAAATATTTATTTATTTGTGTACTTAATTTTTGTTTTAATTGATCTTGCGTTGAATTGGTCTTCTTCTTCTTCTTTTTCTTCGTCTTCTTCTTCTTCTTCTTCTTCTTCTTACTATCAAGGATTAGGCATAAGCCTGTTCCGAACTCACAAACCATCCTGTAGGTCTACACAAATACCGTACATCTCGACTACTGCCATTTTCTTCGAGATCTTCCCATCTCCCTTCTTCCAACTGGAACATATTCCATCACTTTTAGAGGTACTTTCTCCTCTGGCATTCGTTCTAAATGTTGCCTCCATTGATTCCGGTACTCCTCCATTTTTCATTCAAGCTAAATAGACCCAACTCGGATCTAATTTCCTCGTTATGCATTAGATCCAGCCTCGAGCAGCCCTTCACCCTTCTTACAAACCTCATTTCAGCTGCTTGGATCCTACTTTCTTGGCGTTTTGTGGTAACCTATTACCACATTGGTTTACCAAATTTGTGATAACCTTAATTATTTTGGAAAGTTCAAACACCACTGATTTAAAAACAATAAGGAACTCGTTTTTCTTTACAATATTTTCTAAAAAAAATTTATAAAAAAATTAAATTCAAATTACATTGTTAATACATCCTTTAAACTTAATTACTTTTAAAAATATAAATTTAAAAAAAAATTATTTATATTTATAAATTATATAAGATCTTATAAGATTACAATAAATATGATATTTATGTAATAGATCATCATTTAGGATCAGATAATCTTCTACAAGGTGTAAAAGACACTAGTCAAAGTTATCTCCTCTGAGAGTAATGAACTTATTTTCATAAAACAGTCAGACCCTGTGGTGAATGAAGTAACATTGTCATTGGAAGGGTGGAAAGTGGATGCTTTTCAGAGAGCCTAACATTCTGATAAGCATACTTTTCTAATCACGGAGGAAGGCACTGGAAAACTATCTCACTCATCGTTTTACTTAGTAAAGCCTCTAGAGGTGCAAATCAGCCTTTCGGCTGATGACCTAAACAACAACAAAAAGTTACAATATGATTATGTAAATATTACTAATCATGATTGAAGTAATTTAAGAAAATACTAGTAAAAAAACCTAATGAATTAATATTTCGTAAGTAGTTAATTTAACACGAGGTGTGGCTATTGAATAATGAGACTGTTAAAATAAGGTTATGTTTCTTGAGGTTAGTTTTTGTTTATTTTTAATGTTTTATTACTAATGCTAGGTTATATTGCTCATTATTTGCATTGGTAAGAGAAAGTTGTGTGAGTGTTTCACACCAGATTTTTTAATATAGAAATACAACAACTAGAAATTAGCATGACCTCATTATTATCTAAGTGTCAAGAGAAAACCGTAGGCTACATATTTTTTTTTTTAACTGCACTGCTGAATTATCTTATCACTATTTTTATAATATTGTCCCAAAGGATCTAGTTCGAGACTCACGACAATATATTTTACGCGTGCATTTAATCAGTTGGCCAGACAGGCATTAGCGCACACCCTTTCCCTAGAGTACCCGAGCGTTTCTCCAGCAGGGAACTATTCAAATATATCTTTTTGTCTGCAGAACACTGTTCTGAGACATTTTCTTAGTGTTTCATTATTTTTGTAACATTACCCAATGTATATATATTTTTATTTTATTATTGTTGTTGTTGTTGTTGTTTGTTAGGTCATCAGCCGAAAGGCTGGTTGTACCTTCTAGAGGCTTTACTAAGTAAAACGAGGAGTGAGGTGGTTTACTATTGCTTTCCTCACGGATGAGAAAAGTATACTTATCAGTATATGAGGCCCTCTGAAATGCATCTACTTTCCACCCTGCAAATAACACCTTCACTTCATTCACCTTAGGGTCTGGCTGTATAATGAAATTCATTTCTCTCAATTCATTTCTGCCGGCCGCGTTGGCGATGTTGGTAACGTGCTCGCCTCTCATCACGCGGTCTTGGGTTCGAATCCCACTCGGGCATGGCATTTTTTCATTCGTTACAAAAATTCATTTCATCCTTCACCGTCTGCATTAGCAGGAATTTGCAAAACAGTCGGACGTTAAACCAAAAAAAAAAAAAAAAAAAAAAAAAATCATTTCTCTCAGATGAGATAACTTTGACTAGTGTCATTTACCTCTCTTGGCTGACCATGTAATATAAAATAGAATATTATTTTTGTAGCCCTGGAACTAGCAGATCAAGTGAAAATAATTTAAAAACTTTATATTAATTTATCTTAATAGAAGCAATTTAATTAATATATTCAAAATGATCATTATGTAAAAAATACGATTTAATTGAAAATCTTATGATATAAAATTCTTTTTAGAACTCATAGCTTAATTGTTAACAGTTTCATGATGTATTGAAAAACGAAGAGTGATATCATTTTTTTATGTTTTTCCTCCTTTTCAAATGACGTCAAGTGTCGTCGGGAAAACTCCTTTGTACGATATCCATGTTCAAAAATGGAAGGACCACACCTTCCATGTTTTCCAGGTCTTTACAAATTTTTTCCTCTTTTGGTGTTGTACTTTCCAATTAATCAAGAATTCAGTTCGTAACCTTCCTTACCAGTTATTAAATATTTAGAGGTTTCTAACATCCATATTATATTACCTGTTCATTATGAAACACATTGAACATTTATAATTTTTTCTAAAAGAATTCATAATGAGGCTTTTTCAAGTAAGCAGCTTAATTACAAAGGTTTTTCAATTAAAATTAAAAATTAGGAGTTAAAGATAATAATTTTTTCTTGTTGTTTTTCACCCTAAAACGTTTTTTCTTTGTTATAAAATTTTTATTAACTTAACGAATAAGCTGAATGAAACACAACCGACATTAACTCATGAACAAGCGAGTTATTATCATCGCTTTTAGTAGAGTTGATTTAATTTAACGTTAATTGAATTTGCTTGTACCAAAGCATCCGCACGACTGAGAAATATTTTGTGAGGCAACATTCATCCATCGTAGGTTAGTGCACCCAAACAGGTAAACAGTCACTACTGCCAAACATTAAAACGAGCAAGCTGTTGCTCAATTGAAATCCACCATAAATTGAAATGAATTAAGGGGAGACTGTACTTTGTATCCCGCCAATGTTAAATTTTCTATTTTTAGTTACATTTTTCATAGGATTCATAAAAGATAGGGAATTTAAACTTTACACACCATAGGTGTCGGATTTCTTCTCGTGCTACTGATATGTTTTCAATTTAATCTTTGGACCATACCATTTTTTTTTAAATATTACAAATAATAAAAAAGTTTTACAAATTGTTTTCTACGTTTTTTGCGTATTACTAATTTTTGGAGCACCTGAGGAAGTCATAAAAATGTTGGTATATGTGGATATACAAGTTAATTAACTGGTAAAAATTTTAGCCTGGTACGTTTATTAGTTTCTGAGA
The DNA here is from genome assembly GCA_035578175.1 of Catonia carolina. Lineage (NCBI taxonomy): Eukaryota > Metazoa > Arthropoda > Insecta > Hemiptera > Achilidae > Catonia > Catonia carolina. Next base: position 423,477,128 of record JAQMRL010000001.1, read on the forward strand.
AAAATGTACCTAGTACTAAAAATCTAAATTTACGGGAAAACGCAAGAAACAAGAAGGCACAAATCAAAAACAAAATTTACAAAAACAAGTAAATTTCCCAGCAACAGTTGTTTAGAAAGCTGAAACAACAGCTGAGAATGCAAAAACCAGTGATGCAGATATTTTAAAAACCAAAATTCTCTTTGCACTAAAACGAGCAGTATAAAATTGTGAAAAATATTCGTTCTTGGTAACATGATAATTTTTCTGTGTAAACTTGATAAAAACTTAATTTTTTTTCATAAAAAATTGTTATTTTTTGGCGTAATTTAATGTTTTTTTCTGGTAGATATAGGCCTAAACTATTGAAAAACATAAAAAACCAAAAATATAAATTTTGAGTCAAAGCCATTGTGCCATCTCCCCTTAATTTTAATCAACATTTTCAAGGGTAGGGCTATTTAAATTCTTCAATTAATACATTATTCCTTTCATAACAACATAATAATTTTGAATTACAACTAACCAAATTGTAGGATACAGATCTTTCCAAAATCACGGTCTATAAAAATGTATCACCCATAAAACGCCGGGTTCGATTCCCGACCAGGATTGGAAAATTTTCAGAAGTCAAAATTCTTAGCAGAGTTACATAATCCACCGTCATCATTAATACCCAAGCAGTTGATGCAACTTTAATTATTTTGTTAATGTATTTAGTTTATATTTACTTACTATAAGTCTAAAAATTAAAGAAAACCACAAGGTTACATTACCTCTCTTCAAAATCATCAATCAAGTTTACTTTATTAATTTCTCTTGCTCTAAATGAATAAAAATATGAAAGGAAAGTGTTGTTTTCATGTCATTTTTTTTTAGATTGAGTTTTCACCAAAAATACACGTTTTTAGGCTCACTAACCTCCAAAAAACGTGTTTTTATCTGCTATGGTGTTATGGCAAAAGTGGATATGTCCACTTTTTTCAAAATTGAGTTAAGTGCACCACTCTGTTGCTCATATTTGAATCTATATTGTGGCAAAACGAGCTATACCTACGGCTATTGGCTGCAGAGATATGGCCAATGGAAAAATATGATATGTCATTCATGTGAACTTTGTACTGTGCCAAAAACAGATATGTCCGTAACCACTTCTGCCTTGTTTAAAAAACCATTTGATGGTAGTGGCTAAACTAGATATGTCAGACATATCAACTTTTGCCGTTTCTTTGTCACTGCTCTCTTGTGGTAGCCTCTTCAACATATCTACTTTTGGTAGTTCTTGTGTCAGCTGATTTTTACAGGTTTCGTTAATTTCCGCCAAAACTAAGGTTGTTGGTTTTGTTAATTTGCTGTATAAGCTTTGTTTTTCAAAAAAATATTCAGAAGATCTTAGCATTAAAAAAATATTTGATGAATAGAAAACAGGTAAACTAGAGAAAGGAGAACAGCGTGCATTTTATAAAACTTTTAAATCGGTTTTTAAAAGTACTGGTTACAGATTAAAACTCTCAAAAGTAGATACATGTAAAACTTGATCAATATGTTTTAAAATTAAAGGAAACAAAGAATGAACTGGAAAAACAAAAAGGTGAAGAAGAGTATAGTATAATTTCCACAAACAAAAAGCTGATTTTGCGGACAAATGCAAAAGAATTGATAAGGATTCTGCTTTGAAGGCACCTTAAAGTAGGATCATAGTCTTTGACCTTCAACAAATTCTCTCCACTCCTTTTCTTTAAACTAGTATAGTTAATTACAAAAGACTCCTATCCATTTACAGTTTAACAGTAAGAAACTGCTCATCTGAAAGGCTTCAGACTTTTAAGTGGCATGAGTCTGTAGCAGGAAGGGATTCAAATGATATAGCATCTTGTAATTTTAAGGAAATAATGCAACTACCAGAAGAAGTTACTCACTAAGTAACATGTTCCGATACATGTAAAGGGCAAAATTGGAACTTCAACATGGCTATAATGTTCAGTTTCTCACTTCAAGAAAAGAAAGCGTTGAATACAATGGACCAAAAATTTCTTCTCCCTGGTCATACTCATCTTGAGTGTGATAGTGATCAAGCTAGAATCGAAAGACTAAAAAAGTTACATCTGTACTAAAGTTAATTGATATCAATTTATTCAGATGTTGAGCGGTAAAAGACCAGTCAAGGTTTCAGAAATGGAAAGAAAATACTTCCTGTCTTTTTCAAGCTTACTTTCCCAAACTCTTGTTGAACGGCTCCGCGACACCGATAGGAATAAAATAAGTTGATTAAAGATTGAATGGCTGCGCTACACTTCAGATAATTTCGATGTCATTCATTTTAAATATGTTTTAAAAGAGGATGAAATGTTCAGAACCATGAACTTGTGAAAAACTAATCGGGAAAGGCCTCACTTCTACAGTGGTGCAACAGGGATCAATCCACTTAAAAAAGGGACTTGTTATTGCTTTTCATTCCGATTGTTATGAGTTTTATAATAAACTTACAACTGGCCCCCATGCTCCAGAATTGGACATTTAAACTAGTGAATCTAATAATGATGATTGTTTGTAATTTACTAAAAGTGTAAAAATGTAATATGTTTTATTATGTAAGAGACAGCGCTCCAATTTAGCTAATTGTACTATCATATGTTTACATAAATTGTTGTTTTTTCTTTTATTTTGAGTGTTTATAATATTACTCACTGATAGTTTTCTTAATTGTTTATTACCTTCTTCAGTGTAAGCTACTATGAGTCAGGTTTTTTCATTACTTCGGATTATGTAAAGAAAAATGCACATGTTATAATACTGTAGTCATTATTATATTATTCCGAAATACTTTAAAATAACTATTATATTTTTTTATTCCTAATGTGTGTACGTTGCAATCTGTTCAATTGAGAACAATAAGCAACCCCATGACCCAATGAGATGAAGATGATGTGTAAATGAGGTATAGTCTTGTACAGATGCAGGCCGACCATTCCTGAGAGTATGGTTAATTGAACCCCAACCATCAAAGTACACCGGTAACAACTGTCTAGTATTCAAATCCGTAGAAAAGTAACTACCTTTACTACGATTTGAACCAGGAACCTTCGTCTTCGCGGCAACGATTTTACCTCTAGACCAACCCGGTGGGTTGTTATAATTAAAAGAAAACATAAAATAAAGTAAAATTTAATCATTTACTGGCATTTATATTATTTCCTTGGAGTATTTTTCCATGCTACCTACTAATGCCATTTTTTAAGGTCTACATATTGTCAAGTTATAGAAAATGGCAAAACTTGATATGTCAGAAAATCAAGAAAATCTGGGTGCCAAGATTACATTTTTAGTTTTCTGGGTTCGAAAAGTACTTTAAATTAATTATTGAATTTTATGAGTAGTTAATCGTACCAAAAAACTTAGAAACTGATTTTTCCTGTTCAATCAAACTTTAAAAATGCTCTCCTGAAAAATTTAAAAAAGTGTACATATCCACTTCTGCCATAACACCATAGATTGGTCTGTATGTCTGTGTGTAAACCAAATATCTCAAGAACGGCACAGCGTACAAAGTTGAAACTTGCAACGTAAGTTAGATACCACATGGATACCCGACACAAATAGTTGCATCAAGATCTGTCAACCATAAGTAAGGGAAATTTATTTGTATAATTTTTCATTTTTTTCAAAAATGTCTTCTACGATTTTTTAAAAAATCGCCTTACTAATTTTTTATGCTCTACATGATAGGGTAAGTGGCATTTCTGCTAAAATTTTGGGGGGCTATGTTCTCGTGGTAAGAAAGGTTTTTAAAAATTGAGGCCATAATAATGTTTTTTAGAGAAAAATGTTATAATGAAAGTTATGGAAAATAAAAACCTACAACTTTTACCTTACTTAAGTTTTAAGTTTCAACTTCGTACTATATTTTGTTCTTGAGATATTTTGTTTACACGCACAGACTTATCCTTTAAAACATGGTTTTGGCAAAAAACCTGTATTTTCAGTGAAAACTCGATTTAAAGAAATCTACATGAAAACAATACTTTCCTCCCCTGTACATTCATATAAGGGCAAGAGAACGTAAAAAATGAATCTAATATTCTGTAAGGAGAAAGAATGAACTCCTATGTTGGTTGATGCCAAATGGAATCGATATAGTAGCTTTCGCTTTTTCAGTAAATAAATAATAATCAACTGCTATCCAGACAAAGTAAACTTTTATTCCTTTATTCTTAATTTATAAATATTATTTTGAGTAATACCCTTATCTTATTTCGGTTCAAACAACACTAAATTTTACAATGTCTACATAAGAAGCTATTTTTGAATTATTTCTACGTACTGCAAAATAATCTTAGCTTTTAAATTTTATATACATTTTTAACTCTTCAAAATTAAATTACATAAAATTTTTTCACCCCTAATGTTTGTACGTTGCTATCTAATTAATTCAGAACAATAAGCAACCCCATCACCCAATATGATAAGGGTGATGTGAAAATTAAGTGTATGACGTATAAATGAGGTAAAGTGTTGTATAGACCCAGTTTTTTCTTTATTTTTTGCTTTAACTTTATTTATTATTTACAACTTTGCAATTTTCAACAATGAATATTTAAATTTTATTACTATATTATATCGTATTACAGCCCAATACGAGAAAAAAGTAACTGGGCAATATTTTGATGCAGTACAATAACTAATAACTGTTTTTGTTATGTATACGTTGTTTGTCAAAACCATATACACGTCATAATTAATATTATTGGCAAAGTTTATTATTTTTATATTTTTAGCTTCATCTTAGATAATAAGTTATGTGTTTTTAGTTTAAAAGGAATAATTGAGTGCCGGGAGGAAGATTGGGCCAATTCTAATTTTTTACCTCTTTTAATTGATTTAATTGCCCATTCTACTTTCTACTTTACAGCAAAGAGTAGAAGCGGCATTTTGCTTTATAATTGTCAGTTGGTTTCCTTTTCAATGTCACCGAGATAGTACCTGTGGTGGACGCATGCGTGGGGCAACATCTACTACGTCTAATGTTTTTCCCCTCTTTTATGATGTGAAATCTTATTACGTTTATTAAAAAAGTGAAGTTTCTATTAACAACGAATTATTTTTTGTTTTTTAGCTAAACTACGGCGGTTTCTTAAGGAAAGATATCATCTTAATTTCTTTGCACAAAATTTTTTTTATTGTACGATCGAATTATGGAAAAACCATAGAAAATACACAGAAAACAACATAAATATTAGATAAAAAGCAAGGAATGTGAAAAGAAGCTGACCCACATAATAAAAAGAATACTAAAATTTTACGGACGTCTGTAAGTTTAGTATAGAAAGGATGACAACCGTTGACGAATTTTCAATAAAATAAACACTAACATCTCTCATATATGGTTTAAAGAAGTCAGAAAGGATATTAAAAACTCGAAACAAATCGAGAAAACTTAAAGAACCGAACCAAATTCAGAAAAGTAGTTACCATGACTTTAAGAGCTTCCATGAAGAGCATAAACAGATTACCGGGTGGACAGAAGAAAAGAATAAAGCATACAGTGTGTAGATGCTGAAAATGTAGTCTGCGAAAAGAGCTTCTAGAAAAGCACAAACTCATCTTTAGTGGTCTAAAATTGGTCCTGTACTACAGAAAAAAAATCTGGTGTGAAACGCTCACACAACTTTCTCTTGGCGATGCAAATAATGAACAATATGGCCTAATTTTAATAATAAAACATTAGAAATAAACAAAAACCTCAAAAAGCATAACCTTATTTTAATCATGAGTGAGTTATGCAAAATGAAAATCAACCTCATTTTGGCTTAAAATTACGGAAAATCACTCTTTCACGCTAAAATAGGCTCTGTAGAGAAAAAGCGCTAAATAAAAGTTATAGATCTTTTAATTGCCTATAAATTTGATTAAACACTTTTGTCGTAAAATGCATACTAAAGCTGAAATCTTAATAAAATTGATTTGTTTCTATTCCTTTCTTGAGATATGTTGTTCACACACACACAGACCAATCGCTAAAAACATGTTTTTTTATGGGTTCAGGTGGTCTGAAAACTTGTTGATCCGGTTAAAACTCGATTTCAAAAAAACATGAAAACAATACTTTTCTTCCTATACATTCATATAGGCAAGAGAAAGTAAAAAATCTGAAAATCATATAGGCAGATCCATCAGTAATCTAAAATATCAAGTATTCTGAACAAAGAACGGGTATTTTAGCCAGTTCAATTATACGATTTGTATTGTATCTGTAAAATTATATTTGCTTTTAGAAAATTGAAAACGAATATATACATATATTCAATATATGTTCAAAACGAATATATGTTCAAATTGTTCATATTCCATTGATGAACCAACCAATCATAAAAGTGATGTCAAAAACGATGTACTATTTACATAGAATGTTACAGTATTGTATATTAAAGGGGTTCGTCTAGAAAGTGAATATTTTGATCTTCAATTAGTACCATTTCAATTACTTATTATATTTCGGTGAGTTTTGTTAGTATCTCTGTAGATAACTTAAATCATCCAAGCATAAAAAGGGGTTACGAATTGATTAATTAATTCGTGGAGTTTGTTGAATGTAAGTTAATATTTGTTACAGAACTGTTGAACAGTGGATACTCTTACGGAACGGAACTATTATTATATTTGGTCGATAAACTTAGAGATGTAACCGTTGTTTTAATATTGTATTTAGGTAAACTAAGCTATTTATAAACTTATTTACTTATTGTTTTACAAATGTTACTACAGCTCCACTTCAGTGATCAATGAATTAAATTTACTTGTAAAATTCAGATTGTTTCAAAACTGTATGGTAAATTATTTCCTGTTTTAAATTGCAAAGAGGTATATGTTGAGTTTAAATAAATAAGAATTAAATCTCTTAGAATATATAAAGGTTAGAAATGCCCATTAGAGGCAGGTGGAGTGTTAAATTATTTTGCACTCAATCTGTTAGTTTCAGGGATACAAAAAATAGTTTGGTTTCTCATCCCATGATCAGCCGCTTATGTGACTGACACATTTAAGAACATAAGAGGTACAAGTGTAAAATACAATAGTCACAGTTATCTCCTCTGAAAGTAATAAATTTCATCATTACCAGACCCTGTAGTAAATGAAGTGAAGGTATCATTTTCAGGGTGGAAAGTATATGCTTTTCAGAGGGTTTGGCATTCTGATAAACGTACTTTTCCACTTATTAAGGAAGGGAAATGTAAACCACCTCACTCCTCGTTTTACTTAGTAAAGCCTCTAGAGATTCAAATCAGTCTTTTGGGTGATGACCTGGACAACAACAGGAAAAACTATTTGAAAATGTAAAATGATCCGGGATAGAAGAGGTAGAGGTGTAAAAGACAAAAATCACATTTATCTCTTATTATTGTAGTGATTGTAATTTATAGCGCTAATAAATATTTGTTTTGGATTTTAAATGATAGTTTGGTAATTATTTAATTTTACCCAGATCCCGAAGTGATACTTGGAGATACGTTTTTTTCACAAATCTGCCACATTACAATCTGTTCTCATGAAATAGAACAATCAGTAATTTTAATAAATGTTAAATAACATGATTACAATTTCATATGTTAATTAAATTTAAATTAATAATAATTAATATTTGAGAAATACAATGATGATTTTGAAAGCGAGTATATCAGTTAGAAAAAAAATTATAAGCCTAATAATTAGCCTAATACACATAATAATAATTAACAACTGTGCAATGTCATTAAAACCTATAACTTAAACTATATGTTTAAATTATTATATATTAAATTATTATGTGATGTTTCCACGTGAGGAGACGAAGTTTTATAACTGTTTAGAAATAAGTGGCACAATATTATTATAAACACTAAAAATGTGATAGAATTTATTCAGTAAGTTAGATATTATTTTAAAGAGTAACTAGCGGTACCCGGCGCGCGTTGCCACGCCCAAGAACAGAAAACATGTTTTTATAGAAAATATGAAATTTATTTTATTTTATCCAAGGCCCATTAGCATAGTGGTTAGAGCAAGTGGTTTCTACGCCGGGGAACCGGGTTCGATTCCCGGTCAAAAAAATAAAAACTTTGTCCAAAAAATAAAAAAAATTTTTTGGGGTGGACCACCCTTATCACTTAGGGGTATAAAAATAAATAAAAACCTATTCTCTGACCTACTAAGTGTACATATACAATTTTATCAAAATTGGTTAAGCCATTTCGGAGGAGTATGTCAACTAACACTGTGATACGGGAATTTTATATATAAGAAAAAGACAATCTTGAAGAAGTGAATGTGTACATTCGAATGTGATTTAATAGTGAATGTGTGGAGTATAAATTGTTTGGTGGTGGATCCGTTAACCGAATCGTCTGGTTTTGCTCTTGAAATCCTGCCATTCTTTTGATAAAAGAAGGAATGAAGTTAGATTGAATGCGAACAGACAAGTAAAAATACGTGCAGATAAAGAAGAGAAAAGATTGTAGTTGTATTAGTATAGTGTGATCTGAATTAGCCCTTTCTATGCTATTACTAAAGTACAACTATAACAAAGTACGGTTTCCTATGGGATCGTGGATGAGGAATCTAAATCTAAAGTGTAGTCGGATTCAACATTTGCTGACTGAATGAAACTTAGAGTGCACGAATCAATCGGTTACTCTTCTTGTCTGGCTGTGATTCAATATATGATGTAACTCGTCCCATTGTATTCGTTACCTATGTTCCTCTCATCATCCCTCCACGATACTTTACTTTCCTTTTATATTCAACCATTTTTTTTTACTTCAGTTTACTTTTTCTTCTTCTCCTTTTCAACCCCCAAAACAATCCACAAACATTTTTCTTCTTTAGTTCTTTCATCCACTTTCTATACTCTACGTCCACTCGCTACTTATTTTTAATCTTATTTGTTTATCCACCGTAAATCTTTACTAAAATTTATTCTACCCTTTTTTTATTTTAATTGTCTTTTATTTACTAATCTCTTTTCTAACTTTGTTTATTTATTGAATGGATTTTTAGCAAATAATTCATTTAATGTTCGTAAATAAAATGTCATGTTCAACGTTGCGGTTTTATTCTGATAAAAATCAAAAAGCCTCCATGAATGACTTAACGTTCAATACACTTTTCCATTAAAATTTTTTACATGTTCTGCACCGTTGAAGCATTGTAACTTCTCGGCATCAGAAACCTCAAAAGGAAAATAAAGAACCAAAAACTTTTCAACTTAGTTTGATTTACAAAATGCGAGTATTTTTTTTAGAAAATGAAAGTTGCCATCAGGCTGTTTCTTCACTGTATTTTATCAGTTTTATTGATAATTAAATTGAAAACGGTTTAATAGATAATTAATAAATTTGGTTGTGAATATGGGCAGAATAGATTATTAAGAATAAATATGTAGCCAATTATGGTTGTTGCTGTTATTTAGGTCAGTTGTTTGGGTTAATTTCCCAAACAGCGTTAAATTTTGTTAGAAATTTTTTCCTGATTTTTTTTGTCTTGAATTTTTATTACGGTACTGTACATTGAGCTGCACAATTTCCGTAAATGATATTTAAATGGTGGTGGGGAGTTTTGCATTAAGGAGAAGAGGTACCCAGTAGCACATTCTCCATTTGTAACTATGGGTATTATCCGTTATTTAGACCAAGAGGTCTCTACTCCATTTTCGCCTTAGACGTCGCACAGGTGGAAAGTTCCTTGTAGCTAGATCACGGGCTAGTTGGTTTGGATGGACATCTAGTCGTTCGTGAAATTTACTATACAAGGACGCGGTTAGCTCCTTCACTGTCGGAATTTTGAAATTCCTGATTTAAATCAGGAAAAATTAACACAAAAAGAAAATAGAAATACTGCTTTCTGAGACAAAAAATAGTTAATTTTTAAGTTTATTTGTTGTTAAGATCATCAGCTGGAAGGGTGGTTTGAACCTCTAGAGGCTTTACTAAGTATAACGAGGAGTGAGGTGGTTTACGATTACCTTCCTCACTGAAAAGAAAGAATATACTTCAGCATTTCAGGTCCTCTAAAAAAGCATATACTTTCCCACCTTTAAATGACACCTTCACTTCATTCACTCCAGGGTCTGGCTGTATAATGAATTGCTTAACGCTTAGAAAAGATAACTCTGACTAGTGTCTTTTACCTCTACCTATTCTGTTCTTAAATGCTTCATTCATATAATTGGGTGACCATGTGATAAGAAATAGAACTACATTTTGCAGCCGTGGAACTAGCAGTTCGAGTGCAAATAATTTAACACTTTACCTGCTGTTATGTTAATACAATTAGTTTTATTAAAATATTTGGTCGTCCTCATAAAGATTTTCGCTCAGTTTTCTTTGGTCACTCAAGGCGAATGCCTCGCCAATTTTATTTTTGCATTATGTGTAGTAGTATAACCACTACATATCTTGTCTCATTAATTTGAGGACGCTGGAAATTTAAGACTAGAAAACCAAATAGTACATTTTTTCAGAAGTCATTTCTCTATCTTGAGAGGCGATTCGTTAACGTACTTCCACCCCATATACACAGTATTATGTCACCACATCTATTAAAACATAAACTAAAATATCATATAATATCGATCTGTGAGCAAGAACTTGAGAAACTTTTCCAGGTCTTAAAATAACTGTTTTATTAGTTTTTAATTTTCTCCTTGCGACAGTTAAACTGTCTTTTTATGCTCATTTATTGAATTAATTTCGTATAAAGTTAAAATATTTACGTTGTGTTAGTTAAAATATATTATTGTAAAGTAGTTATAGTTATAAAATAAAAATTATAATATCGCTATTATAATATAGCTACTAGTAGTAATTTAACTTAGTAATTTTAAAGTAGTTATAAGTATTTAAGTGAATTAATGTTTTTGTTCTGTATACTCCTATGCGCGGACAGAACTCTTTGTGAAGAAGAGTTTTTGCGTATAAGTATATTTAGTTTAAAATATTGTACATAGCTTAGTATAGTCATGAATTGTAATTTTAATGTAGCTATATTTTACTAAATAAAATAAATAAATGAATAAAATAAAATATACTTCATTATAATTTTGACAGGGGTTCTCAGTTCTTATGTATACGTTAATAAGAATTTAAAATCAAGCGTAGTTTTAGCATACTTGAGTAAAGAAAGCCGGAAAGTACGTGCATAGTGTATTTCCATGAACTTGAATTATTAATTGGTAGATTAGGAATAATGAAAAAGGTGTCGTATACATTTCCTGGAAATTCTGAACAATAATTAAAGAAAGTGGGAATGTTGAAATAAATGGTACGATTAAAAAAACCTACAATTGTATTTTACTTTAGTAGAAATTCCAAGAGACTGACTTCTGCAAATATTTTTTGTTCTAAGTGAAATGAAACAGGGTTCTGTGAGGAAACATATAAAATAAAGTACACGCCGGAAAATGTTAGAATTTTTTATTAAAAAGCTGAAAATAGAATGTGTTGTATTTAATTTTTGTTTTGTTATAAGTTTTACTTCATCCACTACTTCATTCATAAGATATTTTCACACACACACACACACATACACACACGCGCGCGCGCGCGCACGCGCGCACGCACGCACGCACGCACACACACACACACACACACACACACACACACACACACAGACCAATCGCTAAAAACATGTTTATTTGGTTTCAAGGGGTCTGAAACGTGTAGATCCGGTGAAAACTCAATTTTTAAAAATCGACATGAAAACAATACTTTCCTTCCTATATATTCATATAGGCAAGAGAAAGTAAAAATGCATTTTATTCACAAACCTATAAATTTAACTAATTACATAATATTATAATACCATGATATAAATAGAAGTAAAAATTATTTTTACATGAAAATGAATGAACTCAACAGTAAATTATTATAAAATGATATTAAGTTTTTTTAAATAAAGATATAACAAAAGATAAACAACAAAAAGTGAATAGTAATTAGTGATAATAATCTGACATATTCTGAAGAATTGAAATACACAAAATCTGACAGGATAGAAGATTCAAAAAATAATGAGCAAATAAATAATATGGTTACGGCGTAGTGGATATGGATTCTATTTTCTAAGCTTCCATAAACAGAAAAATTATTTGATAAGAGTTATAAAAAAATGTTTGGAGCCGTATGTTTTGAGCAACGCTTTGTATGATTTTATATTAATGTTTTAAACTAATTAAACTGAGGAAAAACCTGGAAAAACTGAATAGGAGAAGAAAAATAATAGTTCTATTCACCGTGTGGAAGCAATCGATATTTTTTTAAATACGATTATATAAACTAAAACTTTTATAAAATTTTGTTTTATTACCGTTTTTTTTTGTTTTCTTTCGATAAACATATGTACAAAACAATTTTTTAATTTTTATTTAGGTCGTCATCATCAACCAGAAGTGTTTTTTGAACGTATTGTTCGGATAAAATTCTAACGCAACAAATCATGTACTTTGTGATCAAAAATTGAAGTGATACACCATCACTTTTGTCTCTAGTTTAAAAAATTATGATTTTTAACAAGGATACTAGTTTCTGTATGCAATTGACACATTTATTTTATTGTTAATAGTAACTGGAAATGTAGTAAACTTCATTTCTTTTCAGAGCGGAATGTTGTTTATGTCATTTAACTTATTTCTTTTGTTCCCTCATCCAGTCATTTTGCATTTTCAAATCGTTTTTCCTGTTGCTATTTAGGTCATCAGCCGAAAAAACTGGTTTATATTTTTAGAGGCTTTACTAAGTAAAACAAGGAGTAAGGAGGTTTAGTAATGCCTTCCTCACTGAGTAAAAAATTATGCTTATCAGCATGCTACTTTCTTTGAAAAGAACCTACTTTTTACCCTGCAAAAGATACTTTCACTTCATTCACCACAGTGTCCGGTTGTATAATGAAATTCATTACTCTCGGAGGAGATAATTGTGACTAGTTTTTTTACATCTGTACCTCTTCTGTTCTTAAATGCTTCAGTAATATAATTGGCTGATCATGTGATAACAAATAAAACTATTTTTGTAGCTTTGGAAATAGCAGATCGAGTGCAAATAATTTAACACTCCACCTGCCTGTTATGGTAATTCCACAAAAACAGTGCATTATCTTCAATTTCCTCCAGTTTTTTTTTAAATTGTTCTTAATGTAGACCCAGGAATTTTTAGCTTTGCAGCAATTTTGGTTTTAGTTTGTTTAATTGATTTTCCATTTTAAATTACACAGTAACCAATAATAGCCGCTTAGATAATTTAAGCATTTGATGCGACTTAATATTATATAAATCTTTAATAAGATCAAACATTCTTGTAATTTCTGACGTTAAACTGTATCTACTTATAATTGGACGAAAGTATGTTTGTTTCTTATTTTAGGTTTTGTAACCGAAATAGGAAACGATGAAAAAAATAATACTTAAGTTTTTCGGGCACTTGTGAAGAACGAATGACAACCGGTTGATAAAACAAAATTTTAAGACACTAACCAAAACACCTAAGGTTTCTCCGGAAAAATGGTTTAAAAAAGTCGGAAACGATGTTGAGATAACTGGGATAAATCGAGAAAACTTAATAAATCGAATGAAATTCAGACAAATAATTGCAGACTTTAAGGACTTCAATGAAGAACAAAAATAGAACACCAGGTGGACCGAAAAAAGAAAAAATCCTACAGTTTAGCAAAGTCTGAGAATGTGGGTTGCAAAAAGAGCTTCTAGTAATGTCTAATGTCACTTCACGTGATCTAAATTTGGCCCCACACGAGCCAAAGAAAAACAAGATAAGAAAGTAACTTTTAATAACCTTTAAATAATTATCGAAAATTAAATATTTAATAAAGCTGATTTTTTAAACCGTTGACGCTGAAACATTAATTAATCAAACATAAAGTATAGAAGTGACATGTACAATGAAAAGTATATTTTATTAGTAGACATACTCTCGAAAATGGCTGAATATGAGTAGGCTATTAAATTTTAGATTGTAAGTAATTTTAGATCTTTTGTAGACACTTAATTGATTCTGAAAATGTTCAAGCGAACAGTTAAGTTATCACTGTTAATATACGTTAGGTGTAATTAACTTGAACGTATACACATTGTAGTAGCAAAGCTGTTAGTGACAGTTATCTGGAGCGCAGTGATCAGTTATGAAAATGCTATTATACAATAGGTCAATTATTTTACATAACCATTTGTTACATGCAACAATAATACTCATTAGCATTTTGGAAAAACACAATAACAATCAGGATTCAACTAATACGGTAAACAATAATCAGTTGAAATAAACAACACTGTTTATTTAAACACGTACCGCAATTTAATGTGTAATGAGTAGGCCTATTGTATAACGTGCTTTATCAATTGAAATTGAACGTTAAAAAGAAATTTAACTGTCATTTTATTTGTTTTGTTTCAACAGTTATAACAAATAATTACCAACTTAACAGTTTAATTGGTAATACAGTTATCCATTAAGGGGAGATGAACGATGGTTTTAATTCTAAATTTCGATTTTTGGATTTTTATGTTTTTCAAAAGTTTAAGCCTGATCTATTTGAAAAAACATTAAATTACGTCAAAAAATAATTTTTTTATGAAAATAATAAGTTTTTGTCAAGTTTACACAGAAAAATGATCATGTTACCAAGAACGAATATTTTTCACAATTTTACACTTCTCGTTTTAGTGCAAAGAGAATTTTAGTTTTTAAAATTCTGCATCACTGTTTTTTGTATTCTCAGCTGTTGGTTTAGCTTTCTAAACAACTGTTGATGGGAAATTTACTTGTTTGTATACATTTTGTTTTTGATTTGTGCCTTCTTGTTTCTTGCGCTTTCCCGTAAGTTTAGATTTTTAACACTAGGTACATTTCCTCAGACACCAATAAACCTACCAGGCTGAAATTTTTACCAGTTAATTACCTTGTATATCCACATATACCGACATTTTTATTACTTTCTCAGGTGCTCCAAAAATTAGTAATACACAAAAAACGTAGAAACAATTTATAAATTTCTTGTTATTTGTAATTTTTAAAAAAATGGTATGGTCCAAAGATTAAATTCAAAAAAAAGGCAGTAGCTCGAGAAGAAACCCGACACCTATGGTGTGTAAAGTTTAATTTCCCTATCTTTTACCAATCCTATGAAAAATGTACCCAAAAATAGCAAATTTAACATTGGCGGAATACAAAGTACAGTCTCCCCTAACTTTAACGCTGGGTTTTGACCTGTTATAATTTTTTTTTTTTTTGCGCCCTGGAGACTCCAGGAGGAGTATAGGACATGTCGTCAGATATAACACCTGAAATACGTATAAGAAACACACTATGTATCACTACTATCAAGAAAGAAATTCTTGTATGCTATAAAAAGTTTCACCGATCAAGTAATTTTTTTAATTTTTTTTAAAGGAATTCAAATCCTCACAACACTTTAAAGATTGGGGTAATTTATTTAAGAATTTTCTCCCTGCATAAGTAGGTTTTTGTTCAAACAATTTTGTGGAGTGATTAGCCACATAATAATCATTCCTGTTTCTCGTGTTATGATTGTGAACATTGAAATTCTGCATAAAATTATTTTGCCTAACATACATAATCACCTCAAAAATGTAGAGACAGGGACTGTAAGCAATTTAAGCTCCTTAAATAGTAGCCTGCATGAGGTTAGCTGGTTAGCTCTCACCATACACCTAATAGCTTTCTTTTGAATTTTAAAAACCCTATTCATATTACCCATGCTAGAATTACCCCATACTAAAATACCATAACGGATATGAGACAGAATGAGGCCATGATAAGCTGCCATTAGTAATTTTTTATCATTTAATCTGGCAACTTGTTTTAGTGCAAATACCCCAGATGATATTTTACTACAAACTTGATTGGTATAGAAGTCCCAAGACAAAGATCTATCTAGAGATACGCCCAGGAACTTCACTGTTTCTACATGCTCTAAACTATTATTATGAATAAATACATCCACTTCTCTACTTTCTTTAACGTTATGTTTATTTTTGAACTGCAAGTACTGACACTTTTTCCCATTAACTGTTAATAACATTTGATTCAAGAACTGCACTACGGACTCTATGTTAACATGTGTATTTACTTCAAGAGCATCTACCAGTGAACTGTTACTGATTACTGAAGTATCATCAGCAAACAACAAAGCTCTGCCATTAGGTATGACTTCTGGTAACCTATTAATGTACAATAGAAACAGAATTGGACCTAAAACTGACCCCTGTGGAACGCCTGCTTTGACTTCAAGCTTTCCAGATACAACTTTTGTAAGTTTCCCTCCAACAACCCTAGTTAACTCCACACACTGTAATCTATTTATAAGGTAAGATTGAAACCATTTCAACTCTACATCCCTAACGCCTAATGACTCTAGTGTTTTCAATAAAATTTCATGATCAACACAATCGAAAGCTTTACTCAGATCCAGAAACACTGCCAATGCTTTCTCCCCGGCGTCCAATATATCAACTAATTGCTCCACAAGTGACACATTTCTAGACTCTAGCTGGGAATTAAACCCGAGCCTTCGCGTTATTTGTAGGCTACCGCGCTACCACTACGCTACGTTAGCCATCTTTAATTAGGTTCATTTCATTAAACTAACAGGTATTTACTCCAGCGTTTTTAAGCGTTTTACGGGATTTCCAGATAGATGTAAGATGTAAAGTGAACGTACAAAAGGGTTGTGATGTTCTTGTGACTTGTGAAGGCGTTTGTATAGGCATTGAATGGAAATGTGGACAAAAGGTATTGTTAGTTACATAAAAAAGTGTTTCTACTACAAAGCGTGAAGTTTTTGCTGAATATATTGTAAATTAGAATGTTAAGATGAACCGTAAGTTTGGGAGCCGTAAATACACATATATTTCAAACAATAAAGCTTTTTCCTTTGTTGTTGTCTTGTTTAGGTCATCAGCCAAAAAGTTGGTTCAACCTATAGAGGTTTTACTTAGTAAAACGAGAAGTGAGGTGGTTTACAATTGCCTTCCTCACTGGGTAGAAAAAAACGGTTATCAGCATGCCGGACCCTCTAAAAAGCACTTATATTTTCCACTCTAAAAATGACACCTTTACTTTATTCACCACAGGGTCTGGCTGTATAATGAAATTCATTTTTTTCAGAGGAGATAACTCTGACTAGTGTATTTTACACCTCTGCCTTTTCTGTTTTTAAATAATTCAGTCATTTATTTGGCTGACCATGTGATAAGAAACAGAACTATTTATTTAACCCTGTAACTAACAGATTGAGTGTAAATAATTTGACACTTTATCTGTCTGTTATAGGTAATTTTCTTTGCTAGGAAATAAAATTATTAGACTTAGATTAGATATGTATATGTAAAAATATTTAATTTTTTTATGTAGCATTTTAAATACGCAACTAAATAAAATTAAAATTAAATAGACTTTATTTTCCAAAGTTTAGTTTATCAGACTTAACAATTTTCTTTAAATCCGGATTAAAATTGATTTATTCCAAATTAAGCGTTCCATATTGTTGACCAAAAAATATTTAATTGTTATTAAAGCGTTAAAATCAACAAGAAATTGAATTACAATATAGAATTACTTTAAAATTGGTAGTAGAATTAGTATGGTTTGCTATGCCATATAAATTTTTAATTTAGTTTTATAAATTCGTCTCCCATCCAACACATTGTGTAGATAGAGTATAAATCAATATAAAATGCAAGCCCGATTGAACTTCATAACGAATGAATAATGTAAGATAGTTAAGGTTAGGGGTATACGAATTTAATTTTTAGTATTTAATCATGAATAATAAAATTAAACGTAGTTAGTCAGGTGAACCCTTAATTAATTAAAAGTTTCCTTTTACTATGAATAAAATTTCTATTTCGATATTCAACAATAAATTCATACCTGAAGAGTTTTGCCGCTTATTTGCTTCACTCACTTTTTATAGATAACTTATGATCGTTAATTAAATACAGGGAACGGAAAATTGCACTAACTTTGTCGCTGATTTAAAGCAGTAACTTACTACTTTTTACGATGTAAAAGGTATTGTGATGTATTGATCAGTGCAAGCGACTTTCATACCGGGGTTTCCGGGTTCGATTTCCAGTCAGGTCTGGTATTTTTCGTCGTCCATAATAGATATAGCTGTAGTTGAACCTGATTTGGATTCCATCTCTTTTTCGATCGTCTTACTTCTCTTGTATCCCCTTCAGTTCATAAAGCCGAGTATTAAAAGATTGTTAGTCCTGTAACATTCTAAATAAATAAATGATCTGTCCATTTTTCTTTATATTTCGTGGTGATCACTCATTTCCATCTACCATCATACTCATCGTCTGCATTATCATTAATGCAGGACAGTCGGAGGTAAAACAAAAGTAACTTTATTTTACTTATTTTCTGAACGTTCATGATGTTGTATTTTCAGTAGTAACTTCGGTTACCCGCTCCCACAACCTTCCAAACGCACATGCAATATCACAACTCTTATAGTGCAGGGATGCAAACCAGAAGAGTTAGCGAAAGCTCAAGTCCAATGGATGCACTGCTGCCCAACATTTAAACTTTATTTGTCTGTCTCACGTAAGGGTGTCTCCCAAGAATGAAAGCTAACATTGAAAAACATCTCTAAATGCTTAAATAATATCTTTACCAGACAAATCCGCTGATGATAGGGCCCACAAAAGGAGAAGACTGAAAAGACACAAACGAAGAGTGGACAACGCAGAGAACTAGGATCGCAAATTAGTTCTCAGACTTAGCGGTGCAACCCTGAACGATCCTACCTACGGCGGGTTGCGCTCAGTAAATCTCTAAAGGCAACTGTAACAGAGCAAGCAGAGACTTGGTATAATGCAGTACTCAAAAGATTGTTCAATATTCAAAGTATTAATATTAAATATATTCAAAGTATTTCAAAATAGGTATTTATATCATTATTTTAATTATTTATATTATTTATACTTATTTTAATATTTAAAAATATATTTTAAATATTTAAAGCATTTAAATATTACTTCAATATTCAAAGTATTAATATTTTATAATATTCAAAATATTAATATTGTTCAAAGGCTTCTAAACAGCCAATCGGTAAAGTA
Organism: Catonia carolina; assembly: GCA_035578175.1. Taxonomy (NCBI): domain Eukaryota; kingdom Metazoa; phylum Arthropoda; class Insecta; order Hemiptera; family Achilidae; genus Catonia; species Catonia carolina. The sequence continues at coordinate 423,496,236 of JAQMRL010000001.1, forward strand.
ACACATGAAAGCGCCACCACCCCGTGAGGCTTTAAAAAAAATACCATTTTTATAACTTTATTTTTTCATATAATATAAATAAGTTACTATTCATATTATTTAAAACTAACACGATAAAAAAATATTTCTGTTACTATTACGTACATTAAAATGAAAGGTAAACGAGGAATAACTACAGAAATTAGTTGGGCTACAGCCTATGCACTAAATAACTTATTTAAAAGTTACAATATTTCAGTCATATCAGCTGTTATCTACTTATGAAAATACAAGGAAATTTTAATCACAATTATTAAAATTCTTTTTGAGCAAGTATATTTTTTTAATTTTTTCATTCACTTTCTTTTGCCCTAATGTGTGCGCGTTGCAATCTGTTAATTGAGAATAATGAGCAACCCCATTACCTAATGAAATGAGGATGATGTGTATGACGTGTAAATGAGATGTAGTCTTGTGCAGACCCAGGCCGACCATTCCTGAGAGAGTATGGTTAATTAAACCCCAACCATCAAAGTACATCGGTAAGCACTGTCTAGTGTTCAAATCTGTATAAAACTAACTGTCTGGCCTTTACCAGATTTGAACCAGGAACCTTCGTCTCCAAAATTAGCTGTTGAACACCTGACTTGCGGTGACGTCTTTACCTCTAGACCAACCCGATGGGCCTATTCAACTTATTAACTGATTTTAGTTAATTCAAACGTAGAGTACGGAGAAGAAGCCGGTATCCTAAAAAAAATTTTTAGTTTTGTTTCCAGGGAGTAATGAAATGTAAAGATTAACTAATATCCGAGTATGGAATTTATTTTATATTCCAGTACTCTCTTTGCTCGACTTGTGTTACAGTGGCCAGTCCAACTGGTTTCTACGCCGGGATCCTAGATTCAATTCCCGGATAGGTCAGGCCTTTTTTAATCACTCATTTTCATATATCACACTTCCGATCGTCTTCATTTACAGTAATTTCTAAACAGTTGAACTTAAAACTAAAATAAAAATACTTTCTTACTTAAAATAGAGTTCTTTTATACGGATTTGAATAATAGACAGTGGTTACCGCTCATGATGCTGTGGTTCAATTAACAATACTCTCTCAGGAATGGTCGGCCCGAGTCTGTACAAGACTACACCTCACTTACACGTCATACACATCATCCTCATCTCATTGGGTCATGGGGTTACTTATTGTCCTAAATTGAACAGATTTCAACGCGCACACATTAGGGATTAAAAGAAAATAGAGTTCTGGAAAACAAAACAAAAATAATGAAATTGTTTTCATTAATTTAATAAAGAAAAGAGTAATTTGTTTTACAAAATTTAATAAATATGTAACAAATTAATGACGCGTGTTGAAAACAAATTGAAAAGGTCATCGGTTCTATTTTTAAAGTTAATATATAAGTTACTCTTGAGAACCGTACGAATGCACACTATAAATATTTACGGTGACTTTCGATTTGTCCTTCTAAGGAAACACCCAATAGCTTTATTTCCTGAATTTAGGTAGACTATTTATTTAGGTTGTTTCTCTCTAAAAATCATATTAAAGGACCCCTAGGTCCGTTTCTTTTAGTAAAAGCTATCGATCTGAAATCAAAGTTCAACTCTATCACTCGAGGAAATCTTCATTTAATTACCACTAATTTCCTCTATCATAGGTCCGATACCACACGAAACATTTTTTAAAATTCTTTTAGAAAATATTGCAACCTTCAAAACATTTCATGTTTTGGTCAGAAACGACTCCAACTTTAAGTTAATATTTTATTTATTTATTTGCTTTATTTAGTTAAACATAATACAATTATTACTATACCAAGCTATAAACAATATTTTTAACTAAATATATTTATACGCAAAAACTATTCTTCACGAAGAGTTCTGTCCGCGCTTAGAAGTAAACAAAAAAATTATTTAAACAAATTTATAAATACTAATAACTACTATAAAAAATACTATTATAAAATCTAAAAAGGGTACAAGTAAACAGTTTTTGCTAAAAGCATTAAAAATAAATGATAAATAGCCTACCATTAAATTTACATAAAAAAGTCAATAATAATAATAATAATAATAATTTTAATAACAATAAAAATTTTAAAAATTACTTTAGATTATGTAAAATTGTATTAATAGAGAAAAAACTTCGATTTTTAATAACTAGAACTACTTTACAATATATTTCAGGGAATACCATTCGGACATTTTTACTTAATGAAAATTAATTCAATTAATGAGCACAGAAATAAAAAAAACCTAATGCAATGAGGAAAGCAAAAAATAACCAGAGAACAATAAATAATACAACTAATAGTATTTATGTAGAAGTAATACAGTAAAATCTTGTTTTCGTTTTGATTTCGAAAATCGCCTAGTGGAAGTCCTTGTCAATGTTTATAATAATAATGTTTATAATAGTAATAATAATAATAATAATAATAACAATTTAAATTTTAAAAAAATTAAATATATTTGTAATTTTTTAAAAAATAACCAAAAATTCAAATTGAACAACGACTGGTAGTAAAAATGGACGGAATCGTATATTGCATTCAACTGAATGTGAAACTGAAGAAACCATCTTTGCACTTATTATTTTTGTATTACCGCTTATAGAAGGATTTCTGTCTGATAGCGTGTACGTAAGTACGCACTACGAGACAGAAATCCTTTCATCCTAAAACAAGTAGCCTACTACTATTTCTTTTTTCTACTACTTCTTTCTGAAACTTGAAATGTACGGGCTTTTTTATCCTTTTATCAAAAGCTTTCTAAAACAAGCCGTATTGTTTTTAAAAAAATATCTCTAGCCCAGTTATTTGCGCGCTACGCTTTAAATCGAAAGGTCCCGGGTTGATTCCCGGCTAATGTCTGGAAAATTATTAAATATTTAACCCAACCGTTATTAAAATTTTAGTAATAAGTAGTTCAAGTAATTGAAAAGAAAATTTACTATTTTTTTCTTTTCTTGGTTGAAGTTCTTGAGGCTGAGCTTTCGTGATAAATATGGTAATTTTAGGAGTGCGGTATTAATATCCATTTTAAGGTAAATACGTTTATAATTAAAGTTGCAGGAAATTAATTACCTATACTTTTATTTCAATCGTTTTGTTCAACAGGATTTAGTTTCACGTCAATTAACGATTTTCTCAAAATTTGCTGCGATTTTGCTCATGCTAGAAAAGCCTTTACAATGAAAAACAGCTTACTGATTACAAATATTGATTTACAGATTAGAAAAAATTTCTTAAAACACTATGTTTGGAGTGTAACATTATACGGGAATGAAATATGGGTGATAGGGGCTGTAGAAAGGAAGAGGATAGAAGCTTTTGAAATGAGGTGTTATACGAAAATGTTAAAGATTAGGTGGATGGACAAGATAAGTATTTACAGGTTCTTAGCCGAGTGGATGAAAAAAGAAGTATATGGAAGCATCTTACCAGAAGAAGGGATAGGCTAGTGGGGCATATCTGAAGGCATCCAGGTATTGGTCTATCAATAGTGGAGGGTTATATTGAGGGAGTGAATTGTAGCGGGAGACAAAGGTTAGAGTTTGTAATCAAATCACAAAAGATGTAGGGTGCTACAGGTATGTAGATATGAAACGACTTGCGCAAGATAGAACAGCTTGGAGAACTGCATCAAACCAGTCGTGAGACTGATGATAATAAAAGCATTTTCTGTACTTTCAATTGATAGAAAATTGAAAGTTCTACCACTTTTCTTATAATAATTTTTCTCTACATTCCGTATTTTTAAGCCAAACTAAGGTTTATTTTCATTTTTCATCAATCACTCATAATCTAAAACTTGGTAAGGTTTTTTGTTTATATCTTATGTTTTATGAATAATGTTAGGTTATGCTGTTCATTATTTGAATTGGCAAGAGAAAGTCGTGTAAGTGTTTCACACCAGATTTCTTTTCTTTTCTTGGTTGAGGTTTATGGGGCTGAGCTCTCGAGATAAAAATGGTTACTTTAAGAGTACGGCCTTAATTTGCATTTTAAGGTAAATACTACATAATTTAAGTTATAAGAAATTAAACACCTTCAACTTTTATTTCAATTGTTTCGTTCTACAAGATTTTAGTTTAACGTCAATTGGCTATTTTCTGTATTTTCAATTTATAGGGAATTAAAAACCTACAAATTCTATTTCAACCAATCTTTTTGACATAGCTTAGTTTTGCATCAATAGTGAGTTTCCGTATTTATAAGTTCTAAAGAGGTTAATTTCCATTTTGCTTTATTCACTCATGATTAATATTTGGTTATATTTTTTTATTTTACGTTATTTACTTATGAATAAAGTAATATTATTCATTATTTGCGTTAGCAAGAAAAAGTCGTGCAAGTATTTCACACTAGATTTTTGTAAATCCGTACAGAGATTTCTCCGTGCTTGTACACGTTCATAAAAAAAATTGATAAATATCTTTTCTAAAATGTAGTCCTGACTTTTTAACGCGGAACCACGGTTAAGAGACCTTTTACTCTATAGGCAATGTGTTGTTTGAGTTATTGTTTAGGTCATCAGCCTAAAGGCTGGTTTGAAGCTCTAACTTTACAAATACTTTTATTATACTTTTCCACTCAGTGAAAAAGGTGTAGAATAACCGTCTATGCTTCATAATATCGTTGATCAAAGGTCAAAATTATATTTAATTGTTGAAGAAATTAAATAAATCATTAAAATAATCATCATAGTTAATCATTACAGTAAATAGTTTGCTATTAATATCAAAATATTCCAAATAAAAATTAAAATATATTAAACTAAATTGTACGAAAAAATATAAATTAAAAATAAATAATTACTCCAGAAGTCAGAAATTCAAATTTATTAGAGTTGCAGTCATAAAAGGAAAGAAGGTATAATGTTTAATAAATAATTTAAACTGATTAAGAAATAATAAAAAGAAATCAGAAGAACATCAAGATTCATTTGAGTTATAAAACCAAATGAAACAACTTAATGATTTTTAAAACAAGCAGATAAAATTCTAACAGAATTAGACAGCATCTATAAAACAGATGGCAACAATGTCTCAATACCATATTTGATTCCCAATCAATGGATGGACAAGAACTCAACTGGTAGACAGCTAAATACATGAAGAAATATCATAACTATATAACATTGCTAATTTTTAAGCCCATTAAACATTAATAACTAATTAGAACATTTTCATATCAATATAAATACATTCAATTTAAATCTTAACATAAGTAGAATTAAATATAAAAGTGTCACTAATAATTATATCAAACTATATCAAGAAAAATCAATTCAATTTTTGGTTTAGTTTAATTTCAAAGTTCAATTCATTAAAGTCAATTTTATTTTATTTCAAGTTTTTGTTTCATTTACTCATTCAATTAATTTTCAATTAAAGTTTACGTAACCTATTTGAGCGTTACAAAGGCAAGGGTAAACCACCTCAATTCTCGTTTTACTTAATAAAACCTCTAGAGGTCCAAATCAGCCTTTTGGCTGATGAACTTAACAATAATAAGTATATCTCTTCTCTTAAATGCAGAAAATGTTTTATTACGAAACCACGGATAAAGGAGATTTTAGTGTATAGGTCAACAGATGATAAAAATTTAGTACTTCTTGAATATAAGCCAGAAATATGATAGTACGGGTTATTTTAATCGATATTTAGTGTTAATTGTTCTTTGATAACACCTCAGTAGATAACAGGTCAATAATTAGGTCAGTTGATTACCAGGTTACCAACTCAAGTGCTCATATCATTTAATGGAGACTATTATGTAAAAGGTTTTTCACTTCTATTTCTTTTTATAATATATTGTTCAACGTTTCTTTTTATGTTTCTTTTGTTTTGTTCTATTATCTGGCGTTGTAAAACCATTCTCATTATAAATAATTGGATTATTTTCTAATATGTACTTACTGTACCGTATGCATTACTTTATTAACTTCAATGATTTTGTTATATAGAAATTATTTTTCCATTATGTACTTACAAACAAACGAATAACCGTTATTGTCTGATCAAGTAATATACTTTATATTTGACGACCATTCAGGTTGGTCTAAAGGTAAAGTCATCACCGTGAGTCAGGTGTTCCTAGTTCAATTCCTGGTAAAGGTTACTTTTACGGATTTAAATACTAGACAGTGGTTGTCCGAGTACTTTGATGGTTGAGGTTCAATTAACCATACTCTTTCACGAATTAACCATACTCTCTCTCACAAGACTACACCTCATTTACACGTCAACTTGGAAGCATCACCTGCGTACGAAATGTTTAGAACTTAACTGCCGCCAGAAGCTACTCTTCTGCTTAATTAACCCTCGATCAAGATTGAACTTCCACTCCAAGATTTTAATATACAAATCCCTATTAAGGCCAATCTGGACTTATAGTTTCCAGCTCTTTGGAATAGCGGCAGAGAGTAATTTAAAGTCGATCTAGGCCTTTCAATCAAAATTCTTAAGGCTTGCTTCTGGCGCTCCTTTTTATGTAAGCAATTAAACCCTCCACGATTATTTCAAAATTCCTAAAGTAAAGGAGCTAACCGCGTCCTTGTATAGTACATTTCACAAAAGACTAGATCACCATCCAAACCAACTAGCCCGTGATCTAGCTACAAGGAACTTTCAACCGTGTGACGTCTCAAGCAAAAATGGAGTAGAAACCTCTTGGTCTGAATAACTTATAATACCCGAAGTTTTGAACGGAAAATGTATCACTGGGTACCTCTTCTCCTTAGAGTGAAATTCCCACCGCTATTTAAATTATTAAATACGAATGTTGTACAGCTCAATGTACAGTACCGTAATATAAAATTAAAGACAGAAAACCTCATCTCATTGGGTAATGGAGTTGCTTATTGTCTTGATTTGAATAGATTGTAACGTTCACACATCAGGGATAAACAAATAATATACGGCAAGTCAATGTAATAAAATAAAATAATTAACTGTAAAAATAATAATTTTAATAATTTGCATTATAAGACAATTCAAAAATGTTTGGTACATCTAAATCGTGAACAGTTTTCATATTTACAATCCAACTTAATATAGGTAATATTGTGCATTAAACAGTTTGCGGTTTGTGCGGATTGGGTGACAAGTAACAAAGGAATGTATTTGATATAAAGTTTTTGAGGCCTTATGTAAACGTTGTTACGATCTAATTTTTAATATAATTTTGAACGTAATTTTTTTCATTTAAAATAAGATCGGTCGTTAACCTAACTTGCTTTCAGCTTTTCTTTGTTATCGGGAACTTTACTTTAATGACAACCACCCAATTTAATAGCTGCGTTTCGCTGTATTTTTGACGTGATTTGGCATTAATTTTTGAACAGGGACTCCGAATGGAGTTTTTTCAGGAATGGCTGTCAGTTGGTCGCCATACTAAGTTGCTTGTCCAACCAGTGTTGCTTAAAAATTTATAGAAACTTTCCACCAACTCACTGATTGGGCAAGCCCGAAGATCAGCTTAGCTTAGAAAGAAAAGTGTTAAAATAACCTAGAATCACGTGTAGGATGCGTTTGTTTATATTATAATGGTTTTAAATGAACATTTTTATAGATTAATGCTTTAGTTAAAGAGTTTTACGTCAACGTAAAATACAAAAAATGAGCGATTAAGCTTTATTTGAGACGGGAATAGATACATGTTTTTATTGATAGAAAGATTCTATGCATTTTACAGATATTGTTAACTCTGAACTTGTGAATGAAAGACATTTTCAATTTATTATCTGTCAACTAATTTATTTATATAGGAAAATATTTCAATAAATATATGAAGTTTTTATGTGGTGTTGAACAAAGTTACAGTTGTGTTCAAGAAAATTCACAAATTTCTTTATCACGATTTTAAGAGGTTGTATAATTATCAAAAAAAAGTTGTCACTATTGTAATTTTTAAGCTTTAATAAAATCATTCATATTTCATAAAGAGGTAAATTTTTACAATCATGCCTTTAGGGTTTTATTTTTATTTTTGTTTAGTTTTAAATATAAATTACATCCTGTTGAGGAGAATATAGTATCCTAAATTTACATGCAAAATGACTAACGATATTCGTTACTGCAAGCCATTCTGCCGGGAAAAATGTATGAAAAGCGTGGACCTGGCAGAAGAAGCGTGTCGGGGCTTGAAAATCTGGGAACTTGGTTTGGAAAGAGCTCAGAAGAACTATTTCTCAAAACAACAAACAACGTGAGAATTGATTTTGCTAACGTTCGGAACAGATCGGCACCTAAACAAGAAGAAAATTTGCATTTCGTTTTAACGTACAAGATCCTTGATATTCGTTTGATAATAATAATAATAATGGGTTCTTGTAGGAAAATTGTTTCCTCTGTTATACGTATAAATAAAAACTTTACTTGCATTTATTTGGCAAACATCAATGTTTTATTGTTTCATGCATTCTTACGTATAATTCTGAAAATCCAATTTCAATTCGGTTACTTACATTACTGTACCTTGGCAACGAAAGAAATATAAATTTCAGTTTCAGGTTTGTTGATGTTTATTCTTAGACGACAAAACTGCCCAACCGTTTACAATAATAATATTCCGCTGTCTTACACTTCTCAAACACGCTATTTAGGCTTACACATGGACGGGAAACTTACATGGAACGCACATGTTACGCACATACGCCACAAACTCAAAATTCGCTTCTATCAATTGAAACGCTTACTCGATATATGTTCTAAACTAAACATGTCACAAAAATGAACAATCTACAAGACAATCTTAAGACCAATCTGGACATATGGAATTCAACTTTGAGGATCTGCTAAACCTTCACACACGAAACGTATACAAGCGATTCAGAACAAGATTCTACGAACGATAACGCAATGCCCCTTTTACATCACAAACTCAATGTTGCACAAATAGTTACAAATCCCATACGTAATTGATGTCGCAAAACAACTATACAAGACGATGCATGACAAATTTGAATTACATGACAACCCTCTCATACAGAATATGTACACTAGGGTGATACCGGGTGCTCAGCGCAGACGTTTGAAGCTCCTCTGGCCAAGAGATCTTCTTGGCCAACTGTAAAACTGTGGTGATGACAGCACACTCCTTCAAGTAAATCAAGTTTTGGAACATTAGCTTCACATTTAGTAATTGTTATCTTAATATAATACCAGATACTAAATTTCAATTGAAAGTGTCAAAAAAAAGGTTTATTGATGAAATATCACTACATATTTTCACCTGATTTTTGTGTCACCTAGTAAATCAATATTGCTCGTTTGTGATGGCTTGTCGCATCATGTTTTTTAAGATTTTAATTTGTAAGAAATATTTTCCAGTTTACTGATGCTGAATACGGTATCTAAACTTTTATCACGCTTCCAGTCAAATAAATTTCATAGAAAAATATACGCGTATTGTTGTTGCTTATTGTCGCGTTCTTATTCGCATTTTTCTAAACTGTGAAATAAAGATTTGAATTATCACAATTTGCATTATCCTTGCCTTACCTTTATTTCTTTTCAATGCTGAGTCAGTAAGAGAATTTTCTGCCGACGTATTTTGACGTATCTTTTTCAATCCCTTTCACGTAGACTTATGTAACGAATTTTAAAATTTAACCTACGCTTTGCGTTGCAGGTAGATTAAACAATTTTAACCACTAAATCTTTTTACAGTGATGTGTATGTTTTTGACGACTACCTACGTTCTATCATTTTTTGGTGACTTCCTTAAGTATTCAGGTTTAAAATTGAACAGGGACACCGACTGTGTAGGCCTTCTTTCATGGCTCGCTGTCAGCTTGCAGTTACCTTATTAAGACAATTACCTAACCTCTTAATATTATAATATTATTTTTAAAAAATGTTGGATTTTTATAATTTATTTACTTCACAATTTTTTTTATTTGTACTTTTTTCCGACTCTATTTTGTAGTTTAAATCCTACGTTCATAAAAAATCTTGCGTAAAAAGTTAAATGGTGTAGAGAAATATGTTTAAAATAATATTTGTAGGTTTCTACTCATACAACTCAAAATGCGTACAATTTTGCCCTAATACACATATTAAGGCCTAAATATTCAAAAACACTGTCATGTATCACGAGACAACAGCCACTAAGAATTTCAGCATCTAATATAGCATAAAATTTAAGAAATGATAAAATTTTAAAAAATCGTAATATTTTCAAGAAAATTGGGAAAAGTAAAAAATTACATAAATAAACTACTACTACCGGTTGACTGATTTTAATTAAAATTTTCACGTCGAATTCCCTTGTACCATATTTAAATTATAAGTTTCAACTTCGTATGATATATCTTGATATATTTTATTAACACACATACACACACCAATTTGATAAACATCTTTTTTGGGTGCAGGGGTCCTGTAAACTGGATTTCAAAAAGTTGATATGAAAACAGTGTGTACTTTTCTTTGTTTACATACTTATAAAGGGCGAGAGAAAGTAAAAGCTCTTCATCTCAAAAAATCTCCCATTAATGAGCCTCGGATAAACGTGTAAACCTATGTGCTGCGTGAAGCCACTTGAGTGGTTATTGACGTGGGTAGTGCCGTACGCAATAAAACTTGTTGCCGTGAGATCAATGCACATCTGAAACCGGTAATTATTGTAATTATTTTGTAAAGAATATTTTTACGCAACTTTACAGAAATAGAATTTGTTGAAAGGGAAATATTTTATTGCGTTTTAGTGTGAACGGTAGGCTAGTGTTGAAAATTTTTTATGCAAAAACATATCACATGCAGGCCGTCGTAAGTAATTTTTTTTTGTTTTAACGTCCGACACTTCTGCAATTACTGCTAATGCAGACGATGAAGAATGAAATTATATTTTGTAACGTATGAAAATATGCCGTGCCTAAATGGGATTCGAACCCAAGATTGCATGATGAGAGGTGAACACGTTACCAACTACACTAATGCGGCCGGCCAATGTGTCCGTTAGTAAACATAGAAACACTTTTCTTAGTTTGTGTAAAAGCTGTGATGTTTTTCTATAGAAATTGGCTTTTGTTACAAACGGTTGGTTCTAATGTACGTTGTAGCAAAGGGAGGAATGGAGTTGCGCACGACAAAATACTACCTACTGTGTTCCCAAACAAGTCAGCCTTGTGTCATTCTCCTGAAACCTACAGAATTGTGAAATATACGTATGTGTAGATAAAATTATACTTTACAAATAATTTTTCAAAAGTAAAATCTAATTAAAGTGTGTTTGACGTCATGGGAAAGGAATGTAATACGGCGGCTGTGTATTGGAAGCGGAACAGTACGGAACAGCTGGAACCTTAAGGGTTAATACTTTAAATATTAATCAAACTCCAAGAAACATAAGTGCTACTTTTTAGCTTTCTATCTGATTGGGAGGTAAGAGAATTAGCGATAAATGGATGAACAATTCAGTGAGGACTTTCATACACTGTGCTATATATTGCAGGTGCCTATTATAAATTCTTATAATATGTTATTACTCGTATTACCGGTTTCTACGCCGGGGTTCCGGTTCGATTCCCGGTAACATCTGGCATTTTTTCATCACCCATCTTCATCTATTATACTTCTCACCGATTGCCTTAGCAGTAGAATTGCAAAAACATTTACAATAAAACAAAAAAAAACAAAATAAAAAAAATATAATATATAAATACATAGGCTACTGTGTAAAACGGGTATGTTATTTAATGTGAAAGTAAAATTTTATTTAATTATTTAACAATAGAAATCAATATTGTTAAAAATATAAAATTATATATAAAAGGTATCAATTTTAAGATAACATTGTTGTTATTTAGCTGTAATATATTTTGTATTTTAATTTAAGTAAATATATACAATTATAAAACTAAGTTGGCTAATTGGTATGTTTATTTTGTGTGTTTGTTTATAATAGGGGTACCAGCGGAATTGATATAGACTTGAGAAGGGTTGATATCGACCAATGTCCCCTACCAACCGGCAGCACGCAGCTTAACATATTCGCTGCTTCTGACAAATGTAAAAAAAGGACCACCTATGTAAGTACTCACGTTTGAATTACATCTAAAACACGTACACCGTTATACAACCAACTACATTTCAGGAAAAACAATCTACATATTTAAAAAAATTACCTATGGCACAAAAATTACGCATATATTGTTCGCTTTTGAAACCTATTTGGACCTACGGATCCCAAATTTACGGTTCAACCAAACCCTCTAACTTGCAACGAATTCAAGCATTCCAGTCAAAAACATTACGCCTTATAACAAATGCACCTCTTTACGTTAGCAACAAAACCTTACATACAGATTTCAAAACACCACTTGTACAAAATTCCATTGAATACCTATACAAACGCTTTCACGACAAGTCACACGAACACGAGAACCCCCCTGGTGCGTTCACTTTCCACCGTCCATTTACCTGATAATCCCCCTAGACGCCTTAAAAGACGCTGGAGTAGAAACCTGCTAATTTAATATACAAATTTCATTCTTGGGGAGGCACCAATGGGGGTCCTACCCATTGGTAGGGCCTCTCTCATGCCTTATCATGTCATTTATATTATGTCATAATCATCACATTTGCTTGTTGTAAAATTTTACAGTTGTAAATAAAGAATTAAAGAGAAAAAAACATATTTTAAATAATAAAACATTAATTTATACTTTGTTCTGATTTATGTGTACTGTAGATCTGTTTGCCCATAACAGGCAGGTGGAGTGTTAAATTGTTTCCTTTCGATCCACTAATTCCAGGGCTACAAAAAATAGTTATGTTTCTTATCACATGGTCAGCCAATTATGTGATTGAAATATTGCTTGAGTTTTAACCCCGTGTAGTTAGAAGTAATGCAGTGCGTTGTTATAGTAGTGGAAGAATGAGTAAGTGTTTGTAGTGTTTCACAGCTGATGCATTTGTAGTGGTAGCGTGTACTAACTAGACTAAAAAATATTCTAATCATACGGCGCATTAATTTTACAAATACCTACCGAGTTATTATTAAAAGTATATGAAATTAAAAAGACCGCAATTTTTAATTCTTCTCAATTTTATCTTCTCTACAGAGCTTAGAGGAAATTACTGATTTTACAAATTTTTTTCATCAAAATCGGTAAAAACTGAATTTATTTTAGGTGGCGACCTTAGTATGCGTTTTTCGACAAAAGTGTGTACTAACTAAAGTTATATGAAATTAAAACCCTTACAAATTTTAATTTAAGCATTTTTCTCCACGAGCCTAGTTTACAGCGAATTACTAGTTTTCCGTATTTTTAAGTTCAACATAGGTTGATTTTCGTTTTGTGTCATTCACTAATAATAAAAAAATTAGGTTGTGATTTTCATTAAATGAAAATTATTTCTAAATTTTTATTTTTAAATTATTTACTAGTTTGAATCTGAAACTCTATAAACTTATACTCTCCTGGTATTTGCGGAACCGTAAAACTGTTGGCAATGTAGTTATAATTAAACAAACGTAAGTTATAATGTTTCAATATCTACATCGGCAAGAGAAAGTCGCGTGCTTCACAGTACATTTTATTATAAAGAAAACCTTTGTCGTACCAGTTAATCCAAAAAAAACAAGTTTTTATTTTGTATATAATTAAAATTCTTCCGTTTGGTATTTTATGAAATAGAGTTAGTTCTTCAAACATAAAGGATTTCTTTCATGGCGCGCACTGTAGGACTTGCACCACGGAACCTTCATCTGAAAGTAACAGCTGTTAAACAGGCGAGTCGCGAGACCACTTTATCACTACAAAAAATAGACCATAAATATGGAATTATGATTTGGAAATTATTATATTCGAACACAGCCTATCCTCCTCAATGCTCGCCTCTCATCATGTGGTCTTGGGTTAGAATTCCACTCAGGCACGGCATATTTTCATACGTTACAAAAAAATCATTTCATGCTTTACCGTTTGCAATAGCAGTAATTGCAAAACAGTCGGACGTAAAACCAAAAAAATCTTCCTCAAATATTCTAACCCACCGGGTTGGTCTAGAGGTAAAGTTGTCGCCAAAATCAGCTGTTTAACAGCTGATTTTCGGAGACGAAGGTTCCGGGTTCAAATCCTAGTAAAGGTAGTTACTTTTATACGGATATGAATACTAGACTGTGGTTACCGGTGTACTTTGATGGTTGGGGTTCAATTAACCATACTCTCTCAGGAATGGTCGGCCTGGGTCTGTACAAGACTATACCTCACTTACACGTCATACACATCATCCTCATCTCATTGGGTCATGGGGTTGCTTATTGTTCTAAATTGAACAGGATTGCAACGTACACAAATTAGGAATAAAAAAAAATATATTCTGACAACAGTACTGTAAATACCCTTAAACCCCTGATGAAAAGTACACACTCATCAGCTTTACTGACACAAATATTTTGACAATTGTACTGTAAATAGCCTTAAATCCTGGACACAATTTAAATACCCATCTGCATTTATTGATCATAAGTGTTTTGACAATTGTACTGCAAATAACCTTAAACTACTGACACTATACACAACCAGGGTAAAAAATACTTAATAATACTAAATACTTAATAAATACTAACTAGTATTCTATTACACTGACACACAACAGTCTTACCGTAGACAAATATTTTGACAAATGTACTGTATATAACGTTTAACCCCTTAGTTAAACAGTTAATTTTATAACATTTTCTATTCAAAGTTGTGTTAACAATACAAAAATTATCTAGTACATTTTTATACTAATACTTTCTCTTGCACTTTAAACATTTAGGGAAGGAAAGTATTGTTTTTATCTCAAAATTTTCAGAAACGATTTTTCACTGGAAATACTAATTTTCAGGCCCCTGAACCCAAAAATAACACGTTTTAGCGAATGGTCAATGTGTGAACAGTATAGTTCAAAAACGGAATATGAGACGAAGTTAAAACTTGGAAATCATATTCCAATTTAATTTTTAATTTCAATACGGTTAATAAATTTTTAAAAAAAATATCTGTAACGGAAATACTTTTATATGAGTTTCGTTTAATTTTGTAAAACTACAATTTTCGACTGCGATAAAAATGTAAATTATTTAATGAAAAATATTGTGATATATAGGGCTATTTTGTAAAACATTCGTTTCCTGTTTGTCAGTCAAAAACACGGTGATGGTAATAACAAAGATAGAGGAAATTGCAAGGTTGGCACAACTGGATATATAGGTCTACGGTGTACCTAATACAGTATTTTCTCTAACGGATTTAAACAAGGAATTGAATGTGATTGGAATACATAGAAGGCTGAGCATGTTTATTTCCTTTTCAATCGGTTCTCCAATATTCGAGGAACGCCATTCATTTTTGCTTCGTATCAGTTTGTAGCACATATGTGTGTGTTCATATTTGACATGGTAAACCTATCATGTATTCGTACAGGCTAATATAGGAAATATTTTTTCTTTAAAATTTCCTTTACCGGTTGAAAAATTAAACTGTCATTTTATAAAGGGATTGAATTTTGGAACTAAAAGATTGAAAATATTAATTAATATATTTGTCTGAATACCTAATACTGTACGGATTCTGTGTCTATTTTTACTCTCTCTCTTGCCCTATTAGAATATAAGGGTGGAAAGTAGGTATTGTTTTCTTGTAGATTTTTGAAATCGAGTTTACACCCGATATAAGCGTTTTCAGAAATATAATAACCCAAAAACGTGTTTTTAGCGATTGTCCTCTCTCTCTCTCTCTCTCTCTCTCTGTTTTTTGCTTGTTCGTTCGTTTGCTTGTTTGTTTGTTTGTTTGCTTGTCAAAAAAACAAACTGTCCGTCCGTCCGTCTGTATGTCTATTCGATTGTTCAATCGTTTGTTTGTTTTTTTGTAAACAAAGTACGAGAACGGAACAGCGTACGAAGTTGAACTTGAAACTTAGGTATCACTATGGAACCAGATCCAAATATTTTCATCAAAATTAGTCAACCGGAGTAGTAGTTTATTCGTGCAATTTTTAACTTTTTGTGATTTTCTCAGAAACAGCTCCTATGATTTTTTTTTAAATCCCCGTATTTGTTTATAAAATTTATAATTATTGTAATAGTTTATAATTATTAATTTTTATTTTTCTCAAATATCAGTCGCTTTGACAAGCAGATACAGTAAATTCACTTTAGTTCGGTACTTTCGGGACTCAGGTGATGCCGAATTACAGATTTTACAAAATTACCGAACGTGGGTAATTTTACTAAAGATAATCGGGATAAATCAGACAATTTAAGACACGAGCGGTCAACCAAATACAATATACAGTATTTACAAAATGTTAAGCCTATTCTTATTTACACAAGGAGAAATCATATTAACTTGTTAAACAAGGTGGCCGACGTCTAGAAAAACCATTTTGAATGCTGTTTAGAACAGCGTAGTTTTGTTAGTGAAACTTGAACTCATCCAACTCCGTTTGTTTTTACAACTTCTACTGATTTTCTGTTTAAGGTAAGACATATTACCAAAAAATTTGTAGAAGTTTGTTTTATCAGATCTGAAATCGAGGCGTGCCGGACTATAAAATGCCGGACTAAAGAGAGGTTGCTGTACTTTTCTTCAAAACCTGTTTTCAGTATCTATTACCCAAAACGTTTTAATACATAAAACTCTATATTTATATAATCAATAGTAAAGAAATTCCAGATATATAATTGTATGTATTACTTATCAAATTTTTACAAAATAATCTTTAAAGTAAACGAAGAAAGAAAATTAAAATAAATATCGAAAATAACGAAGACTAAAGTCAATACACAATAACCACAGTATAGTTTTACCTGTTTTAATTCTAAAAGAAAAACAAACGAGGTGGCGTGAGGTGTACAATAAATCATTTTGAGACAATTCACACAAAACTCAACACCTAGATAAAGCGTCGTTGAAAAAAAGTTTCATTGTCCGCTTTGGTGATGTGTCATAATATTTTATTTTAAATTGTTGAAAACCTTAACCACCGTTGGCAATTGAGTATTTGTTAAGTTCGCATTTCAACTGATGAAGAATAAGCGGCTATAACTTTAATAACGTTAACATTAGTTCTTTTTATGATTAAAGTGTGTTATATATTATAAGCTAGTTAAATTATGATTGTATTGGTATATAAATTTGTAGAGAGCAGTGTTGGGTTTTACCTGTTGCTCTCATATGTAATACTTTCTTAAATAAATAAAATACTTTTAAACATAACTTTGACAATAACAGACAAGTGGAGTGTAAGGTATTTGCTCCAAATCTGTTAGTTCCAGAGCTACAAAAAATATTTCTGTTTTATCACATGGTCAGCCAATTATATGACTGAAGCATTTAACAACAGAAGAAGTAAAGGTGTAAAACACACTAATCACAATAATCTCCTCTGAGAGTAATGAATTTCATCATACAACCTGACCCTGTGGTGAATGAAGTAGAAGGCGACATTTGCAGGGTGGAAAATGTGTGCTACTCAGTTAGCCCGGCAAGCCGTTAAGCATATTCTATCAACTCAGTGAGGAAGATAATAGTAAATCACCTCACTATTCGTTTTATTTTGTAAAACCTTGAGGTTCAAACCACCCTTTCGGTTGATGACCTGAACAAAAACAAACTTTGACAAGGACTAATGACCATGGAAGTTGATCCCCGATAAACTTAATAAAAAAACTGTTAATAGGTACATTATTCAAGATAGTTTTACAGGAAGCTTATCTGTGTACTTTTATAAAATTTTCTTGTGATAACAAAGCTAAAAGAAAGAACAATATTATACAATTTTTGTTCTCACGTACTTTAAAAGTGATGAAAATTGTAAGTAAACTTTATAAGTACCTATTCAAGTTAAAAGTGTTGAAACAAAATCTGTTGTCAAAGTACTTTATATATTTTTCTTATTATTATTCTACTTTGAATTTAACGACTATTTCAAACTACAATGAGAAGAAGTGAATTTTAAAATAAGTTATGGAATATTAATTCTGTTCGTTTAATCTTAATTAAGAATAAAGATAATATTCTAATCTTGAACATAATTACATGAAATGAACATTAAAACTCATTTTAAAAATAGTAAGGTTGTCAAATTGTATTATAAATATATAAAAAAGTAATGTAAATTAAAATTCTTTGACCCTTTAAAGGTAGACTGTACTTTGTATAACGCCAATGTTAAATTTTCTCTATTTAGGTACATTTTTCATTGGATTGGTAAAAGATAGGGAAATGAAACTTTACACACTTATAGTTGTCGGGTTTCTTTAGGTACTGAATTGTTTTTCAATTTAATCTGTTGGACCATAAAATTAAAAACAAAGTAATAAATAATATAGAGTCTTTACAATTTTTTTCGACGTTTTTTGCATATTGATAATTTTTGGAGCATCTAAAGAAGTCATAAAAATGTCGGTATATGTGTATGTACAAGAAAAATAACTTGAAAATTTCAGCCTGGTAGGTTTAATAATTTTCGAGAAAAATGTTCCTAAATGTTAAAATTCTAAATTTACGGGAAAAGGCAAAAAAATAAAAAGCAAAAATAAAAAACAAAATTTCGTTCTTGTACAGTACATTTCACAAAAGACTAGATGACCATCCAAACTAACTAGCCCGTGATCTAGTTACAAGGAACTTTCCAACTGTGTGACCTCTAAAGTGGAAGTGGAGTAGAGACCTCTTGGTTTGAGTAACTGACAATAACCGCAGTTTAAAACGGAGAATGTACCACTGAGTACCTCTTATTCTTAAAGTGAAATTCCCCACCACCATTTAAATATCATATACGGAAGTTGTGCAGCTCAATACACAATACCGTAATAAAAATTAAAGACTAAAAATAACGAAACATTAATTACTCATGATTAAATATAGGTTAGGTTTATAACTATTCATATTAGAAAGAGAAAGTTGTGTGCATCACCGCAGATTATTTACGATATAAATTACCTCTAATTGTTGAATTAAAACAGTAATATTTTATAACCACCATATTTTATAACCAGGTTATTAATTTATTTGAAAACGGGACATTTGATAAGTTATTGTTGGTATTTATTAAATAGTAAAGGTTCTGTTTCGATTTTCAATTTCAATAATTAATTTCAGTCAACTTACGTAATTTATATAACAGATGGAAGAAACGAAGGATGGGCGATGAGCAATACAATTAACGTAATTTGCAGTAACGAGTCACATTACTAGCAAATTAAATTGGACTCAGATACGGCTACGCTCTCTTCCATTCTGTTCAAATAAACTAAAAGTTATTATAAATTACAATTCCAGATTCATTTTCTACAAATATAAATCTCAGTTTGATCATAACGCTCATCTTATAACGAAATTTTGAGTCTAATTAAGTAATTTGGGTTATTATAAAAAATAAATATAAATAAACAGATCTACCAGGAGACCAAATCGGTAATAGAAACGATAAGGAAAAAGAAAACCTCCTACTTTGGACGTATAATCAGAACACCCAAAGATAGAATCACAAACCAAATAGTCAGAAAACTCTACCAGAAAAAGACAGAAGTCTTGAAAATGACAGAAGTGGTTAGGAGAAATCAAGAAAGATATGGAAGAATTAGGCATCACCTTCGAAGATCTAGAGAATATAACCAAACAGCTGAAACTATTAAAAGATAAAAATGTTAGATTTCAAGAATAATTACATAAAAGAGAAAGCAGGAAAGTGATCTTTTCAAAAGCAGAAAGGTAAAGAAGATCTGTCAGAATGAAAGAATATTAAGGAAAATCAAAGAAAAGAACCAGAAGAGAATGCCCAGAAATTCACTCAAGTGACCCACTGCAGTCTCAAAAGAAACAAAAAGTATAACCTCATTCGAGTAAGTTAGGGTGAACGACTACTGGAAACGATTGGAAACAGAAGACTAAAGTTCTAAGCAGACGAGTATAGAATGGATGACAACCGGTTGACAAAACACTAGTTTGACACTAAATTAATAAGAACGTCTTAAACGACAGGGATCTAAGGTACCAGATAAATGGTTTAAAGAGGTCAGAAAGGATATTGAGAAAAAAGGAATAAACCAAGAAATGTTAATGAATTGAACCAAAATCACAAAAATAATTACGAACTTTAGAGCTTTCATAAAGAGCAAATACAGAACACCAGGTGGACAGAAAAAAAGAAAAACCTTCAGTGAGCGAATAGTGAGAATGTAGGCTGTATAAAGAGCTTACAGAATCGTCTAAATTCACCTCACGTGGTCTAAAATTTGCCCAATATGAGGGGATAAAATTCGGGTAAATAAAAAATTGACGTGTAAATCATTATAATAACATTGATAGGTGCGTTACGCCTCATTACTTCTATTCTGAATAGCTAAAGCTTTCCTGTATCTGTTCCACTGGTCTTTAAGGAATATAAAATAAATAATATGAACAATAAATTTTTAAGTAATAATAATAACAATAATAATAATAATAATAATAACAAGATCTATTTCCCGGAATATACAATTTTAAACTTAGCTTAACTTAACTTTTTTTTTTTTTTTTTTTTTTTTAACAATAAGAATTATTTACAAACAGTTTAACAAAAACTTTCAGTAAATATTGTGATAATGAATATAACTTGAAGAAGACAGCACTCAGCAGCGTTGCTTCCGTGTGATCGTTTGGGTAAAAGTTATGAAGGGTTTCTTCTTAATCCTGCTGACGTATATATTTTTTTTTACGGATGAAGTGAATGAAGGTGTGAAAAGGAGTGGATGAAGACGTGATACTGACGATCTGTGTAATTGATGATTGAAAATTCATTAGATGATTAGTTGTAGATTAATGAGAGCTATGGATTTAGTTCATTGAGAAATAAGAGTTGACCATCCGCAATATAACTTTGTGTTTTTAATTTTAAAAAGATGGTTAAACATTTTTTATCAGGTGAAACGAAATGGAAGATCTAATATTCTCGCCTTCTTGAGTCTTTGATTTGCAATATTGTCATCGAGAAGATTTATAGCCAAATGATTAGAATGAGTGTCCAACTTGGTTAAATACTTTTCACTCCGGCTGCTAATTTCTTCTCTCACCGTAGGTATGCCCAGGTCATGATGGAGTACTTCATTAGGCACATACCAAGGTGCACAGCATATAAGGCGAAGAAACTTCGATTGAAATCTCTGTAATATTTCTACGTTAGATGTACTTGCTGTGCCCCAGAGTTCAATTCCATAACTCCAAACTGGTTTTATCATCACCTTGTACAGTGTCAATTTATTTTCCAAAGACAACTGTGATCGCCTCCCGACAAGCCAATACAGTTGTCGTAATTTAAGTCCGAGTAGTTTCCGTTTGGTCCATATATGTTTTTTCCACGTCAATCGCCTGTCTAGATAGATTCCCAAGTATCTCACATCATCTGAGTGTGGAATTACGTTGTTGCGAAACGTTACTGGTGGACATGATTCTCGTTTCATCGTAAAGGTTACGTGTGCAGACTTCTGTTCATTTACTTTGATCCTCCATTTTTGGCACCAGTCTTGAATGTTATCTAGATGTTGCTGTAGTTTTTCAGAAGTGTGGACTGAGGAGGCATCAGACGCAATAATAGCAGTGTCATCGGCAAAAGTTGCTGTTGTTACAAGTTCATTTACAGGAATATCTGCCGTAAATAGCGTGTATAGAAAAGGACTTAAAATGCTACCTTGAGGTACACCTGAACGAATTAGGTGCAAGGTCGATAAGTCATCATCAAATTTCACTTGGAAAAAACGATCGGTTAAGAATGATTTTAGAATAGGAAAATAATTATGATCCAGGTTTAATTTAATTTTGTGTAGAAGAGCTAAATGCCATACCTTGTCAAACGCCTGAGCTACGTCTAAGAAGACGGCTGAGCAAAATTCCTTTTTTTCTAAGGTATATCGAATTTGGTTAACTATCCGATGTACCTGTTCTATCGTAGAATGTTTTTCACGGAAACCGAATTGATGATCCGGGTAAACACTTTCTTCCAAAAAAGGTTTTAAACGATCAAGTAGTAATTTTTCAAAAACTTTTGATGTCACGGATAGAAGACTGATCGGTCTATATGACGTAATTTCGGTAGGTTCCTTGCCAGGTTTGAGAATCATGACTATTTGGGCAACTTTCCATTGAGATGGAAAGCAACCCGTCCTTAGAATTGCGTTGAAAATGAATGTCAGGAGTAAAATTCCCTTCCTTGGGAGTTGCTTTAGCACCTCACCGGTAATTAGGTCATAGCCAGGGGCTTTTTTGGAACTCAGGCGCGTTTGGATTGTAGTTATCACTTCAGCTGGAGTAAAAGATTTGATAGGAGGTGATAGCTGAAATGGGGCTTCAAGATGTTCCAAAATGTCTTCTTCTAATTTTCGATCGATATCATCGTCGTGTGGACGGAAGACAGTGGACAGATATTCCGCAAACGCTTCCACTTTTTCTTTTGTGGTCCTAGCCCAATTTCCATCCGATAGACGAAGAGGTGGAATTTGTTTCTTTGATCGTTTTATGTATCTTGTAGCTTTCCATAATGAATAGTCGGTAGCTGCCGTTGGAGATAATTGAACCAACCTGTCTTGGAAATAATGATTACGCAGTTCTAGAAGCGTGTACTTTAGATGTTGTGCTGCACGATTGAATCTTGTTTTGTCATCTGGGTGTCTGCTATGCTGCCAAATTTGACGTAATCTTCGTTTGTAGTTTATCAATTCTCGAATGGTAGCAGGACAACTGTTGCCATGAGTGTTTTTGTCAGCATCTGTAGTTGATTTCCATGCGGCATTTTGCACTACCTTATTAAAATGCTCAACCGCTTCCTCAATCTCGTCTTGTGATTTTAACGACACATTCAGAATTATATTTTCGGTAACCAGACGCTTAAAGGAGACCCAATCTGTGTTTTTGTTACACAGAACGGGGAGTTTCTTCTTTTCTTGTAGTTTACAACCAACGCTGGCGATTATAGGAGTGTGATCTGAGGACAAATCCAGGACCGATTTTACTCGAATAGAATTTTGACTTATATTTTTGGTAACAAAAAAGTCGAGGAGATCCGGAATCCTGCGTCGATCGGTTGGCCAGTACGTTGGTTCACCTGTCGATAGCAAGCCTAAATTATGTTGTTGTACAACATTAAACAGAGTTCTACCCCTTGGATTACATAAACGAGAACCCCAAGCCTGATTTTTCGCATTGTAATCACCTCCCGCAATAAATTTGTTACCTAAATTTTCAAAAAAAGTTTCAAATTGAGCGGCCGTAATGTGATGCCGTGGGGGGGAGTATAGCGCTGAAATTGTTACTTGTCCGCGCACGTCCTCAATGACAATATTTGTTGCTTGTAGATAAGGTGTTTCGAATTTTTGAAGTTCGTAATGTTTAATATTATTTTTTATTAATATAGCGGAGCCTCCATGCGCCGTACCATCAGGATGATTAGTAAAGTATAGAGAATAACCGTTGCACCTGATGTAACTCCTGTTAGTGAAATGAGTTTCTGATAAAAGCATGACATCGATGTTGTGTATGTTTAAAAATGTGATTAGTTCTTGAATATGTTGACTTAAGCCATTGGCGTTCCAGAGTGCAATTTTATACACTAATACTTGCTCCATTTTAATTCAATTTCGAAATAACGATTGTAAGTAAATTTAATAGTGTCGCAATTTGTTCTGTTTGTTTTTGTATTACGTTCCGTAGTTCTAGAAATGATTGTTGTAGATTTGAAATCGGATCAGTTTGCAACGGATTGGTTGGGATTGGTTGCGTAGAATTGCCCTTTACGGCTCTCGCATAGTCTAAAATACTGTTACCGTTAGGTGTCTGATGTAATGTTTCCTGTACGCTGTTTTTTGCAACAACTTGGGTGACAAATTTTGAGCTGACCGTCTGAGTTTCCGGTGGTGTAACTGTTCTTTCGCGTAAAGGTGGAAATTTTCGTTGTTTAATCTGTTTGTATATTTCGCAACCTTTGTAGTTAGAGGGATGGTCTCCTCCACACAAAGCGCATAATGGTGGGGCGTCCTTCTGTTTACCGCAAATAGTAGTGTCATGATTATCACCGCACTTCACACAACGAAATGGTCTGTTGCAGTACGCTCTTGAATGCCCGTACCGTTGACATCGCTTACATTGAATAACATCGTTTTTTTGGTAGGGTGGCTCAAATTTTATTTTGGCGTTTTGCAACAATTCTATTTTATAAATATCTTTGTTATTAGAAGCCGGTTCTAAATCTACAAAAAAAAGCGAAAGAGGTTCCTTTGTAATTCTGTGCCGTATGTTCGAGATGTTCCGTACGGCATGGTTATGCGTAGCCAGTTCTTGTATCACGTCATTGACGTCAACTGAGTAGTGGACGTGACGTAGAACAACCCGGAATGCACGGCACTGTTTTAGCTGGTAGGTGTGGAAGTCGATTTTAGAAGACTTCAGATTTTTTATTATCGTCGAATATGCACGGCTGTTGTTGGCGTTCAATTTCATTTGGCTTCGAGAGATAATTTTGTACACATAATCGGCTTTGTTTACACCATTGCTGGTGATTATATTTAAAAGCAGTTGCAGGTTGCTAACGCTGGGAATAAAGACAGGGGGCGGCTTTGGTTCTGTTGTAGATGAATCGTCTTCCATGTCGGAATTGTCTGACAACACATCGTAAGCGTTGCTGAGTGGAAACGCTGTGGCTGTACTATCGAGTCGCTTCCCTGCACGCAAATCAGTTGATGACTTTTCTGCCTTTCTTTTATTATTTCTCGCTCTTACAACAGTAAAATCGTCTTGTGGTTTTAATGGTAATGTCGGTATGTCCTTGTCAGCCGATAAATTACGTGATTCATTAACGAGTCTTGGATCCCGAATGAATCGTTTTTCCGATGTGTGAGTTGCAAATTTATCAACACATGTTTTTGTAGCGCCTTCTTGATCGGAAGAGGTTGAAAATTCGGCGACCGATAAATTGTTATTTATATGCCTACTACTAGAACAATCGATATCATATGATTGGGTTAAAGAAGAAGAACCCTGTGTCGACATTTTAAAATGTAACCTCACAATGTTTTATTTTAATAAAACAAACAAAAAAATATAAATTTAAAAAGTCGTTTAGCAAATAATAAATAAAATTAGCAACTTACATATTTATTCACCATTCACACACAATCACACAAAAACAATCGGCAAATCAACAATGTTTTAACAGAAAAACAGTGGACAAACTCAGCAACAAAATTCTACAGTTTTTTCTTCAAACGTAAAAAAACTTAACTTAATTATAAAAATATGCCCATAACGTGAAGGTGGAGTGTTAAATTAATTGCAATCAATCTGCTAGTTCTAGGGCTACAAGAAATAATTCTGTTTCTTATCACATGGTCAGCCAATTATATGACTGAAGAATTTAACAGCAGAAGAGGTACATGTGTAAACGAAACAATAGTCCAATTCACGAAAGAAAACACCTGATTTTAAACAGCAATATCTTTTGAACCGTTGTATGTAAAAACAATTCCAATACATCAAATAATCAAAGCGCGTTTTATTCTTGGTTATGGAATTACTTTACCATATAATTTGTAGCCCAATATATTTTAAAGTACACCTGAACAAAGTAATAGTATCTTGAAGTTGGGTATACTGGAAAAGTGGTTAAAGCAGGGTAAAAACAGGTAAAAATTAAAAATCGTGTATGATTTACGCTTAATTTGGTATACTTAATACACTAAACATTTTTGAGAATGTTAATACATTCTGCAACTAACAATAAAACAAGCTTTAATTTCATTTATTGTAATCGTTTTACGTACAAACAACGGTTCAAAAGATATTGCTGTTTAAAGACATGTTTTATTTCGTAAATCGGACTGTAGTCACAGTTATCTTCTCTGAGAGTAATGAATTTCATTATACAGCCAGAACCTACGATAAATGAAGTGAAGGTGTAATTTGCAGGATGTAAAATATGTGTCAATTAAACTAATTGACACCCTAAAAACCAGTTAAATATTTTTTATTTAAAATATTAAGTTTATTTCCTTAACCATAGTATCTGATTTGTCCAAGTTCATCTAATGTTAAGATATAGCCAAGAGAGTTCTTGTGGAGGTACATCATTAGCTAGGAGTATAATCTTCTCTCATCTTGGCAAAGGTAACTTAGAACGGACTTATAGCGTTTTTTTTTAACTTCATTATATTATTCAGTCATTGTAGGACTTCATCTAAGTAGATTTAAATCTTATTTGATGATATCTGTAACATTGTTGGAAAAATACAAAATTGTTGTACAAGTCACTAATTTTATTTTATTTAATTACAAATTAAGATTGCTTTTTGTTGACCTACATGAGTATTTAGGGAATGAAAGTAAGATACTGTCTTCAGGTCGATTTCTCAAAAACGAGTTTTCACCAAAAATACATGTTTTCAGGCCCCTTGAACCAAAAAAAAAACATATTTTTACCGATTTTTGTGTGAGAACACAATACCTCAAGAATGAAATATCTTCAAAAGTTGAAACTTGGAATTTAAGTTAAGTTCTACAAAGGACCAGAATCAAACATTTTAATCAAAATCGGTCAATCTTCCGGTTGACGATAGTATACGCATATATATATTTTATACAGGTATACAGGTATAAGTTTATACACGTATACCTATATAATCAAAGTTCTAAAAAATTAAAAATTGTACAACTTTTTTACTCCTCATTTACACGTCATACACATCATCCTCATCTTATTGGATCATGGGGTTGCTTATTGTTCTGAATTGAACAGATTTCAACACACACAAATTAGGAATAAAAAAGCAAACATTTTACAAGCATTTTTATCAACAGATTTAAGTTTAGTGTTAATAACGATTTTCTCTATTTTTAAGTTTTTGAGTTTTGTACATATCATTTAGCGTCTTTCATATATGATTAAAATTAGGTTATATTTTTAATTATTTACATTGGCAAAAAAGCCGAGGGTTACACTCGGCTTTATTTTTAAAAACATTGTTAATAAATTGTATTTATTTATTTATATTAATATTTAGTTACTATTTATTTATGTGTAGAGTAAGCATTGCAGTCAAAAACATTTCGCCTTATAGCAAAAGCACCTCTTTACGTTAGCGACAAAACCTTACATACAGATTTGAAAACACCACTTGTACAAAATTCCATCGAATACCTATAAAAACGCTTTCACGATAAGTCACACGAACACGAGAACCCACTGGTGCGTTCACTTTCCACCTTCCATTTACCTGATAATCCTGCTACACGCCTTTAAAGACGCTGGAGTAGAGACCTGCTAATTTGATATACACATTTCATTCTTAGGGAGGCACCAATGGGGGCCATACCCCTCTCATGCCTATCATGTCATTTACATTATTATCATAATCATCATATTTGCTTGTAAAATTTTACAGATGTAAATAAACAATTAAAGAGGAAAAAAAATATGTAGGGTAACATGCCTCTACCGTGGTCCAGTGGTTCTGCTGAGCGGAGGTCCCGGGTTCAATTCCTGGCCAGGGCCTGGGAAATGATTACAAGTTCAAACCCACTGTTCCTTTACACAATGTGGTTGCTAACAACCAAGATGTTGATGCGACTTTAAATAAACAAATACAAGAAGTGAAATATAAAAAAACATCAGTAATTTTATACAAAGTTTAAACTTTTATACAGACCCTACGAATTTTAGAATGTATGTTTTTTCTTCGTGAAATTGAAGGGGAGTTAATGTTAAAAAGTGAAGGTAAAAGAGAGTTCACTTATGTCGAGTTGATGTCGTTAAATCAGATCCGCATCGATCTGTTGAAAACTGAAGTAAAAAGATTTGTTGTTGATGTAAATTTCCACTCTGATTTCTCTAACATAGCTTTATATTTCCGTGAAAATATTGAACTTGCCTGCGGCAATCAAAAGTAACATCACTGTTTTCATTTTAAATGACAATCGAAACACAAAACTGAAATGAAATTTTTCAATTACATCTGTTATTCAATACGTAGTACAAAAACAGTTTCTTTGTTTACAAATCATAAGGATATTATTAAATTTTCTTTAATTATAAAAAAACTAAATGTCGAAACCGCATTAAATTTTTCGTGACCTATTAAACAGAAATACATTATGATGTTGTAGTTCTGAGTTATATTTATATCCTCGTCAAGGGAAGTGGAGTGCAAAATTAATTGCACTTAATCAGTTAGTTCCATGGTAATGCACAAATAGTAATGACTGTTTTCGCATGATCAATCAATGGAGAGAATCTCCCTCCGGACTTGTGGTTACAGCAACGGGCTTCTAGGTCGGGGTCCCAGATTTGATTCCCGGTCAGTTCCACTATTTTCTCATCAGTCATCACTCATTTTCGTCGATCACTCTTTTCAGCATCTGCATTAGCAGTACAAATAATAATTATTATTTTTTTGTTTTTGTAAATTGGAAGATTGGTAGGTCAATCACGGAGGGGCAGATCATGGCAGAACAGCAAAAGTCTTAATATGTCGTTATTAATCCAAAATTTAAGGCCTCTAGTAGGCAACCAATATAACAACAAAGAAAAACCCAAATTAAGGATGATTATTATTATAATAGTAATAACTTTATTTTGATACTTTTTCACAATAATTACTCATACACATTCTTTCCAAAAGTTAAAATACACTTACAACAGTACTCAGTGTACGAGGTGGAGGAAATTGAACAACGCAACTACGGCTAAACTCCATGTCCTAGGCTAGGTGTTCACTTTTTTATTTATTAACACAGTTCAAAAGAGATTCAAAAGCTGTGCTAGAGCTTAAATCAATGACATATTTTTTTAAATATTTGTGTTGTTTCGGTCATCAGCCAAAAGGCTGGTTTGAACCTGTGGAGGTTTTACTATGTAAAATGAGCAGTGAGGTTGTTTACCATGCCTTCCTCACTAAGTGAAAAAGTACGCCTATCAGCATGCCAAGCCCTCTGAAAAACACATATTTTCCACTCTGCAAATGACACCTTCACTTCATTCACCACAGGGTCTGGCTGTATAATTAACTTCATTACTTTCAGAGGAGACAACTCTGATTAGTGTCTTTTGCATCTCTACCTCTTCTATTCTTGAATGATTCAGTCATTTATTACTGTTTATTAATATTCTATTAACACCTAATGGCTGACCATGTGATAAGAAACAGAACTATTTATTTTAGCCCTGCAGACAATCCACCTGTCTGTTATGGGCAGTTTAAAAATATACAACTACTAAAACAATTTTAAAAAAATACATCCTAAAAGTCTAATAAATCTAATTAAGTAAACAATATATGGCTTTACAATCATGCAACAAGTAATAGCAAAACAGTCGGACGTAAAACAAAATTAATTTCCTTAATTACAACTTAAAAATTTAAAACTATTTATTTAAACTCGTGGTGGGTAAATTAATCTACCCGACTACAATTTCCCATGTTCAAGGCTAGATCAATTTAGTGCTTTTATCTTTATTTTCTTTTGCGAACTACTATCATGTATCAGTGTGTTAGTAACCAAAACAATATGTTAGTTATTGCTTGAGTCCCATCTTCGTGTAGTTGGAAGGAATGCAGTGCGTTGATTTAGTAGTTGGAGAATGAATGAGTTAGTAGTGTTTTACAGCTGATGCATTTGTAGTGGTAGCTTGTACTAACTAGACCAAAAAAATATTCTTATCATCCGGCGCATTAATTTAACAAATACCTACCAGGTTATTAACTTGGTCGGATTCATACAATTTAACTTACCAATTCATATCAAAATATGAAAGTAAATGAATGTAATAAATACAAACAAATATGTTAAATACGGAAAGTTTGAAAACGAATGTTTTGTATCAGAGTAATACAACAATCGTTCTCCCAGCATGCGTCACTCATTCATTATACCTCACCCGTACCCTTCACCCCACAACTACACGCAGCTTGGACCCGCACAATACTTAAATACCAATTAAATTACTAAGAAGGTTATAAAAATAGTGTACAATATTATGTGTATACACGAAAACAAAACAAATAAAATATTAATATGAATATGCAAATCAAAAAATTTATTGACAACTAAAAAATTAATGCCCAGACCAATAGACGAGCTTACAAAATTATTGGAATCCTGGTGTAACCATTGTTTCTACATCTACTCTCATTACTTCCATTAGCCTTACGGTTACTACTTTTTTATAAGTTATGATTTCCGGTACTTTATTTTTAAATTGTAAAGCTACGGCTTAAAACTATTACTAGGTCTATAGCTCCACAGCGCGTTGTTTCACGCGTTAATTATACCGTATTTTCTTGCTGATTGAAATGTAGTCATTGACCGGCTACAAAGCGCATGAAAAAACTCAGTTCTTTTCATTGCCAACGCATCGTATTGCAGTGATGCATTGTGAACAGAGTGTGGTCATTAACACATTGGTTAATATAAATAAAGTATGACGTAATACAATTGCAACGATATGTGCGTTATTATTTATTCGCCGGAGACATGGTCGTTACCAGCAAAAATACTGGATCCATCCAATTATTAATGACAGGCTAACGAAAGGAAAATTTGTACTTTTACACAACAATCTGAAAGAGTATCCAGACAAGTTTTTTGAGTTTTACAGAATGTTCATGTTATCTTTTGGTTACCAGACTTCAATAACATTCATAGTGATTGACATCCTGGCATTTCTTTCAAGATCACGGCTTTTATAATCATGATGCGATATATTATAGATATACGGGTGTTATTAATAATTGGTCAAAATTATTTTTTCACTGTCTATGTTTTACAAAATCGAAGTCACAAAAATATTAAAAAAAACAACAACAAAATATGTACAAAAACACAGATTTTCTGGGACGATATTTCACGTACGTATGGCCAAAGAATGAGCGTAAAAACCATCTGTAAAAATATACCATCGACTATCCACCGACGAGTGACCTTGAACATGCGCCCGTTGAGAAGCCAACCGGCGTGAAAAACGCTCTGTTTGGCCACCTCCATTACTATACTTGTGGTTTATATTTTGAGCGTGTTTACAAGCAATACTTCAGCTGAAAATAACGCACTGTGTGGCCGTAGCCTCAAGGGAGGAGATTGAGCAACTTGAGTGCTAAGTAGCAGAAACATACTCCTGGTAGTATATTTTTACTAGTAATTATTAAATAAGTTTAAAGCAAATAAATCAATTGATAGAGCATAATGTTACAATTAAATCTTATCTAAAACATATTTTAGATAAATAAAAATTTTATAGAAAATTAAGGGTACAGGGGAAAAGCATTTTAGTCCAAAAAATTCGAAACTTAGATAATTATGCCATTTGATACTCTTTTGTAAATATTTTCACGTGCTGAAAGCTACAGGGGAAAACTAATTTAATCACAAGATATAGCCATTTGAAATATTGCAGCACGGGGGAAAAATCAACTCAGTCCATTCGGATCAGGGGAATAACCAACTGAGTCCAAGGCCAGTGCCTACGTTGCTGGCCTTCTAATTTCTAAATTTCTCTTTCTATCAGATCGTTTTAAACTTTGTTTTTCCCCCCGCAAAATTCCTGTTTTGTGACTTAGTTGGTTTATCCTCTGCATCCTTCAAATAATTATTTTAAATATTGTTAAAGAAACATTGACCGATAAAAATTCTGATTTAAAATGTCGGGGAGAGATCTGAGAAGAATTCTTTGAGAATTTTAAATAGGAGTTAGTTTTAGGCAGAGGAAATTTATTATCGCCATTTTTATTTAACTCTATTTTGGATAAAGAAGTAAGGTGGGTAAAGCCGCTGGATCAATCGATTACGAAAAACTCAGTATAAATAGGAATGTGGTGTAACTGTGTAGCAATAAATTTTTTAATTTTTGCAGATAATAATGCTTTAATATCGGATGATATAGACAGAGCAGGAATAAAAATACGTTTATTAGGTGACTGTGCAGAAAATATCGTATTAAAGGTATATGAAATAACAGTAAAAGAATATATAATAAGAAGTTTAAAATACTTACTTGAAGGTCTGAAAATGAAACGAGAAAAGAAATTTAAACGTCTAGATTGCGTAATCCAAGAGAATGACAATGAAGACCAAGAAATGAAAAATAATAAAATAGATAAAATGGAGAGATCAACCAACTAAAGATATTTACAATAACATAACGCTAAGGTTTTAAAAAAACGAGGATTTTAAAAAAGTTCAAGAATTTGAGAGGTTCCACGAGAAAGAGTGAGAGAGCGATGGGAAGGGGAGGGAAGCCGACAAATAACAAAAAAATAGAAATGGTCAAAAAAAAGGAATAAAAACTTAAGAAAGACAATAATTGATTTCGTAGTGTAAAAGAAAAATCTGGTGTGAAACACTCACACAACTTTCTCTTGTCAATGCCAATTATGAATAAAATAACCTAACACTAGTAATAAAACATCTAATAAACATCTAAAAAAATCTAACGTTAATAAACATAACCTAATTTTAATCATGAGTGAAAGACGCAAAATGAAAATCAACCTCAGCTTGGCTTAAAAATACGGAAAATCACTCTTTCACGCTAAACTAGGCTCTGTAGAGAAAAACGCTTTAAATAATAGTTGTAGATCATTTAATTTCCTAAAAATTTGATTATATACACTTTTCTCGTAAAATGCATACTAAAGCCGAAATCTTAAAACAATCGATTTTTCACACGTTTTCGTGAGAAAAAAGCAGAAAAATGCTAATTACTGCTAAACTAAACCTTATAAAAAACAATGTTAGAAATAAAAGATGTAGGATTTTTAATTCTCTACAACTTTTATTATATAAATATTTGGACTAAAATTCTTATTAAAGCCGCAATCTTAAAAAAAAAATTTACGTGTAAACAGCCTCACCAAGAATTTCAGCAAACATGGCGCCTACCCTATCTTGTAGAGCATAAAAAATTTAGTAAACCAGGCGATTTTTAAAAAAAATCGTAGGACCAGTTTTTGAGAAAATCGTAAAAAAGTGAAAAATTACGCAAATAAACTACAACTTCCGGTTGACCGATTTTTATGAAAATGTTTGTGTCGGGTCAGGTAGTGGTGTCTAACTTAAGTTTCAAGTTCACACACACACCCACACACACACACACACACGCGCGCGCGCGCGCACACACAAGCACGCACGCACGCACACACGCACACACACACACACGCACACACACATACTCACACACACACGCACCCAGAGAGAGAGAGAGAGAGAGAGAGAGAGAGAGAGAGAGAGAGAGAGAGAGAGAGAGAGAGAGAGAGAGAGAGAGAGAGAGAGACACACACACAAGCGCATAGACACACACACAGACCAATCGCTAAAAACATGTTTTTTTGGATTCAAGGGGTCTGAAAAGTGTAGATCCGGTGAAAACTCGTTTTCGAAAAATCGACATGAAAACAATACTTTTCTTCCTGTATATTCATATAGGCAAGAGAAAGTAAAAATTAATGTAACGTAGTGTTTATTTGGACAAAACGATAGAACCAAATTGACTAAATAATAATACACTCGTAGATAAAATAGAACAACATAAAAGTAATAGTTCGTACATTTCACCGAATAATTAGTTGAACATGTAAGCCATTTATCAGGCCGATAAATTTTTGTTTGAAATGTCAATTATTGACAAGTAACAATCACTATTCAGATTGGATTCAGCAGTCTACATTCCATTGATGAGTGGTAGTGTATGTAAC
Source organism: Catonia carolina (assembly GCA_035578175.1). NCBI lineage: Eukaryota > Metazoa > Arthropoda > Insecta > Hemiptera > Achilidae > Catonia > Catonia carolina. The sequence goes on from JAQMRL010000001.1 coordinate 423,529,952, forward strand.
AACGCTATTTGAATGGGCATCATGTCTTGTTTTATTACAACGGTAATGGAGTGTAGTTGAAATAGTGCCAGACCCTTGGGGGTAATCCTTTTGCCGGATATCTGTTGATATAGAGCACAGAAGCTTCATCCGTTTTTGTGTCTGACACATTAATATCATCCCTTGTTCATTGTCGTGTAACCTGATTAAACCAATCTGTTCCTTTTTTTGCTAAATGAAAATCTAACCCTAGGCCGATTGTAGTTTTATCTGAACTAATTTCATTAAAAAATATTTTTCAAAATTAATAAAAAAATTTCCGTTTAATGTGTTCTCGATATAATTAAATTCCTTTATCAAATTTTGTTTTGAAGTACGAAGGATATCTCTAAAGTAAATACCGTTCCATTGTTAATTTTTTTTTAATTCCTAATGTGTGTGCAATGCAATCTGTTCAATTAAGAACAATAAGCAACCCCATGACCCAATGAGATGAGGATGATACGTATGACGTGTAAATGAGGTCTTGTACAAACCCAGGCCGACCATTCCTGAGAGAGTATAGTTAATTGAACCTCAACCATCAAAGTACACCACTGTCCAGTATTCAAATCCGTATAAAACTACCTTTACTAGGATTCGAACCAGGAACTTTCGTCTCCGAAAATCAGCTGTCTCGGCAACGACTTTACCTCTAGATCAACCCGGTGGGTTGTTAAAAAATTAATTCTGAAAATTAAATAAATTTATTTTATTTATTTAAAACTACATACATTATACTACTTCTCTGTGTAATTGCCATGCAATGAGTGAAAAAGTATGCTTATCAGCATGCAAGGCCGTCTCAAAAGCATCTACTTTCCACCCTGAAAATATCACCTTCAGTTCATTCATCACAGGGTCTGGCTGTATAATGAAATTCATTAATCTGAAAAGAGATAACTTTGACTTTACAATTTTTTAAGGCTGATGAGCTCTGAATGTATGCATTGCCTCCTACCCACTTTATAGCTAGCCAATGACTTGCCAGCAACGTTGCTAATACTTCCTCTCATAACTCTGTTATATATTTTGTCAGCCAATTTTTTAGTCTTTCAAAAAAAATAACCTATAAACATACAGCCACCTGATCATATAATAAAATTGTATCGCACATAATAAGACATTAATTATGTTGCTTATAAATTAATGTATCTTTAAAAGAAGCGAAGAAAATAGTTTATTTTAAATATTCGTTAAAAGTAATCATTTTAAGAATAAAAGAAAACATCAAGTAAATGTAACCATTAGCTCATAAATATATATTAATGGTACCGCTATAATAGAGATACATTTTTACTTTCTCTTGCCTATATGAATATATAGGAAGGAAAGTATTGTTTTCATGTCGATTTTTCGAAATCGAGTTTTCACCGGATCTTTACGTTTTCAGACCCCCTGAACCCAAAAAACATGTTTTTAGCGATTGGTCTGTGTGTGCGTGTGTGTGTGTGTGTTTGTGTGTGTGTGTGCGTGCGTGTGTGTGTGCGTGTGCGTGTGTGTGTGTGAACAGAATATCTCAAGAACAGAACATCGTACGAACTTGAAACTTGAAACTTAAGTTACATATCACTACCGGACCCGACACGAACATTTTCATCAAAATCGGTCAACCGGAAGTAGTAGTTTATTCGTATAATTTTTCACTTTTTTGCGATTTTCTCAAAAACTAGTTCTACGATTTTTTTTAAAATCAACTGGTTTACTACATTTTTTATGCTCTACAATAGAAGATAGGCGTCATGTTTGCTAAAATTCTGCTTGAGGCTGTTTTTACGTAAAAACATTTTCTTTTTAAGATTGCGGCTTTAATATGCATTTTAGCGCAAAACGTTATATAATAAAAGTTGTAGAGAATGTAAAATTCTACAACTTTTATTTTAAACATTTTTTTTGTATAACGCTTAGTTTAGCGGTAATTTGCGATTTTCTGTTTTTTTTCTCACGAAAACGTGAGAAAAATCGATTTTTTTAACATTTCGGTCTTAGTATGCATTTTACGACAAAAGTGTATATAATTAAATTTATAGAAAATTAAAAGATCTACAACTTTTGTTTAGAGCATTTTTCTCTACAGAGCCTATTTTAGCGTGAAAGCGTGATTTTCCGTATTTTTAAGCCAAACTTGAGTTCGATTGTCATTTTGCGTCATTCACTCATGATTAAAATAAGGTTATGATTTTGAGGTTAGTTTTTGTTTATTTCTAATATTTTATTAATAATGTTAGGTTTATTATTAATTATTTGCATTGGCAAGAGAAAGTTGTGTGAGTGTTTCACACCAGATTTTTATGTATGTTTGTGTCGGCAAAGTTTAGTAAATATTTGTATGGGGGAAAAGTTCGTTAGTTATCCAAATAGCCCATTAATGTAAAATTAATTTGTTGGTGTTTAAGTGAGCAATCACTACACCGTATATTAACTTGTATTGTGTGTATTAATTGCTTACACGTGTCTTTTGGAAATTTTAGGGGAAAATGAGACCTTCGAAAGTTAAAAGAACGGTTCTCATTGGTCCGACGTCATTCATAGCGTGGGGGGGGGGATTACACCAAGTTTTTATATAGAGGGCAATTTTAATTTTTTAAGAGAGTATGGCGTGATTTCAATACAGTTTGGCGTGATTTGAGTACAGCAGTAATTTACATTATTATTAGAGTTATTTGTAAAGCTAATTAAAGGCGCAATATTTTAATCATTTATATTGTGACCTACAGAACGGAATAACTATTTAAGTCAGGTTTTTATATAGTTTAAAATTTTAGATCAAAGTTATTTTTTTATATTTGTTGCTAATTAATTTTTAAGAATATTAAAGTACAGTAATTAAACATCATTAAAAAATTAAGACATTAGTTTAATTTCATTGTTCTTCATTGCACGGACGCTTCAATGCATCTTTATTATTCGGTCGGATATCACATCTTTGGAGTAATACATTTTCTTTTTTTTTTATTCCTAATTTGTGTACGTTGCAATCTGTTCAATTTAGAACAATAAGCAACCCCATGACCCAATGAGATGAGGATGATGTGTATGACGTGTAAATGAGGTGTAATCTTGTACAGACCCAGGCCGACCATTCCTGAGAGAGTATGGTTAATTAAATCCCAACCATCAAAGTACACCGGTATCCACTGTCTATCATTCAAATCCGTATAAAAGTAACTACCTTTACTAGGATTTGAACCAGGAACCTTCATCTCCGAAAATCAGCTGTTAAGCAGCTGATTTTGGCGACGACTTTACCTCTAGACCAACCCGGTGGTTACATTTTCTTTGATTTTAATATTTTTTTAAATGATTTGTACAAGGTGTGGCTATTAAATAACGAGACTGACATTGTAAAACATTTTATTTTTATTGTATTCATAATCAGTTGTTGTCACCTTCAGTGTACACATCTTCTCTATCCCTACAACGCTCCAAGCGAATTTTCCATTGTTGGAAACAGTGCTGGAAGTCATCTTCTGTCAGCTTCTTCAGAACACGTGCTGCTTTCTCTTTTACTGCTTCCACAGACTCAAATCTTGCCTCGTTTAATGCAGATTTCACCTTAGGGAACAGGTAGAAGATATAAACATTTGATGAAACGTGGTTTTTACTTATGATCCACAAACGAAGCGCCAATCTCTTCACCGAGAGCCAAAAAAAAACTCCAATGAGCAAGTCAAAATTTAAAGCAATAATGATTGTTTTTTTTCTTTTATATCCATGGGATGTGTACCTTCACTGGGCTCCTGAAGGTCAAACAATTACTCAATATTACTACCTTGAGGTACTTTCTAAACAACGTCAAAGAGTAAGGAAAAACGCCTCGAAATGTATAAGGACAATTCATGGGTTCTCCACCAAGACAAAGCGCCAGCTCATTCCACGTTTTCTGTCAAGAGGTTCCTAGCTAAGTACAGCATCTCAGTGTTAGAACATCCACCTTATTCACCAGATCTTGCACCATGTGACTTCTACTTGTTCCCTAAGGTGAAATCTGCATTAAGAAGGACAAGATATGAGTCTGTGGAAGCTGTAAAAGAGAGAGCGGCACGTGTCCTGAAGGAGCTGATAGAAGATGACTTCCACCACTGTTTCCAACAATGGAAAATCCACATGGAGCGTTGTAGAGATAGAGGAGGAATCTGTATTGAAGGTGACAATAAGTGACTATGTATAAAATAAAAATAAAGTTTTTTACGTCAGTCTTGTTATTTAATAGCCACATCTCGTATGTTACTACACAAATTTATAATGGTACAAAGTATTGCATGTTAACGCGCTCTATAATCGATGTGTTTAGTACGAGATGCAAAACATGAGTGAACTACTGCGGCTCTTATACGCACGTGCCCGTAATGTTTGTCAGGCTGAAACATTTGTACAATCTGACAACGCTGGCAAACATTCTGATAAGTTTAAACGCGTGGAACAGTAGAGCTTATGAACCGTAAAAAGTATTATAGTGTCTTTCACACTTCTACCTCCTCTGTTCTTAAATGCTTCAGTCATACAATTGGCTGACTAACAGAACTATTTTGTGTAGCCCTGGAACTAATAGATAGAGATACAATTAATAACACTCTACTTTCCGGTTATGGTTATAAGTAGTAATTAAATAAATAACCTATTACATTAACCATTTCTAGACTATAATTAATAATGAATTATGTTACAATGTTACAATAGAATAGGCTTATATTTTTTGTTCATTCATTGATCATGAGAAAGTTATGTAAATGGTTCACTACAAGATTTTTTTATTTACATGTACACAATTAATATTTATACCGTTCTTCGTTTTGGATTAATGTCAAACGTTTAAAATTATTCGGGAGTTACATATAATGGACATGATATTATTTTATATTCACATGGTGATGATGTGGTAAAAGCCCTACGTAGGTGTAACAACCGAAACTAATTTATTTGTGCAGTTGAAAATTACATGTCAGCAGGAGGCCTGTAGTGATATGTATACGATGATCATTGCGTGATAGAACCGTTACTTTGATGGCGTGACTTTACCCATGTAAGGACATAATAGAAAGTGAATGTGATACGTATTGACTATGTGACTTTGTAATGACTGGCAGATGTCATGATTCAGTCAAGCTCTGCGTAAACTTATCACTCAATCAAACGGTTACCATTGGTATTTTGTTTTGAAGAACATGAATACATTGTAACTAAGTCGATCAGGTTAACACCCAAAAGGCTATTTTCACCCATTTTGGAACGAGAAGTTAAATGCTCCTTGAAATTAATAACTACAATTCATTTAATAAATCTGGTGTGAAACACTTACACCTTTCTCTTGCCAATGTAAATAACGAACAATATAACCAATGTTTATTCATTAGTAAACAATGTAAAATAAAAAACATAATCTACTTTTCATCATGACTGAATGATGCAAAATGAAAATCAACCTCTAATTGGTTTAAAAATACAAAAAATCACTAATTTACGCTAAACTAATTTTTGTACAAAAATCTGTTTGATATAAAAGTTGTAGGTTTTTAAAAGTTCTACAACTTTTATTGTTACACTTTTGCCCTAAAATGCATATGAAGACCGCATCTTTAAAAAAAACAAATACTTTTTCCACGAGAGTACAGCCTCCCCAAGAATTTCAACAAACATGGAACTTTCTCTATCATGCCGTTTTTGAGAAAATTGTAAAAATGTGAAAAATTACACGAATTAGCTACTATTTCCGGGTGACCATATTTGATGTAAATGTGCGTATTGGGTTCTCTTTTGATACCTAACTTAAGTTCTGAGTGTGATATTCAACTTCGTGTGATATTCTGTTCTTAAAATATTTGGGTTGACACACACAGACAGACAGACTAATCACTAAAAAAATGTTATTTTTGGTTCAGGGGTTTGTAAACGTGTTAGATATCCGGTGAAAACTCGATTTCGAAAAATCGACATGAAAACAATATTTCCTTCCCTATAATATTTATATAGGGCAAAAGAAATAAATCTTTGTTAACTATGTAATGCAAGAATAGAGATCGTAAAATATCATAAAGCATATAAATAGAAATTTTTTTAAAGGTTTGACAAGTAGTAGTTAAATTACATCCAATAAAAATTATACATGAACATGGCTTATTACTTATATTGTAATAAATGTAATGGTCTCTCTCTTACTCTCCCTTTATCTCCTCTTCTATCCTTCTCTCCCGCTCTTCTAGTTTTCTTCCTCTCTCTATCCTCATATTTCCTTTCTCATACCCTCCTCCTACCTCCCTCCCAACCCTTTTCACCCGAACCTCTTATTTTCCTCTCACTCCCCCTTCCTTTCCTTTCTTCCTTTCCGATCCTATTTTTTTTAGCCCTGGACCAAACAGATAGAGTGCAATTAAAATAACACTCAACCTGCCCGTTTTGGGCATAAAAAAATCTATTATTCTATTATTTAAAAAAATGTAATAAAAAATTATATCTATACTTTTTAATTAGCCTATATCTATCTAATCTAATAAAAAAATCTATTATTTAAAAAAAATCTATTATTACGGATATAAATTAGCCTGTAATTTATTCAAATACCTTTTTTATACGTAAGAACCCACAGGATTTATAGTAGGAAAAGAACACTACATATTGTTACGATATGTATATTGTGTATCCCTATAAAATTTTATATCTAATCTTGCACATTTTGGCTTAATTTCGGGATACAAGTTCGGTCGCATCACAAAATACAATAAATTCTTAGTTTTCTATGGTTGGTATGGTATGAAGCTACAGCTCTATTAACCGATTTTTTAGTTATCTGACTGCGTCTTGATCCCACCCAACTCGGTTAAGAGAATTTACACTATACGTCAATTTTGTTTATTGTAGCTTTGTTACTTACAATCTATGATGTTACTTAACTGTACAATTTACATTTAAAGAGCATTTGTTGTAAACTAATATAAAAACTCTTATTCAGAATAAAACGTGTGTTTTATTAAAAACCTTTTATTTTAAAATTATTTATATTAAAACTTTTTATTTTACATGGAAATTGGTTGAAACCCTGAAAGGGATTGTAGTGAATTTCTCAAGTACTTTGTAGTTCTATATTTTTCACCTCTGTCGTCATCGTTGTGGTGAGTTTTATAAAATAATGGTGGTTTTGTTTCTTTTTTTTTTCTTTGTAAATAACAATTTACTCCTTTTCATGAAAATAAAAATTTCAAATATGTAAAAAGGTAGGAAAGGGAATATATTGTACTTAACAAGCCAGCTTTTGAATAAAAATATTTACCTTTTGCTTTGAATTGTTTAAGATAACTGCTTATCTTTGTTTTAAAAAATCTTAAGACGTTTATTTGAGTTGCACTATTGTGTAACCTCATAGCTAAGTATACAGTGTGGAATCACTGAATTAAAATATCATGCCATTTTCCTGTTGGGTTGATCAGCAGTGACTCCGAGTGCTCACTGGTTCACTGGTACGAAAGTACAATTCTTTGATTTGCTCCGTACTTGAGTACTGTGCTTAAATTTTGATTTTATCGAATGTACATCATTGAGAAAAAAATAGAATGTGCGCTGAGAAGATTTATTAGCATTCTATAACTCAGGACTAAGCTGAAACTTTAAACATGCGAGGATCATAACTGGAGCTCCATTTTACGTTTGAAATGGAATATTTTTAAAAAAATCTTAAGATTCCTTAAGTAAAGTATATAACCAAAACCATAAACGTTTGATATTTTGACAAATTTTATAGACATCAAAACAAATTTGTTCAAAATTAATAAGTTAGGCAGTTTCCAAACTTTTATAGATTTCAAAAATCATGGAGTAGACTTCAACAATTTTAATAATTTTAACCACAATATTCTACCTTTATTTTTTATGTACTTCCGACCTCTTCTGACGTCATAATCGTTCCTCAACCATTTGTATCAAATGCTCCTCCCAGTTTTTTGTGTTTATCAACTGTTCTAAGAGCGAGGAGACGACATATGGAGATCAGGGGGATCACCCTCTCCCACAGTGAATCAATCCTGTCCCGATATCAGTAGGTAAGGTAGGCTCACTAATTTCCTGAGCTGGTGATGAAAGAGATGAATGAAAGTGAGAGAGTGAGTGTTGGTCGGTGACAGCGAGACGGGAATTAGGATACCGTTCCCTTCCACGCCCCGCTGACAGTATATAAATGTTTTAACCCGACATTTCCCTTGTAGTATTACGTAAACAGTTCCGATGGAGGTGGAGGGTTGTTTGCTGATATCGGATCAAGTGGCCAGGTGGCGGATTTTTGGTTAGTAAGGCGGTTGCGGTCTCTTTGGGGCTGGACGAGGACGCCTCAGTTGAGTCCAACACTTTTTTCTTCATCGTGAGGGAGTGAACATGAGTTTTTCTCGCCGCCTCGGAGATAAAAAAAGAGAGAGGAGACGCCCATAAATGGTGCCCATTTAATGTCTATTTTAGTTTTAGTTTTTTTAGTGCCTATTTTATGAGTGTCCATTTTTTTTTAGAAAGTTCTACAGACTTTCTCATTTCTAATGTGATCTATTAAACTACACCCTTGAACTCCTTATAAGACCCATTTCAGCCACCTGGACCTCGCTTTCATCTTTCCTCACAAGTACCCCAAACTCGCTACCGTACAGAAATACTAGAACAGCCATAATTTTGCACATTTTATTTTTCAAACCTTTTTAAAATCACCAATTAGTAATGGTAATCACCATGGTAATTAGATTTACTATGGTTGCCATATCAAAATTTTTACAGTCGGCAGGGTAGGGTTAAGTAAAAAGTTAGCCGTACCATGGCATTCTCATCAAAATTTTAAGCGAATCTTGATGAAATTTAGTCGATGACAACTGGTCTACGTAATTCTTCATTGAATTCCATTGAAGAGCATTCTCTTCCCATACCAAGTCAATCAAACGTAATGAAATCATTAGGGTTTACTGGTGTACAGTGTTAAATATAATATTAAAAGAATAAAATCTGATCCATTTAATCCTAGTATTAGTTTATATATTTATATGCAACATTACTATTGATAAAATAATAGAATACCGCAAAAATATAATCTCTCTCAAAAAATTCATTCAAGTAGAACAATTTTTTATTAAATTTATTTTATTTATCTTAAATTATATAATATTGGTTCACTGTACAGTAAGACAGAATAGAAACGGTTCGACAATTAAGTGGATTAAATGGGAGGGGGGATATAAAAATAAAAAAATATATTTATCAAAATAAAATAATCTGGTAAGTAATGAAGGAGAAAGAAAAAGGCAGAAAATGAATAGAAAAAGATGGAGTATTGTTGCAATAATAAGTACTATACATTGTTTCGTTTAATCATAAAAATCCGATTAGGTTTAAGTAAGGTACGCATTATGTAGACTACTGCTCGGTTGCTGCTTGTAGTTATAATAGAAAAGTATCCGCTGCATTTAAAAATAATATTTTATTATTATATATACATCTACTCTTACATAATCCTTGTTGAATGGTAGTCTTTTCAAAATAATTCATAATGAAAAGTGGAACAAAAACTTTTAGGTACTGGGTGATTCAAAATTATAATTTCTTTTTTTTTTGGTTTAACGTCCGACTGTTCTGTAATTACTGCTAATGCAGACGATGAAGGATGAAATGATATTTTGTAACGTATGAAAATATGCCGTGCCTGAATGGGATTCGAACCCAAGACCGCATGATGAGAGGCGAGCACGTTACCACCTACGCCAATGCGGCCAGCCCAAAATTGACGTTAAAACCCGTTAGAACCCGGTTACCGAGCCGTCACTCTTCGGACTCCGCTTCCACCACGCCGGCTCGCCGCTTCCGATCCAGACAACGACAAGACGTCCACCACGGCACACGGCTGCCGGACTCCAGCCAAGACTAATCGACGACCCCGCAAGAGAGAAAATGATGCTTCCGCTCGCCAACCCGTCGTAAGCCTTCGACCGAACCCTCATCGCCCGCTGACGCGAGCGATGCCCACAGCGGTCCCTCGACCGAGCCTTACGCCCACCGGATCCGACGAAGCAGCCATCGACGCACTACTGCGAGGGAAGAAGATGACTTCTCCGCTGGACGATGACACGCTGTGTCGCCCAGCTCCTTGACCGCTACGACGACTACGACCGACGCTCCCCATCAAGATGACCACCACTTAAACGATCCTTTTCTGGGCCACCAAGCAAACAAGGTTTGCCACTTCATGTCGCTATCCGGAGACATAAATAAAATTAAAAAACCGTTTAGTCAAAATTATAAAAGTAAAACTAAATTTTTATTTATTTTCTTTACCTTCTCTTACCCATTATGAAATTATAAATGCCACTGTATTACACACACAGAAGCGTAATTAGTCATCCGAACCACCACCGATGGAAGAAAATACACATTTACTACGAAATATAGACATAGAATTCAATAAAAATTTATAATACTTTTTACTTTCCTTGTTCAACTTGGTAACAGTGGAGACTGTTTAGACCAAAATTCAAGGTTTTTTTTTAAAATTACTGTAGGCCTATACAAGTTACTGTATGAAAAATAACTGTATGTGAACAAGTGCATTAATTTATTCACTTTTGAAATTCTGTATTTTCCGTTTTTTTTAAATCTTAGTACTCTAAATTTCCAATAAAATTCAGTAAAGTAGTGTTTTTTTAAACTGAAGTTTATATTAACCTTTAATAATTTATTAAACATTTAAGTTATATTTTATTGTTACGGCACAAATATCAAATTACAGTATTTGATTATCAGAACCGGATTATCAAAACAAGTCCTAATTAGTTCGAATAATTGACGCTCCACTCTATATGATTTTATGTATGGCTGAACTTTATCAGTTCAGACGTTTCATTTTTAAATTCCGACATATATTGTATCAAACATTCTATTAAATCATTTTAATTTTTATGGTACATCATTATCTTCTTCATTTTTTAAAACTTCTAATCTTTCTTTTGAAATATACTGTACAAAATTGTAGCATAATTTATGTTTTATTTGTTTGAAAGCGACCACACGTATTAATCGATTTATCGTAATAAAAAATAACTCAGCGTACGTATTAAAGTAAATGAAATAAATAAATAAATGCATTACTTTAAAGCGATATCTTTGAGTAAAATTCTTAAGCGTTCTTCATGAGTGGAGTCAATGTTTTTGGAAAGACTAGTATGGCGACGGCCGCGGTGCGCCGAGCTGCAGTCCACGCACTTATGTAACACAATAGAATTTCGTTGTAGACTATTACTTAGCGGTACCCCGACGCGACGACCGACGCTTTGATCAAAATATTTGATGTACTTATATTAAACCTAAAGGGCCGTTACTTATTTTATTTTTATAGGTATTATTTTACCCATTTTTTGTGTCGGGTGTTTTTGAAATTTTTAATTAATTTTTATTTTGTTATTTTGTTGCAACTGAAGCCACTATTAGAAATTAAAATGCATTAAAGGAAGACTGTACTTTGTATCCCGCCAATGTTAAATTTGCTATTTTTAGATACATTTTTTATAGAATTGGTAAAAGATAGGGAAATTAAACTTTACACACCATGGGTGGCGGGTTTCTTCTCAAGCTATTGTCATTTTTTCAATTTAATCTTTGGACCATTTTTAAACAAACTGTTTTAAATAATTTGTCGGTTGGACACTTTTTTAAAAAATTACGTATAACATAAAATTTTTTGTACGTTTTTTGCGTAATACTAATTGTTGGAGCACCTGAAGAAGTCATAAAAATGTCGGTATATGTGGATATACAAGATAATTAACTGGTAAAAATTTCAGCCTGGTAAGTTTATTGGTTTCTGAGAAAAATGTACCTAGTGTTAAAAATCTAAATTTACGGGAAAACGCAAGAAACAATAAGGTACAAATCAAAACAAAATGTACACAATTACATTTCTCATCAAGAGTTGTTTAGAAAGCTGAACCAACAGCTGCAGATAGAAAAAGCAGTGATGCAGATATTTAAAAAACTAAAATTCTCTTTGCACCAAAACGAGCAGTATGAAATTTGAAAAATATTCGTTCTCGGTAACATGATAATTTTTCTGTGTAAACTTGAAAAAAACTTAATTTTTTCATAAAAGTTATTTTTTTGACGTAATATAATGTTTTTTTCTGGCAGATCTAGGCCTAAACTATTGAAAAACATAAAAAAACCAATAATCAAAATTTTGAGTTAAAACCATCGTGCCATCTCCCCTTAAACTCTATTATCAAGGATTGAGTTATTAAGTTATAGTATTTTTGTAGGCCCACGATTTTGTTTTATTGAATCATAGCTAAGAACACTCTCTATCAAGTCACCTTTCAAACAAAACAACCTAAATCAAAATCGGTTCATCCGTTCGAGAGCTCCAATGCCACAGACAAACACATAGATACACACCTTAAACTTATAACACCCCTCTTTTATCGTTGGCGGTTAAAAACACAGTATGATAAAATATTATTTTAAGTAACATCATTAAAAAAACCAGTAAATAATATTACAATTCATTTTTTGTAATAAAAAGTAATTTGATACTAAAATTTATGACCTGTAATTTATGAAGTATATATTTTTTTACTTTGTTATTTATTGGTTAATAAAGTGGAGAACGAAAGTTAACGAAAACAAATCAACACATTTCACATCTACACTACGGTAAAATGACTGCCCACCAGTCACGTTTCATCCTTCACCGTCTGCATTAGCAGTAATTGCATAACAGCCAGACGTTAAACAAAAAAAACCAGTAACGTTAAACAACATTGCATCGCCACACAAAACAAAGTAAAATACTTGGGACTATATTCAGATCGTCGCCTCACACATGGTCCATCACATAACAACTAAAAAGAAACAACTTCAGTTGACAGTACGTAAGCTACACTGGTTAATTGGTAAATACTCGCCTTTTTCAAACGATTTAAAAATTATTTTATATAAATCCCTTTTAAAACCCATGTGGACATATGGGCTTCAATTGTGCGGTATATCTAGCACTTCAAACATTAACATATTCGAACGTTTTAAATCAAAAATCTTGCGGCGGGCCCTGCAACTTCCGTGGTACATCAAAAACACCTATATCTAAACCTATATTAATAAAGACACTGTGAAACAAACTATATCAACATTCAGTCGTAAATATGAAGAAAGACTCAACTATCACCCAAACTTCCTGGTTCTAAATCTGCTAAACAACAGTGATACTGGGTTTTAAAACCTGAAAAGACATGGTGTTTTCGATTTAGGTCATAGATTTTTATGAACATTGTTACAATTATAATCATTTTGTTTCTAACTGATATACTTGAAAATCATCATTGTATTTATTAAATATTAATTATTACTTATTTCAATTTCATTAACAAATGAAATTGTAAACATGTTAATTAACATTTATCAAAATTACTGATTGTTCTATTTCATGTGAACAGATTGTAATGTGGCAGACTTGTAAAAAAAAATTTATGTTATTTATAACTATGTAAAAATACAACTAGTAAATTTAAAAATTTTTGTTTGTGGTGGGGGATGAAATAATGACATGAATTACTTAAGGGAGTAATAAGACTCCCATGAGTAATTTTAATTTTTTTTCAAGATATTTAAATTATAAATTAAAATTTTTATTTTATAAAACTATATAAAATATATCTTAATAATATAACAGTTTTAAATTCAACATTAATATTTTGGGAATGCCCAGTAAAATTACAAAACATTTAAAAAACGTAAAATTTCATAAAAAAAATATAAATGTATTAACATAATATTAATTTTTACATAAATTACAAGTAAATTCATATTGTAATTATACTTTTCATTATACGATAATATATTTTTATTTCCGTATTAAAAGAATAAGAATATATATGTTTAAAACAGTTTAAGCATAAATGTAATAACGCTGCTAAATGTTTAATTCTATGAAATAATATAAAATTTATTTATTTAGAAATAACTTAAGTCAATATGATTTTTAATTAATAACAATTATGAATGTACAATTAAATGAGTAATTTTTATTTAATGTTGTTCTCTTGCAAGGAAGATAATTATGGTGTTGATATATTCTGACAATAATAATTTTATAATTAACTTATTAAAGTATAATTGGATAATGATTTTCCCGGTTACAAATTAAAGAAAAATTATACCGCAAAAACTCGAATGGAAAATAAAATATTATTATTACTTCCATAATACATTTTGAATGCGGAACATATTTATTAAAAAAAAAGCGTAATTAAGCGCTTTTAAAATTATTCCTCTCGTAACCTTAATTACAAAGTTATATGAAATATGAATACAAAAATTACTACAAATGTAAATAAAATGAAATTGAATAAAAAATTTTCATATTATACAAATTTTTAATAAAATACTCATGTTTATCAATGTAATTATAGAATACAAAGTTAAATATGTTATTATTAAATTATACCGTGCTTTCTAACAAATCTGACGTATAGAGAAATTAACATTGGACAATTTACTGTCAGCATTAATTTATTACAAGGGCGTAATCTTACTTTTATTATTCCAGTCGTTTGGAAACATAATAAAAATGAGTCTACAAAAGATTTAAATAGGTTATAATTTAATTATTAATAAATAAAGGCAAAAATGTTATTCAATTACGATATAGCGCCGTACTTACATGAGAAAAAGTTTCGCTTCCATTTTTGTCGTGTAACGTGGTCGATATAAAAAAAAATTATGAGCTCTATTTAAGCTATGTAAAATTTACTAACTGCAAAAAAAACAAGGTAAGGTGGTAGAATAATGCTCTTAAACAATGAGACGAAATGACATCAAATTTATTTTCTTTTTATATAAATATATAAATTTTATTTAGTTAAATTATAATTTATTACGGTACTAAGCTATAAACAATATTTTTAACTAAATATACTCATACGGGAAAACCTTCTTCATGAAGAGTTCTGTCCGCGCATAGGAGTATACAAAAAAAATTTAAAAAATTTCCATAAATTAACTACTCTAAAAAATACTATTATAAAGTCTAACTATTATAAAAGAATTACGTTAAACAGTTATTTTTTAAAGCATTGAATATAAATGATAAATACCATTAATAAATACAAAAATGTACATAAATTTTGTATATCGTATTTGCATCGGATATGCATATTTTGCACACATCGGTAAACGATATCTTGGCTTATGGCTTATGGCTTGACAGGTGACTAATTGGGAAGCATCATCTGCGTACAAAACGTTTAGACTTAACCGCCGCCAGAAGCTACTCTTCTGCTTAATTAACCCTCGATTAAAATTGAACCTCCGTTCCAGAATTTTAATATACAAAACCCTTTTAAGACCAATCTGGACTTATGGTGTCCAGCTCTTTGGAGTAGCGGCAGAGAGTAATTTAAAGTCGATCCAGGCCTTTCAATCAAAATTCTTAAGACTTGCTTCTGGCGCTCCTTTTTGTGTAAGCAATAAAACCCTCCACGACGATTTCAAAATTCTGACAGTAAAAAGCTAACCGCGTCCTTGTATAGTAAATTTCACGAACGACTAGATGACCATCCAAACTAACTAGCCCGTGATCTAGCTACAAGGAACTTTCCACCTTTGCGATGTCTCAAGCGAAAATGGAGTAGAGACCTTTTGGTCTGAATAACGGACAATATTAATTAAGTTTATGTTTTAATAGATGTAGTGACTTAATACTCCCTGAGCGCGGATTTGGTCTTTTATGTTTGGTAAGTCTAGGTATTTCATACTTTACTACTCGTATTTTAAATATTTTTTATTTTATATCCTAGAATGAGGTAAGAATAAAGGTCATAATAAGAATAAAGTTTTAAGATTGCAGCCTTAGTATGCATTTTACGCATACTAAGACCGCAATCTCAAAAATCACATTTTCTACTGATTTTGATGAGAAAAATATGTAAAATTACAATTGATACCTAACTAAGAATTGTAGAATAAAATGTTTAAATTGTTGTTGTAGGTTTTTTTTAATTCCCTACATCTTTAATTTTATACGATTTTGGTCTAAAAATTATGTATAAAATATATTAGGGCCGCAATCTTAAAATAACAATTTTTTACCACGAGAGCACAGCCCTCCAGAAGATATGCCGCGTACGTTTTCTTCCTTTTACCTAAAGTATAAAATGATTATTATCGTATTGCACGAATAAACCATTACTTACGGTTGAACGATTTTGATGATAGTTATCTAACTTAAGTTCAAGTTTTTACTTAGTACGCTATTCCGATCTTGAGATATTTTGTTCACACACAAACGAAGTGCTAAAAAAAATGTTGTTTGGTTCAAGGACCTGAAAATGTGTATTTCCGATAAAAATTAGATTTCTTAAAATCGTCATGGAAACAAACCTGTCCTTCCCTATGTCACGGGTGCCCCACAAAGAGATTGCTATTTTTGAATTAATATGCCGGTCGTATCACACACTCTACAGACTGGAAACTTTGCAGTTATAATAAATAAATATGTTAAAAAGTTCCCTCGAGTTTCATTTGCTTATGATTAGTTAAAACAAAATGGCGGAAAGTAATTTTATTTGCATAACCATTTCAAATTGGTGATTTGTTACAATGTTATTTAAGTAACAAAATGAAAGAAATATGAAAGTGACAAATTATTAATGAACACAATTTGTTTCATTAACCTTTATTCGAACTGATGTCTCTCAATAGCTATGCACTGATAGCAACGAAACAAAAATGAGTCATAAGCGTTTTTAAAAATTGCCGAGGTATCAACAGCAGTTCTTTCCAATCATCCTCATTAATTCATCATCTGTTGCAATGGTGTGAGAAGAAAAACTTTTTCCTTCAAAAAGCCCCATAGGAAAAAATCGCAAAAGACAAGTCTGGCGATCTTGGAGGCCACTCCATGAGGCCGCTGTCACGACCTATCCAACGGTTAGGAAGATTTTGATTTAAAACCGCTTTGGCCACATTAGCATAATGTGGAGGAGCTTCAACATGCTGGAAAAAAGTCCTGCATCTCCGCCTGAGAAAGATGAGGAAGTATGTGATTAGTTAAAATGGAATGGCAAAAACAGCTTTTTTCTATCTGAATCCTGTTGTATATATAAATGGTTTTATCCTCAAGATTTTTGTTCATTTTTGATATTATTTTCTTATTTCGCAATTTTGTTTCGATTAATCATAAGCAAATGAAACTCAAGGGTACTTTTTACATATCTATTTGTTGTTAAGGTCAACAGCCGAAAGGCTGGTTTGAACTTCTAGAGGTTTTACTACGTAAATACGAGGATTGAGGTGGTTTACTATTGCCTTCCTCACTGAGTTGAAAGAGTATACTTATCAGTATGCCAGGCCCTCCGAAAAGCACTCATTTTCCACCCTGCAAATGACACCTTCACTTCATTTACCACAGGGTCTGGCTGTATAATGAAATTCATTACTCTCAAAGGAGATAACTCTGAAAGGTGTCATTTACACCTCTATCTCTTCTGTTCTTAACTAGTCCAGTCATATAATTGGCTGACCATTTGATAAGAACCAGAACTATTTTTGTAGCCCTGGAACCAACAGATCAACTGCAATTTTTAACACTCAATCTGCCCGTTATAGGCAAAAATCTATTTAATCTAAAAAAATAAAAAATCTATTTATATAAATTATATCTATTTATATAGCTGTAAAATTTTCAGTCTCTAAAGTGTGTGATACATCCGACTTATTAATTCAAAAATAGCAACCTCTTCATGGGACACACGGATTTATTCATATAGAGCAAGAGAAAGTAAAAATTTATATTTTTCAATCGTTTGAACATTCAATGTTGATTCATAAAGTAGGTATGAGTGACGGATGTGATTTATTCAATGATACGCCCTGTAGCGATTTGTATCGAGTTCGTTGCGTTTATTTCTAATTTCCCAACTCATTTCAGCAATATTATTATTTAATATGACTATTTAGCTACTAGCAGTACTACACAGCGTGCGCCAAAAATCTAAGCAAAATATTTTAAAACAGGATGAAAATTTCTTACGATAATATTGGATACGTTTCGTAATTTACACCTTACGCTATTTTAACAGGTTGACTCCCAAAGCAAATTTTGTAATTTTTTTTAAGGGGAGCACTATACCTCCAAAATTGTAAAAAATCTATTTTTCTAATTTTGACGCCATTGCCTTCTGTATCTTTTTCTGTGTAATTACATAATAAAAATTATAACTGTACGATCGAAATTACGGAAGCTGTGTAAATTTTTGTTAAGTAGGTAATGTTTTGACCAGAATTTTTTTTAATTGAGTTAATCTGTGGAAACAAAATTAAGAGTTGCGATATTCAAGGAACACAGAAAGCTGAGAAGGTAATGGAAAGTGTCTCAAAAGAAGCAAGACAAGAGAGAAAAAAGGAAATTATTTGAGGAAAAAGAACGGTCTGATGAGGACCAATATTATGGTGCAGGCCAATTTTAGGTTATTTAAAAGTTCACAGCTCATTTCCCGCAAATTCACTTTTTTCCATAAAAGTAGTTTTGTCAAAACTATTTGACTTTGAAGGTTGAAATTTTTTGAGCATGTTTCCCAGTATAGTTGTGACATAAGGTTACTAGAATCATTGCAGTATTATTACTAAGTTTGATATAAATGAAAAAATTAAATTGTTTTAGCATTTTTCAAAAACAAATTCTCAAAATGGTATTGCTTACTCTATATTAATAATTCTAGTACCAGAGCAAAAAGATGTCATAGAAAAGGTACAAAAAATTAAAGCTCTAACTCTTAACGGTTTCTTAGAAACGTGTACCTAAAAAGAGGTCAATTTAACATGGGTTAGATAGGAGGTATAGTGCTCACCTTAAAAAATTCATACCTATTTTATGGTTCCTTTGCTTTTTTTTTAATAATTTTCTTTCAAGTCTAGAGTATTGTAAGGTTTAAAATTTTTGGCGCTGTTTTTTTCGGTGAGAGACTGATCAGGTACTCAAGAGTAAAAAAAATCAAATTTACTGTGAAAGACTGGTGTGTGTCTCACTGAAATTTTACTTGTATTTCTATTAAATATTATATGTATTTTATAATTATTTACTTTGGTCTATTTTTCAATAGAACTACATAAAAAATATCGATGATGCGTCTGTGTATCAAGCAGTTGTCTACAAGCCAATAAAATTACTGTGTCATCTGCAAGCGTTTCTGTCATTACAGATTTATGTTCCGGAAGTTCAGCTGAATAAAGCGTATACAAGAATTGGCTCAAAATTTATCTCCATGAATATTAAAGGGAAAAACATAATTTAGTTTTCCGTAGAGACTAACAAGTGGGGGGATGGGAAGTATTTCATTAACAAAGACGAATATATAAAAATATCTTTAATATTAATTTTAATTTCAGCAGATATTTTTATGTTCTTATCTTTTAATATTTAAGTTTGTGACTTTAAATTCTCTTTGAGATTTATCCAGTATTTCCAGACTTATTCGTCACCCAGTAGATTCAAAGAGAAGTTCCCATATATATAGACATACCGATGAAATGAGTTTTGACAATTAATTGAGATGGAATTAATATGATAAAGTGAATATCGTACGGTACACAGCCTAGTACTAGGAGCAACGAAAATTAACGTTCCTGGAAGCAAGACAAATTCAAATATCTATGCTTACATAAAGGGAGGGTACTCTAGTGTGAACTGGAATTCATAATAATATAGCTGAAATAGAAAGGGGTTGATGAAAACAGAGATAAAACGATGAAATAAATTAAGGAGCGAAAGAGATGAAGTGTTCATTTAGAGAGATAGAAAATGCCTGGTAAGCATTATAAATTAATAGTTTTTATATACAGTTTAAATTCACTGAAAAACTAAATTAAAAATGATTCCAGTACGTACATGTCTGTAAATTTGCGATTCGATAATGTAATCTGATTCAATCTATGAATTTTAATTTATAAACGATCTGATAAATTCTGGCTATTATTTTAAATTCATCAAGTACATGCTTCATTTATATTCTACCAGGGTATAATGTAATCAACCAAACTAGATCAGCTTTTTCACTGTTTTTTTTACTTTATTATTTTACACACTAAATAAAATTAGTTATTTTCAAATTGTTAATTAATATGGTGTATCAGATAAGGGCTATATTAAAATATTTATTTATTACTGTATTATTATTTGAGGGCTGTTTAATTAACTTTTATGTTATTTTTATATTTATTATTCTCGTTATAAATTACAGATTTATAGAGTTTGCGTTTTTGCGTTTATATTTTACTAATTTTATCTTGTTGTTAATTAACCAAACTAATTTTTTATGTGTTTTTAATTTGTTGAAACAAATTTTGTTCGGCTATATATCAAGGGTATTTTTAACAATTTTTCTATTACTTTTAAAAGTTTTAATTTATTATTTACTAGCAAACATCCGCTCGTTTTGCTTTACAAGAAACTAAACGTAATTCACTAAACTTTTTACACACCTTACATTTTTTATTTATTTATTATAAGTAGGCTTAGAGTAACGAACAATTTTATTCAATGTTAAACTACCTAAGGATTACATTAACATAAGAAAAATAAAACCCATTGGCTACTCTTACTTTCTAACAATAACAGTTATTTTAAGATATAACTCGGAAGCTACTCTCACTTTTAAAGATTAGCATTGTTCCTTTTCCTATTCTTATTTTCTATCTTAAATTACCTAAGTGCAGCCTTACAGCTACTCTTACTTATAATATATACATCTACATAATCCCTTAAGAAATAAACAAAATTTATATTTTGAAAAACAGAAAATACACAAAACACATTTACGGAACAACGTTAATGGTTATCTTCTTTTTTAAATAGGCTAAAAAATGTCTTATTTTCTTACAGAACATGCTCTCTTTTTCTAAAATAAAATGTCTTACTTTGTAAAACAAAACATAAGATTTTACAATAATTATATATTTTTACTTTCTCTTGCCTATATGAATAGGAAGGAAAATATATTGTTTTCATGTCCATTTTTCGAAATAGAGTTTTCACCAGATCTACTTGTTTTCACTCGATCTGCTAGTTCCAGGGCTACAACAAATAGTTCTGTTTTTTATCAAATTATCAGCCATTTAAATGACGGAATCATTTAAGAACAGAAGAGTTAGAGGTGTAAAATACACTAGTCAGAGTTTTCTCCTCTGAGAGTAATAAATATCATTATACAGCCAGACCTTTTGGTGAATAAAATGAAGGTATCATTTGCATGGTGGAAATTAGATAATTTTCAGAGAGCCTGGCATGCTGATAAGCATACTTTTCCACTCAATGAGGAAGCCATTGGTGAACCACCTCACTCATCGTTTTACTTAGTAAAGCCTCTAGAGCAGCGGTGTCAAAATCGTAGCTTTCAGAAGGCCAAATAAAAGTTTTATAAACACTTCGCAGGCCGCATAATTCTGAAAAACATTTATACAGGATTACCACAAAACTGCAGGGTAGGCAGTACAAAGACAAATTTCTTTCTTCGCCAATATAATAACATTTTTCTATTCAATAGGCAACTTTTACTCAACTTAATGTTATAATTCATTAAAACATGCTTTCTATTCATCACTACTCAATCATCTACTATTTTGTAGTTTATATAAATTATTATTTTTAACATTGAGATTATGAGAATTCATCGCAGGCCGCAAAATATCAGTTACCAGGCCACATGTGGCCCGCGGGCCGTGTGTTTGAGGCAGCTGCTCTAGAGGTTCAAACCAGCCTTTCGACTGATAACCTAAACAACAACAATCGTGCTTAATATTTTTAAATACTTCACTGCATTAATTAACTAACAAAAGCACAATGAACGCATTGCACACGGGTTTAGTTATTTATATAACTAATCCCGGCCACATGACGTAGTCACCCCTTACACTACTTCTCCTGGAAAGAGAATATGCTCTGAAACATCAGGAACATCCCGACTTAAAAGTAGCTGTTCACTCAGATACGCTTTGTGCGTAGCATGTGGCAGCACTCAAAAGCAGTGCCGGCTGGAGAAGAGACATTTTCTTTTCTAGGGATTACTGTGGTTGGAAGGCGGTTATGTTGTGTGAGGCTCTGGAAGCGTGCATGAGTAGCGGTTCAAGAGTAGGAATACCACAGCTCAAGAATAGGAGACAGTAGACAAAATGGAAAAATATAATTTCTAACCGAGCTAACGAAATAAATAAAATTAAATATGATTTAATTTTACCAATTACCTTTTTTTCTTCTTCTTCTTTTTCCAACTACGGATTAGGCCGCAGCCTGCTCTTAGATAGAATACTTAGATAGATAATACTATATCATCTATCTCCATTTTTCCTAGGTCTACCGACTTCCCTTTTTACCTTCTGGAGCATACCATTGCGCCTGCTCTCCTTTGATCAGACGTTTGATCTCTGCTAATCGTTTGATCAGACATTCTTCTCATGTGCTGGCTCCAACTTTGGCGATAATCCTTTATCTTTCGTTCAAGTTGTAAATATTCAATTCTAACCTTACTTCCTTATTCTGTATTCTGCCCAAGCGTGTACACCTCTTAGTCCTTTGCAAAAATCTCGTCTCTGTCGTCTGGATTTCTTACTCTTTTCACAAAGGGTTCGTAGCCCAAACGAAGGACATTTTAACCAACAGACAAATTCACAAGTAGCCTCGGAATGGGACAGGTTTTTTGGCAATCAGAATCGGCGTAAACCTATGAAAATACTTTTTTTAATTTAAAAATTATGTAATTTTATATAAACTATATTACCCAGGAAGTAGTAATCGTTCCAACAGTAAAAGATTTTTTGAAATCGGTTTGATAGTTTCTTAGATTAACTCTCGTAAAGAACAACTACAACAAAATGAGAAGTTTGTTAAAGAAAGAAAAAATTAGATTTGTAGCAGGAAAGGGTTGGTAGTGATGGAGAGGGGTGGATTAAAATAAGGAAAATTTGTGTCGGTGTAAGAAATTTATAGAATTTATATAAATTGAATGAATCTGGATTTAGAAAATTTTGTAATCAGCTTTGCAGTTCACAAGTTCCGGCCACCAGACTAAGGAGCGTCGCGAATTGATACTGTTACTTTTTCTTGCGTTTAAATCCAATTGGACGATGAACTTTATGGGTCACCTGTTGAACTTCATGTTTAACCCGTGATTTTTTACTATTATCCTTTCGTTTTATCAATACATTTAAAAATTTGCTCTGTTTTACTATCCATATGCGGTTTGTCTCTTGTTATATATTAATAGAATAACATTTATAATTACATTGTCATTTATAAATACATCAAGGGCTACAAGAAATAGTTCTATTTCTTATCACATGGTCAGCCAGTTATATGACTGAAGCATTTAAAAACAGAAGAGGTGTTAGTGTAAAAAACACTTGGCACAGTTATCTTCTCTGAAAGTAATGAATCTCATTATACAGCCAGACCCAGTGGTGAATAAAGAAAATGTGTAATTTGCAGGGTGGAAAATATGTGCTTTACACAGATGGTCTGGCATGCTGATGAGCATACTTTTCAATACAGTTAGAAAGGCAAAGTAAAGAACCTCACTCCTTATTTTACTTAGTAAAACCTCTTGAGGTTCAAACCAATCTTTCCAGCTGATGATCTTAACAACAAACCTTGTATGTCTATGATACGAATTTTAATGTAATATCTTTGTTTCAGTGTGTTCCAATTCCTGGGTTGGGCTTTAGACGTGGAAGTTACCAATGTGTCTGTCGAAGAGGTTTCTATTTTCCGCAGATCTCAGCCCTCGTTCGATATTACAATGGAACAATAATCGAAGAAGAATACGAAAAATTAATGCTAGTAAGTCTCATTTTGTTTATACACTAATAGTTTAAGAACAGGCATATGGAGTTTTAAATTGTTTCCATTCGATGTGCTAGTTCCAGAGCTACAAAAAGAGTTCTCTCCCTTATTACATGGTCAGCCAATTGTATGATTGAGGCGTTTAAGAATAGAAGAGGTATGGGTGTAAAAGACACTAGTCAAAGTTATCTTCTCTAAGAGTAATGAATTTCATCATACAGCCAGACCCTGAAGTAAATGGAGTGAAGGTGTCATTTACAGGGTAGAAAGTAGATGCTTTTCGGAGGGCCTGACATGCTGATAAGCATTGACTACTGTTCAACTCAGTAAGAAAGGCATTGGTTAACAACCTCACTTATGTTTTTACTTAGTAAACCCTCTAAAAGTTCAAACCAGACCTTTCGGCTGATGAGCAGAACAGAAGTTTAATATGAAAGATAACTGAAGATGTAACCCAATGAGATGAGGATGACGTGTAAATGAGGTGTATTTTTGTATGGCTACATACATACTCAGGCCGACCAATTCTATCGACCAAAAAGAGAAAAATAATAAAATGCATCGCAAAATCGACAATACCACTTCTACAACGGTGTGTAATTCGTCGATTTCACGACGGTTGCCACTTCGAGGGTTAAAAAGAAATTGCAGGTCTTTCACCTTTAATATTTCTTCTTAACAAAACAATAAGTTAAATTTATCTCGAGTAGTAAAATTTGTACAGAATTTTCCGTTCTAAATACTGGAGTTATATAATAATAGAGGTTATTTAAAGAAATTTAAGAATACGTATTACGTATTGGATAAAATAATAGAAGCTTATTAAGCAAAGTATTTCTATCTTTCACGGAACAAACTCTAATTAAATACCTAATCTTATCTTTAATAAAGTTCATTCATTCATTTATTAGGTAATACAATAAAGCTAAATTAAGCACACCCAAACTACCCCACGTTACACTCAAACACTTTGTCAGACGTAGGCTACACACTTAAATAATATTTCAAGTTAAATTTTTATTAGTTTAATGTTTTTTTTATTTTGTAGCTAAAAATAACCGCTTAATTGAAATCTCTGTTGTTCAATATTCACCCAAATATCCCGGTTTCGATATCTAGCGTAGCGTTGGAAATATTAAAAATCTACCAAACTAATAGATTTTCCTGTAAACCGTTTTTGTCTTTATCATTAAGAATCTTCGGCGATAAATAAAACTTTATTACCCGTTGATCCTTTTGAGAATATACTTCGTTCGTTAATACGCAATGTAGGCGAATACATACAGAAAAACACAAACAAATAATTCTGTAGGCCTATGGAACAATTTTTTAAATTTTAGATTTACTGCAACTAGTTACAAAACTAAGGCTATTACAGCATTATAAATTTTGGTAACTTACATTATATATGAAATGTAATTTCCTCTATTTTGTAAATTCATAGTAGTTTTAATAGTATTTTGATATTTTTTTTTGCCCATAATGGACAGGTGGAGTGTTAAATTATTTGCACTCGATCTGTTGGTTCCAGGGCTACAAAAAATAGTTCTGTTTCTTATCATATGGGTAGCCAATTATATGTATGAACTATTTAAGAACAGAAAAGTTAGAGGTGTAAAAAACACTAGTCAGAGTTATATCCTTTGAGAGTAATGAATTTAATTATACAGCTAGACACTGTGGTGAATGAAGTGATGGTGTCATTAGGAGGGTGGAAAGTGGGTGCTTTTTGGAGGGCCTGGCATGCTGATAAGCATACTTTTTCAACTTAGTGAGCAAGGCAAGGTAAACCACCTGTCTTCTTGTTTTCACTTAATAAAACCTTTAGAGGTTCAAACCAGCCTTTCGGCTGTTGACGTAAACAATCAACAGTATTTTTAGAAGTCTTTCTCTTAACAAACTAAATCTACAAGCCTTTTCAGTCCTTTTGAGTAATTTTTCAGTCACCTAACAATTACACTTGTATCCAACAGTTGACGTGCTTTAATGTTGACGTGATTGTGCAGACGATCTTCATGATTCTTGGCACACCTGCACACTTCTTCTGCTAGTGTATTCACTAGCAAGTCACGATGGATCTAGCTGTTGCGGTAGCACCACGGAGCATTTTCAATGTTCCCGAGCACTCTGATTCGGAACCTTTGGATAGCATTTAGGCTTGCTTTGGTCCAGCCATGTAAGGCAAATGAAAAAAGCAGAAACGGAACATCTACTCTGAAAAAGGCATATGGTCGCTATTATGATGATTACATAAGCAACAAAAAGATACTTGAAGCATACTCTGCTGAATATCTTGGTATACAAACGACTGATTTAGAAAATATATACAGGACAAAAGAAAACAACTTAAGACAAAGTTTTATAAAATTCTAGGAAACGATCGACACTTACTTTAAACTATAAATTACTAATATACAAAAAAACTTATGTGAAATATTCACACCACTTTCTCTTTTCATTGTAAATAATGATAAAAACCTATGTTTAATCATGAGTAAAAACTTTTAAATGAAAACATAGCCTACTTTTAATCATGAGTGAATGGCGGTAAATGAAAATCAACCGCTGTACCACTTTGATTTTGATGAGGTGGTAAATAAATAATTAATTTTAAACTATGCACTGTAGTAGAAGTGCTTGAAATAAAATTTGTAGGTTTTTAATTTTCTATATTTTAATTGTTTATAAGCTTTTGTTGTAAAATGCATAGGCCGCCAACTAAGCAATATTGCATAGGCGTTGGCCGTGCGGGAAACAGTAGAGAGTTTTTAGGTTGTTATATAATTAGTGCGGTTTCCAGCCTACTTTTTCCACCTGTACTAATTTTTCCACATCTACTACTGAGAAGAACTGTACAAGTCAAATGCACGATTAATGCAAAAAATTAGACAAAGAAGACAAAAATGTAACGGACATCTGTATATTATAATAGATGACAACCGGCTAACAAAACAGATTTTTAAGACACTAAACAACAGACTTAAGGTGTCGGATGAAAGAAGTTTAAAAAAGACAGAAATATATTGAGAAAACCGGAAAAAACCGAAAAAACTTAACTGACGAAACCAAATTCAGACAACTAATTACGGACGGACTTTAATGAAGAGCAAAAACAGAACACAGGTTGGACAGAAGAAAGGAGAAAAGTCTACAATGTGTCGAATACTAAGAATGTGGGCAGCAAGAAGAGCTTCCAGAAATGTCCAAATTTACCTCTCGTGGTCTTAACTTTCCTTATACGGTGAAACAATATAAGACAAGAGGAAGTTAAAACTCTTATCAAACCGAACAAATTCTTTAAATGCATCCTACCAACCGTTTAATCGATAAATTATAATACTTAAATAACTATTTCTTACCTCTTTTTTGGTTGCTCATTAGTTTCGTTCAAAACTTACGATCGTTTCGGCGGTGTAAGCCGCCTTCTTCAGAGTAATCATAAAATTAAAATTCAAAATGTTCGTTTCATTCAGTCATATTAATAAAACTCAGCTTATTGATATGACTGAATGGAATGACAATCCTGAATTTTTATTTTATGATTACTCTGAAAAAGTGGTACCACCGAAACGATCGTAAGTTTTTCAAAACAAAAACTGAATAGCAACCAAAAACTAGGTAAGAAATAATCATTTGTATTATCATTTATATATTATCAAAATTTGGACGGACGGGATCAAAATGTGGAATGAGACTAAAAGTATTAATGTCATTTTCTAATATTTTGTTAAGAATATATTAGTATTATTTTGTAAATTAATTTTCAAGGGTCAGCTTATTTAACTTATTGTGCACTTAGGATTTTCCAATTTATACGAAATGAAAATTTATTTGATAATAGCAATTAAAATGTATTAATTAAATTACACAATATATTTTTGTATTGTTTCAGGGAGAAGAAAGTCAGTATAACGCGAGTGGTGTGTTCGAGTGCCTCCCCTGCGCAGAAGGCTGTGAATTCTGTCACAATGCCAGCCCGTGCATTGTTTCCCTTAATTGGATAATGCGATCTGTCATCCTAATTTTGTCATGCGTCATCATCTGTTGTCTACCCATTGTTGTATTATTCACTTGGAAGTACAGTGATGTCAAGGTATCACCTAAGTTACTTATTGTAGCTTCAATATATTATCTTATCTCATGTTAATTTACTCTAATTAACACCTGTAAGTTATTACAGCTATACATTATTATTATTACTATTAGGATGAATTGTCACAGAATTAAAAATTATCTCCTTCGAATACCTAAATATATTTAGTGTTATCATACTTTAAAGGTTTGTAATTTATTTTAAAATCAATTAAAAATATAATATTTATGAAATAGTATTAATTAAACAGCCTTTTATTAAATTACCCGAATATTAGATGGAAGTTTTTGGAAAATTTTAAGTTCAAAAATTGGGTTGACCGCAAGATGCTCTGGGAGGAAAACTTGGTGAATTCCAAATACATCACTTTGCAAATTTGGAACAAAACACAAAGGGAATTATGTTTAGAACAAAACAACAAAGGAAATTATGGTCTGAAGAAAATAGACGGACAATATAGTTTACGAAGTCGAGAAGAACTGTATAAGGAAAATGAGCGATTAATGGAAAGGATGTGAAAAAGAAACTTTTATGATGTCAAACGAAATTTTTAAGACACTAAACAATAGACCTAAGGTGTCAGATGGTTTAAAGAAACCGCAAAGGATTTTAGTCGTGGACTAAAAAAATGTGTTGATCAGTTTATTCCTACCCAGTTCACCCAGAGTTCCCCTGCCGATAATGACGAAAATTTAATTAAATGTTAACAGTACATATTAATTTTTTTTTTAATTGTTTTTGAGGCTACGCTCCATATAATGAAGTTACGTATTATATTTTAATAGATTAAATTGCTACGGGAATAATTAATAACGTCTGGTAGAGGATACATAAGAAAAAGAAGAAGAGAAAAGAATAAGGAGGCGAAGAAAAAAGAAAAATTTAAGAGGGCAGGGGAGAGGAAAGGAAAAGATGAAAACGATGTCGGTTAGCAAAATCGCTTAATATTTTTAATACTAGTTGAACAACTGAATTCTGAAATTTAATTCTTGTGTACAAAGACGGTGGTAAAGAAATGTAGGTCAGAAAAAGACGTCTTGTCTTCCTTGAATTATAAAAAGGTCTTAATATTGCAATGTATTTTCCCTTCCATTTAGCTACTTTTACTCCAGAAAATGAGTAGTTTCTGTAAAAACAATCAAAAATTTCTACGACTTTTAATTACTTTTGTTTATCGTAGACAGCAATCGTTCTTTTGGCTTCAGAAATAAACGTTCTCTTATATAAACATAAAAATTGAGATCTTTTTAATTTTTAAAAATCAATATCTTAAAAACTGGTGCTCAAGAAAGTTTTAATTTTATATTTCAATTATTATTGCCTCTAAATTTACTTTAAAAGGAACTTTTCTTTAAACTTTTCAACTTCAACTGAAACTGAAATTGATGAAAATCAAAACTTTTGGTCTTAAGCAAACAAGAAGTAGCCGTATCGAAGACAAAATAATTTACTTATAAATTTTCAAAATATAATTTTATAAAAACTTACAAAGTTTCTAATATTTTAATATTTTCCACTTTTTCCTGTCTTTAGAAGTAAGATAAATTTGTGTTTATATGAATCGAACCTCACTATCAGTCTATAACAAATTTCTACTCTATAAACCGATGTTAAAGCCTGTATGGTATGCAACTCTGGGGATGTACCAAACAAAGTAATATTTATCTTTCAACGTTTCCTAAACAGGCTGCTAAGAAACATCGTCGACGCTACCTGTGTTCATAAGGATCACGCGTATTTATCTACTCACTCCTCTGCCGACCACGCCCATTCCGAAGGAATTTAAGCGGCTTAGTGGCTTCAGGATGCTACCTAGCAAGCGAACCCACAACCCCTGAGAAACCAACCCAAATGAGTGGGTGCGGTCATGTCCGCAGGGCGCCCCACTCTCCTCAGTACTCGTGTAAACGATGGACGAGTAGCCGTCGAGCTCGTTACGCCGCTAATGCTTTGCACGTGACTTTACCACACATAAAAGTACTGCGCACAACTCTGTACTACGAATAGCACATGGAGGTGCTACGGCCAGCGCCCATTACCTTGAAAGCAGGCAAGGATAGGGTAGCTAAACCGCAGTTTTATGGGCACGCTCTGGTGGTCTTTTGCGTTCTCCCAGAGTTCATAAGGAACAAAGACTTCCACAGAGATCTACGAATGGATTTCGTCTCCAGTGAAATTCAGAGGTTCGTACAGAAGCAGGAGGAAAGACTTCACCGCCATGACGACGTTGAAGCAATCCAGCAGCTTGAAAACGATGTTTTAGTGTGAAGACTAAAAAGAAAGAAACCATTTGATCTTGTGTAGTGTCAGTGTTTGCAGAGCTGTCTTAGAGCTTCGATTAGAATAAGTGTTAAATTTAAACGCACGATATAAGTGTAGTGTACATAATGTGTTATATTAAATAAATTACCGAGGTTCTGTTGAGCATCTCTGTAGTAATATTGTCAATAGTAGTTTAAGTTAGAATAAAATTACTCATTACTTTTAAGACTAGATTGTAATAAACATAACGAAAAAAATGAATCGAAAAAGGTTTTATCAGTTGTAGTAATGAATATACAAGAGTTGAATGCTATTCAAATTTTTATAACAAATGGAAAATGACTGTAAAAAGTACAGAAAAATTACAATAGGTTGAATGAAACAATTCAGCGTACACTAAGAAATAAGGTGAGAAGGGAGACGTGATTGAAGTTTTATAAGGTGATGTCCATTTCAGGTTGTTTTTATTACCTATAGCAAGACATGGACACGTACACGTGCACACCAGGTGAGACTGCAGGGAGCGGAGATGCGGTATCTGAGGTTGATGGCAGGTTATATCAGTTGTGATATAAGGAGGAGTGAGATGGTGCGTAAATAGAGACACTATTGGTGGGATTATGTGAGACGCATTACGGGAACAAGACTCTCACAACGAAGTAAAAAGTATCAGCCTGAGGGTAGGAGGGATTTAGGTTGACCAAAGAAAAGGTGCAAAGACCAATTTCATTCAATGACTTAATAACCTCTGGGCCTTATATACTTGCTAAGAAAAGAAGAAGAAATTACAGTGAATTTTAACAAATCTGTAAATGATACAATTTCTCTCCGTTGTGGTACATGCCCGCCTAGTTTCATAAGCAACCAATGAACCAATTTAAATACATAAGAGTTAAACTTAACAAACTACATCATATTAAACTGAAGACATTGACTAGGAAAACAAAATTTTATACAGTATTCTTGAAAATTTTTCTTACCTACTAATAATGAAAAAACTTTCTTCCTAAGTGTTTGTTTTAGCAAATTTGATCATATTCTTGTAAAATATTTTTGGTACCACTGCTTGTAGCAATTTCTCTTATAGCTACACAAGAAGCTTAATTTAAGGTGCTTAATTTAGTGCACCAACTCCGTTTGTTACGTGAGCGTAACGAAACCTAAAACAATGACTTAGAAATCCCTTACGTTACTAATATCATCAAATATTAGGCTACTACAGACGATTTCACAGAAAATCTAACAAACATAAAAACGTGCTAATTAAACAAACACATACCCCACGTCTACCTGACGTTCCCCTAAAGGGGTTAAAGAGAAAATGGAGGAAAAATTTACTACAGGAATAATGTATAATTAAATAAATTATTATAAAACAATCACGTAACTTTGAAATACTCATACTGCGTGCACAATACACACACCTAAATACACGTAGCCTATATGAAGCTTCACGTGGGTGATTAGCTGCTTCATTTCATTCATGCCACATTTAGTCAAATAAATAATGACATTTGTAGATGTTTTATTTAACAAAATCAAATTTAAAAAATAATTCTGGTATGAAATATTTGCACGACTTTCTATTGCCAATGTAAATAATGAAAATTGTAATCTATCTCATTAGCAACAATATAAAATGAAAAACATAACCTAATTTAAATCATGAGTGAATGACGTTAAATAAAAATCAACAAGCATAGAACTTAAAATACGGAAAATCACTAATTGACACTAAACTAGGTTCTGTAAAAAAAATGCTTGAAATAATTTTGTAGGTTTTTTAATTTTCTATAAATTTAAATATACACTTTTTCCCTTAAAAGCATATTAAGAAAACTAAATGCAATCTTTAAAAACATTTTTTACCTCAGCATCCTGTAACCTCTGTTCACGAGGCGAGAACACAACCCTGTAAGAACTTCAGCAGACATGGCGCTTAATATATCTTGTAGAGCGTAAAAATTTAGTAAATGACGTGGTTTTTAAAAAATCGTAGGAACCAGTTTAGAAAAATTGAATAAAAAAAAATTTCACGAAAAAACTAATTCTTCCAATGGACCGATTTTGATTAAAATGTTCGTGGTGGGTCTGCTAGTAGTAG
This sequence comes from Catonia carolina, assembly GCA_035578175.1. Classification (NCBI taxonomy): domain Eukaryota; kingdom Metazoa; phylum Arthropoda; class Insecta; order Hemiptera; family Achilidae; genus Catonia; species Catonia carolina. Next base: position 423,562,259 of record JAQMRL010000001.1, read on the forward strand.
GGTATCTAGCTAAAATTCCAAGTTTCGATTTTGTACAATTTATTTTGTTTCTTGAGATATTTTGTTCAGATACACACTTACACTGACCAAAGGCTAAAATCAGGTTTTTTGGGATTCATGGGCCCTAAAAATGTGTATTTCCGGTAAAACTCGATTTAGAAAATTAACATAAAAATAACAATTATACTTTATACTAACTAGGCAAGAGAAAGTAAATAAATGTTAAAAAAACCGATTTTACGTTTTGTTTGCCAATTTCGTTTAACAGACTACATCCAATCTTTGAACAAAGGCTCAATAGTATTATAAATAATAACAATTTCCTGTAGAATTATTTCAATGAATTCAAATAGGAAAGAACTAACAAGCATTTTTATATTTTCTATCATTGTCTTGAAAGCAATATCTTTTGGAAACATACCAAAATTTGTCGTTATGTTTTACCGTAAACGAAATTATGTTTAAGCAGTAAAAACATTTATATTGTCATGGCCAATTCCGGATGTTTATAGTTTTTAACTGGCGTCTGTCAGTCCTAAGCTTTAAGTGTAGAAGCTATGTGGTTAAACCACACAATTTTCCGTGGGTATATAATATTACAGTTTAACCTAACATAGATATTTTTTGATGTTATTTAAAATTCCTTAACGTTCATTACGAGGTCAAAAAAGATACTTTTTTAAGGGGACACGGGAGTGCTTTACTTCACCATGCTTACTTAAGGAACATTTTCTCAGCTTTTACTGCTTAGAACATTGTGTATATTTTTACTTATGCTTTTATAAATGAAAAATTTTAAATGTAACGATTGTGTAATATTTTTATCTTTAGCAGAGATAAAAAATTAAATTCGGCTCACCTTTCAGACCTATGAAATTTTGAAACATTCATAGCTGTAAAATATCTTGCAAAACATTTTTTACTGTATTATAAAATTCATTACTTTCAGAGGAGACAACTCTGATTAGTGTATTTTGCACCTCTACCTTTCTGTTCCTAAATGATTCAGTCATTTAATTGGCTGTCCATGTGATAAGAAACCGAACTATTTATTTTAGCCCTGCAAGGACTGATTGAGTGTAAGTAATTTGACACTCCACCTGTCTGTTATGGACATAACGTGCAATATATGTTGCTCAAAATAAAAGACAAAATGCTAAATGAAAAACATATTTAATGCCTTCTTCTTTTTATTATAGGTACACGATCTAGGAGGTAAAATTTTAACCCCTTTTATAAGTACTATAATCTACATAATACAGTATAGCAAGTTTATATAACATGGAAATTGGTTTTATTCTATCTTGCCGTAAATTAATGTATAAAGAAGGAAAGTATTGTTTTGATATCGATTTCTCACCGGAAATATACTTTTCAGATCCCCTAAATCCAAAAAATATGTTATAACCGATTGGCGTGCGTGCGTGCGTGCGTTCGTGTTAGTGTTTGCGTGTGTGCGTGTGCGCGTGCGTGCGTTCGTGTTAGTGTTTGCGTGCGTGCGCGCGCGCGTGTGTGTGTGTGTGTGCGTGCGTGAATAAAATATCTTAGGAATGCAGTATTTCTGTTGAAAATATAAACTTAGTTAGGTATCATTAGAGAATGCGACAAAAACATTTTCATCAACATCGGTCAACCGGAAGTAAACTAATAGCTTATTCGTGCAAATGTTCACTTTTTTTGATTTTCTCAAAAACGACAACTTTTTTTTAATTTGCCTATTTACTAAATTTTTGATATTCTGTGAGATAGGGTAACCGGTATGTCTTCGGTATGTCTTCTGAAATTATTGGGAGCCTGTACTCTCGTGGTGAAAAATATATTTTTTACAATGCCGTAATATACATTTTAGAGCTAAAGCGTATGTAATTGAAGTAATAGAAAAATAAAAACGGTACAACTTTTATTTATAGCGGTTGTTTTCTACAATGATTAGTTTCTCATAACAGACAAGTGGAGTGTTAAATTATTTGCATTGGATCTGCTAGTTCCAGGGCCACAAAAATTATTCTGTTTCTTATGACATGATCAGCCAATTAAACGACTGAATCTTTTAAGCATAGAAGAGGTAGAGGTATAAAAACACTAATCATATAAGTTATCTACTCTGAAAATTAATGAATTTCATTATACAGGCAGATCCTGAGCTGAATGAAGTGAAGGTATCATTTGTAAGGTGGAAAGTAGTTGCTTTTCAGAGCGCCTGGCGTACTGATAAGCATACTTTTCCACTCAATGAAGAAGGCATTGTAAACCATTTCACTCGTCGTTTTACTTAGTAAAGCCTCTACAGGTTTAAAATAGCCTTTTGGCTGATAACCTAAACAACAAGTCTACAGAGGTTGATTTTCATTTAGCGTAATTCACTCATGATTAAAATTAGGTTATGTTTTTCATTTTACATTGTTCATTCATAGTTAAACATAGATTATATTTTTAATTGTTTAAATTAGCATCAAAATGTTGTGTGAATGTTTCATGCCAGATTTTTTTAACTACCAATGACTCGGATCATCTTTATTTGTTAAAAGTTTACATTCGATAATGATATAAGAACCAGTTGTATTGAATTATCTCTGAAAAATTTCAAATATGAATCAATATGTCAACTGCCTGATGTAGCGAAAGTGAATTTCTTTCATTTCTACAGAATGACATGACATTTAAATTGAAAAGAAAGTAAAATGTGACATGTACAGTTTCCTACGTAAACTTGTAAAGCTAGCACACCGTTTCAGTGGTTGGTCATTGTGTTACTAAAAATGGTATTTTATTTTTATTGAAATTTAAAATACAGTAGTAACGATCGCGTTGGCAGTGTATTTCATGTTTAAGTTTCTCGTTACCCAATTAAGCTTACAAAATATCTATATTTACCTAAACGGTAGGTCTGGGTCACAGTGTACAATCTATCCACTTTAATCGTATTGAACGAAATTCATTAGATTACTGGCAAGATACGAGGTGTGGCTATTAAATAACGAGACCGACGTTGTAAAATATTTTGTTTTTATTTTATACATAATCATTTGTTGTCACCTTCAAAATACACTCCTTCTCTATCCCTACAAAACTCCACGCGAATTTTCCATTGTTGGAAACAGTGCTGGAAATCATCTTCTGTCAGCTCCTTCAGGACACGTGCCGCTTTCTCTTTTACAGCTTCCACAGATTCAAATCTTGCCCCTTTTAATGCAGATTTTACCTTAGGGAGCAGGTAGAAGTTACATCGTGCAAGATCTGGTGAATAAGGTTGATGTTCTCACACTGAGATGCTGTACTTGACTAGGAACCTCTTGACAGATAACGCGGAATGAGCTAGCGCATTCTCTTGGTGGAGAACCCGTTATTTGTTCTTCCATGTTTCGGGGCGTTTATTCCTTACTCTTTGAAGTAGTTTGTAAAGTACCTCAAGGTAGTAATATTGATTAATTGTTTAACCTTCAAGAACCCAGTGAAGGTATAGAATCCCATGGATATCAAAAAAACAATCATCATTGCTTTAAATTTTGACTTGCTCATTCGAGCTTTTTTGGCTCTCGGTGAAGTTCGGCTCTTCCAATGCATGGATTGGCGTTTCGTTTCCGGATCATAAGAAAAAACCACGTTTCACTATATGTTATTATCTGTTTCCTAAGGTGAAATCTGCATTAAAAGGGACAAGATTTGAGTCTGTGGAAGCTGTAAAAGAGAAAGCGGCACGTGTCCTGACAGAAGATGACTTCCAGCTTCCAGCACTGTTTCCAACAATGGAAAATTCGCGTGGAGCGTTTTGGGATAGAGAAGGAGTGTGTATTGAAAGTGACAATAAGTGATTATACATAAAATTAAAATTGAAATTTTTACAGCGTCAGTTTCGTTATTTAATAACCAGACCTCGTACTTCTGATTAAACCACTAAAATGGTAAAAAGAAAGGATGTAAAATTAATGTTAACTTTTTCTTTGTTTTAGGTGGTGCGAGCAGCGAGTCCTGTGTTATTAAGAGTTATAACATTAGGAGCATTTTTCATATATTGTACGGTAAGTGTCTTAATTATACAATTATTCTCTAGTAATTTTTATTGATTCATTTATGTATCTATGATTAATATCTATTTCCTGCTTCACCCGATTTGTACACAACAGAATGAAATATAGCAGTAACTATCAAAAGTCACTTATATTTTACAAAATAGAAAGAATAGTTAAAAAGATGAGTTAAAATTAATTAGCGTGTGCTACTACATTTGTACAATCAGTGTTATAACGTTTGATAGTTTGCGGAATAACGCACGATGTAAACTTAACTCTTCGTGGACGGAATAATTTCATGTCACACATTTATTTATGGGTTTGGGTAAAAAACTAAATTTTTAGGAAAATGTGTTCTCCTGGATACAAAACTGTTTTTAAAGGCTGAGAATCCACGCAAATTTCATCACATATTTTTTCTTCACTTTTTTTTACGTCGCTTCAATTGCAACGGTCATTAGCGACGACGTTGGGGTGTAACTTTATGCAAAGGAGGATGAAATGATTTTTTGCAACGTATGAAAATATCCGTGTCTGAGTGGGATTCGAACCCAGGACCGAACTTTTGTCGAACCAGGATTTGAAACCAGGGATAAGAACCAGGATATTCACATTTTTACTCATTAATACTGATGGGGTATTTACGTCTTTCGTCCTGAGTGACGTGACTTATGCGGATATATCGCTATTTAGAACTGACTAAAAATAATTATTTTTACGTTGAACTGCAGAATAAGAAAGTACTACAATTACCTTGATGTACTACAAGTATTTTGATTTTGTACTACAAGTACAAAAATTGTTTACATAAATACCGAGTGGACCATAATATGTCAGTTTCCCCATGAAATAGAATATTTTGTATCAATAAGTATGTAACATTGTTACGTTATTAGTAACCTCGTATAACATTAATTGTCCGTCGTAGTAAAGGGAGTCTCTAAGCCATATCGTCCATCTTTACTCCAAGTTCTTCACGAGGGTGATCCCGATAGGTGATCGGAATTCTGTGAGACAGTCGCTATCCGTACAGAAGCCGATCCAAATTTCTTGTGATCAATTTTTTGGTGTATTGAGGCATGTTTCAAACTCAATTAACGTGTTAGTCGGCGTAACTGCATGTACTCGTCGAATGCAAATCGCTGTAGTAGTTATAGTAAATCGCTATGAGCTATAATAGCTTCACAACACTGAACACTGAACTGTTTATTGTTGTATTGTAACATTGGTAATGTAGACAAGAAAAGTTTTTACCTTGAAGTTTGATTTGAATTGTTATTAGACCCACCGGGTTAGTCTAAAGGTAGAGTCGTCACAGCGAGTCAGCTGTTTAACAGCTGATTTTCGGAGACAAAGGTTCCCGGTTCAAATTCTAGTAAAGGTAGTTACTTTTATACGGATTTGAATATTAGACTGTGGTTAACGGTGTACTTTGATGGTTGGAGTTCAATACCATACTCTCTCAGGAATGGTCGGCCTGGGTCTGTACAAGACTACATCTCATTTACACATCATACATATTATCATCCTCATCTCATTGGGTCATGGGGTTGCTTATTGTTCTAAATTGAACAGATTGCAATGTACACAAATTAGGAATAAAAAAAAATTTGTTATAATTTTCTGCTCTTTACTACATTCACTATACTTAGTGTAGAACTGTAAACTATTACTACTCCCCACAAGTGTATGCCAAATTTGTAGAACTGAATCTGTGGAGTTAATTTTAAATAAATTTACTAAAAGATATGTTTTAGGTGTAGGTTCGTGACCACGACTATTTTCGTTGTATAGAAAAAAGTTGAACAATGAAACAAAAACACATTTATACATAAAAATATAAATTTAATGATATATAAAATAATTATTAATTTTACACACAGGATCTACACAATGACAAATTTAAATTTATGTTTTTTACAAAATAAAATAGAAATAGCGCTTTTAGTTTGAATTTAATGTTTTAAATAATTTCTGTACAGAATATTAATTATTTTAGAAATACCTGCCATGGGCTTTTCGAAGTTCCGTGGTCGTCCAATGAAAGTTCGTACGATGTAGTTAAATCATTTGCGTTGGTTGTTATTCTTAAATTATTCGTTGAGCATTATATGTATTTTTTAACAAGATGTTCTAATTTCAACTAATTATTTAACTGATATACATTATATTACTGTAGCCTACTATTGAGCACATTGTTACATTTTATTTGTACGGAGCACACACATCCTCTCTGTAGGACTGCTGAAGTTGAACTCTCTCTCCCGCTTTTAATTTTTAAGAAGCGTCGTTTTAAATTTCACCTTGAAACTATTTATAAAATCTACAACATCCAATCACATCTCAGGATTCAAAATTTTCAACCAATCACATTCAACTATTATTTTAACCGTTTTCCTCGGCACAAGTACTTGGATACAGACATTGGTCTTGCACGTGTTCCAATTATTGTAAAAGTTTATTTTCAATAATCCATAAATTTACTTGAAAGTTTATTGTTACGATGTCGGTCTTCTGCCGACAAACGCCTGACTTGACAACTACTAATTACATCCGTTAATTTATCAATTTATCCGTCACATTATTTTTTATTTCTTGACATTATGTATTAATTTATTACTTTAAAATACAACAATATATTTTATCTCGCTACATTAGTAATACGGTTGTATGGAAATTCGGCAACAAAGTTCCACAGTGGTTCTGTACTTGGCGTTAACTGCTATTAGACTTAGCCAACACTTTAATTTTTGTAGCAGGTTAAATGAGTAGTCTACAAGATTACGAATTTCATTTAACTGTAAGAGGACCTTGTTCTGTGTATCTCGGAAATATTAAATTAACCAAATTGAGTCTCTTTTCTCCGCTCCCACAAGAATTACTGTCCTGAAAGTTTGCTTTGGTCATCTTAACACCTTTTTATAGCTACTAAGATTTGTTTACATGTGTTGTTTAGGTCATCAGCCAAAAGGCTGGTTTGAACCTCTAGAGGCTAAGTAAAATGATGAGTGAGGTGGTGTACATTTTCTTTCCTCACTGAGTGGAAAAGTACGTATGCTAATCAACATGGCAGGCCATCTGAACAGCATCTATTTTTTACTTTGCATATGGCACTTTCAATCCATTCACCACAGAGTCTGGCTGTATAATAAAATTCATTACTCTCAGAAGAGGTAACTGTGACTAGTTACTTTTACACCTCTACTTTATCTGTTCTTAAATTTCAGTTATATAATGGGCTAACCATTTAATAAGAAACAGAACTTTATTTTTATACCCCTAGAACTAGCAGATCGAGTGCAAATAACTTAACACCTGCCTGTTATGGGCAATTGTTTTACATAATCACTATTTAAACATTATATTTATTAAACAATATTTCAAAAAACAAATTATTTTTTTTTGTAAAAATGTTTTACCACCATTAATTTTGAGATAAAAATTTGTTTAACTTTAATTATATGTTCATCATATATGCTGGAAAATGGTACGAGGTTCCCTTACCCTTGAATACAGGTAATTAGTGTAATGTGTAATGTAATGTCGTATGTAAGATGCAATTGTGTACATTCATTCACTGATTAGTATGTAAAGGTTTGTTAATTAAAATGCAATGACAACCACAAAACTGCAACCACAAAACAACTGTCACCTTACTTACATCCGAGTAAAAAAAAAATGTTACTTTAATAGGATTTGAAGAAAGGTCTTTCAAGAACAGTTGTCGAGTAATGATAATAACCACCAGACCAAGTAGTTGGGTTAATTTCAGTTAGTCATTTGAAACAAAGTTTGTCGTAATCGTTAAGCATAAAATTAAACTAGGTATGGAACTGCGGGCAGCTGAAACAAAAGCGGTCACACAAATTGACAAAGTGATAACAAAAGTTTGTTTTTGAGGTACTCTGCGGAACAGCGAGGCGGTATGCAGGCCCTTAATTACAATTACTATTGTTACAAGTGCTATTATGCAAGTAAAATTAATTCTTAATTCTATCACTTGAAAGCAGCACTGTATGACATCAAATATCATTTATACGAAATTTAGAATATTCATGTTCACGCACATCTGTTTTTTGTTGATTTTTTTAATAATACACTCAAAGTCTTTTATAGGAATTTTTTATTCTTATAAAAAACTTTTCGTCAGTTTTTTCTTGTTGTAGAGGCTTACACACTCTTTGTTTCTTCACACTAATACAATAGTAGTAAAAGCAGAAGAAAAATACAGAGAAAAGATCTTAAATTTTGGCCGGCCCGTTGGTGTAGTGGTTGAGCGACTGTCTTCTATACCAGAGATCCCGAGTTCCATTCCCGGTCAATTCTGAATTTTTTTTCACCTTTTTTTTTTTTTTTAATGCACAAGCCAATTTTTATGTATCATCACCAAATACTTATAAATGTATTAACTCTTGAACATGGGAAACAATAGTTGGGCTGATTCATTTTAACACCACAAGTTTATTAATTAAAGAAATTTTAAAAAGTATAAAATCCTGGAAAAAATTTACGTACATATTTTAATGGTTTAAACTAAGAATTACCAAACTGATGTGCTTTATAGGATAATAATCCCAGCAGTAAATTATTTCGAGAGCTAACGTTACTGGATGAAACGTCTACTGCGACAGAATGAGCTTCGCGCAACATTATTGGTCCGTACAGGACAATACCCTATGTTCCAAAAGTAGCGCAAAAAACTTTGTTAAGAGGGGGAGTCTACATTTAAAAGCGCTAAAAACATTATTTTGTAGCAAATTTTGTTTTTTGGCGAATTGTTTTGAATAAAATTATATAATTACTTTGTTTTACAACTGAAAATATCTAAAAAAATAATAATTAAAATATTACATAGTTACTTAAACATCCCATAAAACTTTATTCAACGTTTCTCGTAAATTACGTTACAATTTTGTGTGTCTTAAAGCCCAAATCAAATAGTCATAATTTATTCTGAAGTGATGGTAAGTAATATTGGGTAATAATGATGTTTAAGAAGGTTTTTACGATAAAATTATACTTATCTATTTTTATTTCAATCGGAATAATTAGTCAAAATGTAGCTAATTATTTTATTTAAAATAGGCATTTAAAACAATTATTTTTGAATTTTAATAATAGTTCTAAAACATCATAAAGGTTAATTAAATTTTTAATTTGACATACACGAAACGTATACAGACGATTCAAAACAAGATCCTACGAATGATAACGCATTGTCCCTTTTACATCACAAACTCAATGTTGCACAAAAACTTAAAAATTCCAAACGTAATTGATGTCGCGAAACAACTATGCAAGACCATGCATGACAAATTTTAACTACATGACAACGCTCTTATACAAAACATGTACACTAGTGCGATACCAGGTACTCAGCACAGACGTTTAAAACGCCTCGGGCCAAGGGATCTTCTAGGCCACCTGTAGGACTGTGGTAATGACTGCACACTCCTTCAAGTAAATCAAGTTTTGAAACATTAGCATTCAGAAATTGTTGTAACGGGTGTTTCAAAAAGGACGCACTTCGAAGTTTCAGAACGCTAATTTATTACATTAAGTAATTACAAATTATACAAATTATACGGTATGAAATTATTACCTTTATAACATTCAGATTACCTTTAAAACTTCACAATAAATGTTCAAAATGACTTCCTCCGCTTGTAATGCAAGTTCGGACACGTTTCATAACATTTGCAGCCACTTTTCGTAGTGTTTGCTCATTAATGTTTGTAATCTCACTTTCAATATTAGCCTTCAATTCTTCAATTTTGTATGAGGATTGTTTTTAAAAACCTTACTCTTTAAATTCCCCCAAAGAAAAAAATCCTCAGAAGTAGGATCTGGGGATCTTGGTGGCCACAATCCTTTTGATATCACATGATGGTCAAAAAATTCTCGTAACATATTCAGCGTTTCAGTAGAAGTATGGCACGTTGCGTTATCCTGCTGAGACCAACAATCTCGATCGTGTAATTCTAACAACGCTATAAATTGTTCAATTAAGTTGCGGTACACCACACCATCTACAGATGTGTCAAAAAATAAAGGCCCAACAATACGATGCCGGGAGATTGCACACCAAACACCAATTTTACGTGCGTGTAGTGGACGTTCATGAAATGTGTGAGGATTATGAGCTCTCCATATTCGGCAGTTTTGGCTGTTGATGTAACCAACCAAGTGGAACCATGCTTCGTCACTGAAATAAACATGATCCAATATTTCAACACCGTTGTCATTAACAAGAGAACGTATCCAACGAAAATACTGTACACGTTTCCCATGGTCAACTTCTTTCAGTTCATGAACGACACCAATGCGGTAAGGATGGAGATTTAATTTTTTTGTAGCCCTTAAAGCGGAAGATAGTGATAATCCAGCCTGTGAAGATAACTTTCTTAGTAATTTGCCGGGTGAGGTAGTCAAACGTTGTTTCACATCGTCCAAAACTTGTTCTGTTAACACTGATGGTCGACCTGTGCTTTTCCGATCCTGTACACTGCCAGTCTCACGAAATTTATTAATCAGTCGCGATATTGTGGTGTTATTAGGTACTTCAGAATTGGGAAATTTTAACTGGAACTCGTCTTTCACTCGATCGTAAGATTTATATGCGCAATAACTTTTAATAATAAAAACACGTTCATCCTTTGAAAAAAAAACATGTTTGAACTTATACAGACACTGTAGACACAAATGAATACTGGGATAGGACTAGTACATGTCAGTAATACACAATGGGTCAACAATGAGTACGGTAGTGCCAACTGTTATTTGGGGGGGGAAAATATTCCCTATGCAGAAAATATTAACCCTTAAACTTCGAAGTGCGTCCTCTTTGAAACACCCGTTATTTATATAATAAAAGATGCTAAATTTCAATTGGAAGTGTCAAAAAAATTAAGTTTTTACGGACTACTCATGTGATTTTCTTACGATTATCTTTGATTTTATCTCAACTGATATCGATTGGTTTATACGCGTAATTATCATTACGATAATCTGTTTATATGTTACAAATTGAGTGTGATGCACTCTATTGTATTGTATATAAATTTAATTATTATTATTATTGTTATTACAAATTTATGATTTAGTCTCCCCTTTAAGGCTACTTCGTAACGCTTTCTTAAAGGGATTTCATCTCTCGCTGTCTACAATTAACGTATAAAAAACAAAACAAAAATTCTAATTCGTGCATTTTTGTACTTTCTCTTGCCCTGCATGAAATATAACTAAGGAAAATTGTTTTCCTGTAATTTTTTAAAATCAAAGTTTCTCTGGAATTACATATTTTCAGATTCAAAATTGTACGTAGAACTTAAGTAAAGTGGAAAATGATGACCTGATACGAACATTTTTAACAAAATCAGTCCACTAATAGCAGTTTTTTCGGGTGATGTTACACTTTTTGCAATTTTCTTAAAGATGACTTACATTTCGATTAGAATCACCCCATTTATAAATTTTTTTCTTGCCCTGTATGAATATAAAGGAAAGGAGAGTAGGTATTGTTTCTATGTCGATTTTTCGAAATTGATTTTTCACCGGATAGACCTATACACGTTGACAGGCCTCCTGAACCCAAAATCCATGTTTTTAGCGATTGCTCTGTGTGTATGAACAAAATCAAGAACGGAATAGCGTAAGAAGTTGAAACTTAAAACTAAAGTCAGGTAGGCCTACCACTACCTGCCTTAGTAGACTATGCATTTTAGGGAAAAATGTAATTAAATTAAAGTTATAGGAAATAAAAAACCCTACAAATTTATTTAAGCATTTTTATCTACTGGGTTTAGCTAACGGCAATTACTGATTTTCCGTATTTTTGAGTTCTACAGCGGTTAATTTTTATTTTGCATCATTCACTTAAAATTAAACATAGGTTATATTGTTCATTATCTACATTGGCAGGAGAAATTCATGTGAGTGTTTCACACCCAATTTTTTAAATTAGCAGGAGAAAATCCTATGAGTGTTGCACTACAGATTTTTAAATAAATGTTTTTGATAAATTAACGTACAAGTACAAAACTTTCAACTGCGTGCCAAAAGAATTTATGAAAAATACTAAAAATTTTAAAAGCTTTTCCCCAATGATGATCGAGTGGTTGTTTACGGTTGACGATACAGACATTTTTCTGATGTAAGTTTCATTCTCTTAACAACAAAATTTTAAGTTACAAGTCAATTCTTAAACCGATTTGGACGTATGGAATCCAACTATGGGGCTCAGCAAGCCATTCCAACATTGAAATCCTGCAAAGGTTCCGATCGAAATTACTTAGGACAATCACAGGTTCGCCTTGGTACATAACGAATAACATACTACACAGAGATTTCCACATTCCCATAGTTCAAGAAGAGATCACAGCATACAGTGCGAAATATCAAAGAAGACTCGAATTACACACGAATCACCTTGCCATCTCGCTGTTAGACAATTCAGACATCATTCGCCGACTAAAACGTAGATATCCTACGGACTTATTCTGAAACGTCAAGACACCACGTAAAGTAAATCCACGAAGTTCCTCCGTTGGGGGGTTTTCTTCGGTCATGACATTACAATGATAACTTATCTACTCATTATTCTGCTAAGAATAGATTGTAGATTTAGCTGCAATAAAAAAAAAGTTTCATTCACTTTCTTTATTTACTATTATTTTTTTTAATATGTGTAAGGCATATAATTGGTACTTTTCTCTATAGTTACTTTTGATTAGTAATCCGCTTGTGCTTTGCAATCAAAGATTGTCGTAATTTGTATTAATTCTTATTTTATCTCTTTGTTGTACTTTCATATACATTAATATATATTTTTTAATATTGTCTATAAATGTTGCTACATCTTTGACGTATTATTATGGATGGTATTCTCCATCACACCTTTTGGTACAGGCGTTACCTAGTTCTACATTTTATACAAAATACCTATTTGGTTTAATTAAAAATTTTTAATTTCATTGTTTTTTTATTTAGGGTGCATAAGTGGTATTTTTTTTTTTTTAATTCATTTATTTAACGTCGCATCAACTACTAAGGTCATTAGCGACGACGTTGGGGTGTAACTATTTACAATGGAGGATGAAATGATTTTTTTGTAACGTATGAAAATATGCCATGCCTAAGTGGGATTCGAACCCAGGAGTTGTATTTTATTTAGGTTCCATTTTTTATATTGATTTGTGTATGTTGCCTTTATTTTAATAAGTTAAATGAAAGATTATTATTAAGTGTACTGATCAACATTTTAATAGATAAATTATATTGTGAATAAATAGAGCACATTCATTTAAATAGCTACAGAGACTGTTTGGTCCGGAAGAAATCTTTTAACATTTAGATTGTCTAAAACAGACTCAAAGAATTTGTCAAGATTTATTGCGTATAGTTGGGTGAAAGAACAGTTCCACCCTCATTATCAAAAATTACCATCATCCTCAGATATATCAGTTGTGCCTTCTGTTATTCTACTTCCGCGTTACTATGATACTTTTTTTGCGAAATCGTTCACCATTACATTCCTTCTCTCGTAACACACACCTAAATATTATTTCGTATCATCTGTTATGTTATATACATTTTCTTAGAAATCGTATAGTTTTTGAATTGTCATGGTTTTATTAAAGCCCGAAGCTAATTTTAAATGTTAGTTGTACCGTCTACTAAATAAAATAAGAGAACACCTACCCTAAAACATGGCTTTTAGCCGTAGTTGGGTAGATCAATTTCCTCCACCTCATACACTGTGAATCGTTATAAACGCATTACGCAGTGATTTTTTTAGTCCTGTTACCCAATTGTTAAAGTCTGGTAATTTTTTTTCTAAAAAGGGAAATTTTGTGACACAAAGTTGGTAGCCCTACTCAACCGGTATAGATACGGCAGTGTGGGTTGATTCTTCTTGAGCTGTGTAAAAATTTTTGCCGTTTCCAGTCGTCTTACGAACAGAATGTCTATTACCCTAGAACAATCATTTGTTTAAATCTGGAGGTTGAAGCTCTTGAACTAATCGTATGCGATACGAATACAATTTCAATTTTTTATCTGCTTTCTAAACAATCAAATAAGACAAACCAACTTGCGAGGAAAGTTTTCGTAAACTTTTCCGAGGAGAATTGAGCAGTCTTGTTTTAACATTCTCTAAAACGTCATCTGTCAAGAGAGCTTGTCGACCACTACGTTTTCTGTCGCTCAAAATCGGTTTGTTAGCCTAGAAATTGACATTTTTCTGGTGGAAGAACACTAAAAACTTTAATTTAAAATGATTATTTTATACTCGCGTACGATTTCGTAGCAAAATATTGTACAAGAATGAAAATTCTTTGTCCTACGGTAACAGATATTCTGTTCATAACAAGACCGGAAAAGGCACAAAATTTTACACAGCTAAAAGAGAATCAACTCACGCTGCCGTAGTTATACCGGTTGAGAAAGGATACCAACTTCGTGTCACAAAAAAACATTCTCTTTCTCAGAAACAAAATACGACATTAACAATTCAGTAAATGACCTAAAAAATAATTTTTTGACACTTTTTTTGAAAATTTAGTATCTGTAAAAATATAAAAATATAAATATGAATAATAAAAAAATTTCTAAATATGATGCTAAAGGTTCCATAGCTTGAATTACTTGCCAAACACAGCTTGAAGTACTTGCAGTCATCACACATCCTATATTGGCCAGGAAGATCCCTTGACCAGAGGCGTTTTAAACCTCTGTGCTGAGTACCCGGTATCACCCTAGTGTATTTATGTTTTGTATGAAAGGGTTGTAATGTAACCCAAATTTTTCGTGCATCGTCTTGCATAGTTGTTTTGCGACATCATTTACGTATGGGGTCTGTAAGTCTTTGTGTAACATTAAGTTTGTGACGTAAAAAGGGCATTGCGTTATCGCTCGTAGAATCTTGTTTTGAGTCGCTTACATACGTTTTGTGTACGGAGGTTTAGCAGATCCCCAAAGTTGAACTCCGTATGTCCAGATTGGTCTTAAGACTGTCTGGTAGATGGTTAATTTATGTGATATGTTTAATTTAGAACGTCTATCAAGTAAGCGTTTCAGTTGAATCATTTATAGTTTCAGGAAAGAATGTGTATAAGTTACTATTGTAAAAACTATAGATATAAACAAATTTTTATTACCATTATATTTATTATTATTATTTACTTCACTAAATAATATTCCAGCACATTGTCATTTTTATGAATTACCCAGTTATTTCCAAAGGACTTCCGTTTTAAATTTTGTAAATTTTAATCAATATTAGGTTATTTTTTACGTTGAATTCAGATACTAAGATTGCTGTCATATACAAGGAGTATAGTATTAATTGTTCCAAAAATGTATTTATTTGTAAATTCCTTACAATTAAATTAAAATTAAATTAAATTAATTAAATTGAAAATTTTATTGAGTTATATACATTTCTTTTTAAATCCCTCATTATTCTATAAAAATTTAATATTATATACAAACAGTTTTAATGTTGCTGGAAACATGTTAAATTTTGCTAAAACTAACCTTATAACAAAAAGGTAAAACTGGTTTTGATGAGTGTGGTTAGAGGCTTGCAGGCTGAAGAAATTACAGAGCCAACCTACTTTGACATATTAACAACAGGAATGAAGTACACATTGTGTGGGTTCCGACAAATTGCTGTATAAACGGAAATGAGATTGCGGACACAGCCACCAAAGAGGCTTGTAAGACCCCACTGATAGATATACATCTCTCATCTCATACAGATATCAGGAGACATCTGCACAACCAAATCAAACAACACTGAAACCAAATCTGGTCTCGACATTATCCAACGAAACTTCACCACATCAGAAAACACATTTTTGAAAACCCTCAGCCTCACTTGCAGCTTCGAAGGCATCAAAATCTACTTACACGATTACGCATTGGACACTCCACGCTTACTCACAAACACTTACTGAAGAAAGAAGAACCACAACATTGTACACATTGCAACACGCCACTTACAATTAAAAACATCATCACAGACTTCCAAACTACAAAATCCACACGAACACTATTCAAATTAACAAAATTTTAGCACTTAATTTAGTAGACAAAGTTCAAAACACAATCAATTTTTTAAAATTTCGCAAAGTTTCAGATTTGATATAAATTGTAAAATAGCATATGTTGCTTTTCATTGTGTCATTTTATTTTTTTCATTTTTCTGTTGTCTAAATTTTAACTGAACGTAACTAATTTTTCATTATGTTTTTATATATTACCTAATTGTGTTTATCTTCTTTGAAAATTTTATACTACATGTATTTATATGTAGCGTGGTAGCTAATGACCTCGTAGTCGATGCGACCTTAAATAAATAAATAAATAAATAAAAGTGTAAAAATACAGAGAAAGTATTTATTTTTCTTGTGTGCTCATGAAAGGTAATAAAGAAATAAATTTCTTGATTTTTAGTGTAATTCAGTAAGAAAGTACATTATATTGAAGTTCATTGTAAATTTTATTTGGCTGAAGAAAACTATGTAGCTTGCCTTAAAACACAACCTTTGAAATACTAATTCAAATCATTATACGAAGTAGATGTGAGAGGCATCCTTCCTGTTTCTCTGCTATAATAATATTGAGTTAGGTATCTTTGCAGTTGTAGTCTAACAGCATCAGCCGGCCTCCTTTAACATCAATGTCCAACACAGACCCTTCACCGACTTACGAGATGCTTCTAGGTCATCCTGAACAAAATCGTTACTTAACTTTTGAAAGTATCGTTATCATTAAGGGGTCTTACAACACTTCTAAATTTACAAAATTTTTCAAGATAACTTAAAAAGTACTCGCATTCATTTTTACGAGGAAATTTAACCAGTTTTTCTACATTCGCAAAGATTTCAGGTCGTAAAATAATATTTGAAAATATTTCTGAAAATTATGATCCAAGATGAAGACTTAAAAAAGAAACAAAACACGATAACAAAAATTCACCTGAATTACAGATTACAGATTCTGTACTTTCTACTTTACCGTAGATCATATTTCCCTACAATAGAAAGACTAAACTGTTAAACCTTGGACAATTCAAATTGGCACAAGCAGCTTCGGTGTTTATCTACTCCACTCTGCACCCCGCGCCATGTAACGACGGTACAGTCACAAAAGTATACAATCGCTACTGTAATGTGCACACTCACGCACGGTTACTACGCTTTGTTTTCACTGTTGTTATTAAATCTGTCAGACATAATGATGTGACTAATTTGTTTTTATATGATTTTCTGTTCAATATAATAAACATTCAAACCAATTTGTTTAGTTAGTTGCGTGAGTCTGTAGAGTATACTTGGAGTTTTTGTAGTTTAATTCTTGTAATTTATAGACTAATTTAAATTTTTACTGGGACAAATTAAATATACTACATTTTAAAATGAAATAATTATTTGTATGTACATTGAAAAAAGATTGTAGGCATTTGCGTACATTGAAAATTTGTAGACCTAGTTGAAAAAAGTAGGTTATGAATATACTTTGTGCGGAACTGTGTGTACACGTAGAGCAAAAGTAGTGCCAGTTCGAATTGTCCACAGTATACAATTACCTAATAATAACTTAATACTATAGTCGTTTACACGTTCAGTTGACACAACGGAGCAGTATAGGACAGTGTATTTCTTATGGGGCTATTCTCTGATTGCTATTAGCACATGCACAAACATCGGCTTGGTAGATCAATCAATGCTATCACAAACAATAGTATTCCCCTCCCGCGCACCATCGATATCAAACTTTTATAATGTAGAGTAGTCTATATGACTATTAATTACTAATAATTAACACTATAAGTTTATTCTAAACTTCATATGTGGATTCCAAATGTGAAATATTTTTTCGATATATGTACTAGGAAAAAATCTTTAGATTTATAATAACCGATTCCGTCGTTTGTTTACATTTATCACGCAGTGTTTAGAAAGTTTGGGGAGGGAATGTGGAGAAGGCATTAGTAGGTCTGCAGTAAAATAGATAAGATATTCATTTTAACCCCTCCCCCCAAAAGAAGAAAATTATTGTTTTTACAATTTTTTTTATTTTTTATAATTCGTTAAATATTCTACGTAATATATCATTTTTTTCTGTTAAGCAAAATTATTGTAGTTCTACCTTAGAAGTTCGTGTTTTATAGAAGTTTAAAAATGTATTTTTATATACGCATCCAGGTGCATTTAATTGATGTTTTTAGTTGTGCTAATAGCAGTGACGATTCCCATAAGATCCATTGTATCAATTAAACATGCAAACAACTATAGGGAGTAAAATAACAAAGGATAGTAGAAACACAAATGATATCAAAAGCAGAATCGCTCAAACTAGAAGAGCATTTGAAATGAAAAACAATTTATTGACAACAAATATGGATTTACAAATTAGGAAGCAATATTCTTAAAACACTTTTTTAGAGTAAAGCATTATACGGAGCGATAGGGGCTTTAGGAAGGAAGAGAATAGAATCTTTTGAAATATGGTGTTATAGGAAAATGTTAAAAATAAGGGTGGTGGACAAATAAGTAATTTTGAAGTTCTTAGGCGAGTGGATGAAAGAAGAAGTATATGAAAACATCTTATCAGTAGAAAGGATAGGCCAGAGGGGTATATCTTAAGTCATCCAGGTATTGCTCTATCAATAATTAAGGGTAATAATAAGAGAGTGAATTGTAGGGGGAAGCCAAAAGTTAGAATATTGAAATAAAATTATAAAAGATGTAGGGTGTTGCATGTATGTAGATATGAAGGGACTGGTTCAATTTAGAACAGCTTCGAAAACTTCATTAAACCAGTCGAGAGACTGATAAAAAAAATATTATAAAAATAAAACCAAAACATAATAGTAATAAAACAGTGAAGCATCATCTGCTTACAAAACATTTAGAACTTAACCACCACCAGAAGTTACTCTTTTGTTTAACTAACCTTCGATCATAATTAACTAGTTCAAATTTTTAATTTATAAAACCTTTGGGCGGCCAATCTGGACTTATGATATCCAGCACCTTGGAGCAGCGGCAAAACGTAATTTAAAATCTCTTTTTGTTTAGGTCATCAGCCGAAAGATTGGTTCGAACCATTAGAGGTTTTACTTAATAAAACGAGGAGTAAGGTGGTTTACCTTGCCTTCCTTACTTACTTACTTACTGAGTGAAAAAGTATCCTTATCAGCATGCCAGGCCCTCTGAAAAGCAATTTCCACGCTGCAAATGACACCTTCACTTCATTCATCACAGGTTCTGGCTGTGTATTGATAAAATTCATTACTCTCAGAAGAGATAACTCTTTTACACTTACACTTCTTCTGTTCTTTAATACTTCAGTCATATACTTGGGTGAACATGTAATAAGAAACAGAACTACTTACTTTTTTTAGCCCTGAAACTAGCAGTTCGAGTGAAAATAATTAAACACTCCGCCTGCCTATTATGGGCAAAATTTAAAGTCTATCTAGGCATTTCAGTCAAAATTGTTTGTATACTAAAGCCTATTATCTAAGTTATTGTTGATCCCATTTTTTTATTATTTGTTTATTTTACTTCACTTTTTCAATAATAATTGTATCTTAGGCGCCTCATTGGTTCCGTTCGTTTCCGGAAAAATAAAATAAGTTGGAACTAAACTTATACTAGACAAGAATGATAAAAATAACAACAGGAAATAGTCACATCGTTTTTTCTAACAAAATGTTTTCCTAAACTAAAAGAAATTTTTGTCCAAATAAGAAAACATACCTACCTTGTATATTGTGCTGTTTTTTTTTTAATCATCATCCACATTTCATCGATTTAAAACTTTGATAATAGTTTTGTACTTGCTTTAAAAATTGAATTGTATGTTAGAAGGTTTAAGAAAATTTTTATTCGGGCGGGTACAATTGTTTTTATTGTTGTCTGAAGATAAATTCGCTGAAGTATTCGGTGAGTTTGGAAAAATTGTGGTTATAAATTTACTGAAACATGCAAATAATGATAAATCTAAAGGTTTTGGATTCGTAGATTTCAATTCTCATCTCTCAGCAGATGAAGCGAATAAAACACGTTCTGAAAGAGATTATATGGGAAAAACAATTTTATTGAATAAGACATTTTAAAAGATAGGTATTCTCAATTCTAATACTAGAATTGCTAACTCAGGTTTTTAGGAGAAATGTAAGAGAAGTTGAGAAAGAAGAAGAAAACGATGAAGAAGATGATAGTGAAGTCATAGAAAATGAAGAAATAATGAAGATAAGAAATACATAAAAAAAAAAAGTAGATTCAGATGTAATTAAAACAATTAAGAAGAACCTAAGGAAAAATAAAAATTAATTAAAATAAAAATTGTTCTACAAATCTTTAGCATGTTTAATTCTTTAAAAACGATAAGAATCACGTCGTTTTATTGCTCCCTAAAGACCATATCAGTTCTTTTTTCAACCCAAAGACGACATCTTCTTTACCCAGAGATCTCATAGCGGTAACCTTGCACTTGCATAAATATAAGCATAATAAATATTCAGTTATTATAACATTGGGATTTCATTCTATTGCAAATAATTTCGACATGACTTTATATGAATATTTTTGTGTCTAACATGACTCTTAAAAATATTGTAATTTTTTACAGTTGATATTGAAATATTTGTTTTTAAATGATAATGTTAACTTGAAGTTTTAGCAAAGAAGAAAATGCTACATTTTTACCGGTTTTATTAGCTGAGGAGGAGGTTTGAATATTTAATGCAGCAAATAACAAACGTATGGAATCACTTGAGATTTAGCTTTACAGAAGAAGTTTGTGTACCATGGACAACATAAAAAAGAGTAAAAGTTGCCGTACTTGAAACGTGTTTTTAGATGTGATAATTATAAACTGTAATTCCAGGTTGTATTTACAAGTTGAGAGCACAGTCCCCCGCCCCAAGATTTCTGCAGATATGGCGCTTACCCCATCTTGTAGAATATAAAAAAGGTAATAAATGAGATAACTTTTTTAAAACCCGTAGAAGCCGTTTTTTGAGAAAATAAATCACTTCCGGTTGACCGATTTTGATGAAAGTTTTCGCATCGGGTCCTGAAGTAATGCTAGAATTTCAACTTTGTACGATGTTCCGTTCTTGATTTTTTTGTTTTTTGGTGTTACGTCTGACTGTTTTGTAATATTGCTGCTAAGGTAGACGGTGAGAAGGATGATACATGAAGATGAGTGATGAGAAAATGCCCGACCTGACCGGAAATCGCACCCGGGTCCTCGGTATAGAAGACAGTTGCGGTAACCACTGCATCAACGGGCCAACCGTTTATCTTTCTTGAGATGTTTTGTTCACAATCAGACCAAAAGATAAAATATATGTTTGTTTTTTGGGTTCAGGGGGTGTGAAAATATGTATATCTAATGAAAATTCAATTTCAAAAATTGACATTAAAACAATATTTTCCTTCCCTGAATATTCATTCAGGGCAAGTAAAAAAAACACAAAAAAACAAAAGTTAGGTAAACGAATGGAGGATAATTAGACCATGAATATAAGAATAATATAGTAAGACGGAGTATAAATGGGAATAGAATCGATTACGTGGTCAAACAAACTAGGGGCATGAAATTACAATTAGACTTGGGTGTGCTGGATTAACGGGGTGGGATTTAAGGAGGGTGGGATCAATTAAATCACAGTGAGGTTGATCTTGATTTAATAGTGGGATAGATTCAGATAGGGATTATTTTACGTGAACAGAGATTGTACTGAAATATAGGTTAGTCTAGTAATCAAAAAGGCTGAAAATTTGTTGAAAGAGGAGGAGAAGGGCGTGTTGTTGAAACACGTAGGTTAATTAAACCGGTAGGTAAATAGAATAACACTTGGGGTACTCTAAATAGAAACACCTAAATTTGAACGGGTTAAAGTAAACACAATATGGACCTAAATGCTGAAATTTATTACCGGATTTGCCGATTAATTTAACAGTTCATTACAGACTAATAATTAATTTTATAAATCAAACTTCATTTCACAAATCAAAATTTAACGTTTAAACAAATAGTATAGGATTACTATTAAGTTATTACATTCCATCGTGCGGTAAATAATCATAAATTAGAGAAAGTAATATAGATTATATAAATATATCGTTGTCTAATATAAATTAATATACGAGGTTTCTAACAAATCTGACGTATAGGAAAATTAACATTGGACAATGTACTGTCAACATTAATCTATTTACAAGGGTGTAATCTTATATTTATTGCTCCAGTCGTAAGAAAACAGGATAAAATTGAGTCGACAAAAGATTTTAATAGCTAATAATTTATTTTATTATTAACAAATAAACCCAAAGTGTTATTCAATTTCGACATAGCGCGGTACTTAGGCCTACATAAGAAAAAATTTCGGTTTAATTGTTGTCTGAACATTAGCCGAGCGTACAAAAGTGGTCAGTTTATTTTTATTTTTGATACGATAATACGAGAAGCCGTGAGTTCAAATCCCACTCACTTTTAATTTTTTTTTTACTAACAAATTTTATTAAATAATTAGTTACTTTAACACTTAACTTAATAATTTATTAATTAAATTAAACATTGAAAAAATATTTAAATAAATAAATAATTTATTCGTATAATAAATTGCAAAATAAATAAATAAATACGCCGGCCGCACTGGTGCAGTTGGTAACGTGCTCGCCTCTTATCATACGGTAGGGGGTTCAAATCCCATTCAGGCACGGCATATTTTCATACGTTACAAAAAATCATTTCATTCTCCATTGTATATAGTTACACCCCAACGTCATCGCTAACGACCTTTGTAATTGA
The DNA here is from genome assembly GCA_035578175.1 of Catonia carolina. Taxonomy (NCBI): domain Eukaryota; kingdom Metazoa; phylum Arthropoda; class Insecta; order Hemiptera; family Achilidae; genus Catonia; species Catonia carolina. Next base: position 423,585,103 of record JAQMRL010000001.1, read on the forward strand.
TGCGACGTTAAATAATTTTTTTTTTAAATTGAAAAACTTTACTGTTGAATTAAAAATTACAATTATAATTTCAAATGTTTTACATTATTTAATTAATAATAAATAATCAGTTATCAATAATTGATAATTTAATATTTGTTAATTAGATATTGAGATATTTGTTAATTATTAACAAAAAAAAACAAAAATGTTAAAATTTAGGACTCGAACTGAAGTCCTGTCATACGTTGTAATAATTAAACAGTTGACGCCTTTATGCAGTCGGCTAACTTTCAGACACAATGGAAGCGAATTTTTTTCTTATGTAAGTATCCCGTTATATCGAAATTGAATAACATTTTTGCTTATATTTATTAATAATAAATTATTATTATTATTATTATTATTATTATTATTATTATTATTATTATTATTAAAATAAGGTTCATTTTTATTCTGTTTTCTAACAACTGTAGTAAGAAAAGTAAGATTACACTCTTGGAGTAAGATTAATGTTGACAGTACATTGTCCAAAATTAATTTCCCTATATACGTCAATTTGTTAGGAATGACTGTATAAGAATATATAGATTTAAAGAATAAATAGTAATTTTAGATTGGGAAAAGAAGTCTAAAATTTTATGGACACCTGAATAGAATGGATAACAATCGGTTGACTAAACAAATTTTTAATACACTAAACAATAGACCTATGGGGTCGTTTAAATGGTTTAAAGAAGTCAGAAAGGATATTGAGAAAACTCGAATAAACCAGGAAAACTTAATGAACTGAACCAAATTCTTACAACTAATTAAGGAGTTTAAAGGCTTCCATGAAGAGCAAAAACAGAACACCGAGTGGACAGAAGTGAGCGAATACTGACAATGTGGGCTACAAAAAGAGCTTCCATAAACGTCTAAAGTCACCTCACATGGTCTAAAATTGGCTCTGCACGAGGAAAAAATATATTTTTACTCATCGAGCCAGAGCTTTGCGCTGGAAAAATATTTACAACACCGGAATAGATATAGAAAAGATATTTTTACGTGTCTTTCCTCGTATTTTTAACCTTTGTATCTTTAACAATTTCAAAAATATTTCCTGTGGCCGGATATCAATGCTTTTCACCCTATGGTCACAGTAAGGTTTTCTTTGTGAGTTAGTCAAGTTAATTACATTTTCGTACAGAAATATGATTTTTCTTTTCTTTTCCAGGTTGAAATACTTATTGATAGTATTTTTGTTATATATTTTTATGTTCACTGTAAAATATTGTACACATAATTATGTTTTTTTTCAAGAAAAATATAGTAGCTTAGTTTTACTAACAATATTATATTATATATATAATATATATTATAGAATAATGCAAAAATCTGGTTCAATGTAGTCTATTTGAAATGAAGAATTCTGTAATTAATTTAATTGTATTTCTTAGTAGTATATATGTTTAGTAATTAATTGTTAATTATTGATTTTTTCAAAAATAGGCCCTAGTTATTAAAAGTTTAAAGAAAGTCTGTTTGTATTGTATTATACCCAGATCCCAAACAAACCTATAGTTCTTAATATCTCTGTACGTTGCAAATGTTGGGAATCATCAAAGAAATTCTCACTTGTCAACAGCAATACGAAAGAGTTGTGGAACCAAGTTCTAGAATTTTTAACCTTGATACCCTTCTTCTTCCAAGGCCTCTTTCTCCGAAGATCTTCCTCTGCAAAAAACAAAGAAGCAAGGCATATCTTTGATAGTTGTCAAAACATCCGGATCCTTTCCCAACGTTCGTAGAACTTCAGCGTTGGTCACACGTACTGTCCAGGGAATTTTAAGAATTCTTCGACACAATTACACCTTGAATGCACTCAATTTCTTTGTGATGGTCTTGTTTAAGGTCCGAGACTCTACCGCATAAAAGAGGTGACATGTCCGCCTATAAGATGTTACGGACATGTCCTATACTACTTTAAACATTGCTCCTGGAGTCTCCTGGAACTATCAAAGATATGCCTTGATTCTTTGTATTTTGTAGGAGAAGATCTTCGGAGAAAGCGGCTCCAGATGAAAAAGGATAGCATGGTTAAAAAATCTTAGGATTTCTTGGTTCAACAAAAAAAAGGACAGAGAAGACGTAGCATTGCTGCAGGAGCCTACCTTTAAAATCAAAATCCGATTCGATATGTATCATCCTTTCCGATACGGATATTTTTTCTTGTACGCTGTTCCAGTCTTTATCTAGTATTATGCCCAGGTAGTTGTAGAGGGTCACTTTTTCAATTTCACTTTGCTTAATATGCAATAGGCAACTTCCCGCGACATTTTGCTTACTAAATTATCACGAGTTTGGTTTTGTTAACATTAATATCCAAGCCGTATTGTTTGCTGTGGTCAGCTATTTTATCAATCGGAAATTGCAGGTCTTCTAAGTCGTTGATAAAAATAATGGAATTATCTGCATGTCTGATGTTGCTCAGATGATATCCGTTATCAGAATACCTTTGCCTATCCAGTCCTCGGCTTTACTGAAACCTATAGCGTAAGTGTTACAATATTCATTTCCTATCTTTACTAATATTATAAAGACAAAGCGTGTGTTTCTTGCAGGCTAATTTCCAAAACTACTGACTGGATTTTCATTAAATTTTGACAGCTTATTCGTATTTATAGTCGCAGCAACATTTTTTTTTTAATTCTCAAAAATGATAACCCTAAGGGCCCTAATGAAGATTTTCTTAAATACATACATATATATATGTATATATGTATGTGTGTGTGTGTGTGTTTGTGTGGGTGGGTGGGTGTGTGTCTGTACATATGAGTACGTATTGCTGTTGAAGTAGACGAAGAGGATGATGACGAGAGTCGTACGCGGGGAAATTATCAAAACGTCGTTGTGTGTGTGTGGTGTACTATTGTTGATGACAGACATACACATGAAGACTAGCTGAGGGATTTTTTCAAAACGTGGTGTGTGTGTGTGTGTGTGTGTGTGTGTGTGTGTGTGTGTGTGTGTGTGCGTGTGTGTGTGCGTGTGTGTGTGTGTGCACGTTAGAGTATACAGTCAATCTAGCAGCTACACAATTTCTGTTACATATTAATTTAAAAAATAAATATTATTATTTATTAAAGTTAAAGTTAAAAAGTTAAAGTTATTAAAGTTAAAAAAAAAAAAAAAAAAAAAAAAAAAAAAAAAAAATATTTATTTAAAAAAAAAAAACATTGCTTACACGCTTACACATATTTTGCGTGCGAAGCCGCGCGGGGTATGCTTGTAATTTATATATAGCACAAAAGAATTTATGAAACATTATCTGTAGAATCGGAATATAATTAATTAATCCAAAGTTTCGGAACATTCTGCGTTTTATGTAAAATTACAAAATGTAATAACTTTAAACTTATCGTTGTCTGAATGGTAGCTGTATTTTAAATAAATAATAAAATAAGTTAAATATAAATACTTAATTAAAAACAGATTATACATTAAGCTATTGTGGATGTATACAGAATATGGTGAGAAGAGTGACTTAAATTTGTAAGAGATGTGCTAGTATAATTGTGATAAAGAGTTAAATATAGAAGCTTTTGTTAATTTTAAGTTGCACATATTCACTGAGTGTAAATCCAGTTTTAATGGTAACGTAAGTTATTAAGTTCTTAATAAGTTTTAAGATATTTAAGTTAATGTTAATATTAAGTAGAGTCTGGTATATGAAATAGTGTTTACTCTAGTTGGTAAAGCACCGCGTTGACTATTCGGGGAAGCAGTTTCCTTTGTATTAAATTTAAATTACTAAAATTGTACTTTTGAGTTATTACCGTACCAAGTTAGAGTAAAACTAAACTAACGGTCGTTTCACTAAGTAAGCGACCGTATCATCGAAAAGGTAGAAAAATTGCAGCGGTAAATTTCATATATCCTTACGTGTCAGTTGGTTACACTATATTTAAAGTTAACAGATTTTAACTATTTAAATGTCATTCTTTTGCAACAGTGCTATTCCAGTAACTATTAGCCAGTTGGGTAGGTTGATTTCCGCCACCTCGTACATTAGAAATTGTTGTAAATGCATTATAGTTTTTGGAAAAATTGTGTAGAGTACTATAGAAATAAGCCTAATTGTTAAAAAATACGGAAATAAAGTTTAATTATTATATTATTTTACTCTTGTGACAATTATGTAGTTCATAGAACGATATAGTTCCAAAGACGAGCGAATGTTTATTTTTTATTCTTATTTCGCTTTTAAATCTTACGAACGAGTTTGTTTTTTAACCCTAATATGATGTACGTTGCAATCTGTTCAATTTAAGAACAATCAATTTAAAACCCCATGATTCAATGATTTCAGGATGTGTATGAAATGTGAATGAAGTGTAGTTTTTACGGACTCAGGGCGACCATTCCAGTGAGAATATGGTTGAATTAATCAAAATGAAAGTACTTTAATGGTATACTTGGAACCATCAAATGTTACACCGGTAACTTCTGTCTATATATATATATTCTATGGAAAACTTATTTGTTAATTGTTTTCTCTTAAAAATACCTACTAATATTTTGTCTTACCTACAACCTACTATTAATTTTTTTTTCTTTTTGGTTGTCGACAACCCCTTGAACTTTTTTTTAAAAATATGCTAGTACGATAATAATCATGATAATATATGTTTTTATTATTTATTAATATTTTTTAGGGGTGCACCTTTTCCTAAAATTTTGGTAAATATTTTATAAATTTATTCTCGTGTGGAATTTACCACTAAAACCCTATTTATATACATGTATATATTAATTATTAATAATGAAATTAATGATTTTTTTTAATATTAGAATTTTATTTTGTGCAACTATTACTCTTGTTGATTTATATTTTTCACCGTCACAACCACATTTCAACGCTTTCTTTTTTTACCTACTTTTTTATGTGTTTTTTATTTGTTTGCCTAGGTTGGTGCTTTTTGTTTGTTTATTTATTCACAAGAGGCGTTACAATACTAGGATTCGACCACGGAACCTCCGTTTCCGAAATCAGCTGTTAAACTGCTGCTCGCGGTGACTACTTTACCAATTCCCAATTTTACTATTTCGAATGGGTCGCCAATCTTGATTTCGTTAAATAAATTTTGTAAAACTGGAAATTGTACAACATCGTAAAAGTACAAGACGACCATTAGTGATAACTGAGCACATGTCACTAGTGCTCCATTATTAAGACTTAGATTTAATATATTTTTTTACATTCCTAGAAAACGAACGTTGTACCATAAAAATTCTCCAGTAAATAAAATGCTAACACTTTATAATAAAAATGTAACAATATAATTGATCCTTTTTGTGACAATCAGTCATCTTTTACAAAAAAGTGTGTTTAGTACTTAAATAAATAACAATATTGTACAATATATTACAATTTATAAGAGACTTTACGATAAATTGGTTAGTACTAGTAGTATTGACCTTTTTTGACAATCAGTTAAGTTATAAAAAAATGTATTCAGTTATTCCTAAATTCGAATTTTTTGTTCCACGGCTTCTGTTCTGATATTTTTTCTCTCTTCTTTTTTTCTTTTATTTTCTTTTCTTTTTTCTTTTTATCTTTAATCTTTTTTTTCTATTCTTTCTAAATATACTGTAATTTATTTGTAAGTGTATACAGTAAATGCTTCGTTTAAATTTTTATGTTTGTTTGTGTGTAATACGTATATTCAATTTTACACCATTATATTATTACATAATTATATTTCCATACTATCATATTAAAATATTATATTCATCAAGTTCATATATTATATTCATCATATTCATATATGTTATAATGATCACATTCATATATTGTGTTGTAGGTTATGAAGTTGAAGCATCATTATTGTATATATTATAAACTTGTTGAATTATGATTGTATGTGTTATATGTGTTTCAAGAAAGCAGTATTGGGTTTTACCTGTTGCTCTCATATGTAATACTTTCTTAAATAAATAAATAAACAGTGGAAAACCGAGCCAACAAGTTTGAAGTAGCGTGCAGACTGACGTCTCAGATATACAATAAAAAATCCATCTCCAAAAATGCAAAAATAAGACATTATCATACAGTGATTCGACCGGAAGTTCTCTACGCATCAGAATGCCTCGCACTTAGACAGAAGGCTCCATTAGAAAAACTAATCCGTAAAGAAAGAAGGATCATCCGCAAGATTTTAGGGCCCAAATACAAAGAAGGAGAATATAGACTCCGCAGAAATGAAGAAGTCTACCAACACACAGAAAAAATCACATCCATCATGAAGAAACGAAGAATTGCTTTCTACGCACACACAGTGAGAATGAACGAGCATAGGCTCTCAAAACAAATCCTGAACTACAAAGAAAAATTGAAAAATCCCGATGGATGGCTCAAAGAGATAAAAACAGACTGCAACAAACTCCAAATAACGGAGACGGACATCATACAAAGAACACCTCTCAGACATAAACTCAAACTAGTGCTCCAGGAAGAGGACAGTAAAAGATCAAGACCTAAATGGTCGGAAGAACGAAAACGTGACTTTTCCAAGAAAATGAAAGAGTACTGGGCGAAGAGGAAAGCACAGAAGAAAAACTGAGAAATCGCGGTCCTTTGTAGGCCATAACGTAAATAATAATAATAATAATAATAAACAGTGGAAGTCTGGAGGATGTAGAAGAACGTTTGACTCGCTCTCCTTGACGTTTCTTGAAGTTCCTCATCATTTTTTCTGCCCACCTAGCCTCTACTACAGTTTAAGAAAAAGATGTGTGCATGTTACTCGGAACCAACACCGTAGTTTATGAAATAAATACAATGACAAACAGTAAAGAAAATACAAAATTATGATTATCAAAACTTAAAAGAACCAGAGAATGAGAAACTATTACAAAAAGTGCCGTTAATAAAATACACACGCTGAGAATTTTTAATTTTGTACAAATAAATTTTAAAAAACAAACAGAACAAAAGTAAATAAGAAGTATATAATGCTATCAAAACAATAGATATAACAGCTAAAAATTATAGAAAAAATACACAAAAATGTGAAAAATCATAACAGTTTTTATTAGTTTACTTTTATTTAAAGTCGTATCAACATCTTGCTCATTAACGACTACTCCGAGTTAAGAAACGGTGGATATAAACGTGCTTCAATTTTCTATACCCTAAATGGGAATCGACCGGGGAACTCTGCATTGCAGTGTATCATGCTAACCATTTAACCATTGAGACGGCCAGAAAAATTTTGAATTATTAATAAAATATTATAATTTAATGGATGTAAGTTCTGGTTCTATCGTTTTATACAGTTTATTAAAATTTCTTTTTATCTATAACTGTTTCATTTTAAAAAAAGAGCGCAATTTTATCTTTGAAATATGCTGACACCTGATGTACATACATATGAATTTGAACAGTGACATTCCGTGTTTTATGGCTTCAACTAATTAACGTACAACGTTTTTAGTACCCGGTGTTACTTAAGAATTCAGAGAAATACTTTTGATCAGCTAACTGAAAGGATTAGTTCAAAAACATGATGTGTATTTTATGAGGTTTTGAATAGCTGTATAAACTTAAACAAACAGAATGTTTCTTGATATTTATTATTTATGCTACACTGAAAATATGAGTGCCAAATTTATGAATGTATATCAGCCATTCCGGTTGTAATCTGCCCAGCAACAGTTCTATGAATCATTAAAAATGACCTGTGGAAATGTAACGAAACGTAACGCAATGACTTAAAAATTCCATAAACGTCATTGACATCATCAAACAGTATCGCTAACGATTTCATTGAAAAACTGTGAAATACAAAAATGACTGAAAAAAATTATACTTTCTACACGTTGGCAAGTAGCAAGGGAGGTTTCAGAGGCTGCAATCCCCTCCCCAGAAAGGAAAATAATCATTTTGTACCAAAAAAATAAAAACAAACAAGGGGGTTGTGAGCTTCAACACCCTAATCCCACCCGCCGAATGGTAAATTTAAACTTCATACTAGTTTTTTGTTTTTTTTATTTAATATTCACGTAGGTAATAATTTTAACTATGATACCAACAACGTAACAATAATTGCGCCAAAAATTCGCTTTTTATTTTGATTAAATGTACAGTTCCTGCATAGATTTTACAATACTGTATGAATCTAAGCTTTCTGCAGCTGCGGGATGAAGGGGACAGACGAAGTACCAAACTGCTGTTACGTCATAACACTGCACTAATCATCTCATTGCTCTTCGTTGAGCAGTAGGCTGCCTAGTGCGGTGACATACGTGGGTGTTGTTTTGACTATTCGCTGTAGACGGCGACACAGAATATATGTAGTTTGGGTAGTACCCTTGACTACTACAAACATAATACAAGTAAAACGTTACTATTTCTAACGCAATCTCTCACAGTAGTAGTGACGTAATGCATACATTTCAGCTGCACAAAGCTTGGAAACGGGCAGTAAATTATGGTTAAAAAATATAAAAAAATTTTAGCCGCCTCCGTAGCGTAGTGGTTAGCGCATTGGCCTGCCACGCGGAGGTCCCGGGTTCGATTCCCGGCGAGGGTCTGAAAATTTTCACAAGTCAAATCCCAAAGTTAATGTTACACAATCCACCGTAGTCGCTAATGACCAAGTTGTTGATGCGACTCTAAATAAAAAAATAAAAAAAAATAAAAAAAATTTTTCTTTAGTTTTAGAAAGCTTTATTAGAGTGTCACTCCAGCTGAACTATTAATGATGAAGCATTTGCGTGACCGTGCTTAATTCAAACGCCCTATGTGTTTGAAACAGAAGACAGTGGACCAATTATTTGTTGAGAAATAATGTGAAAAGTTATTTACATATTTTTTAATGTCTTTTAAACAATTCTATATAATTTTGTTTAAAAATGAGTTTTTATCGTAATAAACGGGAAGTCTACTTATTTAAGAATTTTCTTTACTTATTACCCGTATTACCCGGATTTTCGATTTTCCGGATTTTCTTTGGTCCCAGTTAGTCTGGATAAACGAAGTTGTACTGTATAGTTATAGTATACTATTAGTTCTCAGACGCTGGTTAATTTCCAGTGATGCATTAAAAATTGTTGGTAAAGGGAGTAGTTTATTTACACAGTTCTGCTACGCAGTCCCCATCGATATAAGACCTTATTCCGATGACTGTACTGTAGGCTTGTCACGTAAAAATAACATCGGTATGTCAATGCGAGTCTGAATCCTCACCCCCAAAACTCGAGCGTCGCCAAAGCTGCTGTTACCACCACTTTTAACTGGTCACCGCAGAGAGAGTTTTTTCGAGACACCACTACCGATCTCTAACAATAATAATTTTTCCATCAGTTTTTTTATCATTTCATTTCTATCACAGACGCAAGTAATCTCTCTGATCAATTTCAGAAAAACCTGCGGTTAATTTTACTGTAACTCTAATTAAAATTTACGATATTTCTTGAATCGAAATTCGAAAATTAGGATAATTTTCCTCTCTATGACAAATGTATTTTTCTGATACAATTTTGTTCAACTCTAACTCAATTAAATGTCAGAAATCGTGAAGAATGGAAGAGATATTTTAATTAAAAAGTAAACTTCATACAGATACTACGAAATCCTGTTTTTAATATCATAAACCATTCAGAGAGAGCTTGTTTAAAATTAACCTCACTTTTTAAACCTTAAACGTAGGTAATAAATAAAAAAATCTGGTGTAAAAATCACATGATTTTCTCTTATCAATGTAAATATTTTTTTTTAAATAACCTATGTTTAATCATTAGTAAACAATGTAAAATAAAAGCAATCTAATTTTAATATTGAGTGAATGACGAAAATGGATATTAAACTCCGTTCAACTTAAAAATACGAAAAAATCACTAATTTTAACGTTAAACTATGTAGAAGAAAATTCTTAGAATAAAAGTTGAAGATATTTTGTATTTCATATAATTTTGATTATGTATACTTTTGTCGTGAAATGTAGTAGGCTATACACTAAGGCCGCAATCATAAAACAATCGCATTTTTTACAGATTTTAATGAGCAAAATACAGAAAATCACTAATCGATGCTAAACTAAACATTGTAGAATTAAATTGGAGGTTGAGAATGAATTAGTATTTTAGTAAAATTTATTAATTTGTCGATACCAATATTTTTCCTTTTTCGATACCAAGAAGGCAAAATTGATTCCAATTAAGAAAATTAGTTCAATTAATAAAATAAAACTTTTTAATTAAATTCAAAATCTGTTTCCGTGTTCCTACCAACGATAGTTAGGTGGTATGCAAAAGACAAACAGTTTATCTTTATACAGTTATATTTTAATCCTCCAATGTGTACTTGGATGAACAATCCGTTATTGACTAAAGTCTGTCTACCCAAAGAGTACTCCGACAGTAGGCAACCAGCAATACAAGTGAGCATGCGTATTAAATAAAAAATACGCACAGTATGATCAAAAACAAATTCCATACTGCCTGGCTAATTCGTTCGTTGTAAGGTTAATATAAACACGTTCAATTCATTTTTTAGAAAATGTTTCATAAATCGAACATTTGTTTACCATTAATGACTAAAACTTTTACTAGGTATTGTTATTCTTCTTTTCCTATTGTTACTCTTACATTTTTATTTTTCGTGACATTATTTACTATTACTAGATTATTATTTACGAGTATGTATTAAGTTTTTATTATAGATTCAGTTTTACTTTTGGTCACAAGTAATATAACAGACTAATGCGCTTGGATTATAAGAGAACAGTAAATGATTCCGGTCGTTCGTTTGTTTATCATTTCAGGTTGTTTATTTCATACTATTTAAATTGATGTCTGTGACTTGCTTAATTCAAGTGTTTGCACTTGCCCATGTTTAACTCATTTTTAGTTTCGTCAGTTATCTTTTGGTATTGTATCGGTTCGTTTCGATTTTCATCGTACACTGAAGTTGAAAATGTTTGTAAGCTGTGTTTTATTAGCATGTGTGATAGTGAATGCGTTGAGTTTTTGAAAAAAAAGCGGTAAACCGTTAAAAAGTAAGAAAAAAATGGTTCTAAATGTCTTTAATTCCCTTAGTAAAAACAAAAATTGCTTTGTTAAATGTAATGGTTAAAAAACATAACGGAGTCGCTTTATGAAACTACAATAATTACAAGTAATTTGAGCGATATAATCAAAAACTTTTAAAAGATAATGTTTATTTTAGCTGGATGTAGATATTTTTATGGTGGATTGTAGTGTAAGATAATTTGGTCAGGCGGAGAGGTGGATATGCGCCAACTAGTGTAAAACTTTTTTTTACAACGTATAGGCGCTTGCCTCGAGCGGAGTACTCTTACAGTAGATTGACTATAGCTACATTGTAAATAAATATATAATGGAATAAAAGAAATTTCATATATTCAGAATTGACGATTGTTAATATTTAACATACCTTTAATGAGACGACGCGTCTCATAGCTGGTGGCAATTTTTAAAAAGGATTAACCTATCTTTGTCTTATGGCGAAAACTATAAGTGATTTTTTTATCTACTCTTTACATCTACTCCGGTTTTGAGTCGCTTCCAGTCGATACTGGAACTTCAAACCCAATTATTTCTGTATTTACTCTTAAAGAGGAATCGAATGACTATTTCTGTTTCCTAATACCGACTTTGATTTCTTGACCTCCGGTTTTGGGCTACCCGGAATTTCAAGCCCGATTATTTCTGTATAATACGTGTGGCTATTAAATAACGAGACTGACGTTGTAAAAAAATTTATTTTTATTTTCTACATAACCACTTATTGTCACCTTCAATATACACTCGTTGTCTATCCCTACAACGCTCCATGTGAATTTTCCATTGTTGAAAACACTGCTGGAAGTCATCTTCTGTCAGCTCCTTCAGGACACGTGCCGCTTTCTCTTTTACAGCTTCCACAGACTCAAATCTTGTCCCTTTTAATACAGATTTCACCTTAAGCAACAGGTAGGAAATTCCTACTTTGATTTTTTTAACTTCCGGTTTTGAACCACTTCCGGTCAAAACCGAAACTTTAATTCCAATTCACTCACTAACTTTTTGTGTAGATTACGAATCCGAAAACTATTTGTTGCTATCTCTTGTAATTTCTGACATCTGGGTGTGACAGACGGAGCAACAAAACCAAATGATAGATGGCAATTATTTTAAAAATGACCATTAACATTATTACGAATTAGTGTTATGAAACATTGAATTAATAGTCGCGTTATCATGAGAATAAAACCACGTGTTTCATTAACATGAGAAACTAATATCATTCATAATAAATACTCGTGAAACAGATTTGGATTTAATTAAACGTAAAATAATCCGCCGTATATTAACCCAGGAAACTTTTGGTTATCCCTATTTATTTATTAATTTAATTAAGATAACAATTATTTATGATTATTACTCAGCGCATTAATACGGAAAGAAAGTTACTTTAGAAAGTAATGCAAGTGGCAGTGAGAATAAGTGGTCCGTATTAGATTACTTCACTCTCAAATGTTACGACATGTACTTTTATCAGAGGAACAGCCAATGCTTCCTTGATCCCGTTACTCACGCCTACATCTGATCGATCCATAACTGTGGGCGTCTATAAACGCCACAACATGCTTTAATATTGAAGCGTTCCGGATGCATTTGTTCTTTCACCTTTCGGATTTTCATATCACAGCACTCGAACTCATAACGATTTGTTTCGCATAATTTATAAAATAGCCTACATTTACACGAGTTTTTCTTCGTTCGAGGAATAATATTTCACCAACAATGATAAAAATTTTATCAGAGGTTTAAATCAGGAAAAGTTAATATAAAAACAAATTAGAAATATTCCTTTTTTGAGAAAACATATATTTAATTTTTTTAAGTTTATTTGTTGTTTAGGTCATTAGCTGAAAGGGTGGTTTGAACCTGTAAAGGCTTTACTAAGTATAACGAGGAGTGGAGTGGTTTACAATTACCTTCCTCACTGAGTAGAAAAGTGTGCTTATCAGCATTTGAGGTCCTCTAAAAGAAGCATCTACTTCCTACCTTGTTAATGACATTTTCACTTCACTCACTACAAGGGCTGACTGTATAATGAAATTCATTACTCTTAGAGGAGATAACTCTGACTGGTAATGTAATGTTGTAATGTTTCAATCATAAAATTGGGTGACCATGTGATGAGAAAAATAACTATTTTTGTAGCCCTGGAACTAGCAGATCGAGTGCAAATCATTTAACACTCCACCTGCCTATTATGGGCATTTATTTTATTTATCAGAATTAAATCGTATTTTATGGAGTGATCATAATTAAAACCTGTGGTACTAAAAAGAGTACTTTTTGTGCTTTTGCGAATGCTTGTCCATTTATAACTCAAAAGTTTTAACTTACAAACAAAGATTTAAAACCTGAATAACAGCTACAAAATGAGTTTCTGGAGAAGAAATTTTCAGTTGACTGTTCTAGATCTAGTTAGGAATAAAGATGTTTTAAGTAAAGTAAACTGAAGTAAGACAATTTGCATCTGGTACGGCAGTCTGCGAAAAATATGGACTAGGAGAACAGGTTGCTACTAAAATTTGGCAATGAATTTTGTCTAAACGAAGATAAACTATTTAGAAAAGAGTGAAAGAATGGTGTAATACGTCTTATGAAGATAAGGGTCTAAAACATGAAGATATTAACCAAAAGCTTCTTTAAAATCATGAGGAAATTACTAAAGATTGATTTAAAAAAATGTATAAGTCCCTTTTTCATAAGAGGTTGTATTGTGTTGATTTAAACGAAAAGTATTTTTGGATTTAATCAGATACAAATCTTTTTCTTCGTATAAATAAATGTTACATTTACTTAAATGTAAATATATTTATATAGACACACAATTGTCGTACTTCGGTGTAGGCCTACATACAGGCCTTCTGTACTCTATTTTTAGACTGAAGCTTGTTCGTTTCCATGACGCTAGTTCTACCTAGTTGACTTCTTGAGTTAGCAATTAAGCTGAGAGAATAATGATTAAATACAAGACTATTGGTATTAGCAGACAAAATAATTTGTTTGAAATGTCTGTAGAAATAACTGAAAACTTCGATTACACAGAGGAAGTTTTAATCAGTATGGCTTTATTCTTGACATGAACCGCAGGGTATTTTTGCAATACGTTAATATTTTGATAAAAACGTTGTAATTTTATTGTGACGGAGGGCTTAGCCGGACAGATAATTTTTTGACAACCGTAAAACCAGAGGAAAGAAGAAGAATTATATTGAAGTTAACAACTGCGAATGAAAGAGAAAATAAGAAAACAGTAAGGACGAGTTAATAAGATGAAGATTTGTTTCCGTCTTTATACTAGTTGTATTGATATATTTTTTTAAAATCTTTATCAGATTTTTTTATTCGTTTAATTTGTTACGTACGATTTGTTTTGTGATGTTTTTTTAAAGTGATGGACTTTAGACGAAAATATCCAGTTAGGAGAAAGATAAAAGTGGATGGAGTGATTCTGGAACAGGTCAGCCACTTTGCCTATTTAAAATCTGATGTGTAATATGAAGTGGACAATGATGTACCACAAAATAATCAAATATTTAATAAGATTTGTGGTACAATACATAGAAATTTGAAAGGAAGGGCCCCAACTGGCACATTAATGAAGTTCTATAAAACAGTGGCTGTCCCAACACTGATATTCAGACTTCCTTAACCCATTTATCCGACACCTAAGGTATATTGCTTAGTGTCTTAAAAAAGGTTTTTTGCTATTTATTCTATTAAATGTGTCCGTAGAATTTTAGTCTACTTTTTCTAATCATTTTTATTAATCCCTCATTTTCCTTGTACACTTCTTCTTGGCCTCTTAGCCTATATTGTTCGTCTACTGGTCTCAGACCCATTATTTTGTGGAGGATCTTTTTCTCAGATTTCTCTGCTTCTCTTAAACCAGCCTTCCCGGTCATTCTAAAGCACTCAATCCCATAAAGACACACAGGTTTTATCACAGTATTATAATTTCAAATCTTGGCTTGTCTTAAGTGTGATTTCTTCTACCAATTACCTATCTGCGAATTTTCAATTTTTTTCCATCGACTACACCTCGAGAATAAATATTAACTGAAAAATACCCTTTTTAACCCTCATGTTGGCGGTGATTTCGTTTGGTTATTCCCACGAAATCTTTTCAGAGTAGCTGAGATGCTTTTAACCTTTTTCAATGTCAATTTTTCCTGTTGTTTCTGTTTATTGATAATCCAATCCAATTCTTTCATAGACTTCATCTTCCTCAATTTATCTAACGATTAATCAGGGGTACCCTTTACTAGCAGTAGGTACACAGGCCTATAGTTGTAAATAACAATTTTTTAAACATAATAATAACTTTATGTCTGTACAGTAAATAACAACAACAAAATATTTGTTGAAGATAACAATGATACAATGATAACATGAACGACATGAAGAAGCAGATCACATATTGATGGAGCTGCTTGGTATTTTTTTTACTAGTGGAAGTTTTAATCAGTGCATATAATTATATTACAGTCGTCTAAATTGCTTTTAAATAATATTAATGAAGTAAAAAAATGTGAAGAACAAAATGTTGTTAAGTCGGTGAAGTTAAGTGGAAACCACTACTAATGTCACAAAAAAACACTAAAATTTAAAACGTACTACATTTTATTTTATTTATAACGTGATATAAAAATGTAAAAACATTCGTAATTACCATCATTTAAATATTTAACAATTATTTAAATGAGACAAAAATTAAAACTAGTTTTATTTTAAAAGTTATTTTGTTAACTACTGTTTTAAGTAGTTAGTTCCGGATTAATTACTAAGTAGGTCATGTTACAGCTGAAACATTTATAGCATTATTTTACATTATATTCTTGCAACATTTTTTTTACAAATTAACACTATTAAATACTTACTAATTACCCAGCCAAATGTTAATTATTTATTCATTTATAAAGATAAATTTTTACGCAGTTTAATTTTCACAATAACAGGATTACTTTTTTATAGTACGACGATTAAATGTAATTAATTACTACGAATAGCCCATAGTACTTAACTAAAGTAAAATTTCCCAAAGCCGAAACAAAGGATTCGCTATGTAAAACACAAGCGTACAGTACGTGCTGAGCAATGTGTGCTGACCATAATATATCCAAAGATAAAAAGCGTAACGAACGAGAAAATTTTATGGAAATTTCAACGCATTCTAATGTAAGGATATTTTACAATTATTTTTGAATAGATGAAATGGAAAAATAAACTAGAACAAATTTTATCAACCCTTTCTAGATCTCACAATAAAAAATTTTCGTAAGTACAATAAGAACACTAAGATAGGCGCATATGTACAAAATGTCATGGCTTCATTCAATATGCTGATGACACGATCTAGTGTATTTTTGGAGCATGAACTGTTTACAGAAAAATAATGCTAGGTGGGATTTAAAAGTCCCGATGATCAACTGAAAGGCAATTAAACCAGTTACTGCACAGATAAATGCAATGTTACTAAATGAGACTTTTAAGTCCCTGTGGTCAAGAAAGGAAGTACCAAAATAAAAAAATCTTAAAATCTAGTAAAAACTACAATGTTAATAAAGCAATGTACCTTAGGTTCAAGCACCAACAGAAAATTGAGCGCATTTATCCAGGCTTATTACTCAAGAGAAGGCATGAATAATATTTTGAAAAATTAGACAAACAGTTCAGATTTTGTAGTTAGTACAGGATGGCTTGATTGTGGAAAAAGAAAGTTCTAGTAAACTACATTTTGTGTGTGATGGGCGTGTCATAGTGTTGATGGAGCGGAGGGTGACGTGACGAACACGTGAGAGAGAGAGAGAGAGACTGCATTATACTATTAGCGTATGTTAGAAGAGTGAGGAGAGCTTATTAAAGAATGTTTTAGAAATATCCCAGATTACGATTTTTCTAATTAACATAGAAATTAATTAACTACAAGTATAAAAGCTTTTGTTTTTTTGTTGTTATTGAGTGTAATAAGTAACTACAACTTCATTTAAAGCGTTTTTTTATATAGCCTAGTTTAGCGTCAATTAGTGATTAACCGTATTTTTAAGTTTAAAAAATTTGATTTTAATTTTGTGTCATTCACTCATGATTAAAATCAGGTTAAGTTTTTCATTTTATATTGTTTATTTTGATTAAAAATAGCTTATATTGTTCATTATTTACATTGGCAAGATAAAGTTTTGTGAGTGTTTCAAACCAGATTTTTTTAAAGTAATTTTAACAGCGTGGTTATCAGAAAATCCTGAAGAAGTGAAAGGTTTTAAAGGATTCAAATTTTCAGTCTGGCACGCTAATATCTGCACCACGGAGGTGGTCATTTAACCCTTTATACGTCTTTGGTAAATATACTTACCACTGGCAATAAAGTCGATTTTTTAAAAAAGAATAAGCTATGAAGTTGAACCCTATAGGCATTTTATGGTTTTATAGATTATCTCTGGTAAGTAGGTTAGCCACATTTTGAGATTAGTGCGCAGCGACCATTTACTTCATGAGTTACACGAATGTGGTAAGGATTCATACCAACGTACGCAACCGTGTTGTTTTGTTGCTACTTTTGCACATTGCTTAGAAAATTCAAGTTTTTTACGGGGAAGCAAGCATTCATGCTAATTTAAAGTTAAGATAAGTATTCTAACTATTTTTCAATTGTATAGTTCTACAAGTCGTTTTAATAAGCATTCTTACCACTTAACACTATGTGCTTCCCATTTCAATAAACGTTCCTTGGTAAGTACACTTACCAGGGCTTAACATCAACAAAAAAGAAATATCTTACTGTTCTGGCACTAGAAATATATTATTCAAGTCACTATAAAACTAAATTAAACATTTTACATGGTTGTACCTATATTTTCCCCCGTAGTACTGCCCTATAAAGGGTTAAAATTAAACTTAATACTTCAAAATTTATAATATAAAATTTCTTTTAAAAATTAATTTTTTTTAACTCAACAATGGCTAGGGGATACAAAAAATATAATATAAAAATTTGAAGCGCGTTGTAAACATAACTTTAAGAAAGTAAAGTGAAATGGAGTTTTCTTTTTGTGACAGCAATCACATAAAAATCGTAAACAAAAGCAAGGACAATCGTTTCAAATAAATGTGTACACCATGAGAAAACTGAAAGAGTAGTATAATGTAATGTGCGTTCCGTTATTGGGTGACAATGAAAAGTCAAGACCAAGTAAGTTTTAAAGAGAAGAAAGCTGTTTATTGGCCACTCTTTTCCTAACCCGATCCCGATTGTAGTTTCTTTTTGCCTGCCTTTTCAACCAATCTTCTACCACTTTCACTACTTCACACTTCACATTTCTATTTATCCTAACATGGATTTTCACTCTCAACAAATTACCGTATCTTACCGATCGGTAGAAAACAGTTAACTTTATTTTTACTTTTATTCTTTCTATTTTGATTGCCTGGTCAACCATTCATTACGTCAAATTTCATACTAAATTGGATTTAAAATACTCGTACTTCATTCATTATTTAGTAATATATAAAATATAATTTAAATATCTAATATATAAAATTCTCGTGTCACAGTGTTAGTTGCCTTACTCCTCCGAAACGGCTTAACCGATTTTGTTGAAATTTTATACGTACACTTGGTAGGTCTAAGAATAGGTTTTTATCTATTTTTTATACCCCTAAGTGATAAGGGTGGTCCACCCCAAAAAATTTTTATTTTTTATTTTTTTTTATAATGTGGCATTAAAAATACATACACTCCTAAACTTTCACCCTTCTACCATCAACCCCTACTTTTTATAGCAATATGGAATATTAGTAATTTAATAATTTACTACTCTCGGCGGTCGATAACTGATCAGTTGTCACTCGATCAGTTATTCCCGCCAGGCGTCTACCGGTGTCACTCTCACTTCGTAAACAGTGCACAGAGTAGGGATGAGAACGAAGCCGGTCTGTCTCACACAATAAGCTTTCTCTCCGGCAAAACAACGTTTGCCGGGTCAGCTCGTTATATTTTTTTTTGACAGTTAAGAATTATTTAAAAACATTGTAACAAAAACTTTCATTAAATGTGCTAAAAAATGTTGGATATGTTGAAGAAGACAATATTTAGCAGGGTTTCTTCCGTGAAATCGTTTGGTTATAAGTGATAAAGGGTTTCTTCTTGAGTCCTCACGATGTACAACTTTTAATTAATACAATACAAAAAATATTTAATGAATATTACAATCAATTTAGTACAAAAATATCTTTCGTGTAATAAAATAAAATTTTGTAATAAAAGTCCAGACTTGTGAACCGGCTGATCAACCATTTTTGGAATAAGGTGTCGAGACCTAGATGGCTGAAGGATGTACAGCGGGATATGGAGAAACTTGGAATCACTTAACAAGACCTGCTAACAAAATCAGCTAAGTACAACCAACTAGTCAAGACTAATATGGTACCATTCGAACCAAAAACCAAAAGAGTGTACAACAGTGCGTTTACCGACGAAGACCGGAAACAGAGATCGGAACGTTTTAAGAAAATGTGGGCCACTAAGGAATCCACGCTTAGGAGAGCACGCTTTCCAAAGAAACCCAACACTGGAACAGTCCTAAACTTGAACTAGAGTGATCCTATGAGATCCCAAAAGTAAAAAAATAAATAAAAATAAAAAAATAAAATATACTATCTTTGTAGATTTTTAGGTTTTTTGTCTTGGCCGCTTCTCGGCTAGGACGATTTTCCTCCTAATACACAAAAACTTTCATTAAATGTGTTGAAAATGTTGGATATAATGTTGAAGAAGACAAGACTCAGCAGGGTTGCTTCCGTGTAATCGTTTGGTTTTAAGTGATAAAGGGTTTCCCCTTAAGTCCTCACGATGTACAACTTTTAATTAATACTATTCATAAAATATTTAATGAATATTACAATCAATTTAGTACAAAAATATTTTTCGTGTAATAAAATAAAATCTACTTATATTTTTACATTTTTAGATTTTTTTCTGTCTTGGCCGCTTCTCGGCTCAGACGATTTTCCGCCTTAGACGCTAATTTCTGTCGAACATATGAAAATCGTATAAAGCGGTTTATACTGTAGGCCTACTTAACTAATAATAAAAGATAGCCATTCACAATTAAATAATAAATCGACTCATACCTACAACCAATCAATTCAATGGTATAAAATATTTCCCGTACACAGACCTGTTTTCCAATATGCATGTGTTACGGTGTACAAATACTAACACTTACTATTCACAGTACTATAAAACGCAAAAGACGTTTACTTTAGAGGAATCGCGTTGTATGCTGTAAAATTATTTTTGGGTTTTCTGTCCCCCATCCATCATTCTGTTCCCATCGTTATTGTAACATTATGTCTTTTAACTTTTCCACTAATGTAAAAATTACATTCATCACTGAAAAATAGGCGATTAAAGAATGCGTCGTCATTTTCAACACAATGTTGCATCTCCAAACAAAAGTTTTTACGTACGACTTATCACCGGTATTTAAACTTTGTACAAACTGCAATTTATAAGGTGTCATTTTCAAACGTTTCCGCAGAATTTTCCACACAGTCGGTTGAGGAATTTGCAATTATAAACTTGTTGATCTAGTTGATTTTCCTGGACTTCGTACATAAACGTCACGAACACTATCAATTCGTTCTTCTGTAACAGAAGGCTTCCAGTACTCTTCCTTTTACACAGACATCCACCGTTTTCAAAATGTTTATACCAGTTATAGATTGATTGCCTTATTGGTGATGTTTTACCGTATCTGTTCTGAAATGACGTTGCACAAACGTAACCGAGTTTGTTTTGGCTAATTCAAGAACACAATAAGCTTTCTCCACTTGAGTAGCGGCCATTTTGCTAGACTGGTCGTTGTAACAGCAGCCAACAACCAAATGCTAGCGACGGTTGTACCAACATAAACTTTAAAAAACTCACTACAAACCTATATCATTTACTATATTCAAATACACTAGATTGATGTTTAATAAGCTGTCGAAAGTGTCTATTTCATTTATAATCATTCTGTATAATCGTGCTGTATCGCAGTCGAGTTACTACAAAACTGAATCAATGGAGAGTTTGTTTCTTTTATACAAACCAATCAGATAATTTCGAACGTAATAAGAAATCATTGAGGATAAAGCATTCCTGATAACACAATAAAAAGCCAAAAAGAAATCCTTTCTAATTTGTTCTGTTATTTGGCCGCCCAAGTTTAAAACGCGATATAAAAGGTTTGTTTTAATTAATAGTATCTTCACTTGAGAAATAATAGCCAAGTAAGTTAGAGTTAGTTTAAACTCCCAATGACCGCATTGAAAGCAATAATCCAAATAAAATTAACTTTCCTTTAGGCCTGTAGGATTTTAGCATCAAAGGATGCCCTTTAAAATCCTTTGAACTGGAAGGAGAAAGATAGAGAGATGAATTTCTAAAAAGCTTTGTTCAAACTAAATGAAAAAAATTAAGGTAAAATCTATCTGGGTTTCGATTAATATGCCATCAGCTCAACAAGTGGGCAATGAAATTTCGATTCAAATCTTTTTTCCTTCTTTTTAGTAAAGTTAAACGTGTCCGCAGGAAAAGGGACCTTAACTTATCCGAGCTTTTACAGGAAACGCAGAATAAAGGGTACGATAGTAGGCGTAGAGGTTATGGGATACTTTCTGCATTGTGCGTACGCGTTTGTGAATGTATTATAAACGTATGTACACCTACAATAGAACGACGTTGTGTTAAACAATAGACTTTTAAACGCAAACCCGACCATATTTACTTGTGGCATTGTAAGTAAAAACCAATTTTTTATATTATATTTTTTTACACTCACGTGCACTTTTGTGTACTATTTCTAACCAAAACATAGGCCCCAATTCACAAATGAAAATGAAATAAAATGTACTTATTCTGTTGTACGCTGGGGAAATTATATTTCTAAAACCAAATTCATAAAAGTTTTATTTTATTTAACAACACAACAATCGTCACAGAGTACAATAAAGTACCTAATTCAGCAAGAAATAAAAAGTTTCGATCTCCTTAAGGAATTTAAAAAGCTTATTTTTATCATAATTTTTTGTTATGAATTTTAATATACATCTATTTATAGCTTTGACTTTTTTATTTTTACCTTCACTAAATAATTATTTTTGGGGCGGATTTGCGGAAGCCCGACCGATATACACACTTGATAACTGTTTTAATAATTTATTATTAACATTAGTGATTTAGCTACAAGGAACGTCGCAACTATGCGACGTTTAAAGCAGAAATAGAGTAGAGACCTCTTGGTCTGAATAACGGACAATACCCGAAGTTTTAAACGGAGGATGTACCACTGGGTACCTGTTCTCCTTTAAGTGAAATTCCGTACCACCATTTGAATATCATACAAGGTGTGGCTATTAAATAATGAGACTGAAGTTGTAATAAATTTTATTTTATTTTACACATAATCACTTATTGTAAACTTGAGTTGACACTCCTTCTCTATCCCTACAACGCTCCATGCGAATTTCGATTGTTGGAAACAGTGCTTCTTCCAACATTGTTGGAAGTCATCTTCTGTTTGAAATGAAGCTGGAAAATTGTTTGTACTGACACTTTGTACGCGCTTGAAAATTACCCAAATTTTTGAAAACTATAATAACATGTGATGAAACGTGGTTTTTTACTTACGATCCGGAAACGAAGCGCCAATACATGGACTGGAAGAGCCAAACTTCACCGAGAGCCAAAAAAAGCTTGAATGAGCAAGTCAAAATTTAAAGCAATGATGATTGTTTTTTTTTATATCCATGGGATTGTGTACCTTCACTGGGTTCCTGAAGATCAAACAATTAATCAATATTACTACCTTGAGGTACTTTCTAAACTACGTCAAAGAGTAAGGAATAAACGCCCCGAAATATGGAAGAACAAATCATGGGTTCTCCACCATGAGAATGCGCTAGCTCATTCCGCGTTATCTGTCAAGAGGTTCCTAGCCAAGTACAGCATCTCATTGTGAGAACATCAACCTTATTCACCAGATCTTGCACGATGTGACTTTTACTTGCTCCCTAAGGTAAAATCTGCATTAAAAGGGGCAAGGTTTGAGTCTGTGGAAGCTGTCAAAGAGAAAGCGGCACGTGTCGTGAAGGAGCTGACAGAAGATCATTTCCAGCACTGTTTCCAACAACGGGAAATTCGCATGGAGCGTTGTAGGGATAGAGAAGGAGTGTATATTGATGGTGACAATAAGTGATTATGTGTAAAATAAAAAATAAATTGTACAACGTCAGTCTCGTTATTTAATAGCCACACCTCGTATATGGAAGTTGTGCAGCGCAATGTACCGTAATAAAAATTGAAGATCAAAAAAAACGTTTAAGGAAGTTTGTTTATTATTTATCCCGAACAAACCCATGCTTAGGTGTTACAATATCATTCGCTGGTGTACCATATAATGCTAAAAGCGTAGTTACTACAATCTAGCATTAAAATCCGTATGAAAGTAACTATCTTTACTAGGATTTGAACCACGGAACCTTCGTCTCCGAATATAGCTGTTAAAGAACTGGCTCGCAATGACGACTTTACCTCAAGATCAACCCGATGGATTACGCTAGGTCCTATGTATAAACCCACTAAAAATTAATAATAAAATAAATCACGACAAATTGAATGAAACAATGACGTTATAGCAATCCAAAATAATGTCATCTTAAATTTACAGTTTTTGATTGTTACAAGAAAATATTTTTCTTTTAACAGCCCAGCAATAACGAAATTATAATAGCGTATTAAAATTAAATTTGTCTTTTATTGAAGAAAGAAAACAAATACCATTTGGCTGACGTTAAGCTCATAAGAAATGTACGTATTATTTTATATGGTGATCGTGTACACTTCAAAAATGTCACCACATTTTATTTTTATTGCCATCAAATTGGAATTACTGCTCTTCAACTCTATCATTTGCTACTCGTATCGTCTGCCATGTTCAGTTTTTATTTATTTTTTATACACTTTATTTTATTTTCTATGATTCACTTAACCTAAATCTCTTTTCCTAACCTATATTGTATCTATAAGTACGTTTTCATTTTTTATAAAATAATTTGGTGTGAGGTTTTCTTACTTCTTTATATTACTTTATGTTTAGATCATTAGCCGAAAGGCTGTTTTGAACCTTTAGAGATTTTACTAAGTAAAACGAGAAGTAAGGTGGTTTACCTATGCCTTTCTCTCTAAGTGGAAACGTACGCTAATCAGCATGCCAGACCCTATGAAAAACACATATTTTCCACTTTACAAATGACACCTTCACTTCATTCACCACAGGGTCTGGCTGTATAATAAAATTCATTACTTTCTGGTAATTCTGATTAGTGTCTTTTACACCTCTACCTCTTCTGTTCTTAAATAATTCAGTCAATTGGCTGACCATGTGATAAGAAACAGAACTATTTGTTTTAGCCCTGCAACGACCAGATTAAGTGTAAACAATTTGACACTCCACTTGTCTGTTATGGGTAATATTACTTTAAAGGACCAATTTTGTTACTATAATCATTCTAAATTTAATAAAAAGATATGCATGGTCACCCACGTGTTTTATAACAAGTGTTTCAAAAAGGACATAACCGTAACAATAACAAGGTGCAAGTAACGCACAGTTATTTCACATTAATGTCAGATTAATGAATTAACATATTATTCTTATTGGTGCTATATCATAATATGTTATTGTTTATTACATCTGTAGCCAACCTATTGTTCTAATTATATTTCTTAATTCAGCGAGTTTATGATTTTTGCAAATATGAGACCTAGCGCAATCGATTTGTAGACTCTGAAAACCCTTACAGATAAATTTTAAGGAAAATATTTAGAGCCCTTTTCGAGAACAGTTAGACATACAAACATACACACGCCAAGTTGTCCTATATTAAAGTAGTTTATGTTATCGCCCACTAATATTAAACTCTTTGGATAAGATGGTACATACAAAACGTAACAAATATATCTATAAAGACATAAGACTTAACTCAGTAAGACAAGATATTACATAATTTAGCTGAACGTACGAACAAAGACTAAACGGACATCCGAATCATTTCGCGAGTAACTTATTGGACAACAATGACGACTTTTCCAAGACTTAACAGATACAATGAACTGGAATTAAGTAACAGATTTGAACTCTATGGTTTTTTTTATTTTAATGTATATATAGGCGATACATTTTTTTAATTTAAATTTTGAATCATTTTAAAATTAATTAATTTTAAAAATTAATTGTAAAGTTATCTGTAACAATTATTAGGTATTATTGTATAATGTTGTACATTTTTCTTTTCTGTGTTAACCTTATTACTTATTGTTCTTGTTTCATTATAACAAAACAGATTGTAATTTTGTTTATTTGATAAAAAAATGGTATAATTTGTTAATTACATCACTGGGTTGTAATTTTTTCATGTGTCAAATTTAATTAATAAATTACATTTATTGTTATACAACAGATTATGTATCGAAAAACGTTATATGAAAAGAAAGTGAACATTATATTTTAAAAATTCTACAAATTTAATCCGAATCAATGAGAGCTGAATAATCAAGGATTTACTATATATCGAACTATACGTTGGACCAATACAATGCAACGAAACACAAGAAAAAACTGAGACTTTTTCTTTATTTCTGGTAGGTAAACAACCAGAGGGGTGTTAGGGGTTACATTTTAAATGTTTACCATTTATCATAATTATTTTTGGGCTAATAATTTTTTTGTGTGTGTTACAGACAATTGTAATGTATCCAAGGCCTAACGTAATCACGTGCACTGCACGTGTTTGGCTGAGAGAAATTGGTTTCTCATTAACTTATGGAGCCCTCATGCTCAAAACTTGGAGGTAAGTTCAATTATTTCATTATTGCATCATATAAATCATTATATCATTGAAACCCATAAATAATAATTAAACTATAAGGGGTTTCCATCAATACTGAATCGTACAATTGGTGATTTCATTCGTAAATAATCACATAACCGCATGCGCGAACACAGACAAAGACCCAAACATCCATTTATATACATGTGACAGGAGAACGTACAAACCAAAGTTTATATCAAAATTACAAAACAAAACAACCAGGTTACACTAATCCACCAAATGAACTTCTATCACATCGTAGGTAGTAATAATTATCAGATCAACACAAGGTGGAGCCCGGATTTCGGATAAAATTAATTAAGGCGTTAAATTGGTTCATGAATTAATAAATCGGTAATGAACGTAATACCTAATTAATGTTAACTGTACTATAATTAACCGCACGATTCCTACTAAGTAGTAATCATCATCAACAATTTTTTTAGTTTAAAAATACAGGGTGATTCAAAATTCAATTGCAAACTCACGGAAGATGATACCTTGCTAAAAAATTGGTGTGAAAAACTCACACGACTTTCTATTGCCAAATAGAATATGAAATAATTAATAATAATAAGTAAAAATAATGAACAATATAAACCTAACAGTACTACCTGATAAAACATTAGAAATAAACAAAAAAAACATAACCTTATTTTAATGAGGAGGGAATGATGCAAAATGTAAACCAACTTTAGTTTGCTTAATACTACGAAAGATCATTCTTTCACGCTAAACTAGGTTCTGTAGAGAAAAATACTTAATTTCCTATAAATTTTATTTTATAGGTTTTTGTCATTAAATGCATAGACTACTAAAGCCAAAATCTTAAAAATCCATTTTTTACAGATTTTTATGAAAAAAGCAGAAAGTCACTTATTACCGCTAAACTAAGAGGTTTACAAAAAAATGTTTGAAAAACGTTGTAGATTTTTAAATTATCTACAACTTTAACTACAAGTATATGCACTTTTGCTCTTAAATGCATATTAAGGCCACAATCTTAAAAATACCATTTTTTCCTTCGAAAGCACAGCCTTCCCAAGAGTTTTAGCATATGGCGCCTATATTATCTTGTAGAGCATAAAAAATTTAGTAAATGAGCACTTTTTAAAAGAATCGTAGGAGCCGTTTTTGAGAAAATTGTAAAAAAGTGATAAATTACACGAATAATCTACTGCTCCCGGTTGACCAATTTTGATGGAAATGTTCGTGTCGCGTCCTCTATTTTGTACCTTAATTAAGTTTTAAGTTTCAACTCCGTGCGATTTTACGTTCTTGAAATATTATGTTCACACACACACACACACACACACACGCGCACACACCAATCGCTAAAAACGTGTTTTTGGATTCAGGGAGTCAAAAACCGTCTATATCCGTTGAAAACTCGATTTTGAAAAATCGACATGAAAACAGTACTTTCCTTCTTATACATTCGTACAGGCAAGAGAAAGTAAAAATGTAAATGTAAGTCCCTGATACGTCATGTAAAACTTATGAAGTTAATATCACAAAAGACAATATTGTTCATTTTTTTTGAGTGGTCTGCAACATCTTTTTTTAGAACTAAGTATCTAGGACAATACCTCTGTAAGCACTGTGCTCCCTAGCTAAGAAAATATTTTTGTCATTAGTAATTGTCACCAAGTAATGAATATATTTAGTTTTACTGTTTCTAGCTTAAAATTTAGAAAGTTAGTACTTTGTTTTAACTTGTAAATATTTAATTATAATGTAATTATATAATTTGCATACTTTTTTCTTTTTCTTTTCTCTGTTTAATTTATATATTGTTTATTTGTTATGTTAATAATCTGTTTTTTTTTAATTCCTAATTTATGTACGTTGCAATCTGTTCAATTGAGAACAATAAGCAACCCCACGACCCAATGAGATGAGGATGATGTGTATGACGTGTAAATGAGGTGTAGTCTTGTACAGACCCAGGCCGACCATTCCTGAGAGAGTATGGTTAATTGAACCCCAACCATCAAAGTACACCGGTAACCACTGTCTAGTATTCAAATCCGTATAAAAGTAACTACCTTTACTAGGATTTGAACAAGGAACCTTCGTCTCCGAAAATCAGCTGTTAAACAGCTGATTTTGTAATAATCTGTTTAGTGTGATAATTTATGTTTTTGTAAGGAAATGAGTTTTGTTCAATATTTTTGAAAGAAATGCTATGTATAATGTAAGATTGTTTTACTATTGATATGCTATGACTGATTGTTATATTTTCGGTTGTGTTTTATTGAGTTTACTGTATGTTCTATTATTGTAAATTTCTAACTCCTTTGCGATGGAAAATGTAAATTTCTAAGGCAAATAAATACTTTTTATAAGGACAAAGGCGCTTCGTTAGTGAGTTACGGGTAAGGGCCGTTGAATAAGGGATTCAACGGATTCTCTTAAATAAGGGATACTCTTATTCAACGGTCCTGGTTACAGATGGCGAAAGATTTCGCCTGAAATACAGTTATCCCGGTCAAATGAAGCCATAATGAAATTTTGAAGGGTTTAATTATGATGCAAAATAGGTGACATCGTATGGTTTTCTATCTAAAATGTCAAATAAAATAAGCCCTAGTACTGTGTTTCTTGCAGTCGTATTTGTACCTACTAATACATACCTAATTAATTGATGATTAAGTACCTACCTAATATTAACAAACAAATTTTTTTATTAATCTGTAATCTGTTCACATAGAGCAATGAATAAATAAGTTTACATTAAAAATTTGACGAACGAAACGATTTGAAATGAAATTTACTTAAAAATACATTGTGAAATTGTCGTTTTATTTAGTCTACTACTATTTACAAGTAAAAATTGTTTTCAGAAAAGATCAGTTGGAATTAGTCGTTGTAATAGCCAGATTTCGTCGCTGTCATCTAGTAATTGATGGCTAAAATGTTTGGATGTTGTTTGAATCTTGGTTTGTACTTTTTGGAGTATCGTGTTATTTCTTTTAATTAATAAGTATAATATAACTTTTATATAACTTTTAATATAACTTTTTAATTAATAAGTTTAATTAGTTAAATAACTAAAAATAATAATTCGTGAAAAATATTGACTGATTACATCAATTATTTTCAGAATATTAAGTTATGTAGCTGCTAGATTAAAAAAATCTGGTGTGTAAAACTCACATGACTTTCTCTTGCTAATGTAGGAATTGGACAATATAATCTATGTTTAATCACGAGTAAACAATGTAAAACTAAAACCGATCGGAAAATTCTATAGGTTCTTTAGTTTGAATAATCCGGGGCTCGGGTGATCGAGGTTTTACTGTAAGTCTATTTAAAATAAATTAAATAAATAAATAAGACAATTTCAATTTATCCAGAAAAATTTATTTTATTTCTAAATATATTTTCCCTAAACATCCTAGATGTTATTCATTAAATTTTTTACGAAAAGCCATTGTGTAAATTTAAGAAAATCATAGCCAAAAAAAATACTGCCTCAGTTATCTTGTAGTTAGTTGTATACGGAACTGCTAAGACAAAAGTTTGATGGTGGATTATGTTTGAAAAGGTTTTTCACCAACAAACCACAGAGGGAAACAAAAGGAAATCGGATATCAACGCTAAATAATGTAACGAAATATTATTAAGCCTCAATGTAAATTCAGTAGAGATAAAATTAAAGCAGAAACAATGAAATGCTGGTAGATTTTATGGATGTACGGTATACAGATTTGGAGAGCGAGTTGTAACTCATCATCAACATAATACAACGTTTACAATACAAACTGTTAAGATCTATTACTCAAGCTCCGTGGTATGTAAACATCAAAATAAGAAATAAATTAAAAATTTTTTTAACTCACCGAAAAACCTTTAAAAAGTACAAAAATAATATTGTGACATCACTAAGGTCCGTTCCGGTATCTGGGTAAAATAAATAATTAACAAACTATCGTTTAAAATTTACAAACTTATTTATTACAAACTATAAATAACAAATAATAATCTTATATAAATATCTAATTTAAATATGATAAGAGTCGTGGCTTAAACTTTGGAAAATTAAAATTAATGAAAACAAATCGCAACAAATGACGTTGACTTATAGACGACAAAACTGCCCAACCGTTTACATGAATAATATTCCGCTGCCTCACACTACTCAAACACGCTATTTAGGCTTACACTTGGACAGAAACTTACATGATAAACACACACGCCACAAACTCAAAATCTATCAACTGGCCGGCTGCATTGGCGAAGTTGGTAACGTACTCGCCTCTCATCATGCGGTCTTGGGTTCGAATCCCATTCAGGCACGGCATTTTTTCATACGTTACAAAAAATCATTTCATCATTCACCGTCTGCATTAGCAGTAATTGCAGAACAGTCGGACGTTAAACAAAAAAAAAAACAAAAAAATATCAACTGAAACGCTTACTCGATAGACGTTCTAAATTAAACATGTCACACAAATTAACAATCTACAAAACAGTATTAAGACCAATCTGGACACATGGAGTTCAACTTTGGGGATCTGTTAAACCTTCACACACGAAACGTATACAAGCGATTCAGAATAAGATTCTACGAACGATAACGCAATGCCACTTTTACATCTCAAACTCAATGGTGCACAAAGACTTACAAATCTCATACGTAATTGATGTCGCGAAACAACTATACAAGACGATGCGTGACAAATTTGAATTACATTACAACCCTCTCATACAGAACATGTACACTAGGGCGAAACCGGGTGCTCAGCGCAGACGTTTGAAGCGCCTCTGGCCAAGAGATCTTCTTGCCCAACTGTAGGACTGTGGTGATGACTGCACGCTCCTTCAAGTAAATAAAGTTTTGGAACATTAGCTTCACATTTACAAATTGTTGTATTAATTTAATAACAAATACTAAATTTAAAAAAAAGTGTACGCAATCAGAGTTGTAGAACATTAAACGATCTACAACTTTTTATTCAAACATTCTTTTGTATAAAGCGTAGTTTACCCTCAAGTATAAGTAGTTATTTACTGTATTTTTTCATCAAAATCGACAAAAAAGATAAACCTACATATGTATTAAGATTGCAGTCTTAGTAGGCCTACAATATATTTTATGACTAAAGATTATAGGAAATTAAAAGACCTACATCTTTTATTTCAAGCAGTTTTTGTTCTACAAAACTTCAATTAGTAATTTTCCGTATTTGTAATTTATACAGAGATTTACATTTTTGTGTCATTCACTCATGATTCAAATTAGCTAGATTATGTTTTTCATTTTACATTGTACTAGTACTTAAACATGGGTCATATAGACCATGTGTTATTATTTACATTTGTTAGAGAAAGTAGTGTGAGTGTTTTACACCAGATTTTTAAGGTTCTTTATATTTTATTCTTTTTTTATCAAATTTTCACATCTGCTTAGTATTTCTTGTGTTGAACACATTGTAGACTTCTCTGTTATATAATAATTTCTTTTCTGATTATATAATAATTAAAACTGGCAATTTTTACAACCGTCATTAAATTGAAATTACATTTTAGGAAATGGTTGTATCTTAAAAAAAATTGTAGATCTAAATTAAATCACAAAATAATTTCTCTTGATTTTAAAATAGGAAATTTATTATGAACCATCTGTTTATAACAGCTCTTGTAGTTGGGGGTTTAAAAAACACAAGTAATGAGAGGTCAATGGTGCGAGGCTGGTAGTGTGTTATGGGCGTATTAGTGTGTATTTTGCAGTATAAACCATGTAGCACAAATGACCGTTGTGGTTACAATCTGTTCTAGAAATTGCACCCGCTCTTTGCTTAGGCTTGTTACTTGTATCAGTTGGGTACCTACTAAAGATTGATTGTGGTGCAGTTTAAACTTATAATTTACAAAAACATTTTTCAACCAAACCTTTTAAAGAATTTTACAAGTTATAACTTTTATATTTTATCACTTGCTTATCACAAATCTCTTTTATAATGATTTTTTCCGAAAGTCGTAATTTACTTTTCTGAAAATAGTTAATTAATTTGTCTGCAAGTTGCAAATCGCACATAAAATTTTACTTTCTCTTGCCCTATACAATATATAGGGAAAGAAAGTATTGTTTTCATGTCGATTTATCGAAATCGTGATTTATCGGAAATAAGTCTCTTGTTTAATTATTCTGTTATATTGTTCCCCGAGCGACCAGGTGTTCCTTAACACGATGTCGCCATCATAGGGCTTCTTAGCCCTCTCAACCAGGATTCAGGATTCAGTCTCTTGTTTTCAGGCTCCCTGAAACAAAAAATACATGTTTTTAGCGGTTGGTCGTTGTGTGTGTGTGTGTGTGTGTGTGAACAAAATATCTCAAGAACGAAGTACGAAGTTGAAACTTGGAACTTAAGGTAGGTACCACTAGGGAACCGACTCGAAGGTTTTTTCAAAATCAGTCAACCAAATGTAGTTTATTCGTGCAATTTTTTAATTTTCTCAAAAACTGCCCGTACAATTTTATTTAAATCACCGTATTTACTAAATTTTTATGCTCTACAATATAAAGCAAGCGTTATGTCTGCTGAAATTTGTAGGGGACCTGTGCTATCATAGTAAAAAATGTTTTTTTTTGTTTTTAAGATTGCCTTCTTTATGTATTTAAAAGCAAAATTGTGTTTATGTATAAAGTTGTCAGAAATTAAGAAATCTAAAAATTTTGTATTAACGATTTTTTTTACAACGCTTATTTAACGTCATTTTCTGTATTTTTCTCATCAAAATCGGTAAAAAACGGGATATTGTAAAATTGTAGTCCTAGTATGCATTGAACGACAAAAGTGTATAATTAAAGTTTTACAAAATTTAAAAATCTACAATTTTTATTCCAAGAAATTTGACTGCCGTGCAAAACCATCGGTATTAGCAAAAATTCAGCGTTTTCAATCAAAGCTTTTGCGGAGGGTAATTAACACCCCCTATTATGTAACCAAAACCCTACACTTAGACCTAAACGTACCCTACATAAATGACGTTTTCTTGAAACTTTATAAAAAATTTAGGAAGAAACTCGTGAACCACCATAACCTATTGATCTCAAATCTGGCTACGCAGACTCTCCCAAACAATCCAATAAGACGACTAAAACGTCGATGGAGCCGGGATCTCATCAATTAACATAGTACTGTAATTGACAATCCATTACAGTGTTTTAAATGCTGCACTTAATGCTACACTTATCCTTTCACGTCGGAGATCTGTCACTGGACTGTGTCTGCACTGACGTTTATTTGTCATGTTAATTTTTTCCAAATGTTGTGTTATCACATTCACTGATTGTTTCCAACAGATTGTGAGTTTCCTAAATAAAAAGAGAAAAAAAGGGAATTTTTTTCTACAGTTTAGATTACATCAATTAGTGATTTTACATATTTTTAAGTTCTACAGAAGTTTATCATTTTGCTTCATCCTCAATTGGTTTACCTTTTCCATTTTCCATTGTTTACTCATGATTATAGGTTATATACATTTTTCATAATTTACATTGTTGTGTAAATCACTCAAGTATGAGGTTTTCATACAGATTTTAATAAAAGTTAATATATTTTTATTTTACCAAAAGATTAAGCCGATAAAATTTCATAAGTGATATCATATTGTATATTTTCAGTAATAACATGTAAAAATTTAAGTGGTCGTTCCAGAAGAGTATAGGAACAGTAAAATTTATTATTTTAAATTTTATATGATTATTACATTTAATATTAAAAACCGGTACAGACGTAAGAACAATAAAGTAAAATAATGAATTCTAGTTAGTAACAGTTGCCGAAGGTAGTTCTCTTTGTTTCGTAACATGTATTGTGCAACTAATAAAAAATTTAATAAGTGATTCTTTTGTATTTTGTATTATACAGTCGGTATTAAATGAAATATTTACTCTTTTAGTTGTTTTGACGTAAATTTATCCTTTCTGTTGCATGTGCTGAATGTATCTTGTAGACTACTATATAATTTTAGTTGAATAACATTTCTAAAGTTATGAATTTACGGATAAAATTTTGTGAATTTACTCGTCGTAAAAGATTAATATGTCTTTCAGTGTATCATTAAAACACACGACTATAAACTTTTGACTTAATCCTATCTTGGTATTTGTAGCATATCTGTTTAATTAACTTAGGTCTAATACACGGAGTAAGAGAAATTTAAACAAATCTGTTGGGGTTTCTACAGAAGCTTAACACCTTTACAAATCCTATTTACATTCGATACGGAACTAGGCAAAATCTAATTTATATTGCTCAAAAGTTTCCTTGTACATGACCAAAATTCTATGATTGTTGAGTTTAGGTAAAGTTTTTCAGTTGCGTAAATATCATTGTTTTTACTTTCTCTTGCCTATATTAATATATAGGAGGGAAAGTATTGTTTTCATGTCAATTTTTCCAAATCGAGTTCTCACCGGAAATACACGTTTTTACGAGATCCGTTGAACCCAAAAAACATGTTTTTAGTGATTGGTCTGTGTGTGTGTACATATGTAAACAAAATAATATCTCAAGAACGGAACATCGTACGAAGTTGAAACTTGAAACTTAAGTTAAATACAAACAGAAAACCCCACAAGAATTTTTTCATCAAAATCGGTCAACCGGAAGTAGTAGTTTATTCATGTCGTTTTTCACTTTTCTGCGATTTTCTCAAAAACGGCTACAACGGTTTCTTTTAAAATCGTCTCATTGACTACATTTTTATGCTCAATATGATAAATTATGCGCCATATCTGCTGAAATTCTTGGGGAGGACTGTTCATGAAAATCTGTAAAAATGGATGTTTTTTAAGATTTCGGCCTTAGCATGCATTTTACGACAAAAAATGTTAATTTTAAATTTATAGAAAATTAAAAGATCTACAACTTTTATTTTAAGCATTTTTCTCTAAAGAGCCTAGTTTAGCGTGAAAGAGTGATTTTCAGTAGGCCTATTATTAAGCCAAACTAAGGTTGGTTTTTATTCTGCATCATTCACTCATGATTAAAATTGTTATATTTTTTTAAGTAGGTTTTTCTATGTTTTCTTTCTTTACCGGTAATTGGGGTTTCGCAAAAATTTAAATAAAATTACAAACGCTGGTGATAGTAAAGTAAAAGTCAATGGTATCATTTTAATTTAAAGCCATAATCAGGGTTCCTCGAAGATTTAATTCATTTACTAAGGGGTCCGCGATTGACTAAACTTAGGGACCCGCTGCTCTACATGTTTAAAAAAGCCTTTCGGCTGATGACCTAAATAACATTTATGAAATATTCACCTTACCAATCACCCCGAATACCTGATCATCCGAAAACAGAAGGGTGTAATATACAAGACACCTCCCCTTTACTTTTTTTGATAATTAAGAAAAATAAACTACAACTGAGTAATAGTTTAACCCTATAGCCGGCAATAACATTTTTCTAGACTGGTAGAAAATTTTTAGCATATGGATCACCAAACCGCAAAGAAATCTTTGAAAATTTGCTATAAATCACAAACCTTATCAGGTGACCTACCAAAACAACAAGAAAACTTAATAAAATAGAATAAATACATTTTTTGAAATTTTAATCTGACTGTTAGGGATGCTGAAGCTATTTGAAAATAATTTTTAGACAAATATTTTTCTAAAATTTCAGATGACACTACTATTTAAAAATTTATTATGCTCTATTTTAAAAATTCATTACATACGAATCGTTAATTATAACTTAATGTTAATTTCAAAATAAAACAAAAAAATATTCTATGTTCAAAACTGAAGAAAATATACACAAAAACACACCACGCAAACCAAGAAATAACCAAATTCAGCTTTATGACGTTTAGCATTATTTCAACAGAGAAACACAGACCGAATATGCAACTAAAACTATGGTATTGTAAGTAAAAATTTACTTTATACATTACTTAACTACTGTACAAAACAGCAATGCTGTCTGTAGATGAATTTAAAACTAAAACGACAACATTGCAATGCTATGAAGCAAATCTGATTTTGCTACGCGACCGGTTCAAGAAGCGGTAACATCGTCTCAAAATCGACGATTGCCGGTTCTAAGGTTAACGAAACCAGCAGTTATAATGTCAATAGTTTTATATAACTGTCTTGATGTTACTTGTGTGAGGTAGTGAGGTAAGCAGAATTACAAATTATAATAAAACAAAAGTATTTCGCATATTTTTGTTTTATAAAATTATTTCGAAAAACACACGATTAATGAGGTAATGTATAATTTAGTAAAAGTTTAGTTTTTTAAGTAAAAATAATTCTTTTTTCAAATACATCGTCATTGTTTAACAACCATTTCACGGATTAATATAATATTTGGCAGGTTTGTTCTATAACATTATTAAGAACGATGAAGCAATAAAATTTAACAAAAAATTATTAATTTTTAAGTTATAAGGTATTTTCATAAATAAATTTTATAAAATCGCGAAATACGACATGAAGTCAGCATGCGAGAAAGTTTTTAGTCTTTAAAGATAATTGACTCATGTAGGAAATTAAAAGAAAATTTTCAATTAATTTTTAGTGAAAGAATTATTTAAATTGGACTTGATTTCCGGCAAGTATCAGTTACTTAAATAAAATTAGATATGTTTTTTGAAATGGTTTTACAATCCGTATATTGCTCCTCTCTGCCGGAGGCCATCAAGTTATAGACAGACAGTAGGTCTGTCATGTAGGTGGGTTGTGTGGTAGGTGAGGAGCGGACAAAGACTGAATACTGTACACATGGATTTGTGTGTTAATATTATTTGCTATAAAAAGTCTGTATAGTTTCTTTACTGTTTCGTCTACCGTTTTGATGTTAAGGTCTCTATGTAATACTTTGTTTCTAAGATAGTGACACTTATCTCTAAGGTCCGTTTCGGAATCTGGGTAAAATAAATGATTTATACACACTAAAGTTTAAAATTACAAGTATTTATTACAAATAAAATATTACAATTAATAATGTGTCTTAAATCTACAAGTAAATTACAATTATTACAATTAAATTAATAATTACAATAAATAATCTTAACTCGAACTTAATTCAAGTAAATCCTACTTACAAACGATAATAAACGTTAGACAATAAATAACGTTGACCTTCTCTAACGCGCTGTTACAAACTACGAAATTCGCTCACTGAATCACAAACAAATCGAGACTGACCCACTCTAAACAAACCGGCTGCGCTTATATAGGTGAGCTATTGACATTTCAAGAAAGACAGTGATTTTCGATATAATAACAAAAGTACAAAATCCTTTAGATGACTTCTGGATAATTCTTAACAAATTAGGATTGAATACAGATATTACAAAAAGGCCAATTATCTAAATAGGTATCCGACTCTTTCACAATACCGCAAAACAATAGGCAGACCTACCTGTACTAAAGATAACCATTTATAGTACACAATATTTCTAACTATTTCTTGGAAACCCTATTGATCACTCTCATTATTTATGTTAACATTTTAAAAATCTCCTTCCTCCTCGAAAATTCTCGAACACACATTTTTTTAAATATTGTCACAATAATATGTTGGACAGCCCGTGATAATGCGTAAGGTTTTGTACTGGAATATCTGAATAAGTTTTATGTTAAATATGTAGATTAGCTGATCCGTAAATCACTGAACCGTAGGTCCAGATAGGACGAAGAAGTAACTTATAACAGTTAAGTTTCTAAATAATTGGAAGGAGAGATTTATGGTGAAGACTGTAGAAACCCCTTACTTTTGAACCAAAATTCAAAAGACAAAATTTAATAACAGAATAAAGAGTACTGAAATAAAATGAACAACTGAAATAGATGTTTTTATAACGTTGAAGCTTTCAGACATTTCATTAGGTTAGAGGTTATTTAAGAATAATCTAAAGTCTCGTTGCTTGTAATAGCCATAGAAAATGAGGAGAAATAGCGCTGAAAAGACTGTTAAACTAAAAGTAAGGCTAAAGTAAATAAGAAAAACCTCACTGTACAAATAAATACTATTGAAAGAAGGTGTTTCGGTTTATAAAAGAAGCAGTTAGTAATATTGTATAAAATAAATTCTCGTTAGAGAGACATACAACATTGGTGGACATACACTTTCAAGGCACATAATAATCTATGTAATTGTACTTCCCCGCAACATATATATTCAAAACTAAACAAGTAAAGGTTGAGAGTGTAAGCTACATAAAAATATAACTGCATTGCATAATATGTATATACAAAGTGTGGCTATTAAATAACGAGACTGACGTTGTAAAAATTTGATTTCATTTTGCGTCATTCACTCATGATTAAAATTAGGTAATGTTTTCCATTTTACATTGTTTACTCGTGATTAAACATAGGTTATATGTTTCATTATTCACATTGGCAGGAGAAAATCGTGTGAATGTTTAACACCAGATTTTTTTTTTTTTTTTTTCAAAATAGCCTGATAAAAGATAGGCCTAATTATTCGAATAATAGCCTATTTATTCAATATTCCATCACTAAGATGGGATAATAAAGATTTAAGATAAATTATGTATTTTTTGGTAAATTATTTACTTATCTTTAACCCTTATTATTACAGAGTAGAATTTCTGTTTAACAAACACATTTAGATTGAATTAATAATTGTTTGAAATTCAAGGATGTAGAATTCGTTTGGAATGTAGTATCAAGTATTAGAA
Organism: Catonia carolina; assembly: GCA_035578175.1. Classification (NCBI taxonomy): domain Eukaryota; kingdom Metazoa; phylum Arthropoda; class Insecta; order Hemiptera; family Achilidae; genus Catonia; species Catonia carolina. The sequence continues at coordinate 423,623,734 of JAQMRL010000001.1, forward strand.
ACGGTAGTGAATATCTTTGAAATGAAACCCAAGCATAGGGAATTGGAAATAACTGAATTATAGCATATGAAACTTGTTTACTATGAATATGTAGGTGAAATATTTGTAAAGGAAAATAACAATTCATAATGAAAAAAGGAATCTAATTTTAACTGATGTCTTCACAGTTAAAGTAATATCGTAAAAAGATGCAAGATTAACTCTTTCAAGAAATAGAATCATTGAAATGTTGGCTTGTACTACTTACTACAGCTGGAAAATTATGTTGTGGTACGTTTCAAACGTGTTTTTTTCGTGAGTTTGTAAGGAGGTAAAATTACTGGAAATCAAGGAATATTTTATGACTTGATTTTAATTGGTGTTCACTCTTTTATTTTAGTTTATCACTCTGCAACTATTTTATAGATACTGAAGTCACTAGATTGCCTTTTGCGTAAGGATGGGCTGTGAGGAAGGGAAGTAAAATTTGACAGTGCTGCCAACCTTAACAGTGCCACAACACATTTCACTACCGTGCAGCTGTGGTGTATTCCGAGAAAATGTTTTCTTCATAAACCTTTTAAGAAATAAATGTGACCTCTAATATTGCTTATAGCTTAATTATTACATGACTAAAAATGTTTGATTTACTGTAATTACCAGCTACCTTATTCCATAGAAACGAAATTTTCTACGAATGAATCGCCTTCCTTACTATAGCTCGGCGTCTTACTATTCACGGCGTCTTCACTATCAGTCTTACTAGAATCTACCTTATCTTAACTTCCTTTTTTACCAGGTGTCAACAAAACTGTTGAAGGATAGCTTCTTCACGTCTTTAAGTTCCTTCTTTATTTTTCAAATTGTGGAAAGAGAAACATCACAGCAGTTAGCCACTCGCTCATGGATTTTGTTGAGAGGCAGGGAAAGGTATTTTTGTTTAGCTTCAACTTCACAACATTTTATTACACTTCATATTAGATTTCTTTCAGCACTGTGAATAGTCTTCCTACGTTTTCGAGAATCTAACATTTCTGTTTACGGTAACAATTTGTTATATTCGTACAGTTAACTTATAAAAGGTTCCGCAAAATACTGTATATGCTCTGGGTACAGTATAAGTTGTTGTAGTGAAATAAATTAGTCGCGCATGGACACTGATGCTTTTCCCCCTTTACCCGTCGTTGCAAACAAAGGCAAACTCGTGACTCAAGTAACTATACACACTAATGTACAGGTATAGCTACAGCTCAGAGTAAGTAGAGTTTTGAATGCAAATAATTCTTATAGTTTTCAATTAAGTTTAACCACATTTCTTTGTGCCACAAAACAACTCTCAGATATCTAGGATAAAGCCCTGTTCTATTTTCAAACATTAACCTGTATAGATTTAGACAAGTCGGCATAGCATATTTAAGGGAAGTATGAGAAAATTTTAAAGTCCTATCTTTCCCATATTAAAATAACTTTAACTTTGTCCCATTATCTCAAAAGCTACTTCTTATAGCCTACATCTAGCTAAAAACTTTTTTTACTAATTTAGAATCATAAGTCTCCACTAACTAGAGATTGTTTTTTCATTTTTTTTTTTACTTTTTCATTCAATTGTAATAAAAAGTTTAGGTGATAAAGCTGTTGATGCGACTTTAATAAACAAAAAAACGAACCTCAAAAACCATAACCTAATTTTAATCATGATTGAATGATCCAAAATGAAAACCAACCTTAGTTTGGCTTAATAATACGGAAAATCACTCTTTGACATAATTAAAATTAGGTTATGGTTTTTGAGGTTTGTTTTTTTTTTTTTGTTTATTTATAGTCGCATCAACAGCTTGTCAGCTTTTATTAAAATCGAATGAAAAAGTAAAAAAAGAAAAAACCGAAAACCAACCTTAGTTTGGCTTAATAATATGGAAAATCACTCTTTGACATGCCGGCCGCATTGGCGTAGTTGAGTTTGTAACGTGCTCGCCTCCCATCATGCTGTCTTGGGTTTGAATCCCATTCAAGCACAGCATATTTTCATACGTTACAAAAATCATTTCATCCTTCACCGTCCGCATTAGCAGCAATTGCAGAACAGTCGGACGTTAAAGCAAAAAAAAAACTCTTTAACATAAAAAAAATTGAAAAAAATTTACTCCACTTCCCTTAATTAGTTAAAAAATATTTTTTTCCACCTCCATGTCACTTAAACTGTAGCCTGTATTTTTGTACATATTATGATGAGAACATTTGTATAAAGTACATTACATGAAATAAATAAAAAGAAACTAAAATATTTAATCAGAAGTGATCACGTGTCCAAAATAATTAGTTAAACGACACAATATGATAACTGATTAGCTAATAAGTTCTTACTAGACTGAGATATAGAAGTAAATAGATTCCACAAATTCTTTTAACGTGATATACAACGCTTAATTAAATCTTTATACGCAATTCTAATATCGAGTTTCTTTCATTGTCTAAGATTCTATGTCGTGCCGGCCTCATTTACTCTTCAGTGTACTTGATAAATATTGGCAAATTCAAAGTGAACTGATTAAAAAATTCAGGTATTTAAGATGAATTTCTTACTGAGTTATAAACTCGTGACCTACTGTCTTTTAACAAATACAAAAAATACACCGTGCTTCCCAATAAATTTGATGTATAGGGAAATTAACGTTTTGGACAATGTAGTGTCAACATTTATCTTATTATTATAAGCGTGTAATCTTACTTTTATTTTTTCAGTCGTTTCAAAACACAATAAAAATGAGTCTACAAAAGATTTTATTATCTAATAATTTAATATTATTAATAAATAAAAGCAAAATTGTTATTCAATTTTGATATAGCGCGGGTACTTACATGAGACAAATTTCGTGTATTGAAATGTCTTTTCAGTAGCTGTGCGCGTATAAACGATACATCAAATTTTACTTTTGATATTTTTGCACGAGAGTTGTAGTTCAAATCCCGCACTAATTTTTTTTTTGTTAAAATAATCATTGATTATTTCAATTGAATAATGAAAAAAATTTGAAATTATAATAGCAATTTTTAATTCATAAAATTTATTTATTTAATTTTTTTCTGGTCGGTATAGTAAACGTAACCCAATTACAAAAATCTGGTGTGAAACACTCACACAACTTTCTCTTGCCAACGCAAATAATTAACAATAAACCTAACATTAGTATTAAAACATTAGAAATGAACAAAAACTAACCTCAAAAACATAACCTTATTTTAATCATGAGTGAATGACGCAAAATGACAATCGAACTCAGTTTGGCTTAAAAATACGGAAAATCACGCTTTCACGCTAAACTAGGCTCTGTAGAGAAAAATGCTCTAAACAAAAGTTGTAGATCTTTTAATTTTCTATAAATTTAATTATATACACTTTTGTCGTAAAATGCATACTAAGACCGAAATGTTAAAAAAATCGATTTTTCTCACGTTTTCGTGAGAAAAAAAACAGAAAATCGCAAATTACCGCTAAACTAAGCGTTATACAAAAAAATGTTTGAAACAGAAGTTGTAGGTTTTTAAATTCTCTACAACTTTTATTATATAAGTTTTTGCGCTAAAATTTATATTAAAGCCGTAATCTTAAAAAAACAACGTTTTTACGTGAAAACAGCCTCACCGAGAATTTCAGCAAACATGGCGCCTACCCTATCTTGTAGAGAATAAAAAATTGAGTAAAATAGGCGATTTTAAAAAAAATCGTAGGACCAGTTTTTGAGAAAATCGCAAAAAACTGAAAAATTATACGAATAAACTACTACTTCCGGTTGACCGATTTTGATGAAAATGTTCGTGTCGCGTCCGGTAGTGGTATGTAACTTAAGTTTCAAGTTTCAAGTTCGTACAATGTTCCGTTCTTGAGATATTCTGTTCACACACAGACACACACACACACACACAGACACACACACACACACACAGACACACACACAGACCAATCGCTAAAAACATGTTTTTTGGGTTCAGGGGGTCTGAAAACGTATAGATCCGGTGAAAACTCGATTTCCAAAAATCGACATGAAAACAATACTTTCCTTCCTATATATTCATATAGGCAAGAGAAAGTAAAAATGTTTCACTTAGCCAATGAAGAAGTTGCTAAAAGGCTTTTAAAATCTGACTAACTACAACCAATCTCGAATAAATTATAAAATATAAAAAGTTAACAGAAATAGATTTCACATTTTGTTTACCAAGAAATCAGATTGAATGTATTAAGTTAACATATTATTTTTAATATTGTTGATAGAATTATTTAGCCAAATAAGTAATAAAAAAAAATTGTAGGGAAGCACGGTATGGCCTGCTCTATAAAAACCTGAAAGTTAATGCACCTTATTTGTTATCGATACCCAATGTTCTTGTAAAAGGACTAGGGTTTTAAAATTTTCTCAACGTCATATACATTTCTATACATTAAATGATTCCAATGATATTATGATTTTATTAAAACACATTTTCCAATGGAATTTTAATTAGTTTTTATTATTCAACTAGTCATTTTTACAAAATGTAAAAAAATTAATAAAGTAGGTAAAAAAGCATCATGTACAAAATGTAAAAAAAGTAATAGTGAAAAACTTTCAATAAAAATTTTCAGGACTCGAGGCTGTCAAAAATGCATACTTTTATAAGGACGATCGTTCTCAATGACTACAATTTTTTTTGTAGAATTAGGTCTTTGGAGGTTGATAAAGGCCCACTTCAGTTAAGTTAGTGATAAGCGTGCTTGTAGAGCGGATGAAATTACTGGTTTACTTGAAATTACAGCTAACAGAGTTCGCCTCAAAACGAATTATATTTTGTAAAGCCGGATGAATTATTTTTAAAATACAAGATCTATTTCGAAAAAATATATCTTTATTCTCAAAATAATTCAGAGTGGGGATTGTGGATATAAGGAAGGAGCCAAAGTCTACTGCTTGAATGAGAAGCTTGAGAGATATCGCGGGCAATGAAGGGGACACCTGGACAGAATGCTGACAATAGAATACCCCTCCAAGTACACCGTTATCCACCGGTTGGACGGAGAAATGTGGGACGACCTCGGAAAACATGGATATAAGCTAAGAGTTTCAAGTTTATGAGTTTGGAATAACTGACTGCCTTGAAGGAAGAAAAAGAAGAAGATAGCTGTATTTTCAATTATACAATTTTTTAAGTACGATGTTGATTTCAATAAATAAATAATAGATATTTGACTAAATTTACAAACAAGTACACTTGTTATCTTGAAAGAATAGTTTTTGAAAGTGACATTTTTGCTTCATTTATTATTCATTAGTTGAGTAAAAAGATTGAGATTTTGATAACCAGTGACAGTTTTTACTTACAAGGTCATTGGTAACGTTTTCGTTCAATTATTCACAACATTGATTTTAAATTCAGAATATTCTTGAATAAAATATTAAGCCATTATTTTTAGCACAAATAATTTTATTGTTTAAATTTGAAATTCGGAACTGCATAATACGAGCAGTTTACTGCATAAACTGTTTTACTGAGTAAAAAATTAATATGGTGTAGATATTGTTTTTAGTATCTACTTCAAAAAACTCAAATAATAAATAAATAATTTTTTTTAAGTTATTTATTTAAGGTCGCATCAACAATGCAGTCATTAGCTACCAGTTGTTACAACAAAATTATAACAGTATCCAATAAAATGCTGATACATAATTACAAAAACCAATCGACAAAAATAACAAAAATGAATTAATTACTAACAAAAATTAAAAAAACTAAATAATATCAATGACTGATCGGCAAAATTCAATCGGTGACAGAAAATTACTGTCACACACACAAACACCACTCATTTACATGTACACAGAACTATTTATATACTTAAAGACATCATAAAAGTTATGTACAGTTATACAAATTTAGCTCTTCATCACTTGCAACACGCTTTCAATCTTGTCTTCATGGCAGAAAAGATTATTCAGAGACACATCTTAAAGCTGAAACTTTCTTGTCTGAACTTCTGTGAAACGACAATCACATAAAATGTGTTTCACCGTCAATTGGTGCTCATGGCAGAAATGACAAATCGGTGGGATAGCAGGATTCGAGAATATGTAACTGTGCGTAAATTGAGTATGGCCTACACGTAATCGTAAAATAACCACCTGATCTTGTCGACTCTCCAATTCTATGGGTTTCTCAAAGACGTCTTTTCTAATTTCATGTAACTTAGATAATTTTAAATTCCATTCATTCATTGTTCCATTTTTATTTCATACGTTTTAAACAAAAAGTAGTAAATCTGCCAGAGTAACAGCACGGTCTTGTTTAAATAAATAAAATTTACTTTGCACAAACTGTATTGTGAAACTTTTGAGGTAATTTTTTTCTTAATAATTAAATAAGTTTATTTTCAAATATGATTAATATTATCTATATTTTATAAATCACATCCATTTAAAATTACATCCGTTCTGTTCAATGTCTCCCCACCGACAGATCTCCCTATTGTTGAAATCATTTAAATGTTTAATTAATTTAATAAAATAAATTGTTTATATATCAAATTTACATTTGAATTGGTTTAAAAAGATATATTAAAATATCAGTATTGTTGGTGTAATTAAATGTAGAAAATGTTTTGTTTTACATTGAAAACGTGTATGAAAGACTGTGTGAAAACCTGTACTGTGTGAAAGCCTGTGCGTGATTACTCAAATAATATTTCTCAAGAGCTTCTGTATTAGTTCAAAAATGTTTTTAAATTAAATTAAAATCTTTATTAATTGCAACAATGGGATAGAAAACAATAAATGCAACCAGTAGGCTATACCCACGGTAATCTATTCTACTTACCGTGGCTACACAGCTATATTTTTCTGTTTAAATATGTTGTATATAAATATATATATATATATATATATATACATATATATAAAGTTCAATGTATGTGTGTGTGTGTATGTTCCCCTTTATCTCCTAAATTACAGAACCAATATTCATGCAGTTTTTTTTATGTTGTAACTACGATGCCGGTGCAGGTTTTAGGCTATTGAAATCCTTAAAATGTTAGCCCTAATGGGTTGAAAATAATGTTTATGTCCTACATTAAGGCTTTTATGAGGTTAGATAATCTGCTGCTTTTAAACCAGCTTATGTAATTCAAATAAAGATTTGTCATAAATAAAGTCATATGATTTAGCAAATAGCGACGTAGTGCTAAGGATCAGCTGGTGACAACATCACATGATAATTTTATTGTATTTTATTATGTAGATACGATTTTGTATTGTTGAGTATTTTATAAAAGTAAAGTTCCGTGTTTCTTTAATTTTTTTTAATTGGTGAGTGATCAATTGCTTTGATATTTTATTTTGACTTTTATTTTATTCAACGTAGATTTAAGTGTGTGTACATTGTAGAATACAGTCGATCTAGCAGCTACACAATTTCTGCTACATATTTAAAAAAAAGTGATTACACCATTGTTTGCCGGCCGCATTGGCGCAGTTGGTAACGTGCTCGCCTTTCATCATGCGGTCTTGGGTTCGAATCCCATTCAGGCACGGCATATTTTCATACGTTACAAAAAATCATTTTCACCCTTCACCGTCTGCATTAGCAGTAATTGCAGAACAGTCGGACGTTAAACAAATAAAAAAAAAACACCATTCTTCGCGTGCTAAGTCGTGACAGGGCATACTAGTTTATTATTATTATTACTATTATTTGCGTATAGTTTCCTTAAGGAGAGCGCTAAAAACACAATAATCTAGCTCTTGGTGGTGGCTCTGTTCAGCTCCAAAGAGCTGAACTAAATCTTTAAATTAGGCTATACGTATAATGATTCATGAAAATTGTGGGAGGAAATCTCACTCTATCTGTGTACAGCTTAAGTATAAACATTACCAAGGGCATTAAATTTTTTATTAACACGTAACTTAAATTATATACATTTATTCTGATTTATGCAAACAACAGCGTTGATAATATTATAATGTATTACTGAGTTAATATTTCCCGTACAGTTCTAAAATTTAAATTTTAAGTTTCAAGATATAGTAGGCTATGACGTAATAAAGAGATACTCTCGTTTTATTACTAACCATCATCATAATTTTCAATTATAATTTCAGTTCCCTTTCTCTATTTTTATCTTTAAACTTGAAATACTTAATATAATTTCATTTCACACCTAAATATTTTACGGCAATAAATCATAATAGACCTATCTCGTTAAAATTATAAATAAATTAATGACATGAAATCCGTATATTTGCTTAATGACATCTCTTCTCTTGCGTATTTGTCTTAATATTTCATAAATTCTACTGTCACGCGTATCAAACATAATAATATTACTTTATCTGTGAAAATTTTGTGTGCACCCTTTTGTTCTATAATAATCATCGTCAAACTTCTCCATAATCACCCAGCATTATTGTGAATTTTCACCTCTCCTAGAAAATAACAATTGTGGTACGGTTGAGAATATTTGTTATCTTCCTAAAGAAATTTTTAGAAACTAGGTCAACAAAATTATATACATTTATCTGAAAAGCTAAGTTGTTGCTCATGATATAATATCAATGCTTTCACCGTAGATTTTCTTTTTCTTCTGTACATATACGAGGTGTGGCTATTAAATAACGAGACTGAAGTTGTAAAATAAATTATTTTTATTTTATACATAATCACTTATTTTCACCTACAATATACACTTCTTCTATCCCTACAACGCTCCATGCGAATTTTCCATCGTTGGAAACTGTGCTGGAAGTCATCTTCTGTCAGCTCCTTCAGGACACGTGCCGCTTTCTATTTACAGCTGCCACAGACTCAAATCTTGAATCTTTTAATGCAGATTTCAACTTAGGAAACAGGTAGAAGTCACATGGTGCAAGATCTGGTGAATAAGTTGGATATTCTAACACTGAGATGCTGTACTTGGCTAGGAACCTCTTGACAGATAACGCGGAATGAGCTGGTCCATTGTCTTGGTGGAGAACCCAAGATTTGTCCTTCCACATTTCGGGGCGTTTTTTCCTTACTCTTTGACGTAGTTTTGAAAGTACCTCAACGTAGTAATACTGATTAGTTGTTTGACCTTCAGGAACCCAGTAAAGGTACACAATCCCATGGATATAAAAAAACAATCATTATTGCTTTAAATTTTGACTTGCTCGTTCGAGCTTTTTTGTCTCTCGGTGAAGTTCACCTCTTCCAGTGCATGGATTGGCGCTTCATTTCCGAATCATAAGTAAAAATCCACGTTTCATCACATGTTATTATCGTTTCCAAAACTTTTTCTTCCAGTACTCTTCCTTTAACGCAGAAATCCACTGTTTTCAAAATATATATTCTAGTCATAGATTGATTGCCTTGTTGGTGGTGGTTTACCGTATCTTGTTCTAAAATGACGTTACACAACCGTAACCGAGTTTGTTTTGACTAATTCAAGAACACAATAAGCTTTCTCCACTTGAGTAGCGGCTATTTTGCTAGACTGGTCGTTGTAACAGCAGCCAACAACAAACTGCTAGCAACAGCTGTTGTACCTACATAAACTTTAAAAAATTCCCTACAAACCTATATCATTTACTTTATTCAAATACACCAGTTTGATGTTTAAGAAGCTGTCGAAAGTGTCTATTTCATTTATAATCACCCTGTAGAAAGAGTGTATTGTTTATGTAGACATAAGTACATGTTTGGAGCTGTGGAATGAAAATAATGTCATTAGAATTTGTAGGTAAAAACTTAATTTATTTTCTGTACGATTATTTTATTACCCATTAAGAAAATTTATATTTTTAATTTAAGTGGTAATAAAGATGTTTCCCTGATTGAATAAGTAGACCTTACTTAGAATTTTATGTGATTTTAAAATTTAACTATTTTGTCGTGTCATTTTATCGTTGCGTGTTTAACTGTGTAGTTAATTTCTCCGCGTTTTCCTCAGTTTTTTTTTTAAAGTAAAACGCAATAGACGATTTTAATTCATTATTATTATTATTATTATTATTATTATTATTATTATTATTATTATTATTATTATTATTATTATGAATTATACTTGATTCGTTGTAATGTTGGAAACTATATTAGTATTATTTATCTTATTTTGTAATCTAATATAGTAGTCCCCGATTATAACACGTTTTTGGATATAACGCGGGTTGAATTATGCCCCGCATATTTTTTTCAATATTTTTGCAGATTTATAAAATATAGTACCTACTGCATGTATTTTTTAATTTGTTTTTTAAAGCGTGTTGTCTAGGTAATCAGCCGAAAAGCTAGTTTGAACCTGTAGAGGCTTTACTAAGTAAATACGAGGAGGGAGATGGTTTACAATTTCCTTCTTCACCGAGTGGAAAAGTATGGTTATCAGCAAGACAAGCCCTCTGAAAAGCATCTACTTTCCACCCTGCAAAATGACACCTTCACTTCACCACAGAGTCTGGCTGTATAATGAAATTAATTTTTTCTCAGGCGAGATAACTGTGACTAGTCTCTTTTACACCTCTACATCTTTTTTTGTTAAATGTTTCAGTCATATAATTGGGTTACCATGTGGTAAAAAAAAGAACTAATTTTTGTAGCCCTGGAACTAGCAGATCGAGTGCAAATATAACACTCCACCTGTCTGTTACGAGCAATTTAAAAGCGTATGATTTTTCAAGCACATCTAACAAAACATTATGTACTGTAATAAAGTGATGTATTTTGTATTTAAATACGCACTTTAATGAGTTATGAAAAAAATACATAAACGTTAGGTATACAGTACAGTATTTTTTCTTATAACATACTTAAAAATTGCACCTAAATTTACTTTAGTTTTTAAGTTGTACCAATACGTAGTTTTAGGGTTTTATAATTATTATTTGATGATATTGGCTGCTGTACCACTCATACAAACAAACTTCGTTTGTACTGAGCACAAAAAATTCTGACTTCATTTATACCGTAGTAGGAGATATAATGTGGGTCAGTGAATGACTTCCTACCTCCGCGTTATAACCGGGGAACACTTTATTATGTGTTTTTTTATATTAATTCGTTACTTCACGTACCACGTTTCAACGTAATTTTTCTTATTACGAGGCGTATTTTTAAAGTAAGTACTGTTTGAAAATAAAAAAAAAATAAAAGGAAATTTGCAAAAACTAATTTTATTTTCGGAATCTACATACTTTTATCTATTTTTCTACATAGTTTCCAAGTTTTTGTAAACCCTTATCATATCGCACAACTAAATTTTGGAAACCTTCTTCATAAAATCTTGCCGCCTGCTGTGATAACCAAGAATTCACGGCCGTTTTCAAATCGTCGTCATCGTCATAACGGTTGCCGCCCAGGTGATGTTTCAGATGACGAATTTCCCGACGTTTCGAGGTCTGTGATTTACAAAATTGTTAATGAAAAATTAAACTTTAAGAACCTGTGCTCGCGTTGGGTCCCTAAACTCCTGACGGAGGAGCACAAACACAAAAGACTCGAGAGTTCCTTGAATTTTCTGACACGTTATGACGAAAATGGTGACGACATCCTGAGTCGGATCGTAACTGGAGACGAAACGTGGATTTCGCATTTCACTCCCGAATCGAAACAACAAAGCATGGAATGGAGACACACGCACTCTCCTGTAAAGGTCAAAGCCTAACAGACTTTGTCACAGCGCAAGATCATGGCGTCCGTGTTTTGGGATAGGCATGGTGTTTTGCTGGTCGACTTTATGGAACGAGGAACGACAATAAATGCAGAAGCCTACTGCCAAATCCTGAGGAAGCTGCGCAGAGCAATTCAAAACAAGAGACGTGGCATGCTCACAAAAGGAATTTTGTTTCTGCACGATAATGCAAGCCCTCACACTGCCGCTCAGACCCGAGCTGCATTGGACTCTTTTGGCTGGGAAGTTTTGGACCACCCACCCTACAACCCTGACCTTGCGCCGAGCAACTTTCTTCTCTTCCGTCATCTGAAACATCACTTGGGCGGCAGCCGTTATGACGATGACGACGAATTGAAAAGGCCGTGAATTCTTGGTTATCACAGCAGGCGGCAAGTTTTTATGAAGAAGGTTTCCAAAATTTAGTTGTGCGATATGATAAGTGTTTACAAAAACTTGGAAACTATGTAGAAAAATAGATAAAAGTATGTAGATTCCGAAAATAAAATTAGTTTTTGCAAATTTCCTTTTATTTTTTTTTTATTTTCAAACGGTACTTACTTTAAAAATACGCCTCGTATTTATTTTATCGGTCTTTAATACCTATTTTTTTATTATTAATTATTCGCTTGGAATGAAGCATGCAAAATGTATATAATTTGCTTAAATAATCATGTTTAAATGGGCATTAACTACAAAAGATTAACTTTGGAAATTGAGTTTAAAAAATAGTGTGAAACACTCACGCGACTTTATCTTGCCAATGTAATTAATGACCAATATGACCTATGTGTTTAATCAGTACCTATAGTAAATAATGTAAAATGACAAAATAATATCATTTAATTTTAATTGTGAGTTAATGACAATGAAAATCCACCTTTTTGACATTATTAAAAATACGGAAAATCGATGATAGATGTTAAACTAGGCTTTATAGAAAAAATGCATCCAATAAAAGTTATAGATATTTTTTATTTTCTCAAGGGAAAAATCGCGCGAATAATTTACTACTTCCGATTGACGTTGATGAAAATTTTCATGTCGGGTCCCCTAGTGGTAGCTAATTTAAGTTTCAAGTTTCAACTTTCTACGCTGTTTCGTTCTTGAGATATTTTGTTCCCACAATCACCAATCGCAGAAAACTTTCTTTTTTTTGTTCAGGGGCCAAAAAAGTGTATTCCCGGTGAAAACTCGATTTCGATAAATCGAGGTGAAAATAATAACTTGTTTTCCTTTACTTATAGTATTCATATAGGGCAAGAGAAAATAAAAAAAATTACTGTATAATTAGTACTCGTAAATAGCAAATTTAATTTTTTTAATAAATAACGTGTAATGTCTGCAACAGGTTAACTTGCACTTGTGGATTAGTCTACCAAGATTTAGTCCGTATAATTACGCTCCTCTCTACCGTGTTGTGCAAACTTCGGTCATTTTGAAAATATAACGCTTTCACTCCAATCTGTTAAGATAGCTAACTAGTGCTCCCTTTTACGTAACGAACGATACACACAAACTTAACCGTCCCGTATATCAACGATGTGTTCCTGTGCACATACACACGGTTTCAAAAGAAATTACACAATAATCTGAACCAGCTTATTGTTGACCTAGACACACCAGATTTACCAAATGCCCGTTTTCGAAGACTGAAACGACTCTGGAGTAGAGATATTATGAGACGTCAGAATTTAAAAAAATAAAATAATTAGATAAGTAAATTAAAAAAATAACTTAAATATTACGTTTAGAGTACTGTGAATGGGCAGCGATCTCCTCGGTGTCTTAAAATTGTTAATATTTGTATTCTTTTTTTAACAAATTTCCTTGTTTTTAATTTTATACTGTTGCAAATAAAAATATCTTGTACAGTCAAAAAACCGGTCTCCACCAGTTGTTGCCACGTGTACCATGGAAACTAAACTAATTGTATTGTAACAAGGAAACTAATTGTATGTCCGCATTTTGTTCATAAATGTGTACTATTTTTTTCTATCGATGGCGGTTTGGATGACTGACCTTCGGATAATCGACGTTCCTTTGTATTGTTTCTCTTATGTTACTTACTTTCCTAATAATATATTTCGTGGTTTTTTTTGTTGGTTTTTTTTTTTTTGTTTAACGTCCGACTGTTTTGCAATGTCTGTTAATGCAGACGGTGAAGGATGAAATGATATTTTTTGTAACGTATGAAAATATGCCGTGCCTGAATGTAATTCGAATCCAAGACCGCATGATGAGAGGCAAGCAACTTAGCAACTACGCTAATGCAGCCGGTTTCCTATGTAAAGGAAAAGATTAAGTAAAAATAGATACATAAAAATAAAAGACTCCAAAAATAGCTAAAATTTTAAACGGGCTATGTTTGTGAATGAGCTATTTTTACTGTATACTGTTTTTGTTTTTATTTTTCACTTTATAAAGTGTTGATGTATATAATGGAGAACGTCACAAGATTGGTAACAAGAGAGTGTGAATTTAATTTAATTCAACGGTAGAGTGTAAATTTTGTCGAGGCTGTTCCGAGTAGGTGGGGTTTAGGGTTGGGGATTTTACAGGGTTTAAAATGTATTACAATTTCTTTGTGTACTTATTTACCCCCCTTGAATACAAATCAGTTTCAAGGATACATATATATGACGTATGCGTAAGATTTATGCAAAATAAATAGAAAATCTTACGTGACAATTTGTTTCCATAATAAAGTGACATCTAGAACTGAAATTTCGCGGAAACTTCTCAAGTACAAATTCATCTTATTATTATTCTAATAATTATCTCTTTACATAATCAAGAAAATAATTTATTATTATAATAATGTTAAAAACTTTTGATACAAATTTCAACAATTTTCACGTTTCTTAGTTATCCTATTGTCTCAAAAACTTATTGCTTTAATTTCAACAATTTTCACCTTTTATAACTGTTAACTTTTACATAATACAAAGGATCAATATTTACTTAATTTATCTATTGTTTATTTTTCAATTTACAATTTATATCAAAGCTATACAGCTCCTCGAAAATTCAGATCGGCACAAATTATTATATTATACATAATATATTATAATCTGCGATAATTATTATGAATCCGACCAAATTAATAACCCGGTAGGTATTTGTTAAATTATTGCGCCGGATGATAAGAATATTTTTTTAGTCTAGTTAGTACACGCTACCACTACAAATGCATCAGCTGTGAAACAATACTAACTCATTCATTTTCCCACTACTAAATCAACGCACTGCATTCCTTCCAGCTACACTGAGCTGGGACTCAAGCAATATAGTGTGCATTTAAAGTATAGGCAATAAGAATGGGCGTAGAATTGTAAATTCAATATAGGCCTACTGTACTCGGTTGACCACTCGCGTTCCTAAATTGCATGATTTATTCTGATTATCTTCAGTAAAATTACCCACATTCAATAATCTGGGAAAATCTGTAATCCGGCATCACCCGAATCCCGAAAGTGCCGAAGTAAAGAGAGGTTAATGTACTTTGATCAAGAACTTTAAGAATTTTTTCGGACAATCAAATAAATTAAAATAATAATTTAACTACAGTAATAAAAAACACAGAAACCTATTCTCTTCTATCTATCATATAAATTTATAAAAAATAATTAATTTATAAAAAAGAACTTTAATTAAAAAAGAAAAAAATATTAATTGAATAATATCATATGACAGAATACCGTGTCATCAACATTTCCGTGGTTTTTGAACGTAACACCTTTTTCAACAGATTTTATAAAATAAAAAATAATTAAAATTATAAAACTGCCAGAATTATTTTGTCCAATCATGTAATAGATTTCATCCCTAGAGCAACACTGTCATCGCCGGTGTTTCAATTCATGATGACGTATCGTTAAATACAGTATAAAAGAAATGTATTTCTATTTTCCATTTAAATCTGAGTTAAAATAAATTGTGACCTATTAACATCCTTAAGGAATTAATTAAAACTAGTTGTCCTATATTTTCATATGTATATTTTGCTGACCTCAAAGGGATACGTTAAATTAGTTGGTTTATTAGTTTTCTGGTTTCACTCCACGCATTATATTTCATGCAGCACTTTAAAAATTCTAATTATTATAGCTCTTTGGAAAGTTTCAGAGGTAATATTATAACGCGTAATTCAAGGTTCTTTCGGAATCTGGGTATAATAATAAAGAAACTTCCTTTAAACTTATAACAATTATTTATTTTAAAAAATTATGGTTAGACTATTGTAGAGGTTTTTCTTTTGAAAAAAAAATAATTTGTAGCTTAAGTAAATCAATTTATTTTTTTTTAAACAAAACAACACGTCTTAACCGTAACTAGGTACCGGCAAATCATTTTCAATTTCATATTCTTTTTTACACATTTGATTTTTTTTATATTTATTTAATCTATTTAATATAAAGGATAGATTTTAATTTAGAATAACAATGTAAATTAAATAAAAATTTATAAAAATTACTCTAAAATTTATTGATTCAGCATTTTGAAAATATTTCTTATTATTATGCTATTATAAATAGCATATGTTTATAAAATATGTAGCCTCAAATCTGGCTGTTCCACTATTAAGAAGTTATAATTAAATAACTTAAATTAAATTACGGCCCCATAACAGGCAGGTGGAGTGTTAAATTATTGGCACTCGATCTGTTACTTCCAGGGCTACAAAAAATTGATTTGTTTCTTATCACATGGTCGGCCAATTATATGACTGAACTAATTAAGAACAGAAGAGGTAGAGTTGTAAAAGACACTATCAGAGTTATCTCCTCTGAGAGTCATGAAGATCATTATACAGCCATACGTAAACGTGGTAAATGAAGTGAGGGTGTTACTTGCAGGGTGGAAAGTAGGTGCTTTTCAGAGTGCCCGGCATGCGGATAAGCATACTTTTATACTCAGTAACAAAGGTAATGGTAAACCATTCAAAATTCCTCGTTTTACTAGTAAAGTCTCTAGAGGTTCAAACCAGCCTTTCGGCTAATGAACGAAACAACAACTTAAAATCATTATAGTTTTAAATTGTATCTTCCTTTGATTATTGTAGCGTTTCCTTTCTCTTCTTTGAGGTTTTTTAACTCGGTCGTTACTAAATTACGTTGTTCTTTTGTATTCATTTTTGGCTTAAAAATACCTAAGCTACGAGTACATATGTAATAATTATCATATACATATATCATAACATTTTCGTAATTAAGCGGTACATAACAAGGATTTCATCGGATTTAATCCCATTTTATATCTCACCTTCGACGGATGTTACCAGATTACCAACAGTCCTAATAATTGTAATTACAGTCGCATCATAAAATAATGTGGAATTTTGAACATGATTAAACGAAAACTGAAATACTTTTAGTTGATGTTGTTTATTTATCAAATTTGTTGTCTTACAGTTTTTTTTAGATAACTAATAAATTTAAATTGCACCATTAGTCTCTTAGCAAATGTCCAATTGACACTCAATTTCTGACCAAACGTTAGGTAACCTAATATATCTTCTGTTACCATTAATAGTGCTTCAATAATTCTTACCTCTGAGTTATTTATTTAAAGAATATTTTTTGAATAAACAATGTTTTTGATATAACCACATAAGAAAAAATCACAAGGTGTCAGGTCTGGACTCTTTTGTGGCCTGACTATAGGTCGTTGCCGACCTATCCATCGATGTAGAAATTCTTCATTCAAATCCCTGGTTGCAAATACATTAAAGTGTGGGGTGCACCATCTTGATTTAATTTCTTCAGTTTCTTTGTACCAACATTGTGTATTATCTTCATGGGTAGATATTTTCTATGATCATATAGAAATGTACGCTGAACTGAAATTACAGATCTTCAATTCAACCAACACCAAAACACACTTTCCTTTTCTTCATCAGTGAACATAGTCTAAATAGATTAAAGTAACAATACAAAACCTTAAGTTGAGGTTTGGACATCTGAGAAGATAGACGTTGCACAGTGAATCCCAGAGAGAGTAGGAGCAGCGATGCTGCGGGATGAGGATAGCTGGAAGTTGGTCGCTCAGTTTGCGAAGAAGGTGGTCGGGAGACTGCAGAGGGAGGAGACATCTGGAGATCAGCGGGATCGCTCTCTCCCACAGTGAATCAATCCTGTCCCGATCTCAGTAGGTAAGGTAGACACACAAATTTCCTGAGCTGGTGATGAAAGAGATGAATGAAAGTGAGAAAGTGAGTGTTGGTCTGTGACAGCGAGAGGGGAATTAGGCTCTAGTTCCCTTGCACGCCCCGCTGATAGTTTCTAAATTTTTTAACCTGACATTTCCCTCTTAGTATTATATAAACAGTTCCGAGGGAGGTGGAGGATTGTTTGCTGATGTTGGATCAAGTGGCCAGGCGGCGGGTTTATGGTTGAAAAGGCGGTTGAGGTCTCCTTGGGCCTGAACGAGGACGCCTCAATTGAGTCAAACACTACTTTCCCCATCGTGAGGGAGTGAACGTGAGTTTTTCTAGCAGTATCTACCAGTATCGCACAAAGACGACTGAAACGCTAATAAAGTAGATGTGTACGCTGGCCTAATACATTATTGTAACAATAGCAAAAGATAAAATTTCATTTTAATTTTCCGGAGCACTATGCCTGATATGCTATTCAAAGCCATTATTGCCATTTATTTTAGTTTAACTTATATAATGTTCATATCTCCCAGGCGAGAGTGGTGCGATATCTTGGCTTGTGGTTTGACAGGCAACTAACTAGGAAGCCACTTC
This sequence comes from Catonia carolina, assembly GCA_035578175.1. NCBI lineage: Eukaryota > Metazoa > Arthropoda > Insecta > Hemiptera > Achilidae > Catonia > Catonia carolina. Next base: position 423,642,132 of record JAQMRL010000001.1, read on the forward strand.
GGATAAAAAAAATGATCACTTGTATAGAACGGATCACACTGTTTTTGTATCAACCTATTATTTAATGATGACTAAGTATATAATTTTTTAATTGTCAATATTTGTGGAAAAACCCCGATATTTTGATGAAATAATTTTTATGAAACTGACAATATAATTTTGAACTTCCATTATTTTTTTCTTTTATTTTAGTATAAAATAATTGAAGACCTGTACAATAGAGTTACCAATCAGATCAGATGCAGTAAAAATGATTTTAATTGTGAATATGAATTCCCTCAGTGAGTTGATTGGTTAAAAAAATTCCTACCCGAGTTTCACTGGCATAAAATCCGGTTGAATTATCAATTTTTCCTGTGAGATATTAATTATTTATAAAAATTAATAACATTTTCATGTTGCCATATCCAGTGTAAGGGCCTTTGTTCGTTAAAATGTAATCTACGTTCTTAAATAATCAGTCGCTGTACATAATTTTTGATTTATGTAAATATATGACTCATTAACAACTAATTATGGTTCGTAATGATGTTCAAAAATATCTAGCGTTTTATGGGAAATGAGTATAGACAATGAAGTCACGAGATTGCCTTTGGCGTATGGATGGGCTGTAAGGAAGGGAAATGAAAATTTAACAGTGCTGCCAACCTCAACAGTGAGACACTAATCATACATTTCACTACCGTGCAGTTTCTACATACATTTTTAAGCTGTGTTTTATTCCGAGAAAATATTTTCTTCATAAACCTTATGAGAAATTAATGTGATTCGTAATATTGACTACAGCTTAATTACATGACTAGAAATGTTTGATTTACTGTAATTACCAGCTACTTTATTCCACTGGAACAAAATGTTCTACGAATTAATCGCCTTTACCATCACTGTCATCAGCGTCTTCACTATCAGTCTCACTAGTACCTACCTAACCGTTTCCTTTTTTTACCAGGTGTCAACAAAACTGTTGAAGAAAAGTTTCTTCACGTCTTTAACTTCCTTCTTTATTTTTCAAATTGTGGAAAGAGAAAAATCACAGTAATTAGCCACTCACTCATGGCTTTTGTTACAAGACAGGGCAAGGCATTTAGGCATCTAGACTTTGCGGTAAGTCAAATGACGGTGTTATTTTCAGGGTGAAAAGAAATGCATTATTTGGTTCAATCATTCCTTCATTAACAATTTAATTTTTTATTCAACATCATAAATGTTACGGTAAATTATTTTAATTTATAAAAACAGTATAAATATGACCAATCTGGTCATATTTATTCATTAATAAATAATCCTATATTAAAATTTCTGCACTACTCAACTGGCTTAATTCCACACATTAAATGTTCATCTTTGGCTTCACTATCTGCACTTTTTGGAAAGTTGTCGATTTTCACTTGTTTTGTTTGTTCGATTTCGATGTTCACCCATTGAAATTTTTATATTTTTCCAGTTTTCGTTTAAATCAGTTTAAATTTTTCTCAACGCAGAGACTGATACTAGAAATACGACCTTGTATTTCCGAATGTGACATTCCGTCCGGCTTAATTTCCTTAAATAAACAATGAGCCATCAACCGTTTCTATAATATCACAGTACAATTTTACAATACACTATAAACTATACATTAGAAGACATTCTAACTATGTGTCAATCTAAAAACACATACACATACACATACACACACGCACGCATGTGCGCACAAATACAGGTTCTTTTAAAAACATATATTTAAAAGTGCATAGCCAAATATCGTTTTCCACAAATACAATAATCTTTCTGTTTATTTTATAACAGAATTGAGAGAAAGGAAAAGTATCATGACAAATATTTATGAAGTGGAAGGTAAATATTGTAATTACCAATATTTAGACCCCAATATTTTACTATTTACTTATTAATTAGCTTTATCAGGTAGTTTATGGAGATAATTAATTTGGCTAAAACATTTGACGGTCACCATCAAATAAATAACTTCGCTATAATTTAATTAATTAATTAATTTGAACTGGCAAACTGTACAATTTCATTCAGCCCACTTCACTACACTACATTACTATGTGTGATTACTGTGCCTGACAAATCACGATCCATTTTCATTAGTAATCATTTCGCAAACATGTTGACAAATTTTTAATTTAAATTATCCAAATTAAAATTGGTTTGATAAACCTTTAAAAGTTATTTTATTATTATTTTAATGAAAGCAGGAAAGTTTATGAATATAAAATACAATCAAAATGGTTTTTTTCATGGTACAGTGATATTATGGAGAATGGTACAATGGTAGAATTTAAAGTAAAAAGTTCGCGGTTCAAGTCCTGGTCAGAATTTGAAAATTCTAAAATTATTGTTCCATTTTCTGAATTAGATTAGAAATTTCTAAAGTAGATAACTTAAAAAAAGTACTTTTAACTGCGTCAAAATTTCTTCTCCTCCTCCTCCTACGTCTCCTCCTCCTACGTCAACTTTTCCTCCTACGTCACCTCCTCCTCCTCCTATGTCTCCTCCTCCTCTTCCTCCTACGTCTCCCCTTCCTCCTCCTCCTACGTCTCCTCCTTCTCCTTCTTCTTCTTCTTCTTCTTCTTCATCATCATATTCTTGCTATCAAGGATTAGGCTCCTGCCTGGTCAAAACTTACTTTTAAAATACTATTATACTATGTTCCGCAGCATAATATATCTCAACCTCTGCAGAACTTAAAAATACTGAAAATCACTAATTGGCCCTAAACCAAGCTCCGTGAAAATAAATGCTTGAAGTAAAAGTTCTAGTTTTTCTTTTTTCTTATAACTTTAAAATTATATACAGCTTTCCCCTTCAATGCATATTAAGGTCGCAATCTTAAAAAAAGCCATTATTTACCACGAGAGAGCAGCCTTCCTAAAAGTTACAGCAGACATTGCATTTACCCGATCTTGCAGAGAATAAAAAATGTAGACAATGTAGCGATTTTAAAAAAAACCCGTCGTTTTGAAGAAAATTGGAAAAAGTGAGAAATCGCTCGAAAAAATCGGCTACTGCTGGTTGACTGATTTTTATGTAAATGTTCGTGTTGGATACCCTAGTAAGTACCTAACTTAAGTTCCAAGTTACAACTTCGTACGATAATCATTTCTTTAAATATTTTGTTCACAGACACACACACACACACACACGCAAACACACACACTAATCACTAGAAACAGTTTTGTTCAGGAGGCCTGAACATGTGTATTCCCGGTGAAAACTTGATTTCAAAAATCGACATAAACACAATTCTTTATTTATGTTGGTGTTTAGGTTATCAGCCAAAAGACTAGTTTTAACCTGTAGAGGTTTTACTAAGAAAAGCAAGTAGTAAGGTGGTTTACATTTGCCTTCCTCACTGAGTGGAAAAGTACGCTTATCGGCATGCCGGGCTCTCTGAAAAGCAACTATTTACCACTCTGCAAACGAAACCTTCACTTCATTCATCTCAGGGTCTGGCTGTATAATGAAATTCATTACTTTCAGAGGAATAACACTGATTAGTGTCTTTTACACCTCTACATCTTCTGTTCTTAAATGATTCAGTCATTTAATTGGCTGACTATGTGATAAGAAAGAGAAATATTTATTTAAGACCTGCAACGAACAGATTGAGTGTAAATAATTTGACACTCAACCTGCCTGTTATGGACAGCTTTCATTCCTAATATAATTATATTAGGAAAGAGTAAGTAAAAATGCATCGTTTAACCACAATATGTTTAGAAAAAACCTCTAGAAATTTTGGTAAAGCTAAATTAACAAATACAAAGCCTTGAAGGGTTAAAAACCTTGCGTAAACAATGACTTTAAGTATACTTTAAAAAGCCTTGAAAATTGATGCTGTTGAAATAGCATTTCCATTTTTAAAGAAGATGAACGAGCTTGAAAATACATTATGATGATTTTTTTGCCAATGTCTAAAAATAAAAAAAACAGTAAAACAAAAACGGAAGAATAATATTAAGAGACCAAGTTAGCAGAGGAAATTTAAACTGAAAAAGATGGAATAGCTGCCAAAAGCCATTTCTGCCAGAAACACTAAGTCTTCTTGGAAAACCATTTAAAACAAACATACCCCGAACATGCATACTCGTTCTAAATGCATATATTTTATTCTAAAAAAACGTCGCAAGTCCAGTACGGTATTTTATTTAAGTTACATCTGCATCTTTTACCCAAAAATAAAACAAAGAGATATTTTTTATACTGCACTGATTCTTATATTTTTGTTAAATTATTACGACTGTATTTTTATTTATACAGTTATTTCTTTATATAACTAACAATATATAACACTTTAGATTCTAACAGATAATTATAAACTTCTCTCTTTTAATACTTTAAGATGGCTGTACCAGACAGTTTCTCTGAGCCAACAAAGTCATTTTAAAAGAAACACCGTTTATTTTTTCAATCTGTTGGAAAAACCACTCTAGAGAAATAAACAATTTATGAAATTGCATAAAGTTCAAGTAAATATAGGATGGTTCAAAAATACTCAACTTGCTTTTAGATGACTTGATAGTAGTTCAAAGTATTATTTTTTTCCGTATAGAGTTATATTTAGACCACGTGAGTTGACTTTAGACATTTCTGGAATCTTTATTTGCAGCCCACATTCTCAGCATTGGCTCGCTGTATAGTTCGTTTTTACTTAATTGAGTCCTAGCGTAAACAAGCCACTGGGCGAGTGGAAAAGAACAGAGTGTTCAAAATAATTTTGCTTATACTTCACCCGCTCATACCTTCATCCCGTTGCATACCTTTACACCAAAAGCTAGACGAGAAACTCCGTAGATAGAATTAGTTTATGAAGAGTGGACCGACCAATGTTGGGTAAATTAGGATCATTAGTGATAACCGACAAAATTTTATTTAAAGTTGGTAAGTCGTTTCTAAAACAAAAAATTGATGAATAATAAGTCTGAAAGCAGTTTTGATGATACCATCAAATTTGTATAAAGCAGGCATTTTTCGTTTTAGTTTTTAACTAGGGTTTTTAAAACACCACTCTGTTTAAATTCTTTTCGTACTCTGTGAACAGTTGAACAAGATACACCGGTAAATTCAGCAGTAAGTGATTCTATCTCTTTAGTTTCTAAGTTACGATATTTATTAGCAAAGTTACTGGAAACATTAATTATTAATTAATTACGGTTGTGTTTTCCCCGCTTCGTAAAGGTTTCCCTTTTCTATGTGTAATATTGCTGCCGGAAGAAGAAGGTTCGTCTGCCATCGTCAGCACATATGTTGTCACACTATCACGGACACAACCACGCACTAACACCCAAAAACTAAGAAAAAACACGAAAATTGATGCGAATAAGTAGTAGAAATTTACATCAAATCGCACACTAAATCATGAAGACATCACACCACGTATCCAAAATGTGACTGACTCATATACTACAAGATTTATTTTGTTATTACATTACACCAATCTATAAATAACTGATAATAATTTGTGTATAACAATAAAAAAACAGTTATAGTTTTATTATTATTACATTATACCAGTGACGATTGAATAACAAAATGCAATGAGTGGGTGTTTTTTTATATCACCGGTTAGCCTGCAGAAAGTTCACCCAAGGCCACACGTGTTTGTGTGCTGTGTATTTACAGGCACTAACACATACGCAGTTTGTTTACAAAAGGATTTAACTAACAAAAAACGAAATATAGGTTTTTCTCCTTTCTTTTACCACCCGGTGGTCTGTTTTTAAACTGATAAAAACCCTTAAAGTCCGTAATTATTAGTTGTCTGAATTTGGTTCTGTTCATTAGGTTTTCTCGGTTTATTCCGGTTTTCTTAAAATCCTTTCTGACATCTTTAAACCATTTATCCAACATCTTATGCTAGCAGTACACTATCGCCGAATGTAGGCGAAGTCAGGCGAATACGATAGTGTACTCGGTGTATTTGTGGTTATTCGTTCCACTTCGCCTCGCCATGGTTCGTATTGGCCTTAGTTCGGTCTGGAGTCGGTACTTTGCACGAATCAAAGGGGACGAATGTAGACGAATAACGAGAGCGAAGTGGGGCAAACTGCTAGCAGTACACACTCGCCTTCATTCGGGCTACATTATTCCGTGTTTCTACACCATAATTTTTATTTACTTTTTATTCATTACCTACTTACTTATTTATTATTTTATTCATTACCTACTAATTTATTTACTGTGTACTTTTTATTTATTTATTTTTTTTATAACTGTTTAACTGTGTATTTTGCTATGGAATGGTCAAATGAAAATACTTTAGTTTTTTTGGAAGCTTACCTTAGTGAGGGAGTGTTATCGGATCCTTGCCATAAAAAACACAAGGATAAGAAGCACATAAACGACGCGTGGGTTCGTTTAAGCGAACAATTAAACCGTTCCACGGTAGAATTAAAAAAGAAGAAGGTTTCTGAATTTTTTTCTGGTGGTATGCATGAATGTATTTGTAGTACGCATAACTGTACATATAAAAATCCGCTGCAACTCCTACATCAAAATCCATTTTCTGATCTACGTTGAATTATGTGATGACACGATCGAACTGAAGTTTCGCGAATATAGACGAGTATGTACTGGGTTAGTTCGTGTAGAACATTCGCTGAGATTCGTTGTCGCGACTTGGCCCGAATATTCGTCGAATCATTCGGCAATAGTGTACTGCTAGCATTAGGTATATTGTTTAATGTCTCAATAATTTGCTTAGTCAACCGATTGACATCTATTATAATACAGGTGTTCATAAAAATGTGGTTTTCATTATTATTCGTTTTCATTAATCGTTTATTTTCCTTGTACAGTTTTTCCGACTCGTAACTTATATTGTCCATCTACTATCTTTGGACCCGTTATCTTTCTATCAAATTTTTCTGCATCTCTTAGTTCAACTCCCGATCATTCTTCCCAGGGCACTCACTCACGAACAGACACACAGGTTTTATCACAGTATTATAATGTCTAATCTTGGGTTGTCTTGATAGTGCTTACTTCCTTTACTACTTCCTGCAGTAAGTTCTTCGAAGTGCACCGGTCATCTTTCCTCATCTTTTGTTGCTCGCTTCCTTTTCGGTGGTCTTTGGTAGTATTATTTCCCCAAGGTACTTAAAGTTATCAACTTTCCCAATTTTCCCGTAGTGTCTTTAAGTGACGCGAGGTTGTTTTGATGTTTGTTATGTATTTAGTTTTCTTGAAGCTCGGTTATCAGCGACTACAACGGGTTGTTTGAACTTGTGAAAATTTTCAAACCACAGCCGGAAATCGAACCCGTGACTTACGCGTTGTAAGCTAACGCGCTACCTCTATTACTACTCAGACTTATTTGAAAATTTTGTTTATGAATTTTTTCGGATTTAAAATGCATAATTTCTTTTAAATTATTTAACTTCTAAAAGTTTTAATGTGGGTTTTATGTAAAACCGCTCTCGGGATCTTGATTGATGACGTTAAAATAGTTAACGGTTTTTTGTGCATATAAACCCACGAACATGTGTAGGCGAAATATAAAACATAAACAAAATACTAAATTTGCTTATAATAATTTCCTAGAAGTAAAATATTATTACTTACTTTACACAAAAACATTTGTGGAATGCCCGGAGTCATTTGCAAAATTTTCAGGATTGAACAAGTCAGTGATGCATAAAAAATTTACAGATGTATAAATACGTTTACGTCACGTTCAAATTATGACTTTTTTCAGTAAAAGTAAGGTAATGGTTTTTGCAATGCTAAATGGATCTCAGATGAACAATTTTTACTTACATTAGCAACAATATCGTCTATTGTTTTTGTATTTAAATCGTGTATGTAGTGGGTACTTTATTGATCAAATGAATTTTTATAAATTTTCGTAATATCTTCTATGAAATTCATAAATGAAAGTAAAATTGTTATTTTAAAATTTATTTTTAAATCTAAAAAGTACAAGTCAATGATTTGTGAAACTTTACTCCGTTCAGTGAAAAAAGCTTAATATATCTCCTCTTTACGCAGGCGTTTTAGTTTCACATCCCATGTTTTAAATCCTGGCCACCAACTTAGAGTTTTAGGATTATTTGATTTTGTAAGGTTGTTAAAGGTATTAACTAATTCGGTGTGAAGTTTCAAATTTTTAGAGTGGGTCTTCTTCTTAAGGGGAGGACTATACCTCCTATCTAACCCATGCCTCTTTTTATGTACACGACCCATGACCCATGACCTCTTTTTAGGTACACGTTTCTAAGAAACCGTTAAGAGTAAGAGCTTTAATTTTTTGTGCCTTTTCTATGACATCTTTTTAAGCTCTGGTCTAGAACTATTAATATAGAGCTAGCGATACCATTTCGACAATTTTTTTTGAAAATGTAAAAACTAATTAATATTTTTTGCAGAATATTTTATTTCGAACTTATAATAATACTGCAATGATTTTATTTTAGTACCATATGTCACAATTATACTGGGAAACATGTTAAAAAAATGTCAACCTTCAAAGTCAAATAGTTTTTGAGAAAACTGTACCTTTATGGAAAAAAGTGAATTTGCGGGAAAAGAGCTGTAAAGTTTCACTTACCCTAAAATCGGCCTGCACCATAATATTGATTCTCACCTCAAATAATTTTCTCTTTTTTTCTCTTGTTTTACTTCTTTTGGCACACTTTCCATTGCCTTCTCAGCTTTCTGTGTTCTTTAAATATTGCAACTCTTAATTGTTTCCACAGATTAACTCAATTAAAAGAAATTCTGGTCAAAACATTACTTAACAAAAATCTGCATAGCTTCCGTAATCTCTATGGTACAGTTATAATTTTTATATGCAATTACACAGAAAAACATACAAAAGGCGATGGCGCCCAAAATTATAAAAATCGATTTTTTTTCGATTTTCGAGGTATAGTGCTCCCCTCTATACTCTCTCTCCTATCGGAAGTCGGAAATCATCATCATTATGTGGACCTTACATGCTGCTGCAAGGAAAAGTTTTGCATTACTGCAACCAAATCAGTCTCTCAGGTTCTTCAACCAAAATGCCCTACGTCTGCCGACGTTCCACTTGCCCTTTATCTTCACCTGCATGATTTTGTAAGATGTGATATTTAGGACCTATAATCACATGTCCGAGCTATTCAAATCTTCTCTTCTTCTCTGTTTCAACCAACTCACATTCTTTCCCTATTTTACCAAGCACGTTTCTTTCGTTATTCTGTTAGTCCACGGAATGCGTCACATCCTGCGGTAACACCACGTCTCAAAGCTTGTATTTTATCTAAATGGATCTTTAGAGTATCCAAGTCTCCTTCCCGTACAACAGAACAAAAAATACATAACGTCACACTATTCTCATTTTGAGCTCAATGTTAAAATCCCAACTACACAGCTATTTCTTTAGCGACACAAATGACGATCTCGTTATTTCTAGAGTGCGTAGAAGTGTATAATTAATTGTGTGTTTTCATTGTACATTTTTCAATACTTTTCTATATCCCGTATTCTGTCTGTAGTATAGACAAACGAAGTGTTGCGATGAGACGAAATTTTTGATTCTCAAATTACAATGATCATTAAATCTGTGACCCCTGAAGCCAAAAATCTTTTCCTTAAACATAGGAATCTTTGACATAGAATTGTCTTACATCCATTACTGGAAAAATCAGCGAAAAACTGCTCAAACGAATATCTCGGAGGTTTGTTGTTTAGGCTTATTAAGTGATAATTCTGTATGAATAGATCCCAACCCAACCTATGATTCCGTACGTTAGTAAAGACTGAACTATAAAAATATATCCACGTGTCACAAAAAGTCAACAGTATAAAAAATATTAAAAAACAAGAAATAAAGGAAACATTTATTGTAACTTAATTTATTATTGGATTGAAAAATAAAAAGAAGCAATCAATGAGTTTGTACAGAAAAACGGAAAATGTTTAACGAACTGCCTGTATCTGCCACTGAAATGTTTGTAGCAACGCTTCATCAGTATTTTAGTGAAAAACCTTTTTCGCAAATTGTACAAATTTCTTACATAAAATGTTAGCGTTAATTTTTTTAACAAATAATTATTAGATTTGTTGTTTTGTTTTAGTACCTGCCAAAAGTGATACTTCATTGAAATTGTCGTATAACCTTAAATATTTGATCTATTGGCTTATAATTTATTTATAAGCTTTCTAATACACTATGTTGTTCTTTTTTGTTACTTTCTCTTGCCCTATATGACTATACAGAGAAGGAAAGTATTGTTTCATAGGTCATTTTTCGAAATCAAGTTCTCACCGAAAATACATGGTTTTAGGCCTATTAGGTCTGAACCCAAAAAAACATGTTTTAACGATTGGTCTGGGTATGAAAAAAATATCTCAAGAACGGAATAGCGTACTAATTTGAAACTTGGTTAGGAAAACTAAGTTTCCTACCACTAGGGGATCCGACACAAACATTTTCATGAATTTTTATGTAAAACGGCTACAAATTTATGTATTTCTGTATTTAAGCTAAAATACAGTTTAAAATACAGTATCAAAATTGATATTTTTTAAAAGGGCTAAACATTTTCTGTTGATTCCTGATTCTAACAAGTCTTTATTTATTCGTGGAAAGAAAACATTACCAAACTAATGAAAATCAATGATATTTCCCTATAGTTCCAATTCCTTAGAACACCCGAATGCTATATTTATATAAACATTCCTACCAGTTTTTAAACCAGCTACTCAATATTTCGTAGGTATTGTATTTATGTACGTAATAAAAGCATGTTCAACTTCACTTCATTCACGCCAGGGTCTGGCTGTGGGGTGAGGTTCATTGCTCTCAGAGAGATGACTCTGACTAATGACCTTTGCGCATCTGACTCTTCTGTTCTTGGGTGATTCTGATATTTAATTGGCTGACCATCTGTTAAGAAACGGAACTGTTTTTTGTGGCCCTGGAACCTGCAGATCGAGTGTAGTAATTGGTTTAACGCTCCACCTGTCTGTTATGGGCAGTCAAGTACTTCTAACATGTCTATAAATTGGACAGTCTAGGCTCACACTCAAATATTTGATTAAAAAATCTGATACACCAACCGGTTATTTTTGCAACAATACTACATCGACAATAAAACACTTAGTCCTACAATGCCCAGGATTACGTAACCTAAGAGAATAGTATCTTCTTCTTAACGTGCCTGTCCGGTTCGAACGTTGGCTACCATCATAGCTATCTTGGTCCTGTCCTCTGCAATGCGGAAAAGTTGGGCTGAGCTTTGTCCATACCAGTCTCTCAGGTTAGCAAGCCAGGATATTCTTCTTCGGCCTGGCCGTCTTCCACCATCCAATCTACCCTGCAGGATGCGCTGCAACAGTTCATATCTACCGTGGTTCCTCATAATATGACCAAGGTATTCCAACTTGCGACACTTTGTGATGTATATTACCTCCGGTTTCTTGCTCATTCGGCGCAGTACCTCGGTGTTGGTCACCCTGTCCGTCCATGGTATCTTCAACATTCTTCTGTACAACCAAAGTTCGAAGGCTTCAAGTTTAGCAGTGGTTGCCTTCGTCAACGTCCAAGTCTCCACTCCATACAGAAGCACGGAAAACACGTAACACCGTAAGAGCCGCAACTTTGTGCCCATAGTGAGATTATGACTCCTAAACGCCGAACTCATTGCGTGAAACACACTCCTTGCCTTACCAATACGGCACTTGATCTCTTGTACGTTATCCCAGGCTTCATTAATAATAGTGCCCAAATATGGATACCTCTCCACGCGCTCAATTCTTTCGTGTTTTACATATAGGTTTACACCAGTCATCAGTCCCCTGCTAATTACCATTAATTTGGTTTTGACGATGTTGATGTCCAGGCCATATTTCTCGCTCACTTCTGTTATTCTGTTCATTAGTTTTTGCAGTCCCTCTATTGTATTAGCGAACACAATTGTGGCATCTGCATATCGTAGATTATTTAGTTTTACACCATTTACTGAGATACCCTCTTCTATATCCTGCAGGACCTCCTTGAAGATGTGCTCTGAATAGAGGTTGAAAAGTATCGGCGAGAGAATACAGCCCTGCCTAACCCCACGGCGTATTTCGATCTGTTCTGTATGATCTTTTTCCACTCTCAGCACTGCCGATTGATTCCAGTATAAGTTGGCGATCACCCTTATATCCTTCCCATCCAGTCCAGTTCGTTTGAGAATCTCCATCATTTGGTCATGTCTGACCCGGTCAAACGCCTTTTGATAATCGATAAGACACACAAAAACATTGCAGTTAACATCTCTGCATCTTTGGAAAAGTACTTGCACACTAAAGAGTGCCTCTCTAGTGCCCACTGCTCTTAAGAAACCAAACTGGTTCGGTGCTATTTGTTCTTCACATATCTTGTAAATTCTTTTATGTATTATTCTCAGGAATAATTAGAAAATGGCTCATCAGACTGATGAGCCGATAATCCCCACACACTTTAGATCCAGGTTTTTTAGGTATGGTGATAAATTCAGACCTAAGCCAATCCACAGGCATTTTGGCCGATGAGTATATCTGGTTAAAAATACCCGTCAAGAGTGTCGTGTTCTCATAGTTGAGCAACTTGAAGAACTCTGCCTGTAAATCATCCGGGCCTGCCGCCTTCCCAGACCTCATACATTTTATGGCTTCCTCTACTTCGGCCTGAAGGATATCTGGCCCTGTTGTCTCTGCCACGTCTGGCTCTTGGTCTGCTCTTTGGTCATCAAACAGCTCTCTGAGGTATCTCTCCCACACTAATTTCCTCTCCTCTTTGCTAATAATGAGCTGACCATCATTGTTAGTGAGCCTGTTGTTGTTTGTCTTGTGAAACCTTCCTGTCATCTCTTTGATTTTTCGATGTAAATTAAAACTATCATGTTTATTTTTGTACACCTTTATTTCATGGCAGAGGTCTCTTTTTTCTTTCTCTTTAGCCTCTCTGATTTTGCTACGTATGACCCTCTGTATAGTTTTGTATGTTTTTGGGTTTCCTTTATTTATCCTTCTATCTTCCATGAGATCCAAAATTTCACTTGTCATCCAGGCCTTCCTCCTCCCTCTATCCACCTGCAGATATTCCTCCTTCACGTCCTCCACTGCTTTTTGGATTTCTGCAATTTTATCACTGATGTTACTTGTAGTGTTGACGGCTTCTATCTTAGTATTAAGGGTTGCAGTTACTGCCTGTTATATGACTGGATCTTTCAGCTTCCTCAAGTCGTACCTCTTTGGTCTCTTGGATGCGACTCTTTTCATCTTAAGTCTGAATGTTCCCACAAGTGGGACGTGATCTGATGTTATGTCTGCCCCGGGATATGTTTTCATGGAAATGCAGCTGTTTCTGTAACGTTGACTTACAAGTATGTAATTAATCTGATTTCTGATGATCTTCCCTATCTTATCCTTGGGCGCCTTCCAGGTATATAGCTTGCGAGGTGGCTGTTTAAACCAGGTGTTCAATACCACCAGCCGGTTCACCTCTGCAAAATTCTCCAAGTCATCTCCTCGGGAGTTTCTATTTCCCAAACCAAACGGACCTACAAAATTAGATGTTCTACCTCTTCCAAGTTTTGAGTTGAAATCCCCCATGACAATAGTGAGATCTTCTGCTTTGAGTTGTCTTATTATTTTATTTATATCTTCGTACAACTCTTCCACCTCTCTGTCCTCTTTGTCTGCGGTCGGGGCGTATACTTGCACTATGTTAAGATCCACTGGTCTCGCTTTTATCTGTATTAACATGACCCTTTCCGAGACTGGGACAAAGTTATGCACGCACTCGGCCATCCTCCGTGCCAGCACCAACCCCCTCCGTTCACGTGTCCTCCCTCAGCCGATCCAGAATAGTAGACCTTATGGTTATCAATGTTCATCACTCCACTTCTCGGCCAGCGCATCTCGCTCACGCCCAAAACCTCCAATCTCATCCTCTCCATCTTCTTTATTGCATTATGGATTTTTCCAGCCTGACTCAAAGTCCTCACATTCCACGTACCGACCCTAATCCCGTCTCGGCACCTCAAACGCTCAGTGTTAACAAGTACTGTGCTGAGAATAGTATAACTAACATAAAATACAAAACTAACGCTAACGGGCACCAAGAATGTACACAGCATGTTTTTTCCCACAGAAACTTAGTTACACAGGACATGTTAATAAAAAAACTCTGTAATTTTTACATAATTTTTGTGGTTGGTAATGTCTTTGTTGTTGAAGTAACCTTAAATAAATAAACATCAAAAGCACGTTATTCAGGAATGATGTACACAACATTTTTTTGACATGTTACTTACTAATCACTAATATAACTATCCACTCAATTTTACAAATCAGAACGGACAAGATTTTTGCAATTGTAGTCACGGTTTCGTTAGTGCTTCAATCAGCCACGTCATATAGCTTTTTTCAGCAAGAAATTAATGTAGACTGCTTCAGATCGTCAAGAGAAGATTTAATACATGAAACACAATGAGCTATATTAAATTGTTTCTAATACTTCCAACAAGATCTAGCTCAGCATGTAGCGATCAGTTGTTGTGACAGTTATTAAATTTATTTAAAACATTTGATTCGTACATTTTGTTACTGATGGCAAATTATTTAATTTATATAACATTTATTATTTTTCTAAATTTCAATTTAAATAGTATAAAAATATAAACCACAATATTTAATTATTTAAATTTCATTAACTAAAGTAGTAAGACAATTGTTTTTCAAAATTTAATAAATATTTAATTTTTTTTATTTTTGTTCCAAAGACTTTACGTAATTTCGGAGTTATAATTGCAACAACTGAAAATAAATTTGTCTTGAAACAACCATCGTACAGAATAGATGGAATTATGTGTTTTATTTCAAGTAACAGTATAATTTAATAAATACTAATAGTATTATGTTAGCGGAATTATTTTAAATTAATACAGAAACCGCTACAAGCATCTGTATTTAGTAACGTCTAAATTTATTTTGAATGCACGCCTTACATACTGCAGTTTGAATGCTTGAATTTTTCTTTCATTCCGCAGTTCATTTTCTTGAACGTTTGAACGTTTCGAACTCAGGACCGCATGACGAGAGGCGAGCACGTTACCAACTACGCCAATGCGGCCGGCTTAAAAGAAATTTGTTTATTATTTATTACTAACCAGATCGTGAAAGAAACTGGCATAAATTTTACAATACTAAACGGAAAACCGGTAAAAAATTAAAATTTAATTATTCTGAATTTATTTATTTTGTTTCTACTCCGTAAATTTCTGCTTAATTGCTAAAGATAATTCAAATTCTTAATAATTTTATGTTAAATTTTTTCAAGGGAAAAACTTACATAAATCACCCTTTTTTAAGCACAGATGAAAACAGCGTTTCATTACAAATTAATATTTAAAATATTCGCAGGAATAGTAGTTAAAATTTTATGTTTAATTAGCCTAGTTTGTTTAATAGCATGTTGTATAGTAAGTATAAGGTATTAAATTTCATCGCGTAAATCTAATCTGGTGAATTATTTTAATAACGTTTGTGCATATAATTTTATGTGCAACGCCATTTACTAACATGAAACATGTCCATATAAAATGAAATATTCATTAACGTACTACCTTTAATTGATGACCTTTTTATAAACCAACTTTAAGTTGCAGGAAAATTAATTTAATTACTTTAAATGAAACAGGATCCAGAAAATATCATTTTTTATTATAATTATATATTTCCTACACACAAAATTTTTACTATGATTGACAACCGGAAGACAAAATTTAGATGATTCGTGGAAGTCAAAAAATATATAGAAAGAGTGAATAGATTATAATATTTTATTTATTTATTTATTTTTTTTTTTTTTTTTGGTTTTACGTCTGACTGTTTTGTAATTTTGCTAATGCAGACGGTGGAGAATGATGATAATAAATATGAAAAATGCCAGACCTTACCGGGTGAATCGAACCCGAGACCCCGACATAGAAGCCAGTTGTGCTAACCACTACGCCAACGAGCCGGCCACTGAATATAACAAAACGAGATATCTCTAAAAAACAGAATTGAGAAAATAATTTGAAGGATGGTGCTTCCCAGAGGAACAAAAGAGAGAGACATGGTCGAGAGGAAAAAGATGGCCCAAAGCAAAAGAATGCAGGAGAGATGGAGAAGAGAGAGAAAGAGTGAGGGAGGCCGATAATAGATAGCTGCCAAATTGGTGAACTGTTGCGGTCTTTAGTAGGCCTATAGAAAAACAATATTTACAGACGAGGAACAATGGTCGTTGTAGTCCGACAACCTCACCACTTGTATAATCAGAAACCACTCTCAAGATTAGCTAAAATTAGTCATTACAATGATAAAAACTGTGTGTCTGTGCGCGTGTGAGTGCCTTAGAATGACCAGTAAGGTTGGTCTAAAAGAATCAGAGAAATTTAAGAGAAAGATCCTCCGCAACGTAATGGGTCCGATACAGTAGACGAACAATAGGTTACGAGGTCGAGAAGAATATACAAGGTAAATGAACAATTAATACAAATAATAAGAAAATTAAGGCTAAAACTTTACGGAGACCTGAATAGCAAGGATGACAACCGGTTGACAAAACAAATTTAAATGAAACGTGATCAAATTTAAATTAAATGAAACGCAATCCAAAAACCTATTTTAAATACATTTCCATTAGTTCGGAACATCTTAGCACCTAAAAAGGAAAAGACGATACAATAGACCCCGTCGAACAAAGAGATGTACAAAAAATTAAAAATATAATCCATATAACGAGAAAAAGTGTATTTTCGAAAATGTAGCAAAAATTAACGACAGCAGATTAACGAGACAAGTTTAAATGAAACGTGATCCAGAACATTGTTTATGCAATTTAATACAACTTAAAAAAAACTGTGAGTAAAACTACGCCTTGTAGTTCACACCCAGCCACAATTTGATTAGAAACGATAACGTTGGGATAAATTTTAGAAAAAAAAGTTAATTCTATATTTGCAGTGTTAATCGGAGATTTGGATAAATAACGACGGACTATATAAAAAAGCTCCATGAGGAGAAATTTATTTTAAAACATAAAGGTTGACCGGATCAGTCCGATGGGTGCTGAGATTGAACTCTACATAAAAAAACAGTTATCTTTTTTAATTTGTTTCCTCGTACAGGGCCAATTTTAGACCACGTGAGATGACTAGACGTTTCTGGAAGCTCTTTTTGCAGCCTACATTCTCAGAATTTGCTCATTGTAGGCTTCTCCTTTCTTCTGTCCACCCGTCTTCTGTTTTTGCACTTCATAGAACCTTAAAATCCGTAATTAATTATCTGAATCTGGTTTAGTTCATTAACTTTTCTCGGTTTATACCGTTTTTCTCAATATCCTTTCTGATTTCTTTAAACCATTTTATCTCATACCTTAGGTCTTAAAAACCGGTTGTCATCCATTTTATACAGGTGTCCGTAAAACTTTAGTTTTCTTTTTCTAATCGTTTTCATTAAAGTTAGAGTTCTTCTCGATCTCGTAACCTATATAGTCCGCCTACTATCTTCTTTTTTACAGGATCTTTCTCTCGAATTTCTCTGCTTCTCTTAGACCAGCCTTCCCGGTCATTTTAAGGTACTCACTCTCGTACGCATATGCAGGTTTTATGACAATATTTTCTAATCTTGGCTTTTCTTGAGAAGTGTTTTCTTCTTATACAAGTGGTGAGTTCCTCGAAGTTCACCGACCATATTTGCTCATCTGTTGTTGTTCGTTTACTTGTCACTGGTCTTTGGTTGTATTATTTGCCCGAGGTGTTTGAAGCCATCGTATCCTTGTTAAGGGGGCCAGACCATTTTCATTATCCCTATACCTTTTCATAGCTTTTTCATTTATCTTTATTTAATCTAAAAATGATTTTTGTTCTCAAAAAATGTTCAAAGTAGCCTACATTTTTTTAATGAAAAAGTCAGCCAAAAAATAAAAACTCCAAAATTTTTAAAATACCTCTGGAGTAAATACACACCTTAGTACTAAAATGTAGTGTGTGAAATTTCACACTCTTATGTGGGATGGTTCGTGAAATAAGTGTAACTTAAGTCAAAAACACAATAAATGCGGAAAATCCGGACATAGTAAAAGCATAATACGGCAACAGAAACACCTACCAACTGGAATTAACTTCCAAACAAAATCACACCAATATTTTTATCTTGCTTTACTGCTGATTCCTATGTGTTCTAGAAATTATTGTTTTTACGTAAACGCGATTTTCGTAATGTTAGTGCAGTAACGTGATTATATTAATTCCAATTTACAAGAATTTAAATTGTGAAAGATATCAAAATAAATACTACATACCCGACCAACGTAAAACATTTTTTTTTTCAACAGAAAAAGCAACCGATGTCGTGTTATTTATCAATTTAAATAGGGTAAAACGATCTATCAATAAAATCAGTCTACTCCCCTTAACATATAAATTAAATTTTTATTATTTTTTTACAGCATCAACAAAACTCTTGGAATCATCTCGGAAAATAAATTACAAATATTAAATTAAATAAATTCTTTATAGTAGGCCTATATAATTTTGAAAAACAAAGTAAATATAAAAAATGAATGATTTTTTTTGCTTTTAATGCACCGTAGGAATACGCGGTAGTTGTATACAGAACAACAAAATACAAACTGTCTCAAACAAAGAAACGAACGCAAACAAACGCAACAAAATAACAGATAAAGCAGAAAATATTTCGAGCAAGTTATTTTTTACATATTCTCTTGTATTTAGTAATTCCCTAACAACGCAACAGTGTAATACGTTCTTTCTGGATTTTGTTTTTTTTTATATTGTTTTTAAAAACAGAATACCGTTACTGTTAATTGATACACGCATAAAATACGTCCCAATAACCAATAATATCGTGTATTTAATACGCTTATATCGAATACAAGATAAATAGAAATATTTAATCTGATTTTTTGTCCGCGAGGGTAATTCGTTAATTTTTATACAGAATATGTAATATTTTTCACATTATTATTCTTTGTCTGTTTTTGATTTATATTCACTAATTATTGAGAGAGAAAATTTTGGAATTATACATTTCCAAATCATAAATCATTTTTATACATCTTCCCGATCTATAATCTATTTTTTTTTTGAACGGCTGTTGACCCTATTAAAAAGATTAGGCTCTTTTACATAATATAATATTTTCTATACCTCTACGTTGTAGGCCTACTATATGTTAACTAGTGTTTTTATCTCTCCCCAAATTTCAAATTTCATTTATGCAATGACTATAACAATTAAAGAGGTTTTATTAAAAATAACCATAGTCAAAAAAACGCCAATTTTAGTTATGCATGCTATCTCGTAGTGCCTTGAAAATAAAGTACTCGTATATAATGTAATACTAAAACCAGTTAGGATTTATGTTTGGGTACATTTTTCATAGGATTGGTAAAAGATAGGGAAGTTAAACTTTACACACCATAGGTGTCGGGTTTCTTCTCAAACTACTGACATTTTTTCAATTTAATCTTTGGCCCATACCATTTTTTTTTAAATTATGAATAACATACAATTTTTACAAATTGTTTTCTACGTTTTTTGTGTATTACTAATTTTTGGAGTACTCGAGGAAGTCATAAAAATGTCGGTATATGTGGATATACTAGATAATTAACTAGTAAAAATTTCAGCCTGGTAGGTTTATTGATTCTGAGAAATATGTACCTAGTGTTAAAAATCTAAATTTACGGGAAAACGCAAGAAATAAGAAGGCACAAATCAAAAACAAAATGTACACAAACAAGTAAATTTCCAATCAACAGTTGTTTAGAAAGTTGAACCAATAGCTGAGAATACAAAAAACAGTGATGCAGATATTTTAAAAACTAAAATTCTCTTTGCACTAGAACGAGCAGTATAAAATTGTGAAAAATATTCTTTCTCGGTAACATAATTTTTCTGTGTAAACTTGATAAAAAATTATTTTTTTGACATAATTTATTGTTTTTTTCTGGTAGATCTAGGCCTAAACTATTGAAAAACATAAAAAACCAAAAATCGAAATTTTGAGTTCAAACCATCGAGCCATCTCCCCATAAACCAATATGAAGAGAGAGTGCGGTTGATAAGCTCATACTAAAGTTTCAACAGAAACTAAAACACATGTTTTTAGCGGTTAGTCTGTGTATGTGTGTTGTAACTTCTCACCTTAGTTGATTAATGTGTTACTATTAAATATAGGTAGCTATACAGGGTGATTCACGAATATATGCAGAAACTTTGGGAGCCCATTGTACATGTAAAAATAATAAAAAAAGTTTATATGAACATGGGTCCGGAAATGCTTCGTTACTGAGTTACGGCTAGCAAAAGATTTCCCCCAGATTTCAGCTCACCAGGTGAAATGAGGTCTTCCTGAAATTCTGGTAAGGTAGATTAAGGGCCGAATTCAATCGTTTCTTATGGTTTTTGATCTGATAAATTCAATAAAACAGGTCTCAGAACTGTAAGTTGAATAGTTTTTGAGAAAAACAGTGTCAAATGCAAAAAAATGGAGTGAAAAAACACATCTTTGTTTTTCCGGTTAATTTTTCTTTGTACTGTTATGAATAAAAATTCATTTTATCAAACATCTATTCGCTTTCTGTGTACTTTATTTACACCGGTTTGTTCAGAATAAAATTTTCAACATGTCTTATTCAAAAATGTTAACTGTTTCTTGGTGAAATAACAAGATTATTCTTGCCCAAAGATGAAAAAATGTGTTTTCACTCCATTTTTTGCATTTATCACTGGTTTTCTTAAAAACTATTTAACTTACAGTTCTGAGACCTGTTTTATTCAATTTATCAGATCAAAAACCATGAGAAATGATTAAATTCACCCCTTAATCATCTTACCAGAATTTCAGGAAGACCTCATTTCATCTGGTGAGCTGAAATCCGGGCTAAACTTTCGCTAGTCGTAACTCGGTAACGAAGCATTTCCGGATACATGTTTATATAAACTTTTTTCATTATTTTTACATGTACAATGAGCTCCAAAAGTTTCTGCATATCTTCGTGAATCACCCTGTATAATGCCCATAACGGGCAGGTGGAGTGTTAAATTATTTGCACTCGATTTGCTAGCTTCAGGGCTACAAAAAATAGTTCTGTTTCTTATCACATGGTCAGCCAATTTTATGACTAAAGAATTTAAGAACAGAAGAAGTAGAGATGTAAACGACACTAGTCAGAGTATTTCCTCTGAGAGTAATAAATTTCATATACAGCCAATCCTGTGGTGATGAAGTGAAGGTATCATGAAACCTGGTACTAAGATTAGCTACTTTGAGGGGACCCGACGAGAAAATTTTTATCAAAATCAGTCAACCGGAATTAGTAGTTTACTAGTATAATTTTTCAATTTTTTTTTAAATTTTCTCAAAAATGCTTCTACGATTTAACTTAAAATTTCCACATTTACTAAAATTAATTTTACATTGAATTAAATATAAGTTATCTTACATTAATCGATTTCCCGTTGGGCATGTTAACATTATTCATTACCACAGGTGATGACGTTTGGTATCGTGATGTCAAAGTAACTAGTTTTGGGCTAGTACCAAGTAACCGAAACGTGGTTGGTACGTTTTACAGGTGCTATGTAAAGCAAAATTTGCTGTTCCTTTTGTTATAATGGAAGGTTCTTGTAAGATATTAGTTTCTGTTGTATAAGCGTAAATAAGATCTCTCTTGTTAATATCCTAGCCGAGTTAATTTGCACCTCAGTTACCTTGAACCCCTTTTACGACCAAGAATCCACAACATGATGGTGACCTAGTTTTGTCTAGCTAATCAACATTTTTTCTTATTTTGCATGTTCTTACTTCTTTAATTTTCTCATTTCATTTGTAACCTCTTTTTCCTTGTAAAATTTATTTTTTACTTTCTCTTGCCCTATATGAATAAAGGGAAGGAGAGTATTGTTTTCACGTCGATATTTTGAAATCGAGTTTTCACCGAAACTACAAGTGTTCACGTATTTTGTGAACAAAATATCTCAAAAACGGAATATCGTACGAAGTTGAAACTTGAAACTTAAGTTAGGTACTACCACTAGAGGACCGGACAGGAATATTTTCATCAAAATCGGTGAACAGAGAGTAGGTTATTCGTACAATTTTTGACATTTTTTGTCATTTTCTCAAAAATGTAGATGTGTTCCGTATTTTTAAGTCCTTCAAAATTTAATTTTCATTTTGCGTCATTCACTCATGGTTAAAAGTAATTATGTTTTTCATTTTAAATTGTCTACAAATGATTAAACATAATAATAGGCCCGATAATAGTAATCTTTATGCCACGTAATACAACATTAAGGCAAAAAACACAAATCAGTAGGCTATACAAAATGTAACCTAAATAAAATTACAATAATGTACCTTTAATTAAAAACAATGAAATTAAATTAAATAAAACAAATTAGGAATTTATATATAAAATTTGGGTATAGGTATCTTCTGTAGCAAAAGCTTTGATGGAGGATACCATCCATGAAAATACAATGTCAAAGATGCAGCAACATATAGGATATGTTTCATTATTTACATTGACAAGAGAGTGAGTGTTTCACACCAAATATTTTAGTTGCAAATTATCCTTTATAACCAAATATTTAAATAATATGTTGTTGTTTAGATCATCAGCCGAAAGACTCGGTTGATCCTCTAGTGGCTTTGCTAAGTAAAACGAGTAAGGTGGTTTACAATTCCCTTCCTCAATGAGTGGAAAAGTATGCTTATCAGGCCCTCTGAAAACCATCTACTTTCCCACCCTGCAAATGACACCTTCACTTCATCACCACATGGTCTGGCTGTATAATGAAATACATTACTCTCAGAGGATATAACGCTGACTAGTATCTTTTGCACCTCTACCTCTTCTGTTCTTAAATGTTTCAGTCATATAATTGCCTGACCATGTGATAAGTAAGAGAACTATTTGTAGCCCTGGGGCTAGCAAAAACAAATTTTATGATAAATATTCAAAATAGCAGAAAACCGGAAAATTGGGAAACCATTAATCATCCCTAGGATTTTTCTTGTTAATGTACACAAATAAAAAATAAGTGTTGAAATGGAAATCTAATAATGTAACTATTCGTTAACCTACTTTTTATTAAACTATATTAAACTCACTTCACGTTACATTTAAGTCAGATTGCAGTTCGTTTCACGCTTAAGAGTAAAATATTTTTATTTAATTTAATTCCATTTTATTTCCAATAAATTGTACCTTTGTTAGTTCCATGTGCTTCTTATTTCTCTCGTCCACCGCCCTTATCCACTCCGTCTTCTGTTTTAGTTGATACGTTTCACAATTGGTCTCGTGGCCCATTTTTCTTTGCCAACTCAACATGAACTAATGGTATCGTTCCTCAAATACACACACATATTCGTCTCATTTCTTCGCCTTTCCTTTAATATAGATTCTACTTTATTTTATACCGTCTCAAAAATGTTAGGCTCAAAATTACAAAATTCCGTACAGTTTGTTGTTCATTTAAAAATTCCTCCATTTATGAAATTTTACCCAAAATACTATTTATTTTGTCTTTTTCTTCTCCTTCGTTTTCTCCTCCTCCTCCTTCTCCTTCTTCTTCTTCTCCTCCTCCTCCTCCTTCTTCTTCTTCTTCTCCTCCTCCTCCTTCTTCTTCTCCTCCTCCTTCTTCTTCTCCTTCTTCTCCTCCTCCTTCTCCTCCTCCTCCTTCTTCTTCTTCTCCTCCTTCTTCTTTTTCTCCTTCTCCTCCTTCTTCTCCTTCTTCTTCAGTTCATGGATTATGCAGGTCGGCCTGTTCCGGAAACCATCTTCTTCTTGGGTGTCTAACACCCACTTACCGGTGGGTTTTTACTCGTAAATATACACAAATATACTTTAGATATAAACTAATTATGAACTTTACCTATTTTTGAAAATGGGTAATCGTGACTCGTTTCCCGTATAATCAATTATGGTAACTAACGATAATCTAGGGTAATATAATAATATTGGAAGGGGAGAATGTAATAATGTATCCGCTATCCGTGTGGTGTATATGAGAAAAGAGATGGTATGAATGAAATTTTGTGGAGTGAGGGTTAAAGGAAGGTAACTGTGATCGTGTGACTGACTGACAGTATGATAAAAGACTTTATAGACAGATGTCGTTCACAGACGAAGGAAAGCTGTATGATATAATAACACTGATGTATTGAGTAACCTTAATTTTGGTTTGGTAATAACAATAATAATATTTAAACGATCAATGATCATTTAAATTGAGGTTTGCTTTTGAGGTATTTAAATTGAATTAGAGGTCAGATCGTAGAAGACGCTGTAATGTTTGCTGTGTAATTAATAATAGGATGAGGAGGATATTGTGTATTTTATTGGCAGTTGGCCGATAATCTCTTAGGTAAGAGTTAGCTAACTCTGCAAACATCGTCTTAGAAGATCACTAACTTATTGAACTGTTCAATAGAAAGGATTGGAAGGGATTGGTCGGATTTGCTAACGTTGTTTCCAAGTATTCAAGTAGGTAGTTTCCTAAGTGAATTTAATATACCTATATATATATATAACGTATATAAAGTACATGTTTGGCTTGAAAGTTGCGTTGCGTTTCGATACAAAGTTCAGATGTTTCTGTATTTTTACTTTATATTTTTAGTAATAGGATTACGTTGGATTGAAATTCCGGGGTGTATGCACATTGCAACGAATTGCAGTATATTCATTTAAATAAAATTGTACGTATTTATTAAAGTTTACTAATGAGGTAATTAAAAGTGCAAATTTTGGATTTCTCAAATGACTACATACTTAAAATGTAAGAGTTACACTTATTTTACTTTCTCTTGCCCTATATGAATATACATGGGAAAAAAGTATTGTGTTCATATCAATTTTTGAAATCTAGTTTTTAAATAAAATACACTTTTTTATGCCTCCTGAAGCCACAAAACATGTTTTTACAATTTGATCTATGTGTGTTTTTCAATGTCTGTGTGTGAAAAAATAAATCTCAAGAACGGAATCATATCGTATGAAGTTGAAACGTGGAACTTAAATTAAATACTATTAACAGGACAACCTTCCGCTAATAAAATAAATACCCTCTGGGACAATCCTCCCAGAAGGGTAAAGAGAACTTGGAACAAAGATTTCTTTTTACTCTAATAAAAAAAAAATCAGATGACTAATATACACTGATTCAGTATTCCATTAGTAAAACAAAAACCAAGAAGCTCCATTAATGGGTGGTTTGCTTTCTCATTTTTTTTTCATGTTATCACTTGCATCATTGTCACCTTCAGCATATTTGTTGCTGTAACTCACTTTAGACACAAATAATAATATGTTAAGGAAAACAGAACATGGCACAAATATTTTTGTCAAAATCGATCAATCATAAGTAGTAGTTTATTCGTGCAATTTTTCACTATTTTGCAATTTGAGTTATAAACAGCTCCTACGATTTTTTTTAAATAGCCACATTAATATACAAGTCCCTATTAAAACCAATCTGGACTTATGGTGTCCAGCTCTTTGGAATAGCGGCAGAAAGTAATTAAAAGTCGATCCAAGCCTTTCAATCAAAATTCTTAATACTTACTTCTGGCTCTCCTTTTTATGTAACCAATAAAACCCTCCACGACGATTTCAAAATTCCTACAGTAAAGGAGCTAACCGCGTTCTTGTATAGTACATTTCACGAAAGACTAGATGACCATCCACACCATCTAGCCCGTGATCTAGCTACAATGAACTTCCCGACTGTGCGTCGTTTAAAGCAAAAATGGAGTAGAATCCTCTTGGTCTGAATACCGGACAATACCTGAAGTTTTGAACGGGGAGTGTACCACTGGGTACCTCTTCTCCTTAAAGTGAAATTCCCCACCTTCATTTAAATATCAAATACGGAAATTTTGCAGCTCAATGTACAGTACCGTAATAAAAATTTAAGACAAAAAAAATAGCCACATTAACTACTAAAATGCTATTGCTGCTAAAATTCTTGGAGGGCCTGTGCTCTCGTGGTAAAAAATGGTTTTTTAAGACCCTTTTGCTTTAAGAAAAGTCCACAAAAGTCAAATACATTTTATACTAAATAAATGTCTGCTACTTGGCACCGAAACTACAAAATCTTCTCTCTTTACGCGTCAAAAATATACCGGACATGTTTAGGTATAAAAAATCAGTAACCATGTGGTTACTTCGGCGGAACTAATTTTTAATATTTTAACAAGTTTTTAAATTGTAAAACGTTTTAAAATAAAAACTGATTATTTTATAATAAAGCAGGCTAGTTGTACCCTACGCGCGCTGCTACACGTAAAAGGATCGAATTTGAAGAGAACTAATTGGAAAAATGAACAACGAATGTACGATAAATAATAAAAAATGTATTGTCACATACATTTACATATATATATATTTTTTTTAACTTTGATTATCTATTTAGAAACTATACAATACAGTACAACCATTCAAAAGCTTAACAAAATTTTAAATAACAAATGACGTGAAAAATAAACAGAAAAGAATTTTTTTAAAGAATACATCCCAGTGGATAATTCAAAAGTTGAACAGTAAAAAGAAATTAAGAAAAAATAGAAAGCAAACACAGGAAAATTAAATAATATACACATACCAAGAATAACATAGAATACAAAGTACTTAGAATAAGAAGTACTGTAAAAAGTAACAACAATAACAAATAATATAAGTTAAGTATTGTACGATAAACAAAATGAAATAAGAAACGAAAAATATTTAGGGTACATGAGTAATAAAGATCTGAACAACACCATAATAAATTATAATTGCAAAAGTGAAATGTTAAAGAATTATGAAATCTGTAAAATAATACGGATATAGCTTTTAAGCATTATATTTATTTATTTTGTTATTAGATCAGTAGATCTCTACTCCATTTTCTTCGTAAGCGTCGGTGGGTCGTGACATTTGTCTTGACATTTGCTGTCAAATATATATAAATATATACATGTATAATTAATTCATATACAGTGGTTATCGGTGTACTTTGATGGTTGAGGTTCAATTAACCATACTCCCTCAGGAATTATCGGCCTGGGTCTGTACAAAACTACACCTCATTTACACGTCATACACATCGTCTCCATCTCATTGGGTCATGGGATGGCTTATTGTTTTCAATTGAACAGATTGCAACGTACACACAGTAGGAATAAAAAAATTTTTTTAAACAAAAACATCTGTTTTTATTTGTCCATTGTTTTAAACATCTGTATTTTAAAAGTTGAACATTTGACTTATCGAAAGAATATGAACTTCATTTAAGCCCCTAACTTTCTTTCTACTGATCAGATCAAGGTTTTCGAAACCGAAGCCTATTAAACCTTCTCCATAAACTGAGTAACCTATAGATACTTTTTTTTTAATCGGTTGAACAGTTTGGAAATGCATGAGGGATGAACAAAAATTAATTTCTATACATAAATATAGATGAGTGCACATTGACTCTGTTCAATTTAGAACAATAAGCAACCCTTTGACACAATGAAATGAAAATAATATGTAAGTCATGTAAACAAGGTGTAGCCTAGTACAGACTCAGGCCGACCATTCCTGAGAGGGTATGGATAAATTAATTTCAACCATTAACGTAAACATCATTAAATTTTAATTTATAATTTAATTTAGGTTTTAATTTAGAATGTTAATCTTAAATACTAGTTGTTAATTTTGACTTAGTCAAAGTTTTGTAAAAATCCTACAAGAGTTAACGGTCAAATGTGAAGATTATGAAAAAGATATAAATAACATTTATACATGCGGTGGTGCCATTCTGTGGCGTAGATTTACGAGCAGGAGGTCTAGGAGGAAAAGAAGTATGGAGGGATGGAAGGAGGAGTAAGGTCAAAAGCATTTCATTTCCTTGCATATATAAAATATAAATGTACTTGGGAAAACCGACTTTTCACCACTCACCATATATGTCTACAGTTCTTTATATTTTAAGAAAACAACCTATAAAATTCAGCAAAATAAAAGAAAATCTATTGTAAAACACTCACACGATTTTCTCTTGCCAAAGAAAATAATGAACAACATAACCTATGTTTAATCATGAATAAACAATGTAAAATGAAAAATATAACTAATTTTAATCATGAGTGAAAGACGTAAAATTAAAATCAACCTCTGTAGAACTTAAAATACGGAAAATCAGTAATTAACTTTAAAATAGATCTGTAGAGAAAAATGCTTCAAATAAAAGTGCAGGTTTTTTTAATTTCCCTTATTTTCGATTTTAAACTTTTGTTTCAAATACATACTAATGCTGCAATCTTAAAAAAAATCTCAGTTTTTACCGATTTTGATGAAAAAAAACCGGAAAATCACTATATGCCGCAAAACTAAGCGTTGTACAAAAATATGTTTGAAATAATAGTTGTATGTTTTTAAATGTTCTACAACTGTAATTATATTTTGTCCTAGAACGCATATTAAAGCTCCAATCTTAAACAAAAAAAAACATTTTTTTCAACGGGAGTACAGCTTCCCTACAATTTAAACAGACATGGCGCTTACTCTATCTTGTAGAGAATAAAAAATAAAGTAAATAAGGGGATTTTTAAAAAAATTGTTGGAGCCATTTTTGAGGAAATTGAAAAAACTAAAAAATTACACGATTCAACTAGGCCTACTTTCTGCGGTTGACCGAATTTGGTAAAAATGTTCTTGTCCGGTTCGGTAGTGATATCTTTTTTTATTATTGTAGATTTACTGCAACTAGTTACTTAAAACTAATGAACAGTTTTCTTTACCGAAAATATTCCCCCCCCCCCCCAATGTATATAATTATGCAGTCACCCACTGGTGCTAGCACTTATTTTCTGATGTCACTTATACAGTGCTCTATAAACACTAAAAATATTAATTTATTAAATCTCCAACTTAAACCTAAAGTATTTTACTCAAATTTATAGTTTGCAGTGGTATCTTACTTAAGTTTCAAGTGTCTGTTTGGTTCGTTCTTGAGATGTTTTGTTCACATGCACACAGACCAATGCTAAAAACATGTTTTTACTGGTTCAACAAGCCTGAAAAAGTGTATATCCGGTAAAAACTCGATTTGGAAAAATCGACATGAATACAATACTTTCCTTCCCTATATATTCATAAGGGGCAAGTGGTAGTAAAAATTAGTGTGTTCTGTAAATTTTTATTTTTATTTATTTATTTTTTTTTTCAGGATCTCCGTAATATTTCGTGTGAGATCAGCGAAAGCAGTCAAGATCACAGATGCTGACTTATTGAAAAGAGTCGGTGTTATAGTCTCCGTGTTTTCTGCACTACTTTGTATACGGACGTTAGTTGCACCACCCCATGTGATTGTTGCAAGAACAGCGGATGACTTAAAAGCATTCCTTTGTAACACTGACTGGTGGGATCATTCTTTTTCAATAAGTAAGTATTATTTATTTCATTTATTAATTTATTTATTTATTTATTGTGTGCGTGTGTTTGAGGTAGAGAGAGCTATACTTTTGTACTGGTTGCTTTATATGGTTAAGTGTACGATAGTTTATTTTGTGAAGACAATTTATATATTTTGTAATTCATTTAATAAAACAACAAATAATTTTACGTTATTGTTATTGCTGTACTTTTATAAGGAACCCATTTGAATTGTACTTTTTGTTTTTTTTTTCAAACTTTCCGGCTGACGAATGTAAATTCAAGTTGTAAAAATTTGTGTAATTTGTGTTGTAATATAGGAAGAATTGGTAAATAAAGCATTATTATTATTATTATTATTATTATTATTATTATTATTATTATTATTATTATTATTATTATTACTATTATTATTATTTATTTATTTATTTATATATTTATTTATTTATTTATAAGTGTCGTAAGCCATGTTTCCACTTAGAGAGGAAGGCAATTGTAAACTACCTCACCCCTCGTTTTAGTTATTAATGCCTCTAGATATTCAAACCAGCCCTTCGGCTTATGACCTAAACAACAACATTAATATGAGTCGGTTATACAATTTGTGGGTAATTTTCTATATTACAAAATTTATAACATCAAATTTGTTTTTCAAGGTTTCATTAAAAAGTAACATTTTGATATTAAACTTATATACTCCTAGTTATGATATGTAGTCTAAGAATGAATAAAATAAATAGAACCATACTTTTTTTTTAATTTTCTACACAATTTAAAGTAGTTATTAACGTTTCTCTCAGCAGTACAGAAATTTATCGGATACTTTGTAGTATAATATTCGTTACAAAATGTATAAAAATGGGGCAGGGTCCCACTGTACGAAGAACAGAAATTTATCTCCTAAAAGTACGATTTCAAAAATGAGACTTCATTTTGTTGTTACCAAACGTCCCTTCTAAATCATTATTGTACTGCCAGGTGGTCGACTATACAATTACGCAAGCGTGTAAGACCAGGGCCGTACACTTTCATCAATTAGAGGAGACAACGCTCCGACCAAGCGAGTTGGATTATCCTCCCTCCTGTTGCCACAGAGTAAATAAATTTTTTGGCTTGTAAAATGATGTATATTGCATATTACAAGTCAAAATAATAAATAAAGTAATCGTATAAATAATAATTTTAACTAATATTCACTACTTTAAAAATTCAAAAATGTTTTTTACTTAATGATCTTATTCGTGTACAGTGTCTAGATTTACAATCCGATTTAATAATTATGCATTAATCAGTTGGCATTTTAATTAACAGAACTTAACTATTAAATTGCCCAAAACAGACAGGTGGAGTGTCAGATTATTTACACTCAATCTGTTAAATGCATGGCTAAAATAAATAGTTCTGTTTCTCATCACATGATCAGCCAATTAAATGACTGAATCATTTAAGAACAGAAGAGGCAGAGGGGTAAAAGACACTAATCAAAGTTATCTCCTCTGAAAGTAATGAATTTCATTATACAGCCAAAGTCTGTGGTGAATAAAGTGAAAGTATCATTTACAGAGTGGAAAATATGCGCTTTTCAGAGGGTCCGGCATGCTGATAAGCGTACTTTTCCACTCAGTGACGAAGGCAATTGTAAACTACCTCACTTCTGGTTTTACTTAGTAAAACCTCTACAGGTTCAAATTATTGTTTTGGGTTATAACCTAAACAACAATATATATTAGAAAATAATTTGAACATAACTTAATAAACATTTTATTTAAACATCCAAGTTAAAACATGGAACTTAAGTCAATTACCAACTTGGGATAAGACAAGATTATTGTCGTCTCAATCGGTCAAACGGAATTAGTAGTTTATTTTAACATATCTAATATACTACATTTTTATGTAGTAAATTGATAGGCTAAGAGCCATGTCTGCTGAAATTCTTAGGAGTTGTGCACTCGTGGTAAAAAAGTTTTGTTTAATATTGCGGCCTTAATATGCATTTAGGACAAAAGTTTATATTGTGACATTTATCGCTAAGGTCCGTTTCGGGATCTAGGTTATTAAATAATTATTACACTAAAGTCTACGATTACAAATATTTATTACACTAAAAGATTTACAAAATAAACAACAAACTAATTATATTGAAGTAATACAATAAATAGCTTAATAATTTACTTAGCACTACTTACAATCAATTTTATAAGATAACACATACAAAATGAAACTGAATACACAAAAACTGGATTTAATACAGATACCCAATAACTTTTCACAATACACACACAAACAAAGACAGTATTACAATCGTTGACCAACACAATGCTCGGAACGCGTTCTGCATAACACCCGATAGCAACTCGTCAAAGATCAAACGAATACTAACTCCTGACCGCACTCGGGCGCTCTTTATACAGCTATTTTAAAAAGATAATTCTAGCAAAACAGAGATATTCTATGCAAATAATAAAGTACAAGAAAATAACCCGTTGTAAATGAGTGCTAGAAAAATCTATTGTAAACAAGTCAACAATAGATCTTATTGTAAATAGAATAAAAGGTGTTACAGGCCGACCTTTTCATGAATAGTTGTACAACAATAGACACAATAGCGCAGTCCCTTCAAACAACTTTTATGAATAGGCACCCCTTTATAGCCACCCCATTGTTACTTTTTCATTCTATTATCATCTCTTCACTATTTCCATGAATGAACACTAGAACCTTCGCGAACCATTCTTTTCTTCGATATTGTCACAATATAATTAAAAAACCTTTCAACATATATTTTGAGCAATTTTCTAAAGGGCTTCAATTAGTGTTTTCATTTGTTTTAAAATTATTGTTTTTCTGTATCTTCTCATTGAAATAATGTTAAAAATGTTATTTTTAAGGTTGAGGCCTTGCCATCTATGTGCATTGATTGCCACGTTTTGCATTTTACGACAAAAGGATTGAAAATCAAATTTTCAGCAAATTAAGAAACCTGCAACTTTTATTGTAAGCATCCGTTTCTACATGGCCCGTTTAGCTTCAATTAGTGATTTCTTGTATTTTTAAGTTCTACTAAAGGTTGATTTTCATTTTGTGTCACAAAATTAGGTTACAATAAGGTTGTGTTTTTAATTTTTACATTTTTTACTCTTGATTAAATGTAGGTTATAATTTTCATTATTTACATTGACATGAGAAAGACGTGTGAGTGTTTCACACCAGATTTTTTTCTAATTAACCATATGTACGTATAAAAAAAGATATTAAATATAGCCGCAAAAATAACTTTCAACACAAATTATGATTGTTTTCATTGGAAATGTATAACGAAAACAAGAAAAAAATGTTCAAGTTATTGTTGTCATTATTATTATTTAACACTATGATAACGTCTCAACAAATAACTCAAGAGAATTCACGATTCTGAATGCAATCATTGATATTCGTAAAACTTTTCTGCAAAATGTACGAAGTGAGTTGTTACAATACATAAAATGAAATAAAAATCTCGCCTGAGGGAATTAAACTGAATTTTACTATGAAAAGAAATTATGAACAAAAAGAAACTTGATTAAAAACTGTTGCTGTAGATTTCTTTTCAAAAAACAAATATTGTATAGTAACTTATTTTGCGACAAAAAATTATCGTAATATTGTGTTTGTAACATATTTATCATTTCTCAATATTATAGCAAATTATGAATCCATTACAAAGACCTGTGGTGCTCTGAAAATGCTACGAATAATATAAGTATGAGGGAATGGGACAGTATGTCAGTAGACCCAATAACTATGGAGGAGCTACAAGTAGTATTAAAAAGTGTTAAGAACAGGAAGGCTACAGGAATCGATGGACTGAATGGAGAATTGTTTAAGTGTGGTGGTGTATTGTTGGAACTCAGAATTTTACATCTGTTGAATGATTGTTGGAGGAAGTGCAAAATCCCGGAATCATGGAATAAAGCGGAGGTAATTTCTCTTTTTAAAAAAGGAAAAAGGAATGATTGCAAAAATTACCGTGGTATTAGCTTACTAAATGTGGGCTACAAGATATATTCGAAAATAATTAATAACCGATTAAAGAACATAGCTGAAGCAATACTACAAGAAGAACAAAATGGATTCAGATCTGGCCGCTCATGCTCTGATAACATCTTCTCAGTGAGAAGAATAATAGAGAAAAGAAGAGAATTTAACCTAGAAACTCATATGGCATTTATTGACTTCGAAAAAGCATTCGATCGAGTAGATAGGAATAGGCTCTGGAAGATTCTGTGGAGGAAAGGTTATCCCATTCATCTAATAAACACAATCAAAAGTTCATATAACGATACGCAAATAGTGATAAATACGGGTAAAAAGAGACTAACAGAAATGAAGATTAATCAAGGAGTGAGACAAGGGTGTAGTTTATCACCCACTTTATTTAATATATATATTGACCACATTCTTAGAATTTGGAAAGGTAGAGTTAATCCGGGAATTAGATTAAGTGATGACGACTACCTAAATGTTTTACTATTTGCGGATGATTTATGGATTGTGCAGAAAAATTAAGAAGTACTCCAAAGATCAGTGTACACGCTGAACGAATTGTGCAAGGAATATAATTTTAGAGTTTCCGTAAAGAAATCAAAAATAATGGCGTTCACTGGTAACTATCCTACGAGGTCCAAAATTGTGATCGATAACGATATACTAGAGCAAGTATCACGGTGTAATTATCTAGGTTGTGACCTTAGTTTCATTCAAGAGTTTGATGTAGAAAAGAAAAGTTGGGTAATTCCAGGCAACTTGTGGTAATATTAGTAGAACCCTAGGAAATAAAACACGGAAAGAAACCGGACTAAAATTTTATAAAGTGATGGCTGCACCAGTACTATTATATGGGAGCGAATCGTGGGTCAGTACAAGACCACAAGAGAGTAAAATACAGGCTGCGGAAATGAGGTTTCTAAGAAGAACGAAGGGTTGTAGCCGGAGAGACCAACTAAGGAACGAGGCTATACGAAGAGAACTGAATATCTACAATCTGAATGAAAAGGTGAAAGAATATAGATCGAAATGGAAAGACCACGTAGAGAGAATGTCAAATGAAAGGGTTCCCCTCAAAGTTTTAAAGTACAGACCGGAAGGGAGGAGAGATGTGGGGAGACCACGCAAGAGATGGGAGTGATTGCTGTAAGAACCATAAAAGACATAATGTAACAAAACAGGAAAATATATATAAAATATATAACTTAAATTTTGTGTAAATACATAGGAAAGGGAAATTGAGTTAAATTTTGCTGTTATGAGTCGGAACAGGCGCAAGCCTAATCCTTGTTTGTAAGAAGAAGAGAGATTATGAATCCTTTCTCAATAATATTTTAAAATTTTCTTTAAAAATACAGACAATTAAACTTCTTACCTTTATTCTGGATGCCAATAGCCGACTATGTCTTGTAATATTTATTGAAACAGATCCTTTTTTTGGTGACGACAACGCCTTCAAAATTCACAAAGATAAGAATCCAGCATTGACCGGTGCGTGGCACAACGAACTTCGTTACGCTGTTTTACTTATTTTCAATGTTAATAGCTTTCAATAGTTTGGGTATACGTCACGTTGTCGGGATCAACAAAATTATACTTTTTGGTGGTTGTAACCGTGTTTATAGCTATCAAAAGTTAACTTCACTGAAAACTGAACAATACTAATAAGAATCAACCGTTCCGTGCTTTCCTTCTTCTTCTTCTTCTTCTTCTTCTTCTTCTTCTTAACGTGCCTTTTCCGACCGGAGGTTGGCAATCATAATGGCTATTCGGACTTTGGACACCGCAGCTCTGAACAGCTTCGCTGAGGTGTATAGTCACTTGAGTCACGAGTTTACCCTTGTTTGCAACAAGGGGTAAAGTGGGAAAAGCATCAATGCGCATGCCCGACTGCTTTAATTTCAGTACAACAAACATAACAACTTATACTATACCCAGAGCATATACAGTATATCACGGAACCTTTTGTAGGATAACTTTTAGTTACATAAATATAGGTTTCTCGAAAACGTGGTCGAACTATTCACAGTGTTGAACGAAATCTAATATGCAATGTAATAAAATGTTATGAAGTTGAAGCTAAACAAAAATGTCTATCCGTGCCTCTTAACAAAAGCCGTGAGCGAGCGGCTAACTACTGGATGTTTCTCTTTCCACAATTCGAAATATAAAAACGGAAATTCAGGACGTGAAAAAGCTATTCTTTAACAGTTTTGTTGACACCTGGTAAAAGAAAAAGAAAACGGTTAGGTAGATACTGGAGAGACTGATAATGAAAACGCTGGTGACAGCAGTAGTAAAGAAGGCGATTCATTCGTAATTACAGTAAATCAAACATTTCTAGACATGTAATTAAGCTATAGGCAATATTAGGCCAACAGGTCATATTTATTTCTTATAAGGTTTATGAAGAAAACATTTTTCGGAATAAATCATAGCTTACAAAATGTATGTAGAAACTGCACGGTAGTGAAATGTACGAGTAGTGTCTCACTGTTGAGGTTAGCAGCGCTGCAAATATTTCACTTCCCTTCCTCACAGTTCATACATACGCAAAAGGCAATCTCGTGACTTCAATATCTATACAACGAAATCAGTCGCGATGATTTCAACCAAGACATTCTTCTGCTTCCCACATCTCTCTTCCCCTGAATCTTGCCTTGTATTATCAAGCAAAGCATTTCATATCTTTCTTTACAGTAATCTTATCAACAGAGGGCAAGGTTTAACGTTTATTTATGATTATTAAACATCGTTTGGTCTTGTATATCGATTAATTTAAATACGTAATGACTTGCATTGTTTGAAAATGTTCAAACATTGTTGCCACTTAACCGAATAGATTCCAAATTATTTATAATTCGGTAGTACGATACATTACGTGATTTACAATTAAACCTAAGAATCCGTTGTTCACTCTCTAATCAGTGTATAGAAATATTTGTGAATAGTTCCACAGAATTGTATGCATACAAAAATCTTGCGAATATACGAGATGTGGCTGCATTAAAAGGCACAAGATTTGAGTCTGTGGAAGCTGTAAAAGAGAAAGCGGCACGTGTTCTGAAGAAGCTGGCAGAAGATGACTTCCAGCACTGTTTCCAACAATGGAAAATTAGCATGGAGCGTTGTAGAGATAGAGAAGAAGTGTATATTGAAGGTGACAATAAATGATTATGTATAAAATAACAATAACATTTTTACAACGTCAGTCTCGTTATTTAATAGTCACACCTCGTACATAAACGTGAAAACGTCGTAGTTTAAAAAAAATTTATAAATGCAACATTGGGGAAGTGCTAAATTGGCAAAACAGAAGATTCGGTGTTATTTTACTAACAACGGCCTAGAAGTTACCCAATATTATAATATCAGCCTTCTTCCATTTTTTAAAAATTTAAATTAGAACCCATGCGCTCAGTTTAGAGCACCCTGTATTTGATTGGGAACGGTTCTATTTTTTATGGATTCCTTGGGTATGATTTAGTCTGCCTAAACAGTCAGGTGAAGTGTTAAATTTCTTGCACTCGATCTGCAAGTTCCAACACTACACAAAATAGTTCTGTTTCTTATCACATGGTCAGCCAATTTTATGAGTGAGCATTTAACAACAGAAGAAGTAGAGGTGTCAAAGACACTAGTCACAGTTATCTCCTGTGAGAGTACTGGTTACGCAATATAAGTTGACGATCGTCAGCGAGAGTAAGACTGGACTGTGCGGGGGTGGAAGTGCTACTATATATTATGTGCTTTTCTAAATACATCGTAGCGACAGCTCGAACCATGACATCATGTTGTAGTTTCACTCTTAAATTGACTTATCATGTTTACAACTATGTCGTTTTATAAACATCCTATTGTATTATTTATTGATTCTTAATAATAAATTATCCTAAATAATAAACATCATTCTAAATAAGCCATAATTCTAGGCCTAAGCTATATTTAGTATCCATTTTGGTCATCAGCAGTAAACTGAATTACTGCACTCTGACATTTGTAGTGATAGACTAGTTAGCCCGAGAGTTCCGTCGATGTGAGCTTATTATCGTGAGTAATACTAGTTTTACTGTAATTTACGGTAATTTTAAAATGTTATTGTATTTTTAGGGTTTTCATATTTCATTTTTTTTAGTAAAGTTATGTTAAAGTACAATTGAATTTTAAGCAATTCACGTTCCTTTAATAATAATTACATAACTCCTTACTTATTTAGTGTGACGGGTCATGAACTGAATTTTATTACTTAGTGTTTGTGGTGGTTACATTTTGAGTTACACGCTTGATACATGTCGTATGCTTTCGGGCTGGCCGATGTAAGTAGGATAGATAGTATACTGTCCTCCGCATGATAGGCGCAATCGTCAACTTATAGCGCGTTACCAGTAATGAATTTCATTGTACAACCAGACCCACTGAGTGGAGAATGAAGTGAAGGTGTCTTGTGTAGGGTGGAAAGTAAATGATTTTTAGAAGGCCTGGCATGCTAATAATTGTACTTCTCCACTCAGTGTCGAGGCACAGTAAACCACCTTACTCCTCGTTTTACTGAAACCTTTGTAGGTTCAAACCAGGCTTTCAGGTGATGACCTGAACAACACAAATATAAAACAACATATTAAATATTAAACAGAATTTTGTTGTTTGTGTAAGTTATTTACAAAAGCTTCTAATATGTCGCATCGTTATGTCATCAATATAATTACTCTAGATAAATACAACGTTATCTTAATAGAGCCATGCAATATATTTATTTATAATAATTTTTAAAACTAAATAATCTTGTTTGTTTAAAAGAAAATTAGATAATATATTAATAATTTTAAGTATACAAAGAAATTATGCCTCATTTAACCTGAATTCACTTTTTGACATACATTACACGACTTGAAATGCAAAGGTTATTAAAAAAGTGGAATAAAATATGAAATCTATTGTTATTTGTGTCATAATAATCTTCTCTATTTCATTTTCTAAGGTAAGATTTTTTAACATCACAATGTTTTATTGATTGTTATTATTTGATAACAAAACTCAAAACGATAGTGTTACAATTTAGAGATTTTAAAAAAATTGGTGCGAAACATTCACATGATTTTCTCTTGTCAATGTAAATATATAACCATATAACCTGTGTCTCATTATGAGACTATACTATAAAAAAAATAAAAATTTAACTTAAAATTGTTTTTTTTTTTAGTTTGTCTTAAGTCGCATAACGATTTAAGCTCCGTAAAACTACTTGAGGGTTTTGGTATTGTAACGGTGGGTTTTGACGTGTTAAAATTTCCTGACCTTAACCGGGAATCGAACCCGAGACGTTCCGCTTTGTAGGCTAGCGCCCTAGTCACTACGCCATGGAGGATGCCATAACCTAATTTAAATCATGAGTGAATGGCGTTAAATGGAATAACCTCTTAGGACTTAAAAATACGGAAAATCACTAATTGATGCTACACAAGTCTCTGTAGAAAAAATGCTTGAAATTAAAGTTGTAGGGTGTTTTATTTCTTTTAACTTTAATTATATATCTACATTTTTGTCGTTAAATGTATACTATAAGGTATACTACGTATCTAGGTAAGATCGCAATCTTTAATATCCGTCTTTTAATGATTTTTATGAGTAAAAAAACAGAATTACAGGTTATCGTCATCCAAGAGAAATGTTTTATAATTATTACTATTTTCAAAGCAGGAAAAAATATTGTAGGTTTCTCAATTTCCAAAACTTTATTTTCTAATCTAAACAAGACATTTCTTGGTACGAGAACCCAGCTGCCAAGGATTTCAGCAGACATGGCGCTTACTCTGTCTTGTAGCCTAACAAAATTATTCCTTAATAATTTTCTAGATGTACCCTTAAAGGGGTTGAAAATGCCCATTAACCATTATTATACACTAAATGGATTATTTTATAAAATATGTTATAATTAATTAGAATCGATTGTTCATTAAACTATTTTTTAAATTTACTATTTTTATACGTTATTACCGGATTTTCGTTACAACCGACTCCGTTATAACCGAATTTTACTGTATATATCAAATTTTTCCAGAGTAGAAACTTTTATGTTTGATTTATTATTACAAGTATAACACTAATTTAAAATTTATTGAAATAAAACAAAATTATATCCGGTGAAACCGTGACGGGCAGCTAGTTTATCATAAATTGCAATTGAAAATTGAAAAAAAAACAAGGTTACATGTAGAATAAATTTTCCTACTATGTCCCATTAGAGATTCATCAGATTTTTTTTAATAGTTTGTAAAATATAAATTTTCCATAGTTATTCTGTCTGTTGTAGCATAAATAAACTTTTATAATAACATCAAAACTTTAAATTAAAAGTTTTGAAATTATTATATAATTTTATTTTACATGACATGTGCAATTTTGAATTGCAGGAAATGATTTATGCAAAATAATATTCGTCTAATCATTCTAAAACTTTCTGCATTTATTATTAAATACCTATACTGGATTTAGTAATTCTGTTTCTGATTGTGGTTATGAGGTTATCGTCATCCAAGAGAAATGTTTTACAATTATTATTATTTTCAAACTAGAATTACATGCAGAGTTGCCGTTCCTGTGCAGCTACTCCAATTTCCATAAACAATTATAAATAATGTAACATGTTTTACTCAACTTTTAAATCGTTATCGACAAATGAGTTCTATTAAAAAGCTATTGGTAATTTATTTGCTAATTTCTATGGTTTTTTTGGGTTGAATTAAATTAGATTTGAAACTCAGAATGGTTTTTATGTTCATGGATGTCTGTCACCATATCACCTTAACAAGTAGAACAACCAACCAATATATTGTGACACTTACCGCTACTGCCCGTTTCGGGATCTCAGTAAAATAAATAATTAACAAACTATCGTTAGAATTAGAAACAAGTATTCATTACACTAATAGCTAAAGTATCCTTTCTTCGAACGGTTTCCTTGGTTCTGTGGACTGTCTGTTGGTGTACCGAGTTCGATCCCTGTCAGGTCTGATATTCATTTAATCATTCATTGTTATCTACTCGTACCTACTTTCAACGTCAGCATTATTATTAATGAAAAAAAAAATAGGTGGACGTAAAATAAAAGCGATATCTTTGTATTTTTAAATGAAGACGTGCAGCGATTTATTATTTTCATAATAAATAGTAGGCAAATCACAGAAGAACACCACGATCCTTAAGAACCGAACTATTGAGAATACTGATTCATTTTTAACAATGTCACCGTAAATGGGTGTACAGGGTACTGGTGGAATAGGCAAGTAGGTAACTGACTGAATGAATACGGGTTTTACCGGCGCGTAGCCTTTGTTTATTATTCTGTTTATTTTGTATGTTAATATTCTGAAAATATCGATGTTTATTTTTTTCTTACTTGGTAATATCTCCGTTATTATGCATAAAAATTAAAAATTTTACATAATCAAACTTATTTGTCTTTAAACTATTCGTAATTTCGATTATATAACATTTTTTGATACATTGACATTTAACGGAGATATTCGTAGTTTTTTGTTTACCCCTCCCT
Organism: Catonia carolina; assembly: GCA_035578175.1. Classification (NCBI taxonomy): domain Eukaryota; kingdom Metazoa; phylum Arthropoda; class Insecta; order Hemiptera; family Achilidae; genus Catonia; species Catonia carolina. The sequence goes on from JAQMRL010000001.1 coordinate 423,683,144, forward strand.
CTGAACTTTCGCATTCCTTTGTGATATTAAAAAAATGAATAGCCTATTTTCATTTCGATTGTATCCAGAACCTAAATACCAAAATTTATTGAATTTCGTTCAGCGGTTCTTTCGTGATGCCGTAACATACATACAGATAAACAGACAAAAACACAAAAATTTAGCTGAACGTATTTTCGGTGTTTACTTGATAGATCTGGCGTAGAAACAAAATTTGGGGCATTTTGGAAAATTGTACAGACAAAAATCACAATTTTATTTATATAGATAAATTACATTTAATAATGTGCGAGTAAATAACAATTAATTAATATAATTATAATAAATCAATAACATTAAATGAACTTAACCAGTAACCAGATTATTTCGTATTTAATTTTGAACTAAATCCTACTTACAAACGATTATACTATGTCTACAGTATACGCTGATCTTTTTACAAACATATCTGTTACAAGGTACACATAATTCACTCACTAAATGACAAGTCGTTTTGCCAAGCGGTCAAAACTACACATGGCTTCAAAACTCTTGACGTACAAGGTGTTGCTACAACCGATCTGGATGTATGGTAGTAAAATTTATGGTGCAGCAAAGCCATCACTCATTTCAGGAATACAACGTTTTCAAAGTGAATTCTTACCACTGATTACTACGTAATTCCCCGAGCTGCGTTTCCAATAGAACACTACACGATGACTTACCCGTTCCTTACATCAATGACACATCTAAAACTGTATCGTAGGTTCAGAGACAAACTTCAAAATCATAACAATACTTAACATGCAATATGTATTCTGCGAACCTACCAGGACTCGCACAAAGACGACTGAAACGTCGATGGTGTAGAGACATGATACGTTAACGCAACTGTAACATTTTTACGTTTACAAAATATAATTTTAAAATGAACACAATTATCGTTATCGGGAGAGGTATCGCTGGGTGGTGTCCTTCTCAAAGCCATTTATGCGATTGGTTATTTTTTTAAATTTTTTTGTTAATTTAGTTGTGAACATTTTTGCTGGTTGTTCTTATACAGTTGCAAATTAAAAAGAAATAAAAAAAGAATGACAATTCAAGACTTATTAACTCAAGATAGCCGCTAAACCTTATTGTAGTTTTATATAATTAATTATATAAATTAAGAAAACTATAAATGATTTTATAGAAAAACTGACAAATATAAAAATTATTTAATCAACAAAATTACACGCACTACAGAGGGTTGAAAAGTAATTAGAGCACATATTTACTTGAGGATTATATAAATTTGGTTATATAGACTACAAAAGACTAGACAGACATTCGAATCTTCTTACTGGACAACAGTGACTATACTTTTACAAGACTTAACAGATACAATGAGCTGGAATAGGCTATTTGACAGGTTTTTAAAATACATTTTATATGATGTAGTAGAGTTTAAGGAACCCAGTAAAAGTTGTATTTTTTAAATCTGGTACATATTTGCTGAAAAATATCAAATTAAAAATTCAATATTTAAATAGCGCGCCAAAACACTACTTTGACAATATGGCGCTGCAAACGGGTCGGTGACGTCACTTGCCTGTATTTGGTCTGTGGCACATATCATCCACATACATTTTGTTGTAAACAAAAAACGAAAGTGCGGTTGGATTTACATTTTATCAGTGATTTATGTAACAAAATGAGTTACAAATGGTGTGCAGTTCCAAAATGTACAAATACGTCGTTAACAACTCCGGAAAAACTATTTGTAAGTGTTCCAAAGAATGTCGAAGTGCGCCGAAAGTGGTTGCAACTTTCTCGGAGGGATCCTAATGACATAGCGAATAGTACAAATATTTTCTTCTGTGAAGACCATTTCGATGTAAGTAAACATAATATTTATATTTTGTAATAATTAATTACATTCAGAATGTAAATATTTTCGTTATTGATTGGAGGTTATAATACCTCTTACATCTTCATATGCGCCGACTTATATCTTCATATGCGATATACCTCAATATCTTCATTTGCGCATTGCATGCGCAAATGAAGATATTGAAAAAATTCAATGTTTGCAGAATACTTTGCGCTTAATTGTAAAAAAGCCAATGATGTATATTGGAATCCCTGTTGACTGCTATGTTTTAGTTCATTTAATACATAAACACACCCACATACCACATGAACATATATTAATGTGTTTGAAAAAAATTAAATTAAATAGTACTTTTTCTGAACTTGAAGATAATTTTGGACTGTCATTATCATACAACAGTAAATAATTCCTGAAAAATATTCCAATTATAGCTAGCTTTTTACGCCCTTTTATTGTAAATTTAAATAAACAATCTATCAGAAAGACTTTACCGATTTCATTTCGACACAACTATCACAATGTAAGTTGTATTATTGATTGCCTGGAAATTGACATACAAAAGCCTTCCAAAGCCCTTTTTCAAGCGTTAACTTGGTCAGATTATAAGAAAGGTAATACCGTTAAGTATTTGATATCGTGTACACCTAATGGTCTCGTCAATTATATTTCTCCTGGTTTTGGGGGCAGAGCAAGTGATGTCACTATTGTGGAAAATTGCAACTTCCTAGATTATCTAGATCCAGGTACTGCCATATTAGCTGATAGAGGATTCAAGCATGTGGAACAAACATTGAGTAAAAAGGAATTAAACTGTTAAGGCCTCCTAGTGTAGCCTCTGGGTCAAAGTTATCTAAAGAAGAAGTACGGCAAACAAAAATTATTGCCAGTTTAAGAATTCATGTGGAAAGAGTCATAAGGCGTATAAGAGAGTTTAACATGTTAAAGCAACTTTCTGTCATTAATAAAAATTTCTTAAGAGTGCTCAATGATATTATTGTTATAGCATGTGCACTAATAAACATTCAAGACTCTCTTATTAAATAGTTATTTAGCTCCGAAGCATAAAAGTCGGAATTATTTTTGAAAAATAATCCGACCATGATTGCGTCGACTCGGGGCAGGTTTCTGCTGTCTGCGTTTACAAAATCGTTGTCCATGGTAAAAGTAGGTACTTGACTGAATTTCTAAAATATTGCAAATAAATCACACAAAAACAAAGGAAAATTTTAATAACAGTTTCGAAAGCTAATATAACAAGTAGGCAAACGAGCCACGAGGTTTGTTTACAAGCATGTGACGTCATCATAAACTCGACCAATCAAGAGCGTTTTGTGTCACGTGACAAACGTTTAAAAATTTGCATTTTTATTTATGGATTTTTAAATAAATCAATTATTATTTTCAACTTACGTTAATAAATAACCATTTTTAAACTCTTAATTTATACTGATGACAGCAATTGACACTTTATTTTTCGCATTGTCAAATAGCCTATTAAGTAACAGATTTGAACTCAATTCATTTTTTATTTTTATTTTTTATATTTTTATGTATATATATATATATATATATAATTTAAATTTTGAATCATTTCAAAATAAATTAATTTTAAAAATTACAAAAAGGTTATCTGTAACAATTATTGTTATTAATATATTATGTTTAACCCACCGGGTTGGTCTAGAGGTAAAATCGCCGCCAAAATCAGCTGTTTAACAGCTGATTTTCGGAAGCGAAGGTTCCTGGTTCAAATCCAAGTAAAGGTAGTTACTTTTATACGGATTTGAATGCTAGACAGTGGTTACTGGTGTACTTTGATGGTTGGGGTTCAATTAACCATACTCTCTCAGGAATGGTTGACCTGAGTCTGTACAAGACTACACCTCATTTACACGTCATACACATCATCCTCATCTCATTGGGTCATGGGGTTGCTTATTGTTCTGAATTGAACAGATTGCAACGTACACAAATTAGGGATAACAAAATAAAAAAATTTAAAAAAATATATTATGTTGTATATTTTTCTTTTCTGTGTTACCCTTATTACTTATTTTTCTTGTTCCTATACAACAGAACAGATTGTAATTTTGTTGATTTGTTAATAAAAAAAAAGAGTTTAAAATTATTTCTTGTATTTTATAGGGTGATTTTATAATGTACGAAGATTCTGATTTTGTAAAAGTATCACAAACATCGGCATTTGTAGATAAAAGTATACTTTTAAAAATAATTTTTAATGAAGGAAGCCGAATATTAATCACCGCACCCCGAAAATTTGGGAAAAGTACAAATATGGACATGATGAAACAATTTTTATCAATTAAATCAGATAAAAAAATGAAACATAAAATTAGAAAGATATTTAAAGGTTTAATTATATACAAGAAGGAATATAAATTTTATAAAAATAATTTTGGTAAGTATCCAGTAGTTTTTGTAGAATTTAAAGCAGAAGGTTCTGTAATTGATTATGAAAATGCAGTTTGGGCATTTAAATTTGCCATACATAACGCATATCTTGAACATGAATATTTGAAATCAAGTCCAGTTTTAGATGACGATGATAAAACTTTATGTAATATGTGGTGCGGAAGGAACAGTTTTACACAACTGGAAGAAATACATGTGAGATCAGGTCTTGCTGAGTTAGTCGGAATGTTAAGAATACATTGGAATAAAACAGTTGTCGTACTTATTGATGAATATGACAATATTATAAATGCTGCATTATTTCGAGTGAATGATGATACAATATTACATGATATTATAATTTTAACATCTAGAATTTTATCGACATTATTAAAAGACAACAAAAATATTGATCGAGGTATAATTACAGGTGTCTCTTATATAACAAGTTGTGGATTACCAGAAATACATAATTTAGGAAGATATACATTTTTAGAAAATCATCCATTCGTTAATTTTTATGGATTTACTAAAAAAGAAGTCGATTATTTATTTAATAATACATTATTTAATTTAAATTCAAATGAAATTCAAAGAGCTTATGAATTATATGATGGTTATATAAGTAAACAAGGTCAAAATATTTATAATACTTTATCAATTTTAAAATTTTTAAAATTTGCGAAAGCCCAACCGTATTGGGATGTCAGTGATTACAGTCAAAATATTTTAAACATGTTAAAATTTCAAGAGATGGAAAATAAAATTGATAGTTTATTAATAGGAAAATATATAAACATACATTTTTATGATAAAATTAACAAACGGGATGTTACATTTTTAAAAGATGTATATTCAAGAAATAATAAAAATTTAAAACTAAATTCTAATCTTTTATTTACTCGTTTATTTGAATTAGGTTTTTTAACTTATGTTAAAGAATCACATGATCATGATCATGATAAAATTAGTGTAAAATTACCAAATAAAGAAGTGAGTAATATAATTTTTAAAGAATTTAAAAAACATTTTATTATTAAATTTAATTTAAGTAATGATTTGGAGACTGCTAATTATTCGGAATTTAAAAAATATTTACATCAATATAACAGAGGCTGTGGTTTAAGATATTTAGGTACATTTTTTATTGCAACGTTAAAGTTGTTAGTAAATTTTATTGGTAGTTGTTTTTTTTAGATCTTATGCACCGGGTGTTTACAAAGTATTTGTGAAAAAATAATTAATTAATTATAGTTCATTCTACTTACATTATAATCCACATAAAATTACATTTACATTTCACTTAAGTAAACAATCTTTTTGCTCTGCTATTGGCTAGATTTATAAATTAAGTAACAGAAAATGTTTAGCGCGGGCCATTCTAATGACGAGAGCAAAATTGCTTCTAATTGAAATCATATTTATTGCCCAATACAGGCAAGTGGAGTGTTAAATTATTTACTCTAAATGTGTTTATTTTTAGGGCTACAAAAGATAGTTCTGTTTTTTATTCCATGGTCAACCAATTATATGACATTTAAGAACATTTAGGCTTAATATTTAGGATGCAAGGTTTCCTATGACAATGATGACGTGAGTGAAAAACTAGCAAAATTCAGCAATTTCTGCGGTTCTATTCGCAGGAAAATAGGAAATAAAATGAGAAAGGACACCCAGATGAAATTTCATAGAGCAATGGTTGTACCACTCATAACATATGGGAGTGAAACATGGGTGTCATTGCAGAGGAATGAATCTCGTATCCAGGCTGCTGAAATGAGATTTTTGCGAGGAGTCAAATCTTGTACCCGGTCAAATAGAGTACGTAAGGAAGCTATTCGCGCCGAGTTAAATGTTCAGTCACTGTTGGAAACGTTAATAATATATAAGAAAAACTAGCCCAACCATTTACTTCTCATGCCAGCTCACAGACTTCCTCTGCGAACATGAAAAAATAAACCTAGAGGTAAGCGAGGCTTGGAAACACCTAAAAATATATGGATACCGGAACAGGGCATGGAGCTTAATCCTTGACAGATGATGATGATGATGATAATAACATTTAAGAACAGAAGAGGTAGAGGTGTAGACGACACCAAACAGAATTATCTCCTAAGAGAGTAATAATTTTCATTATGCAGCTAGACCCTGTGGTAAATGAAGATCTCATTTACAGGGTGGGAAAGTAGATGCTTTTCTGAGAGCTTGGAATCCTGATAAGCATACGCTCCTCTCAGTGACTGTTAGCAATGGTTATGGAATGTTAGCAACCTCCTCACTGCTCGTTTTACTTAGTAAAGCCTGTAGAGGTCCAAACCAGCCTATCGGCTGATGACCTTTAACTACATATTTATTTATGATAAATCACTTAACTAACTACACATATGATGCACCTAAGTAACATTTTATTGCGCCAGAAGTAAACATAAAGTATGTTGATATAAATATGACTCGTATCTGATGCATGGCTAACCAATTCAGACCATTTGGTTACGTTAGTCTCATTCTTCTGAACTTACCCTCATATGATTTGTTTACATTACTTGTAACACGAGAGATATCCGATCCGTAATAAATTTTTGTTTTGTACTAAATATTTTTTGTGCTGTTAAGTTGTCACAAAATGTATGGTTCTTTCTGTATTACTGAGTCAACAATTACTGGTATCGTATCTTAACTTAACTTGAATGTTTTCTAATGCAGCAGTTACAACGTAATATGAGCATTCATTTTCCAGCAAAATGGTACGCCAGATCACTTTCAACTCGAAAGTATCGCGTATATTAAAGAAAAGTGCCAACTTATTTCAATGGATCGCCACGATCCTCTGAGTTAATTCCAGTAAACTTCTCTGCATGGAGGTACATTAAAGATAGTGTTTATTCCTAATCTTCTAGAAGATGTGGACGAGCTGCGCCACCGGATAACACGACCAATTGGCACCTTAGATCCAGACACGCTTTAGAGGATTTGGCAGGAAAATACTTACAGCTATGACATTCGCCGAGTTACAAAAAGTTATACTGAACATTTGCAAATGAAGTTTGAAGATACACTGGATTAAGCGACGAATCAAATACTTCTTTCAGTCGTTTACGTTTTTTTACAATAATTTTGTAAAAAGACTACTTTTGTATAACTAACATAGAATCAACCAACATTGTGTAAACAAATAGTTGCAAGTAAATGTGTAAATATTGTCAAACTGTAAAATAGTACTAAAATATGTATTTAAGTTCTGCTTAATACTTTAAGCTATACGTTTATTCTTTACTTACAATTTTTATTTTAAAATAAATAAGTAAATATGTAATTTAGAATAATGGTTATTTGTATGAATTTGATTGTGCCAACATTGACCAACCATCCACAATAGTTCCATTAGAAAACGTCTTTACAGGGTTATTAATTTTTTAGAAACATTTTAAAATTAATCCATAAATTAATGAACTTATTGATAAAATAAAATAAAAAATCTGAGGAACATTTAAACACTTAAATTAACAATTCATTAAAATTTGTAACAAATAAAAGTATTTTTTTTTAATTTGAACTAACTTTTTTTATTTTTACCTATAAAATTGTACAGCGATATTTGCTCGTCTAAACTAGGTTGTTTTGTAAACCGGTATGGATGAGAGAAATAAATGAAGATCTGGAGGAGATGGGATTAAAAATTAAAGACCGCCAAAATAAATCCGAAAAATTAAACATCATTAAAAGCTTTAAATTTGCACCTCCTCCGACTAAACAATATAAAACGAGTGTAGTATCAGATGACGTGAGACTGGCCCGATCGCTTAGAATGAGGGCTTACTGGGAGAAGAGAACAACGTAAGACTAAATAAATGTTAAACTAACTTAAAGTGATCCAGTGTGGTCTTAAAAGTAAAAAAAAAGAAAAAGATAATGGCATTTACTGGTAAATATTTCACCAGGTCTAAAATTGTAATAGATGACGTGACGCTCGAACCAGTATCACAATGCAATTTGATAGTTTGTGACATCGGATTTGATCAAGATTTTGATATAGAGAAGAAAGTTGGCAAATTCTAAGCAGAGTGCAGCAATATTATTAGCCAAACTCTCGGCAGGAAAACAAGAAAAGAAACTCAGATAAAATTTTACAAGGCGTTAGCTGCCCTAGTCCTACTCTATGGAAGTGAATCGTGGATAAGTACCAGATCACAGGAGAGTTGAGTACAGGCGGCAGAGATGCGATTACTGCGAAGTACAAAGGGTTACAGACGTAGGGACGAATTAAGAAATGAAGACATAAGAACGGAACTGGATGTTTACATCTTGAATGGGAAGATTGTAGAATACTGAAATCGATGGAGGGAGCCCGTAGAGAGAATGCCTGAGAGGAGGATCCCCCTTAGTGTTTTGTAATACAGACTGAAGGGAAGGAGAGATATTGGAAGACCACGTAATACATGCCAATAAATTCAATAGTTTATCGCTGCTGTGAGTCGAAACAGGTGGAAGCCTTGATTGCGAAAAGAAGAAGAAAGTATAACTTCATTTAACCAATCACATTTTTTTCCAAAAATTAAATATTACGTAATGTCATAAAAATGTGTGTTATTGAGGGAGCTTTAAGCTTCCGACAATGAAATAATTTTTTAATTGGTTAAGTAGTTCCTTAGATTACTTCATACAAACAAACAAATAAAGAGCGTATTTTTTTATACAACAATAATAATGCAAATAAAGATTTGGTCGTACAAAGGAACTTTTTTTAAGCCTTTATTTTGATAGATATTTGTTAATATTTCTAAACCAAAATCTCGGTAAAAATGAATACCTCATAAAAAAATTAATTTTAAATTTTAATTCATCGAAATTTAAGAAATATGTTGAAGTTGATGAATTTGAAGTAAAGAGGAATTAACGGCCTTGATCTTTTATCTCACTGTACTTTTGTTGAGTAAGTTTATTGTTGGTTTTTCGTTTATTAGAAATTCTATTTATTTACGACATAGAAAACTACACAATTCTAAAGATTCAACCTACCAGAATCTGTATTTCCATATAAATGATTGAAAATAGAAAATTTATCCTTGAGGAAAACTGTTATGTTTTCAATAAGGTACCCAATTTTTCTCTGGATTTTAAAAAAAAGTTGAAATTTTTTCCTCCATAAAAGTAATACACTACAATTTAATATACTTGGAAATTTTCCAGATAAGAATATTATTTTCAGAAATTTTATCAGTACCACTAGTTTTATTATAGAAATTTTTCTTTGTCGTAATATCTCAGATAAAATGAGGATCATGTACAAGAAAAATTGGTATTTTTATACCCAATATTTTAATTTTTTTTTAATTTATGAGACAATTTTATATCCGTACTTAATATTACATAATTTTACGTTCTTAATTAAGTTACTATTTGCCCATGACAGTCAGGTGGAGTGTTAAATTATTTACACTCGATCTGCTAGTTCCAGGGTTACAAAAAATAGTTCTATTTCTTTACACATGGTGTGCTAATTATACGACTAAAGCGTTTAAAAACAACAGAGGTACAGGTGTAAAAGACACTAGTCAGAGTTATAACCTCTGAGAGTAATGAATTTTCTTATACAGCCAGACCCTGTGGTGAATGGAGAAAGGCTGTCACTTGCAGGGTGGAAAATATATACTTTTCAGAGGGCCTGGCATGCTGATAAGCATACTTTTGCACTCAGTGAGGAAGGCTTGGGAAACCACCTTACTCTTTGTTTTACTAAGTAAAGCCTTCAGAGGTTAAAACCAGCCTTTCACTGATGACCTAAATAATGACACCAGCTCTCTGAATAGCCAGACAGGTGTTTACTTACGAGACAATCAATCAATAAGGTACTGAATGACCTCAAAAGAGATGGGTATATTAACTTCTTTAAGAAAATAGGAGATTAATATGTTTGAAATTAAACCAGGCCAAGAGGCTTAATCGATTTGTCTAGGATGATTTTATTTAGTTGTAGACTACTTTACATAAATTGAAGCTTTCTAAAAACAGCCAATAGCTTTGGAATTCTAAAAAATAGTTGTAAAACAGAAAAAAATACGCTTATCTGTATTAAAAGAAATTTTACTGTAACAATTGTATCACGTTATGAAAATTATTGTTATTTTTCAAAACAACTCTGTGGAGAGCTCAATTTAAAAGCGATCACATCATGAGCAATAATGTACAAATTTAAACTGTTGAAAGAACTTTATCATAGTAATAGCAATACCTAGTAAAATAGTTGTATAAAATGAAAAAAAAAATAACTTTATTGAGCAAATCTTTACTGTAATAATAAATTGTTTCACATTAAGAAAACATATTTTGTTCTTTTTATAAGTAACTCTGTGGGGAGCTGAACTTAAGAATGATCAAACCATGAAAACAAATTTTTCCTTCGTATACGGCCAATTTTAGACCACCTAAGGTAACATTAGACGTAAGCTGGAAGCACTTTTTAAACGCTTTTATTTAACTTACTCATGGATCCATAAAATCTTGCAACTTAAAATTTTAATACTTCTACCGTATCAATATGAATCAAACTTTGCACACTTGTTTATCTTCGATGACAATACGCTGTCATAAAAAAAATTTTACAAAAAAATTTTTTTTAAACGCTTTTATTATTACAAAATAACTTACTCTTGGATCCATCAAATCTGGCAACTTAAAATTTTAATACTTCTACCGTATCAATATGAATCAAACTTTGCACACTTGTTTATCTTCGATGACAATAGGTGTTTGTAAAAAAAAATTACAAAAAAATTTCAAAAAAAATTTTTGAAAAATTTTTTTTTCAAAAAAAATTTAAAAAATTTAAAAAACGCTTTAATTTAAGAATTACTTAAAAAAAGTAACTAAAAAGAAAAAAATTAAAAAAATTTACAAAAAAAAATCACAGAAAAAAAATTATAAAAAAATAAAAAAAAATAAAAAAAAATTTTTAAGAAACGCTATTATTTAACAATGATTCAAATAAAAAATGAACTAAAAAGAAAAAATAAAAAAAATTACAAAAAAAATTACAGACATTACTGTTACAAATAAAAGCGTGGCGCATTTTATTGTAAAATATTCGTTGTATAAAAATGCGCCACGCTTTTATTTGTAACAGTAATGTCTGTAATTTTTTTTGTAATTTTTTTTATTTTTTCTTTTTAGTTCATTTTTTATTTGAATCATTGTTAAATAATAGCGTTTCTTAAAAATTTTTTTTTTATTTTTTTATAATTTTTTTTCTGTGATTTTTTTTGTAATTTTTTTTGTAAATTTTTTTTTTTTTTTTCTTTTTAGTTACTTTTTTTAAGTAATTCTTATATTAAAGCGTTTTTTAAATTTTTTAAATTTTTTTTGAAAAAAATTTTTTTCAAAAATTTTTTTTGTTCAGCCCACATTCACAGTATTCGCTCACTGAATGCTTTTTCTCCTTTCTTTGTCCATCCGGTGTTCCGTTTTAGCTCTTCATGGAATCTCTTAAAGTCCGCAATTAGTTATCTGAATTTGGTACGGTTCATTAAGTTTCTCGGTTTATTCCGGTTTCTTTAAAACATCCTTTCTGATTTCTTTAAACCGTTTATCCAACACCTTAGATCTATTGTTTAGTTGCTTAAAAATGTTTTTTTTTTCAACCAGTTATCATCCATTCTATATCGTACAGGTGTCCGTAGATTTTTAGTCTTCTTTTTCTAATCGTTTCCATTAATAGTTTATTTTCCTTGTACCGTTCTTCTTGACTTCGTAACCTATATTGTCCGCCTATTATCTTTGAACCCATTATCTTGTGAATGATCTTTCTGTCAAATTTCTCTACTTCACTTAGACCAACCTTCCCGGTCATTCTAAGGCACTCACCGCATCAAAGCACACAGGTTATGGAAATAAAATAAACTTAAATTAATGAAAAAACTCTGTCAAATAGTTAAATATACCTTCGTAATGTTAAAAACTGAAAAATTATTTCAATATTACTGTAGGCCTAGTATTTGAATCACGTTATGAAAATATTATTGTTTTTGTAACCAACTCTATCTGAGCTAGAGCTTATTTTGTATAATTACAAATAAATTATTATTAGTATATATATATATATATATATAGAGAGAGAGAGAGAGAGAGAGAGAGAGAGAGTACTATATTAGTATAGTATATATATTAATATGTTATTATTGTTAATAATAATAATGTAGAAATATTACACAGATTCCAATCGAAGTTTCTTCGACTAATATGCTGTGTACCTTGGTATGTGCCTAATTAAGTACTCCACTATGATCTGGGCATACCTACAGTAAGAGAAGAAATTAGCAATCGCAGTAAAAAGTATTTAAACAAGTTAGACATTCATTCTAATCATTTGACTATAAATCTTCTCGACGACAATATTGAAAATCAGAGACTGAAAAAGGCGAGAATATTAGAAGTTCCATTACGGTTCAGCTGGTCAAAAATGTTTAACCATCCTTTCAAGATTAAAAACACAAAATTATGTTAAGAATGGTCAACTCTTATTTCTCAATAAACTTAATCTTCATAACACTCATTCATATAAAAACTGAATGATCAGTTAAACAGATCAGCAGTATCACGTCTTCATTCTCTCTTTTTCACACCTTCATTCATCTCGTCCATTAATTTTAAAACGACAGCTACGTCTTTCTCCGTATAATGAAAAGTTTAACATTGCCAGGACCCAAGAAGAAACCCTTCATCGCTTATAACCAAACGATTACACGGAAGCAACGCTGCTCAGTGCTGCCTCCTTCAAGATATATTCGAAAAATTTTTAAATATTTACTGAAAGTTTTTGTTAAACTGTTTGTAAATAATTCTTAACTATTGTTGTTTAGGTTATCAGCCGATAGCTGGTTTGAACCTGTAGAGGTTTTACTAAATAAAACAAAGAGTGAGGGGGCTTACCATTGCCTTCCTCACTGAATTGAAAACTATGCTTCTCAGCATCCCAGGCCCTCTGAAAATCACATATTTTCACTTTGCAAATAACACCTTCACTTCATTCACCACAGGGTCTGGCTGTATAATGAAATTCATTACTTTCAGTGAAGATGACTCTGATTAGTGTCTTTTACACCTCTACCTCTTCTGTTCTTAAATGAATCGGTCATTTAGTTGGCTGACCATGTAAGAAACAGAACTATTTATTTTAGCCCTGCAACTAAGAGATTGAGTGCAAGTAATTGAACATTCCACCTGGCTGTTATTGGCACAAATTTTTAACTGTTTAAAAAAATTATTATTATTATATATCTAATCGAACCTGGGACCTTTAACTTTGTGGTCTGACACACTAATAATAATCTAAATAAGTGGCCGCGTATATAGAATACTGTTTATATTTATTGAACTTCCATTTCTTTACAAGAATTTATATTCAATTGAAATGTCGGGGGCTAGACGTCGCGTCTCGTCGATAAGAACACTCTTGAGTCTCATAAAAACCATTTGATTTCACTTCCACGTAAATCTTTTCACCTATTTGAAAGAAAATCACATACTACTTTGCACGTTCTCTTGCCCTATATGAATGTATAGGGAAAGAAAATATTGCTAGAAACTCATTTTCAATCAAAAATCGGTCTAATGGAAGTAGTATTTATTCGTACGCATTTCCACTTTTTGCAATTATCTTTTTGTAATTATCAAAAACAACCCAAACGATTTTTTTGTAAATTGCCGTTGTAAACGTAAATAAACTTTTATAGTCTACCAGATTGAGGAAGCGCCATGTAAAATTCTTGAGAAGACTTTGGTCTCGTGATAAAAGAAGTGTTTTTTTTAAGACCACTACCTTAAAAGAAAAGCTTTCAGGGCAAAGTTTACATAAATAAAGATGCAAAAAATTTAAAACCTACAGCATTTATTTCAAACTTTTTTTCTACAATTCCAAGACCAGAATCTTAAAGACTCGTAAAGACAAAATCAAATTTTTACAGATTTTCATGAAAAAAATAGAAAATAACTAATTGCTACTAAACTAAGCGTTGCACGAAAAATGTTTTCAATAAAAGTTGTAGGTTTTTAAATTTTCTACAATTTTAATTATATCTTTTTGCCCTGGAATACATATAAAGGTCGCAATCTTTAAAAAATTTCTTTTACGGGGGAACGAACCCCCAAGAATTTCAGTAAACATTACACTTACCCTACCTTGTAATGAATAAAAATTTTGTAAATGAGGTGATTTTTAAAAAAATCGTATGAGCCGTTTTGAAGAAAATGTGAAAAATTGGACGATTAAGCTACTACGTTTAGTTAACCGATTTTAAAATATAATAATAATAATAATTTTTATTCCACATATAATAATACAACATGAAGGCAAAATACATAGATCAGTATACAAAATTTAACCTAAATAAAATTATACTAATGCACCTTAAATTATACGAGTATATACAATTTTTTGTTTTTTTTGTTTAACGCCTGATTGTTCTGCAATTACTGCTAATGCAGACGGTTAAGGATGATATGATTTTTGTAACGTATGGAAATATGCCGTGCCTGAATGGGAATTCATAAATTCTTAAAAATTAAATTAAATTAAATTAGACAAAATAGGAATTTTACATAAAATGTGGAACTAGGTATCTCCTGTAGCAAAAGCTGTTATGGAGGATACCATCCATAAAAATACAATAACAAAGACGTAACAGCATATAGACAATATTAACAAATACATTTATATAAAAATATAACGAAGAGATAAAATAAGAATTAATACAAATTACGACCATTTTGATAAAAAAGTTTGTGTCGGATCCTCTTACGGTACCCAACTTAAGTTCCAAATTTTAATTTCGTACGCTATTCTGTTTTTGAGATAACTTTTTTTGGTTCTCACACAAACCAATCACTAAAAACATGTTTTTTTGGATTCAGTGAGCCTGAAAACGTGTATGTCTGATGAAAACTTGATTTTAAAAAAATCGATAAATGAAAACTATTCTTTTCTTCCCTACATTATTCATGTAGGGTAAGAGAAAGTAAAAATTAATATGAGAAAAAGTATATAAGAGAAAAATTAAAGGCTGCTAAGTTGTTCTTGAACAATTGACTACTTAGGAAGCCTGTAGCTCATTTATTTTATTCCCTGCGTAAATTCATGAAGTTGAAAAACGTCAAACATTTTATACGAAGACGCGTTCTTTTGAAATGTATGAGGAAGAGTTGCCAGAGGGCTGAGGCGCTCGACCAGAATGAGGTACGAGTAATTTGTTATCGTAATGGAAAGGATTGGAAAGCTCTAGTGAAGTTTCGGAGGAGGACATATCTTATAAAAATTTTCTGGTAAATAAATTGAATCATTGATGTTATTTTATTAAATCATAATTTTATAAATACAGCGCCTACATTTTGAAATAGTAACAAATTGATGGTAAACCTGCAAATGGTGAGCTTCATTAAAAAAATATATCTTATATTAATGTCCTTACCACTGGTTTAATTTGCCCATAATGGGCAGGTGGAGAGTTAAATTATTTACACTTTATATCCAAGTTACAGGGCTGCAAAAAATAGTTCTATTTCTTTACACATGGTCAGCTAATTTTATGACTGAAGCATTTAACAACAGAAAAGGTACAGGTGTAAAAGACACTAATCCCAGTTATCTCCTCTGAGAGTAATGAATTTCATTCTACATCCAGACCCAGTGGTAAATTAAGTGACGCTGTCATTTGCACGGTAAAAAATAGATGCTTTTCAAAGGGCCTGGCATGCTGATAAGCATACTTGTCCACTCAGTGAGGAAGTGAATTGTAAACCATTTCACTCCTCGTTTTACTTAGTAAAGCCTCTTGAGGTTCAATCCAGCTTTTCGTCTGATGACCTTAAAAACAACACATATAAGTTTTTAATGATTGTTTCTTTAAGAACACTATTTATTTTTACTTTATTTATTTTTTTAACTTTATTTATTTTTAGATATGTGTTGTTGACGTAAGGGACGGGTAAGTTATCGTGTATTGGATACGTAACTCGGGCAATTAGTAATCAGTGTTACTTTACTAATAGTAGTGAAGTGTAGTGAAGTTAAAAGTAGTGAAGTTAGTGTGTTAGTTATGGTAGTGAAGTTACTTTGAAAACGTCGTATTCGTGAAATGAGTGATTGCTTTGCTGCACCATAAATTTGACTACCATACATCCAGATCGGTTGTACGTCAAAGAGTTTTGAAGTTTGGTTAATATCATGTATCAGTCAGCTGTTTCAGTCAGTTATTTAACAGTAATTTTTTTTTATTTATGAATAAAACATATTTTTTTGAATTTGGAGTTCTAATAACTAAACACGATTAAATAACTTAATAAAGTATTAAATATTTACGTTTGTAAACATAACTAACGGATTAGAATATCCATAAAAAAGCCCAATTCCATTTATTTCATTTAAGTTAGAAGTGTTAAAACAAAAACCATAAAATAAAATTAGGAGGAAAAAGAAATAAAGAAAATACTGTAGATCTAATTGTTAAGTTTATGCTTGCGGCTCAGTGGCCCACTGTCTCACTGTCTCACTGACTCGACGATCTAACCGCTATTCACATCGATCGATGTTGGCGAAAGTAGTCGACTACCCCATCGGCTGACGCTTGCGCAATGAAAATAGAAAAACAGAAACAGAAAATGTCAGATCGCACATAAGCCATATCGTCAAAGTTCGTTGCATCATTACTTTACTCACTGAGTAACTAACTATTGGGCTTGTTAAATACATCTTAATTATCTTAATTATAATCTTTATGCTGTAATGTTTTTATTTATTTGTTTATTTATTTATTTATAGTACATTATAAATTAATTCGGCTGCTCTGCGTAAAACTTTCAAAAAACTTAATTAAAAAATTATACCGATCTTATTTTAAATACATCAGTAACTTTCCACGATAATATTTTCAACTTCTTTCATTTATTTTTGAAGTTCACTAAAATGTTATATCAAAAAATAATAGTACATTTTATTTGTATCTTTACATACTGTTCAGGTGTGAGAAGGAAAATTAATGATTAGTAGAAACGATTAGAAAAGGAAGACTAAAATTGGACCCCCTGTATTGAATTGATGACAACCCGTTAACAACACGAATTTTTCAGAAACTAAATAATAGACCTAAAGGGTCGGATAAATGGTTTAAAAAAGTCAGAAAGAATATTGAGAAAACTAGTTTAAACCGAGAAAATGTATTGAATCGAACCAAATTCAGACAACCAATTCTCTGAAATTTTGAAACACAGGAAGCGTATTAAATGCCCCGAATTGTAGTCTTCAACGATCGATTTGCAATGACGATAACCAACAAAAGGTTGCTACCGTTTGTATCCATCCTGGTAAGTCAACTCCTAAGGCAGCTTCTGAACTAAGGTTATCATGAACTATCGTGGAAAGGATGACGAAGGAATTAAAATTGAAGCCATTTCGTCCATCTCTACTCCAAGCGCTTCATGAGGATGATAGTGACAGGCGGTTGGAATTCTGTGAGACAGTCGCTATCCGTGCAGAAATCGATCCGAACTTTTTACAATCAATTTTATGGTCTGATGAGGCATGTTTCAAACTCAATGGACGTGTTAATCGGCTTAAATGCGTGTACTGGTCTGATACAATTCGACAAATTTATTCAAAAAGAACTTAATGTGCTTGGTGTTATGGTATCGGGAGGTATTTCGAGTACTGCACTGATAGGTCCTTATTTTTTAAGGAAATGTTAACTCGGAAAATTACTTACAAATGCTGCAGGAAGTAGTATTTCCGGAACTTAAAAATAATCCTGTTTACAATATCCAATCGCTCATCTGGCAACAAGATGGCGCTCCAGAACATTTCGGTATCGAATTTGTGAGTTTTTAAATTCCAAACTTGATAAATGGATTGGTCGTCGTGGTACAATCGAATGGCCTGCGCGCTCGCCAGACTTAACGCCATGTGAATTTTCACTGTGGGGTGTTGTAAAGAAACTATTGTATTCTTCCAAGCCACAAAACCTGCACGAACTAAAAGTTCAATTGAAATGAATGAATTCAATTGAATGTACAGTTCATATAATAATTATTTTTTTGTATATAGGTTTCTTATTCCAGTAACCTTTCTTCCGATTTCCGAGAATATTGGAGACCGACATATGGGCCACCCTGTACTTGTTTTCTCTTAAATTTCTAACATTTTGTTCTTTTATCAAGAAGCCATTATTAAAAGGACAATAAAAATGTATTATATCACAGAAAAGGTTTTTAGAGCCTTGATATTTACCGTAATAAAGGACTATATTGAAAAGCTGAATTTACCATATTCGAATTCCGTCCATGTATTATCCATAAAATGTTTATGCACTCAATACCACATTAACTGTTTCGCTCCATAGACATTGGATAGAAGTTACACCAAACATTCGTAGTTGATGTGATTTATTAAACATAAGTAAACAATATACGTTAAACCTGCATTATTATTCATTTTAAGATAAAGTTAAAGTCAAGTTTGTTTTATGTATTTTACTTATAAAATCAGTGTAATTTTAATTAAAAATTTGTAGTTTTAAATTTTTATCTCTCAGTCGTTCAGAATACTTTTGTTTGTAATAGACCATTTGCATTTAGTTTCTGGTTGAATGGAGTAGGTTCAACAATCTTTATAGTCCTATTTTTTCTATCTGATAAAATTTCTTTTTAATAAAATTCGTACCACCTTGATACGATCTAGTTTACGGTTCTGTTATTTGTGTTTTAATTTAATACTAAGAAAATCTAGTGTTTTACCACACATATAGGGTTTTATCATCTTCATAAAAAGCAGATGTAGTGTTAAATTATTTGCACTCAATCTGCTAATTCCCGGGCTACACAAAAATAGTTCTGTTTCTTATCACATGGTCTGCCAATATATGACTGAACTATTTAAGAACAGAAGAGATCGAAAACAATACTCAGCGTTTTCTCCTTTGAGAGTAATGAATTTCATTATACAGCCAAACCTTGTGATGAATGAAATGAAAGTGCCATCTTCAGGGTGGAAAGTAGATACTTTTTGGAGGGCCTGATATGCTGATAAGCATTCTTTCCAACTCAGTGAGGAAGGCACTAGTAAACCACCTCCGTCCTCGTTTTTACTAAGTAAAACCTCTAGAGGTTCAAACCAGCCTTTCGGCTGATGACCTAAACAGCGAGTTACACACAACAACAGCAAGTTTTTTCAGTGTAATATGGCAAGCATTTAAGAACAGAAAAGGTAAAGATGTATAATACACTAGTCTATTATCTCCTCTGAGAGTAATTAATTTAATTATACAGCCAGACCCTGTGATGATTGAAGTGAAGGTGTCATTTGCAGGGTGGAAAGTAAATACACTTCAGAGCGCTTGGTATAGTGATAAACACACATTTCCACTCAGTGAGGAAGGCAATCTTAAACCACCTCACTCCTCGTTTTACTTAGTAAAGTCTCTAGAGGTTCAAACCAGCCTTTCGGCTGTTGACCTAAACAACAATAGGGTTTGATCTGTCATTTCGTTTCCTATATATCTGCTGTCTGGCATTCTACGATGATTGTAGAAAAAGACAAACTCATATATACGATGAGTATTAAAAACTATTTTTCAGCTAAATTTTACCGATGAATTTAATAGATTTATATATTAATTTATGTTATATGCGCGTTCCATGTAAGTTTTCTATCCAAGCGTAAGCCCAAGTAGCGTGTTTGAGTAGTGTGAGGCAGCGGAATAAAATAAATTTAAACGGTTGGGCAGTTTTTCGTCTAATAGTAAACGTCATTTTGTTTTAATTTGTTTCACACACATGCCACAAACTCAAAACACGCTTCTTTCAACTGAAACGCTTACTCGATAGACGTTCTAAATTAAACATGTCACTCAAATTAACAATCTACAAGATAGTCTCAAGACCAATCTGGACATATGAAGTTCAACTTTGGGGATCTGCTAAACCTTCACACACAAAACGTATACAAGCGATTCAGAACAAGATTCTACGAACGATAACGTAATGCCTCTTTTAAATCACAAACTCAATGTTGCATGAAGACTTAGAAATCCTATATGTAATTGATGTCGCGAAACAACTATACAAGACGATGGATGACAAATTTGAATTACACGACAACTCTTTCATATAAACATGTACACTAGGGCGACACCGGGTGCTCAGCGCAGACGTTTGAAGCGCCTCTTCCCAAGAGCTCTTCTTGGCCTACTGTAGGACTGTGGTGATGACTGCACGCTCCTTCAAGTAAATCAAGTTTTGGAACATTAGCTTCACATTTAGAAAATGTTGTATTAATATAATAAAAGATACTAAATTTCAATTGAAAGTGTCAAAAAAAAATTTATGTTAAAAAGAATCCTGAAACATTAAACATTGATATTCTAAAAATGGTTGTGTTAATAGATTGTTAATTGTGGAAATTGTGTATTGCATGGGGTAAAGTGTATTGAACAAGAATAATGGGTTGTGATGAATGAAATGTTTTGAATAAAAATTCTCGGAACTCGAAATTAGTCGAAACCTTTTTTTGTACTTTGATTCCTTCCACCATGTTCTCGTAAAGTAGAAAAAGTGTTAGACGGGTCTCTATAGTTTAAGACTATAGGTATAAAAAAATTCCTTAACCTAAAATATTCACTAATAACCAAAAAAAGTATAATGATTATACTTTAAATAAACTTTTTTTTAAAATTAAACAAGGGCTGAATGGTGTTTTCCCATTTATTTAAGAACTGTCAGTTAATTGTTCGTTATACGAAGTCACCCGTTTATCCAGGATTAATTAAATATTCAAAGCGATTTTCTACCACCTGAATGACTGGGTAATGTCCCAAAGGCCTACTATAAATCTTGAAACAAAAACAAAACAAAAAAAAACTGTGATAAAAAACCAACTCAATATTTAGTTTATTTTAGAGGTAAGCTCTATTGAGAGTTGGCTTTTCATGTCAAAGCTTTTATTATATCATACGTAATAATTTATTGTTCCATGTAGAATACAATGTTTACTTTTTCAGTAAATAAAAATATACTGTAGCACCAGTTATGCTTTTTATATATAATAAAATAATGTACTATACTACGGTCCAAAGTAACGACCTGGAATTATAAACTCCCATTGTACAAGACTGTATGATTCTGTTAAAATAAATCATGGTTATTTCTTGTAAAAAAAAAATATTTCAGCCATTGTTGTACGCTTTTAAAATTATTTTATTTAATTTTCAGTTATGGTTCATTAAGCCATTAAATGAGTACAACTTCTCTAAGTAATAAAACAAGAAAACAAAAAGAACGGGTGTTTCAAAAATGAAGCAACCCTAACATTAAGAAGGTAGAAGTAACACATAGATAAATTTAATTTCTCCTTACTTGTCAGGTACACTGTATTCATGGTTAACAGCTTGTAACAATTGGAATGTCGTAGTTATTGTACACAAGTATTTCAGTATCCATTCGTCTCTATTGGGTTAAAGATGATCTTTTTCAAAGACTTTTTAAAAGTGATGGCGTCGGCACCTTATACTATAAAAGAAGAAGGAACGCGTCAAAAAAAATTTCATCAAGTTCGATCAACTGGAAGTAGTTAGTTTATTCATGCAATTTTTCACGTGTTTGCGATTTTCTTAAAAACGGCTCTTACGATTTTTTTATTCATTACATTTTTGTTTTCTACAAGATATTGAAAACCCAATGTCTGCTGAAATTTTTTGGAGGGCTGTGTTCTTGTAATAAAAAAATGGTGCTTTTTACATTTCGGCCTTAATATGCATTTTCCATCAAAAGCGTATATGTAATCAAAGTTTATAACTTTTATTTCAAGCATTTTTTCTATAGTTTAGTGTCAATTAGTGAATTCCTGTATTTGGCTTATTAAAATTGGTTAGATCAATTTTAACATATTGGAAACTTTGAGATTGCGGCCTTAGTAGCCCTATGCGTTTTACAACTAAAATATCCATAACTAAAATTATAGGAAATAAAAATCCTACCACTTTTATTTCAAGTATTATTTTCCACAGAGCTAAGTTTAGCGTGAATTAGTGAGTTTCCGTATTTTTAAGTCGAAAAAAGGTTGATTTTCATTTAGTCTCATTCACTCATGATTAAAATTGGGTAATTTTTTTTAATTTTGGCCAGTGAAAATCATGTAGGCTTAAGTGTTTCACACGAGATTTTTAGTTATTAACAAAAATTTATTGAAAACTAGAAAAATAATTTTTAATCAACCAAAACTTTAATTTCTTAAAAGTTAATTTTAACAAAATTGTTAAACAAACAGAGTTAAATATCATCGGGTTTCTTAAATAATGTTTGCAAGGTTGGCTCGGGCAGTGGTTCCCGGGTTTGATTCCCGGCTAGGGTCTGAAATTATAACGGATTAAAGCCCGCCGATTCTTCACCGCAACTCATATTGTTGTTTAGGTCATCAGCCGAAAGGCTGTTTTGAACCTCTAGAAGCTTTCCTAATAAACCGAGAAATAAGGTGATTTATACTTTTAAAAAAAACTAATTGCAAAAGAATTACACCATTAAAAAATTGAGTGTTGACCGTTTGTATAATACCCTAAAAAGCAGTTACATTTTTTTGTTTAATTGTTTCATTTTGTTCTGGATATGCGTTTTGTAATTCAGGTGTTTATCAAGACGCATACTAAGGTATTTAACTGAGCCTACTTCAGGTTTCTTTATGTAAACTTGTGGACAAGTGTATTTTCTTAGATAGATTACATTTTCATTAATAAACCAAAAATTGAATAAATTATCAAAATGCATAGAAATTAGAGACAGAGATTTTAGCAGACGATTATTTACTCCAAAAAAATAGATCGATCATTGTTATACTGAGACGATTCCTAAATTACATTTTTTAAACGGTCTCCTACTTTATCAAAATCCGGAAAGTAATTTACTGAATACAATATTGTCAATTTCAAATCTCTATAAAATACAAATTTCTATCTTGACACCATAATTTGTATTTGGTTTTGGCCATCAAATTTGTATTTGTAATTGGTATGTCACCATAATTTAAATTTAAGTTGCATTCTATATTCTTCACGGATATTCCTTATTTTTCTTATATAATTGTTTTAACGACATACAAGTTAATATAACTTTAAGTTTCCAGAAAAAGAAACCCAATTTCATCGAATCGGGATTAGACCAAAATGCATTAGGGAATTTCGGTATTCCCAAACGCCTGCTATTTTCAGATTTACTGTCGTTTTTAGGTCAAGTAAGTACACACAAATCGAAAGTTCTTTTCGTTTTGTCAAATCACCGTCTTACTACTCCGTATAATAAAGAAAATCTGAGCATACACATTGATCTTAAGTTGTGAGAACCCAGACTGGGAGCAGATCCTATCCACCTCTTCTCCAACCGAAACTAATCTACAGCGGATTATCAGTCACGTCCAAGAATAATTAAAACAAACCCTTTAAATTTTATAAATCTTCTCAAAAATTTAATTTCAATACGTGTTTCTGAGTGATATTTACATAAATAATAATTTTCAACACTGGTTAAAGTCAGTTTTAAGATCTCAGAAAGGCGACCGAGAGGCCATCTTGTAACGACCCACCGATATGTGAATTAACAAAATGGGCGGTACCAAAGCACCAGACGTATTTTATTTACTTACCATTTCTTTCCCAAATATAAAGTTTGATAATTTTACTTAGACCATAAAACACCGTTACATTTTAGGACACTTTAAAAAAAATTGAATAATTTTCAAGATTAATTGAACGATTAATGTAGCCTACTTAATTAAATTTAAGATTCAACAGCTTGTTGATTAGATATTCTTTCCAAATAATTTTTTTAAATAAATACAATGAGAGAAATCCTACTTCAACCATCAGACAATTCAAAATAACCTGTGTGAAAAATAAAAATAATCTTAGTTTGTGGCCGCCTCCATACCGTAGTGGTAACGCGCTAGTCAACAACACAGAGACCCCAGGTTCGATTCCCAATTAGGGTCTGAAAATTATTATAAGTAACAACCTACCGTTCGAGTTACATAACCTACCGTAGTCGCTATTAACCATACTCTCTCAGGCATGGACGGTCTAAGTATGTACAAGATTACACATTAGGTCATTGGGTTGTTTATTGTTTTTGAATTGCACAGATTGCAATGCACAAACATTAGAGAAACAAAAACTTTTCTTTAACATTCTGATGTTTTTCCACTTTACCATTTTTTGTGCATTAGACATTTTTTAGTTTCCTCCGAGCAGATTCTTTTATTTTTTTAATCGGTTACAAATCGGTATGTATAATTATAATATAATTTTTTAAATCGGTTACACGCTTGCAAACCTTAAATTATTTTTCTATAGATTTCTCCATTAAAATAATTAGAATCTTTTAGCCCAAGAATATTATTTTTTATTTTTTTTAAAACATCCTATGTAAGCTTTTGATGTTATAAATTAATGTAAAGATATTTTTATTCAATTTTTCTTTAACCCTCAATTGGGAACGTGGATGATTGCAACAAATTTGGTAACGTGGAATGTTTACATACTCCCATTGTACTTTTCAGGTTTTCAGCACTGATCACCTAGTTTTTTTAAAGTTTGTATCATTTAAATTTGAACAGCATATAACTGAGTTCCAATTATGATTTATTCATTAAAAAAATATAAATATTCCATCAGTTTAAAAATAAACGATTTTTTTACAACTTTTACATAACATTGAGTAGTTCTACTAAAACATTCATAAATTCATTAGCATTTTATTTCATTTTTATTGATTTCCATAAAATAAAACATTAATGAAAGGTCACGTTTATAATAATTTTGAAATAATATGAAAAAACAAAAAAAGTCCGCTGTTTCATTAAAAAGTTGAACAAAATTTTAGTTATTCAGAATCATGGTCTAAATATTCGAATTCGTCAACTTCGGAGTCATTGTCTTCAAGTATACAAGCATCGTCTGCAGAAACTTCTTTCTTTACTGCCTGTAACATTTGTCGTGTAAGATAATTTTGTAATTCATAAGGATCCATTCTGCAACAACAACAGAGCAAAAAATTAAGATGGTGTAACGTAAATTATTTTTAAAAGTTTTTATAAAAACTTGTAATATGGAAAATCATCGTATAAATCAGTTATTTTCTATTTATTTAACATTTAGATATTGTGAATTTCCACTTACCTTGATAAAAAAAGAAGATCCAATCCAGCAAAAAGTAGTACACAAATATTAACGTGGGGATATACTGACACCCCAGCAACTTTGAACCTTCACAATAATTATACAAACAAAAGAAACTGACTGGCTACACTGAATACGAGTGATAAACAATATAAAAGGAAGGTACAGAGATCGACAGCAGTGCAGCTAACTTAGAAAAATATATGTTCCCATTATTAGAGTAGTAGGGGTACTTCAACACTCCACGTTTCTGATTGAGGGTTATTTATTCTAATCATGTGACCATAAACATTTCGTCTTTTGTGCATTGTAACCCCTCGATTGGATTCCGAACTTCCAAATTGGTTTAAGAAATAATATAATATTAAATTTTCACTTGTTTATCTACCACCCAAAAAAACTCTTTCAATTTTGGTTTTAGGTGTTTCCTTTTGTTCAGAGTATGTAATTTCCAAATCTCTATTATGAGTTAATTTTGTATTGTTCCTTTCCATAACATTCGTTACGTGTTTCTAACTAAATTTATTTTGTTTTCATTACATTTAAATCCTATAATTTAAGTACAGGATTGTGTTGTTCCATGTTATTCCATCGACATTACTATGATCCAGCTAACATAGAGTGACGAATAAAAAGGAGGGATAAAAGTGAGTAGATCTGAACGGAATTCAAACTAAAAATCCCGGGTTTCTACAAATGTCAGTTGTGTTAACAACTGTACCATTGAGTTGGTCAGTGTAGAACAAGAGTAAATTGATAAGCCTAAATATAGAACTAACTTTTCACCTGTTTGTTTATATATACCTCGTGTTGGTGTTTAGATCAACACCCGAAAGGTTGGTGAACCTCTAGATGCACTAAATAAAACGAGGAGTGAAATTTTTTACAATTGCCTTCCTCACTAAGTGGAAAATTATGCTTATCGGCATACATGGCCCTGCAAAAAATATATTTTTTCCACCCTGCAAATGACACCTTGGCTTCATTCACTGCAGGGTCCAGCTGTGTAATAAAATTCATTACTCTCAGAGGAGATAATTTCGACTAGTGTCTTTTACACCTCTACCTCTTCTATTCTTAAATTTTTCAGTCATTAAATTGGCTGATCATGTGATAAGAGAGAGAACTATTTTCTGTATCCCTGGAACTAGCAGATAGAGTGCAAGTTATTTAACACTCCACCAGCCTGTTATGGGCATAACTATGTAGTAATACGTAGAAATAGAAAAGTGGAAAGAATGAGCTTCTCAGACTGATTCTAGAGGGTAAAATTGACGGCAAGTATATGTACATGTCTGGACGAAGGAAGTGCATTATAGTTGAAGAACATTAGAGATTGGACAAACTTGTGTACGCATACTCTTTTGAAGGTGGCTTACGATAGAGAGTGATTTATGAAGGATCTGACAAACCTTTAGGTGTATGTTACTCCTCTACCTCTTCTGTTCTTAAATGCTTTAGTAACATAATTGGCTGACCATATGACAAGAAACAGTAATATTTTTTGTAGCCCTGGAATTAGTTGATCGAGAGCAAAAAATTTAACACTCCACCTATCTGTTTTGGGTATACATGCACCATAGCACTTATTTTTAAAAAAAATTTTGTATATTTAACAAATGTTTATCAATTAAGTAATTTTTTGCTTTAAAAAAAATAATTTAAAGAATGTATTTATTTATTGGTGTATTTTCACCTAATATAATTATGTATAATTTTGTTCAAATTATCCGAGTTGTGATTAGTAACATAGTAATCATTTGTGTTCTGTTTTTTTTGTGATTGTGGACATCTAAATTGCGTAAACTTTTAAGAGTAATGTACAAAGAAGTTTGTTTATGTGCTTGTATAAGTAGAACTTGGACATAGATTGATGTATATGTCTGATATCTAAAAATTTTCAAATAATGGTTCGGAAATAAGGGACGGGTGGTTTATAGTCAGTAAACATTGAAAGACAATAAAACAAACACAGAGAGACAAATAACCGTACAAGTAAAAAACGAATCAATCTACAACCTAAATAAAGTAATAACTAAATATTTGTTTTTGAAAGATAAAAAAAAAGTTTTACAAAAAGGACAAAAACATTGTTCTGTAAATATTTGAACGTTTAATAGGTTGGATTGAACGAATATTTATTGGTACTGTAATGACGTCATACTGACGCTTCATTCCGATTGGTCGACATTAAAATGTCCATTCCAATGAATGATTTCATTTCCGTAATATAACCGTTCAACTAAACCATTGTAGTTTCTCTTAGATATTTTCAATTTGTTTGTAACGACGAATGATTCTTTTAACCTAATGTAAACCACAGGGTTAATCCGGAACTGATGTAAAATATTTATGTCGTGTTTGAACAAAATATTTTAAGAACAATAGTATGTTCTAAAAATAATACATCAATGATGGTTTGATTTTTAATCCTTTCATTACACTCGATTGCTTTTCGGTTAAATATTTTCGTATTTTTCAGTGCAGTACCGAATTAAAAATCATTTTTGTAATTATTAGAAAAACTGTTTCATCTGTTGTATAATTCTACAAAATGACAACCATAATTGACATTATTGTCTCTGTAAATTTATATATAGTTTTAAAGGTAAATACAGGTAAACTAATTTGTTTTATGTTCTGGTGAACTGACCAAACCACTTTAAACAATGGTAGTAGTTTTGTTTGCAGTTCAACCATTTTCCACTATTACTTCTGAGTAGTTTTAACTTCAACAACGTTCTTCTCTCTCTCTCTCTCTCTCTCTCTCTCTCTCTCTCTCACACACACACACACACACACACACACACACACACACACACACACACACACACACATGATCGGTCCATTTCCGGGCGGTACTTCATAAATGTCTCCTTAAGAGAACACGCTTCTAACTCTCGCCGTATATCCGCATTTTTGAACCGATCCAGTCGACTACAGCCCCTGGCACCACCTTAAATCTAGACCTGTAGGCAAATTCTTTAATATGGATTTAAAAGATCAAAAAAGTATTGGGCGCCAGCTCTAGCAGTAGAGCTTGAGAAAATTAAATAAATAAAACTATCTGTATTTCTTTACAGTCAATTGAAACATTTAGTTTATTAATTACTTGACAAACTTACCCTTAAATTACCTTAATCTATTTTAAATATAACCAACCTTTTTCTCCCACGATTTTAATTTAAAAAAAATTTAAAACCCCTTAATATGTATATGAAATGAATTTACATCAAACTAAATGTCTCTCCTTTTACTTCTTCTTCTCTTCGTTTTCCTGGTCACTTCTTTAAATAATTTCTCCTTCTTAATAACAGCTGTTCCAAATTGAATTCCGAATGGAACTGATTTCGGTCTACAATATCCGAAATCAGGAAACCTCTGGTTGACAAGCCTTTCTCTCCTTCCAACCGTTCAACCAACCTGGAGGGCCAAAAGGAAGGAGAACCACCCCGATGATTGGCTGAAAGTTGGCATGTGGATGAAAGGCCCAAAAACACCGAGGGGGAAATACACCGACCAAGAATAATACCCTGTATCAGATGATTGACAGTTGGCTATGTTTACAACTTATTGTCTAAATACTACACTTATGCAGTTACTTCTAACAATGGGGGTTTCCCATACACTAGTTAAGTGGTTTAAACTTAGTTCTGAAAGTTATGGTAATTATGAATTATCATAACTTCCATTTTTCATACAATTGTACTTTAAAACGGTACACCCCAAATGCAACTCAAGAAGCGCACTTCTACCGATTGAATGGAATTTTCATATTTCTTCTTCCACAGAGACTTCATATATTTTATATTGAGTCTCTAATCGCCTCGGTTCTTATCACCATGTATTTGGTTAGACTTAGAAATTAATATTATTTATTTTTAATATATGCATTTAACATACAATAACATGTAAGATTTTGAAACCCGTACCAATGAACATCAACTACGCGATACATCATTCAACAAATATAAAGCACTTAAAATTGATAATATCACGGAGTCACTGATCGAACCTCCAACAAATCCAATCCCATAAAGTAATCTTGTTCTTAAAATTATTAAAAAATGGCTACCAGAAAATATAATTTTGATTTAAGTTTTCTGGAACGACCTTCTTAAAAATAAAAAAACTACATCGTTAAAAAAACTTCATTAAAGTCAACCCCTATTTCTTGGTTTCATTTCATCCTTTTCTTTCTCGTTGATTCAGTTTTTTAAATTTACGTACAAAATGATGGTAATGATGCGTAATTGGTGAATGAACTCGGCAGCCAGTGTCCAAGCTTCACTTTTGCTGATTGCCTACGATACACCATTAATTAATTAATTTTATACTACTTTATATATTCTGTTAAATTGAAAAAAGTATGTATCATTGTATGAATAAATAAAAAAAAATATTAGACTTAGAAATAAATTTAACCTACAAATCAAAATTTCAACTATGGTAAGCCATCGTACGATGAATAAATAGAAAACTTAATTAATAGCTTTAAGAATTTTACATATATTTAATTAAAACTGTGATTTATTTGATTAATAAAGAACCTTTTTTCTTCTTTTGTTTCAGTGGAAGTAATTCTGTTGGTATGGGGAATTCGGTTGTGCATAGTTGTTAGGAAAGCGCCGTCGGAATTCAACGAGAGCAAATTCATTTCTATGGCTATATATAATGAGTTTCTTTTATCATGTTTTCTCAATGTTTCTATGTAAGTAAAGATTTTTATGTTTTATAAACATAAATATAATATTTTATTATATTAATAATAGTTTTGTTAGTTTACATTAAATTGGATAGTATATAAAATATCCAGAGGGTATTTTCGTATAGATATTAATCTATTCTCATGGGAAATACTCTAAATAAAAACTTCAATAACCCAAATGAGATTTTCAAATTGTAAAAATCATTATGGAGATAGTAAATTAAATATTATAAAACACCTTCTGGTTATAACAAAGTAAATAAACTTTATATTGGATACTGCACTAACTCTCCTCGGAACGTTCAACCAAATATAATTTACTTTTATTTCATTCAATTTTTATATTATAGTAATCCCTTTTATTTTATTTTTCCATCGAACTATAAATAACGAGTAGCGTTCCTCAAACTTTCAAAGGGTCCCCTCTCAGTCGGTAATCTTATCAGTCCATAAAATTTTGATTAATTACACTAGTGCCTAAATCTCGTTAGAGAATACTAAATACATTACGAACATCAAAACAGCCCCGCGTCACGTGAAGATACAATACGGAAAAGTTAATAGCGTCAAGTATCTAGGAGAGATCATACAATCAAATACCAGCGAAAAGGAAGCGAACAAAAACAGATGAGGAAAGATCGGAGGTGCACCCCAGGGAACTCACCACTTTTATAAGAAGACCGCACTGTCAGATAAGCCAAGATAGATAGACATTATAATTATGTGATAAAACCTGTGTGTCTCTAAACGAGCGAGTGCCTTAGAATAACCGGAAAGGCTTCTTTTGTTATCCGAGGCGGCGAGAAAAACTCATGTTTACTCCCTCACGATGGGGGAAGTAGTGTTGGACTCGATTGAGGCGTCCTCGTCCAGCCCTAGGGAGGCTGCAACCGCCTTACCAACCAAAAACCCGCCTCCTGGCTACTTGATCCGACATCAGCAAACAACTCTCCACCTCCTACGGAACTGTTTCCGAGTTTAACCGGAACTGTTTAACCGGAAAGGCTGGTCTAAAAGAAGCAGAGAAATTTGAGAGAAAGATCCTCCGCAAGATAATGGGTCCGAAGATAGTAGACGGACTATATAGGTTACAGCTCGAGAAGAACGGTACATGGAAAATGAACGATTAATGGAAACTATTAGAAAAAAAGGCTAAAATTTTATGGACACCCGTATAGAATGGATGACAACCAGTTGACAAACAAATTTTTAAGACACTATACAATAGACCTAAGGTGTCGGATTAATGATTTAAAAAAGTCAGAAGGATATTAAGAAACAACTTATTCATTTACTAAGTCATACAATTATACATAAAAAGTAGTTTTTTTTTTACTTAATTTTGCCCTACATGAATAAACAACGAAGGAAAGTAAGCTATTGTTCCATATCGATTTTTCTAAATCGAGATTTCACCATATATACACGTTTTCAGACCCCCTGAAAGCAAAAAAATGCTTTCATCGATTGGTCTGTATATGTGAACAAAATATCTCAAAAACGAAATATTGCACTAAGAAGTTGAAACTTTGAACTTAAGTTAAATACTACAGACAGAAACGCCACAAACATTTTCATAAAAATTCGTCCTCCGAAAGGAATAGTTTATTTGTTTGATTTTGCAGTCATTTACAATTTCTTTAAAAAACGGCTCCTATAATTTTGTTTAAAATTACTTTATTTACTAAATTGTTTGTGCTCTACAAGATAGGGTAAGCAGCATCTTTGCAGAAATTGTAGGGCTGTGCTCTTGTTGTAGAAATTGTTTTTTTAGATTACACGGAATTTATATGCAATTGACAATATGCATTTTAGGATAAAAGTTTCCATTATTAGAAATGTTGAAAATTAAAAAAATGTTCACCTTTTTTAGTAGTTTTTTTTTACTACAGTGCAATCACGTCATCATTGATTTCCAGTATTTTCTCACTGACATCCGTAAAAGAAATAGGTCTCTTCAGATTGTCGTTAGTATGCATTTCACAATAAAAGTAGTCTATATCTAATAAAAATATTGTAGAAAATTTATAAACCTAAAATTTTATCTCAAGTATGTTTTTCTACAAAGCTTAAAATAACACGTTATAGCGATTTTCCTTATAGTATTTAGGTCGAATTTTAGGTTGAAATTCATTTAGCATCATTCACTCATGATTAAAATTAGATTATGTTTTTCATGTTACAGTGTTTATTCATGATTCAACTCATGTTATATTTTTCATTATTTACATTGTCAAGATAAAGCCGTGTGATTGTTTCACAACAGGTTTTTTTGTATAATCTATAACTTAAGGGGAGACTGTATGATAATTTTGACTGAAAATTTTGATTTTCGGTTTTTTATGTTTTTCACTAGTTTAAACATCATCTAAAGTGCATCCACCATCACAAAATCTATCATCACAAAATGCATCTACCATAAAACCATTAAATTAAGACAAAAAAATATTTTAATGAAAAAAGTTTTTATCAGGTTTAACCTAAAAATTAACATGTCGCCAAGAACAAATATTTTTCATATTTTCATATTGCTCGTTTTAGTGCAAAAAGAAATTTAGTTTTTTTTAAATAATATCTGTTTACTATTTTTAATATTCTCCGCTGTTGGTGCAGCTTTGTAATAAACTGTTGATGGGAAATTAAACTAGTTTATGTACATTTTGTTTTTCATTTGTGCCTTTTCCCGTAAATTTAGATTTTTAACACTTAAGTACGTTTTTCTCAGAAACCATTTAACCTACCTGGCTGAAATTTTTACCAGTTAATTATCATGTACATGCACATTCACCGACATTGTTTTTACTTCCTCAGGTGCTCAAAAAATTTGTAATATGCAAAAAAACGTAGAAAAATATTGTAAAAATTTTATGTTATTCGTTATTCTTTTAAAACCTTTATGGTCCAACAGATTAAATTGAAAATCAGTAGCTACAACTACCCTACAACTATAAGTGTGTAAAGTTTCATTTTCGTATCTTTCACAAATTCTACGAAAAATGTACCTAAAAATAGCAAATTTAATATTGGCGGGATACAAAGTACAGTCTCCCCTTAATATAATTACGTTAATAAACAATTATTTTAATAAATAACGAGCTAATTAATTGGAAGGCTCGTTTCAATAAATTAGTTATTAATTAAGAGAATCTACTTCATCTTACTTTAAACACCTCCATAGAACATGAAGCAGAGACCTGAACAATTAATTCTTGTATTTATTTAACTAATTTTACAACTTCCCGGGGAATGCACCAATGGGAAATTATGCTTTGTTCCCCTGATCTCATCTACAGCTCAATGGAACTCTTTATTATTCATTACGGATATTGTGTAACCCATTATATTACATTGTCAGTGAAATTAACAAGACCTAAATTTTAATTAAAGTTATTATTTATAAATTATTCTTAATAAAATTAGAAATTAAATTATTTAATAAGAAATCACACTTCTTTTCAAAAGAACCGGTTTAAATTTTAAATAAATGCAACCTTAGCGTTTATCTTGAAAATAATGAAAGTGTAAGTTCCACTATCTTATTCATAAAAGTACAGGAAATCAATAATATCTCTGTAAAACACTAACACGACTTTCTCTTGCCAATGTACTAAATAGTAAAACATGTAACAAATGTTTAATACATTAGTTAACAATGTAAAATGAAAAAGATACTGGGTGATTCATTTAAAAGTAGCCCGCCGCTCGAGTAATTTAATTTATAGCCTCGAGTAATTTTCATATGTTGTATTGGCAGCACTGATCACGATGTGATCGACTGGCCTTTATAGTACAATTTATATTATTATTTAATTATTATATTATTATAGAGTACAATTTTTTCCAGCAAGTTGGTGCAACATTTCACACGTCTCGCCAGTCTCTATCTCATATCAATCAGGCTTTTCCCATGCGAGTTGTTAGTAAAGATTTGTGGCCTCCTCGTTCACCCGATTTGAGTATGTGCGATTTTTTTTCTATGGGGTTATTTAAAAGGAACTGTTCACCAAACAAACCCCCGCAGTATACATGAGCTAAAGAATAACATCGTGGCAGCCATTCAAGCTATAGACGTATCCGTATTGCGTCGTGTGTGCATTAATAACATTGACCGCGCGCAAAAATGTGTAAGCGTTCAAGGACGCCACTTTCAGCACCTACTGTAAAGGTGAAGTTGAAATTTGTACATAAATTTTAAATAAATATGTAAAATTATGTATTAAGTAATTCTATTTATTCATTTACTATTTGAATCCAATTGAGTGCCGAAGGCCGCTGTTAAATGCAGTGGGCTACTTTTAAATAAATCGCCCTGTATAACCTAATTTTAATCATGAGTAAATGACACAAAATTAAAATCAACCTCTGTTTTTAGACTTAAGAGTACGGGAAATCACTAATTCAAGCTGAAGCTCTGTAAAAAATAATGCTTGAAATGAAAGTTGTTTTACTACTTTCTATAATTTTTATTATGTAGCTACTCTTGTGTTGCAAAATGCATTCTAACGGCACAATTTTTAAAATTCTTATGTTTTTGCCGATTTTGATGAGCAAAATACAAAAAATTACTAATTGACGCTTAACAAAGCGTTGTACAAAAAATATTTGAAATAAAAATGTAGGTTTGTTAATGTTCTACAACTTAGAACTTAAGTTAAGCCAATAATTGTTTTGGCTCGTAAACAGTAAGTCTCGACTTTCTCTTAAAAGTAAAGTTCTATAAAACAAAGTGATTCTGAACCAGTTTGAACTTTACAGAATCGAGTCATGGAGTGAAACTTGTTAATCGAATGAAGAAATGCTTTAGCGCTTTCAATCAAAATGCCTGAGACTGATCACTGCAGCCCCATGATATTTAACTAATTAAATATTACACAATGTTTCCACAATTCACTATATCTGTCAATAACTAGCAATTTATTTGATTTTAATTTAATACAAAAAAGAACATCATAGGTACAGTTTTTGAAAAACAAAATCGTTAATTTCAGTTTATTTATGCGGAATTACAATCTATTTCGAAAAATCGCGTGGGGATTGTTTTAAAACTCAAAATACTAAATTTAAGAAAGATGTTTTTCTCACTTATTCTGATATTGGTTTCTTGAAAAACAAAGAAAAAATTTAAAGTTTTTATTAAAGATTTTATAAAAGAATCGGAATCGTAAAAACTGTAACAAATTTCTTAAATAACTAACTTACAATATTTTGTTTAAAATACAACGTTAAAGTAAAGAAACAAAAACCATAAACATAAAATAATCTGACCAAACTAATATTTCTTTAAAAACATTTGTGTGTAAAACAACACTCAAGTAACTTTTAGAAAACACATTAAAACTTTTTTATGTGGTAGGCCTATTATTAATACTACACTTCTTTTTTTGTTTCATTTTAAAGTGTTTAAATGCATTTACTCTTTGTGAAAGAAAAACAGAATAGATGGTTTGCAATATGATGACACGACCACTGTTCTTTTTTTATATACTTTATTAAGTCACAACAACCGAAGTTCTAGTAACTTCTAGAAGGTTATTTTAGAATAGATTATCAACAATAGACAGAAACTTAAAAATTAATTTTGTGACTAACATTAATAACAAAGAATATAGACAATTTCACAAATAAATATAAAATACAACCATAATAAAAAAAAAAAATCTGGTGTGAAACACTCACACAACTTTCTCTTGTCAATGCAAATATTTAACAATATAACCTAACATTAGTAATAAAACATTAGAAATAAACAAAAAACTAACCTCAATAAACATAACTTAATTTTAATCATGAGTGAAATATGCAAAATGAAATCAACCTCAGTTTGGGTTAGAAATACGGAAAATCACTCTTTCTCTCTAAACTAGGCTCTGTAGAGAAAAATTCTCTAAATAAAGGTTGTAGATCTTTTAATTTTCTATAAATTTAATTATAAACACTTTTGTCGTAAAATGCATACTAAGGCCAAAATCTTAAAAAAATCAATTTTTCACACATTTTGGTGAGAAAAAAACAGAAAATCGCAAATTACCGCTAAACTAAGCGTTATAAAAAAAATTGTTTGAAATAAAAGTTGTAGGATTTTAAATTCTCTACAATTTTTATTATACAAACTTTTGCGCTAAAATGCATATTTAAGCCGTAATCTTAAAAAAACAACGTTTTTACGAGAAAACACCCTCACCAAGAATTTCAGCACACATGACGCCTACCCTATCTTGTAGAGAATAAAAAATTGAGTAAACCAGGCGATTTTTAAAAAAATCGTAGCACCAGTTTTTGAGAAAATCGCAAAAAAGTGAAAAATTACACGAATAAACTACTACTTCCGGTTGACCGATTTTGATGAAAATGTTCGTGTCGGGTCCGGTAATGGTATGTAACTTAAGTTTCAAGTTCGTACGACGTTCCGTTCTTGAGATTTTGTATACACACACCCATACAGACCAATCGCTAAAAACATGTTTTTTGGGTTCAGGAGGTCTGAAAACGTGTAGATCCGGTGAAAACTCGATTTCGAAAAATCGACATGAAAACAATACTTTCCTTCCTATATATTCATATAGGCAAGAGAAAGTAAAAATCATACAGTGTTTAACGCAGGCTATGTTGTATAAGAATTTTATATAATCCATAGATTTGGATGTATTGTATGTTTTGTATTTAAAACATTCGTGTAAACTGAGTGGCAAGTTAAATATGCGTCAATACGTTTCCAGAGATGTGCATCCGGTAAAAATGTGTTTTTTTGCGTCCTGGATACTCCAGGAGGAGTATAGGACTTGTCAGTTATAACACGTGAAATACATGTAAGAATCACACCATGTATCACTACTATCAAGAAATAAATTCTTGTACGCTACAAAAAATTTCACCGATCACGTAATTTTTCAGAGTTTTTTTAAAGGAATGCAAATTATCACAACATGGTTAGGGTTTAATTAACCATACTCTCTCAGGAATGGTCGGCCTGGGTCTGTACAAGATTACACCTCATTTACACGTCATGCACATCATCCACATCACATTGGGGCACGGGGTCGTTTATTGTCAGTAAATTGAACAGATTGAAACGTCGTACACATAGGTATTATAGATTTTAAAAAAACTTACATGGATATTTTTGGTGTGTTTTCATTTCTCTTGCCCATTCTGAATATGTACGGAAGGAAAGTAGTATTGTTTTCATATCAATTTTTCTAAACGAGTTTGTCAACGTAAATACACATTTTCAGGCCCTCTGAACCCAAAAAATATGTTTTTAGCAATAATTTACTATAATATCTACAACAATTTTCTGTTACTTATTCTTCGTCATCGACCAAACTTCTTTATCTCTGACGCCACCATTGTTTTTCATCCAGTTTGCATCCATTGCAGTGTAACTATGTGATCTTGAAGCAAGCGCTTCTGGGTGTCACATCTCTTTCCACGCCTAAAAAATAGCCTACTTTTATTCATTCTAGTGATTGTGGTGTAGTGTACAGTTCTAGATTGAAAATTGAAGACCAAACGTTTTTAAGTTAAATTGTAAGATAGTGAAATACTTGTTCTTATTGTTATTACTACAATACTCGACCTTACCTAATATTTTTAAATTGGTAAATGTTTTTGAAAGGAATTTTTTTAAGGATTCGGATCATTTGAAGTAGTTAGGTAGATGAGAGATGGTTGGTGTATTATGTTAAAGGGCTATAGGTGGATGGATGGATGGGAGATTCAAAAAACCGATAAGAGATAAGAGTTTGTAATAGGAGCGAGCGAGAAGTTAGGACGGAGATAAATTTAGTACTTGTACTCTTAGGTGGAAGGAAAATGCCTTAGAATTCTGGGCAAAATTCCAAAGTGAAGAACGCTGGAAAACCCGATCTTTTCACTTTTAGTTGTGCCTCTAATTACTTCCTTACAAGTAATTTAGGCTTCCTTATCCCTGATCCTCTTCGGTATACCTTGTAAAGGTGGCCTTTGTAAAAAGGTATCTCATTTACTTGTAATTTATAACAACTGCCTTTCACATCCCGTTGCTAATAAAAGTCATTTCTAATAAGCTATTCATTACACTTTATACACACCACCTATTACTTGTCAAAAAAATCTACCCTTCTAAAAGAATATCCACATCATTTTCTCATTATGTTGACATTGGATCCTTTGGAAAGATCATAAATATTGTAATTTTTTTATATTTAGTCTCATCAACAGCTTGGTCATTAGCAACTACTTATGGAACGATGGTTTGAGCAAGTATTAATTTTTCAAATCCTATCAGAAAAACGTACCCTGAACCTTCCGATTTGCAGGCTAGCGCGTTAACCAAGGAGGTGACCAAAATAAAAATAAATTCAGATAAAATAAGTTAATAAATTTTTTTATTTACCTTTGGTTCTTAATTTATATTTTGTTTAAAAATCTGGTGTGAAACACTCACACGAATTTCTCTTGCTAATGTAAATAATGGAAAAACATCACCTAATTTTAATCATGAGTGAATGATGCAAAATAAAAATCAACGTCTGTAGAACTTATTAAAACATGGAATAAATGGAAAAAACAGAAAATCACTAATTGCCGTTAAACTAAGCGTTATACAAAAGAATGTTAGAAATAAAGTTTTAGGTTTTTTAATGTTCTACAACTTTGTTTATACCCTTTCGCTCTAATATACATGTTAAGGACGCAATATTAAGAAAACCATTTTTTTTTTGTACGAGAGCACAGCCTCCCCAAAAACTTAAGCAAACATGGCGCTTATCATATCTTGTAGACCATAAGAAATGTAGTTAATGAGACGACTTTTTTTTAAATTGTACAAACAGTTTTTGAGAAAATTGCAAAAAAGTGAAAAAAATCCACGAATAATTGCACTTCGAATTGATCGATTTTAATGAAAATGTTGATGTCGGATCCTCTTATAGTAGCCTACTAAACTAAAATTCCAAATTTCAGTTTCGTACGCTAATCCGTTCTTAAAATATTTTGTTCACACACACAAACACAGACCCAAATCAACCGCTAAAAACATATTTTTAGGGGGTTTAGGGGGCCTAAAAACGTGGGTATCCGGTGAAAAAATTGATTTTTAAAAATCAAAATGAAAACAAAATTTTCATTCCCTATTTATTTATGTAGGGCAAGAGGAAGTGAAAATTAATTAAAATAAATTAAATTCATTTAATTTTAATTTGTTATCAGTCTAAAGGCAATAATTATTTATTAATTTATAATTAAAAGCAGTTAGTTTATTACGTAATAATTATAACCAGACCCGGTAACAATCTTGGAATAAGTTTTAAAATACTTTATCTGTTTTGTGTTGAATGTTTCAAATATGTATATCGTAGAATGTGTTAATTATTCAACTTTACTAAGTTTTCAGTTTAAAATGAATGTTAAATTTTAAGTTAATTATTTCTAAGAGAATTATAACAATCTTGTTTATTTTTCATTATATACGACTACGAATTTTACGTGTAATAAAATAGACTAGCTATTGCGGTCACGCTGCGTTTGAGCTTACTTGTAGTCTCAGAGAGGTTGTAATAAATTTGGCGTTGCACATATGACAGGAGTTAGTTACACCTTTGTAGTTATTAAATCAACTGTTATAGATAAAGCAATAATAGTCCTAAACGTCACAATAGTTAATCGAACTATTATAATCAAACAGAAGTGCACTTATCTGTAACTAAACTCCAAAGGGTATGTACAAAAAATAAGATTTAAAAATTTTTAATTGTAATGTCAAATCCAATAAACAAATGACAAAAACAAAAACACGAAATTAGTATGTTAATAGAGGTTTCCAATCATAATATTTTTAAGAGTTAAATAACTTCTAGCTATAGAGCCAGTTTTAGACCACATGAGGTGACTTCAGACCTTTCTGGAAGCTCTTTTTACACCCCACATTCTCAGCATTCGCTCACTCCTTTTCTTCTTTCTTCTGTCCACCCGGTGTTTTGTTTTTGCTCTTCATTGAAGCCCGTAAAGTCCGTAATTAGCTAACCGAATTTGTGTTAATTCATTAAATTTTCTCGGTTTATTCCGGTTTTCAATATCCTTTCTGACTTTTTAAACCACGTATCCGAAAACTTAGGTTTCTTTGTGCCCTGGAGACTCCAGGAGGAGTATAGGACATGTCACTTGACATGTAGTTGACTTGACATGTCAGTATGAACACCTGAAATACATATAAGAATCACACAATGTATCACTACTATCAAGAAGAAATTCTTGTACACTATAAAAAGTTTCACCGATCAAGTAATTTTTCAGATTCTTTCTAAAGGATGCGAATTATCACAACATTTTAAAAATTGGGGTAATTTATTCATGAATTTTCTCCCTGCATAAGTAGGTTTTTGTTCAAACAATTTTGCGGAGTGATTTGCCACATAATAATCATTTCTGTTTCTCGAGTTATGATTGTGAACATAGAAATTCTGCATAAAATTATTTTACCTAACGTACATAATCACCTCAAAAAAGTAGAGAGAGGGAACTGTAAGCAATTTAAGCTCCTTAAATAGTGGCCTGCATGAGGTTAGCTGGTTAGCTCTTACCATACACCTAATAGCTTTCTTTTGAATTTTAAAAACCCTATTCATATTACCCATGCTAGAATTACCCCATACTAAAATACCATAACGGATATGAGACAGAATGAGGCCATGATAAGCTACCATTAGTAATTTTTTATCATTTAATCTGGCAATTTGTTTTAGTGCAAATACCCCAGATGATATTTTACTACAAACTTGATTGATATAGAAGTCCCAAGACAAAAATCTATCTAGAGATAGGCCTACTCCTAGGTACTTCACTGTTTCTACATGCTCTAAACTATTATTATAAATAAATACGTCCACTTCTCTACTTTCTTTAACGTTATATTTATTCTTGAACTGCAAGTACTGACACTTTTTCCCATTAACTGTTAATAACATTTGATTCAAGAACTGTACTACGGACTCTATGTTAACATGTGTATTTACTTCATGAGCATCTACCAGTAAACTGTTATTAATTACTGAAGTATCATCAGCAAACAACAAAGCTCTGCCATTAGGTATGACTTTTGGTAGCCTATTAATGTACAACAGAAACAGACTTGGACCTAAAACTGACTTTTGTGGAACACCTGCTTTGACTTCAAGCTTTCCAGATACAACCTTTGTAAGTTTCCCCTAACAACCCTAGTTAACTCAACACACTGTAATCTATTAAAAAGGTAAGATTGAAAACATTTCAATTCTAAATTCCTAACGCCTAATGACTCTAATGTCTTTAATAAAATTTCATGATCAACACAATCGAAAGCTTTACTCAGATCCAGAAACACTACCAATGCTTTCTCCCCAGCATCCAATATATCAACTACTTGCTCCACAAGTGAAACTATTGCAGTTTTAGTTGATCTACCTTTTTTGAAACCATGCTGATCCTCTGAGATGATTAGGTTTTCAGTCAAGGAACTGATTAACCTAATAAATACTACCTTTTCAAAAATTTTACTGATTGTGTTTAAAATACTTATGGGCCTATAATTTTTAACTAACTGGCTATCTCCATTCTTAAATATAGGTAATATTTTAGCCTCCTTCAGTTTGTTTGGAAATACACCTACTTCGAGTGAGAAGTTAATTAAATGAAGGAGCGGAGTCATTAAAAAATGTTTACATTCTTTAACAATTATACTACAACTCCCATTTAACCCACATGTTTTCTTACTTTTCAAACTACCTATCAATAACTGATTCTAATTCCTCACTTGAAACTAGGCTAAATAGGAATCGATTTACTACCTTGTTACCTTTTGGATCATAACATCCCACTGGTTCCCTAATCTGTTATTTAAGTTTTGAAGCTACTTCCTAATAATATTTGTTAAAATAATTACAAATTATTCCCTTCTCAATAAGTTCATTATTTTTGTTAACAATATTTGGTATGTCAGTAAAACTTTTTTTGCTAACTACACCTCGATTCTTATTTATTATTTCCCATATGACTGAGTTTAAATTTGATGAATTATGAAGGACTTCAGCAGTTTTTTTGCATTTAGCTCTCTAGACTTCTCTGATATAATTTTTTTTAATAGTTTTGTACCTTTGTTCGTTAAAGTTAGTCCTACGTGATAGAAAATCTGAGTATACACATCTAATTTCAGACTTCATTTTAAAAATTTCCCCTGTGACCCACTCATCTGTTTCACTGACAATATTTTTTACATCTTTCTTTTTAATTGGATAACTATTATTATAATGAAATTTCTGTTTCAATAAAATTATGATATTTCTGATTAATGTCAGAAGAATTGAAAACAGTCTTCCAATCCTCTTTGGATAAACTGCGTTACAAACAATTAATATTCCCTTGGTCTTCCTGCTAAAATTCTTTAATTATTTTTTGATTTGGGACATGACTACCTAACCTTTAACCTTTAACTTTTATATCAAGATTGTTCATCTTCACAATACCCCTAAACTCTTCAGCCATTTTATTTTGAACAACAAGATTTACATTAAAATCGCCCAAAACTACCACTTTTACGTATCGTTCTGTTAAAACTTCCAGTAGTTCACTGAACGATGTGCAAAACTGACCCTAATCACTATTAGGGGCTCTATAAACACCCACTACAGCCATCGTGCCCCTCATTTCCATCCTATCTTCTACCCCAACTACTTCAATAACCATTTCCTGAGAAAACCGTTCTAAATAAGGTAAGTTACGGGTGTCAAGTTTTTTACTTGAATTAGCTAATATACAAACCCCACCACTTTTGTGCATTTTCCTATAATATGAAGCAATAATAGAAAACCCTGAAAAGCTTATTAGTGACGTCTCATTACATTTTAAAACCCGTGTTCCGTGAATACCACCATATCTGGGTTCTCAGAACTTAAAAATAATTATATTTAACCTGTCTAATTTATTACCTTAATATTGAATATTTTGATGTAAAATAGAGAAGTGTGATGCATTATTTTCCTGCAACTTGGTTATGCAAGTTATTTTGGTTAACTACAACTGCATTAACTCCAAATTATGGAAGATGTTCGCAGCCTATTTACTAACTTGACATCACGTAAACCTAACCTACCGTTAATGTAATTGAAAACCTGTGATCTCTTCTTCATTTGTGTTTCTCCAATAAAATTTAACCTTACATTTCCTATCTCTTTACCCCTTGTTTCAGCCAACTTATTAAAAAAGACTTTTTAGCTTTTAACTTATCAGGGAGTTTACAAGTGACGAGGGATGCTATCCTATCACACAACACGTTTTTACCAGACTGATTCAAATGTAAGCCATGATTAGTGTAATTAGTACGATTAAGGCCCTCATTGATGAAATTAATTTTAATCCTGTTACTGTTTTATTTTCTAGGCTATTAATTTTTTTTATGAATATCACGGTTTAGTTTATTTATAACTTTGTTTAATTCTGGCTTGTCATGTCGAACGGTATGACAGACATGTCGAACGGCATGGAGAGTGGCCGCCTCCGTAGCATAGTGGCTCGCATGATAGCCTACCAAGCGGAGATCCCGGGTTCAATTCCCAGCCAAGGTCTGGAAATTT
Organism: Catonia carolina; assembly: GCA_035578175.1. Lineage (NCBI taxonomy): Eukaryota > Metazoa > Arthropoda > Insecta > Hemiptera > Achilidae > Catonia > Catonia carolina. The sequence goes on from JAQMRL010000001.1 coordinate 423,726,893, forward strand.
TTAGAAGTCGAAACCCACTGTTCTCGATGCATTACCAACCGTAGTCCCTAATAACCAAAAGTTAATGTGACTTTAAAAAGCAAAAAAAAACCAAAAAACAAAAGAAAACCTTACTAACTTATTGAACGAAATATAACTGAAATAGATAATTTAGATAAGTAAACATTATTGAACCATTTTACTCAGAGATGAGGAAAAAATTGATGAAAATTTTCCAATAAAAATGTGAAAAAGTAATATTTGTTCGATTACGTTTAGATTGTTCATAGTGTATTATTAGTAAGTGAAACAATAATAAAAGAGAAAACCTAACCTGTAGAGACACATTTATTAACGGTAAGTTTTTTTACCGTTCACAGAATGTTCGTGTGTAGAGTAAAGAATGATCGAGTTAGTTGTTGCTCCTTTTTGTAAGCTGAAGTGAAACAAAAACAAGAGAAATATCTTACTATTTGTCTTATTTTTACTCTTGTACCTAACTGTAATACAACTAGATGAACAGAAACATCTACAACTAGTCTCCTTGACTTTTAAACTAAACTTCAAAAAGGTTGAAACTGAAAAGTAATGACCCTCTTGTCAAAGCAACTCAGTAAAACAATAAGTTACGACCCGATATTCAACTTAGAAGTAATTACACAATAGCTTTTAAAGATTCTTTATTTACGTGTAATTAGCTTGTAATGTGTTTAACAAAATGTATTTTTCACTGACACAATATAACGTTAGATGTTCAAATGTTTTCTTGGACTATTGGTAAAAGATTTTAAAGTTTTTTCACGACATTTATTTAATTTTTCAATGTGTTTTTTGCTTATTTTACGGCCACATGGGATCACTTTAAATGAAATTTTGAGGTGTTTTTTCTGAACTGCATTTCTCTCTGCCCAGTATCTTTTCATATTTTCAGATCTTGTTTTTCTTTCTTCATCTGAATAAACTCTCTTTCCTTTTGTAAATATGTGTCTTTTTTATGTTTAATTTTTCAGGGGGTTTCCAGACATTTTGATACATCGTTATCTCTTACATAACTGCCCCCCAATCCGACTACAGTCTTTTCAGGCTATTTTTACCACCTAGATGTGTATTTTTCCTTAAAAGACCTTCCATAGTATAATTTTTTGATGTGATAAACCTGTTGAGATTTCTCTCAAGATTTACCTGTGTTGTTGTTGTTTAGGTCCTCAGCCAAAAGGCTGGTTGAACCTCTAAAGACTTTACTAAGTAAAACGAGGAGTGACGTGGTTTACCCATGCCTTTCTCACTGAGTAAAAAAGTATTCTTATCAGCATGCCAGGCCCTCTGAAAAGCATCTACTTTCCTCCCTGAAAATGACACCTTCACTACATTCACCACAGGGTCTGGCTGTATAATGAACTTCATTACTTTTAGAGGAGATAACTCTGACTAGTGTCTTTTACACCTTGACCCCTTCTGTTCTTAAATGCTTCAGTCATACAATTGGCTGACTATGTGATAAGAAACAGAACTATTTTTTGCAGCCCTGGAACTAGCAGATCGAGTACAAATAATTTAACACCCCACCTGCGTGTTATAGGCAACAGGATAGAATAGGACATTATCCTATTGATCTGAACTTGACTGAACTCCGATTTTTAGTCGAAGAGGTGATAGTGAGGTATGGGAATGACTTATTGTGAAATTTGAGCGAATTCCCTTTTTGATCCCCTGTTCTTTTTCCATTAAGATTCCGGTTATCCAGCCTCATCACATGGAGGACTGAAACTTCTCTATTTTTTGCTGTTGGTTGTTAAAGTTTGGAAGAAGTTTAGAAAAGTTTCCGGAATACAAAACGGCCCAATGTGTGTAAAAAATTTAAAAAAATAGAAATTTTATCGGCGATAGTTGTCACTATTACTAATATTTTTAATTTTTCCAGTACGGTAAGTGTTTCCCTATAACAGTCAGGTGGCGTGTTAAACTATTTGAACTCGATCTGCTAGTTACAGGGCTACAAATAATAGTTCCGTTTCTTATCACATGATCAACTGATTATGTAAATGACTGAATCGTTTAAAAACAGAATAGATATAAATGTAAAAGACACTTGTATCATTATATGGTAATTATATGGTACCATTTGTATGGTAACATACAATTAAAAAAAATAAATTAAAATCAAGTATTATTCCAAAGATGTGGTATTCAACAAATAATTAAGAGAAATGAAAACATTCATGCAATGCTAATATTAATTTTATGATAATATTTAAATAATTTAATTATACTGAAACGATTGATGAATACAAGATACAAATAATAACAATTTAAATGTTATAATATTTTTTATCTTTTATTCATTTATTATTATTTAAATAATATCATAAAATGAATATTAGTTATTTTTATTTTGTTCTGCATTGCATGAATGTTTCTATTCCTTTTAATTATTTGTTGAGTTCCACATTTTTGGAATAATACTTGATTTTAATTTACTTTTTTTTAATTGTATAATACCATACAAATTTATAATGGCACACACTATCAGAGTTATCTGCTCTGAGAATAATTAATTTCATTATACAGCCAGACCCTGTGGGGAATGAAAGGAGATAAGTATGACTAGTGTCTTTTACACCTCTACCTCTTCAGTTTTTAAATGTTTTAGTCGTATAATTGGCTGACCATGTGATAAGAAACAGAACTATTTTTGTAGCCCTATAACTAGCAAATAAGGTGCAAATAATTTAACACTTCACCCGCCTGTTATGGGCAACAAAATTGGGAAATTTTGTTGCATAGAAATAACAAAATGTGGAAAGTTTTACAAAGAAATAACAAAATTGCAGACAGCAGGTAAACAAAAGAAAAATTCTCAGAACATTTCCACAGATTTTCCTTCGGGTTATTTTTTGATTAGTTATACGAGTAGAATCCAAAATAGTAAAACCAGCTTCAATTTTGAATCACCCTGTATATTGTAACTTTTCATTCAGTTGTAGAGAAATTTTTATACTTCCGGATTTTAAAATCAAAAGTTTAAACAATCTGTACGTAGTTTCTTAGTATACATCACATAAGCGACACCTTAGTAATCTGAATACCGGACTATCGAAATATACGAGTAAGTTTTAAAACATTCGGTAATTTCTCGTATTTTCGGTAATTTAAAAAAATAAGTTATTTAAAGTGCTTTCACTTATTTCTTGGATAACCAAATATAAGTATTTATGTATTAAAATATTTTAAGAAATAGAACTCAATTTACGTACAAGAAAAAATTCAATTTGAATGGATGAATGCACACCCTTAACTTTATAATAACCTGTAGCTAGTTTGTACGAGTATAACTTTCTACGTAACTTTTAATTCACTCATTTATAACTTTGAAAAGTTGAAAGCATCCAATTTATTGCAACTTTTATATATACAAATAAATATTTCGTTAAATTTCCATATAATATATTGTAATATCATGTAAATAAATTAGGTATCTTTTTTATTTTAAGAAGGTAAACTGTTATCAAAGCTTTGCAAACTACTATGTGTAGTTTTCAGCTTTGTCAAAGGCTCAAAATGTTAAAGTAAGCCTATAAATAATAGCGCGGCGACTGAAACCGCTCTTTATATTTTTTACAAAAAAGAAAGTTTTCTAAGAATCAGTATTAGTCTAGCCATATATTTCTTTAGTGAAAAATTTATCACAATATCCTTTTTACTCAGTGTATGCTTTACAATGAAATTTATATTCCTTTGATTTAATTCAAACATAAAAATTAGACTAATCTAATAATTTCACTCTATAACTTTCAAATTTTGAAAATAATTTATTGAAGTTTCGTTTATCCGAAGTTTATGGGATGAAACCGGTTTCCAATAAACCGAATTTATATAGTTTTCTCCGTCTTCTTCTTGTAATCCTCATCCGTTCCGGATACAAGCGATCAGCATGGTTATTTTCATTATGTTCGCTATAATTCTAAACAACTCGGTGGATGTTTTCTTGCACTACACCTTCAGGTTCTGCAACCAAGAAATTCTCCTTCGCTCTGAGCCACACTTGCAGTGTATCTTCTTCCTCTGAATGATAAGTTGATGTAGAGCTTATCAGCTGTTATTTCTCATTATGTGTCTAAGGTATTGGAGTTAGCGAATTTGATGGCATTTAAGATTTCTTTAATTTTGTTCATTCTTAGAAAGACTTCACCATTGGTTATATGGTTCTTTCATGATATTCGGTACAACCACATTTCAAAAGCTTACAATTTTTTAGTGATGCCTGGTCAAGTGTCTAGGACTCAAAGCCATACAACAAAATAGAAAATATGTGGCATCTGAGCAAATTATTTTTAATGCAGAGACACAAAATCATGACTTTTGAATACATTGTTCATACTGTTGAAGGTGACTTCTCCTTTTTCAATCCTGCGTTTGATTTACTGCGACTTATCCAAATTCTTATTCATAACAGTGCCAATTATGTCATTGGCATTTCTCCTTCTATCGGTTAGTCATGGACGTACATAATTATATTTACGTACATTTTTTATAATTATAGGTAAATACTTGTTATATATTATCTATACTAATATTATAAACATAAAGCTCTTTGTGCAGGCTAATTTCCAAAACTACTAAACGAATTTTCATGAAATTTTGATACCATATTCGTATTTATATTTACAGCAACATTTTATATTAAAAGTTTCAAAAATGATAACCCTAAAGGCTCTAATGAAGATTTTCATAAATGCACGCGGGCGGGTGTGTGTGTGTGTGTGTGTACAAGTGGGTACGTATTGCTGTTGAGGTAGATGAAGGGGTTTGATGATGGTGGAGACGTACACAGGGGAAATAATCAAAACGTCGTTTTTTGTGTGTGTATTATTGTTGATGACCGTACTACGTATAAAGACTAGCGAGAGATTGAACGCGGGGGAATTTGTCATATCATTGTGTATGTTCGTATGTACATTGGAGTATACAGTCGATCTAGCAGCTACACAATTTCTGTTACATATTTCTTTAAAAAATTGATTAGGTCCTACACATCCTTCGCGTGCGAAGCCGTGCGGGGCATTCTAGTATTGATATAATAGAAGCGTCATTTTTTTTTTTTTTTTTTTTTGGTTAAACGTCCGACTTTTCTGCAATAGAAGCGTCAGAATTACTAAGTTGTTCCCTAGTCGAGACGGCATTGTACTCGTCGCAAAGTTTGCAACTAACGTTAAAAGAAATTAAAATTTGACAACGCTTATTTCATATTTTTTTCTACAAAACGCTAAGTTTAGCGTCACTTAAAAATTTTCTGTATTTTGCTCATTGAAATCGGTAAAAACTGTGATTATTTAAGATTCTGACTTTAGTATGCATTTTAGGTATGACAAAACAGTAGGTATAATTATTAAAGTTACAGAAAATTTAAAAACCTTCAACTTTTACTTCAAGCATATTTTTCTACCGAGCCTAGTTCAGCATCAATTGGTTATTTTCTGAATTTTTAAGGCAAACAGAGGTTAATTTTCATTTTGCGTCATTCAACCATGATAAAATTATGTTATGTTTTCCATTTTACATTGTTTCCTAATGATTAAACGTAGCCTACGTTATATTTTTTATTATTTACATTGACAAGGGAACGTCCTGTGAGTATTTCACACCAGATTTTCTAAAATAATGTTCACTTTGATAACAGATTTGTTATTAATTTTTTTTCTGAAATAAAAACTTTTATGTCACATTATATTTATGAGTCTTAATTTACGTGATTTCATTATACGTAGAAATTTTATGGAACTTAACCCTGGGTGAATTGAAGGTCGAGTGTACTTATTCACGAATCATGGCAACGTTAAAGCAAATTGTCGTACCAAAGATTTTCATAATTCATGAAGCTGTCATACGCATATTGATATATCAAAACATTTTACATTTACACAGTAAACGTAGATATGGTTCAAGATACATGAAGTGGTTAATATCACTTGCCTTGATATTTATTTATTATAAGCTAAAAAAATAGTCGTTAGATATTTCTGTACATTATTATAGACTAATTGTTATTATTTATTCTTTGTTTCAGGTTGTTTCTTCAGTCCCCTGCAAATCCTGATCTATTGTATATAATATTTTTCTGTCATACTCAGCTCACCGTTACATTGTTACTTTGTTTAATATTTGGCAGCAAGGTAATTTATTACTTTTTTATAATTAATTACTTTAGATTTATTTTCATAGGTTACGGAAAATCTCCGATTAACCGAAATATAGGAGACGGACCCGATTGCGAAATAAACTTTTGGATAACTCGCAAAGATTTTTTTTGAGTTTAAAAACAGTAAAAATAAATATACAGTATTTATGATTGTTTAATTTATTAATGTAAAACCAAAATACAGCAATATTAAGAGAACAACAAAATATTATTCAAATGATTACTGTACAGTATTTACAGTTTTTAAAAAAAGGATGCGATTTTGGATGAATTTTTTTTATGGCATTTTATTAGACTCCAACATTTTATTAGAACTTCCGAAAGTGATGATTCTTCACCCTGTTCAACAAAATGTAAGGCAACCTAAAACAAAATTTTAAAATGTACATATTAGTAAACGAATTCAAAAAATACAGAAATCTTATTTTCGTAAGTTATTTCATTAGACACTGTTCTGTACCTTAACGACGCTACGTATTTAAATTTAAATTCAGTACTGTGCGTACTGCATATTATGCAGTATTGAAACATATTACAGTAATAAGCAAATTTTTATAAAAATCGGATCCATTTCGGTTAAGCCAGGTTACAATATAGTAGGGTTTCACTGTAATTTAAAATTTTAGATTTTATTTTTAAGTGAAAATTTTTCAGATAAGGTAGGGATAAAAATAAAATCAACAACGCAGGGAAAAACATACAAATTCATTAGGAAAAGAAAAGTTTTATTTTTGGCCATTTGAACTGGTTATTTTTGTAGGCTATATCGTTCGGCATTTATTGTTACATTGTAATTTATTATTACTGCGACTAGGCCATTTACTTCAACCTAAAAACCGCCATTCATTTCTATTGAACACGACATTTTATCCCTTCGACCTCTCTTTTTCAAAGCACTCACTACACCCTCCGTCTGTATTCCTTTCTGCGTCGTCTTCATTTCCCTAGTCTGTCTGAAACCAAAAACCAAATCTTCTGTGTCAACCTGGTCACCTGAATTCTTTGCAGATGAGTTGTCTTTCTTTAATTTTATCCATTAATATAATTTTTCCCCCATAACAGGCAGGTGGAATATTAAATTATTTATTCTCGATCTGCTATTTCCAGGGCTATAAAAAATAGTTCTATTTCTTATTACATGTCAGCCAATTATATGACTGAAGAATTTAAGAACAGAAGAGGTAGAGGTGTTAAAGACAAAATTTGCAGAGTTATCTCCTCTGAAAGTAACAAATTTCATTCACTACTTCAAATTTCATTCATTGACTAGTCAGACACACTGTGATGAATGAAGTGAACGTATCTTTTGCAGAGTGAAAAGTAGGTTCTTTTCAGAGGGTCTGGCATGCGATAAGTATATTTTTGCACTCAGCGAGAAAGGCAATGATAAACCATCTCACTTCTCATTTTAATTAGTAAAACCTCTAGAGGTTTAAACCAGCCTTTCAGCTGATGACCTACACAACAATAAATAATTGTAATACGTTTGTTTATTATTTGTTTAAAACAGATCCTGAACAAACCTAGGCCAGGCTTAGAGGTGTTACAATACTTTTTAAGTAAACTTATAAATTCAGTAGGTGGCGGCCATAAAAACGAAGGGGGAAGCACAATATTAGCTAATGAAAAACTGTTGTGTTAGTTTTAAATGACCAGTTGCAGTACTAAATTAAAAATTTAAATAAACCTTTATGAATGAATTATACTTGTATTTGTTTTTAAATTCACAATTAAGCCGTTTCAATTGAATTTAAATTGTGTACGATAATTTAATTATGACAAAAGGTGATTCACAATGTACTCAATGAGAATCAGATGCGTCCTAAATGTGTAAAATAATGGTTTCACAGAATTGAATTGACATTGTGATCAATATGCGGTGGCTACAAAATAAATGGGTTCAAATGAAATTAAATATTTGTCCGTCGTACTTCCCGGGCCTACGCTACACACATCTCATTAGACACTACCGTTCCCCTGTCCGTGTTCGTGTCTGTGCATCCATTAAAATGGAACAATGTCACTTCAAAATTGACAATGACACATTATCTCACGTAAATAATTGGACACGTAAATTATTGACAACTCCTCTGACCGAAAGTGAACGTCCACTCTGTACCATTTGTTGATAACTCATAAATACTTCAACCTATTTCACCATGCTCATCTGCTTTCGTATACAAACAGAATGGGATGGCCCACTACCATACTTCAACTGATATTATAATCGTGTACCTTTGACTTAGTTGTCTTTACCAACAATAAATAGTTATAGTAAACAGTTGCTGGTGAATCTATAATTTTTATTTATTTTCTTTTTACTCAAATGCGTTGTTTTAACAAGTTGACTGCTGAGAAACATATTGTGACAGTTATCGCTAAGTTCCGTTTTGGGATCTGGGTAAAATAAACAATTAACAAACTATCGTTAAAATTACAAACAAGTATTTAACACACATTATAATTAAATTAATAATTACAATAAATAATAAACTAATTATAATAAATTAATGACAATAATGAACTTAACTAGATTATCTCGCATTTAAAAAGTAAATACGACTCACAAACGATTAAACGACGTCTATAGTGTACGCTTGTTCTTTTTTACAAATGCAACTGTTAACTTACACGGTACAAAATTCACTTGTCGAGACAGATCAAAGACCAACTAACTTCAAGACGGCCGCTAAACCTTATATTGCCCTGTCAATTTATAAAAATTTTCAACAATAAAACAAAAAGTCTTCCCGTCAGATTTTAATGAATCTCAACTACAGGTAAAAACATTGTATTTGAATACAGGACAATTATATTGCCGTAACAAAAAGGTAGTGGTTGTTGTTTAGGTCATCAAGCGAAAGGCTGTTTTAACCCTCTAGAGGTTTTACTAAGTAAAACGAGGAGTGAGATGGTTTACAATTGCCTTTCTCATTGAGTGGAAAAGAACGCTGATCATCATGCCGGGCCCTCCGAAAATCATTTAAATTCCACCCTGCAAAAGACACCTTAATTTCATTCAACCCAGGGTCTGGCTGTATAATAAAATTCATTACTCTCAGAGGAAGTGACTTTAACTAGAGCCTTTTACACCTCTAACTTTTATGTTCTTAAATAATTCAGTCATTTAATTGGCTAACCACGTGATAAGAAACAGAACTATTTTTTGTAGCCCTTGAACTAGCAAATCAAGTGCAAATATTTAATACTCCACCTGCTTGTTATGGGCAAACAAAACGTTTAATTATCTAAATAGATAACCCGACTCTTTTCAGGCACCCGTCACTAGCTACCTGCTAGCTATTGTCACAATATTTTTATATCTCAGTTCAATTTGACAGAAACACTTTGAGATACATATCAGTGTTGATACACTGAGTGTTTCTGCCATTGAGAAATGTTTCATTGTCCCGTTTTCCATGTTGTTTTTTATTTTATATGATCGAAAAGATTTTGCTGATTTCAGCAATGACCCTATAATTTTTTATTTATTTTTAATGGGATTCAGCACTAATATTCGCAATTTTAAAATTATGAGTTAGAATTTATTTTTGTTCCATTCTCCTTCCCTCCTGTATTTTTGTCAGTTTCTTATATTGAATAAATTATATACTTGGCATACCAAGCTAGCTTACCGAGCGAAGGGTTCTGAGTTCAATTCCCAGCTAGGGTGGAAATTATTACGTGTCATAAATCATTATTTCATACCCCAAAGGTGGTGATTACTTTGTTATGTCATTATATTTATTGTGAATTATTCTGTGGTTTTTAATTATTTGCATAAAATTAGCGCAGAATATACATTTTCTGTTTTTTTAGTTGTACAAGTTATATTTTAAACTTTATTACATAATATTATTATTCAATTTTTATATTGTGTTTATATTTATTCTAAGATTTTTTTTCTATTTTTATACCTATATATATATGGTATCTGCAGAACACTGCAAAATAAGGGAAGGAGGGAGACAAGAATGAAATTTTGTAAGGTGATGGCTACTCCCGTAGGCCTTTATGGAAGTGAGTCTTGTATCACTACAGTCACAAGAAACCAGATTCAGGCGGCAGAGATGAGGTTCCAACAAAAGATAACAGTGCACAAGATTAGATTATAAAAGGAATGAAGAAATAAGAGCCGAATTAGGAATATACAGCTTTAATAAAGAAATAAAAGTTAATTGTGGTAAGTGGAAACTATATCTCGAGAGAACACCGGAAAAAAGAATTCCTTTGAAAGTGGAGAACTATAGACCACGTGGATGAAGAGACATTAAAATGCCAGGAAGAAAAATGGCAGTAGAAATTATGGAAAGTGTGATCGGTTATGGACAAGTGAGTTTGGAAAAGATAGGAGCCTGACCCTTGATAGCAAGAAGAAAAAGAATAAGAATTAGATCATATCTCATAAATAACACTAATACGAGTATAAACATCGTGAAATAGGACTATAAGTATTAATGTTCTTGTGAAATTGATTGTTAAGAATAATAAATTACTATTACTATGCGAATTAATTCGCACGGATAAGCTAGTCTCATTTTGTTTGTTTAGGTCATCAGCCGAAAGGCTGGTTTGAACCTGTAGAGGTTTTACTAAGTAAAATGAAGAGTGAGGAGGTTTACAATTGCCTTCCTCACTGAGTGAAAAAGTATGCTTATCAGCATGCCAAGCCCTCTGAAAAGCGCATATTCTCCCCTTTGTAAATGACACCTTCACTTCATTCACCACATGGCCTGGCTGTATAATGAAATTCATTACTTTAAAAGAAGATAACTCTGATTAGTGTCTTTTACACCTCTGCCTCTTCTGTTCTTAAAAGATTAAGTCATTTAATTGGCTGACCATGCGATAAGAAACAGAACTATTTATTTTAGCACTGCAATGAACAGATTAAGTGCAAATTATTTGACACTTCACCCTTCGGTTATGGGCAGTAACTTCATTTTAGGAAGTAAGAAAAGACCACATACGTAGACGCAAATAGCTACACAAACAAGTTGGTCATTTGCGGATACGATGGGTTATGTAACTGGATGAATCTGTGGATTTTTATTCTCCGGCACTAGCCGAGAATCGAACTCGGAACCTTCCGCTTTGTATGCTAGCACGCTTACCACCACACTACAGAGGCGGCTTAAAAAAATCTATGTACAACACGGCTGTTTTTCCCACAAGAATACATAGATACCCATAACTACTAAGTCGCGAACCTCAGCAGTAAAGAATTATAATCAACCATTTTTTTTTTATTTGCATTTTGTTATTTTTAAAACTAATTTGTATTTTTAATTTGTTACTATTGTGATTTTCAATTTCCGTTTTATGAATACCTTTTAAATTGAAGATAATCTTTTTTCAGAATATTTTTTCTTTTTCAATTTATGCTTATTTTTCAAACTCTTTCAAATTGTATAAAGGCTTTGATGAAATAAGTTGTCACGTCAAAAATTGTAGCTCTTGTAAAAGCTCTCTGTGAAAATAATTTAAACGGTGCAACGTTTGTTGCACCGTTTAAATTATTTTCACCGACCAACGTGGGGGGGGGGAGACGGAAGCGCCTAACTTGCTGGTGATTAATTGACTAACTTTTTACTCGACTGAACCTTTTGTCAAGAACTGTTCAGTTAAAGACATCCAAGAATTTTTTAATATATTTTTTATTGAAATTGTACAATTATTGTTTGGAACAAAAGAAACAATGTTTAATAAAAAGAATTTATGTATATAAATTATTTTAATTAAACATTTTTGTGCTTTCTGAACTGTCAATCAAAACTATTACGTATAACGTAGGCCTACTATTACTAGGGGACGTTTATTTTTTGCCCTCATTTTATCAACTTAACAAAAATATTTCCACAATAATCTAATTAAATCCTACATTATATTGCCCATAAATTTTATTCACCAATTAGTTATTTTGGTTTCCTTTGTCATTGTTAGAAACTGGTAAAATTGTTAAACTTTTTTTATCCCAAATGTTATGCCCATAACAGTCAGGTGGAGTGTCAATTTATTTACATTAAATCTGTTCTTTGCAGGGCTAAAATACATAGTTCTGTTTCTTATCATATGGTCAGCCAATTAAATGACTGAATTATTTAAGAACGGAAGAGGTAGAGGTGCTAAAGACACTAATCAGAGTTATCTCCTCTGAAAGTAATGAATTTCATTATACAGCCAGAAACTGTGGTGAATGAAGTGAAGGTGTCATTTACAAAGGGGAGAATATATGCTTTTCAGAGGGCTCGGCATGCTGATAAGCATACTTTTTCACTCAGTGAGGAAGGCAATTGTAAACCTCCTCACTCTTCATTTTACTTACCAACCGACCGATAGCGTAAGCGTGATCTGTTGTGGTGATAGAGGAAGACAGAAAGGAGAAGGAGGAAGACAAATTCGCGGTTACAGTAGAAGACAGGAAGGAAGAGGAGGAAGACTAATAAACTGCGGTGATGGTGAAAGACAGAAAGGAGAGGGAGGAAGACAAATAAACCGCGGTGAAGGAGGAAAACAGAAAGAAGGAGGAAGACAAATCCGCCGTTACGGTAGAAGGCAGAAAGGGGGAGGAGGAAGACAAATATATGGCGGTGAAAATATACGGCGTATGAAAATATGCCGTGCCTGAAAGGGATTCGAACCCAAGACCGCATGATGAGAGGCGAGCATGTTACCAACTACGCCAACGTAGATAAGGAGGAAGACTAATCCCAGGTGAAGGAGGAAAACAGAAAGGATAAGGAGGAAGACTAATAAACGCAGGTGAAAGAGGAAGACAGAAAGGATTAGGAGGAAGACTAATAAACCCAAGTGAAGGAGGAAGACAGAAAGGAGTAGGAGCAAGACAAATAAACCGCGGTAAAGGCGATTGTTCTGCTACTAGGCAAATCCGTTATAACTCCAGCGTCGTTGGTATATTCTTTTATATTTTCAACTAGGGAAGGGCATAGATTTCTCAATGAAAATTTATTACCCTCTGGTACTAGATGGATTGTATAATCTTAAAACTAAATACAAAATAGGGTTATCAAATCAAATTCTGTACAGTATTAGACGTTTTTAAAGAACTTTCCTAAATGCTAACAAAACAAGTTATAAATATGATAAGTGATCGTTCGCATTACTGGAGGTTTCGGATTACCAGGGGTTCGGATTATTGACACTATACAGTATTATTTAAAAAAATAACATTACGCATAGAAATTTACATTTACCTTTGCGGGAAAAATCGCTTTTATATGGAGGTTAAAACTTGCAAATTTGTAAAAAGAAGAACATCTTAATACTACTAAAACTAAAAATATATTTACTATACAACAATAACATCTTTTTGTAAGTTACGACTAAAACAATTATCACTTGTAATTTAAAAATTACAATTACGTTTAATTTGCTCTATTAGTTCATTGAATGTAATTTCAATAACAGTTTCATTGTATACGTTATGTAGCTCATAATGAGGAGGTTGTAGAGTAGCTGCTGATTTTCCGATGACAATAATGATAGTTGGATATCCGCTCAGTTTAGCCTCTGTTAATCTCCAACCTATAGTAAAATGAGTTCTATCATCCAATAAAATGTCATCGTTTTAAGTCCTTTGTTGTTTGTAGGGTTGTGTACAAATCAATGCCTAAATTGCCTACCATTGCTGCCTTTTTACTTCCTTCCTAAATCAAAAAAAAAAAACTATTGTGAAACACTCATACCACTTTCTCTAGCCAATGTAGATAATGACCAATGTAACCCATTGAAAAGACCGTTAGAGTTTAATTTTAAAATTGTGTAATGAAACATCTTTCAAATGATTCGGTCGGTTTTCATAAATTTTGACAGCGGCATAAAATGGTGCTTTTTCTTATCCGGTAAGTTCTGTGTTGGAAAATTCTAAAATATTTTTTTTGTCTGATCGGATACGAATGGATATCTTTATTTTTTCAAGAATAATTGCTCATTCTTCTTCATAAATAATGCACTCTCATAACAAATGTAAATACATGAGAACGTTAGTACACTTAGTTTTTTATAAAAGGGTTATAATAATCGCGTATTTAGCCCTAACAGCCCGTTTCTGCATCCTGAAGGCGGCAAACCTGTTTAATCGGAGATCCCCAAGATGTAACGTTGTATTTTAAATGTGAGATTATGTAAACATAATAATGTATTACTCAAAGTAATTGGTACGCTCAGCACCTTATTTTAAGCGTTTTAAGGCGTAGCAGTAGGATTTAATTTTATAGCAGACAGGATGATAGGTATATCTGGGTTAATATGGCTGTCCAAGGATAGTTGGTTACTTGACATGACTCCTAAAAATTTTGTAGTTTAAAAAATTACGTCCAAAAACCGTGTCACAATAAATTTTTATTAAGACTTGTAATTTGGCAAATTACACTCGGACTTCAGATTGATAGGAAAATGTCAATGTACGGACGCGAAAATGATAGACAATTTATATATTTGTACATTTCATATTTTATTATACATTTTTATTGGCTATTTTTAATTTGGAGTGAACATCAGAACAGAACAACGGCAATCATTAAGAAAACATTAGCACATACACGACTAAAAGTAAAATTTAGGAAAAGTTTCCGAATAGTTTGAAATTGAAACAGGTGTTAGGCAGAGTGATGTCTGTCTCTTTTTCTTTTAAACTGTTGATTTACTATACAACTAGACCCTGTGGTGAATGAAGTGAAGGTGTCATTTGCTGAGTGGAAGCTAGATGCTTTTCAGAAGGCATGGCAAGCTACTAAGCATACGTTTTAACTTAGGGAGGAAGGCAATTGTAAACCACCTCACTCCTCGTTTTACTTAGTAAAGCCTCTAGAGGTTAAAACCAGCTTTTCAGCTGATCACCTAAACAACGACAAAATAAATTAAAATAAATACATTAAAAATAATTATTGTCACATTATTTAACTGTTTTTCCGGTGAAAATTAAATGGGGCTAACGAGAAATATTTTTGAATATGTGATTTAAATTTCATGAAAATTTATTGCAGACGTTACAGAGTAAAATGACAAAATGTAAGAAATTTTGTTGAATTGATAACATGCTCCTTTTAGAAGCCGGTTAAAAATTCAATACTTAAGTGGGGCCACTAAAATTTTAGTGCACAAATAAACTAACAAACAAAACCTTACATTAACGTTAAAATTTTTCTCTTAACAGGTATAAATATTTATTCAAACCGATGTGGACACACGGATTACAAATAGACGATTAAGTAAAGCTTTCAAACGTTAACGTACACAAGTGTTTCAAGAGTAAAGTCTCACGAGTAGTAACAAAGTGTCCTCCATACGTCAGTGACGTCACACTTCACACAGACTTAACTCGTTACTGCTTCCAGCTACAAAGGCACGCAAATCCTTTAATTAATACACTTTCTCTTCGCTACTTACCGCATAATCCACTTGGAAGTCGACTGGAGTGGAGATGTTGGAATTCAGATCGTTTATGAAATCATGACCTTAGAAGTTGACATGGGATGAATTATTCACTTATGACATTATTAAACATTATTTGACCCGTTAACCACTCAGTAATAATTATTCAATTAAGAAATAAATATTAATTTTCTTCAATAAAATCAATTTAAATTTGTATACGCAGTCTTATGGGTAGATAAACGATTAACAGTGAGTAATTAACAATAGTAATTACATAAAATTCAAACGTCTAGAACTGAATAATCGTCTTAAAATATTAATATCCTTTATTATTGCGAAAATCTTAATTAAATTTTAACATACCCGCAGGGTTGATCTTGCAGTAAAGTCGTCGTCGCATGCAACTTATGACAAAAGTACATAAATTAAAATAATAAGAAATAAAACAACCTACAACTTTTATTTCAAGCATTTTTTTTCCACAGAGCTTACTTTAACATCAATATTATTGATTTTCCGTATTTTTAAGTACAGTACTACTGAGGTTGATTTTCATTTCTGTTATTCACTTTTGATTAAAATAAGGCTATGTTTTTTAAATTGCATTGTTTACTCACGATTAAAAATAGGTTATATTATTCAATATTTACATTGGCAAGATAAAGCCGTGTGACTATTTTACACCAGATGTTTGTTTGTTTGTTCTTATCGTATATAATTAATTATTTGATAGTTTAGAATTCATTAATTCATAGATATTCAGTACGGTTTCAGTAAGGTTATATGGTAGTTCTAAGTATCAAGAAAAATTAAAAAAAAAATCTATTATCCTTTTGATAACTCATAATAAGCTAACAATTTATAGTGTATATATTTCTTTCCGTATAAAGCCAATTTTATACCACGTGAGGTGACTTAAAACGTTTAGATGTGGCCTTTTGCAGCCCATATTCTCAGCATTCGTTCTTTTGTAGGCTTTTTTCTTTTCTTCTACCCACTCTGTGTTCTGTGTTTGCTCTTTATGGACGCCCTTAAAGTCCGTAATTGGTTGTCTGAATTTGGTTCGGTTCAATAAGTTTTTCCGATTTATTCTGGTTTTCTCAATATCCCTTCTGACTTCAAACTCTTTATCCGGCACCTTAGATCTTATTTTTAGTGTCTTAAAAATTTGTTTAGTCAACCGTTTTTTATCCATTTTACACAGGTGTCCGTGAAATTTAAGTCTTTTTCTAATTGTTCCCATTAATCGTTTATTTTCCTTATAGAGTTCTTCTCAATCTCATAACCTTTAGTGTCCGTCTACTTTCTTCGGGCCTATTATCTTGCGGTGGATGTTTCTCTTAAATTTTTTCTGCTTCTCTTAGAGCAGCCTTCCCGGTCATTCTAAGGCACTCACTCGCGTACAGACACACAGGTTTTATTACAGTATTATAATGTATAATCTTGGCTTGTCTTGAGTTTGCTTTCTTCTCACACAAGTGGTGAGTTCCTCGAAGTGCACCGGCTATCTTTCCTTGTCTGTTGTTCACTTTCTTTTCGCTGGTCTTTGGTTGTATTATCTCCCCGATGTACTTGAAGTTATCATTTTTTCCAATTTTTTCGTATTGTACCTTCAAGTAACTAAAGGCTGTTTTCATGTTCTTTGTGTATTTAGTTATATCAAACGAAATCTGTAGTCCAGCTTTTTCTGCTTGTTTTTCTAACACTTGATTTGTTCAATTGCTATTTCCGTTTTCCTAGAAACGATTGATAAGTTTGTCTGCAAAAACAAGATCGTTTATTTTAAGACCGTTCTTTGGTTCTCCAATGCGTAGGCCTACTTAGTTTAAAAATCCTTTATTAGCAAATTCTATTTGCCATTCTTGAAAAACTCTCTCTAGGACACAGTTAAAACAAACCGGTGACAGTCCATCACCCTGCCTAACGTCTGTTTTAATTTCAAACTCTTCGGAGTTTCTCCTAGAAATTTTAATTTTGATCGAATCTGTGTTAATGTTTTCTTAATGATCGCCGTTGTTTTGATTTTCACTCCAAATTCTTCTAAAATATTCAGTAGCATTACTCGGTCGATTTAATCATAAGTTTTTTTAAAATCAACAAACACTACCACTACATCTCTTAAGATATAACTTTCCAGAACTCGTTTTAGGTTCCATATTGTTCCATGTAGGATCTACCTTTCTTGAATCCGGCTTGATATTCACCCAGTTTCTGATCTACTTATTCTTCTAGTCAAGTCAAAAGTCTTTGTAGAGTACTTTGTATGTCACGGGTAAAACAGAAATTCCACGGTAATTGTTTACATCCGTTTACAGTCAGTTTTTGTATGTTCAACAAAACATTAATTACCTGATTCTTATGATACATAGCCGTCCCTTTGCTGCTTTGTTTCGTATTCATGTAATTTTTGAATATTTTATTTCCTTATTTTACGTTAGTGTGACCTGAAATGCTTCGAAGAAACTATTTTTTTATTGAATTTGTAATTACGTGACTAGATTGTTCCAATGAAATTGTTGGTTCATTATCAAATACTACAAGTATAAATTATTTATTTAAGTAGTTGTATAATACTACAATTTACTTGTAGTATAATACTACAAGTATTATTGTGTAAGCGTATCAGGAATACAAAGAGGACGTGAAAATAATCTGATTTGTTCTAACCTAGGTATATAAACAAACCTGATCTAACCTATTCTGACCTTTTCTCCATGTAATCGATTCAACAGTAAAGGAAAAACGGTGAGAAGACGTTCGTTGAATTAATAAAACTCACTGAGTAATAATATCGACTCAATCTGTAACCAACCAAAAAATAAACCCTTTCAAAATATCTTTTAATTTTTTAGAAAATTGTTCTTAAAACAGTACGGACCTACGATATTCAGTTATGGGGCGCATCCATAATCTTAAGTATTCGAACTATTTAACGAGTTTAGTCAAAGATCTTCCGAGTGATAACAGTTGCACTTACATTAAACACAACCACATTCATAAAAATCGAGTGTGAAACATTCACACGAATTTTTCTTTTTAATGTAAATAGTAACCCACCGGGTTGGTCTAGAAGAGGTAAAGTCGTCGCCAAAATCAGCTGTTGAACAGCTGATTTTCGGAGACGAAGGTTCCTGGTTCAAATCCTAGTAAAGGTAGTTACTTTTATACGGATTTGAATGCTAGACAATGGTTACCGGTGTGCTTTGATGGTTGGGGTTCAATTAACCATACTCTCTCAGGAATGGTTGACCTGAGTCTGTACAAGACTACACCTCATTTACACGTCATACATATCATCCTCATCTCATTGGGTCATGGGGTTGCTTTTGTTCTGAATTGAACAGATTGCAACGTACACATATTAGGGATTAAAAAAAAATGTAAATAGTGAAAAGAAAAAAACATTATTTTAATCCCTAATACGAGTACATTGCAATGTTTTCAATTCATAACAATAGACAGCAAGCCTATGATCAAATGAGATGAGGTTATGTGTATGACTTAGAAATGAATTGTAGTCTTGTACCATTCCTGAGAGAGTATGGTTAATTGAACCCCAACCATCAAAGTACACTGGTAACCACTAACTATCTGTATTCAAATTCGTATAAAAGTAATTACCGATACTAGGATTTGAACAAAGGACCCTCATCTCCGAAAATCAGCTGTTAAACTGCTGGCTCGCGGCGATGGCTTTACCAATCAGCCTTTCGGATTATAACCTTAAAAACAATTTTTTTTAGTTTTAATTTTAATCATAGATAGGCCTCCGGGCCAGCCCATTCAGTCAGCTGGTAGAAAGTCGCTATTATTTGTTAAGTAACACCGGTTGGACAAGCGACTTTGTATGGTGCCCAGCTGACAGCCATCCGTGAACAAACTCTACTGAGGATCCCTGTTTAAACTTATGCCTAATCCACTTCAAAAATACAGCGAAAAGCAGCGATCAAACTGGATAGTTGTCAATAGTGTGTACAGTTCCTGATAACAAATAAAAGCTAAAAAAAATCATAGATGAATAACACTAAATGAAAATCAAAACTATCATGCCGGCTGCATTGGCGCAGTTGGTAACGTCCTCGCCTCTCATCATGCGGTCCTGGGTTCGAATTTCACTCAGGCACGGCATATTTTCATACGTTACAAAAAAAATCATTTCATCCTCCATTGTACAGAATTTAACACTCCAACGTCATCGCTAATGACTGTTGTAGTTGATGCAACGTTAAATAAATTTTTAAAAACCTATCATAATTATTGAGATAAGCAACGAAACAGATTTTAATAACGGAGCTTCATCAATAAGCGGAATCTCCATTGGAATTAATTTATAAAATTATAATTTAATTCTAGAAAAAAATCAATCTTATATAAAAAATATATTAAAAAGGTAATTTTCTTTAATATTGATTTAAGAGAGACTAAAAGATATAAGATTCACTTTAAGGATGTCAGTGGAAAGAAAATTTATAAAGAAAAGCCAACATGTAATATAGTTTAAAGAAGAGGCTCGATTTATTGTTCGACCATAACTATCCAGTAAACACTGGAGTAGGCCTACGTGTTCCAAATACAATAAAGGAAAAGCCACAGCTGGAGCTGAAACAAAAGGTGGAAAACGCCTATAATAACTTATAACCATTATTCCGTACGTTATTACCGATCCCTTTAAACATCGTTTTGTTTTTCATTCCCACTGATTTTTGAAAATCGTTTCTTCTAATGTAGATTTAGTAACGATGTATAAACCGATATGTTTATAATTCTAGCAGCGAACAGTTTAATGTTTGGTATATTTTACCGGTTTAAAAGGTCTATTGGTTTTATCCTAATCCTTAATGGGAATCGAATTTCAGAAACAATGTTTTCCATTATTAACTACACTAAATGGAAAGTCAAAACATTGTTATTCATAATTAAATAATTGTAAAATAAAAATTTGATGTAAAATACTCACACAACTTTCTGTTGTCAATATAAATGTATTGTTTAGGTCAGTAGCCGAAAGGCTGGTTTGAACCTCTAGAGATTTTACTAAGTAAAACGAAGAGTCAGGTGGTTTACCTTTGCCTTCCTTACAGAGAAAAAAGTAGTCTAAGCTTATCAGCATGCCAGGCCCTCCGAAAAGCATCTACTCTGCACCCTGCAAATGACAACTTCATTTCATTCAAAACAGGATCTGGTTGTAAAATTAAATTCATTACTTTCTGTGTATATAACTCTGACTAGTCTTTTACACCTCTACCTCTTCTGCCGGCCGCATTGGCGTAGTTGGTAACGTGCTCGCCTCTCATCATGCGGTCTTGGGTTCGAATCCCATTTGGGTACAGCATATTTTCATACGTTACAAAAAATTCATTTCATCCTTCACCGTCTGCTTTAGCAGTAATTGCAGAACAGTCGGACGTTAAACCAAAAAAAAATTTATCTCTTCTGTTCTTCAGGTGAGACTGTATCATGGTTTTAACTGAAAATTTCGATTTTCGGTTTCTTATGTTTTTCAATTGTTTAGACCTAGTTCAGCCACAAAACTTTAAATTACGTGAAAAAATATTATTAGGCTATAATGAAAAAATTAGGTTTTTAGGAGGTTTACCCAGAATAATGATCGTGTCACCAAGAACAAATATTTTTCATAATTTTATACGGATCGTTTTAGAGCAAAGGGAATTTTATTACTTTAAAAATATCTGCATTACTGTTTTTAATACTCTCAGCCTTTGGTTCATCTGTTCTAACCAACTGTTGATGGGAAGTTCACTTGTTTGCGTTGTACATTTTGTTTTTGATTTGTGTATTTTGTTTTTTCGCCTGTTTCCGCAAACTTAAATTTTTAATATTTTGGTATATTTTTCTCGGAAATCATTAAACCTATATGACTGAAATTTTTACCAGTTATTTATCGTGCATATGCACATATTTTGACATTTTTATGACTTCCTTAAATTCTATAAAAATTATTAATATGTAAAATACCGTAGAAAAAAGTTTGTAAAAATTGTATATTATTCTTTATTCTGTTTTTAACTTTATGGTTCAACAGATAAAATTGAAAAAATGTCGATAGCTAGACAAACTTGACATCTATAAGTAAATAAAGTTTCATTTACCTATCGTTTATAAATCCTGTGAAAAATGTACGTAAAAATAGCAAATTTAACATTGGGAGGCTACAAAGTACATTCTTCCCTTAAATGCCTTAAAGTAAATTATATAATTAAGTGATGATGCAATAATGAAACAGAACAATTTTTTGTAATCTTTGAACTAGCAGATCGAGTGCAAATAATTTAACACTCCACCTGCCTGTTATGGGCGGTCAATATAAATTATAAAAAATAGAACTTATGTTTGATCCTTAGCAAACAATGTAAAATGAAGAACATGACCTAATTTTAATCGTGTATCACCATCGCCTTCTTTAATTAGGTACAGTTCTCCCGGTCATCAAAGCTTCAGACAACCGACAGAGGGAAGCTTGAGAGCACAACCCTCAAGAATATTAGCAGACATGTCGCTTACTCTATCTTGTAGAATATAAAAACTGTAGTGAACAAATTGATTTTTAAAAAAAATCGTATAATTATACATTTTTGAGAAAATCACAAAAAAATCGCACAAATAAACCACTACTTACGGTTGACCAACCGTAAATAGACACTACTCTGAATTATCTCCACTGAAAGTAATGAATTTCATCATACAGCCAGGCCCTGTGGTGAATGAAGTGAAGGTGTCATTTGCAGCGTGAAAAGTAGGTACTTTTCGGAGGGTCTGGCATGCTGATAAGTAGTCTTTTCCGCTCAGTGAGGAAGGCAAAGTAAACCACCTAACTCATCGTTTTACTTAAGTAAAACTTCTAAAGTTTCAAACCAGCCTTTCGGCTCTTGACCAAAACGACGGTTTTTTGAATTGTTCTGTAAAGTGTAAATTGGACTTCATTTTGTCATATTATGTAGAAAATCTGTCCCTTCCTAGAAATGACACAGATATTTAAAGGCGGTAGTCATTTATCTGCCAATTCAGCTCGTACAAGTTCCTGCATGGTTATGAAAGATTTATTGCTATTAGAAATTTTTTATATACATTGTAACAAGAACGTTAGAAAAAGGTCTGTAATTCGTACTGTAATTGGTTGTAGGTAAGAGGCTATTAATGAATTTTTAAATCACTGTTGTTTTTAGTTAAGTTCGTTTAGCTTTAAGTTTTGTAATAGATTTAATTAAAGTATTGTATTGTAATTTACTAGTACTTGTAGCATATCATTCTATAGCTGTTGTTTTGTCGATGGTAAGCTTGAACTGATTGCATAGGCCAATTGTTTTCATTTAATTAAATTCAAAATTTGTTATCATAAATTATACGAACTGATTTTATTATGTTAATAATTAATTGATAGGCCTATTTTATGAAATAAAATAATCAAATTAATATAATATAAGCAATATATAATAATAAACTCTTTTTAGAAGATAATTTTGGCAATTGTGACGTCAGAGGATACTGTAAAGTCAACTCATTATTCATGCAACATTTTTTTACTTTCTCTTGCCTATGTGAATATATAGGAAGGAAAGTATTGTTTTCATGTTGATTTTTCTAAATCGAGTTTTCACCGGATCTACATGTTTTCAGACCCCCTGAACCCAAAACACATGTTTTTAGCGATTGGTCTGTGTGTGTGTGTGTGTGTGTGTGTGTACAAGATAGGGTAGGCGCCATGTTTGCTGAAATTCTCGGTGAGACTGTTTTCACGTAAAAAAATTGTTTTTTAAGATTACGGCTATAATATGGACTTTAGCGCAAAAATTTATATAATAAAAGTTGTAGACAATTTTAAATCCTACAACTTTTATTTAAAAAATTTTTGTATAACGCTTAGTTTAGTGGTAATTAGCAGTTTTTTTTCTCACAAAAACTTGTGGAAAATCGATTTTTTTTAATATTTCGGCCTTAGTATGCATTTTACGACAAAAGTGTATAATAAAATTTACAGGAAATTAAAAGATCTACAACTTTTATTTAGAGCATTTTTCTCTACAGAGTCTAGTTTAGCGTGAAAGAGTGATTTTCCGTAATTTTTAGCCAAACTTAGGTCGATTTTAATTTTGCGTCTATCACTCATGGATTAAAATAAGGTTATGTTTTTTGAGGTTAGTTTTTTGTTTATTTCTAATGTTTTATTACTAATATTAGGTTATATTGGTCATTATTTGCATTGGTAAGAGAAAGTTGTGTGAGTGTTTCACACCAGATTTTTATTATTCTATAATTAAGACTTATTATTTTAAATTTCTTTCAGGCGTACATGGTGTTCAAAGGACAAGGTAAAGGGCAAGACGGTCTGACAAATACATGTTCTAAAATGACCGGCAACAAGTTCATTAGTAAGCCGAGATCTACTAATTCTCAGTACAACGCTTCTACCAATTCTTCTGCAGCCGGGCTTGAACAGTCTTCCATCACCGAAAAGGACGTACAGGTAAATTAAGTTAATCAATACTGTTGTATCATTTTATTAAATTTAAGGTCTTTTAAATTTTTTGCGAAAGAAAATTATTAAACTTTGATAGGGAATTATTACGGGTCTATTAATCAAAAAATAGTAAATATGACTCTAATTATTATTATTCGTATGTTTACATTAAATTTAGTTCTGTACATTATTCATGGTGGACAAGAAAGTGAAAAGTTCGTGATATAAATTTATTTTAAATTAAAAATAACCGCAAATATCACGGACACCCAACATTTATCTGTTAAAAATTATTTTACTGCGCTGTAATTTATTGTGCGTAAGATCTCACCAACTTTTTGTGTGTATTTTGTCGCTCTCATTCAGTGATGATGATGATGATGATGATGGTAACAACAATGCCTATGAAGCTATTCACGTTCTGATGAATCATGAAACATTTCTTTAGAATATGCTTTTTCGGAAAATAAAGAAGGTTCACAGAATGCACCCTTCTGTCCAAATGATTAAAACGGTTTAATTCGTTTGTTTTAAATAAACAAGCCATAAAGCTGTAGCTAGAATAGCACTAACCAAACATTTTCTCCAAAGATTCCCAACAAGTAGTAGCCTACGTAATTGTAAACCGTGGGTACTAAATCAGTGGATACGGGGGTCTGACTGTAGATTAATTTTTGACTTTCTCTTGCCTATATGAATATTATAGAAAGGAAAGTTTTGTTTTCATGTAACATTTTGTTCACATGTCGATTCTTCGACAAGTGAACAAAATATCAAAATATCTCTAGAACGGAAGTCGAACAAAGTTGAAACATGAAATTTAAGTTATATACTACTACCGGACCCGACACGAACATTTTCATTAAAATCGGTGCACCGGAAGTACTAGTTAATTCGTGTAATTTTTCACTTTTTACGATTTTCTCAAAAACGGGTCCTACGATTTTTTTTAATCACCTCATTTTCATTTTTTATGCTCTACAAGATAAAGTAGGTGATATGTCTGCTGAAATTCTTGGGGAGGCTGTTTTCTCGTAAAAAAATTGTTTTTTAACATTGCGGCTAATATGAATTTTAGCGCAAAAATGAATAATAAAACTTTTAGAGAATTTAAAAACCTATAACTTTTATTTCAAACATTTTTTTGTGTAACGCTTAGTTTAGCGGTAATTAGTGATTTTCTATTTTTTTCCATGAAAATCAGTTAAAGAAAAATCGACTTTTTTTAAGATTTCAGCCTTAGCATGAATTTTACGATAAAAGTGCACTTAATCAAATTTATAGAAAATTATGAGATCTACAACTCTTATTTAGAGCATTTTTCTCTACAGAGCCTAGTTTAGCGTGAAAGAATGATTTTCTGTATTTTTAATCCCAACTGAGGTTGATTTTAATTTTGCAACATTCACTCATGATTAAAATAAGGTTATGTTCTATGAAGTTATTTTTTTAATGTTTTATTACTAATGTTAAGTTATATTGTTCATTATTTGCATTGGCAAGAGAAAGTCGTGTGAGTGTTTCACACCAGATATTTTTTTTTTTAGTCACTAATTACCTTTGATGTTGATAAGACTTTACAGCATTAAAAAACTCTCAGAATTATTAGGCCAGTTATCATGAAGAATTTAACGTTTTTTGTTACAATACCCATTGGTTTTATGAACTTCTTGTACTTATTCATAAAATATTAAACAATTCTTCTGAACACCCTACGCTTTAATTAATTAATAAATGTATTGCTTACAAGGCAGATTGATTCCAAATACATTGTAGATCCATTTATGTACATTTAAAGTGCGTTTTCTAATGCGTTATGTACGAGTATATTTGAAACTTACAAGTGATTAGCACTTTGACTGTAATATGAATCATTAATGATTCATTTCCAAATTACACCTTTCATCCCATAAGTATCATATCTGTGATTCATTCGTATCAGATAGAATCCGTAAGTATGATTTAAAATCATTTGATATTTTACGATTTTCTCTGTAATGTAAATTTGTATACGTTTTAAATTATTTTAAATTTTTATATTACATCGACTTTACTGCGAAAGCGACACTTATTTCAATTTCCAAAGTATAAAATAAAAAAAAATTTTCTTTGATTCTTTATTATGAAACTATAAAATATTGTATTACCATCAAAAAATTGTACAAAATTCTTGTGTTGTTGTTTAGGTCAACAGCCGAAAGGCTGGTTTGAACCTGTAAAGGTTTTACTAAGTAAAACGAGGAGTGAGGTGGTTTACATTTGCCTTCCTCACTGAGTGGAAAAGTACGCTTAACAGCATGCCGGGCCCTCTGAAAAGCACATATTTTCCACTCTGCAAATGACACCTTCACTTCATTCACCACAGGGTCTGGCTGTATAGTGAAATTTATTACTTTCAGAGAATATAACTCTGACTAGTGTCTTTTACACCTCTACCTCTTCTGTTCTTAAATGATTCAGTCATTTAATTGGCTGACCATGTGATAAGAAACAGAACTATTTATTTTAGCCCTGCAACAAACAGATTGAGTGTAAATAATTTGACACTCCACCTGTCTGTTATGGGCAAAAATTCTTGTAAAAATATAAATGGTTCGAAAATAAATAAAAAAGTCTTTAAAAATATATTCCAGTAAATAATTTAAATATTGTACACAAGAAAATAAAGTTTAAGTTAAATATGTTCGGATTACCATTTATCGTCTGGTAAAAACACTTGCTGAACAATAAAATTTTTTCTTTAACAATGTCTATGCGTAAGTTGTGATAGGCTTACACATAAATTAGTTATATACGATGTGCGGCTATTAAACAACGAGACTGACGTTGTAAAAATGTTTATTTTATTTTATACATAATCACTTATTGTCACCTTCAATATACATTCCTTTTCTATCCCTACAACGCTCCATGCGAATTTTCCATTGTTGGAAACAGTGCTGGAAGTCATCTTCTGCCAGCTCCTTCAGGATACGTACCGCTTTCTCTTTTACAGCTTCCACAGACTCAAATCTTGCCCCTTTTAATGCAGATTTCACCTTAAGGAACAGGTAGAAGATAAGAGCATGTGATTAAACGTGGTTGTTTACTTATGATCCGGAAACGAAGCGCCTATCCATTCACTGGAAGAGCCGAACTTTACCGAGAGCCAAAAAAGTTCGAATGAGCAAGTCAAAATTTAAAGCAATGATGATTTTTTTATATCCATGGGATTGTGTACTTTCACTGGGTTCCTGAAGGTCAAACAATTAACAATATTACTAACCTTGAGGTACTTTCTAAACTACGTCAAAGAGTAAGGAAAAAACGCCCCGAAATGTGGAAGGACAAATCATGGGTTCTCCACCAAGACATTGCGCCAGCTCATCCCGCGTTATCTGTCAAGAGGTTCCTAGTCAAGTACAGCATTTCAGGGTTAGAACATTCACTTTATTTACCAGATGTTGCACTACGTGACTTCTCCTGTTCCCTAAAGTGAAACCTGCATTAAAAGGGACAATATGTGAGTCTGTGGAAGCTGTAGAAGAGAAAGCGGCACGTGTCCTGAAGGAGCTGACAGAAGATGACTTCCAGCACTGTTTCCAACAATAAAAAATTCCCATGGAGCGTTGTAGGGATAGAAAAGGAATGTATATTGAAGGTTACAATAAGTGATTATGTATAATATAACAATAAATTTTTACAACATCAGTCTCGTTATTTAATAGCCACACCTCTTAGGTGCCAAGAAATGTTTATAAAATGTCTTTTGAGCTGCCCGTCTTGATTTCATCTGGGTGTTATCTAAAAAAACTAACAAAAGAAAAAGTGTTGCCATCTACCTCGTTTGTATATTAACATACAAACACACAAAGTGTGTTTGGAAGAGAGTTTCAACGCTCTGATTCGTTGTAACCTTTTAGTTGACCATTTAGCTGATCCGATTCAGCCTTCTCCTGATCTCGTTCGGGCGAAATGGTGGAAATTGTTTTTAAAAAAGATATTTCCATATTTTTATAATAATTATATTTTACCATAAATAATTAAAAACTATTATTATCTAATGTAACATACGACAAAATTAAAACCCCAGACCACTTAGCTATGCTAGATATTTACATTAATACAAATTTATTCAGCAAAATAAACTAAATTTTTATTTGTAAACCGATTTGTTACGGTGTAAAGATTAAAAAATATTTTTCCGCTAAATACGATCATGTACTATTACCACTTCAAAAAAGTAACATTGAATTCAGAAGCATCATTGCTATAAAATGTTTTGAACTTAACCGCCGCCAGAAGCTACTCTTCTGCTTACTTAACCCTTAATCAAAATTGAACCTCCGTTCCAAAATTTTAATATATACAAAAACCTCTTGATACCAATCATGACTTATGGTGAGCAGCTCTTTGGAGTAGCGGCAGAGAGTAATTTAAAGTAAAGAGAGTAAAGAGTAAAGATTCAGGCCGTTCAATCAAAAATTTTAAGACTTGTTTCTGGCGCTCCTTTTTATGTAAGCAATAAAACCCTCCACGACGATTTCAAAATTTCGACAGTAAAGGAGCTAACCGCGTCTTTGTAAAGTAAATTTCACGAAAGACTAGATGACCATCCAAACCAACTAGCCCGTGATCTAACTACAAGGAACTTCCCAACTGTGCGACTTCTAAAGAGAAAATGGAGTAGAGACCTCTTGGTCTGAATAATGAAAAATACCCGTAGTTATAAACGGATAAAGTACCATTGGGTACCTCTTCTCCTTAAAGCGAAACTCCCCACCACCATTTAAATATCAGTAAAATATGAAACTCAATATACAGTACCGTAATAAAAATTTAAGACAAAAAAAGAATTCAGGAAACTATAAATGATTGTATTTCACATAAATTTGTAAACAAATGAATGGAAAAAATATATTATTATACAGGTAAATTTTCTAAATTTTATTAGACTAATTCACATAAATAAACAACAAGTGCAATTTTTAACGAGTATCATTAAATTATAAAATGTGAAACAAAAACGTAACCAAACCGAACCAAGTTTGGTCAACATTCATCCCCTACACCACAAAAAAGGGTTTATACGATACCACATTTTACGGTTATGGTTTATTTCCATATATACAAAAATAAAATACCAATTTATAAAGTGGTACATACAAAAACAAAAAGTTTCATCCAATAACATAGGTATCTAATCTTTAATACTGAGTGCTATATTAAAGTTGCCCACTTAAAATAAACTAAATTTATTAATGTTCAGTAAAATTAATATTTAAATGAAAATAGAAAATAAATAAACATGAAAACATCAAATTCAATTATACGAGTACTAATTCTCACGAGTTCAACTTTTGTTATTATTTTTATTAAAAACGAAACAATTTGTTTAAAAGTGGAGAACTGTAACTACAGGGAAAAATTATTTATTTTACAATAAAATTATTATTTTTATTTTTAAATAGAATAATGTAATCTGGTCATTTCTAGTTAGCATTATTAATTAAATTAGATTTTAAAATTTTTATTATTGTGTTACCATTTTTTCACCAGATAATAAATTTTAAATTTACAATTTAATCAATTTTACTTACAATTTGTTATGGGGTGTAATAAAGTATTTTAATTAAAGTATAGAATTTTATGCAGGTATTACTACTACTTAAAAACTGTTTGTACTTTGAATAAAAATTATCTGGTGTGAAGCACTCAGATGAATTTGTCTTCCCAATGAAAATAATGAAAAATAAAAACTATGATTGTTGTATAGGTCATCAGCTGAAAGGCTGGTTTGAACCTGTAGAGGTTTTACTTAGTAAAACGAGGAGTGAGGTGGTTTACAACTGCCTTCCTCACTGAGTGGATAAAAAGGCTTATCAGCATGCCGGGCTCTCTGAAAAGCACATATTTTCCACACTACAAATGATACCTTCACTTCATTCACCACAGGGTCTGGCTGTATAATGAAATTCATTACTTTCAAAGGAGATAACTCTGATTAGTATGTTTTACACTTCTACCTCTTCTGTTCTTAAATGATTCAGTCATTTAATTGGCTGACCATGTGATAAAAAAAAACTAAACAATTGATTTTAGCCCTGCAATTTACAGATCGAGTGTAAACAATTCGATAAACCTGTTTGTTATGGGCAGAAAACTATGATTAATTGTTAGTAAACAATGTAAAATAAAAAAATCTAATTTTAATCATGAGTTATTTTTAGGTTATTTCTTATTATTTATACTGAAAAAAGAAATTCGTGTGAATGTTTCACACCAGTTTTTTTCTATTTTGGTGGGGTATTTCTATCAGAACTATATCTAAGCCTTATTAATGTATGTCAATGTCAACATGTAAAAATATTTTTGTTGTTAACAGTCAAACTCAGCAGATAAATTTTTGTAGACATTGAAAAATCTAACTACGAATCTAAAATTTAAAGTAATATTCAATTAAATAAAGCATTTTTGATATAATCGCCTGGTAGTTTAATAATTAGGCATACAATAATGATTATTAAAAGTTAATATGGTCGCATGTTTTTGAGTTGACTAGTAATTCCTTTTAGCCTCTATTCGTACATATTCTTCACACCGCATTCCTTTTAGACTTGCGCAGCTGGCGGCAGTAAAGACGAAACGCTTCAAAATTATTCTATAAAGTACTATACATACGAGACACCATAAAACATTTCTACACGAAATTTTACCAAAAGTTAGGCAAACTTAAGAACATTTAGTACTTAAATTCTAAATTATCGTGACTGAAACTACAATGTACTTTAAAAGCAAATCTTACAGTACTTGTTAAACTTACGACGTGCTTTAATTTTGTTTTACATTTAACGATAATTTATAACTAGGGTTTCAAAATGGATGGAACTCGTTTTTTTAGCAAGTTTTTAAAGCAACCAACATCCTCGTTCTTGTAAATCTAACATTGTAATAAACTGATGGATTAAGTCGCCATATAATACACCAATGATAGATATGTCAATAGATAAAGACCTTATTACATTACGCCGACAGATCATACACCAATTCAAATTTTTGTAATGGCCGTTAGTAAAACATGTGAGAATTTTCAGTGCTCCTCATTTGGTAATTTGCATAGTTAATATAACTATCCAAGTGAAACCATTCTTCATTACTAAAATCAACACGATCCAACACCTCAAATGCCATACCTATTGACAAGAGAACGAAAGTATTGACAATTTTGAAAACGATTTCTATCTACTTCTTGCAGTTCATGTACCTCAATGATGTAACTAGCATGTAAATGTAAGTTTTTATTAACCCTGAAAGCAGTACGTAGTGAATTCCCGGCCTATGAAGATAACTTCCTGAGCGATGTTCTAGGAGAATGAGTCAAAAGCTCTTTTACGTCCTTCAGAAAGTCCACGGTTATCCGTGATGGTCGATCTGTACTTAAGATTGTATTAATATTACAACAAAAAAGTTGAGGGCATAATTATTTGGTAAACATATACCGGATGTCCATAAAGTTTGGAAACGGCGTAATTATAGTAAACAGAGATTCGCACGGTAACCAGATCAAATGCAGTTGGTTAGTGTATCAAAGAAATATTGTGGATGTTTTTGAAAATGTTGTCGGCCATCTTGGATCCCCCATATTGACTCAAACTTAATTATTTTAAATAGGAAAGTACGACACATGATTTCGACAAAATTATCAAGAGAAAACAATGGCAAACCCCGTTTAACGATATATTTTACCCTTCTTTAGGTAAATGTCCAGATCGGGGAAAAACGAGTATCTATCGTCTATCTACATTACGTAAAACGTCTATCTACATTAATGATATTTACGGTAGAAAACGTAAATGGCACATTATTTAACATCGTCGTCTTACGCAAAAACCAATTCTGCAATCCATTTAATAATATATCTTCTATTTAGTTCAGCGATTCCCGACTAGTGTTCCGCGAGGCTTTCGTAGTAGTGCCGCGAAATTTTACGCAATATATTTTACGTGTAAAGGTTTATCTCGCCGCTTATACACAGCACGCTTATCAGTTAAAATATATATTTGTGTTTGTATTAAAATGTAGTTTTTCCTCAGTAAAGACTCACCATTTCTAATGTTTTACTAGCCGTATCCTGGTGTATAAAGACGGTAATATAAAAAAAAGTATATCTGGATACGCTTACCTTGATCAGAATAGTAAAAGCAACGATGTCTAGATCTTAACTTCTAACTCTGAACTCTACCATGAAATTGAGCCAATTACTGACATCATGTGGAAGAAATAAATTATTTTCTTCGGACATTTACTTAGAATACCGGACAATCGAATAAATAAACAACTCATTTCTGTAATTAACTCATGAAAAAATCCTCCAAGGCGGTTGGCCGAAATAAAGCAAGATATGCAAGAACTTAACATTGCAGAACAAGATGTTAGAAAAATCTCAACACCTTAAGTTGCGTAAAGATAAACACACAAGAATTGTCGAAACAACTCGAGCTCCGTCGTCAATGATTTGTACAGATGAAATTAGACCGGTCATGTCCTAAAATTTGAAAAATTATTGGGAAAACAAAAGAATCGTAAAACCAAACCAAGAAGGATTTCTAAATTTGATTTAACTGGTCAATGGGGCCGTAAAAGAAAAAAATCATATAATTGTACCCAATCATGAAAATAAGTGTATCAAGTGTGCCGTGACAAAATGTGGATTTCAGTTAGTGTGTTGCGAGGTAAATATGGTCGGGAATCGCTGCGTTAGTTGATTAAACGATCATTTTTATTGAGAATTTTTCAGCATTTTGTTGTAAAAAATCGCAATAAATATTAGATACATCTCATCTGCGGTCTTTAGTTCGTGAAGTATAGACTCGCTTTTAACCTACTCATTTACTTGTTGTAGAGTTGTCATGGTGATGAACTACCTAGTGACACTTATCTCTAAGGTCCGTTTCAGGATCTGGGTAAATTTAATGATACACACTATAGTTTATAATTACAAACAGATATTTATTAAGTACTATAAATTTTACAATTAATTATGCTACTTAAATCTACAAATAAATTACAATTACTACATTTAAATTACTTCTAACTTTTTTTTTGTTTTACGTCTGCGCTTGTTTTGCAATTTCTGCTAATGCAGACGGTGGAGAATGATGACATACGAAAAGTGATGCCAGACTAAAAATGCCAGACCTAACCGGGATTGAACCTGGAATCCCGCCGTAGAAGCCAGTTGCGCTAATCACTACGCCAATGGGCCGACGTAGTGGTTAATTACTTATAAGAAATAACCAACTAATTACAATAAATTGATAACGTAAACTTAAGCAATTACAAGATTATTTTTTTACTTACTTAAACTAAATTCTACTTACGAAGTTAAGAACAATTATACGAGTTTACAATATTCGCTGGATCTCTTCGCAGGTGTACATACTCGTCCATAGTATAGCTCACTAAATGACAAATCAAAACTCGTCGATGGCAAATCAAAGACTTAACTCCAAAACGGCGTGCTCTCTATATAGATGAAGCTATGGAAGTCATGAGAAGAACAGAGATTTTCGATATAATAATAAAAATACTAGTTTTTACAAAAATAAACAATCATTATAACTGAATAGAATAGTTACAAAGAAAACAAATATCTAAATAGATACTCGGTTCCTTTAGGTACCCGTTCAACAGAAGGCTGACCGACACGATGTATAACCATTTGTTCCTTATATTTCTATTTCTCAGAAACCCTTTTTATTATTTACTTCTAACAATTTTATTATCTACATTAAAACCTTTTAAATCTCGGCCCTTCTCGAGAATTCTTCAACACTCTTTACTTTTAGATATTGTCACAGTATTTATGTATTTTATGAAATAATGATTTTTTTGAAATTATTATTAACTAATTATAAGAATTATTTACTAATTATATATATTGTGTACTAATTTTTTGTTTTTCTGATTTTTATGTGAATTCAGGACGAGTTTAGACGACTATATACACAATTAGAATTATTAAGAGAAAGAAATATGAGAGTGGGAAACAGACACCTGGCTGCAAAAATAACAGCAATGCAAGAAGCAGCGAGAGATTATCCAGACGAGCAATCGGCTATGGAATTAACCAATTGTAATCCAATTTCTACGTTACCTACAACAGTTGAAGAGAATAATCAAATTCAACGATCTGTTTTAAAATCGGGCCATGCAAGGACTCATGCTATTGTAATTAATCTTGATGATAAAAGCCGTTTTACTGAAGAAGTAACAGTCTGATGTCTGTTTGATCCAAAATCGATTTCAACTCCAAACGAAAATCATTATCGAAAGTTTATTTCGTAGTTATATAGTACTAGAAAATAATACAAATTTTTTATTACAATACTTTCCTCCACTTTTCTTATTAATAGGGGATATCATCCCACCGAAAAATATATTTCATCACCTTTATTTTTATGATAATAAAATTTAAAGTACATTACTGATGGAGATCGTTAAAAATGCATTAATCATTATTAAAACACTGTCTACTTGTCATGGCAAAAACATCCGACAACAAAATTAAATGTTCTATAAATTATTAGGATGAATTATAAAAACATTAATTCGAATAAGGTTTTATTCAATATGTTAATAATTGAATCAGTCATTTCAGAAAGCACATAAGTCAAAATTTTACATTTTTCTTTAGTGTATTTTAGGACTAAGTGAATGTAAATACACCATCCCTACAAAAATCCCATAAGCCTGGCTTTCCTTAATACACATTCAATGCTGAGCAATTATGAGGTATCTTTCCCGTCGGGCTGGTTACTCGTGCAGCGTGTTCTCCGCAAGCTTTATGTAAGGCCTACATTTTATGTTACTAACATTTTTATAGATTTAGTTTATTTGCGACCTTTACATGGATTTATGTTTGCTAATAACGTAAAAGTAAACAATTCAATATTTTTTAAGGTTTATTTTCGCCTGTTATAATAAATGTATTTATTTATGTATTTAATTTTTCCGTTTGCCGTTAAGATTTACGCGTAATTTCTTATATAATTTTAAACTACAAATAATATACTTTAAAACTAAATCTAAAAGTGTAAGCTATTTTAGCCGCATCAATACCTGCAAAGATACTAAATTCACGGTTTTATCCGTACCCTGAAAACCCGTTAAAAATACTGAACGAGTATACAATGCGAGGGTAAAAGATCAAATGACGAAAATTCAAAAACGAACTGCACGGTTACAAAAAAAACCTTTTTTGAGAGCTATATAATAGCAAAAAACTGACATCCGATAGGTGGTGTCCCTCCAGAATTACTTAAAATGATAACAAAACAAAACTGGCTAGGTGAGACATCAGCCTGGCGGTAACACCTACCCATGACCCGCTAGGCAAGTCTCTAGCACTTGTATTAAGTAGAACATAACACTTAGAAAAGGCGTATCCTAAGTGATCTAAAGTGCTTTTTTCTAATTAAAAAATGAAAATCGATGATTTTTGAAGCTTGAGCTCTACTTTCTAGTGGAAGAGGCTAAACCAAATTTTTATGCAAAAATTTTTTTAAGAGATATAATTACTGTTTTTGACGACGACGAAGAACATAAATAGCCCTGAAAACAAATCTTTTTTCTTAAGTTATGAATTTCAATTTTTATTATTGCAAAAAGCTATTTTAAGTAACTAATGTAAACTAGTGAAATAAATGAATGAATACTAGTGTACAGCACAATTTTTTCTCGTCTAACAACGCATTTTACAGAAAACAACATAAGTTAACATTTTACTCCAATTTAATTTATTAAGACCTGAAGTCAAAAATTTCAACTTTGTTTTAAATGAGTTGCTTATCTTTAAAAAGACAAAAAGTATACATTTTTCATTTAAGGAGACAGCCCTCTGAAAAATTTATGTTTTTTAAAATTGTTTTTTACTGAAACGTAGTGAATTACGTTATTATTTTTCCAAAAGTTACTTTTTTGACTTAAAGACTCTCTAAAATGACCGATTTAATTATTTCAAAGAAATTCGGATACCTAAATAGAGTGCATTGTATTATTATGTTTTTTAAGGTAATTTGAAATCAAAAAGAAAAACAACCGACTGTTTTTATTTTGACGGTGTCTAAAAATTTAGGGTTTTCTGAATCGATTGATATAAAATATTTATTATTTTATACAAATGATTGTTAGCAATTTTAATTTTTTTAAAATCATGTCTTTTTTTTAAATTCGTGTAAGCTAAAAATACACCAAGAACTTCGTTCCTACATAATTTCGTTGGTTTTTTATGATTTTTATTTGATCGTTCAATATTTTTGTTAGTTATATTAGCACTACCGCTGAGTTTTAGCCATAAATATTTTATATTAGGTGTATAATTTTTATATTTCCAATTTGTTGTAGGCGCATGGTTCATCTTGGTTGCACCGATTTTTACTAAAAATATGTTTTTTTATATATAAGGAAATTTTATAAAAAACTACAGTTATAAAACAGAAAAACATAGTAAAACACCTATGTACATTTTCAAACTGAGGACTGCGGAAAAGTTAACCTCTAACTGCCTCTTTCTGATAGAGGAAGTAGCATCAGCGATTATTAACATCTGGATCAACAATATAGAATAGATTAGATGCACAGTAGTGGGAGAGGCGCAAAAAATACAAGCAGGGCAACACTTTTTTTATTTTTTTTAAATAGTTTTTCTGAAATTTTCACACCTTATTCAATTTGTATGCGTTCAAAAGCTGAGCTTTTACTATATGATGAAAACTAAATACTATTTATTTATTTTTTAATATTTCAGCCAAATATTTCATTCTTGAAGCTTCAAATGAAAAATTTATTTATTTCTAAGGTCCGTTAAAGCGTAAGGTCCGTTGAGGGGGTTTTAAAAGCTCAAAAAAATTTGATGCAAGGGTACCCCCTTTGCAACTTCAAATTTTCGAAGTGTTTTTTGTTGGTGAATTTCTGTTCCTTATGGGTAGTGGAGAAAGAATATGAAGGTCCATTTGGCCCAAAATCATTTTTTAGGGCAGGTAAGGAGGGTTTTTTGAAAAAAAAACATCAAATAATTTCAGCAAACACAGACTAATGAATAGTGAGTAAAAAAACACTAAATACCATTATTACCGATCATGAAACACTAAGTAAGAGTCCGTAACGGAATTTAAGACCCGAAACCTCATTGGGCCCCAGAATTCAAAAATATTGCTGAGACCGTAGTAGGTACGGTACCTGTGCAACTTCAAATTATACGAATGTTTTTTTTTGCTGGATATCTATTTTTTATGGGTAGAGGAGCAAGAATCTGGTGGTCGATTTTGAACCAATCCATCAGAACAAACGTATTGAATGACAGGTTAAAAAAATATGAAATTTTCAATATAATGTATTTCTAAGGAATATAACTTGCAGAGCGGAAGTACACAAAATTCGTGATGTGTTTACGAGATTGTTTTTCGGTTGCCATGACAACTATCGAGTAAAATACTTTTCAATGCCCTGTTAACAGTGTAGCACAAACCAATACATTTTAGTCCTCTATATTATTTCAAATTCTTTTTCTATTACTTTCAGAATTGTACAAAAACGAAATTGCTTTCCATAAACTATAAGCAGTAATGAAATATTGAGAGAAATAAAATGGAAAAATAACCGTGTATGTGTTTTTAACGAATACGTCTCTAAATGAGGGTAATGTTTTTCATATTTATCTACTTGCTTTTCGTTTTGTTTTATCGTAAAACATAACCAACTTATACAAATTTAATAAATAACATAAACATTTTGTCTTCCTCTTGTAAACGTTCAAAACAAAAAAAAGACGTATGAAAAGACCATTTCAGGAATAGTGAAACAAATTTTTATCAAAACTTGTAGTGGGATTTATAAAAAGAGTAGTTTTTATAGTAGATAAAAAGTTTTGATAAATTTTCTTCTTTATATCGTCAAGTATGAGAGAGCACTCGGTCTGTTAAGCAGTACGATCCTTGTCTTTCAAGGTAAGACCTTCCAAGGTAAGGTAAGATCATTGGTCCTTCCGTCTTTTCCTTAAGAAAGGACCCAAAAGATTTCTGGTCAAAATTTTTATTTAACCCATGGAGCTGGTCTAACGGTAAGATCGTCTCCGTAAGTCAGCTGGTACGTTATTAGAATCTTAATCCTAAATTTATCCAATCAAGAATTTATCCTATGAACTTTATCCAATGCCACAAAAATGTGTCTCGATGAGAAGCTAGAAATTCTTTTATTTATTTTTTAATACATGATGTCTTTTAAAGTTTTTCTGTACTTTTTTTGTAATCTTTAATGTGTGTACGTTGCAATCTGTTCAATTCAGAACAATAAGCAACCCTATGACCCAATGAGATGAGGATGGTGTGTATGACGTGTAAATAAGGTGTAGTCTAGTACAGATTCAGGTCGACCATTCCTGAGAGAGTACGGTTAATTGAACCCCAACCATCAAAGTACACCGGTAACCACTGTCTAGCATTCAAATTCGTATAAAAGTAACTAACTTTACTAGGATTTGAACCAGGAACCTTCGTTTCCGAAAATCAGCTGTTCAATAGCTGATTTTGGCGACGACTTTACCTCTAGAGCTAGGCCAACCGCGTGGGTCATTTTCTGTATTTGCTTTATAAAATTTAGATTTATATTTATTACTTGACCAAAAGAGATGATAGAGGTGAATAGTAATTATGTAATAACAAGGGTTACCATTTATATCCATTAACGTAGAAATACGAATTACCTAATCAAAATTCACAAGAAAGAAAGTGACGTTAGGGGTGCAGACAAAATTTTTTTTCTCAACTGAGTGACATTCGGAAATCCGAGGCACGGTAAATGAGAGACCGGTAAATCGAGGATCTGCTATTTACTAATTAGGTACCTCCGGATCTTTATTCATTTTCTGAAAGACTTCCATATGGGTTACTTTCCACATCCATAGTATCTTCAAGATTATTTTTTACAGCCAGAGTTCAATGACTTCAAGTTGTTGTAACTTGGCAATTATTTATTTTCTTCTTCTTCTTCTTCTTCTTCTTCTTCTTCTTCTTCTTCTTCTTCAGAACAGTCAGACGTAAAAACAAAAGATCTTCTTCTTTTCACAATCTAGGATTAAACTCCCGCCTGTTCCGACTCACAACAGCGACAAAACTATTGAGTTATTGCCATCTCTTGCGTGGACTCACATCTCTCCTCCCTACCGGTCTGCATTGCGAAACATTGAGCGCGATCCTTTCCTCAGGCATTCTCTCTACGTGCTCCCTCCATCGATTTCTATATTCTGTAGTCTTCTCATTCAGGTTATAAACATCCAGTTCATTTTTATGTTGTCATATCTTAGTTAATCCCTACGATTTCAACCCTTTGTTCTCTGCAGGAATCATCTCTGCCACCTCTAATCTACTCTCTTGTGGTCTGATACTAATCCAAGACTCACTTCCATAGAGTAGGACCGGGGCAGTCATCACCTTGTAAAATTTTATCTGAGTTTGAATGGCCTTGAAAGCAGAAAAGGACAAAATTTCCAATGACAGAAAGGGCGGAAAACCCTAGAGAGACACCTTGAATAACAGATCCTGCAGGCTTGAAGCCAGTAAAGTAGCGGCCCAACTGTCAAACTCGACCTCCGCAACGTTCGCAAAGCGACCAGAGGATTTACTAATTTACTGACAAACTCACAAACAGCCTCGATTAAATTCTTATATGATAATATAATTACTAAAAATACTATCATGTGAATAATTGATGATTTCAACCATAAATTTTAAAGTTATTGTTGTTTAGGTCGTCAGCTGAAAAGTTGGATTGAATCTGTAGAGGTTTTACTAAGTAAATTGAGGCGGTTTACCATTGCCTTCCTAACTGAATGGAATAGTACGCTTATCAGCATACCGGGCCTTCTGAAAAGCACATATTTTCCATTCTAGAAATGACACCTTCTCTTCATTCACCACAGGGTCTGGCAAAATTTTTTAAAGTTAACACTTTTTATATTTCGTTTATTTCCGCTCTTTAATTTACAAAAATGAACAACACACAATAGTGACCTTCACAGTAGCACACCACCATTTAATACTACACAATAATATGTATAAATTTATTAAAAGAAAAACACCGAAATGTATTCCACAGAATTTCATTATAGAAATTTATTATAAATCTTTCAATAAATACATTATTTATTAATTACATATTATATAAATTAATATGCATGTGTTTAAATGCATATCAGTATTAAATAAATACAAATTAGTGCAATATTTTTATTGTATAATAAAATACTATAATGTAAAATTTTATTCAAAGTTAATTGTGATTAAAATAGAACTGAATTTTATTGTGTGATTATAGTGTAATGTATAATTACTGTAGTATTTCTTATCGTGTAATAAAACGCTAAGTAAATTGTGTGTATCTGTTATTTTGTAAATTATTATAGCTTAGTAAATGTATAATAAAAATAAATGAGAGAATATAAAGTAAAAGAATATAAATATTATATAAATGTAAAATAAAAAGAGTTTTGCACTTACATAATATTGAATATTTTAAATTTTATTCTCTTTCTATTATAATATAAAAGTTAGGAAAAAATTTATATCCTAAATTTTATTCAGTATTATGTAAGAATAAAATTGTTTTTATTTATTAGTTGTTTATTATACTTTATATATTTATTTATTTACTTTTTTATTATATTATTTTGTAAATATAAAAATGTAAAAAATTCTGATTGATTTTTTTTACGATATGTATATTCGCTATTGATGTATTTTATATACTTTACTTCATAATTAATCCTTTGCAGACTACTGACAGATAAATCCACCAAAAAATCTTTCCCACAGATTGTTTTGCGGATATATTCGTATACGGTTTTAATTGTTTATGGTAGTATAGCAGATATAATGATCGGCCTTGAAGGAATCTCATCTGCCACCTCTACTTTACTTAAATCTACGGTAAGCGTGATTATTAAAAGAACTAACAGATCGAGTGCAAATAATTTAACACTCCACCTACCTGTTATGGACATTTTGAATTTAATCATATTTCTTTTTTGTAGACTTGTTTTCTCTTTTTATTCTGTACATTTACAAATTAAATCAAAAAGATTTTGATTCAAATTTGTCTTGATTGGTAGCGCCTCTATTTAAATTTGCAATTGCAAGGGTTGAGTGCGCCGCAGTCATTTTTGTTTCGCTGACGGCAGTCGGTTGCTTGTACACGCCGTGTTCAGTTGGAACGACCGCTAGTATTATTTGCATTTCTTTATACGTGCACTTGGAAATCGGCGTACAACCATGGTTCCAGGATTTTAAAAATTGCCTCTTGGAAGAAGGCAGCAATCAGCGCAGTAGGTATTCCTATCCTTATATTCTTGCCTTTCCCCTTTTACCCCCCCCCCCCTTCCTATGTAATCACGCTACGAAAGAAGGTAAGAAGCAACATCTTTTCTTATCTCTTCATATCGCTTTTTCGGGTAGATCAAGTGAATAAAATTTCACAAGACGCTAAATTAACAAGCTGCGAATATAGTCCACAGTTCAGGAGGGTCCAGCAAGATCTTTCCTCAATTGGGTTTTTGTTTCCACTCGGGAACAAACGCGCTATCATTGACAATCATTAAAACTATGCAAAAATACTAAATATTCCAGGAAATTTGCACCCGCGGAAGTTAGATTGACAGCACTGGCAGTGTTTCCGACCTGCCAAAAGATCAGTGTTTCATATTAGTATTGCTCTTCTGATTGTTAATATTTACATGTGTTTATTCATCCAATTTAATCAAACTTCTTTTTTGTAGACTTGTTTTCTCCTTTTTATTTTGAAACACAACGTACAAATATTTTTTTAGTTCATTCTATTTATCAAATCCTAGTAAAGGTAGTTACTTTTATACGGATTTGAATACTATACAGTGGTTACCTGTGTACTTTCATGGTTGGGGTTCAATTAACCATACTCTCCTGAGAATGGTCGGCCTGGGTCTGTACAAGACTACACCTCATTTACATGTCATACACATCATCCTCATCTCATTGGGTCATGGGGTTGCTTAATGTTCCGAATTTAACAGATTGCAACGTACATACATTAGGGATAAAAAAAACAATTCTATTAACGGATATATCTGCATACGTCATGTCACTCAGGACTAAAGATGAATGTATCCGGATCCATTTTAATTGAGTAGAAGTGAAGAGAAAAATATGTGATGCGATTTATGTGGATTCTGAACTTTTAAAATCAGTTTTTTATCCAGGAAAGCACGTTTCTCTAAAAATATTTGCTCACCCCAACTCGTAATTAAATACGTCTGCGACCTGAAAGTCCATTCACGAAGGGTTAAATAATAAGTTTATGCAGAGACTAACGCATTAGAAAGAATTTGAACAGTCTACTTCTAACCTCAGCATCTCATTTGAATTCTGTTCTAGACATTGTAGTCTATATGACGATTTTACAAAAATTGTATTTTCCATTTTTCAAGTAGAATGCTACATATCAGTCGTCTAAGTAGACAGTAGTCTTACCTTAAACACTGTACGGAGACAATTTCACTTACCAGGAACTCTTACAAAGATTGCATTAATGAGAAACTGCACAATAAACTAGAATTTATAAAATTGTTAAATATTCAAAGACAATTTTAATAAAAACAATTCATATAAAATAATGTAAAAATCTAAGATATTGAATCGTTCAATACATCATTATTACAACCATAGTGAAGTACATCATTATTGCAAACCTTATGATCATTATTATAATCATTTGTTATGTTACTTGTTTCTATTATCTAATACAAACTGAAAATGTTGATGCGACCATAATAAACTAATATAATAATAAGTTGTAAATAATAAGTTACATTACACGTTATTAATACACTTTTATTATTATTGTGGCTCTCTAAATGTACATTTTTGAACAATACTGCTATTTTATCTCGTGTTTAACATGCTTAATTATTCATTAAAGTGAAATAAAATTATAATAATTTCATAAAATTTGTAAGTCTACAAAAAATTCGTGTTTTAAGAAAACAAACATTTTAAGCCAGGAAAACTAAATAAAATAATACTGTACTGAAAATTATCTACAATTATGACAGTAACTTTATTTGAAAATTTTGAGATACAAAATCGTTATCATCATCTTATAAGAAATTATCTTAAGATATATGAAGGTAGGGTGGAAATAATTGCATTAGTATCTAATTTCACATGCGAATTAATGGGAAAACATTTTAC
This sequence comes from Catonia carolina, assembly GCA_035578175.1. Taxonomy (NCBI): domain Eukaryota; kingdom Metazoa; phylum Arthropoda; class Insecta; order Hemiptera; family Achilidae; genus Catonia; species Catonia carolina. Next base: position 423,770,196 of record JAQMRL010000001.1, read on the forward strand.
ACCGTGAATCTAATTGAATCCGTTTTCTCCTTTAGTTATATTTAAGCCTATGGGAGACGGGTGGTTTAAATTACCATGTTTATACACGGTGCTTGCAAATTAATTATACGAATATCACTTATATTTTATTAAAAGACAAGTAAAAATACTATAATATTTATTGTAATATCCTATATTATAACAGTTTCACTCAATCTATTAGTTCTCAAATTATCCTCTAAATACCGTACGAATCTTAAAATTTACATACTTATCATAAATTATGTATGGTAACAAGGAGGGTGAGTGTTAAATTATTTGTACTCGATCTGCTAGTTTTAGAGCTATAAAAAATAGTTCTGTTTCTTATCACATGATCAGCAAATTATACCACTGAACCATGTAAGAACAGAAGAGGCAGAGTTGTAAACGACACAAGTCAGTTATTTTCTCTGAGAGTAATGAATTTCATCATTATACAGCCAGACCCTGAGGTGAATGAAGTTAAGGTGTAATTTGTAGGGTGGAAAGTACTATCTGTCTATATCTTGACGACCTCCGGCAGAGAGGAGTAATATGCTGATTGTAAAGCCATTTCAAAAAACATTTCTAAAATTTAAGTAACTAAAACTTGTCGGGAATGACGTATTTTTATAAAACTAAGTATTCGCATGGTTTGTTCTATAAGATTATTTTGAAAAACACGCTTAATTAGATAATGAGTAATGTAGTAAACCTTTTGTTTTAAAAGAAAAAACTGTCCTCGTTACTAAAAAAGTAATGATTTTCTGTTAAATTTTATTGCATTATCGTTTTCAATAATTATTACAGAACAAGTCTGCCAAATATTATATTAATCTGTGAAATAGTTGTTGAACAATAACTAAGTATTTGACAAACATACGGTTTTTTCTTCAAAAACAAAACATTATCTCATTAAGCGTGTGCTTTTCGAAATTATTTTATATAAAAAAAAACATGCGAAATACTATGTTTTATAAAAACACTTCATTTCCGACAAGTTTCAGTTACTTGAAAAAACAACATGTATGTTTTCTGAAATGGTTTCACAATCCGCTTATTGCTCCCCTCTGCCGGAAGCCATCAAAGTTATAGCCAGACAGTAGATGCTTTTCAAAGAGCCTGGCATGCTGATAAGCATTTTTTCCACTCAGTGAGGAAGGCACGGCAAACTACCTCATTCCTCGTTTTACTTAGTAAAGCCTTTAAAGGTTCAAACAGCATTTCAGCTGAAGACCTAAACAACATAATTATGCGAAACACTTACACGGAATTATATTTTTTTCATAGTTTCATGGATTATGAACGTCCATTTTTATTTGGAGGACATTTGGGACCAATTTTCAAAAAGGACCACCTCAAATACTTCCGGTTCGCTCATGAAACATGAAACGTATTGTTCACAAAAAAAATCTAAAAATATTTAGTATCTATTTAACTCAATGTTTACGAATCAAATTTATTTTTTATATGCTCGTACGCTGTCTAGTGGAAGCATCCTGAACTAACAGAATCACATCGCTTTCTAACATGAAAATATTTTACACCAAAATATTATTTATTCTATTTTACAGGTTTCAAAGGTCGTAATGTTAGATTATAATTTTTTACGATAGATTTCTAAAAATTGTTATAAATTCTTTTATTCTTACATAACAATGTACAGTAGTTTCAAATATAGGCCTACAATTATTTATGTGTGTATGTATGAGATATTTAATAAAATTTAAATCTTATTTATGGCAGAGAATATTATTTTTCATACATCGAATTGTAATTTTGTAATTTTTGGGTTCTTTTGTTATATTAAAATGAAACGTTTAAAATTTAAAAATTGTATCTGCTCGTTGTTTTAAACTGGAATTTTTCGTATAGCGTGAATTTGAACAGTTTTTATACCACTATATAAAAGTATACTGTGGACAATTTGAACTGGTACAACTCTTGCCCTACATACAGTTCACACAGTTGTTGTGTACACACAGTTCTGCATAGAGTATATCCATAACGTATTCTTTCAACAAGGTCTACAAATTTTAATGTACGCAAATATTTACAACCTTATTTCATTATACAAACATACAAATAATTATTTCATTTTAAAATGTGTATATAATTTGTCCCAGTAAAAATTTAAACTATAAATTACAAGAACTAAACTGCAAAAACTCACTAAACTATACTCTACAGACGCAAGCAACAAACTAAACAAATTTGTCTGAATATATAATGAACGGAAAATCATATATGAAAACAAATTAGTCACATCATTATGTCTGATAGATAATTAATAACAACAGTGTAAACAAAGCGTAATGACCATGCGCGAGTCGCACATTACGGTAGCGATTGTATACTTTTGTGACTGTACCGTTGTTGCATGGCGAGGGGCGAAGAGTGGAGTAGATGAACACCGAAGCTGCTTGTGCCAATTCAAATTGTCCAAGGTATATGATAGTGCAACTTCCACATTCACAGTGAGGAAAATATTTAGGAATTTCCTTCCCCTCTAACCGGCTACTTGGATCGCTATAGATGAAGAATAGATTTACGTTTATGTGTGTAGTGATTCACAAGAATGCCTTTTGCGTATGGATGGGAAGAACATAAGAAAGGAAAAAGAAATCTGACAGTTCTGCCACCTCAACAGTGAGACACTATATTTTACTACCGTGCAATTATACTTCTTTGTAACTGACATTGTTTCCACTTAAACCGCATATCAACTTACAAAGTTTTCAACTAAAATTTAGCCTTTCTTTCAAAACCGGTAATAACGTTTCACATGTTAGTATCACTTTCTTATTGATCCGTTTCCTTTTTTACCCGGTGTCAAAATACTGTTGATGAAGAATTATCTTCACGGTCTTTAACTTCCTTCCTTATATTTCGATTTGTAAAAAAATAAATATAACAATAGTTAGCCGGTCACTCACGGCTTTTGTTAAGAGGCACGGAGAGGTATTTTTGTTTAGCTTTAACTTCACAGCATATTATTAAATGGCATATTAGATTTCGTTCAGCACTGTGAACACTTTGACCGCGTTTTCGAGAAACCGACATTTCTGTTTACGGTAACAAACAGTTAATTCGTACAGTTAACCTAAAGATTCCGCGAAATACTGTATGTTCTCTAAGTATAGTTTACGTTGTTGTGGTGGCCAACTGATGCCAATGCAGTCGCGCATGCGCACTGATGCTTTCCCCCTTTCCCCCTCTTTAAAATCAAAGGCAAACTCGTGACTCGAAAAAACTATATGAGACGAGTAAGAATGAGTTAATAAAAAATAAAAAAATAATTTTAATAATAATAATTTTAATACTTATTGAATTAATAAAACAATAGAGAATAAGAGGATAATTTCAATAATAATATTAATTTATAAATATTTATAAATTACTCGTAATATTTTATTAATTTGAACTTAATTAATTACTTTTATTTAATTTTATATTTGTTTTATTAATATTTTATAAATATTTATAAATGTTATTATTATGAGTGGATGAAAGAAGAATTAATTAATATGGGAACATCTTACTAGAAGAAGGGATAGGCTTGTGAGGAATATCTTAAGACATCCAGGTATTGCTCTATCAATAATGGAGGGTAACATTGAGGGAGTGAATTGTATGGGTAGAAAAAGGTTAGCTATTCAAAGAAAATTATAAAATATGTTGAGTGTTGTAGGTTTGTAGATGAAACGACTTGTCCAAGATAAAATAGTTAAGAGAACTGCATCAAACCAGTCGAGAGACTGACGACAAATATGATCATGTTTTAATAAATATAATTTTCTTTTTATAAAATTTTAATTTACATACAAATTTTTACTTCATTTTACTAAATTTCTTAATAATATACTCATACTGATAACTTAATACTTTTACATCATAAGAATCATTTTGTAATTTTTTTCTTGGAAATTGTTTCTTTTTACATTATCAAAAAATTATTTGTTTGGTTTGAAAATTTTGTTTCATTCTCATCAGTACATAAAAATTTATACAAAAACTAATAATTTCTAATTTGTGGTCATCACACGGAAATGTAATTCATTCATTAGCTAATACATCATCAATTACATTATTTTACACGTAAGTTATGTTGTAAAAATATTGGATTTTATGCGTTTTTGAAAATGTGTTTCAGTTCTTTTAAATAAGTCAAAAAGATATAAATTCAGATGTATCAAACCCCCGTTTGTTTTAATCAAAAGAAACTGGGCTTATGTATTCTTACTCGTCTTATACGTAACGTAAATGTATTCTTCTCCATCCGCAGCGATTCAAGCGGCCAGAAGAGAGAAGATCCTAGATTTTTTTCTTACTGTATGTATGTATCGTATAAGGGAGGATGGGAGTTACACTACCAAACTTTCTTAGACCGTGGATTTATTCATGTACTATCATCAAGTCGCATACCCTATCCAGTGTTACTTAACAACTACAAAACATTTTTCTACTAGTTGACTTACCGGACTGATCCAGAGAAAAAAATTGATTGGAATAATTTTAAGTCAAGGTTCAATAAAAATTACTTGCAATTAAGTTTGTATACTCCTTTTTTCTTTTTTTTTTTTGTTAAGGTCCGACTGTTTTGAAATTACTGCTAATGCAGACGGTGAAGGATGAAATGGTTTTCTGTAACGTATGAAAATATGCCGTGCCTGAATGGGATTCGAACCCAAGACCGCCTGATGAAAGGCGAGCACGTTACCAACTACGCCAATGCGGCTGGTGTAGTATACTCGACCGCCTTCATGAGGTAGAGGTTAGTTAGGGAACAGGCCAAAAAAGTTGATGCTGGCTTTAAAACACTTTATAACTTACTGTTTTTTGAATCGTAGCTAATAATAAACCTGTTAATGCGACAGTAAACAAACTAAAAATACTACCTAGACAAATTTTATTCGAGTATTGAGAGAAATTAAAAACTTTTAAGTAAGGTGTTTTAAAGTAACATTGACACCTTGGTTATTACTAGAATTTACTGTGGTTATGAAACTGCAACAATGGGTTTTAACTTGTAATATTTCCAGACTTAGCTGGAAATGTTACCCTGGACATTTCACTTTGTAGGTTAGCTCGCTAACCACTTCACCACAAAGGTAGCCGGTCTGAGTACATACTGATAATTATGTTTTGTAAAAGAAAAAATTGTTTATTTTTCATATGACTTTTTTTAATGCATAATCTGTTATATATCAATAAATGCAACTTATCGATTAGATTTAACTCATGAAAAAATTACAACCCACTGGTGTAATTAACAAGTTATAACATTAAAACATATTATACTCTTCTTAATTATTATTAGAAACAAAATTAGATAAATAATGTTTTGTTTCTAAAAATTAAAAAAATGTTAAATTTGTTTTAGATTTTTATACAAGGCCACTTTGAAGCCTATATAGACTTATGGAATGCTTTGGAGAACAGCCAGTAATTCTAACTTAAACATAATTCAAAGATACCGATCTAAAATTCTCTGAAGGCTTACACAATCACTATTTTACATCTCAAAAAAAAATGTTACCCACAGATTTCAACTTACCAACAGTAAAACACAAAATAATTAAATTGTCCTCGATATATCACGATCGAAAATTTAATTGTAGAAGAATTAAAATTATGTTTATGTAATATTTACACAAAACCTTCTTCTTTAGGTGGTCTCTCCATTCCGAATGTTAGTGACCGTCATAGCAATTCTCACTTTGTTCGATGCACTGCAAAATAGCTCCTCTGAACTTTCTCCAAATCAATTTCTCAGATTTCAAAGCAACAACACCCTTCTTCTGCTAGTAAATTAAACAATAAAGAAATTGAATTGAATTGAAATAAATTGTATAATAAATTAAATGAATTGTAAAATTAAAATGTCCTCTCTACCGATAATAGAAGAGCATGAAACTTCAATTTCTTATTTGAGAACAAGTTATCACGTACTAAAAACATTTGTACAAGTATTTTGACCAGGAACACGATTATATGAGATGGTGGTGAACTTGTCATCAAAAACCTATCGTAAGAAAGAAAAAAAATTATTTGATAGAATTTAAAATATATTTTTTTAAATAATCAGGCAGCTAAAAGCTTTGTTTAGCCAGCGAACGTTGTGCCCTGATATATATTTATTGCAAAACTTAATTTCTTGTCAAATATTATTTATTTAATTTTAGTGCGTTTTAATATCCACTTCTTCAGTTTTCTGGTCTTGATTACAGTAATTCCTAACCAAGAACAAGACAAGACAATCTTATTATTAATGATAACAGAAATTTTGAACATATAATTTCATTCAATTCCTAAAATTTTTAAAAAAATTGGGATTTACTTTAATCGTAAAATAATATAAATTTCATTACACTATAATATTGTAATAAATATGTTGATTATGTTCAGAAACGCTTTTTTGTACAATTTAAACGCAGGACTGATTTTGTATTACTTTGAAATTTTTTTTTAATTTAAAAATATTACATAACATAAAATTAGAGATGGTAGCTTAAGATGGTCATAACTTTCTTAATATACAACTATTTATTTTTACCTATAGATCTTACATTTTTTAAATTGTTATATTTCGATAAAATTTAATTTAAATTTTTTCATTGAAAACGTTACATTTTCCTCTTAAAATATAATATACAAGGCGTAAATTTCTTTCATTAGGTTCAGTGCAGTTGTCATTTGCAAGGTCGCTTTGAAAATACATTGTCTTTGATTGTAGTCTGTATAAAGATAAAGTTCATTGTGTATTTCAGCGGCATTCATTTATTTGACAGTCTTATTTGTTTTCTAATTATCTTTTAATTGAAAACAGTTAGGCCTTTTGGTGCGTAAATCAATTGACGTCTGGGACACATGGTTTTCTTTACTCCATGGCCTTTGTAATTCATTTACCTCTTTTACAACATGTAGGCCTAATTGTCGTTGGAAGTAGCCTACTATTGCGGGCAGAATCTGCGCCGAGTTGACCAATGTGTCCATATCAACATTAACGTACTAGACAGTTACCTACATCCGTTACGAAAATTATTATTATTTAATACATTGTTTATATAGCGCATATGACATTCACTAACCGAAATGATTATTAATTTTCCGCGTATGAAAACAATAGTAGACGAAGAAATTAAAAATGAAATAGGGAAAATGAAGAGAGCGTAATTGTCAAAAATATTTTTAATATTTTTCATAAACAAATTAAAATATTTTTTAATAACAAATGATACGTTAAACTATACACTAAAATACTACAACACAGTTAAAAATTTTAAGTATTACGTAGGCCTAAATGCAGATTACATAGCCTACTCCATCAAAAGCAGAGTTTGAAAAATATTAAAACGAAATGAAAGAGAGACAAGTCTTAAGGGTAATACACAATTCAAAGAAAAAAGGAAACACAAAATTTAGGTTAACAAGCAATAATTTTGTTATAACAGGCAGGTGGAGTGTTAAATTATTTGTTAAATTATTTTCGATCTTTTAGTTCCAGATCTACAAAAATAGTTCCGTTTCTTATCACAATGGTCAGCCAATTATATGACTAAAGCAGTAAAAAACAGAAGAGGTAGATATAAAAAAGACACTAGCCACAGTTATATCCTCTGAGAGTAATAAATTTCATTAGACAAATTAAATGGAAAAATTTAAACAAGAAATACATTTATTATATCAGGCGAAAATAAACCTAAAAAAACATTGAATTGTTTACTTTTATGTTATTAGCAAACATAAATCCATGTAAAGGCCGCAAATAAAATAACTCTATAAAAAAATTAGTACCATAAATAATTGTACGCCCTACATAAAGCAAGCGGAGAACACGCTGCACGAGTAATCAGGCCGACGGGAGAGATACCACATAATTGCTCAGCATTGAATGTGTTAATTTGTGATCGTGTTTTTCAAACTATGAAAAACAGCTCAAATAATAAATTATTGAGGATGAAGCCGCTGTTTTGTTTTCTTTAAAAATATTTTAATTCTTTTCACGTATTTGTTATTCTTACACGAATATTGACTCGGTATTATCTTCCAACCTGTGAGAATTGACAATAGCTAAATCGTGTTCATGGCTTATACAAGAGCGTACAATCTGTAACATTTCGGTTAATCACTTTTTAGCCTAAGGTGGTAAGAGGAATTAGGTAAAGCCTAAGCCACAGCGAGGAATTTCAGTAAAATCAGGTATCCCACTGTTACTTCCCATACAAAGATCCCTCTATATAAACCATCGATTTTACCATTTAGAGTAAGAGAAGTTTATAAATACAGTTAAATCTCTCTATAGCGGAATTGAAGGGACCATGAGGTTCCCCGTTACAAAGAGAGTTCCGTTAAAGAGAGAGCGAGTAATTAATAGTAGGAGGGAAGTTGAGTACTAATTTTTCTGTACTAAAAACTCATATACATAATGTGAATGGTGCATGCAATAAGTTTACTTTGAAAAATTACTGAATAGATTACTTTATGACGAATGTTTAATACAGTATTCTGCACCATCAAATACAAATTTAAATGTCAACAAATTACCAGAAGTAAACTCAACAAAGATTAGTTTTAAAATTTAATGTACCTTAAGATAATAACATACCTTCAAAAACTGTTTTTCTCAATTTTCGTCGAGCAGATTACTTTGAAAAAATGATATTTTATGTAAGAAACATCTCTTTTACATCAATAAATAATAAATTAATAAATACGAAAGCAATTTCAGGGAAAAATAAATATTTTGGTATGAAACTTTTGACTTTTCAAACTTTATTTTGAACTTTGAAACTTTAATATCTCTCGTTCCATAATTAAAATATATTACTGTACTTTGTTTCACTTAAAACTCTACATTAAGAAGAAATAATAAATATATATAGGATACAACATTATACAAAGTAAAAAGATACTGTAAACTCCTTATTATACTTTTAATATCTTTACTATTGTTAAAATAACAACTTTTGATCTATTCAAACAATTTTTTTTAAATTATATTAAAATTGCTCATAAATTTTCTTTTCAATGAATTCACAAAAGGTAATACAGTGTTTTAAACATCTTAAAAAATCTGGTGTGAAACACTCACACAACTTTCTCTTGCCAATGCAAATAATTACCTCACCACACCACCACCATCACCACCAACACCCCATCCACTAACATTAGTAATAAAACATTAGAAATAAACAAAAAACTACTTTCAAAAACATAACTTTATTTTAATTATGAGTGAATGATGCTAAATGAAAGAAAACCTCAGTTTGGTTTAATAATACGGAAAATCACTCTTTCACGCTTAACTAGACTCTGTAGATAAAAAATGCTCTAAATAAAAGTTGTAGATTTTTTAATTCCCTATAAATTTGATTATAAACACTTTTATCGTAAAATGCATACTAAGGCCAAAATCTTAGTATGTTCGGACAATTGTCTGTGTCGTGTTATAATTTCAAATTTTTCGGTGAAATAGTTATCGAGTTACACGCCTCTAAACGAATGAAAATTTGTTGCGATAGCTAAAATACCGGGTCTTTGTGTCTTCCAACCTCGTATGGCAATTTGTAAACAACATTAAAAATATAGGATTATTATGGGTCAACGCAGAATAAAATGAGGTAAATTTTGTTGTTAAATATGTTGAAATCAGATTCATAGTTTTGGAGATGCAAGAATTTAAATTCGGGTGTTTATGATTATGAAACCGATAGTAGGTTATGTTTTTTGAGGTTAGTAGTTTAATTTATTTATAATGTTTTATTAATAATGTTAGGTTATATTGGTCATTATTTTCATTGGCTAGAGAAAGTTGTGTGTTTCACTCCTGATTTTATTTATTGAACGTAGCTAAGACACTCTTGATCATGTCACCTTTCAAACAAAAAAAAACTAATTCAAAAAACCCCTTTTTATATCTGAGGTTAAATATGTATCTAAATATATTTATAATTCCTATGTTTTAATATATCATCTAATTTATAATAGCTAATGTTTTTGGTGTTAGAATCTTGCCAGAAGGTAACATCATTCCCCTCCTGGAATAAGACCACTGGATCGAATTGTCAACCCTAGTACCATATTTCCATCCCTCTTCTCTCATGACCTCGCACTCTTCTCTCCAATGCCATGTCCAACTCCATATTTGAATCCTCTTCTTACTTCTTACTTGTTGATTAGTTCTTCTGTTTAATTTTAATTGGAGATATTATACAGATTTTAATAATTTCTATCTTCTTGTTATTTCAATCTTCAGTTTAATTTTGTCCTCCTGGAAATTTTAGAGCTAAATAGATGCTTACAATGTTTGTCGTCTATCTTCTTGCACTAAATCTTCTTGGCATTGGATGGCAGGTTGATGGTTGATGGCCGGATGAAAATCTATTGCTGGACTAGGTTTAACCAATCCAATCCCTATACATAAAGATAACCCTTCAAACTACTTCTATATGTACAGTGTTAATCCCAAACCAGGCTAAGAGAATGATGTCATCCTTGTAACAAGATTATATTATTTAAGAATTAAATATCCGAAAATTTGTTTAATAAATTTTAAAATTTCATAAATTTACAAAAGATTGTGATAAAATTTAACGTTCGTGTTCATCTATCGATATACAAAATTTAAATGAAATATTTTTTGTTACCTTAGAAACCACTTATTTTAAAACTCTATTGTTATTTAAATTTAATTAGAAGTTACACTTTTAAAGAATTGGCGTGTATTATTAGATAAAGAATGGAAAAACTAAAAAAAAAACCTCGGATTTTAATTCTTACATATAATCTTGTTACGAGGATAACATCATTCTCTAGCCTGGTTTGGGGTTAACACTGTACATATAGAAGTAGTTTGAAGGGTTATCTTTATGTATAGGGATTGAATTGGTTAAACCTAGTCCAGCAATAGATTTTCATCCGGCCATCAACCATCAACCTGCCATCCAATGCCAAGAAGATTTAGTACAAGAAGATAAACGACAAACATTGTAAGCATCTATTTAGCTCTAAAATTTCCAGGAGGACAAAATTAAACTGAAGACTGAAATAACAAGAAGATAGAAATTATTAAAATCTGTATAATATCTCCAATTAAAATTAAACAGAAGAACTAATCAACACGTAAGAAGTAAGAAGAGGATTCAAATATGGAGTTGGACATGGCATTGGAGAGAAGAGTGCGAGGTCATGAGAGAAGAGGGATGGAAATATGGTACTAGGGTTGACAATCGATCCAGTGGTCTTATTCCAGGAGGGGAATGATGTTACCTTCTGGCAAGATTCTAACACCAAAAACAATAGATATTATAAATTAGATGATATATTAAAACATAGGAAATATAAAAATATTTAAATACATATATAACCACAGACATAAAAATCTGGTGTGAAACACTCACACAACTTTCTCTTGCCAATGCAAATAAATAACAATAAACCCTAACATTATTAATGAAACATTAGAAATAAACAAAAAATTAATTTTAATAACATAACCTAATTTTAATCATGAGTGAAAGACGCAAAATGCAAATCAACCTCAGTTTAGCTTAAAAATACGGAAAATCACTCATTCACTCTAAACTAAGCTCTGTAGAGAAAAATGCTATTAAATGAAAGTTGTAGATCTTTAATTTTCCTATATATACACTTTTGTTGTAAAATGCATTCTAAGGCCGAAATCTTCAATAAATCGATTTTTCAGACGTTTTCGTGAGAAAAAACAGAAAATCGCTAATTACCGCTAAACTAAGCGTTATACCAAAAAATGTTTAAAATAAAAGTTGTAGCATTTTAAATTCTTTACATTTTTTATTATGTAAATTTTTGCGCTATAATACATATTAAAGCCGTAATCTTAAAAAAACACCTCTTTTACGTAAAAACAGCCTCACCAAGAATTTCAGCAAACATGACGCCTACCCTATCTTGTAGAGAATAAAAAATTGAGTAAATGAGACGATTTTTAAAAAACTTGTAGGACCAGTTTTTGAGGAAATCGTAAACAAGTCAAAAATTATACGAATAAACTTCTACTTCCGGTTGACCGATTTTGATGAAAATGTTCGTGTCGGGTTCGGTAGCGGTATGTAACTTAAGTTTCAAGTTTCAAGTTTGTACGATGTTCCGTTCTTGAGATGTTTTGTGTACACACACACACACACACACACACACACACACACACACACACACACACACACACACACACACACACACAGGAATAATTTCAGAGAAATATTTTGTTACAAATTTATTTGAACATGAAGGGAATACTGCAAAAAGAATTGCAGGAAAAAAATCGAAACGCGCTCTCAAAACAACTGTTTCATCTAACGTCCTTACCGACGAAAAATTCTGAAAAAATTACAGGTGATTCATATAATACGTACGCGCCTTTTGAATATAATTACAAGAAAATTGCTTCATAATTCTTTGCGTTTAGGCGAGCGAAATTTTCAACCGTGAAAATTTTTGTGTTTATAGTTTTACTAAACGGGCTTAAATTTCAGTTTAGCAAAAAAAATGTATTAAAACTGGTTTTGTAGACAAGAATTTACTGGAATAAATGTTATTTTTTTATTTAAATTTCCGTTAATATTTGACGAAGTTACAAAATGTTCAACATGAGTCCATTTTCACATCACAGGGAAGCATGAAGGAATGGTATTTTACATTCTTTACGGTGATTTCCAGAGCCACTATTATAGATAGGTTACAGCTGTAAGCAAAGCAATGTAGAAAATTCTTTTTCCTACAACCACATGTTTTGAAAAATTCTGTAGGTGCGGTTAGAGGGAAGCCGTTACACGTCCTTTGCAACCCGGCAAAGTGTCGAATTTTTAGCCTCTGTGATGGTAAACCCCCTACTGAAAAGTAAAATGGACTCGTCTTTCCTTTTCAAGGGCAAAAACCGTAACAGAATCGTCATAGCTTCAACAAAAACTAAATAACATGCATGTACGTTGACTTACACACGAGCTACACGAATTTCCATTCAAAACAAACAATTCCCAAACCATCAATGCTACCTACACACTATAGAAGGAATAAAAATTTTCTCTGTTATGATATTCTATTTCTGAAAACACTATCAGATGCGTTAAAGAATTCCCTACAAAAAAGTGCAAAATTTACCGGTCTCCAATTTATACTGACCTTGCAGAAGCACGTTTTATCGCCCCAAACCACAATCCATTCGGCATCATGTAAAATTAGATTACCAGTGTGAACAGGGTTAAGAAGAAATAACAAATATATATAGGATACAATATTATACAAAGTAAAAAGATACTGTAAACTTCTTATTATACCTTTAACAACTTTACTATTTTTTAAATAACTTTTGATCTATTCAACTAATTTTTAAGAAATCATAATTTAAATTGCTCTGAAATTTTCTTTTCGATGAATTCACAAAAGGTAATACAGTGTTTTAAACATCCTAAAAAATATTTTATTTCTTCCTTGATTAGAATGTTAACTAATTTTAGAGAAATATTTTGTTATAAATTTATTTGAGCATAAAGGGAATACTGCAACCCATATATGATGCTCTATAATGAGATTTTCCCTTCAATTTGACTCCAATTTCGTGTAAATTGATAAAAGTTCATCCAATTTACAATTTTCTGAAACGTGAATGATATTTTATAACCCCTACCTTGATTTTAAGGGATGTTTTTATACTACCTTCTTAAATTTAAACAAAGACAAAATATATTATCCTGATAATTTCATTTAACTTGAAACGACGGACCGTACAAAATTTTGTAATAAAAGTAAAAATGGACCACCCTAATAGACTCATTTTGGTATTGATTTTCACCCATTTATGTTAAAGGTTTTTATCATCATAATATCTACATAATAACGTTACAGCTAAATTTTACCAATTGTCATAAAAATCTTATGAACCGGACAGGATGTACCATATGTCTACAGCACTTACTATTGGTTTTATGGTAATTTTATGGTCGTTTATACCTTGCATGCCAGTGCCATCGATGTTATGTAACACAACGATCATTGTGATTATTATAAACATTTTTGGTGATATTGAAAAAAGGTTTGTAAGATTATTCCAAAGTGAAACAAAAAATTATTTCAATTTACAGAATATTGTATTCTATTAAATTGAACTGCTTACATTACATTTTTATGTCTCTTAGAAGCTGTTGTTTTTACCCGGCCCAAAGATATTTTTCGATGAGAGTATAACAAAACCATGTTGTTTTCCCTTCTAAGGTATTTTATCCGTATATGTCATTCCACATCTTTATCTCTTTCTCTATTGTTATCTCTCTTATCTCCTTTCTTTTTCTACACAAAGTAAACGTTAATTGTTCCTAACTCTATATACAGGGTCATCATAAAATAATAATGGTCTTGCAGTAATTCAGACCAAGACAGTAGGGAAATTTTGAGATGTTTTATTGGTAAATCTGATTACCTTCAACCCAAAAGTTTGTATAACAGCAGTTGTAACCTTAACTTAAGGTTTTGTATAGTTCCTTTGGTCTGTTAAAAATATGTTCACTGTTAAAAAAAAGGCAAAGTGTGTTTTGATGTTGGCTCATTCTTGTTGAAATCTGTAATTTCAGTTCAAGGTGCATTTCGAATTGATAACGAAAAAGATTCACCATAATAATATATGATGTTGGTTCAAACAATTTGAAGAAACTGAATCAAACAGAAATCAACTGGCAGAAAAATTTCCACATTGATAGATAGGCCGACAAGGACCTTGGCCTCCAAGGAGTCCAGAACTGACAATTTGTAATTTTTTTTTGTGTGGAGTACATTAAAAACATTGTTTGTTCATAATATATTCGGACATAAATCACTTAAATGAAAGAATTAATGAATCATTGACTACCGTAACAGAAAATATGTTAACCAATATTCAGTCAACAATTGAGTATCGACTGGAAATTTGCCAAGCGATTAATGAAGCAGATATTGAAATTCATTAATTATCTAAGAAAACTGTTTGGGACGACAAATTCGATAAATAAACAACATCAACTCTAAGCATTTCTGTTTCCATTTAATCTATGTTCAAAACCCGCATTCTTTTATGATAACCCTGTATTATAGTTATTATATTATTTTCTCGTCTAGCTTTGTTTTCAACAAACTTTTTATTAACACTGAAACTTTTCAAATCTAAGCTCTTCACTATATCAAATTCAATAGAAATACTGGCAAGTGATTGGATGAAAGTCACTCTTGAATCATAGACAAAAAATTTAAGTAACTTTTAATCAGGTTTAGTCAAGTGAAACTACTTTTAGGATTTGTATCTGATGTATAAAAAGTAATCTGTAAAGTTCTAAGGGATAATCCATACACCAGAAAAACAGTTCATCATTTGATCTATCATTTATCATCATGAACGAAATGATTTTCATTTAAATGGGTTGCGTTAACAGACAGGTGGAGTGTTAAATTATTTCCACTCGATCTATTTTCTCGATATTTCCACTTTCAGGGCTACTAAAAATAGTTCTGTTTTTATTACATGGTTAGCCAATTATATGACTGAATCATTTAACAACAGAAGAGATAGAGATGTAAAAGACACTAGTCACAGTTATCTACTCTGAGAGTAAAGAATTTCATTATAAACCCAGACCCTACGGGGAATGAAGTGAAGGTGTCATTTACAGAGTGGAAATCAGGTACTTTTCAAAGGGTCTGGTATGCTGATAAGCATACTTTTCCACTCAATGGAGAAGGCAATTTAAACCACCTCACTCTTTGTTTTATTTAGTAATTCCTCTAGAGATTTAATTCAGCCTTTTGGCTGATCACCTAAACAACAGTACGACACGGGTTGGGATATTTGAAAACGGATTGTTTACGTAAATGTGTTTTCCTGTATAGACAATTGTTATTAATGGCTCAGAATCCATCCGAATTTCGTCATATATTTATGATTAATTACGTACCGATCATATATGTACCGATTTCTTCGTAGAACCTCTCCTTTGCCAATTTCTTCAAAATTACGGCTGTAAAAATCTTTATTAATACCAGTTTGGACTTACGGAGTCCAGTTATTTGGCTCAGCAAAATCCAGTAATCTTAATCATCTACAGACGTTCCAATCAAAATTTCTTCGTATAATATCTAAAGTTCCGTAGTACGTAAGTAACGACACTTTACACTCCGATTTCGGGATTCCTACAGTTAAAGAAATAGCACAGTCCTATTATAAAAAATTCTTTTCGAAATTACTAATAAATCCGAATCCTCTAATTTAAGAACTTCATCGCTTTTACCTTCCTGGGAATCCAGCCCGGCGCCTAAAAAGAAGATAGAATAGAGATCTTATCTGAGTTCTAACTAAAATAATAATAATATAATAAAAATAATAACAATTAAACGAACTAATTATCATATTTTAATACTTACTCAAACACCCAGAAAAATACCAATAGGTATCAATCTTTGTTTTTATGTTTCCTTTCATGTACGTACAACACATTTTCTAGTAGTCATATATTTGTGTACTGTTGAAAATTTCAAATGAAAGATAAAAAATATATAGACTATAATATTTATCTCTTCACTTTTACTCGTTATTATTGGATGCGGATATATTCGTATTTAGTCCTGAGTGACGTAACATTTACGGATATATCGGTAAATAGAACTAAAAAAATTATTTGTACGTTGAATTGTTCAACAAAAAGAGAAAAAATATGCAATAACAAAGATTGTTAAAGTAAGTATTATGATTAAATTGGACAAACTTAACACACTAAAGTGTAATCGAACATACAATAATTGTAGGAAGCACGCTGGTATGGAACACCAGGCCAGGAAACGCTGGCGGGCAGTGCTACATAGCTTCTACAAATGCAAATTTCCTGGAATATTTAGATATTTTCACATAATTTTGATGACTATTAAAACTCATTTTAGTGGAAATATGTTTTGATTTAATTTTTAAATGGAAAATCATAAAAATACATTTTATTTGACACATTAAATTTATATTATCCACAAGAAGGTAATAGGTGTGAATGTTTTCCAATCAGAAGATGGCAATCTCTCTCTCTCTCTCTCTCTCTCTCTCTCTCTCTCTCTCTCTCTCGCCTTCTTTCCCTTCGTTTCCCCCGCAACCACTTTATATTGAAGGCATTAAGTGGATTATCTAGATTGCCAATGATGAAACCTCCTGGCTACGATATGATCTCTAGGGAAGTACTTAAACTTTGTCTGTTCGATTTTTCATCTGCGCTGATTTTTTCTACCCCCAATCTTTAATAATGTTTTCTTTAAATCCAAAATTCCTAAAGCTACTTTTCTGAAATTTTTAAATATTCCGAACAACAATATTGTAATCGAAAAGACCTTTACGAAATTTAATACAAATTTTTTAAAGGATATTTACGTTTTGTTTTTTTATTTATTTATTTAACGTCGCATCAACTACAAAGATCATTAGCGACGACGTTGGGGTGTAACTATTGTACAATAGAGGATGAAATGATTTTTTGTAACGTATGAAAATATGCCTTGCCTGAGAGGAATTCGAACCCACGACCGCATGATGAGAGGCAAGCACGTTACCAACTACGCCAATGCGGCCGACCTACCGGTTAGTTTTTGATTTTGTAGTTTCTATATTAGTAAACTATTACTATACACTTCAAAAAATATTTTCCAGAAAACGGTATGCGGAGCACAAAGTTTATTTTATTTCATTTCTTTGCGAAAAAGAAGAAAAATTATTTTATTAATTGAATTAGTAGGTCTATCGGTTTTTACTTTCTCTTACCTTATATAAATGCACAGTGAAGGAATGTATTGTTTTATATCAATTTTTTGAAAACGAGTTTTCAGCGGAAATACATTTTTTCAGACCGTCTGCACCCAAAAACATGTTTTTAGCGATTGGTCACTGTGCGTGTAGGCCTGTCTGTGTATCTGTGTGTGAACAAACTATTTCAAAAACGGAATAGCGTACGTAAATACTTGAAACTTAGAACTTAAATTACGTACCACAAAGGGGTATCACTTTAATCCAAAAACAGTAGTTTATTCGTGCGATTTTTCACTTTATTGCAATTTTTAAAAAAACGGCTCCATCAATATTTTTTTAAAAAATCGCCTCATTTCATTTTTTATGCTTTACAAGACAGAGTAAAGACATGGCTGATGAAGTTCTTAGAAGAGCTATGCTTTCGTGGTAAAAAAATTGTTATTTAAAGATTGCGGCCTTAAAATCCATTCAGGAATAGAGCGTATAATAATTAAAATTGTAGGTAATTATAAAAGCTACAATATTAATTCCTAATATGTGTACGTTGCAATCTGTTCAATTCAGAACAATAAGTAACCCCATAACCCAATGAGATGAGAATGATGTGTATGACGTGTAAATGAGGTGTAGTCTTGTACAGACCCAGTTCGACCATTCCTGAGAGAGTATGGTTAATTGAACCCCAACCATCAAAATACACCGGCAACCACTGTCTAGTATTCAAATCCTAGTAAAAGTAACTACCTTTACTAGGATTTCGACTGCGAACCTTCGTCTCCAAAATCAGCTGTTAAACAGTTGACTCACGGCGACGACTTTAACAATATTTATTTAAAACAGTTTTTTCTACAACACTTAGTGTAGTGTCAATTAGTGATTTATTAATTTTGTAATATCTTTGTATTTGTGTGTTTTATTAATAAAATTTTAAATGGAAACGAATATATAACCAATTTTTTAACGGTTGAGTGTTGTACCATTATAAATTTGTATGGTAACATACAATTAAAAAATGAATAAATTAAAATCAATATTATTCCAAAGATTTAGTATTCAGCAAATTAAGAAGAATGAAAATATTCATGCAATACAGAACAAAATAAAAAAAACTAATATTAATTTTATGATAATATTTAAATAATTTAATTATGCTTAAACAATTGATGAATACAAGATACAAAATATTAACAATTTAAATTTTATATTATTTCTTTTATAAAAACCTGATTAACAACACTGAAGTTCTCCGCAGCTCAAAGTATGTAATATTAAAATATCGCGCCTTGAATTAACTTTAAATCAAATATAACTGAACTAATAATGAAAATACCGTCATACTCTATTAATTACACTTACACTGTGTCAAAATCAAGCCATACTTTCTAAAATCACGACATACTGAATTGAAATTACGCCAAACTCTATTAAAAAATTAAATTTGCCCTCTATATTTATAAACCTCGGTATAACCCTTCATATGTATGACGTCGGACCAATGAGAACCCATCTTTTAACTTTCAAAGGTCTCATTTTCCGTTAAAATTTCCAAAAGACACGTGTAAGCAAATACTTCACACAAAACAAGTTAATATATGGTGTAGTGATTGCTTACTTAAACTCCGACACATTAATTTTACATTTAATGAACTATTGAGACACTAATGAACTTTCCCCCATACAAACATTTACTAAATTTTGCCGACACAAACATACATAAAAATGTATCACTATTATGTCGGTACCATTAATATATATGTTTATGAGCTAGCGGTTTCATTTAATTGATTTTCTTTAATTTTTAAAAATCCTTTTTTAATGAATACTTAAAATAAACTATTTTCTTCGCTTCTTTTAAATATACAATAATTTATAAGCAACATAATTAATGTCTAATTATGCGCGATACAGTGTATTGAGCTTACTTTGAGTTCTCGATGTATGACAGTTTCATACAATTGGTACATGTAATTATAGAGATAAATTATAATAATAATTTCGTACATAGTATGGTAAATGTAAACTTGATCCTATATAGAAATTTATTTCAAAATGTTTGCAGAATTCGATATAAGCTTTTACGAACCAACCTTAATGGTATACCATTACTTTTTATATAATATATTAGAACATGGTTTTCCCCGTAGATAAAATTCTTGCCAAAAGCATGAAGATGTTCTTAGCATAATCCAACCTTCCTAAAAGCCTAAGTCTTAAAATATATTAATCCTTTTCTTATAAAAATACCCCTATTATGTTATCTAACATTAAATCAAATCTTTTTTATAGATCATTTAAAAATCTTCCATATTTGGTAACACGCCATTCTTACTAAGATATAAATTATATTATATAATCTTATAAAAGATATTATCCATTCAAAATTAAATTTTGATTTATTAAATAAAGAAACACAATCATAAATATTGAATTTAAAGAAAATCATTTTATGTGTGCTTGAGACCGCAAGATAGATGTGAAAACTTATATTATTTTCTAATTTAAATATATATATATATATATATATATACATAAAAAAAATAATATTGCATTGATGGATTTTAATGGATTTTTAATGGATTTTAGTTAAGTGAATGAGGAGCAAGGTGATATTATTATTTTATATTAAAATAATAAAACGTAATTTTTAAACCGATACACTCCTTGTTAGAGAGTAAATGTGGCTGATGAACACTGGAGACTGACGGCTCAAGCAGTCAACTGGCTGGCTGTTGTCGAATGTAGCCGAGTATACCTGATTAAGCGTCACTGAACCGAGCGTGACGGTTCAGTTCGTTCAATGTTCAGAAAGAGCGCAAGGTGTGCCTAAATAAGGTTTCGCTTCAAAACTATTGATTTTTTTTTAATGTTTCAATTGTGATTGTTCATGTAACATAAATTGTGTCATAAGGTCGTATATATGTGCAAGTGAATGTTTCACAATGACCGAGAAGTCAGGTCTAATAAAAGCAGAGAAATTTGAGAGAAAGATCCTTTACAAGAAAATGAGTCCAATGATTGTAGACGGGCAGTATTGGTTACGAGGGAAAAAATAT
Source organism: Catonia carolina (assembly GCA_035578175.1). Taxonomy (NCBI): domain Eukaryota; kingdom Metazoa; phylum Arthropoda; class Insecta; order Hemiptera; family Achilidae; genus Catonia; species Catonia carolina. Next base: position 423,791,025 of record JAQMRL010000001.1, read on the forward strand.
AGTACAAGAAAAATAAATGATTAGTAGAAATGATCAGAAAATAAAGACTAACGTTCTACGGATACCTGTATAGAATGGTTAACAAAATAAATCTTTAAAATAAACGGAACTGAATAATTATTAACACTTTTTTTCAACTTTCTTTTTAATTTTTTTACACTAACAGTAAATAACGACCTAAGATGTCGGATAAATGGTTTAAAAACCTCAGATATGATGCAAAGAAAAGCTTCCACGAATAACAAAAGCACAACACCGGATGAACAAAAGAAATGAGATAAAAAAAATATAAAGGGGGCTGCTAAGAGCTTCCATAAATTTCTAAAGTCACTTGACGTGGTCTAAACTGACCCTATATGAAAATAATTAAAACTTGTTATATTCATGAATGCACATAACAGGTGGAATGTTAAATTATTTACACTCGATCTGCTAGTTCCAGGGCTACAAAAAACAGTTATGTTTTCATCACATGATTAGCCAATAATACGAGTATAACAGAAACATTTAAAAGCAGACGAGGTAGTGGTATAAAACACACTGGTCAAAGTTATCTCCTCTGAGAGTAATGAATTTTATTATACAGCCAGACCCTATGGTGAATGAAGTGGAGGTATAATTTGCAGGGTGGAAATAGATGCTTTTCGGAGAGCCCAACATGCTAGGTATACTTTTCCATTTAGTGAGAAAGGCAATAGTAAACCACCTCACTCCTAATTTTAATTGGTAAAGCCTCTAAAGGTTCAAAACAGACTTTCGACTGATGACCTATACAACATATTAATCAAGAATGCAACTAATTAAAAGTATAGCCAAAAGTAATTTACGTACAATATTTGATTTTTAAAAGACGAACCACGCAACGGCGAATTCTAACGCCTTTCGTTTGAAATTCAATCGTACGAGTACCTACATATATTTGTCGATTACATTTTTACTTTCTCTTACCCTATACGAATATATCGGGCAAGAGAAGTATTAATGAATGAAATGTCATCATCACTCCCTTTGATTAGGTACTGAGCTGCCGGCTATCAAAGCTTCCGAATTAGTGACTAAGGGAACCGCCATTAGTTTCGAAAGGGGCGGTAGGCCCGTGTCGGCACTGCAGAGGACTTGTAACCACCCCTACCAACGCGCACTTGAGAATATATAAAGAGCGCTCCACTGAGCCCGAGGTGATTCGATTTCAATCCACTCTACATCAGACGAGACATTCACCATCAAGGCACGGTTACCGGACTCTACAGAAGGCTCATCGATGACCCCGCAAGAGAGAAGATGATGCTTCCGCTAACCGACACCGCTCGCCGACCCGCTGCTGCGAGCGATGCCCACAGCGGTCCCTCGACCGAGCCTTGCGCCCACCGGATTTTGACGAAGCAGCCATCAACGCACTACTGCGAGGGAAGAAGATAACATCTCTGCTGGACACGACGACACGCCGTGTCGCCCACCTCCTCGACTGCCACGACTACTACGACCGACGCTTCGCCAAGACGACCACCGTTTAAACGGCCCTTTTCAGGGCCACCAAAAATTAAAGGTTTTATAAGGTTAAAGGTTTTTGTCGCCTTTCGATGACATTAAATTGAATAATAATAAATATAGTAACAATGAATAGGTGAAATGAATGGATGAGTACGTCCCTTACATTAAATAATATCATGTAGGCTTACAGACATGTATCTCAATAATGAAATTCACTACATGTAGGCGTAAGAACATACAAAAATATTAAAAAACTGGGGGTGAAATAGGTTGACTAATTACAAAAAATACCCGTAGATTGTACAAACTATATTTTATAAATTAATTTAAATAAAAAAAATATATAATTATTATTACAATAATTTTGTTCAGAGTTTCGTTGTTTTAATGTTTGTAATAAAAATTATCAATTTTTTTTTTTTTGTATACTTCGCATTTCTGTAATTTGCTACCGTAAGTTAATTTAAAATGTGTATTTCAGTGACATAAAATATTCAAAATAATTGTTACTCGTTCATTAACAGAGAAAATGTATGAAATTATATTTATTAATTTATTTTAACATTTTAACAGTAAAACGTACTTTAAAATGAAACCAAATTATTTTTTTATTGTAACGTAAAATATAATAACACTTACTTATTCAGATCCGTTTTTTATATCATTAATGCATTTTTTAATAAAAATAAATTTTAATTGGACTAGTATAACTTAATAAATAAAAACTCCCGGAGCCTAGAGGCTATAATTGTAACAGGTGTTTCATCTCGACAGGTGGTAGAATTAAATTATTCAAAATACATATTAAAATGACATAGTGTAACAGTGAAAACCACCAATATACCCACAAAAGAGGAGGCCAAAATTGATATGGAGTTCAAAAGAGTGACGTTATCCCTGCAAACCGGGGTGAATTTATATGATATAAATTTTACAAAAAATATAAATGTCCACAACGGAATACCAAATTTTATGTATTTATTTCCTAAATGTGTAAATTGCAATCTGTTCAATTTAAGAACAATAAGCAACCCCATGACCCAATGAGATGAACAGATGCCTGTTGCGGCATTCATGTCATTTTAGGTCTTTCCAACCCTCGCTTCCTTCTAAATTTATATTTCCATGCTCGTAGAGGAAGTCTGTGAGCTGGCATGCGGAGTAAATAATTAGTCCAGTTGACACTGGTCTAACGTTCTTGATATCATAGTTAAAAAGTATTATCAATGTGAACATTTAATTTAAAAAACTTTCTAAAAATCTGATCCGATAAAAGAGAGCCGGATAAACGAGGTTTTGCTGTGTATTGTTTTCTGAAGTAAGAAATGTTGAAGTCTAATGGTTTAATTAAATATGATGAAAGGTAATAGATTTGAATTGTGATTGGTCAATAAAGTTGTGACGCATTATAGGCCTACCACTAACTAAGATATACGACTAAGGAAACTAAATGAAACTTAATGTGTCGGTAATAAATAAACACAACTGTCATCATAAAATAAACAACCAACCAACGCAAACAATGAACAATAAATTTAAACCATTTATTTGTCTTCATAATCATATATGAAGAAACTATCAAATTTACTGTAGGCCTATCCGTTTTGTACTTGTTACTGCCAAAAAAATTAATTCTTATTTTAAAAAGAAACATCAGTGGAAAGTTTTTCTTAAAAATACAGTCGCGTCAATTTATTTTTCCATAACAGGCAAGTGGATTATTAAATTATTTGCACTCGATCTGCTTGTTCCAGGGCTACAAAAATAGTTCTGTTTCTTATTACATGTTCAGCCAATTACATGACTGAAGCATTTAACAAAAGACGAGATAGAGGTGTAACAGACAGAGTTACCTCCTCTGAGAGTAATGAATTTCATTATACAGTCTGTCGCTGTGGTGAATGAAGTGAAGGTGTCATTTGCAGGGTGGAAAATAGATGTTTTTCGGAGAGCCTGGCATGCTAATAAGCATAGGCTACTTTTCCACTTAGTGAGGAAGGCATTTGTAACCACCTCACTCCTCTAATTTTACTTATTAGAGCCTCTAGAGGTTTAAACCAGCCATTCGCCTGATGACCTAAACAACAACATCAATTTATTATCTTTTTGTAGTTGTTTAGATCATCAGCCGAATTGTTGGTTTGAACCTCTAGTCTAGAGGCTTTACTAAGTAAAAAGAGGAAGGAGGTGTTTTTTTTTTTTTTTGTTTAACATCCGACTCTTCTGCAAAATGCAGAAAATGACTGCTAATGCAGACGGTGAAGGATGAAATGATTTTTGTGACGTATGAAACTATGCCATGCCTAAATGGGATTCGAACCCAAGACCACATGATGAGAGGCGAGCACGTTACCAACTACGCCAATGCGGCCAATAAGTGGAAAAGTATGCGTATCAGCATGGCACGCCCTCTGAAAAGCATCTACTCTCCACCCTGCAAATGAAACCTTCACTTTACCTCAGAAACTGGCTGTATAATGGAACTCTGACGAGTGTGATTTACACATCTACCTCTTCTGTTTTTAAATGCTTCAGTCATATAATTGGCTGGCCAAGTGGTAGAAACAGAAATATTTTTTGTAGCCCAGGAACCAGCAGATCGAGTGCAAATAATTTAACACTCCACCTGCCTGTTAGGGGAAAGTGGGCTATGATGGTGTTATTCTGACTTGTAATAGCGTTTGTATAGGTGTTCAATAGAATTTTTGATGAAAGATATTTGAAAATTTCTGCGTAACTTAGCTTAGCTACTAACTTAAAGAGGCGATTGTACGATAAGATCTACTACTTTTAACTGTAACTTCTGAATGGGTTATAAATTGCAGTGTTTAGTTGAACCGCAAATTTAAAAACCGTAAGTCCATACAGGTTTCAAAATAAAATAATATATTATGTGCAATTTTTGTACTAATGGTCATTTTGATCGTTTATGATGAAGTAGGGAATATAAACGTTTAAGTCTGGAATTCAGTAGCCTTATAAACAATTTTGTTTGGAAAATATGTATTTATGTTCCAAGTTACTCTTTTATCAAAAATTAGACCAAGATACTTGAAATTATCTGTCGTTGTGAAAGGTTAAACTGAGATGTAAAGTGATTTTGATGCCATTTTTCATAGAAAATTACAAATAGCAGCTAAATTATAGACAGGCAGATATATTTTATATTTAAGAAATATATCACTTAGGCCAATGTGTTTAATTTGCATTATGTACTCTTACTCTAGACTACACCGTAAAACTATAATTTTGGTAAAAACAAATTGCCAACTTGACAAGATACCCATTTAAATTTTTCCGTGAGTACAAATTATACCATCCTAATGACCCATGTAAATTTAGTAAATTAAGGAACTTAAATTTTAAAAACAATTAATAAATTTAATTTTGAAAAAAAGTTATTTTGTTTATTTTGCACCGGAGTAAAAAAAAGCTGAATTTTGGGGATATTTATTTAATTATAAAACCCATTCTAAGGTTTGTTGAAAAAATTTTATTTTCAAATTTCATCCAAAGGTCTACTAGTAGAATTTTTTTTCATAAAGAGTAAGCCTATAACAAGTATAGTCTACATATAAACGTCTAAAAAACAACTTCTTTCGCTTCCGGGGTTCTTAAAATGTTGCCCTGTCACAATATGTAGGCCTGCTTTCCCATTTTGAACTAAACAAAATTTGTAAATTAAAAACAATGAACCCTAAATTTTCAACCGATTTTTTAATTTGTATATAAAATATATATACATAAACTAATAAAAAAATGTAAATACTAGTTTTTTCTAAATAAATTTATAAATTATAATACGAAAATATAAAATAAGGAAATTTATATTTAATAAAAAGATTTTATTTCCTAGGCCTATTAAAATTAGAAGTAAAAAAATTAATAAATATATTGTTAATAATAAAAAATGTACATAGACTATAATATATAATCTTATAATAATGTATTTATATATTTATTAAAAGTTGTTTGTTAAAATTATTTATTTATTTTTTAGAATGTAGACTTTATGTATTATAGGTTACATAAATAAATAAAATAAACTATTTAATTATTTATTAGTTAGATATTTGTAAAATAATAATGTAATTATAGATTATTGATAGCTAATATTTTTGTATTTTTTGTACAAGGTTTGTTTATATTTTCTATATGTTTATTTATAAATATCGTATTATAAGTAAAAAAATATTGGTGTATTTGTAAATAATATACGTACATAATATTGCTATATAAATAACGTAAATTATAAATTTGCTGGTCAAAATATAATGTATATATAATTATTTATTTATTTTTATATTATTATTTTATTAATTATAATTATATTTTATTTATAATAATTATAATTATATTTTATTTATAATAATTATAATTATATTTTATTTATAATAATTATAATTATATTTTATTAATTATTTATAATTATATTAATATTTTATTATATATCACGTTGCAATAAAGTATAAAATTTAAATTAATTTTCAACTGTTCAATACAGAAAAGTGAAATTTCTAACACATTTACATAATAATATACATACCAAAGGATTCACTGAGAGAGTAAACTCAAACGTTTTAATAGAAAAGAGAAGAGTTTTGACCAACAATTTTTTTAAATATATTACATTAAAAATTTTGGAAAATTTTCTTGAGCTACGATATACGTATCAAAAATGGATATCCAATAGATTATGTTTGTAAAATATCCCTTGATAATTAAAAAAACACTAATTTTTTTAAATTAAACTTTTTCCACAATGTACATTTCGGATAGATTCATCGTTGCTCAAAGTGATTCGTGTCAAAAAATTTTCCGTGGTTTTCATAATGATTGGTTACAACCCAACCCTTTAAATTAAAAATTTTTGAGGTCCCCCCTTACTGTGCCCCTTTTGGATTGTGGAATGTGTAAGTTTTTTTTAGCTTTTATTTGTTATGGGAACTGTACACTATTGACAACTACCAAATTTGATCGCTAAGTTTCGCTGTATTTTTGAAGAGAATTAGGCATGAGTTTGAACAGGGACCCCCAGTAGAGTTCGTTCATGAGTGGCTGTCACCTGGTCACCATACAAAGTCGCTTGCCCAACCAGTGTTACTTAACAAATAATAGCGAATTTTTCCCAGCTGACTGACTGGGCTGGCCCGGAGACCCAGTTATTCTTAAAGAAGTTTTATACTTTATTGACAATCGGGAACATATTATTATTATTATTATTATTATTATTATTATTATTATTAATTAATGTTTTACCTAGTCTGGATAAAAGTTTATTTTCTTCAACTTTGATTTTTTTATATTTTTTTAAATTATCCGAACATACGAGTAGGCAAACTACCCAGAAACTACTGTCTAGTATTCAAAATGAAAATAATAGTCACAAAATTAAAATAATAGTATCATAATTTATATATTATATAATAAATATTTGCCCATAACGGACAGGTGGAGTGTGAAATAATTGCACTCGATCTGTTGGTTCCAGGGCTACAAAAAATAGTTCTGTTTCTTATCACATGGTCAGCCAACTATATAAAACAAATATAAAATATGACTGAACTATTTAAGAACAGAAGAGGTAGAGGTGTAAAAGACACTAGTCAGTTTATCTCTTCTGAGAGTAATGAATTTCATTATACAGCCAGACCCTGTGGTGAATGAAGTGAAGGTGTCATTTGCAGGGTGGAAAGTGGGTATTTTTTTAGAGTGCCTGGCATGCTGATAAGAATACTTTTTCAACTCGGTGAGGAAGGCAATAGCAAACCACCTCACTCTTTGTTTTTACTTAGTAAAACCTCTTAAGGTTCAAACCAGCCTTTCAGCTGATAACCTAAACAACATTATAGATATAAAATGAAAATAATATTCACAGTTTTAAAATAAGATACAGTAAACACAAAAATATGAAGCGTCACGTTGGTGATCAGCCTCTACATTTTTGTCATTCATATCACATTTTGTCCAATTAATCAAAATATTTTTTTAGTTCTTCATGTAACAGGAATGAATAAAAAATATTTATTAAAAAATATCAGTGCTAACATTAAAATATTGTATTTTTAGAATCAGATTGATCCTGATTTTTATTTGAATTAAAAACATTTTTACCATTATAAAAATATAAATGAAAAAGAGTCATAGAATTAATAATGTCCTTATAACTCGGTTGTTTTTCATTAATTTTTAATTTAATTAGCAAGCGTAATTGCGGTTTCAATAAAATGGTTTCATTCAGAAAACAACGATTCAATGTTATACAATTTAGTGAAGAGATTCTAATGATTAAGGAATTAATAAGAGGGGAAATTTTAAACGTTGAAACATGAGATTTCAATGATCATTGATCGAGAATGTTTAAATAAACAAAAACTCTTTTAAAATATATACTTTTTGTTCACATAATCATACATTTATCTTAAAATTTTAATTTTTTTTTCAAAAATTACGTACGTAAGTAAATAATAAATTTAAAGAAATTTTAAAATATGGAAATTGAACATTGAAGAAAAGGAGAGTAAAAAATAGTGGATTTGAATGAACTAAGGCTTCTTCAAAACGTTTGATTTAATAGATATAGTAGATGTAATAGGCTGTAACATTGAAATATGGTAGTGATGTTGAGTGTAGAAGAAGTACGTTTATTCCGTACAATCTGCAGAGTTGTATTTTTTGAGAAGCGTTAAGAGCTGTAAAATATTGGATTGATTCAGAGATATACGGCGAGAACTAGGTGTTTGGTTCTCTTGAGGAGACGGTTAATGAATACCCACAGAAAAAGAAAGATCATCTTTAAAAATCTCCCCACACAAAATTTCTGGACTAGCCAAAGGTTACAAACTAGTAGGAAGGCGTGGTCCAGGGTTACCAATAGCTAAGTACTGATGGTTAGTCACGAAATGAATTTTGTTTGAGACGAAGTGTAAGAGGGGAACAATCTACTGTGCATGCCCAGTTTCTCTATTACAATCCTAAAAACATACTGACACTCCATATTCATTGGAATACACGGTCCTTCTTTATTACGCGACGAGTGGTACAGGAAATATCGTTTTGATTTGGCTAGTCTGTTTTTATGTTTTAGGCTACATTTATACAAATAAAAGTATTTTAATTCGTTAAAACTCATTCCGTTTCTTTTCATTTTTTAATTCTTCACATTTTATTCGTTATTCTGTAGTGTTGTTATAAATTAGTTATATATCTATCCGCGTATGATAAGTTTATCATGACGACCGTTCGAAAGCAGGATAAAACAATTCGAAGTGTGGCACCGAATGTTATTTTAAATGTTATTAAGTGTTGTAAAGAAGAAGCAAAAAATAAACTATAAGTACCATACAGTTGCATGTTTTTAGAAATGTACGTACTACGCTAGCAGCAGCGCATCGCTCACACTGAGTCCCCACTGAGGTTCATCTCGTCATTTCATATCAGTAGATGACTAAGTAGCAGGAACAGGTCCTGGGAACTAACACCTTGAATAGGAGAAGAAGAAGAAGAAGAGAAAAAGTATTAATAGAAAAAAATAAGGATAACGAGAAGAAGGAGAGAAAGAGAAGGAGAGGAAGAAGGAGAGGAAGAAGGAGGGGTGTATTAGAGGAAGGAAATGGAAGAGGGGAAGAAGAAGAAATAGAGGAAGTTGAAGAAGTAGTGAAAGGAGGAGAAGGAGGAAAAGGAGAAGGAGAAGGAGGGAAAAAAAATAAGAAAATGAAGGTGGAGTAGAGAAAGGAGGAGGATGGCAAGGAGGAAGAGTAGTGGGGATGGGGTGATGGTAGAGTAGTGGGGGAGGGGAAGGGAATAAGGAGAGGAGAAATAAAAGGAGAAGAAGAAGAAGTAGAAAAAAGTAAAAAGAAAAATATGAGGAGATTATAGAATAGGTGTGCTGATGCATATGTTTTACAATAAATCAGCTGGTCTGTGACGTTACACTCGGAAGATCGTTCCTCACTTGACCGTAACTCGAGGTCTGAATGAAGCTAACCTGAAAATGCCTACCTGTGGAGTATTCCTTTTTAAAATCTAAAATAGACAAAAGAGTTGAATATTAACTATTATAGTTTTTTTGAAGTAAGTAACCTTGATTAGCAGTTGGTGAGTCTTTTAAGACAGCAGATAAATTTGTTATGAAAATGATATTACCTGCTTAGAATATGTCATACTACATGTTTTATAATCCCTCTAAGTCTAAAGCACAAATACAGTCCGATGGTAGGACTCCATTTTCCGTGTGTGACGTAATGTGCGGAGCGGAGTGAATTGAACAGCAGGACCCATCTTTACGCCATGATCCCAACCTGTTGTAATTTAACTACATCGCATAGTTCAAAGTAAAGTATGTGCGTTGACCATTTTAACTCGCAAGAAGAAATTTTAACTACCCTTGTTTCCTAGTAATCACTTTGATATTATACATACCGGATTGAAACCTAAAGAGCTCTGGGAAGGTATAGAAATAATATTTACTTAAGGGTTGTAAACCCCTTATTACCCCTTACATCTAAGTGGTCAAAATGCAAATGCTTTAATATCTTTACTCACTATATAAGGAATAAACATGACAACTTTAGCTTTCTCTGGTGTTAGAGGGTAGAGCATTAGAGATGATGAGCCAGTCAGCCCTTTTGCATTTGTATAATCATGGGTTTCTCTAGAGTAAATCCAAAAATAAATTCTGTACACTCAAAAATATGTAATAGATTGTTTTTGTAAAGTATTTTGAAATTAATAAAAAAATTTGATGTTACCTTTTCTTGTTGGCTATTATTATCTAAGAATAAATTAAGATCATTTATTCATTTATTTGAATTGAATTGTTTACAACAAGCCAACGATGGCCCAATTACAGAAACAATATTTAATTACGAGCAAAGAAAATATACAAAAGGAAACAGAACAGAAAAGAAGAATACAAACAAAAATAGTCAATAATGTAAACAGAATTAAATATCCCACACAAAACAGTATTATACACATAGATTTTACAAATAATTTACAAATCAATTAATCATGATAGAGATTCAAAACAAAAAACAAAAATTAAAACGCATAATATGTAATTCTTGAGAGAACTTACGTCTTGAAAGACTTAAGAATGGCTAACCTATACGATGTTCGGCTCTGACAAAATGGATCTATTGTCGCAAATCTGTCCATCGTATTACAATAAATTATCATGTAGTTAACTGGGGAATAAGCTGCATAATTAGTGGAGGAAGATTTGTGATAAAACATATCTTTTGAACGGTTATAAAAACTTAGGACACGAAAAGGAGTTTTTCCAAACGTATAAGGATCATTAATTTCACCACACAAAAATTGTTTCTTTTTTCAAATTATTTGTTTCAATTAAGTCGATTAAGCATAATTATGTTTCAAAGACGTAGGCTTACTAAAGTAACATGATTCACAAATTGATCCTCTTAATTTTTATTGAAAAATTCTCTTAAATTTTCAAAGAACAAAAATAATCCTTGTAAACACAAATCATGTCATTTTACGTAGGAACGTAAATATAATTTTTCTTATAAATTCTAGTCTGATAAATTTCGTTATTTAGGTTTGTATACTGACAGACAAGAAAAGTTGTAAAAACTATAAAATATATACAAATTGCAATACTTGTGTTATAGGAGAGAAAAGTACAGCTTACTCCATGTAATAATTCAAGGAAAATTATGGTCAAAAGAGGTCGTGATAGAAGGCGTATGTTGTTTTGTTGTTTAGGTAATCAGCCGAATGGTTAGTTTGAACCTCTACAGGCTTTACTAAGTAAAACGAGGAGTGTTGTGGTTTACCATGCCTTCCTCACTTAGTGCAAAAGTATCCTTATCAGCATGCCAGGCCCTCTGAAAAGCATCTACCTTTTACTCTGCAAATGACATTTCAATTCATTCACCAGAGGGTCTGGCTGTATAAATTAATTAATTACTCCCAGAGGATATAGAAACTCTGACTAGTGTCTTTTACCCCTCTTCCTCTTCTGTTCTTAAATGCTTCAGTAATTTAATTGGCTGACCATGTGTTAAAAAACAGAACTATTTTTTGTAACCTTGGCACTAGCAGATCGAGTGGACATAATTTAACACTCCGCCTGTCTGGACGGAGTGAATAGTTTAGTTTTGTACGTACCAAGGGGAATCCATTATAATTCCACGTGCTCTGGATTGGCAAGACTGTAATTGAGCTATATTACTCGGTTTAACGGATCCATAAATGCGGGAACCATATCTCTAGATCGGTTTTAGAAAGTAATGATATTGCTTTAATTTCCTTGATAAAGGGGAGACAACCTAATCGTTGCAGGGCTAAAATAAATACTTCTATTTCTTATCTCATGGTCAGCCAATTAAATGACTGAATCATTTAAGGACAGAAGAGGTAGAGGCGTAAAAGGCACTAATCAGAGTTATTTCCTCTGAAAGTAATGAATTTTATTATACAGCCAAACCCTGTGGTGAATGAAGTAAAGGTGCCATTTGCAGAGTGGAAAATATGTGGTTTCAGAGGGCCCGGTATGCTGATAAGCGTACTTTTCCACTCAGTGAGGAAGAAAATTGTAAACCACCTCACTCCTCGTTTTATTTAGAAAAAGCTCCACAGGTTCAAACCAGCCTTTCGGCTGATGACTTAAACAACAAAAGGGAGAAATTAATGATTACCAATTAAACTAAATTTGCATTTTGATCTGTGTTTGAATGATTTATTTTTTAGTGAAATGTGAAATTTGCATACGAGTCTTTTGACAAGAATGACTCATAAGTATTTAACTGTATCAGTATATGGGGTACAGGCACTTTTAACAATGAATTTATTGTTTTATTGGCCATAATTTTTAATATTTTTACGAATTGTATTTGAATGAAACGTAAAAAAAATCAGCAACCATATAAGTTACATGATGTTTTAGAATTGGATTTTTCCATAAATTTTACACCAATTTCATGTGAATTCTGATACACACTCAAAGTTATGATAACTGAAAATAGTGGTAGTTTTTCAGCCCCAACCTTGATTTTAAGAAATGAGGATAAAATTTTGTTATAATTACTTTTTTTATTATTTTAAATACCCATAACAGGCAGGTGGAGTTTTAAATTAATTGCACTCGATTTGTTGGTTCTAGGGCTACAAAAAATAGTTCTGTTTCTTATCACATAGTCAGCCAATTATATGACTGAACTATTTAAGAACAGAAGAGGTAGAGGTGTAAAAGACACTAGTCAGAGTTATCTCCTCTGAGAGTAATGAATTTCATTATACAGCCAGACCTTGTGGTGAATGAAGTGAAGATGTCATTTGCAGGGTGGAAAGTGGGTGCTTTTTGGAGGGCCTGGCATGCTGATAAGCATACTCTTTCAACACAGTGAGGAAGGCATTAGTAAACCACCTCATTCCTCGTTTTATTTAGTAAAACCTCTACTGGTTCAAACCAGCCTTTCGGCTGTTGACCTAAACAACAACATTATTTTAAGTCTTATAAACAGCTTGTTCATTATTAGCTTCTACTGTGGGTTTCGTTACTGTAACGGTGGGTTTTAACGAGTTAAATTTCCAGACCCTTCCCGGTAATCGAATCTGGGATCTACCGCTTTACAGGCTAGCGCGCTACTCACTACGCCACAGAGGCAGACAGAAATGAGTTTTATTCAGTATAACATATTTGACGTTGTAAATAACATTGGTAACGTAAAAAAAGAGTAGGCCTTTTCAAAGATAATTTTTAAATATTACAAATGGATTTAGAGAAATAAAAAACTTGAAGTTGAAGAAATATTTTTTAAATATTTTAATAGGTACTGTTTGATGATATTAATAATGAAAATGAAAAAGATATTTTAAATAATATTTAATTTTAGTCTTCCTTTTTTTAGATTTTTTTTCCTTATAAAATATATTTTCCATTTTCCTCTCATGTACTATAGATATATATTTTTCCGGTCTTGTGATTTTCATAAATGTCTGCTTTAAACTATCTTGATATAGTTAGTGTTCTGTTGAAGTGGGTCGGTGTGTTTGTGTGCGTATGTGCGTGCGTGCGTGTGGTTGATGAATGCGCGTGGGGAGTGCGTCATCGGGATGACTCGGCAGTGTTCAAGAAGCCACTCTATTCTGAGCCCCTATTGGCTGATTGCCTCTGCCTTATATGTCACCGAGACTGGTGTACTCCCTTAGTACGAATTTATAATCAACCATTAACTATATTATATTTTTATTATAACCGCCTCTCATCTATTATATTATAATTAGCCTATATAATATAACATTGTGTTCACTCAATTAAACAACCATTGTATTATAAATAATTACTTAATTATAATTATAATATAGTTAAGATTGTTACATAATATTTTCTTCAATTTATTATACTATAACAATTTTTAATACCAATAAATTTCATATTCCTATAATCCACCGTATAAAAAATTGTATAAATATGTAACTTAGTTATGTATATATAATACAATAAATGTGGCAAAATTTTTTTTAGAGCTCCATTTTTTGTAGAAAATATTTTTGAAATGTAGCCACTTGTGTTTGCTCATTACATAATATATAATTTATATTTACAAATAAAAAATTTAAATAGCTTATAATTGTATGTGGGTTTTGTAAAATTATTTATATTTCGAAAAAGAAAATACGTATATAATATTGTATAATATTTTATATATAAATTTTAAAAGTTTTAATAAATCTGATTTATTTTTAAATACATATACTACTTATAAATAAATATTATAATGTAATCTGATGTTATATATTTATGTATTTAGTAAATAGATAGCATACACATAAAAATACAGGTTATCAATGTACGTGTAGGCTATGTGTAGAAATATTTAAAATTACATGAAATATTTTCGAAAATCAATCCATTAGTTTCATTAGTTCAAATTTGTAATTGAAATCTATATGAAACAAAATAACTTTGTTTCTTATCGATGAAATTCTTTATTTTCCATACCCAAAAATTTATTTTTTATTTTTCATTTACATAATATAGGTATTTTGATGACGTAAGCTTGTTGTAAAGACAAACAATAAATGAAAATCTTAATATACTTCTATATTTGACCTAACAGGAAGGAGATATATAAAAGAAACCCTACGGTTCGTCAGCAAAAGAGAAAATTTTGAGTAATTACTTCTAATATTAGCTAATGATTTTTTCTTCTGCTTGTTCTTTTTCTTTTTCTTCATCATCATCCCCTGGTCTTGGAAATAGGCCTCCTGTGTTTTCCTCAACCTATTCTGCGTCCTTTCTCACCTGTTAATTATATTATGCAATAATTCTTCCTGTAAACAAATGAATTTATGAAAATTTCTTTCAAAACATAAATAGTAAACTTCCCAATATCCATAATCTAAAATATACACACACCTAACATTTTTAAATAATGTAGACTACTTTTATCTAATTTAAACATACAATAAAATAATTATAAAATGACCGCCTCCGTAGCGTAGTGGTTAGCGTGTTAGCCTGCCACGCGGAGGTCCCGGGTTCGATTCCCAGCCAGGGTCTGGAAATTTTCACGTGTCAAATCCCACAGTTAATGTTTCATAACCCACCGTAGTTGCTAATAACCAAGCAGTTGATGCGACTTTAAATTAAAAAAATTATAAAATTATGATATAACAATCATTTTCCAGAAGAATGTTATATTTTAATTAACATGTAAATAACAGGTAAATATAATTATATTGTACCACCACGACATAAATCGTTTTCTACCCAAACACGCTTTTTTAGTAGGGACCAAATCTCCGGTATTACTTGTCTTGCCAATAAAAAATAGTTAATTTTTTATTTTATGTATTGTATTGTATGTATTTTGCATACACTATATGTCATAAATATCCATATCGGTATGGTTTTATTGGTTTTTCAGAGCCTTATACATGAATACTGCATCGTACATTATACTTCGTTTCTCTGAAATATTTAAACCTACGAAAACACATTCATTTTCATAAAATAGTCCTCTTTCACGGACTCCGCCGCGTCGACGCAAACTGTCATTAATTTAATTTACACCTTCAACATTCTTACTCGTAACTTCTTTCTTGTAATTCCAAATATTTGAACAGTACTCAAACATATAGAGGACAATACCTTTTTAGAGCCTCACCATGGTAGTACATCTACAAAATCTTCCTGTAATCACGAGAAGATTTAACTAAATTCCTCCTAACCCTGGAAAAGAACACATCATCGATAAATTTAATAAATAATAATTTGGTATCAAAATATGCTTCCAAATATTTGAAAAATCATTCTCACTTCCGATATGTAACCATACTTAATGATTAAGCTCTTCCTGAAATAAGTGACTTATTTGTTATTAACCTTATTATCCTTATTATTATCCAGATTATCCAAATTTTTATACCAATCCAGAATCTCTGTACTCCATATAGACCAATATATTTTTTTAAAATCACTGTTTCGACGATTCTTCATACGTTAAATACTGTATAGGATAGGGCGATTCTACTGGTTTCAGGATGTCTCCTCTCTCCTCTGTCTCTAAATCACCTTCTTTGCAAACTAAGCGACCAACTTCTAGCTCTCCTCGTTATGCCACATCGCTGTTCTCTCTCTCTCTCTCTCTCTCTCTCTCTCTCTCTCTCTCTCTCTCTCTCTCTCTCTCTCTCTATCTATCTATCTATCTATCTATCTATCTATCTATCTATCTATCTATCTCTCTCTCTCTAACTTTAAGTTAGTTAATTATGTAATTAACTAACAACGGCTTCAACTGTTTTGTATACAGTTGAAGCCGTGAATTCAGTATTTTTGCCGGTATCGATTCAAAAAAGCTGACACTTACAGATCTACTTTAAAAGTATATTATTTGTAGTTTAAAATTATATACGAAATTACGCGTAAATCGTAGAGGTAAATGGAAATTTTCAAACAAGAATACATTTATTATAAGGCGAAAATAAACCTAAGAAAAACATTGAATGGTTTACTTTTATGTTATTAGCAAACATAAAATCAACGTAGCATCAATGTACAGGTCGCAAATAAAATAAATCTATTAAAACGTTAGTAGGCCTAACATAAGTTGTAGGACCTACATAAAGCAAGCGGAGATCACGCTGCACAAATAATCAGCCCGACGGGAGAGATACCTCATAACTGTTCAGCATTAAATGTGTTAACAACTGCGTTAATTCATGGTTAATATCACCAAATGATTTCCTTATCCACCTTGACATTTGGAATGAATCTTCTTGACCACTAATCGATCCGCGCTTTCCTCCGTCTCCTTTGTCACCTTCCAATTGATCACCTCCGAAATTCCTCTCAATCAACACCAACTTGCTGCCCTTCCCTTTCACAAGCCACTAGATCCCATGGAGGCGTCACCAAAATCACCAGGGTTGTCTCTGTAGATACAGTCTATAATCACTACATATTCTCAGTGCCAGTTTCCTCTTGGTACTGGACGAGGAAGCCTCAATTGAGCTCAAAAATACTTCCTCGTTGTGGAAGAGTGAACATGAGTTTTTCTCGCTGCCTTGGATACAAAAATAAAAATACTGTATAAGTTTCACAAAATATTAAATTGACCACCAAAAATTAAAATTTTTAAATATTTTTACTCACGTGTAATCTATACATAACTGCATATCTTTATGTGTACGCTTTATCTCTATTTATTTTTATTGTAAATAAACAAGTTTGTAAATTTCAGTTTCAAATGTTACAATAATTTTTATGTATTTAATAAGGTATATTATATAAATTTTGTAAATACTGTAGAAAGTAAGTATATTTTTAATAACTTTCTTCAAACTGATATTTAAAATTCTCTCGAAGTTCGAAACTCTTTATATTAACAATTAAATTCATGTATTATTATTTCTTGTACGAAAAGTTGCAAGAGATAACATTTAAATGCTCGGTTACTTATCCAAAAAACTACCCCAAAAATTTAAATAAACTTTGTTAAACATTTATATGAAAATTACTTAATTAATATTCCTAAAATTTTACGCATATAATTTGCTTAGTTATTTTCAAAATTGTTATATTATGCTAACGGTTAAACTTGTTTATGTAAGAAAACAATTGTTTTGTTCTGTTTTATATTAGCCTACACTAACGACTTCTTATAGATATTTTCATCATCATCATCATCACCCAAACACGGATAGGCCTAAAGCCTGTTCCGGCACCCATCTTCGTAGCGGTCTTCCTCTATCACGTCTACCCCGTGGGGCATAACTTAATATTTGGACTGGTAGTCTTTCCTCTCGCATTCTATTCACATGTTCGCACCACCTGGAATTGTAGCGCGCAATGCCGTCTAATAGTGGTTGGACCTGTAATTCTGCTCGAATACTTTCATTACGTTTCATGTCCAGTCTATTATAGCCTGCCGTCGCCCTTAAAAACTTCATTTCTGCACTTTGTATTAGAGATCTCTCTCGTTGCGTCATGGTCCAACTTTCACTGCCATACAGCAAAACCGGGACTGCCATAGTTTTGTACAGTTTAATTCTTGTATCCTTTCTTGTCTTATTTTTCAAAGTTCGATGTATTGTCCCGCAAATTGTTCTAAACTTATTCAGTTTATTCATAACATCGTCATCTTTTAAAAAGCTTACGTCACATCCTAAATATTTAAAATGCGAGACTTGTTCTAAAACCTTATCATGTATAACGATTTTCGTTCTGACTGGATACTTGCCCTTAAAGGCCATAGTCTTTGACTTAGCGGCAGATAGCTTCACTCCATAACCCTCACAGATCTTTTGTAGTTCAAACACAGCTTTCTGCAAATAATTTTCAGAAAATGATAGATATTTTATAAAATAAAAATAGATAAACTGCTTTCCATTTTCTTTAAAGCAGTGATTCCCAAACTTTTTTCCACGCCCCTTCTGTCTACAAGAATACTTCCTTCGACCCTTACACAATTTTATGTGGTAATCACAAAAACACGTAGTAAGCCCACACTTAAACAACATATATTTATTTTTTATTGTTTTTTATGGTATTACAAGTTGCAATTTAAATTAAACAAGTAAGAAACAGACTAAATCGTTGATATGATGACCTTGGATTTATTACAAGATTCCCTATTCTTGATTGTATGTTAAAAAGTGCACAACGTCAATCATTAGCAACATCAAGTTTGCCCCGGTACTTTGTCGTTATTGCAACAAGTGCTAGAAATGCTTTTTCACACAATTTTTTTTAAACCCTATTTGTGTACGTTGCAGTCTGTTCAGTTAAGAACAATAAGCAACTCCATGACCCAATGAGATGAGGATGATATGTATGACGTGTAAATGAGGTGTAGTCTTGTACAGACTCAGGCCGATCATTCCTAAAAGAGTGTGGTTAATTGATCCCCAACCATCAAAGTACACCAGTAACCATTGTCTAGCATTCAAATCCGTATAAAAGTAACTGCCTTTACTAGGATTTGAACCAGGAACCTTCGTCTCCAAAATTCAGCTGTTAAACAGCTGATTTTGGCGACGACTGTACCTCTAGACCAACCCGGTGGGCTAACTTTCACACAAATGGGTGCTTGAAAAAGTCAAACACAATCGCAGCGCTTGCTGTGATATACTGGGATACACTTTGTAATAGATCTTTAAACTCGATTCGCGAATCACAGCAGCTCTGGACGTGCGGACGGCAAATCTATCTCGATGTCCTGCGCCCCTTTAACTTGTCTTCATGCCTTCTTTGGGGGGCGCGTCCCCCAGTTTTGAAACCATTGCTTTAAGTACTAATACGTCAAAAATCGTAGATGACATACTAAATCCTTGACTGACACCCTATTTTATAAGCTTTTCATCTAACAAGTGTTATTTTCGTTTCTCACTATCATTGCTTGAGAAGTGATGTTAGGTGTGACAAAGAGTTTTTTAATTGCGTCCAGAGGACTCCCGAGGCAGTATAGGGCATGTTAAGAAGTTATAAGTTTATGCATTACAGCTGAATAAATACATATTATTTTAATCACACATTGATCTACTACTACAAGCTTGCTCAGTACAGTAAGCGTGTCATCTTCTAATATTTACACAATAGTGTTTACACAGTAGTGTACCATTTAGATTTTTTTTGTCTTTAATTTTATTACGGTACTATACATTGAGCTGCACAATTTCCGTATATGATATTTAAATGGCTGTGGGTAGTCTAACTTTAAGGAGAAGAGGACCCAGTGGTACATTTTCCGTTTATAACTACGGGTATTGTCCGTTATTCAGACCAAGAGGTCTCTACTCCATTTTCGCTTGAGACGTCGCAAAGGTGGGAAGTTCCTTGTAGCTGGATCACGGGCTAGTTGGTATGGATGGTCATCTAATCGTTCGTGAAATTTACTGTACAAAGACGCGGTTAGCTTCTTTACTGTCGGAATTTTGAAATCGTCGAGGAGGGTTTTATTACTTACATAAAAAGGAGAGCCAGAAGAAAGTCTTAAGAATTTTAATTGAAAGCCTTGGATCGACTTCAAATTACTCTCTGCCGCTACTCCAAAAAGCTGGACACCATAAGTCCAGATTGGTCTCAAAAAGATTTTGTATATTAAAATTTTGGAACGGAGGTTCAATTATGATCGAGAGTTAATTAAGCAGAAGAGTAGCTTTTGGCGGTGGTTAAGTTCTAAACGTTTCGTACGCAAATGATGCTTCCAAGTTAGTCGCCTGTTGAAAATTTAAATTAAATTAAAATTAAATTGTCGACAATTTAAATGAAGAGCAAAAGATGAACAAGTTTAAAATTAAATGTAGAGCCATAACCAGAACTTTAGGAAATAGGGCGAGAAAAGAAACAGAGAAAATTATTTGAGTGTAATCATTTAAGTGAAAAATCCAGACATTAGAGATGAGATTTTTGAGACGGACGAAAGGATGTACTCGTTTGGATAGAAAAGAAATTAAACTGTACGGTTGGAACGGGATATTTTCAACTTAAATGAGAAAATAAAGAAAAATCGTGAAGGTTGGAGGCAGCACATAGAAAGAATGTCAGCTCTAAGGATACCTCTGCATATCCAATGGTATGCTCTGAAGGGAAATAGAGACGTTGGCACTCAAGAAGCGATGGATGTAAATATACGATGTACATGTATGTACATGACGGATGTAAATTTACGTAGCATATGGATTCTAAATCATTTTTTTTAACCTAAAATACACCTTACTTACTTACTTACTGCAGTGGCCACTCGTACCCCAGTCGGTACTTGGCCTCATCAACACAACCCCTCCAACGAACCCGGTCAGCAGCGTCATCCTCCTTCAGCCCCATCTTTCCCATGTCCTTCCGGGCCTGGTCCCACCATCTTGTCTTAGGCCTTCCAGCTGGTCTTCTTCCCTCAGGATTGTTCCTCAATACACTGCCCGTCAATGTGTTCCCCTCCTTCCTCACAACGTGTCCCGCCCAACGTAACCTTCTGCTTTTAATCTCGCCCAATATGTCCGGTTCTTTGAATAGCTGACGTATTTCACAGTTGTGCTTCATCCTCCAAACTCCGTTCTCCAGAGTTGGGCCAAAGATTTTTCTAAGTACTTTGTTTTCAAAAACAAGGATCTTTTTTTCTTCTTTTTTGTTCAGTATCCACGTTTCTGAAGCATAAAGCATTACTGGTCTAATGATGGTTTTGTATAGTCTTACTTTTGATGTATGTGAGAGGAGTCTTGAGCTAAGCAGCTTGTTGCATGCATGAAAGCTTTTGTTTGCCGATCTTATTCTGTTAGTCACTTCCAGTTCCTCTGAGTTGTTGTGCGTGAGCGTTACCCCTAGGTATGTGAAAGTTTCTGCCTTTTCAAAATTATAGTTTCTTACTTTTAAAATCTGATTATGGTGTCCATTTATATTTCGATCTCTTCTTATCTGCATAAACTTGGTCTTTTTTTCATTTATTTGTAGTCCTACGTATTCAGTTTCTTCAATCAAAATATTCGTCAGGTATACCAAGTCTTCTTCTTTCTCAGCCATTACAACAATGTCATCTGCAAAAGCCAAGATATTTATATTCACCCCAATCTTAATTCCTTCGTTTTTGCTTCTTACTCTTTGCAGCGCTTCTTCAATGGCTATGTTAAATAACGTTGGTGACACCCCATCTCCTTGCCGTACTCCAGTATTAACCTCAAAACTCCTTGTGGTTTTCCCATTCACTTTTACCTTGCATCTTGAATCTAGAGTACTAAGCTTAGCTAGCCGTATCAATTTACTTGGTATCCCAAAACTCTCCATCCTTTCCCAAATCTTTTCTCTGATCAGGCTATCATACGCTTTTGAGAAATCTATAAACAGACAGCAGAAAACCTGGTTAAACTCCCAGTATTTTGCTATTGATTCCTTTAAGATGTAGACTTGATCGGTCGTGGATCGACCTCTCACAAAACCGGCTTGATTTTCTTGTATAATTGTGCTTGTATACTCTTCCAATCTTTTCAGAATTATTCTGGATAATACTTTGTAGGTAACATTCAGCATGGATATTCCTCTGTAATTGTTGCAATCCAACTTATCGCCCTTCTTGTGAATTGGTACGATTATTGCCTCTTGCCATTCTTTGGGTATCCTTTCCAACTCCCAAATCTTCAAGACCAGATTATGTACTTGTTCAATTACACACTCTCCTCCATGCTTTAGTATTTCAGCTGTTATACCATCTTCTCCTGGCGCTTTGTTGTTTTTGAGACCCTTAATGGCATCTTTTATTTCATTTATTGAAGGGTTGGGTATAAGAGGCTGTACATTCAAGAATTGTATGTGTTCCTCTTCATCGTCTCTCGTTTCGCCATTTAATAGTTCAGAAAAATATTCTCGCCAGCGTGCTAGGCATTCCTCCTCCTCAATAATGATTCCTCCTTCTCTGTTCTTTACACCAAAAGCATTAGGACTAAACCCCCTCTTAAAAAACCTTACTGAGCGGTAGAATTCTCTTGCATTGTTTGCTGTTCTGTCCTGTTCGGCCTTAAGTATTAGGCCTTTCATCCAGTCACGTTTTTTCTTACGTACAATTCTTGATGTCTCTCTTACCTGCACCTTATATCCAATTCTATTTTCCTCGGTATTGCTATTTGACCACTCCTCCTTTGATTTCTTTCTCCTTTCAATGCTATCCATGCACTCCTCATCAAACCATGGGTTCCTCCTCCCGTTCTTTCTTCTGCCACATGTTTCCAGTGCACACTGCTGTACAGTTCTCTTCAGGGCCTCCCATTGTCCTTCAATACTTCCAGTTTCTGTGTCCATCTGCAGTCTCTCACCTTCCTCCCTCAGTGCCTCAAAACGGTTGGATAGTTTTAGTCTAAACTCTTGGGCAGTTGGTGGATTTTTAAGCCTTTCTGCATCTATTACCAACGACTTTTCTTGTTTGGTTGCTTGTCCAACACAAATTTTTTGTTTCACCTCTACTAGGACCAAATAATGGTCGGATCCGCACTCTGCGTTTCGTATGCTGCGAACATTAGTTATATGCGATTTGTGTCTGTTGTCAATTAGAACATGATCAATTTGATTTCTAGTTTCTCCATTCGGGGATGTCCATGTCATCTTATGAATACTTTTTCTCGGGAAAAAAGTGCTCATAACATTAAAATTAGCTGCTTCTGCTAGGCTCAAAAGTCTAGTACCATTGTCATTGCTTTCTTCATGCAAACTTTCCCCACCAGCGACTGGTTTCCACATATCTTCTCTTCCAATTTTGGCGTTCGCATCCCCCAACAATATCTTCACATCATACTTTGGCAGCCTCTTGGTAACTTCCTCCAGTCTTTCATAGAATAAATCCTTTTCTCCATCCTCTGCGTCCTCTGTTGGAGCATAGAAGCTTACAATAGATATATTCTTGAATCTACCCTTAATTCTAACTGTACACAACCTCTCGTCTTTGGCCTCAAAATACATCACAGCGTTCTGTAGTCTCCTACTTACCGCAAACCCCACTCCTCTCTGGTAACGTCCCCCGTCATTTCCACTGTAGTAGACTACATATTGTCTTGTGTTTAATTTTCCTGCTAGGGGCCATCTTGTTTCTTGCAGTGCAACAATGTCCATTCTATACCTATTCAGCTCCTCTGCCAGTATGTCTATAGCGTTTGGTGACGCTAGCGTCCTAACGTTCCATGTTCCAAGTCTCAAATTTTTCCGGGGTTTTCTCCGTGTGTCCTGTCCGATTTCCGAGGCATTTTGTTGATGTTTCTGAACGGGTGCATTTTTCCAAGGTGGGTTGTTGGCCCGACGCTCAACCCCCAACCTGGAGGACCAGGGTATTTGTGTAGAGTCACCATCTCCCAGGCACGTGCTTCCACTACAGCTTTCAGAGCGTAACCTACCCTGGATTTTCTTTGGGTTGTCTCCCTAGGCTCTTCCGCCCTCTCCACCGTTGGGATAAATCCTCATCCGCCTTCGAGACCGTTGACCGATTTTCACCCGTGACCCTGGGCAGGGGCCCTTACAGGGTGCTACCATCCGGCGCCAGATGGACCCCGGATTTTTTACGAGGTGTATCTCCTCCCGCTCCTCCTTCCCTATCATTTGCTAGATAAGGCCCCGGGCTTGCGACCGGCATGGCGGAGTTTAAAATACACCTTAGAGATATGAATTCGAAATAATAATCGGTTTTTCACATGCAGTTCTTTCCTTTACAAAAAGATACTTTCAAAATAATTTCTTAGAGAATTTTAAAACTCTCTCTCCGAGATTAGGTATTTGAGAAACCCTTAGCTTTATTATAATATACATAGAAACAGATATTCTTCTGAAAACCATTTTTTTGGCTTCAGGGTTGTCATGAAACGTAGGAAATCTGTAGAAATCCGGGTATCGAAAAGTTTTCACCAACGTAATACCTTTTCGTTCTGCTTTATACACATGACAGACCATAAAAATAAAATTAAACGGAATAATGTTCAATAAAAAAAATATAGTAAATATATGATTTTTTTTCTCGGTATTTCTTTCCTTTTTACGGTGACTAAGATCAAAGGAAATATGTTCGGGTTAATTTAATTACTTGAATGTATAAAACGATTTTTTTTTCTTATTGTAAAAAGGTTTAATAAAACAAAAAAATAAAATATATTTTATAAATATTGTATAAATTATAACTTTGTAACTGTTTATACAAAGAATAATAATACAATATAATATAATATTAAGTATTGATTTGTAACTGGGGAATAAAGTATATGTTTCCACCCTGATAATGAAACAAAATAGCAATACTGTCTGCTTCTCGTACAAAGTACAAAACATTCTTTTTGTTTGCTACCAAACACTAACAAACTCTTACAAAAATAAAAACAATATCCTGTTCCCTTACCCAATTTTTCTTATATCTTTATTTTGTACACGGTGGTTCAAATATTTTCTAACATTTTACTCTGAGAAGTTATATTAAAGAAAAACTTACCTGATAACCTCTCCTTCTTCTTCTTACTATCAAGGATTAGCCATAAGCTTGTTCCGAACTCACAAACAACTACGTTCCAACTCGTACAGCTCAACTACTACCATCTTCTTTGAGGTTTTCCCACCTCCCTTCTTCCAACTGGAACATATTCCGTAACTTTGAAGGGTATTCTTTCCTCCAGCATTCGTTCCAAATGTTGCCTCCATTGATTTCGGTAATTTACCAGATAATTTATGGTCCGATTACTCTGATCTAAATTAGGATAGATAGACAAATTTTATTGTTACGTATTGTATCTACCTATATACACTATAAATATAAATCCTGACCTAAAATATGGTACACCATACTATCTACACCGAGAAAACTTAATGAAACGAATAAAATTTAGACAATTAGCTGTGGACTTTAAGGTTTCCATGAAGAACAAAAACAGAACACTGGATGGACAGAAGAAAGAAGAAAAGCCTTCAGTGAGCGAATGCTAAGAATGTGATCTGCAGAACGAGCTTCCAGAAATGTCTAAACTCTCCTCACGTGGGCTAAATGACCTTATACGACAAAAATCCATCTAAGTTACACTATATTAACGATTAATGGAAACTATTAGAAAAAAAAAATTTTTTTAGCTTTCATTTGTTATCGGGAACTGTAGGTACATCATTAACAATTACCCAATTTGATCGCTGCTTTTCGCTGTATTATTTGACGTGGATTTGGCAGGAGTTTCAGCAGGGACCCCCAGTAGAGTTTGTTCATGGATGGCTGTCAGCTGGTCACCATACAAAGTCGCTTGCCCAACCAGTGTTACTTAACAAATAATAGCGACTTTCTACCAGCTTGACTGACTGGGCTGGCCTGGAGGCCATTAGAAAAATAAAACTAACATTTTGCGAACACCTGAATAAAATAAATGACAAACAGTTGACAAAACAAATTTTTACGACACCAAATAATAAACCAAGGTGTCGGATAAGTGATTCAAAGAAATCAGAAGGGATATTGAGAAAACCGTAATAAACCGAAAAAACATAACGGATCAATCCAAAATCATAAAACTGATTAATTTTGTTATAGCCTAACTGCATCCAGGAGACTATGAAAAGGAATACAGGATATGTCAAGATAAAACTGATAAATTTAAATTTTAGCAATTATGTTAAATTCATTACTTACCAATCATTTATTACCACTACTTACTTACTTACTTGAATAAGTGTGTCATCCAACCATTTATATCACATAATATACACAATTTTCCTTCGCATTTACTTAGAAGTTTATATATTTTTCAACTAAAAAATATTTAGAAAGAAATTCGTGTACACTGTAAAATGTTTCATAATTTTAATAGCACTGTGTAATGTTAATAATTTTAAGAGCTTCCATAAACAGCAAAAATTGAACACAGGGTGAAGGGAAGAAAAAACAAAACTTTAGTGAAAGAATTCTGAAAATTTGGGCTGCCAAAAGAGCTTCCCAGAAATTGTAATATCATCTCACGTAGTCTAAAATTTACCCTATACGGAAAAGAAACTATCTAAAATATTTACAAAATGTCACATTTTCGGATCAGATTTAAAATATTTTGAAAATCCATTTTTTTTTCAACTCCCATCAAGAATTAGAGAACTGTTCTGGTCTCAAAATTCTTTCATCTTCTACTTGGCCGTCCCAACTGCTGCCATCCTAAAGGATTTTTTCAGCAATTTTTAAGGAACGGTTGTCCTTTATGTTATTATTGTTGAAATACCAGTTTGATCGCATTTTTTCAATGAGATAGCCAACATTTAGGTTAGCAGTAGCTCTTATCTTAGCGTTTCCTAATTTATCCCTCAAACGGTACTTTTTTACATTTCAAAAATCTTATCTCTGAGATGTGAATACTCACAATAGCTCTATTGTTATTAATAAACTTTCCAAACCATAAAAAATGGTCGGCCCAGCAACGATCCTATTCATTTCCATTTTTACATGAATGTAACTTATAATTTTTACTTTCTCTTGCCTATATGAATATATAGGAAGGAAAGTATTGTTTTCATGTCGATTTTTCAAAATCGAGTTTTCACCGGATCTATACGTTTTCAGACCCCTGAACCAAAAAACATGTTTTTAGCGATTGGTCTGTGTGTGTGTGTGTGTGTGTGTGTGTGTGTGTGTGTGTGTGTGTGTGTGTGTGTGTGTGTGTGTGTATGTGTGTGTGTGTGTGTGTATGAGCGTGTGTGCGTGTGCGTGTGCGTGTGTGTGTGTGTGTGTGTGTGTGTGTGTGTGTGTGTGTGAGAGAGAGAGAGAGAGAGTGTGTGTGTGTGTGTGTGTGTGTGTGTGTGTGTGTGTGTGTGTGTGTGTGTGTGTGTGTGTGTGTGTGTGTGTGTGTGTGTGTGTGTGTGTGTAAGTGTGTGTGTGTGTGTGAACAGAATATCTCAAGAACGGAACATTGTACAAACTTGAAACTTGAAACTTAAGTTACATACCACTACCGGACATTTTCATCAAAATCGGTCAACCGGAAGTAGTATTTATTCGTATAATTTTTCACTTTTTTGCGATTTTCTCAAAAACTGGTCGTACGATTTTTTTAAAAATCGCCTGGTTTATTCAATGTTTTATTCTCTACAAGATAGGGTAGGCGCCATGTTTGCTGAAATTCTTGGTGAGGCTGTTTTCACGTAAAGAAATAGTTTTTTTAAGATTACGGCTCTATTATAAATTTTAGCCCAAAAACTTATATATTAAAAGTTGTAGAGAATTTTAAAACCTACAACTTTTATTTCAAACATTTTTTTGTTTAACGCTTAGTTTAGCAGTAATTAGCGATTTTATGTTTTTTTCTCACGAAAACGTGTGAAAAATCTATTTTTTAAGGTTTCGGCCTTAGTATGCATTTTACGACAAAAGTATATAATTAATTTAATAGGAAATAAAAAGATCTACAACTTTTATTTAGAGCATTTTTCTCTACAGAGCCTAGTTTAGTGTGAAAGAGTGATTTTCCGTATTTTTAAGCCAAACTGAGGTCGATTTTCATTTTGCGTCTTTCACTCATGAGTAAAATTAGGTTATATTTATCGAGGATAGTTTTTTTGTTTTTATTTCTAATGTTACATTATATTGTTAATTATTTGCATTGGCAAGAGAAAGTTGTGTGAGTGTTTCACACCAGATTTTTTCAGTTTATTTGTGTATTAGTGACTACTATAGGTTTTAACATAAAATATATTTTTAAAATCTGTAACTGGGGATTGGATTTGGAACTTTTTACCTTGCACTATGAAGTGCAGTATATCGCTTTTACCAATGGTTAATGACAACCACCTCTTTTTTATCCCTTTAAGAATTTTCTATTTTCATTTTTAATTATATTAGCCTAATATATTTCTGTTATACAGAATCTTCATAGTTTTTAATAATTAAGAAAATGTATTTTATTTTTTAATATTCTCTATAGTCTATCTTATAGTTTCAGAGATTATATTGACAATTAATTTAAAAATAAACTTACTATAAATCTTAATTGTAAGTTAATAAAATAATATTTACTTATTTTGATAATACATTATATATTATTAATAATATACAATTAGAAATTTATATTATTATATTTTGTAAAAAATTATTAGATAAAAATATAATATAGTTCGAAATATTGTAATGTATTGTTGTTTTGGTGTGAATAATTTATAATCTACTGTTATTTAATAAATAATATAATTATAATAATAAAAAAAATGTGTATATAATATAATTAATGATTTTTTTAACGAAAGATTTTTTAAAATATATAATATAATATAAAGTGTAATATAGTAGTAATACTGTAAGAATATAATTATAATAATAATAATAACAATAGTAAATATATTTCCTGTCCAGTTACCAAATTAAATTTTATTATATATTTATAATATAAAGATAGGGTACTATGTTATAAAAATAAAGGATGCATCTAAATAAAAGCTTTACATAATATTATTCACGTTCGTAACCGTATAAAATTAAAATAAATTTATTTAAATAACAAATTAGAGATCTGATAACTTTTTTTACATTATTAGGAAAAATCTACAATTTTTTTATAAAACAACGTGTGAATGAGATGATTATAAAATGAGATAAAATGTGCTTTAAGGCTTAGAGATCACCATTCAACAATGTGCTCCAGGTGAAAATTTTTGTAAACGGTTTACATAATTTTTTTGTACTACGGTATCTGAAATTATTCATTACGAAATTATGTTCCTAGTCCATCGTCGGCGTAGACATCTGCTGGAATCTGATAATTGGTGTTATTTTGTTGTAAAATATATAAAAATTAACTATTTAATTATTTTTCTTCCATGTGAATTCCGTTAGTAGTACAATAGATATATCATCTTCTTTTTATTTTTATTTATAATTGGGCAGCTCTGCTCAACCAGGAAATATTTTTACAATTTATTTTATATTTCCTTAAAAAAATTTGAGAACATACTCATAAGCAGGGGCTCTCGCGTTTAAATTTCATAGCACTGATTGTTCTGAAAGCTTTTAATCTGCATGTTAATGTAACAAGAAATTATTTTTAAAAAATGACGAAGTTTAAAATTTACATATCTAATAATATTACGTTAGTAATTTTTGTTTAATGAGAAAAAGATAAAAGATGGCCGGTAAATTTGTACCAAATCTCTGTACCATCTTCTGTAGAGGCGATGGTTTGGGTTACCTGGCAGTTGTGGGGAGTTCAGAACACGGAATGGTGAGTTTTTATTGTTTTCTAATATTGATTTAAATTGCTGATATTCCTGGTAGATTGTTCCACTTACGTAAGGGAAGTTAAGATCTGTTTTGAGTCTAAAATTATTAACATAATGAAGGAGCATTAATAATAACTGTCAACAGCATTTTTTGAATTAAAAACACTGTACGAGGCGCGTCTGGAAAGTAAGTACTGTTTCGTTCTAACGCCGCCGCAACGCTATTGTCGGCACTCCACGCATGTACTCTACTTTCCCTAGTTCATTAGCTCCGCGCTGACTCCATTACGATTGGTTAGTCTTAAGTTTCATGTTTACTGCTCTTGTTAACAATGTTTAAAACAAATTTTAAACCTGCTGAATTGAGATTATTTTTTTCTATTTTACATCTGACTGTTTTGTAATTGCTGCTAATGCAGACGGTGAGAAGGATGATAAATGAAGATGAGAGATTAAAAGATGCCAGACCTGACCGGGAATCAAACCCGGGACCCCAGCGTAGAAGCCAGTTGCGAATGTGAGATTCGTTCTGTTATCCAGTTTTTGAATGCAAGGAATGTTAAGGCAACCAAATTTCATCAGCAGTTTACAGAAGTTTACAATGAAAGTGTAATGAGTGACGGAATGGTGCTAAAGTAGGTTAGGCAATTCAATGAAGGACGGAAAGATATTCATGACGAACCATGAAGTTGGTGGGTCTTCTGTTGTCAATGATGACCTGGTCAGAAGGGTAGATGAGAAAATTGAAGAGAACAGACTATTCATAAGACAATGCTTTCAGATGAATTTTCTCAAGATTCCAGAACTTTTTTGCATGGTATTGTAGACGACCGCTTGGATTATCACAAGCTAGGTTCCAACTGCCAACTGGCGGGATGATTCTTTGCGGAAGTTTAGATAAGCTGGTCATCCGTTACAAGTGTCTGAGCAATGGTGGAAACTAATCAGGAAAGTAGTTTAAAGTATATTTTATGTAAAAATATAATTGTCTTGAAAAAAATATATTTTAGCTACTTTCCGGACACGCCTTGTAGTTTAAAAAAATCAAGGGATATAATGTTTCATATTTAGATAGTATTTCATCTAAAATAATTTCTGAATAACCCGCTGTAGGATAATAGGAGTCACTTTTACAATTTTGTTAATAATTTATGTTTTCAGTTCAACATTTTTGATCGGTAAGAATGGAAGAAATTGACGTAACTTTTGTTTTTAAATATTTTATTATTAATTTAAATAACGTACATTAAAAAGGACGCGTTAAATATAAAACATTTACATCAGAAACATAAAATTCAGACAAATGTAAATGTAATTCCAACCAACTTTTTCTAAATGTTAAACATCCTTGTCATAGTAGGAATGAGTGAAGAGTTGTTCTATACGATAAAAATAAAAATAGCCGTAAACTTTATTCCGACTTATGGCACAAAATAATTTAGTTTTTAACTAAAATAATACTAAGAAAAACTTAAATAAAATAACTAATTTTATACCTTCTAGAATTTTATTCAAAATTAACACCTGAATCAGTTCTGTAAATTTTCTGAATAATTTTATTTGTTACGGAATATTGTAAAGTTATTTTTAGAAGCTACCTGTAAAATTGTATTATATTCTATATTATTGTATTATACAACATATAATACAACATTGTTATGCATCTGAATCGATGCGAAGATAAAATTATAATTTAATACGTAATATAAATTATATAAGAGTAATTTGATTATTACGATTTGACAGATTATAAGTTACAATAATATTATATTGATGATAATGATGGAAAATAAACAACTGTAATCATTATTAAATTTGTCTTTTAATTGTGTAATTTTATTTCCTTTCCATCTATACCATTAATTCAGTTTCTCCTACCAGGTCGCTCTTTGGGAACAATCAGCATTCTTAGGCCGGCCGCTCATCGGAGGCTACGGTACAGCTTGCGAGAAATCATTTTTGTCAGAGCCTGACTCGAGTACAAAGCAGGCGTGGGTTTGTAAGGATCAGACAGTCGGAGACTGCTTGAAGTAAAAGAGTGACGGTTTCTGGAATTACGTCTCGTCGTACTGAGTATCCACCCTTCCCAAATAACACATCCCATAACAAATTTCTGTTCACATAATCTAATGCCATTTCTAGATTAATTAAGTCAATGTGTTTCCAAGTTATGTTCCATTCTTGACTCAATAACAAAATAAACATATAGGAAATAAATTAATGAAAAAGTTTTAACTTTTATAATACATTAACGGAGAAGCAGCAAAATTTGAGAGAAAGATCATCTGCAAAAAATGAGCCCGAAGATAATAGACGGGCAATAGGATAGGTTAAGAGGTCGAGAAGAACTGTACAAGAAAAATGAACGATTAATGGAAACGATCAGAAAAAAGAAGGCTAAAATTTTACGAACACCTGTATAGAATGGATGACAACAGGTTGACAAAAAAAATTTTAAGACACTAAACAATAGACCTAAGATGTCGGATAAATGGTTTAAAGAAGTCAGAAAAAATATTGAGAAAACAGGAATAAACCAAGAAAACTTAATAAACTGAACCAAATTCAGACAACTAATTACGGACTTTAAAGAATTCCATGAAGAGCAAAAACAGAACACAGGCTGGACAGAAGAAAGGAGAAAACCTACAGTGAGTAAATGCTGAGCATGTGAACTGCAAAAATAACTTCCAGAAACGTCTAACACCAACTCACGTGGTCTAAACTTGAACCTATACGAACAAAAATATTATCGGAGCATGTAATTAATCCTTTCTCAGAGATTAGTAGTGTTGGGCTTGCCACAAAACCGACCAGTCTATGATGAGTCAGAGAAGTGACAGATGGCACACAGAATAACCCGATGGAGACCTCTTAAAACCAGGAGAAATGTTGAAAGACCTCAGATGAGTTGGAGATGTCAGAAGGACGGCAGAAGCAGAATTGATGAGGTGGAGTGAGGTAGTTTACCATTGTCTTCGTCACTGAGTGGAAAAGTATGCTTATCAGCAACCCAGGCTTTCTGAAAAGCATCTACATTCCACCCTGCAAATGACACCTCCACTTTATTCACCACAGGGTCTGGCTGTATAGTGATGAAATTCATTACTCTCAGAGGAGATAATTGTGACTAGTGTCTTTTACACCGTTACTTCTTGTGTTCTTAAATGCTTCAGTCATATAATTGGCTGGCTATGCGATAAGGAACAGACCTATTTTTGTAGCCCTAGAACTAGAAGATCGAGTACAAATAATTTAACACTCGACCTGTCTGTTATGGGCAAATTATAAAATAATAAGGTTTATAATCATTATTGACAACTTTTTTTTTTTTTTTGACACTTTTAATTGAAATTTAGTATCTGTTATTAAATTAATATAACAATTTCTAAATGTGAAGCTAATGTTTCAAAACTTGATTTACTTGAAGGAGCGTGCAGTCATCACCACAGTCCTACAGTTGGCCAAGCAGATCTCTTGGCCAGAGGCGCTTCAAACGTCTGCGCTGAGTACCCGGTATCGCCCTAGTGTACATGTTTTGTATGAGAGGGTTGTCGTGTAGTTCAAATTTGTCATGCATCGTCTTGTATAGTTGTTTCGCGACATCAATTACGTATGGCATTTGTAAGTCTTTGTGCAACATTGAGTTTGTGATGTAAAAGGGGCATTGCGTTATCGTTCGTAGAATCTTGTTCTGAATCGCTTGTATACGTTTCGTGTGTGAGGGTTTAGCAGATCCCCAAAGTTGAACTCCATATGTCCAGATTGGTCTTAAGATTGTCTTGTAGATTGTTAATTTGTGTGACATATTTAATTTAGAACGTCTATCGAGTAAGCGTTTTAGTTGATAGAAGCGTGTTTTGAGTTTGTGGCGTGTGTGTGTAACATGTGCGTTCCATGTAAGTTTTCTGTCCAAGTGTAAGCCTAAGTAGCGTGTTTGAGTAGTGTGAGGTAGCGGAATATTATTAATGTAAACGGTTGGGCAGTTTTGTCTTCAAAGAGTAAACGTCATTTGTTGCGATTTGTTTTCATTAATTTTAATTTTCCAAAGTTTAAGCCACGACTCTATCTGGTGTAAATGGTCTTGTGTCTTTTGAGTTGCAATAACAGGATCGGCATCAACCGCAAGAACTGCCATATCATCAGCAAACATAGCCATAGTGGTATAGATACAATTTGGTATGTCACTGGTGCTTACAGAAAACAGCCTTGGTGCAAGTACGCTTCCTTGTGGTACACCAGCATTGACTTCGTACATTCCAGAAAGTTCGTCACCTTGTTTTACTCTAAAGTAACGTTCCACTAGAAACGATTTTATTACTAGATACAGGCTATCTGGAAGTATTAGTTTTAATTTGTATAGGAGTCCATCATGCCAGACCCGATCAAACGCTTGAGATACATCAAGAAACACGGCTGAACAATATTGTCTGTTTTCAAGAGCTGAAGAGATTATATCAGTTAGTCGGTGACATTGCTGAAGCGTGGAATGAGATGAACGAAATCCGAACTGATGATCAGGAATTGTGTTTGAAGCATCGATAAACGGTACTAGGCGTGGTAGAAGGAGTTTCTCAAATAGTTTGGACAGAATAGAGAGTAAGCTAATTGGCCTGTAAGAAGTTAGTTGGTGAGGTGGTTTGTCTGGTTTTAAGAAGAGAATTATGATAGAGTACTTCCACTGAATAGGGAAGTGAGTGACTCGGAGAATGGAATTGAAGATGTGAGTTAAGAGTATGATGGATTTCCTAGGAAGATGGCGCAAAAGTATTGAAGTAATAAGATCATATCCCGGGGCTTTGCCTAATGGCAGATCGTGAATTGCTCGGACGAGTTCCCCGGGGGAAACTGGCTTTGGGGGAAGGCTAAGTTGCAGAGGAGCATTAAGGAAATTTTCTATGTTCGGATGATCTTTGTGTTGTAGGTTGTGTGGTTGGAATGTGTTATGCAAGTGCTGAGCAAGCATTTCTGCTTTCTCTTTATTGGTAGTCGCCCAAGAACCATCAGGTCGTTGTAGACTAAATGAAGGATTGTTATAGTTAAGAATTCGTCTTGTCGTGTGCCAAAGTGTTTTGTTTTGAGTAGAGAGTGTCTCAGTGAAAGCCATAAATCTATCTGCTCTGTAACGCGAAAGGACAACCTGTAAATGACGATTTAGCCTATTAAGTTCTGCTTTAACGCTGGGGTATCTGTTTCTCTGCCATAAACGACGACATCGGCGCTTAGCAACTATCATTCGACGGATGTAAAAAGGAACGTTAGGTATCTGTTTAAATTCCACGTTCTCTCCTTCGCAACTGTCCCAAGCTGCGCTTTGTAGATTCTTTGTGAAGATTTCCACTCCACGCTCGATTTCACTGGGGGTTTTGAGAGAAATTCCCAGGTTTGTTGTTTCTGACAATATACGTTGGTACTTATTCCAGTCTATTTTACCAGATGTTAGGGAATGCCTGTACTTTAATTTGGTTGGTTCAGAGTTTAACGTAATTATTACGGGTGTGTGATCAGATGATAGATCAGGAAGAGTTTCAAGTTCGTAGTAGGGGAAGAACTTAGACGATACAAAGAAATCTAGAATATCTGGGAGGCAACGATTATTGTGGGGATAGTAAGTGGGTTCTGCAGGGGCATAGTAAAAATATTTTTCGTGAGTTAAAACATCATATAAAGTTTTTCCCCGCGGGTTTGTAACTCGGCATCCAAACTGTTGATGTTTTGAATTAAAGTCACCACCTGCAATGAAATTTTTTCCTAGATAATTGAAGAAATGTGTAAATTGTTCGCGCGATATATTATGATTAGGCGGGCAGTACACAGAAGAAAGGGTAAGGGAATGAGTGATTAAAGATACTTCTACCGTGGTAGCCTGAATGTACGATTTTCTGTACGGAGGGAACGAATTATGACTAATACTATTACGAACAAAAATAGCCGACCCTGCATGGCTAGTTCCATCTGGATGTGTACTTCGATATAGTGTGTAACCAGTGATATGGCAGTGTGTTGTGTCCTTAAAGTGTGTCTCTGTAATAAGTGCAATGTCTACCCGATTTGACAACTTTGCATTAAGGAATAGTGGGTTTGAACATGTATTAATTTTTCTAACCCTAGCCAGGAATCAAACCCGGAAATTCCACTTTAAAGTGTAGCACGTTAACCACTGGGCCATAGAGGCGGCTTTTAACATTTGTTGTTATTTATTTACAAAGTAATCTATCGAAGGTACTTACATCAATTTCCAGAGAGTATAATAACGTACTTTAAATCATATTGTCTCTTTTCCAAAAACAAATTCTTTATTTACTATATGGGATTTATGATTATATTTTTATCATGATTCGTCAAAATGTAAAAATGTAAATAAAACTGATATGATAATATGTAGGCCTACCTGTTGAATAATAAAATTTCACCTCAACAAATATTTTTGTAATTTACCACAAATTTCACAAGAAGAAAGAGGCGTTTGGAAAACGAGCTCCTGAAAATTTAGGAACCTAAATACATTAGAAACTTGTGTAGATGTGGAACGCAAGTTAGACTGACTTTACCTATAACTTTGCCTGACTTTCCCTATATATGTGCACTTTTTTCAAATAATAAGATATTTTAAGATTAATTAAGTTGGTTTATAAAGCTTTTGTGTGAATTATTTAATTCAATTCAGTTTATAATCTGTTTTGGTTTATCTCACACAGATTTATAAAAAATATATAAAAGATAAGAACGGCATGATTTCATCAAAAAATGCTTCGTGTTGGAATAAATTTTATAAAAATCATTTTTTGCTTATGCAAGCACTTTAAAAAAAGTGTTTTTGTGGGCGTGAGAACTGAGAGAGACTTGTGCGTTATGCGCGTTTAAATTTTATTCGTCTACTGTCATACAGGTCATAGGCTTCGTCTTCCTTCTCTTCCTTCACCTCCTCCTCCTCATTCATCCCCAGTTTCCAACCCCTCCTCTTTGCGTTTGCCTTCTCTATTATTATATCGTCTTCCTTTTTTCTTCTTGAAGAGTCCTGCCTGTTTTGTTGTATCATTATCCAGCTCAGTGTCTGCTGGTGTAGCTGCTAGTTTTCCGTTCTCCAGCCCTACCCTACAATTTCTGTCATTTCCTGATTTCCCAAGAGATCTCTCTACTCTTCTTCACTAATAACAATTGAGAAAATGTAACTCAGAAAACATCCACTCATTCTGCTGGCTTTTTTGTTTTTTTGTTTTTTTTAATGAGAAATAATAACTGCTCCATTACAAATAAATTTTCCGTTTAATAATAAACTGTGTACATGTTAAAGTTAGCTTTCTCATCGGAAACTCAAGATGTTCTTTGCTAAAATGTAGGATACTTTGAGACGAATATAATGTAAATATTAAACAATTTTTAAATACCGTATATTTATTAAAGTCATATTTAAAACTCTTTTATTGTCATCGGGACTGGTTTGATGTAGTTCTCCACGCTGTTCTATCTTGCGTAAGTCGTTTCATATCTACATACCTGCAACAACCTATTTCTTTTGTATTTTGCTTTGAACATTTTCCCTCCCCTACAAGTCACTCCTACACTACTACCCTTTATTATTGATAGATAAATACCTGGATGTCTTAAGATAAGACATAGAATATCGGCGCAAAAATCATATATGACATATGATTGAATATAGCATTCAAGCAAAGATGGCCGGTTCGCTCAAAAATTGTAATTGGCAACCGAACTATAGAACAAGTTCGAGACTTTAAATATTTAGGATGCAAGATTTACTTTGAGAAAGATGATGACGTGAGTGAAAAACTGGCAAAATTCAGCCCTGTCTACGGTTCTATTCGTAGGACAATAGCAAAGAAAACGAGAAGGACACCCTAATGAAATTTTATAGAGTAATGGCTTACAACTCATAACATATGGGACCGAAACATGGGTGTCATTACAGAGGAATGAATCTCGTATCCAGGCTGCTGAAATGAGATTTTTGCGGGGAGTCAAAGGTTGTATCCGGTTAGATAGAGTACGTAACGAAGCTATCCGCGCCGAGTTAAATGTTCAGTCATTTTTTGGAAACGTTAAGAATATATAAGATAAACTGGTCTAACCATTTACTTCGCATACCAGCTCACAGACTTCCTCTGCGAAAATGGAAATATAACCCTAGAGGAAAGCGAGTCTTGGGAAGACCTAAAATGAGATGGAAACCGGAACAGACCATGGAGCCTAATCCTTGACAGATGATGATGATGATGATGATGGTTTAAGATATGCCCCACTAGCCTATTTCTTCTTCTGGTAAGATATTTCCATGTAATTCTTCTTTCATCCACTCTTCTAAGAACCTCTAAATTACTTATTTTGTCCACCTACCTAATCTTTAACATTTTCCTTTAACATCACATTTTAAAACCTTATATCCTCTTCCTTTCTACATTCCTAATCACCTACGTTTCGCTGCCGTATAATTACTCTCTAAACACAATGTTTTAAGACATTTTTTGAAAATTGTTGTACCCTTTAAGGGATACCAGAAAAAGGTTATTGAAGTGTTGTTGATGACCTAAACAACAACCCAATGTGGGTATTATAAAAATTTGTTAACCCCTTATAGGCTTTGGTAAGTATACATACCACGGGAAATAAGCTCAATTTTTTTTTAAAATAAGCTATGCAGTTGGACCTGTTGGCATTTTATGGTTTTATAGATGTTCTCTGGTAAGTAGACTTACAGATTCCACATCTTGAGATCCACATTTTGAAATTAGTGCGCAGCGACCGTTTGCTTCATGAGTTACACGAATGTGGTAAGTATTTATACCAGCGTACGCAACTGTGTTGTTTTGTTCTTACTTTTGTACAGTGCTTAGCGCTTTTTTTACAGGAAAGCAATCATTTATGCTAATATAAAGTTGAGATAAGGTATTCTACACGTTTTTCTTTAATATAGTACTACAAGTTGCTTAAATAAGTATTTTTACTACTAAACATTATGTGATTCCAATTTCAATAAACGTTCCTTAGTAATTATACTTACCAGGGCTTAGCATAAAAAAAGAAATATCTTACTGTTCTGGTACTAGAAATACATTATTCAAGTCCCTATAAAACAAAATTTAACAACTTACAAAATATATAATTTTTTCCGTAGTACTGCCCTATAAAGGTATAATTATTTAGCTGGGTGTGTATGTTGTATGAATTTTATTTGTATAAAGTATAATAATATATAAATGTGTACGACGAATGCTGTTTCCTTAAACTAAAAGATCTACCAATGAGGAAATGCTTAAAAGATTGAGTTAAGCTCAGGAAATAATCGTCACTTTTATGAGAAAAGAAAACAGGGATGTTGAATACTTCCGTTAAGTTATGAGAGGCAGAGCTTAAAAAGAATAGAGTAAAATTCAAAGAATCTTCACAATAGAAAAGAGGTAAGTCGAGTACTTTGGGTAATTATGTCATTCACATTCTAAAGGGTTCATTTTGTCATTGAAACAATGAGTTCCTTTCTTTTCATGTGTAGGCTACGTATCTATTGAATTTTATAAATTTCATTAACTTTAAGATTTTATATCATTAAAATTTTTGATTTGGAGACTATTCAGGAATCGGAGGACGATCTTCAGATGTCGATATTTCTGCTAAAACAGCTTTGTGAAGAGTACTGTCTGATTATTTCTATAGATAAGACGAAATTAATGGGTTTTTGGGGCAAGGTACCTCTTAGAACGAAAAGAGTACTAAGAAAAAGAATGTTGGAGCGTATTTCACACTTAAGTACTTGGGTTGTGATGTGAGATATGAAAGGGAACAAATTCCCTTTCACAAATTTCCCTTTCTCTTTGTGATGACTTTTGTCATCACATCAAAATGTGATGACAAAAGTTTCTAGGTTTCAACGGTTTTTTTGGTTTCATAATAAAACATTTAAAGCAAAGTCCCGGGAATAAACGAAGTTGAGCCTATATGATGTAATGGCACTACCTCTTTTGTTGTACGGTAGTGAAACATGGGTCCTAAGGAAATCTGAGAGTAGGAAGTCGGTAACAGCTGAGATGCGTTTTTTCATATCAGTAAAATGATAACACTTAGGAATCACATCAAGAGTGAGACGATCCGGCATGATTTGAATCGAACAGAATCTGTGAGGCAGAGGATTGAACAATATAGAGAGAGGTGATTCCAACATGTAAGCCGCATGCCAGGGAATTTATACCCGGTACTGACCTTTAGATACCGTCCGCAAGGAGTACGGTCGTAAGGTAGGCCATGAAGAAAATTGATAGAAGATGAAACAGGCAATGTGCTAATCCGTAAAGGAGGAAGATGAAGAGCTTTTTGAAAACTGTAAAAGAGTGTCATTTGATAAATTTATAACCGCTGAGATACGAACGGACGATTGTGTGGTACAAACAGCCTGACAATCGAAATTATGGCAATTCCTAATTACTATAAATTCTAGTATTTAGGTAAAACCCAAACCTACAGGTTTAAGGGGAAAACCAAAAGTTAGAATTATTTACATTTACCCTTTATAGGTCTTGGGTAAGTATACTTACCATTGGCTATAAGGTCTATTTTTTAAAGAATAAGCTATGCAGTTGAGCCCTATTGCCATTTTATGGTTTTATAGATGTTCTCTGGTAAGTAGGCTATCCGTATTTTGAAATTACAGGGAAATTACAAGGTGAAATCTGCATTAAAAGGGACGAGATTTGAGTCAGTGGAAGCTGTAAAATAGAAAGCGGCACGTGTCCTGAAGGAGCTGACAGAAGATAACTTCCAGCACTGTTTCCAACAATGGAAAATTTGCATGGAGCGTTGTAGGGATAGAGAAGGAGTGTATATTGAAGGTGACAATAAGTGATTATGTATAAAATTAAAATTAAATTTTGTACAACGTCAGTCTCGTTATTTAACAGCCACGCCTCGTAATGTTTAACTAAAAAAAATATTTAAAATATAAATTGTTCCCCTTTAACATAAAATAACTTATACTTTTGTATTTTTAAAGACAATCCAATTGTTTAAAAAATTGAAAATTTATACTTAAAAGGTGTTTCTTAAATAAATTGGAGTAAAATGTTAACTTACGTTGTTTTCTGTAAAATACGTTGTTAGACCAGAAGAAAATTGTGCTGTACAATAGTATTCATTTATTTATTTCGGTAGTTTACATTGTCACTTAAAAAAGTTTTCTGCAATAATAAAAATTTAAATTCTTAACTTTAAGGAAGACAAATGTTGATTTTCAGGGCTATTCACGTTCTTCATCGTTATCATAAACAGTAGTTATACACCTTAAAAAGATTTTTACATAGCATCTTTGTATGGCCTCTTCTACTAGAAAGTAGAGCTTCAGCTTCAAAAGAACATCCACTTTATTTTTTTAATTAGAAGGACACTTTATATCCTTAGGGATAAGCCTTTTCTTAGTGTTATATAATTATTACTAGCATGCCCCGTCGCGGCTTTGCACGCGAAAAATGGTGTAATCACTTTTTGTAAAAATATGTAGCATAAAATAGCAGAAAAATGGCGAGATTCTCGTTGTTCCTCCGTTTCAGCAGTTCTTGCTTTTTGAAGTTTGTTTACTTGTGAAGATTTTCTTCCTAGTGATGTTTTTTATGGCATTATTGAAAATAGATAAAAAAACAAAAAAAAACAACCACAGAAAAAATAATTGTCAAAACCAGAAACTTAAATCTACGTTGAATAAAATATCAAACCAATTGATCACTCATCAATTTAAAGAAAATTAAAACAAATTTAAGAAACACGGAACTTTACTTATATAAAATACTTAACAATACAAAATCGTATCTACATAATAAAATACAATAAAATTATCATGTGATGTTGTCACCAACTGATCCTTAGCACGTCGCTATTTGCTAAATCATATGACTTTGTTTATGACAAATCTTTATTTGAATCACATCAGCTGCTTTAAAAGCAGCAAATTATCTAACCTCATAAAAGCCTTGATGTAGGACATAAACATTATTTTCAACCCTTAAGGGCTAACTTTGTAAGGGTTTCAATAGCCGAAAACCTGCACCGGCACCATAGTTATAACATAAAGAAAACTGCATGAAAATTGGTTCAGTAATTTAGGAGATAAAAGGGGAGCATACACCCACACACACACACACACACACACAAACACACGCACGCGCACACACACACACACACACACATACATACATACATCGAATTTTATATATACAGACTTAAAGGAAAGCCAGACTTACGTGATTTTTGTAGGGATGGTGTGTTTACATTCAGTTAGTTCTAAAATTCTCTAAAAAAAATGTTAAATTTTGACTTCTGGGCTTTCTAAAATGACTGATTCAATTACAATAATAATAATAATTATAATAAATATGTAGCAACACCTTAAAAGAATAGTAAGCACGGAAAAATGATAGATATTACAAAATTATATTTTATGGTCACATGGATGTTTACTTTCTCTTCCCTATAACATAGTTTCATTCCGGAAATATTCATGTTATTTTGTAAAAATCCAATAAAGAAATTAGACGATGAATTAAAATTTTGGTTTGAAAATGTTCACACAAAAAATTGACAGTTCAAAAGTTTTTCTTTGTTTTTCTTTTGAAGGTTAAAACAATAATGGTAATAATGTTAGTACATTTTATGGTTTGTGAGAAAATTCTGTGACCAGGTCTACTTTTTTTAGTTTAGTAGCTTTGACAACTGTTCTACTGAACGGAGGATGTGATCTTTCAAGGTCTTTACGTTACATTTTTATAACCGGCAAAGTTCGTACTTTTTCTATATAATACAGAAGGGTTTAGGTAAAAATATAAGCTGTTTTCTCGCACGCGTAAATACATTCATACACGCACCTCACATCGAGCTGCCCTCAAACGAAGTCTGCTTAGCTGTTTTTCTCGTGAGCTTGTGACACGTATACTCTCACGAACTCCAGTGAGAGAAAAAACCCAAGGCGAACTACGCAAATAAATTTTGTGAGTCAAATTCCCAAAAACTGTTATTGAATAAATATACACACGCACTCGTTTTATGGTAATATTATCTCTGTCCGTTACAAATCCGTGAAAATCTAACTGCATAAATTTATAGAATTATGTCATCCATGTACGTATTTTTACGTACCTTGTTATGTATTTTCGGTTATAACACAGTTTATCTAAATTGGTTTTGTTGATATCAAACTTTCATCCAAATTCATTAATTCAGAATAATAAGCACGGAAAAATTATAGATATTACAAAATTATATTTTATGGTCACATGGATTTTTACTTTCTCTTCCCTATAACATACAGTAGTTTCATATTATTCAGTTTTATAATTTTTATTTTATAATTTTTTTTAACTATTTATAATAACAATAGTTTTAGATTTTTAAGTTATAATAATTATGGAATCTTATTATTTACGATAATATTTTTAAAATCTCGGTCCTCCTCGAAAATCCTTGCACACACAATCCCTTTAGATATTGTTACAGTATGTATGTATACGTGTATTTTATATTTTTTTACTCTGGTGAGTCTTGCGGATACTTATTCGTAG
The DNA here is from genome assembly GCA_035578175.1 of Catonia carolina. Taxonomy (NCBI): domain Eukaryota; kingdom Metazoa; phylum Arthropoda; class Insecta; order Hemiptera; family Achilidae; genus Catonia; species Catonia carolina. The sequence continues at coordinate 423,834,222 of JAQMRL010000001.1, forward strand.
CATACACTAATTTTTCTCTGGGTTTTCAACGCTTCATCTACTTTTGAAAGAACGTTTAGTTTTCTCGGGTTTTCAACTTTTCACCTACTTTTAAAGGAACGATTAGTTTTTCTCGGATTTTTCGTTTCTTCACCTACTTTTGAAGACACGTTTAGTTTGTCTCGGGTTTTTCATTTCTTCACCTACTTTTGAAGGCACATTTAGTTTGTCTCGGGTTTTTCATTTCTTCACCTACTTTTGAAGACACATTTAGTTTGTCTCGGGTTTTTCATTTCTTCACCTACTTTTACAGGCACGTTTATTTTTTCTCAGATTTTTCAACTCTTCACCTACTTTTGAAGGCACGTTCAGTTTTTCTAAGGTTTTTCAACTTTTCACCTACTTTTAAAGGCACGTTTAATTTTTCTCGGAATTTTCAACTCTTCACCTACTTTTGAAGGCACGAGCCGCCACTGATGTGAAGATCAGTAGAAATCCGGGAATCGAATTTTTTATCGTTAATATAATAAGTTATTATTTTCATTCTAACCTACAGGATAAATTTTTTGATAGTAATACGTATATAAATATAGGCCTATATAATCCATGACGCCAAAAAAGGTAAATATACTTACTGTCATTTCAGAAGATCGAATTATGAATTAATTACTAAACATTAATAAATGACTGTCATTAATTTTAATGACTAATTAGAGAAAACATGATCACGTAAGTAATACAAGTAGGTAGGTATAATTTACAGTGAAGACTTAGCCAATATTCCTAATTTAGTATTGTCAAGGGAGTTGAGTGCGTGTGCGTGTACAGTATGATAGAGACCTTTAACTGATTAAGATGTGCCGTTTTATTCATGAATCAGAGTCATTACAAACAGTATCAAAGGGTAAACATTTAAGTACATTTAATTCGATGTTAGTTCTACCCTAATGTAAACAAAGCGCATTAATACCAATCTCGATCAAGTACAGCCAATTTCAAAACTTTTCGTATTATCCAATGTTTTATACACATTGGTTGTTAACCGATTTTACTTTGAGATAAATTTTCTGTTATTACTGTACACTAACATGACGAATACATATGTACTTATGGGCTAATTTATGAATCATGGCCTCACTGCTATGTTGTTTAATCAGTCAATCGAATAGCATAAATTGCGTACGTGTAAGTCACCATAGAAACTAGCGTTGAATTTCATGTTAATTTATCTGATCTTTGCCTGAATTCAGTTTGTACTATTAACAACATTAAGCTAGGAATTAAAATGAGATAGCCGAATAAACAAATAGAACAATATTATGTACGTGTTGTTTCAATAACGTATTGTAATGTAACTTTCACATAATAAAATTATGGTACAATATAGTAACAGTGTGTAATGTTTCACATGTAGCTGCAAGCTTTACTAGAATGAATCCATCAATCTTTTGTACAAGCAGACTTTAGCATCTGTAGGAAAATATTGTGCAAGCGTTGTAATTATACTACAAGCTGCTTGATGATGGATTGAATTTTAATCATGCAAGCTTGGATAATCACGCACAAGTCGTGCTTGTACAAGTGAAATGGAACGTGTGTATTATTGCCGGCGTATAAGATTTAATTTCTGCTAGAGAGAGATAGTGTTGGCCGGGTGAGGTACACGGTGCAATAGTCATGCCTTTCTAATAATATAGTATTCTAATAACATTGTATTAGTACAGTAATGCTGACAGCTGATTTTTACACGTCATCTAACACTGTCAATAATAACTATGACATATTATCTAAACTTATATCAACTGTTTAACTGTTGTTTTTAGGTACAGTAGTACCCACGTTCTGCGGGTTGCATATACAAGTGCAATCTTATACGCCGACACAATACAACCCGGCGCTTGTACAAGCAAAACTAATCGTCAGTGAGCTCTCAAGGTGTCATCATGTGTAGTGATCTGAGGAAGGTCAACCGAAAATTACTAGCGGAGTTTATTAATGAATACCAAAACGAAACGTGTCTTTGGCGAATTAAATCATCAGAGTAGAGCAAAGGCGGATGCAACATACGATATCTTATTACGTAAATATAGATTAATTAATAACAACGCCGATAAGGATGCAGGTTTCCGGAACTATGTAACTCATAACCTATGGTGAAATTAGTTGAATATTTGTGGTCTTCACAACTCATTCCGGTCGCAAGAAATCGTGATGTTGCTCTTAATCTTTCGTGGGGAGGGATTATAGTTTTTCTAATGATCGTATCTTCTTTTTTAACTGAAGGTGTTACGAGTGACAGAAGGTTCAGATAAGTTTCTTCATTCATTTTGAGATAATTATGCCAATCACGCCGATATATGTTCAAATCATTCAGTAAATTGATATGGATATAGGTTTTTCTTTTCATTAACCACTCATTACACCAGACATCACGTTTCTTCTTTCACATTTTCCTCTGAACAAGGCAAAATGCAGCCAAAATGCATCGTCCTCCGAGCTCATCGCGACACAAACTTACGCTTGTTCAAACATACTTGTATCGTGTGATGTTGAAGGAAAATTTCCGTGCTTGTACAAAAATGTTGGTGATGCTTGTCAAGCTTGCAGTGACGTGTGTAACCACTTTTATTCTGAAGTTGGTTGATTTATAAGATTGTTTATTGTAACACTTGTGTACTGTAAGGGATGAAGCGTGTTGAACAAGGATAGTGAACTGCGATGAATGAAATGTTTTGAATAGGAGTTCTAGGAAACCTAAAATAGAAGACATTTGTTTTTATTTTGGTTTCTTCTTATCTTCGTTACTAAGTTAAGTAGTTTATTTTAATTGTGAATTTTTTATAACTGACAATTAATTTAAGTTTTAATTAATCTTAATGTAATACTCATTAGTTTTCTATAGGCCTAGTATACAAGAAATTGTATGTATAGTTACCTGAGTCACGAGTTTGCCTTTGTTTGCAACGAGGAGTAAAGGAAAAACCCATCAGAGCGCATGCGCGACTGCTATAATTTCTGTACAACAAACAGAACAACTTATACTACACCTGGAGCGTATACAATATATCGCGGAATCTTTTGTAAGTTAACTGTACGAATATAACTGTTTGTTACCATAAACAGAAACGTTAGTTTCTCGAAAACGTGGGCAGACTATTCATAGTCCTGAAAAAATCTAATATGCAGTGTAATAAAATGCTGTGAAGTTGAAGCTAAACAAAAATGCCTTTCCCTGCCTCATTAAAAAAGCCATGAGCGAGTGGCTGACTACTGTGATGTTTCTCTTTCCACAATTCTAAAAATAAAAAAGGAATATAAAGACGTGAAGAATCGATTCTTCAACAGTTTTGTTAACACCTGGTAAAAAAAGGAAGCGGTTAGGTAGATACTAGTAAGACTGACATTGAAGACGCCGGTGACAGCAATAGTAGAGAAGGCGATTCATTCGTAGAAAATTTTGTTCCAATGGAATAAGGTAGCTAGTAATTACAGTAAATCAAACATTTCTTGTCGTGTAATTAAGCGATAGGCAATGCCACACTTCTTTCTCATAATCACATTTATTTCTTATAAGATTTATGAAGAAAACATTTTCTCGGAATAAATCACAATTTATAAAATTTATGTAGAAACTGCACGGTAGTGAAATGTATGAGTAGTGTCTCACTATTGAGGTTGGCAGCAATGTCAAATTTTTACTTCCCTTCCTCACAGCCTACCCATACGCAAAAGGCAATCTCGTGACTTAAGCATCTACACAGAACTGTGATAATAGAAGGTGATATTTCCGTAGTCCTCCCTTAATAATGCAATGCAATGCATAATAATATGGGATTTCTAGAATTCGGGTGCAAACAATAAACGCGTTGGTATTGAAGTAACTGAACTATATTTTGTTCTATTTACGGAAGACCTACATTTGACATAATATAAATCTGGTTGAGAATACAAAAATATTTTTATAATTCTTTATAACGGAGAAACTGACATTTTTACTTGACTTCACATTGTAGGCAGTTATTTTTTCTTAATATTTTATAAATATGGTGGTTTCTTTGTTCCCTCTTTAAACCCATTCAACTGAGGTGATTTTAATGATTTCAATATAAAAGATTTTTGTATTCAGCTTAGGCTTATATAAGTGTCCTTTGGTATAGGCTATATTTAATAATTGTGGTGTTTTATTCCATGAAATTCACTATTTCAGTATTACTGCATTAATTTGAGTTATAAATAAATAATAAATCAACTAAAAAAACTATTGCAAAAATTTAATTAAATGGTAATAAACTAAAACGTAAAAAACTCTTCCCTGTTTTCAGATACTTTTTCTTAAATAAAAGTGATTTAATAAATTAAGGTGTTTTCATTAAGATAAGTTAATATTTTGGTATAGGTTAACGAAATATCTTCTCCCAACAAGGAATAGACAATACCTGTTCTAGTGTCAAAAAATTCTTCATCTTCTCCCTAACTGCCTTCATCATACAGAAATTCTTGGGAGACGGTTGACCCCATCCGATGAAGGTCATCAGCCAAAAGGCTGGTTTGAATCCCTAGAAACTTTACAATGTACTGATGGTTAGTCACGAAATGAACTTTGCTTGAGACGAAGTGTAAGAGGGGAACAATCTACTACTGCGCATGCCCAGTTTCTCTATTGCAATCCCAGAAACATACTGATAACTCATAGTTCATTGGAATTGAACACCTCCTTATTTTATTAGGCGACGAGTAGTACAGGAAATTTTTTTTTTGATTTGGCTATTCTGTTTTTACATTTCAGAAAACATTTTTACATTACTTATTCAATACCATCCTTCGCCTAAATCACCTAAATCATAATTACAATAATCTATCCTTTCCTTCTTCCTTTTCAAAAACCTTTCTTCCTATCATAAAATATTTTAGTTCTTGCAAAGAAGGATTTACCTTCTTAACAGGTTCCTTCTTAACAGTTACGAACGTATCTGACATTCCTAAAATTGACGTCGAACTTCTTTCATTATAGGTAAAATATTTTTTCTGTACTTTATAATCCTTCCATGGTTTTTGGCTTTAAACTATTTTTGGAAACGTGTATTTTCAGCGAAAACTCGATTCCAAAAAATCGACATGAAAACAAAACTATCCTTCCTGTATTTCATACAGGATCATACAGGAAGAGAAAGTAAAACTAGTAACCTAAATTTGTTAAACAAATTAGATTGGATGACTATTCATTTTATTTTATTCGGATTACATAGCTTGTACGATACATTTACATTGACATTTATATTTTTTAGGTAAAAACAATTTAGGTAAACAAAATATAAGATAAAACAAAACTAAAGACATAATGTTTGTACAGGGAATGTCCTTGGAGATGAAATACAAACGTTGAGATGGATTCAGGATAAGAAAATAAAAATGTTAATACAAACACATGTTCTAACTTATCTATCTGTTTACGAAAACTGTGTTTGTATTGTATTTTTCATACGAAATGTATAAAACACGATTCGATTTGAAAACAAGACTCAGAGAATTGTTTAATAATAAAATTTCATAAATATAAAAAGAAATTAGTTTTTGTTATTAATAACAAACACCCTCTTCGTTCTCCGAACCCACACCATTGCCCGATTCTCTCCCTCCAATAAGATTATTTGTACTGTGCCTAATTTGCTCAATAACAATTAAGTTTTTCTAATTTTTCCCAATATTTATTATATTCGCCTTTGCACCAAAGCACATACAGTACTACCTCACTATAAGAAGGTTCGATATACCACGAGTACGGATATAACGCGGATTATAACCTGCCCCCCCCCCAAAATACAGCATCCAAATAAAATAGGATGATGAAATGCCGTTATCCTACTTCTGCACTGAATATAAACCCACTATAATATCCTTTGAAAAAGTCAACAATACGATTCACGATGAATTTGTGCCTTGTGTCAAAAATAATTCTTTACGAGTTCGAAAATTGAAAGAAAAAACTTTATTACTTCTTGACAATAACGTTGCTCACCCGTCCGCTGACCGGCTGAAATCTAAAGATGGGAAAATATTCGCAATTTTTTTACCCAAGAACACAACATCTTTGATCCAACCATTAGACCGAGGAGTTATTCTGTCATTTAAATCTTATTACCAACGAGAGCTACTAACCGCTATCGTTAGTTCGGAATTTCATGACAGAATTTTTTAAAACTGTCATTAAAAAGTCTTGTATACAGCGCTGAGACAGCGTGAAGTAATGTAGGCTAAGGAGTGAGGTGGTTAACCATTCCCTTCCTAACTGAGTTTAAAATAAAGTACGTGTATGAACATGTCAGGCCCTCCGAATAAAAGCATTTACTTTCCTCCCTGCATGTCACACACACACACACACACACACACACACACACACACACACACACATTTATACTTAAAGACATCCTTAAAAAGATTTGTAAACAACTAGAGAACACTTTACTCCTCTCTAAAACAACCTAGGACCCTTTCCGATCCAGACACCACCTCTCACCACATTTCTCAAAACACTAGTGTACATTTTAGTCCTCTCTAAAACAACCTAGAACCCTTTCCGAGGCAGACCTACCTATTATTCTACGACTTACTATAAATAAAAATTATTGGTTGATATTGTCACAGTAACACAGAAGACACTGAAACAGGAAATGTTCATATTTTCACTTACGAACACGCTTTGGAACTGTCAAATTCAACCGGGCAAGAATTATGTGCAAGTGATCTCAATGAGTGGGTTCAAGTAGACAATCAAACACCCATTACCCTTAATGACCGACGAAGATATTGTAAACTTCGTTCTACAATCTAACGAAAATTTGTCGGAGGAAGAAGAGGAAGGTGCTGCTGAGATCGCTGTTATGGAGAGGTCTACCACCTTCAATGAAAGACGTTGTAGAAAATATAAATAATGTAATAACATGGCTGGAGCAACAAAGTGATAATGATGATCGTCATTTATTGCATTTACAAAGAATCATTTATTACAAAGAAGAAACATACACCCGCTAAACAAAAAACAATAGCTTCTTATTTAAAAAATAATTTACATTAAAAGGAAAGAGATCGTATCAAAGCTATGGGTGCTATCAAAGCGAGAGGAGAGTAGATTGAAAGCATCTGAAATGAAATTTCTTCTACATATATATGGGTGTAGTAGAGAAGATCGTTACAGGAATACCAAGATAAGGAAAGAACTGAACATTTTCTCTATAAACAACAAGGTATCCCAGAGCAGAATGCAGTGTTTAGAGAATGTAAACAGAATGCGGGAGGATAGGATACCTAAGCAGACACTGAGCTATAAGCCGGAGGCCAGGAGAGAACGAGGACACCCGAGAAAGAGATGGGCAGATTTGAGAGGTTTGGAACAGGCAGAGATGCCTAATCCTTGAAAGGCAGAAGAAGAAGAAGAAAATAGATCGTATGCCTACCTTCCACATTTATTTAACTTGTTTCTATGTAAGTACACATTTATTCTATTGTTTTTTATTAAACCATTATTGCTGAATTGCTGCCTATTTTATAATGATCCCTTTTGTGGTTTACGGTGCTTCTCGAAATAACACGGGGTTAGATACGTATCCCGACACCCGCGTTGTAGCGGAGGCATACTGTATTAAGACCGCAATCTTAAAATTAACAATTTTTTGCTACAAGAGCACAGTCATCACAAAATTCAGCAGACATGCCGTTGACCATAAATCTTGTACACATCGAACACAAAAAATATACTACAGTAAATGAGTCGATTTTAACAAAATCGTAGAAGCAGTTTCTAAGAAAATCGTAAAAAAGTGAAAAATTGTACCAATAATCTGCTATTTCCGGTTGACCGATTTTAATGAAAATGTTCGTGTCGGGTCCCCTTGTGGTACCTAACTTACGTTCCAAGTTTCAACCACGTACGATATTCCGTTCTTAAGATATTTTGCATACACTTAGACACGCACGCTCACACAAGTTAAAGCCATGATTTTTGGGTTCAAGGGACCCGAAATTTGTATTTCCGGAGAAAACTTGAATTCAAAAGATCGACATGAAAACAATATTTTCCTTTTTCTTTATTATATAATAATCGGCGTTATCAACTTATAACAAACTCCTAATATACAAACAAATATTAAAACCCGTATGTATCCATGGAATTCAGCTTTGGCGATGTACAAAAGCATCAAACCAATTAATTATACAAAGATTCCAGAATAAAGTTTTTAGAAGCATTGTCAACGCTTCCTGGTATGTTAGGAACGACGGCCGTCGCCGGGACTTGGGAGTGGATTTCATAAACGAGTCAGTTCGAAAATTTTCCAGGAGTGAAGAAAATAAACTTCATCATGTGAATATCGAAGCAATATAACTGCTCAACAACGCAGATCTGAATTGAAGACTCGCGAATTGAACTGTTGTAATAAACAACACCAAGTTATTAAGCCGTTACATGTATATATTTTGAATCGTTGCAAAGATAAAAATATAATCACTGTATTAATGCTGATTAGTATACACATGTATTAGAATATGTCAAACATAAACTAAGAACTACTTGTTAATAAATTCTGGATTAAGTAATTAGATCAATTAAGTTCGAACAAAATTTGTCAGTTAGTCTTAAATCTTAAACTAATCATAATGAATTTAAAATAAATATATGTACTGGGTAAGAGAAAGTAAAAATTTAATTCTTTCCGGAAATTTTGTTTGTTGATTTTCATTTGTCAGGAAAATACTTTTTCTGGCACGTTATAATATGAGGAAAAAGTAATTATAAGTTCAATCAATCACATACATACAATAAATGCGACGCCCTCTGTTTAAAATAAAATTTACTCTAATGGCAAAAGACTGTGGAATAAAATCACATTCGTTATCACTCGATACGATGCAATCGCAGAGTGATGGTACAAAAATACACGAGGATATTTCTACCACTGACCACATAAATTTATAATTGATAAGCCTGCTTGCCTACATTAAATGCAAAAAGTTGATCAACCCATTCCTGTGACGGTCGGTTGTTATATTATGTACACAAATTAATACGCATAAAAAGCTTTAAAACATGACACTTACGTTATAATTTATTTCCTGTGGTTTCAATTAAAGTCACTGTAGTTTTGTACTCAATTAATAAAATATCTGGTGTGAAACACTCACAGGCCAATATAAATAGGTAATAAAACATTTTAATAACCTGTGTTTAATCATTAGTAAACAATGTAAAATGAAAACATAAACTAATTTTAATCATGAGTGAATGACGCAAAATGAAAATCAACCTTTGTTCGACTTAAAAATACGGGAAATCACTAATTAACGCTACACTAAGCTCTACATAAAAAAAATGCTTGAAATAAAAGTTGTAGATTTTTTAATTTTCTATAACTGTAGCTGTTCACCGGTAACCAATGTGGTTATAAAATCCATATAAATGTACCTTTACTAGGATTTGAATCTGAAGCCTTCAAATCCGAAAATTAGCTGTTAAACAGCTGACTTGTGGCGACGACCTTACCACTGTACCAACCCAGTGGATTAAAATTAATAAATAAAACAAAATTTTAAAACATGTACTTGTTGAAGTACAATCAGCTAATCAACATTTCATTAATTTTGAAAGTTGTTGTTTAGGTCATCAGCCGAAAGACTGGTTTGAACCTGTAGAGGTTTTACTAAGTAATGTAACGTCCCCTCTATCTACATCGATAGGTTGGTATGGGCGTTAACAAAAAAACATGTAAAGGAAGCTAAAACAAATAAATACACTCAAGTTGCGGTTGCACATAAAACTTCAATCAAAATATTAAATTTAATAAAAAAATAAGAATAATACAGTAATAGCATATAATGGTAAAAATCAATAAAAATTAATAATGTTAATTACTTTTATAAAAACATGACTCAACTTAGTTAACGAAATAATACACAATTTAATAAAAATATCTAATTAATATTCAAAAGCTAAGTTATAAAATTATTTATTACCAAAAATATTTAGTTTTAACAATAACTGCCCTATTTTGTAAATAAGATTTGAAATCAACCATGGTTGTTAAATTATGAATAGAATATAAGAAAGATTGGCCATTTTCCATTTTATTTTATAAGTATAACTGAGAAACATCCAGCAATACTGGCAAGACAAATACAAAAGTTTTGTAATGGTATTTAAGTTACAAAAAAAAGTTTATAAAAATATAGAATACAGGATGAAAATTTTATAAAAACTTCTTTAGTTATTTTAATGCAAAGGCTACTCTGCTGTTTTTAAAAAAAAACTCGAAACAGATAAAATAAAATAGTTAACAATTTACTCAAGAACATGCTTGACCATAAGAGATCCATCTGTCCAAACCATCAATTGAACGGCCAGAACATGTTGGCAGCAGTAAATGAAAATCCACGCAATAAGGTTGATTCAGAAGAAATTAAATAAATAATTACATACCATTCTTTTCAGTTTATTAAACAAATACCTCCTTCCACTTATTGTAAATAGATGGACTCAGTAGCGTTTGCATTTTTACTTGTTTTGTTTTATTTGATGATGAACTATCTCATTTCTATTTTAATCCTTAAGGTTATGCACGGGGAATCGAACCCAGATAATCGTAACAAAGTTCAATACAAAAAAACAGTTCTAGTTTAAATAACACGCACAAACACTTTAAATCAATAGATACCCGTAAGAGTTCTCAGTTCCGGAATGTTTTCGGCCAATTAACTTACTAAAATTTAAATTGGTCATAAAAGAATTACAAAATTTATTTTTTTAAACAACTTGCACAATCCGAAAAGACTTTTAAAAATAGATACGAAACTAATTAATTATAACCGCAAAAACAGACTGTTCAAACAAATTAAATAAAATAAGAATCAGAATACATAAAAAACTTTTATAACAAAAGTATAAAGCACAAATAGGCCCGTACATTACTGAGCAATAATGTACGACCTTACATTTCGACTGTCGAGACATGACTCCCGTCAACCAGGAAAGTATTCAATAAATTCGCTAGCTCTCGGACACAACATAAAAGTAGATAATAAATCAGCTGATACGCAGATAATTAGAACAACCGCTGAAAAATAAAATTTAAAATCAAATAAGTAACGGCGGCAAAGCCGGACGTTACAGTAAAACTAGGAATGAGGTGGTTTACCATTGCCTTCCTCACTGAGTGGAAAAGTACGTTTATCAGCATGCCAGGCCCTCTAAAAAGCACATATTTTTCACTCTGCAAGTGACACCTTCACTTCATTCACCACAGGATCTAGCTGTATAATGAAATCCATTACTTTCAGAGGAGATAACTCTGACTAGTGTCTTAACACCTCTACCTCTTCTGTTCTTAAATGATTCAGTCATTTAATTGGCTGACCATATGATAAGAAACAGAACTATTTATTTTAGCCCTGTAACTAACAGATTGAGTGTAAATAATTTGACACTCCACCTGTCTGTTATGGGCAGTATTTTTATAGAAAATCATAAAAATCTGAAAATTATAACAAACAGCTGATTGTTACACCGAATAATGTTTCTTTTAATCGCTAATGTGTTTAGTTTCAAACTGCTCAATTTTTAAGACAGTTAGCAACCCTATGACCCAATGAGATGAGTATGATGTGTATGACGTGTAAATGAGGTGTAGTCTTGTACAGACCCAGGCCGACCATTCCTGAGAAGTATGATTAATTAAACCCCAATCATCAAAGTACACCGAAAACCACCGTCTTTTATTCAAATCCGTATAAAAAGTTACTTTTAAGAATTTTTTTTATCCGAAGCGGCGAGAAAAACTCATATTCACTCCCTCACGATGGGGGAAGTAGTGTTGGACTTAATTGAGGCGTCCTCGTCCAGCTCCAAGGAGGCCGCAACCGCCTACCAACCAAAAACCCGCCGCCTGGCGACTTGATTCGACATCAGCATACTTTTAAGAATTAAAAAAGAAAAAGTTACCCCCCAAGAATTTTAGTAGACATGATTTTTACCCTATCTAGTAGAGAATACAAAAATATAGTTAATGAGGCAATTGAAACAAAATCGTATGAACCGTTTTTTGAAAATCGCAAAAATTGAAAAATTGCACTAATAAACTACTACTTCTGGTTGACTGATTTTGGTGAAAATGTTCATGTCGTCTTCCTTGTGGTATCTAACTTAAATTCCAAATTTTAACTTCGTACGTTATTCCGTTCTTGAGATATTTTGTTCACAAACCCACACGCGCGCGCGCGCGCGCGCACGCACACACACAAACACACACAAAAACAGACCAATCGCTAAAAACATGTTTTTTGGGTTCGAGGGATCTGAAAACGTGTAGATCCGGTGAAAACTCGATTTCGAAAAATCGACATGAAAAAAATACTTTCCTTCCTATGTATTCATATAGGCAAGAGAAAGTAAAAATTAGGATACATCAAATTAAAGCTTGTTCTATTGTTGGTTACAGAATTACATTAACAGATAATACTTTGTAGCCCTATACATTTTAAAGTACGCATTAACATAGTAATAGTACCTTGAAGTTGGGAATACCTTGAAAAGTGAAACACCTTGAAAAGTGGTTAAAAACAAGATACTTTTTACTTTCTCTTGCCTATATGAATATATAGGAAGGAAAGTATTGTTTTCATGTCGATTTTTCGAAATCGAGTTTTCACCGGATCTATACGTTTTCAGACCCCCTGAACCCAAAAAACATGTTTTTAGCGATTGGTCTGTGTGTGTGTCTGTGTGTGAACAGAATATCTCAAGAACGGAACATCGTACGAACTTGAAACTTGAAACTTAAGTTACATACCACTACCGGACGCGACACGAACATTTTCATCAAAATCGGTCAACCGGAAGTAGTAGTTTATTCGTATAATTTTTCAGTTTTTTGCGATTTTCTCAAAAACTGGCCCTACGATTTTTTTTAAAATCGCCTATTTTACTCAATTTTTTATTCTCTACAAGATAGGGTAGGCGCCATGTTTGCTGAAATTCTCGGTGAGGCTGTTTTCACGTAAAAACGTTGTTTTTTTAAAATTACGGCTTTAATATAAATTTTAGCGCAAAAACTTATATAATAAAAGTTGTAGAGAATTTAAAAACCTACAACTTCTGTTTCAAACATTTTTTTGTATAACGCTTAGTTTAGCGGTAATTTGCGATTTTCTGTTTTTTTTCTCACGAAAACGTGAGAAAAATCGATTTTTTTAACATTTCGGTCTTAGTATGCATTTTACGACAAAAGTGTATGTAATAAAAGTTATAGAAAATTAAAAGATCTACAACTTTTGTTTTGAGCATTTTTCTCTACAGAGCCTAGTTTAGCGTGAAAGCGTGATTTTCCGTATTTTTAAGCCAAACTGAGTTCGATTGTCATTTTGCGTCATTCACTCATGATTAAAATAAAGTTATGTTTTTGAGGTTAGTTTTTGTTTATTTCTAATATTTTATTAATAATGTTAGGTTTATTATTAATCATTTGCATTGGCAAGAGAAAGTTGTGTGAGTGTTTCACACCAGATTTTTATGCGTAATTTGTTATATTTAATACACTATTAATTTCCGAAAATGTTAATGTATATCTTGTAACCAACAATAAAACAAGCTTTAATTTCATGTATTGTAATTGTTTTTACAAAAAAACAGTTCAAAAGATATTGCTGTTTAAAGACAGGTGTTTTCTTTCGTGAATCGGACTATAATATTGTTCTTTACTTTCTCTTGCCCTATATTAATACATAGGGAAGGAAGGTGTTGTTTTCACGTCGATTTCTCAAAATTGAGTTTTACCGAAAATACACTTTCTCAGTGAACCGAAAAAACATATTTTTAGCGATTGGTGGGCGTGCGTGTGTGTGCGTGCGTGTGTGTGTGTGTGTGTATGTGTGTGCGCGCGCGCGTGCGTGCGTGTGTGTGTGCGTGCGTGTACGTGTGTGTGTGTGTGCGCACGCGCGCGCGCGCGCGCGTGTGTGTGTGTGTGTGTGTGTGTGTGTGTGTGTGTGTGTGTGTGTGTGTGTGTGTGTGTTTTACATTAGATTTTTTTTAACTTGACATAGAACATGTAATTTCCTTTTTTGGGTCTCCTGTATGAAGTTGAAAAAATCTGTAAAACTCTGAGTTAAAATTTATATTAATGTGGGCTATTCTTCGTAGGGAAATCTGAAAATAGTTGTTTTTACATTCAGAAAAATAAAACAATTGTTGGTGTGTTTGGGTACAAATGGATTATTTTTTTAAATAAATGTTCATTTTTCTTCAGAAGTAAAGCGCTCTTTAATACATCATAAATTCGTACTCGTATTTCATTCTCGTATTGCTAGCTGGGGAGTATACGAGTATGTTATGAAAATATTGTACCCTATTAGTTTCCCGTTGCTTTCTGGATACATTTATGACAAAGTGTATTACGCTGCTATGTTGTCTATGAAGCTGTCTGTTGTAATGCAGGGTAATGTATGTGTACATTTTGTAAGTGCTTGCGATTGCACTATAACTCTTGCTGTAAAAAAGATCATACTACCATGATTCCCATTTAGTTGGGTTTTACAACAACCAAGGGAAGACTCCGTGCATCCCTCACAACCGGTTTAAACTTTATATTTTAACCTTTTTTTTTATTCAAAATGTGTGTACGTTGCAATCTGTTCAATTCAGAACAATAAGCAACCCCATGACCCAATGAGATGAGTATGATATGTGTGACGTGTAAATGAGGTGTAGTCTTATACAGACTCAGGGCGACCATTTCTGAGAGAGTATAGTTAATTGAAACCCAACCATCAAAGTACACCGGTAATCACTGTCTAGTATTCAAATCCGTATAAAATTCACTACTTTTACTAGGATTTGAACCAGGAACCTTCGTCTCCAAAAATCAGCTGTTAAACAGCTGACTAGTGGCGACGGCGTTACCCCTAGACCAACCTGGTCGGTTATTTTATTGTTTTACATGTTTTATATTTTATGTTTTTATGTTTTATATTTTAAATATTAGCAAATTTTTCATTAAATCTGCATTATTTCATATAATTAAAGCAGATCCATTAAACTCCTGTGTTGGTTTGATCATCAGTCGAAAGGTTGGTTAGAACCTCTAGAGCAGTGTTTCTCAACCTGGGGATCGCGACCCCCATGGGGGTCGTGGTGATATTATAGGGGGTCGTGAAACAACTTGTTCAAACACGTCCATATGCATTTTCAAACATTCTCTCACAGTGAGTATTATAGAAGGAGTTTAGCGTAAATTTGTGATTTTTAGTTCTAAAGAAAATTGTGACTTTCATTTTAGGGTCATTCGCCTACGATTAAAGTTTGGTTTTATTTTATATTTTACATTGTTTACTCATGATAAAACACGGATTATATGTTAAATTATTTACATTGACCAGAGAAAGTCGTGTGTATTTCACACCAGATTTTTTCTTATAGTTATTTAGTGATAGAATAAGTAACTGGAAGAATTTCATTGAATTTTGTATCACCTGTACATTGTAATGCTATAAAATTCCAATTGAAGTTTCATCTTATTACGCAAACTAGATAGTTACTATTTCACTTATCTAAATATTATTGCTTATTTATATGTATTATTTTTATATTTTTTTATTTATTTGTATTTATAAGTATGATTGTTTTTTGTCAGCTGCAGGCTAATAATATTACTGATGGAACCTCTAAACAGGCATTGCCTTGAAGGCCCTATTTTTCCTTGTAGAATTAGTTTGTAGTCTTTTATTTTTTATTTAGAATTAAATACAATCGTTTTATTGTTTACCGTAAGAATATCTTTTATTATGTTTATGTTCTATGTTGGC
Organism: Catonia carolina; assembly: GCA_035578175.1. Taxonomy (NCBI): domain Eukaryota; kingdom Metazoa; phylum Arthropoda; class Insecta; order Hemiptera; family Achilidae; genus Catonia; species Catonia carolina. The sequence continues at coordinate 423,850,038 of JAQMRL010000001.1, forward strand.
CTCCGGGCCAGCCCAGTCAGTCAGCTATTAGAAAGTCGTTATAATTTGTTAAGTAACACCGGTTGGGTAAGCGACTTTGTATGGTGATCAGCTGACAGCCATTCATAAACAAACTCTATGGGAGTCCCTGTTCAAACTCTTGCCTAATTCACTTCAAAAATACAGCGATCAAATTGGGTAGTTGTCAATAAAGTTTTGCTTGAGTCCCAGCTCCGTGTAGTTGGAAGGAATGCAGTGCGTTGTTATAGTAGCGGGAGAATGAATGAGTTAGTAGTGTTTCACAGCTGATGCATTTTTAGTGGTAGCGTGTACTAACTAGACTAAAAAAATATTTTTATCATCCGGCGCATTAATTTAACAAATACCTACCGGGTTAATAACTTGGTCGGTATCGTAATATTTAACTTACCAGTTTATATCAAAATATTTAAATAAATAAACGTAATAAATTCAAACAAATATGTTTAATACGGAAAGTTTGAAAACGAATATTTTGTATCAGAGTAATACAACAATCGTTCTCCCAGCATGCGTCACTCATTCATAATACCTCACCCGTACCCTTCACCCCGCAACTACACAGAGCTTAGAACCGCACAATACAGTTCCCAATAACAAATAAAAGCTAAAAAAAAAATGTTCTATGTTATATTTTTATGTGTTAATGTATCTGTTTGCAACATGTGAAATAAATGTTCTTATTCTTATTATTCTTATATTCTTTGATACATAGACCTATGTAATGGCGTTTTTCATTATCACCTGCAGATATATAAAGTAAAGAAAGAAATTAAAAATCGGAATATAAAGCAGGGCAAATAGATAAGTTGAATACATATGCTAATCCTTCGGCCATCAATCTCCCTTATAATAGAGTGAAAGATTAAAGAACTTCAGGGTGAGAATAATAAATCTTCCCTATCGGTTCATCTAAATTTAAATTTTTCATCGTGATTTAAATAATACTACGGTTATATTAAATCTAAAATCATCATTCACATATCAAATGGACAGGAAATTAAATAACAACCATCACTGTAGTTGGTTGCAATTTTTTAAAGTGTCATTATCATTTTCTTATTTCCGTTGGCCCGCCACACCCAAATGCCAGAAGCTACCTAGCTAGATACGGTTTTCGGATCGTAATCTACACAAAAAGGTAGTGGGCGTAAATTGGCTTTAAAGTTCCGATTTTAACCGGAAGTGCCCAAAACTGGAAATCAAGGAATTAAAGTCAGAAACTATTGGAGTAGCCAACGGTTTTCGGATTCGTAATCTACACAAAAAGTTAGTGACCTGGATTAAATTTGAAGTTCTGGTTTCTACCGGAAGTAAAGAAATCAAAGCCGGAATTTGGAAACAAAAATGATGTCATTTGATTCCTCTTACAGAAATCACTAATGGATTTTCCCATTTATCAAAGGTAAGCCTTTTTAAAAATTACCACCAGTCATGAGACGTGTCGTCTCATGAAAGGAATTTTTTATTCATTAATTAATTTCTCCACGAGTTATTACATTTACACGACTCTGGTTCTATTCATTGATTTCTCTCAAAGTTGTTACTTAACAAAATCCAGAAGATTACTTGATCTGAATAAACTGTAATCATCAAAAATTTAATTAAGCAAATATATTTATTCAAATATGAGAAGAACGTAATCAAGCAACGCTCTGAGTGTTCTCTTCCGAAAGAAATATTAAACTTTATCATATGTTAACACTTAAACTAATATCCTTTCGGGATCTGGGTATAATAAATAAACTTTTTTTAAACTATAACAATTATTTTATTGACACGATTAATAAATTTTTGTTTAGGTCAATAGCCGAAAGGCTGGTTTGAATCTCTAGAGGTTTTACTAAGTAAAAACGAGGAGTGAGGTGGTTTACTATTGTCTTCCTCACTGACTTGAAAGAGAATACTTAACAGTATGCCAGGCCCTCCGAAAAGCATCTACTTTCCACCCTGCAAATGACACCTTCACTTTATTCACCATAGGGTCTGACTGTGTAGTGAAATTCATTACTCTCAAAAGAGATAACTCTGACTAGTGTCTTTTGCACCTCTGCCTCTTCTCTTCTTAAGGTGAAACTATATAATGGTTTTGACTGAAAATTTCGATTTTCGGTTTTTGTGTTTTCCAATAGGTCAGACCTAGATCTACCAGAAAAAAACATTAAATTACGTCAAAAAATTATTTTAATGAAAAAATTAAGATTTTACCAGGTTTACCAAAAAAAAAATATCTTGTCAACAAGAACGAAACTGTTGCTGGGAAGTTTACTCGTTTGTGTAAATTTTGTTTTTTTTATTTTGCCTTTTGTTTTTTGCCTTTTCCGGTAAATGTAGAATTTTAACATTTAGGAATATTTTTCTCGGAAATTATTAAAACTACCAGGCTGAAATTTTCACCGGTTATTTATCTTGTACATACACATATACCGACATTTTTATGACTTCCTCAAATGCTCCAAAAATTAGCAATATGCAAAAAACGTAGAAAAAATTTGTAAAGACTCTATGTTATTCATTATTTTGTTTTTAATTTTATGGTCAAACAGATTAAATTGAAAAAATTTCAGTAGCTACAGAAACCCGACACTTATAAGTGTGTAAAGTTTCATTTTCCTACCTTTTACCAATCTATGAAAAATGTACCTAAAAAGAGCAAATTTAACATTGGCGGTATACAAAGTACAGTCTCCCTTAAATAGTTCAGACATATAATTGACTGACCATGTGATAAGAAACAGAACTATTTTTTGTAGACCTGGAGCCAACAGATCGAGTGCAATTAATTTAACATTCCACCTGCCCGTTATGGGCAAATTAATAAATTATAAATTCATTAATAAGCTTAAACTACTAACAAATTACAATGCGGGATTACTTCAATTAAATTACAAAACTTAAATTAAACTCGATGGTAAATTTAAATATCATGTCTCGAAGCTTGGACAACCTTTTTCAAACACGCTATATGTTTAATAGCACTTTCCTGTTGATATCACTTTTCTGTTTAAGCAGGTCGAGAAACGAGAAGATCATTTGAAAATACGGCAATCTTAATACGAAAATTGTGTTGCATCGTAAAACTATCTCACTAACTATAGTGAAGTAGAGTTGTGAGAATCGTGTATTCGTATTCATTTATTGCTCCATTACTAACAATTTAATTTGGATTATGTACCCATTTAGCACTTCTAACAAATAAAAAACAAATGGTACGGCAAACTATAAGTGTAAGTCTATAAGAAGGTAAATTACATTTTGATAGTTTCCATATATCTGAAGAATAGAATTAATATTCATGATACGTTTCGAAACCTCATAAAATTTTATGGGAACTTATGTCGGAATCTATATGTTCAAATTAAGTGTACGTTACAACTTTAAAGAATACAACAAAAATATTAAAATATTATGATACAAACGTTAAAATGTATCATTTTAGAACAAATGCTTTTAGTTTGTAACATCTGCTTTCAGATTGTTACATTTCGTTTTGGTTTTGTTGGCGTTCGCTAATTGTTTTGGTTGCCGATAACTCGAATCTGCTGGCGACGTTAATTAACTCACCGTCCGGTGATGCGCTCTACCGCTTTTACTGCTAACTGCGTTTCGCCCACTCATCGAGCTACTCCATTTGCATGACAAGACACTCTCGGTTGAATTGTCGTTGAGTTCAGTTCAGTTAATATGTAGTAAATTTTATTACGTGTATTTTAAATTTATAACTTTTGAATAAAGTTAATAATTCTTGCCCATTTAAACATGGTAAGTAATTTGTTTTTATTTTAGTATTCCGAGAGCTGGAAATTTATCACGGGTTGCATAAAATTATATTTTGTACTAAAGAATCTACGTTGCAATTGTACTTGCAATTTCTTGACTACTAGATTCGATTTTGGTCTATGTAAAACTAATTTTGACTTATGATAAATTTTATTGTAAATGATGTAAAGTTTTGTAATTGGTAAATTGTATTCTTCTTCAAATAGTAATAGCTTATTTTAATTGTCTAGTTTTTTTTAAATGTTATAATTGTCTATCTATTACAACTCGTATTAAGTTTCTATCTTTAAATTCATAACTTTGTTATATTTTGTTCATTTACATTTGCATTATTTATGCGTTAGTGCTTTTGCTTAAGATCGACGCTTATTTTACTTAATATTAACACTAGCTCGATCTTTTCTTCAGGGTTCAAATCCGGGAACGGGAATTGCCGTTCAATAATCTTACTAATTCTATAATCAGTACATGGGGTTCGACTTCTGAGAATGACAAATTTTCACCTCGCCAGCATTCCGTAATTGATATTCAATGTTTCCTGACAATTTCTTGCGTGGAGTTATTTGGAGTCCAGTTTGGATGAGAATTTCATCAGAAATCTTCCTTTGATTGTTGCATACGTCAGTAGTGCTTCAAAAAAAAATAGTGTTAACTACAAAAGGGTATGTTTTATTATTTTATCTATCATGAGAATAGTTCGTCCATCGACTTAAGGTGTTTTCAAAGGGATAACCGATGCTTTTGGGGAAAAGATCACGCCAGAAATTAGGATCCATCTCGGTAACTTCTTGTTTTAGACAGGAAAATTAGTGAATTTAAAGTGACCTGCTTGAAAGGTTTTCCTGTTAATTCTTTGCTAAACTAAGCAATCAGGAACATTGTTATGTAAAATTTAATTATTCCATTGCATAAAGTTTTAATAATTACTCTTTTTTTACACTTTATTAAAAGGGTTGAATTTGAATTGGTGTATTTTTCTAAATTTAAAATTCTAAAGTTAAAATTTAACATTTCATTTCATAATTTTTTATTATTATTCTTGTTTTACACCTTATGGAAAAGTTTGATTATAAAATTTAGTTTTTTTTTAATTTAAAATTCTAAAAGTAATAATGATAAAATATGTATATTGAAATGAAAGCTGCTAGCATGCTAAACAAAAATATAAGTTTAAATTCAAAATAATTTGGCTTTTTGATGTTCTGTTATTCATTTAATGAATATATCTTTAATTTTTATTGTTTTACTTAATATTTATAAATTTACATCAGGAAGTACGTTTTTAGATCTGTTATTGTATTGGACTTTCCAGCTATTTAAGTCTGGGTAACTTTGTACTAATTTTGCTTTTACTCCATTTTTGTTGTTATAAATTAAATTATTTTACTGTTTACTTTTCTAGATTTATTTCATTTATGCAGCGAATTCCCCGAGTGTTTGTTTTTTTGAGCTTCCTTAAGTTTTTTTATGTTTTGTTAACACCCTTGCCAACCTATCGCTTATGTTTGCCGTATGTGTTCCCGGCAGCGATAGGGGTGTTGTTACAAGTTTAAGAAATTCAATTGTATGATCACTTAAATAAAACAATACAACAAAAGTATTAAAATATTATGATACAAACGTTAAAATGTATCATTTTAGAACAAATGCTTTCAGTTTAAGAAATCCAATTTTATGATTACTTAAATTATAATCTTTTCATTCTCCATACCCTAGCAATTCAGTAGTAAATTTTCTACAAATAGATAGTTTTCTTTTCTTTTTTTGTAATTTCATCAAAGAGATTTCCAAAGAGAGTATAGGACATGCCAAAAACTTATGAGCTAACATTTTTACTTTCTCTTGCCCTGTATAAATTTATAGGAAAGGAAAGTATTGTTTTCATACTGATTTTCCTTTTTACACTACGTTACACAACTTGCAAGATTTTGTAAGAAGTTAAATGCTTAACGTTTAGTTTTTCATGAAACTCATAAATCGGGGGGTTCTGGTATTAAATAAAGAGAAAATAACGGGTGATTCAAAAAGAGCGCCGGTTTTTAAACGGCTGGTAAATTTTTGTTTATCGGTTGGCAACATTGTTAGACTTCATTTCTATTTCGGAGAACATTCCGATTGACGATTCAGTTGTAGTTTCTCTTGTTCGCAGTGTAGTACTCTCGCAGTCTGTGTTTAACCATGGAGAAGTTTACTATTGCACAACGAGTGTTAATCGTCAAAACATTTTACCAGAGTGGAGAGAGTTATGCGGCTACTGTCAGGCGACTTCGCGGTACTCTAGGACGTAATGAAGCACCGAATGAATCAACAGTTCGCAGGCTCATGAAAAAGTTTTTTGAGACGGGTTCAACAGTCGACCTTAAAAGTTCTGGACGTCGTCGTTCTGGCCGAACTGAGCAGAACGTTGCGTTGGTTCGTGACAGTGTGGCTGTTAGCCCAGCAAAATCAATACGTCGCCGTTCTCAACAATTGGGTTTAAGATGTTCTTCTGTACGGAGAATTCTTCGGTACGATCTCCAATATCACCCGTATAAAATTCAGTTGACGCAACATTTGAAAGTGGCAGACCACCAGAAGAGACGGCAGTTTGTTGACTGGGTATTGAGAAAACGGCCGGATGATGACACCTTCGCAAACAAAATCATTTTCAGTGATGAGGCGCACTTCCACTTAAACGGTTTTGTTAATAAACAGAACTGCCGTATGTGGGGTTTAGAAAACCCTCGCGTGGTTAATGAAAGGGAAATGTATGCACAGTGATTGACAGTTTGGTGCGGCTTTTGGTCGGGCGGTGTCATCGGCCCTTACTTTTTTGAAAATCAAGAAGGACAAGCCGTGACAGTAAATGGAGACCGATACCGTACGATGATTAGGGAGTTTTTGTGGCGTCATTTGGATGGAATGGACATTGACGAGTTGTGGTTTCAGCAGGATGGTGCCACCTGTCACGCTGCACGAGAAACAATGTTGTTGCTCCGTGAACGGTTCCAGGATCGCATCATTTCTCGTAATTCCGACCATCAATGGCCACCAAGGTCGTGTGACTTGACGCCTTGTGACTTTCATCTTTGGGGTCATCTGAAGTCATTGGTGTATGCCAATAAACCCCGAAACATCAATGACTTGAAGGAGGAAATTCGACGGGTTATCGGGCAAATGGAAGTCGAAACTTGTCGTGCAGTAATATCCAATTTCATGGACAGAGTTGATGCGTGCCAGCGCAGTAGAGGAGGACACATGCATGACATCATTTTTCATACATGAAATCGGAAGGTAAGATGAACTTGTTGATGTATTTATTTTCAGTTTTTCAATAAAATAAATCTCTTAATTTGATATATCAAAACCGGCGCTCTTTTTGAATCACCCTATATTAAAACTTAAGTATGTTTTTATTTATATTGTTCACATTAATCTCAGCAAAATTAAACTGGCTTAAGAATTTTATCTGATAATATTTTATTTCTTTTTTGATAAATTATGAATGTTAATAGAATCAGAATTTACAAAATGTTTCTTTTCATTAATAAGTTCATCTTTTACAAATTTTACATTTGGTTGGAAAAAGAGTTTTTAATATCATGGTTTAGGACCGGCTGCCTCGAAACAAAGCATAGAATTGAAATAGCTGAAACAGTGACGGTGACTAATACGCTTTGTTTATAGTACTAAGCGACAACCTATTTACCAAGACCAGAAACATAGAGACTAACAGCAACCTTGTTAGAGTGAATTATACTACACATGAATTTACCTTCGGCGACAAGCTAGTACTCGTAGAGGCTTTGATCACACAAGATCCTCAACCAGCTGTGTTTGTCTGTTTATGCACATGATTATCTGATTTCATTTCTGAATTGATTCATCTATTTTGTCGTACTTTACATTATATTTCGCTTCTCCAACTGCTTATCGGTAAAGCTGTATGTTTATTTATGCTACTGGCTTCTGCGCCGGAGTCCCGGGTTTGATTCCAGGTCAGGTCTGGTATTTTTACATCACTCATCTTCATCTATCATTCTTCTCACCGTCTTCATTAGCTGTAATTACAAAACAATCGGATGTAAACCAAAACAAAAATTCTAGTAATATTATTGTGATCAGGGTAAAATATGTAAAGCAGGAATACAAAGTCAGTCGATGGGAGGCATTGACGGATTTAGCATTAAGTTTGGGGGGTCACTATTGGGGGTTTGAGGGTATGGAATCCCCCCCCCCAGGTGAGCGGGAGGCGAAAATAATAATATATTATTATTCCACTGTATAATTTAATCGGTAAAGCCTAAACGATAAAAATTATAAACGTGAATTGAAATGAACTAACACTTTTTTTTAAAAACCGTATTATTAGGCCAAACTAAGGTTGGTTTTCATTTTACATCATTCACTCATGATTAAAATTAGGTTATGTTTTTTGAGATTATTTTTTTGTTTATTTCTTATGTTTTATTTGTAATGTTAGGTTACATTGGTAATTATTTGCATTGGCAAGAGAAAGTTGTGTGAGTGTATTACACCAGATTTTTTTTTAAATCTATTCATTAAATATTTTTTCCATTGTACTTACATAACATCAGTCTAATAGAATTTTAAGATTTGATATTAAATAAAAATTTTAAATTGATTTTGAGAAAGCTTATGATTCAATTGATCAAGAAGGCTACTGAATTTTAGAAGAGTTTGGAGTAGACAACAAATCAATGGATATCATGAAGGAAACATTAACAAAGACATGATCAAAAGTAAAATTTCTAGGAAAAATTTCCAATGAGTTTGAAATTAAAACAGGTGGTAAGCATGGAGATGGACTATCACCGGTCGTTTTTTAACCATGTGCTATTGAAAGTTATTCAGGAATGGTACATGGAACTTGCCAATAAAAGATTGTTAAACCAAGTACACATTGGAGGATCAAAGAACAGCATAAAAGTAAACTGTCTTGCTTTTACAGATAACCTGGCAATCGTTTCTAGGAACACAAAAACAGCAATAAAACAAATCAACAGTTTTTTTCGTCCAGAAGACTCCAGGAGGAGTATAGGACATGTCAGTTATAACACCTGAAATACATATAAGAATCACACAATGTATTGCTACTATCAAGAAAAAAATTCTTGTACGCTATAAAAAGTTTCACCAATCAAGTAATTTTTCAGATTTTTTTAAAGGAATCCAAATTATCACATTTTAGAAATTGGGGTAATTTATTTATGAATTTTCTTCCTGCATAAGTAGGTTTTTGTTCAAACAATTTTGTGGAGTGATTAGCCACATAATAATAATTTCTGTTTCTCGTGTTATGTGTTCTATTAACACACCTGTTAATAGAACAAACAGAAAAAGCAAGACTACAGATTGTGTTCGAGAACATTAACTGCATAACGAACATTAAAACAGCCTCGGATCATCTGAAGGCAAAATACGGAAAAATTGGGAAAGTTGATAGCTTCAAGTATTTCAGTGAAATTGTATAACCAATGACCAGCAAAAAGGAAGCGAAAAACAACAGACAAGGAAATATGGCCGGTTACTCCTAGGAACTCACCTTTTGTATAAGAAGAAAGCACTTTCAAGATAAGCCAAGATTAGATATTTTAATACTGTAATAAAACTTCTATGAGTGTAATAAAACTCGAGTGAATGGGAAAGGCTGGTCTAAAAGAAGCAGAAAAATTTAAAAGAAAGATCCTTCACAAGACAATGTGTCTGAAGACAGGAGATAAATACTATGTTACAAGATTGAGAAGAAAATGTACAAGTAAAATGAACGATAAGAAAAAAAAAGACTAAAATTCTACGGACAACTGTATACAATGGATTTCAACCAGATGAAAAACAAATTTTTAAGACCCTTAACAATAAACCTCAGGTGTCGGACAAATGAAAGTGCTATGTGACTTTTTTTTAAACTTATTTTTCATGATTGATGAATCTTACTTGTATATTTAGTTACTTAGGTGGCATAGAATGCTCTGTTTCAACAGTTTAAGAAAATACAAATATTGACTTACAGATTAGGAAAATTTTCTTAAAACACTATGTTTGGAGTGTAGCATTACATGGGAGTGAAATGTGGGTGACAGGGGCTGCAGACAGGAAGAGGATAGAAGCTTTTGAAATGTGGTGTTATAGGAAAATTTTAAAGATTAGGTAGGTGGACAAAATAAGTAATTTAGAGGTTTGTAGGTGAGTGGATGAAAAAGAAGTATACGGAAGCATCTTACCAGAGAAGGGATAGGCTAGTGGGGCATATCTTAAGACATCCAGGTATTAGTCTATCAATAACGGATGGTAATATTGAGGGAGTGAATTGTTGGAGGAGACAAAGGTAAGAATATATAAAGAAAATTATAAAAGATGTAGGGTGTTACAGGTATGTAGATATGAAACGACTTGCACAAGATAGAACAGCTTGGAGATTTGCATCAAACCAGTCGAGAGACTGATGACAAAGAAAAGGAAATACTAGATGATCAAGAGGCATGTACTTTATAATTTTCTGTTTTGTATTGAATAAAGGGGTAAAGATCACCTTGTTTCTCTAGAATAGAAGACATCATCACTTTAGAGTAACAGTTAACTCTAGTAATAAACATAAAACCTCATCAATAAAAGCTGTTATTGGGGGTGAAGCTGGTTGGTCCACGTCCTGCCCCTGGATAACTACATTTAGTAGTGAACTGAGCACCAGCAAACGCCGAGCACCGGGCGGCGGTTAAAAAACCCGGCAAACCATAGAGGGCAAACGGCTACGGGCGTATGTGCCCTCTAAGGAGGGGAGATTGACCCCTGGTGGAGGAAATGTCACCAAAATCTGTAACTACAAGTGTCTGCACCCAGAATGGGCGACTTGTGGGCAGCGTCTGTTCTCCAGGTTAGGGGCGGCTGTGATCCATTACTCCTCCAAAACTAACACTTTTGGTTGTATACCTCGACCTTCAGGTCCAACAAACACTCTATTCAACCACAGCATGATGGGAAAAAAACAGGAAAACTACTCCAGGTGGTAATCTGAAAGGAGAATCCACACCTCGAAGAAGGAGGTCAGAGAGGCCATCGGATTCTGGAGAGCCTCAACTACCATGCAGGGATGAATCGGAGCATCCCACGAACCAGCAATGTGCACAGAAAATGACCCTTAGAACTAAGAAAAAATACTACTTTGGATCACTTAATGTTAACTTCTTAATTAAGGTAGGAAAACTGAAGGAATTGACAGACCTAATGAACAGACATAACATCTCAATCATGGCTCTCCAGGAAACAAGATATCTGGACGAGAATGCATTGGAGTCAGACAACTTTCGACTATTGAAAGGAAAACCTGGTAGAATAATTATGAAACAAATGCCTATGTTAGGAACAGCTTTTTGTGTAAATAAGAAATTCCTTGACTCGATTGTGAGCTTTAGGTCACCTTGTGATAGGATCAGCATTCTGACATTAAAATGCACCAACAAAGTATATGAAATCATAAATGCGCATGCCCCCATTAATGAAGATAACAGAAAGAACCCACAAAAAGTGGAAGAATTTTGGGGAACACTACAGTTTGAGATTAACAGAATTCCTAACAAGCATATTAAAATAATGTTTGGAGATTTTAATGCACAAATCGGGAAAGAGAAGCATTTCAAATCCCTAGGAACAGTACGTAATTTTTCTGCTCATAGTAGAACAAATAAAAATGGCGAAAGACTAGTTGACACCTACTATTCGAATAATATGATCATCAAGACAACAATTTTACAAAAGAATCCTAAAAGGATTAAGACATGGACATCACCCAACCGCAATTTAGGGGAATTTCAAATTGACCATGTTACTATAGATAAGAGAAACTCTAACGAGATCTACAACTATAAAGTTCTGCGTGGTGCCAATTTTGACTCGGACCACTACCCGATGAAAATTAAAATCAAATTTATACCGCAAAGTAAAACAAAAAAGAAAACTATCAACAATCCCAAATTGAATAGAAATAACTTAAATTTTTGTCAAGAGAACGTAGCCAAATTTGAAAAAGAAAATCAAAAAGAATTCCCGTATAATTGGAAAGATTTCAAGAATCAAATCACGAAAGCAGCTAAAGAATCCTTCTTCGAATCAAAGAAAAGAAGACACAGATGGTGGGATGAATCGTGTGAGGAGGCTAGAGAAAAGAGACGTATAGCATGGGAGAAGTGGAACAGCAACAAAACTGAAATAAACAGGATGAACTTTGTGGAACAGAGGAGACTAACATCGAAAATCATAAGATCCTCCAAAAGGAATCATGACAAACAAGAGTTAGAAGAGATTGAGAGGGACTTCCAGAAGAATAAGACCAGGGGATTCTACAGGACTTTTAAAAAAATAATAACAGGCTATCAAGCTCCTAGTTTGAATTTTAAAGATAAAAATGGAGAATTAATTCACAACAATGCAGACAACTGTAAAAGACTTGCAGAGTACTTTGATGAGCTTCTCAATTGTGAACCACCAAAAGGAAGTTTGAAGTATAATGACCTCAACCTCAGTACACCCATATCTTCACCCCCGAATGACGAAGAAATAAGAAAACTCATCAAACAACTCAAAAACAATAAAGCAGCAGGGGAAGACCAGATTATTGCAGAGTTCCTGATGCTTGCGGAGGGCCGGGTGGTAGAGTGTATGGTAGAAATTTTGAAAGAAATTTGGAGCACAGAAAAAATTCCCGCCGAATGGAAAACAGCGATCATTCATCCAATCTTCAAAAAAGGGCAGAGGACAGATGTTAACAACTACAGGGGTATCTCCTTATTATCAGTTCCATTTAAGATTCTTTCTATGGCTATTCTGAATAGAATTGAACCACGTGTAGAAAATTATTTGGGAGAATATCAAGGTGGCTTTCGGAAAGGCAGATCTTGCACGGACCAAATTTTTGCTGTGAAATCAATTCTGAGGTATAGAATGAGAAGTAATAAGAATACAATTGTCACATTCGTAGACTTTAAAAAAGCATACGATTGCATTGATAGGAATGCTCTTTTCAAAATTCTCAACGAAACAGGAATAGATAGCAAAACCCTCAATATCATAAAAGATACTCTGACAAATACAATATCAAAGGTGAAATTTGCAGGGGAAGTGTCAGACCATTTCGAAATTAAATCAGGCGTTAGACAGGGTGATAGCCTGTCACCTCTCCTGTTCAACTGCGTTCTGGAGAAGGTGATACGAGAGTGGAGAGAAGTGCTGAGTAAGAAATTCCAAAGTTTGTATCTCGGAACTAAACATCGTAAAATTGAAATTGATTGCCTAGCGTTTGCAGATGATATAGCGATTTTCTCAGAAGGATTGAACCAAGCCAAAATTCAAATTGAGGACCTGAAAGAAATAGCTGAAAAGGTGGGTTTGAGTATATCCTTTGAAAAGACAGAATTCATTGCCACCAGAAGAATCCTAGAGAATAAAATTGAGACCAAGTATGGAACAATCTATAGGAAGGACAAATTTAAATATTTAGGTGATTGGATACAGCTGGATGATCAGGAAAAGGAATCTCTGCTCAACAGAAAACAGAGATTAGAATTAGCTGTCAAACTTTCCAGAAACATCTACAATAAGCGGTCAATATCAATAAAAGCAAAAATCAGGCACTGCAACACAGTAGTTCGACCAGAGGTATTATATGCGGCAGAAAGCCTATCGTTAAATTACAAGGGGCTACTGTATAATCTAGTCAAGATAGAGAGGAGGGTCCTCAGAACAATACTAGGTCCAACGAAAAATGAAGAAGGAGCCTACAGACTAAGGCCAACATCAGAGTTGTACCTCTCGAATGAAGCTGAGAAACTGGAGGATGCTATCAGAAAGAGAAGAGCCAACTACTTTGCACACCTCTTCAGGATGAGTGACAGCAGATTGACCAAAAGAATATTTGACTTTCTGTATAAAAAGAAGAATAAAAATGATTGGTTGAAGGGGGGTGATGAGAGATATGGAGGAGATTGGAATAGACGAGGAAGGAATGTTGAATAGAGCTACGTTTAGAGAGGCTGTCAGAGCTTTTGCTGTTTTTCGGGAGCGCGTTTCTTTGAGGAGGACAGTGGAGTGGTCTGAGGAGAGGAGAGAGGCTGCAAGGGTGAGGCTAAAGAAGTACTGGGACGACATCAAAGCCGGTAGGAGGAAAAGGAAATCCTAATGCTGATTGTTTCTCGTGGTCCACAGATGGCCGAAACGAAAAGAAGAAGAAAAGCTGTTATTAAGAATTTCTTTCAGATTCTCTAATGACAACTTTGTCTGGTATTATTGAAATAGCCTACTGATCCATTCTCAAAAGAAAAAGAATTTTTTGTATAAAGGAGGTTATGCAGAGAAAGGTCATAGAAAATTCTTAGAAGAATAAACTTCTTCTTCTTCTTCTTCTATCAAGGATTAGGCATAAGTCTGTTCCGAACTCACAAACCATCCTGCACGTCTACACAAACACGAGACATTCCAACCCGTACATCTCAACTACTGCCATCTTCTTCGAGGAAGAATAAAGTTGAAAAGCAAAAATTGAAGAATTTTTAAATTCATATATAATTTTTCATGAGGAGTCAATAAGTAGGTACCAAAATAAAATCAATCAGTTTGTTAACAAACTCACAAAAAGTTGGGAGCCTTAGATTTTAATCGAATTTTCCTCAAAACTATAATTTTGTAACATAACACCTTCATCTGCTAAGGTCTTCAAATGGTTTAAAGAAGTCAGAAAGAATATTGAGAAAACAGGATTGGTGCTACTAAAGTATGTGGCCTTTCTCGTTATGTTTAGTGAAATTTATATTTATTGATGTGGTAGCACTGTCCACTAGCACTTTTGGCGCATAAATATTCACAGTTCTTTTCAGAAATCATACATCCATCTTCAGTTGCAATATAAAAACATCAGTGCATGCACATTTTTGTTAGTCTGTCAAGATCATGTTGTTTAGATCATAAGCCGAAAGACTGGCTTGAACCTCTAGAGGCTTTACTAAGTAAAACGAGTAGCGAGGTGGTTTACCTTGTGCCTTCCTCACTGAGTGATAAAGTATGCTTATCAGCATGCCAGGCCCTCCAAAAAGCATCTACTTTCCATCCTGCAAATGACACCTTCACTTCATTCACCACAGGGTCTAGCTGTATAATGAAATTCATTACTCTCAGGGAAGATACGTAACTGTGTCTTTTACACCTCTCCCTCTTCGGTTCTTAAATAGTTCAGTCAAATAATTGGCTGACCATGTTATGAGAAACAGAACTATTTTTAAAGTCCTGGAACTAGCAGATCGACTCCAAATAATTTAACACTCAAACTGCTTGTAAAGGGAAAAATTAAGCTTTAATACTACATTAATCTAGCGAAGAAATTAATTTTATTCTAATGAAAAGCTAAATTCAAAATTATTTAACAACAATAGGTAATTTATCTTATTACAGTCACTGCAAAAGATAATTTTTATAACCACCTAGTCGGGCTAATTACAAAAGTAGATAACGAATATGAATACATTTTCATAAATTTCCATTTATTTCATTACCCTTCAACAATGAAATACTAAAATTAGAAGTAAAAGAGAAACTTTCATCTGAATAATCAAAAAAAATCTGGTGTGAAACACCCACTCGATTTTCTCTTACCAATATAAAAAATCTGGGTGAAATACTCACACGACTTTCTCTTGCCAATGCAAATAATTACCAATAAACCTTACAATAGTAATAAAACATTAGAAATAAATAAAAAACTAACCTCAAAATCATAACCTTATTTCAATGATGAGAGAAACACGCAAAATAAAATTCAACCTCAGTTTGGCCTAAAAATACGGAAAATCAATCTTTCACGCTCAACTAGGCTCTGTAGAGAAAAATGCTCAAAATAAAAGTTGTAGATCTTTATATTTCGTATAAAATTTATTATAGACACTTTTGTCGTTAAATGCATTCTAAGGCCGAAATCTTAAAAAAATAGATTTTTCTCACGTTTTCGTGAGAAAAAATCAGAAAATCGCTAATTACTGCTAAACTAAGCGTTATACAAAAAAATGTTAGAAATAAAAGTTGTAGAATTTTAAATTCTCTACAACTTTTATTATATAAATTTTTGTGCTAAATTGCATATTAAAGCCGTAATCTTAAAAAAACTATGTTTTTACGCAAAAACAGCCTTACCCAGAATTTCAGTAAACATGACGTCTAGCCTATCTTGTAGAGAATAAAAAATTGAGTAATCCAGGCGATTTTTAAAAAAATCGTAGGACCAGTTTTTGAGCAAATCGCAAAAAAGTGAAAAATTATACGAATAAACTACTACTTCCGGTTGACCGATTTTGATGAAAATGTTCGTGTCGGGTCCGGTAGTGGTATGTAACTTAAGTTTCAAGTTTCAAGTTCGTACAATGTTCCGTTCTTGAGATATTCTGTTCACACACACACACACACACACACACACACACACACACACACACACACACACACACACACACACACACACACACACACACACACACACACACACACACACACACACACACACACACACACACACACACACACACACACACTCACACTCACACACACACACACGCACACACACACACACGCGCACACGCGCGCGCGCGCACACACACGCACACACGCACACACAAACACACACACACACGCGCGCACACACGCACACACGCGCACACACACGCGCGCACGTGCGCGCGCGCACACGCACACACACACACACACACACACACAGACCAATCGCTAAAAACATGTTTTTTGGGTTCAGGGGGTCTGAAAACGTATAGATCCGGTGAAAACTCGATTTCGAAAAATCGACATGAAAACAATACTTTCCTTCCTATATATTCATATAGGCAAGAGAAAGTAAAAATGAACAATATCTATATTATTTTAATCATGAATGAATGGGGCAAAATTAAAATCAACCTCTGTGTAACTTAAAAATACATAAAATCACTAAATTAGGCTCTTTAGAAAAAAGTTATTGAAATAAAATTCATAGATTTTTTAATTTCCTATAACTTTGATTTTATACAATTTTGTCATAAGATGCATACTAAGGCCGCAATCTTTTAAAAAACCTTTTTTTACCAATCTTGAGCAAAATACAGAATATCACTTTTTTTTTTTTTTTTTTTTTTTTTTTTTTTTTTTTTTTTTAACGTCCGACTGTTCTGCAATTACTGCTAATGCAGACGGTGATGGATGAAATGATGTTTTGTAACGTATGAAAATATGCCGTGCCTGAATGGGATTCGAACCCAAGACCGCATGATGAGAGCATGATCACTAACTGCAGCCTAAGTTCTGTAGAAAAATGCTTGAAATTAAAGTTGTAGGTTTATTAATTTTCTTATAACTTTGATTATACACCCCCTTTGACCTAAAATGCCAGTCTTAAAAAAAAAAATTTTACCGTGAGAGCACAGCCTCCCCAAGAATTTCAGCAGACATGGTGCTTACCCTATCTTGTAGAGCATAAAAAAGTAGCAATTAAGCCAATTTTTGAAAATTTTTTGAGCCGTTTTTGAGAAAATCACAAAGTAAAAATTACACGAATAAACTGCTACTTCCAATTATTGTTTGACCAATTTTGATGAAAATGTTCATGTTGGGTCCCTTTATAACTTAAATTCCAAGTTTTAACTTCATAATGACTTCATATGAACTGTTCTTAAGATATTTTGTTCAAATACTCTCACTCTCTTTTTTAGCGTGCGCACACACACACACACACACACACACACACACACACACACACACACGCACACGCACGCACGCACGCACGCACGCACGCACGCACGCACGCACACACACACACACAGCAATCACTAAAAAAATGGTTTATTTTGTTCAAAACATGTACTTTCTGTGAAAACTCAATTTTGAAAAATAAAAATAAAACAAGTTATCAATAAAAAAATCAAGTTATAGAATAAGATACTAGCGGTAGGTTAATAATCTAGGATTTACTTCTAAGAATTTTTTATTGTATTTTTCATTATTTTATAATAATTGTATGGCAATCCAGAGCTCAACATCATTCAGTAAACATGTACTATATCTTTAACTAAATTGTACAATGAATATGTATGTAAAAGTCTAAGGTTCAATTCCCATGTACGTGGAATATAATAAAATTGTTTTTTAAAAAGTGTATTGATTAGTTTCGAGACCTAACTTTCATACAGATCAGGAGAAAGTAAAAATCAGTACCACATAAATAATATGGAAATAATCTACAACCAAAATTCAGTACACAACAGTTATTTACCTGTAAACTGTAACAAAAGGTGTTGATAAACAAAAAAATCATACTTTTTTTTAATTTATTTATTTCATCACATCAACTGCAATGGTCATTAGTGACGATGGTGGGTTGTAACTTACTGTGTTTATTGAAGGATGAATGATATTTGTAACGTATGAAATTATGCCATACCTGAGTGGGATTTGAATCCACGACCGCATGATGAGAGGTGAGCACGTTATTAACTACACCAATGCGGCCGGAAAATCATATTTGTATAGATAAATAATTTTAGTTTTCTTCATTGATTGTATCCAGAAGACGTTTAAACGGAGTTTTGAACACAAGAAGAACATAATAATCTAAACTAATACATATTAACTAAATACGTAGTACTTCAATTGCACATTCTCCAGCTAGTAAACATAATATGTTTACTTCAATAAGTGTGTCATCTTAAGATATTTACCCAACAGTATTCAGTTTCCTTCAGCATTCGCATTGATGTTTATCATTTTTCTTTTTAGCATTTTTATTTTGTTTTTTAAGGACAAAAAATGATTGATCAAGAAACTCTTGTCCACTGTGAA
Organism: Catonia carolina; assembly: GCA_035578175.1. Lineage (NCBI taxonomy): Eukaryota > Metazoa > Arthropoda > Insecta > Hemiptera > Achilidae > Catonia > Catonia carolina. The sequence continues at coordinate 423,868,689 of JAQMRL010000001.1, forward strand.
ATGTTTCATTGATCCCAATAACTAATCAGCTTTTTTTTAACAATTGCAGATAAATAAATCCTTATAATGCATCCTGCAGCTTGACGTCAATACTATTTTATATGATAAATTTAACTAACCTTTTTTTAAGCTGACTTTATTTTGTATTAATCACTTACGCACGTTTCAGTGGATCCACCATCATCAGAGTATATTATATTGTTTGAAAGTAATTTTTTTTAAATTAATAGAAGATGTTACATCTTCAGTCATTTGTATAAAACTTTTATAAAATTTTTAGTTTTAAACGATATAATATACTCTGATGATGGTGGATCCACTGAAACGTGTAAGTGATTAATAAAAAATAAAGGCAGCTTAAAGAAGGGTTAATGAAATTTATTATATAAAATAGAATTGCAGACAAGCACAACTTTTTGACGTTTGTGATAGTTTATTAATATATTATCTCTTTGTATTAAGTAGGTTTTTGTTCAAACAATTTAGTACTGTGGTAAGTGCAATGTTGTAATGGTTTCTGTTTCTTATGTTGTTTGTGATTGTGGACATTAAGTTTTACATAAAGGTATATTACGTAACATACACGTGTTGTTTGGGTCATCAGTCGAAAGGCTAGTTTGAACTTGTTTGGGTCAACAGCCGAAAGGCTGGTTTAACCCTCTAGAGGTTTTCCTTAGTAAAAATGAGGAGCCCCTTCCTCACTGAGTTCCTTACTGAGTTGAAAGAGTATGCTTATCAGCATGCCAGGCCCTCTGAAAAGCAACTACTTTCCTCCCTGCAAATGACACTTTCACTTTATTCACCACAGGGTCTCGCTGTGTAGTGAAATTCATTACTCTCAGAGAAGATAACTCTGACTAGTGTCTTTTACACCTCTACCTCTTCTGTTCTTAAATAGTTCAGACATATTGGTTGACTATGTGATAAGAAACAGAACTATTTTTTGTAGCCCTGGAACCAACAGATCGAGTGCAATTAATTTAACACTCCACCTGCCCATTATGGGCGAAGTTTGAACTTGTAGAGGTTTTACTAAGTAAAACAAGGTGTAATATAACAAATTTATTGTACATCTGGAGTTGTTTATTTTTTGAGTCTATTAAAATAATAAACATCTCCAGCTGATTGAAAAATTAATACTTTAGAATTATTTAATTCACATTGACAAAATTATTTTAAAAAAAAGTTATTTATTCTAGTTGCTAGGCGACTAGAGAAGAATAAGATGGATTTTGTACAAATTATTTCAGTGAGGGACAATATGGCGAACCGTATAGGCAGGTCCCTCATTCAGTCATAAAAAAATAGTTATTGGGATTAAAATATTATACTATTCTCAAAATAAAAGTGAATTGTTCATTTCAGTTGTCGGTATTCCTTTAAGGGACATATTACAATGACAAGGATATCGTAGTTATTGTGATGGATAATTTTAAAGGTTTACAGTAACGGGATGTTTACCAATTTTATTATCTTTTTAATTATTTTAAAGTAAAGTTATTTTACAAATTGGCATCTCTTTTTGGTGGCGATAAATAAATAAATAATACCACAAATTTGGCGAATCCCTCGTGGGGAATATTTAATAATAATACCACAAAGGAGTGAGGTGGTTTATCGTTGCCTTCTTTACTGAGTGGAAAAGTATGTTGATCAGCATGCCAGGCCCTCCAAAAAGCATCTACTTTCCACCCTGTAAATAACACCTTCACTTCTTCCACTACAGAGTCTGGTAGTGTATAAAATTTATTACTTTCAGAGGAAATAACTCTGATTAGTATCCTTTTTTTTATTAGTATCTATTATTTTCGTAAATGATTCAGTCATTTAATTGGCTGACCATAAGATAAGAAACAGAAATTTTTTCAGCCCTGCAATTAACAGATTGAGTGCAAATAAATTTCAAACTTCGCCTGTCTGTTATGGGCAGTACATTATCACCTAAAAAATCTAGAATGAGGAGGGAAGTGTAAATAAATAAAACTCATTAATAATTAATAATAATTAATTATTATTAATTGAGGTGGTCAGCTCCCACCATATAGCTATACAGCTTTCTTCTGAATTTTCTGGCACTTTTAATGCCTGTAAATAATTAATTTTTTACAATCTTGATAATATGTATGCCCCTAAACTTAATGTAGCATTGTCATAAGAGAAATCAATGTAAAAATGTCTTTAATGCTTTTGACGCGATTCGGTAAATATTTAATTTTTACTTTCAGATATTATAATGACGGAAGTTATTACAACTCATTTTTTTCTATAAAAATTTAATTTTGTCGATTTTTTTATTAAACAAGTAGTTGCTAAGATTAGTCTTTAATAAAATAATGTTAGGCCCTGAGCCTACTAGCTACTCACCCCTGTTGTATGAACATTATATCCGCTGTCTTTTAAATTTGTTCAAAAAAAGTGTTTCCCCAAAAAAATTTCTTAAATAGAAGCTTTGAAGTGTGGTATGTAAGACTTACTTTGTATTTTCTTTACATATTAATGTAAGGTACATTTCATATGACTTGTTATAAGTACTGATAAATAAATGTATTATTTTTTTTTAAGAACTCAATAAGAAATTGTAATGCCCTATTTCTTTCAGTAAGATAAGACTTATCGCTGGTCACGCCACTTCGTCTACCGTTCCTAAAAGAAAGACTCAAAGCCGAAGAAGTGGTTTTGCCCAGACGGACTACACGTGATCGATACACTTTCTTAATTTGCATAAATAAAAAAACATACAAAACAACCATTACGTGCGTTTACGTAGAAAAAACTGCATTCATTCGTCTCCACGCTGTGCAAGGACATGCTTACCCCTCCAATTTTATTTCAACTTTTAAGTATGCGCCAATTTGATCACGCGTTGTCTGCCCGCCAAGGCCAATCTTTGTTTTATGTGCCAATATCGCAATATCTTTGTATCGAATGTTATTTGTTAGTTCATAACATTAGCCATCGATAACGGAGCATATTAAAACGGTAAATATATAACCTGTTCGTAGTAATTATTCAGTGAATAATTTTCCTAATAAATAGTTTATTAATGTAATTATTTCTTAAATAAATTTGTTTGTTTTACTGTGGTTATTATCGTGCCAGACGACTTAAATAATAATCGTTAGATCTGATGAATAACAACTAAGACAAACAATCGATAGTTCCACGCATCGAATCGAATAGTCAATGTCACTTTTTGAGTTCGGGAACAGAAGCAGGCGATAAATCTAGAAAATGTTGTGCAGGTTAAGGAAATAGCAACATTGTGTTTTATTTATATAAAATCAGTTTTGTGATCAAAATCAGTTTAATTTAGCTTAATAGTATTAAGATTATTGAGTATCATGTGTTTAAGACAGAATTTATTCGCAAGTTCATTAACATTTGTTCCCAAACATAACCCAGTTTGCGAAAACGATATCAAGCTTTTGAGTGAATTTTTAAGACATTGCAAAAGATTACTTGTTATCACCGGTGCGGGAATTTCAACTGAAAGTGGAATACCCGATTACAGATCTGATGGTGTTGGTTTATACGCTCGCAGTAATAGTAGACCTCTTCAGTTTCAAAATTTTATGAAGAGTTATGAAGCAAGAAGAAGATATTGGGCAAGAAATTATGTAGGATGGTCAAGATTTTCATCAATTCAACCAAATATCACCCACGAAATTGTTAGGCAGTTGGAATTAGATTACCAAAAGGTATCTTGTGTTATAACTCAAAATGTAGATAATCTTCATTTTAAAGCTGGAAGTAAATTTGTTATTGAACTCCATGGGACTGCTTTTAGAGTTGTTTGTTTAGCTTGCGGTATGAAATTTAATAGACATTATATCCAAAATTTACTGAAGACTCTTAACCCACATATGGTTGAAATTTCACAATTTATGAGACCGGATGGTGACGTTGAATTATCAGATGTAAGTACGCTTTTTATTTTATCTGAAAATTTTCATGTCTGTTGGTAACTTGTTATTAGTGTAATACACCAAAAGCCTACAGTAAATATAATGTAATTGTAGATGTGTAATACATTGTCAAACCAACCAATCCTGTGAAGTTCCTGTCTCATTGGTGTAGTTATGGTTTGATTTCCCATCAAGTCTGGTATTTTTCAACTGTCTCCATTAGTCTTAATGTTAGGCTTACTATAATTTCTGGACTCTAATCCCGGACATTTTTTTTAAAGGGACTGTTTTTTTTAATAAATAACGTATAAAATATTTTTTGTTTATTTAATAATTATTTTTTCCACTGAAATACTTTGGTTTACGAATAATTTCTGAGTAATTATTTGTAGATAGTGTTAACTAAAAATAGGCACAAAAACATCCAAATATTTAATTAGAACTGGGTCTTGCGATTACAACATCTGTACCATTGGGTTCTTTTTCTTCCCCTGGTGTTGGGCGGGTGTGATATTTCTTAGATGATATGATAGTCAGATGATAGTAGTTTTCCAAGGGACACCTTATCAGTTTTAACTTTTTCGTAAAAGTACACACAAGACATTTTTTAATTATCTTTTAATGGTCTAGCACCCCTACATACAATGTTGTTGTTGTTTAGGTCAACAGCCGAAAGGCTGGTTTGAACCTCTAGAGGTTTTACTAAGTAAAACGAGGAGTGAGGTGGTTTACCATTGCCTTCCTCACCGAGTGGAAAAGTACACTTATCAGCATGCCGGGCCCTCTGAAAAGCACATATTTTCCACTCTGTAAATGACACCTTCACTTCATTCACCACAGGGTCTGGCTGTACAATGAAATTCATTACTCTCAGCGGAGATAACTCTGATTAGTGTCTTTTACACCTCTACCTCTTCTGTTCTTAACTGATTCAGTCATTTAATTGGCTGACCATGTGATAAGAAACAGAACTATTTATTTTAGCCCTGCAATGAACAAATTGAGTGTAAATAATTTGACACTCCACCTGTCTGTTATGGGCAGACATACAATGTTATCAACCTCTAAATCAAAATGGTGAATTTTCCCGGTCGCCAATCCTTTACACAGATATCTGAAAATCACGGACAATTCCTCAGATATATGTCTAAATCCTGAACTGTCCAGAAAAGAAAAGTACATCCTACATTTGGGCCCTTTACACCCTTGTGTAGAATAACAGGTGATGATAACCATCTTGGTTTTTCACGTAACAAAAAAAAAGCGTACAGTAGCAATGACTTGTTTTATTGGATCCACTGTCATCAAAGTATACATATTTAAAAAACTGAAACAAAATCTTTTAAAATCTGTAGAAAAGGAATAGAATATCTTCTGCCATTCGTATAAAACTATACAGATTTTAATAGGTTTATTTCCACTTTTTGAAATATGTATACTTTTATGATGGTGGATCCACCGAAACATGCCAGTAAAAATAAAATTATGTAATAAAAAGTTAAATATGAGTGGTACAGCACTTGTAACAGTCAGTGAAAAATTAAATTTTAAATTAAATTAAAAAATAATTTTTAAAATACTTGATCAACATCTTTCTTGTAGATAATAATAAAAATGTCTTTAAACAGAAATAACAGACTGGGTTTCATAAACTATTGAGCATATAGCTTTCTCCTACTATAATATGTGAAACAAAAATAATTGCATTAGTTTGGTATTTTATTTTTTAATTCTATGAACTGCACTCAATAATTTATAAACAGTCAGTACTTTCTTATTCTGTATAGTTTGATTAAGCGCGAAGAAGCTATAAAAACTGTGTGTATTCATTCATTAGGTGAAAACTTGTTAATGAATTCATCTACTTATTCTATATTTTATGAAGTGGTAAAAAAAATGTATGAATTCATTTACTTATTCTATATTTTGTGAAGTATAGAAATTTTTTGATGAATTTAGAACTCTTACACACTAACGACGCCTCACAGCGGTGCTACATGCATAGCAGCGCTTCTAAAGAACCCTTTCTCGCTACTGTGGAACTCAAATTGAATAGCCTCATATTGCAATATGGATTCAGATGAAGTTCTTGCTTTGGCTCTTTTGATAAAACGAAGTATAAATGGTAAAGACAAAGGTAATATTGGATACATCCTTTGTTACATTCTAGAGCAATAAGTGGTCACTTTAATACAATCTCTGCCCATAACAGACAGGTGGAGTGTCAAATTATTTACACTCAATTTGTTCGTTGCAGGGCTAAAATAAATAGTTCTGTTTCTTATCACATGGTCAGCCAATTAAATGACTGAATCATTTAAGAACAGATTATTTTTTTTTTTTTTTTTTTTGGTTTAACGTCCGACTGTTTTGCAAATTGCTGCTAATGCAGACGGTGAAGGATGAAATGAATTTTTTGTAACGTATGAAAAAATGCCATGCCCGAGTGGGATTCGAACCCAAGACCGCGTGATGAGAGGCGAGCACATTACCAACATCGCCAACGCAGCCGGCAAAGAACAGAAGAGGTAGATGTGTAAAAGACACTAATCAGAGTTATCTCCTCTGAAAGTAATGAATTTCATTGTACAGCCAGACCCTGTGGTGAATGAAGTGAAAGTGTCGTTTACAGGGTGGAAAATATGTGCTTTTCAGAGGGCCCAGCATACTGATAAGCGTACTTTTCCACTCAGTGAGGAAGGCAATGGTAAACCACCTCACTCCTCGTTTTACTTAGTAAAACCTCTAGAGGTTCAAACCAGCCTTTCGGCTGTTGACCTAAACAACACTTAATACAATCTACAGTGAGTTACGGCAAGATTAGGCAATAAACTTTTTACATATTTTTTCCCACGCTTGCTTTTTTCAATTCTGTTGCTGTAATCAGCAAATCTCGAATCCCACCTTGCTGGGTGAGATTCGATATCTGTAATGAAAAGTTCAGTGAAAAAAGGCATCGCTGTTCACTTCACAAGTATAAACTATTCACTAGTAATTGGAATGATCGGTACAATTTCTCAGCAGCACTGCTTCCACTCTGGTGAGAAAAGAATGTATTGCTAAACCACTGCGGCTGTATTTTTAGTCACGGCAAAGCAGCATCGCAGTCGTGGTGTGTAGTTGTGGTATTAAATACGAGGGTCATTCGTAAAATAAGGTTCCCTAAGCTGCCGAGACAGAATGCGATGTGCTGGGAGAAATCTGGCAACATTGTCTTACTCATCAGCTCTCCCTCTTTTTTTCCGCACGACTCCCGCCTCGCTACGTCGATCAGTACCGGCCTAGCAGCCTTTGAAGATGGAGTTCCCTATCGCTGTTACCGCCAGATGCGAAATTCGCGCTGTGATACATTTTTTAAATGCAAAACTGATTTCACCCATTGACATTCATCATGGAACAACAGTAAACTCTGACAGATATTGCGACACATTAAGAAAATTGAGACGCACGATCCAGAACCGCCGGAGAGGAAGATTGTCCTGTGGTGTGAGGCTTCTCCATGACAACACTCAACCTAATGTCTCACATCAAACTCAAGAACTGCTGACAGATTTTGGGTGGACTGTTGCGCCCCCCCCCCCTACAGCCCGAACCTAGCCCCAAGTGATTATCACTTATTCCCAAATCAAAGGAACACTTGGGTGGCCTACGCTTCAGTACCGATGATGAAGTCAAGGAAGAGGTTACTCGATTCCTCAAAGGATTGGCGGCAGAATTCTACAACATGGGGATAGAAAAGTTGGAGCATCGTCTGCAAAAGTATTGGGACAGAAACTGTGATTATGTAGAAAAATAGTATAAGTTTTAAGCTTTAAATTGATATACGAGGTAGGGTCAAAAAGTTCCCGGAATTGGTTATTAAAAATTTATTAAAAATATTTATAACATTCTTACATTATTTCCCTTCAAAATACTCTCCTCCTGCATCTACACATTTATTCCACCGTTCATATAATTGTTGGAAACACTCTTGAAAGCCGTTTTTTGAAAGTTCCTTCAGCCGCTCCGTCGCATTTTCAATCACCTCTGACGAATCAGCAAAACGATGTCCCTTCAATGCCATTTTTAACCTTGGAAACAGGTAGAAATCTGGTGGTGCGAGATCGGGAGAATATGGAGGATGTTCCAGAGTGGTAACATTATTCTTGGCAAGGTATTGTTTCACCATTAGGGATCGATGTGCTGGGGCATTGTCGTGCAACAAATACCAGTCATTCTCTGCCCATTTTTCAGGTCGTTTTCGTCGAATTGCATCTCGTAGCCGTTTTAAGATCTCTGTGTACAATTCTTTATTTACTGTTCTCCCTTCAGGAATAAATTCATAATGAATCACTCCACGGTAATCAAAAAACACCTCCAACATCACCTTACCCCGGCTTCTGTCCAAGCGAAATTTTTGTTTTCTTGGTGAAGTTTTTGACTTCCATTCAGCGGACTGCCGTTTTGTCTGAGGGTCGTAAAGAAAGCACCATGTCTCATCACCTGTAACAATTTTGCGCAGGAAGCTGTCATCTGCATCAGCCATTTCAATCAAGTCCCTGGACATGGTCACTCTCATTTCCTTTTGCTCAGGGGATAACATTTTTGGAACAATGTGCAAGCAAACACGGTGCATGTTCAAGTCATTATGAAGAATGCTGTGAACACTCCCATGTGAAATACCAACTTCAGAGGCAATAGTATTGATGGTTGTTCGCCTGTCCGCACGCACAATTTGTCGAACGCGCTCAACATTGTCGTCTGTAGTGGAAGTGGAAGGCCGCCCAGTCCGAACGTCATCTTCAATTGTTGTGCGACCGTCGCGAAAACGCTTATGCCACTCGTAAACTGCTGTTTTCTTCATCGCAGAATTTCCGTATGCTTTTTTTAGCATCTCAAGAGTCTCCGAGGGTGATTTCTCCAGCAACACACAGAATTTAATATTGCCACGCTGCTCTAATGACGACATTGCACAATCCGGCGAAAGACAGAAACTACGATCTACAATATTAAACACCGAACGCACGGAACCAACTACAACTGCCTGCTAACCTCAAAAGCACATTCACTACCAGTTATGCCAACCTCACAAACAAAAATTTCCCTTTCAGCTTACAAATACGTGACTGTAAGCGACCATTCCGGGAAATTTTTGACCCTACCTCGTATAACACTAAAATAAAAAATACAGCTGACCATTTTAAAAAATCATGGGAACCTTATTTTACGAATGACCCTCGTACATTTAAATTGGATGCACACTCCAGAAGCACTGCTAAGCAGTGTTGGTGTGTAAGAGCTCTAATCTACTAATTCTTTATTTTGTGAAGTATTAATCATACCTTCCCCTAGAATCGACTATTCCTTATCTACCATGGTAGGAGTACGAAGTTTTAAATTTTGATGTGACAAAATTTTTTAAAGAATTTTAATTTACTGAAGATGTGTACAAGATACACGAAAGCGCTATAAACATTGGTAAAATTTTCTGTTACCGTATTCTGGTGGTTAGAAATATATATTTCAATTTTAAATAATACGGCTGTTTATAATCCTACACAGAATGTTTGATAAAAAAATAATAAAAATAATCATACCTTATAGTGGTTTATTAAAAAGATTCTTTTTTTCTTTTACAGGAATTCGTCAGTCAATTTAAAATGCCCACATGTCCGTCTTGTTCTGGAATCCTAAAACCTGATATAGTATTTTTTGGTGAAAATGTACCCAAAAAAACTGTTCAAGCCGTCGATAGAGAAATAAATTTCTGTGATTCTCTTCTAGTACTCGGCTCTTCATTATCAACGTATTCGGGTTTTAGAATCGCATTACAATGTAATGAATTAAAGAAATCATTAGCCATTATTAACATTGGAGCGACTAGAGCCGATAGTATTGCTGATATTAAAATCGAAAGAAGATGTGGTGAACTTTTATCTAAATTAGATCTCTCTAAACTTTGTCAGCTTAATGCATTCAGTAATGTTTAACTTGTCTGTAATTGTGTTTGTTCTAAAGTACAATTCTAATTCAGATTAAATCTGAAATTAGAGCTTTTAGTTATTCACTAATAAATGATCTGTTTTAACTGTTTTATCGTGGAATATTTTTATTTCTTTTCTTTTCTTTTTTAGGTGTTACATATTTTTGTTTTTATTATCACCAACCTTTTGAGGAATTTAAAAATCAGGTGTGAATTTCTCACACAACTTTCTCTTGCCAATTTAATAATGTAAAATATCAGGTGATTCAAAGAAACAGAAAATTTTGAAAATTAAATAATTTATCTTTGTCATTAAATAGTAAAAATAATGCCATTTAAGTGGTTTACCATTGCCTTACTCACTGAATGGAAATATATGCTTATCAGCATGCCAGGCTCTCTGAAAAGCATCTGCTTTTTACCCTGCAAATAACACCTCCACTTCACTACAGAATCTGGCTGTATAATGAAATTCATTATTCTCGGGGAAATAAGTCTCTTGACGTGTTTTTTACATGTCTACCTCTTCTTTTCGTACATAATTTAGTCATATAATTGGCTGACCATGTGATAAGAAACTGAATTATTTTTTGTACCCCTGGAACTAGCAGATCGATTGTGTATAATTTAACCACCTGCTTGTTATGGGCTAGCAGGCTGCATTATAATGATGTATTTTTTGAAGAACACACATTAGTATAGTCTATAGTGCAATTTTGGAATGAATTAATAGGAACAAGTGTCAGTATTTTCAATTCCAAAACAGACACAATGTAAGGGAAAATAGAAAAGTAGATATCTTTATTCATAATAATATCCTAGAACTTGTATAAACAAAGAAGTTTCTAGTACTGTCATTAGGTAGATCTTTGTTGTGGGATTTTTATACCAATCAAATCTGTAGTAAAATATCATCTGAAGTTTTTAAATTAAAAACAACTGCCAGATTCATTGATAAAAAATTGCTAACTGTAGCTTACCATTGTTTGATTCTTTGCTATATTCGGTATTGTATATTAGTGGGCATTATTACAGAAAGTGTTTAAAAGTCAAGAAAAGGTTATTAGGTAGAACCATCATTTTCCAGACCACTATTTAAGAAGCTTAAATTACTTACAGTTACTTTTTTACTTTCTCTTGCCTATATGAATATATAGGAAGGAAAGTATTGTTTTCATGTCGATTTTTCGAAATCGAGTTTTCACCGGATCTATACGTTTTCAGACCCCCTGAACCCAAAAAACATGTTTTTAGCGATTGGTCTGTGTGTGTGTGTGTGTGTGTTTGTGTGTGTGTGTGTGTGTGTGTGTGAACAGAATATCTCAAGAACGGAACATCGTATGAACTTGAAACTTGTAACTTAAGTTACATACCACTACTGGACGCGACACGAACATTTTCATCTAAATCGGTCAACCGGAAGTAGTAGTTTATTCGTATAATTTTTCAGTTTTTTGCGATTTTCTCAAAAACTGGTCCTACGATTTCTTTTAAAATCGCCTATTTTACTCAATTTTTTATTCTCTACAAGATAGGGTAGGCGCCATGTTTGCTGAAATTCTCGGTGAGGCTGTTTTCACGTAAAAACGTTGTTTTTTTAAGATTACGGCTTTAATATAAATTTTAGCGCAAAAACTTATATAATAAAAGTTGTAGAGAATTTAAAAACCTACAACTTCCGTTTCAAACATTTTTTTGTATGACGCTTAGTTTAGCAGTAATTAGCGATTTTCTGATTTTTTCTCACGAAAACGTGTGAAAAATCGATTTTTTTAAGATTTTGGCCTTAGTATGCATTTTACGACAAAAGTGTATATAACCAAATTTATAGGAAATTTAAAGATCTACAACTTTTATTTAACGTATTTTTCTCTACAGAGGCTAGTTTAGCGTGAAATAGTGATTTTCCGTATTTTTAAGCCAGACTGAGGTTGATTTTCATTTTGAGTGTTTCACTCATGATTAAAATAAGGTTATGTTTATTGAGGTTAGTTTTTTGTTTATTTCTAATATTTTATTACTAATGTTAAATTATATTGTAAATTATTTGCATTGGCAAGAGAAAGTTGTGTGAGTGTTTCACACCAGATTTTTTTAAGACCAACTGTTGGTCTAGAGGTAAAGTTTTCATCATGAGTCAGCTGTTTAAGAGGTGATTTTTGAAGATGAAGGTTCCTGGTTTAAATCCTCGTAAAGGTAGTTATTTTTATATGGATTTGAATACTAGAAAGTGGTACTTTGATGGTTGGAGTTTAATTAACCATAGTCTCTCAGGAATGGTCGGCCTGGGTCTGTACAAGAATACACATTATACACATAATCCCCATCTCATTGTGTCATGGGGTCCCTATTGTTCTGATTTGAACAGATTGCAACGTACACATATTAGGAATTTTAAAAAAAGTTCTGTTAAATTTTGTCAATTTTCTGTTTACCCTTTATAGGTCTGTGGTAGGTATACTTACCAGTGGCAATAAGGTCGATTTTTTTAAAGAATAAGCTATGCAGTTGAAGCCTATTGGCATTTTATGGTTTTATAGATGTTCTCTGGTAAGTAGGCTATCCACATATTGAAATTAGCGTGCAGCGACCATTTGCTTTGTGGGTTACACGGATGTGGTAAGGATTCATACCAGCGTACGCCACCATGTTGTTTTGTTGTTACTTTTGTACGGTACTTAGAAAATTCCAGTTTTTTACGGGAAAGCAAGCATTCATGCTAATATAAAGTTCAGTTAAGTTATTCGACACATTTTTCTGTTATATAGGGCTACAAGTTGTTTTAATAAGCATTCTTGCCACTAAATATTATGTGATTCCCATTTTAATAAACATTCCTTGGTAAATATACTTACCAGGGCTTGACATAAAAAAAGAAATATCTTACTGTTCTGGCACTAGAAGTATGTTATTCAAGTCCTTATAAAACAAAATTTAACATTTTATAACGTGTATATTTTTCCCTGTAGTACTGCCCTATAAAGGGTTAAATTTTGAATACTTAAATTTAGTTTCCATATAGTTTGTAGTTTCTATATTTCTTTAAACATTTATCATAATGTTTTACAAGCTTTTGCATGCCTAATCATAGACATCTGCTGCCTGTGAGGATAATTAGTCTTTAACTGCTTCTTTCATCTTGTCATGAGTGGTAAAGTGATTGCTGATGAGAAACTCCTTTAGGTTGTGGAACAAGAGAAAATCACTCAGCGCCAAGTCTGGACTGTACAGTAGGTGATCAATCTGTTCCCATCCAGAAGATCTGACCAGATTTTTTCTGTGATCACTGATGGTCGGCCTAATTGTGGTTCATCATGGACATTTTCCTGTTTATCCTTAAAAGCTCTCACCCGCTTACGCACTTTGCCGTTACTCATTGCATTGGGCCATACACTTCACTTATCTGTCGATATATTTTCACTGATGACATTTTCACTTCAGTCACTGAGCGTATTTCACAGTCAGCAGGCTGATTGATTGTTTAAAACATTTTGAACTGACACTAAAACAATACCAATGCAAATGTGGTGTAGTTTGAAGAGCAAGGCATGCCGGGAGTCGGTGTGCATGCGTGTTTCAAATTGCGCGACATTCTATTAGCTACAGCAATTCAGACCTTACTTTCTGAATAACCTATACGAGGGTTATTCAGAAAGTAAGGTTCGAATCATACATGCTAACATACTTTTTATGATACATACTTTTAGTGTTATGATACATACTTTTGGTGCTATTTTAGTGTTAAATAATACATATTTTTTTTATTTTTAATTGCGCCCAGGAGACTCCCAAAGGAGTATAGGACATGTCAAGAAGTTATAACACCTGAAATACATAAAACAATCACACATTGATCTACTAGCTACTGTTTAGAAAGAAATTATTGTACACTAAAATATTTCACCAATCAAATAATTTTTCAGATTGTTTTTAAAGGAATGCAAACTATCACAATATTTTAGAAGTCGGGGTAGTTTATTGATTTAATTTCTCCCTGCATGAGTAGGTTTTTGTTGAAACAATTTAATGTTATGGTTAGCCACTAATAATCATTTCTGTTTCTTGTGTTATGATAGTGGACATTGAAATTTTGCTTAACATACATTATCCCCTGAAAAATGTAGAGTGAGGGAACTGTACGCAATTTAAGCTCCTTAAATAGTGCCCTGCATGAGGTGAGCTGGTTAGCTCCCGCCATTCATCTAATTTCTTTTGAATTTTGAAAACCCAATCCTTGATACCCATAATTGCGTTGATCTACTAGCTACTGTTTAGAAAGAAATTCTAGAATTACCCCGTACTAAAATACCATAATGGATATGAGACAGAATTAGACAATGATAAAGTATCATTAATAATTATTTAATTTATCATTTAATCTGGCAATTTGTTTTTTGCAAATAACCCGGATGATATTTTACTACTTTGTGCCAACAGTAACTTTTGCATCAGAAACATGGGCCATAGAAGAAAGGCAGTGAGTAGAATGCAAGTGGCAGAAATTAAATTTAAGAGTATTCTACAAACGACAAGAAGAGATAGAATAAGAAAGGTTATGAAGAGGGTTGGACACGAGATAGGAGTACAAAGGAGAATAAAGTTTCAATTGTTTGGTCAAGTCAGTAATGGAGGAGGCCAGACTTCCTTAAACGGTTGCTGTATTTAGAGATGAAGGGAAAAGACCCACGAGTAGACCAAGAGTGAAGTGAATGGGTTTCGTAATGGATGAATTGGGAAAAGGATGCGATGCCAAGAGAGAGGTGGAGATAATTCATGTTGGGTCGATTTGAGAAAACTTGTAAGAGGGTTAGAGAGAATGATGATAAAGTATAATTAGTTCCTGGTCGTTAAGTTTACAAACTTTTATTTAATCCGTAATATGTGTACATTGCAAGCTGTTCAATTTAAGAAAAATAAACAACCCCATGACTGAATGAGATGAGCATGATATTTATGACTTGTAAATGAGGTGTGGTGTTGTATAGACTCAGGCTGACCATTCCTATGAGAGTATGGTTATTGAATCCTGACCATGAAATTACACCTGTAACCACTGTCTAGTATTCAAATCAGTATAAAAGTAACTCTACCTATGTTAGGATTTTTTTTTATTATTATTTATTTAACGTCGCATCAACTGCAAGGTCATTAGCAACAACATTGGGGTGTAACTGAGTGTAATAAGGATAAAATTATTTTTTGTAACGTATGAAAATATGCTATCCCTGAGTGGGATTCAAACCCAGGACCACATGATGAGAGGCAAGCACGTTACCAACTACGCCAATGCGGCTGGTGTATTAGGATTATTATTATTGTATGAGGATTTGAACCAAGAACCTTAATCTCTGAAAATCAGCTGTTTGTTCAAAAGGCTAAAGGTTTATTTATAAATACAGATTAAAAATAAACACAACAATAAAATTAAAGACACTGATTACATTACAAATTAGCATTCTGTCAATGAACTTTTCAACCTTACCAGAATTCAAATTAGACTGCACAACTTTTGGTTTTGTTTAACCAAATTGCACAAAAGTTGTAGAACACAATGCATGCTTTTACATACTAATCATTATTGTTACGTGTTGGTTCAGATAACAAAAATATATGTGATCCGTTAACTTTCTTTAATGAAGCATTTCAGTTGATCTTTAAACATTTCTTTTCACAGAATAATTTTTTATTTTCTAACTAGCAGTTGCTCAGCTGCACTATACATGAATTTATTCCTAGCATCAGATGGGCTGGTTAGACCACAGTAATAAATACCGTGCTTCCCAACAAATCTGATATATAGGAAAATTAACATTGGACAATGTACTGTCAACATTATTCTTATTACAAGGGTGTAAACTTACTCTTATTACTCCAGTTGTTAGAAAACAGAATAAAAATGAGTCTAACAAAGATTTAATAGTTAATAATTTAATTATTAAAATAAAATAAAGACAAAAATATAATTCAATTTTGATATAGCGCAGTACTTATTTAAAAAAAAAAATTCACCCCCGTAATTGTCTGAACATTAGGACTGGAGTGATAAAAGTAAGATTACACCCTTGCAATGAGAAATACCCTTGTATTAATGTTGACAGTACATTGTCCAAAGTTAATTTTGCTATATGTCAGATTTGTTGGGAAGCACTAATAGAGGCAAATAGAAAAGAAGTTTTCCATCTGGAATGGCTTAAGAAGCGTGAAAAGAGTTCTAAATTACCCATACTACATTATATTACATGGTACTACTTTCTCCCACCATTACATCCTTATGTAAAATCTACCCTCAAACAGACATCCTGGTTCACTGTATACTATCTTTCAGCAAAGGTACAAAAATGAGTGACTTAAATATATAATAACAATAATCAATACATTTGATTGACAGTAATTTAAAATTATTTCAGTATCCATTACTAAATCATCATTGTCACTTTTATAAGTAATAATTTGAAAATTTAGGGTGAGGTAGTGGGAAGTTATGCTACTCCATGATCAACAAAAGAGGCCATAGTATAAATAAATGTGATTCTTCCTAGGTACTGTACTCGAAATTGAACAAATATGCACGGGAAAAGAGCTGAGAGCATTGATATCAAAAAGTACCATATGCTGACATTAAGAGAGTATGGTTTTCTCTCATCCTTCGCACTGTTATTACAAATCTTACAGTGACGTGTAATACTAAATACTTTGTACCATCATTGACAAATCTCATATTACAATAATATAAGTTTAAGCACTACGAAAGTCCAAAAATTCATCTATTTTTTTTTCTTTTATTTCGAACGAAAACTTCAGAAATCGTTAACTCATCATCGTCATATTACTGTGATAGACTGCTTTGAATGCTCGTTACTATATTGAGGCGCTAAAGCTCTAAACAAATTTAAAGAAATAAGTGACAAATGACATATAAATTTAACTAAAGGCTATTAAAATGTAGTGCCTATAAATATAATAACTAATCTTTATTACATAAATTGTACTGTATTACGATAAAATATACTTTCATCGTACTTATGTAAACAGCAAATTACATTAAAAATTGAACCGCCATTATGATAAGTAATGGATTATTTGTTGGTTCATTAGGATAACCTTTCCATTTTGTATTTAACATATAAATAAAATAAGCGACCGATTTTCCTGAAGTGAGCGAGAATTCAATGTTCATGCACTAAGGATTCTACGTAGTTTAATTCCGTAAATAATTTGTGTTGGTAACATTGCGTTACCAGTTTATCCCTATTTGTTAATATAGTGGTCTTCAAATTGGCCGTAGCTTGAGATTCAATTTGAGTATACAAAAAATGTGTTTATCTTGTTAACATAATTTGAAAAATGAGTGAAAAACGCGTAGAATTCGGTTCGAGCACTCAGCATGAAGAAAAGAAAGAGGAAAATCCAGGTACTGCGTAAATTTTATCACATTTTTAAACATACATGCTGTGTTCTTTATATTTCTTGTTGTGTCCAATTTTAATGGTATATTTGGAGATAAAAGTAAAAATATGATAGCGAATTACACATGGAATGATTCTTATGTACTTGCGGAAGTTGTTATTGATAACTTTTTGCTTAAACTTAAAAAATGTACGACCTAACCTAGTCGTTATGTTACTTGAAGATACCGACTGTTCTATGTTATTTCAAATTGATAGCAAATAGCGAAGTTTAAAACTAACTAAATTTTTACCAGTTACTAATTTTTTCCATAAACACGTTTGAAAACCACCTGTATTTAAGTATTGTATATTTTTCAGCGATTCGAGAAACGGAATAGTTTTTTCTGTATTAAAAACGTAAAATATTCAATAGTATAATTGAGTAACGTTTTTAAAGTACTGGATGAGACGTCAAATTCAATGGTTTTGTAATTTTTGATTTCAATTGTATAATTGAAATTTATAACTGAATGTGTGAAGTGGATTATTTTTAAAAGATAATTTTTAAAATAATCCACTTCTTTATACTTTTGCTTGGAAGAAGAAATTGTTACTTTTCCTTGTGAGAAATTTCATTTTTTTAGTAATACCAAGATACTGGAGAACATATGGCTTGGAAAATATAAAAATTATTGTTTTAAGATAAATTATCAGTAATTTCACAACATTGTTTCACTGAATATAACATTTTATTTTTATTTCCTTAGTTTTTTTTATTTGCTTTTGAAAAAAATATTTGTTGAAACTATTTTAATGGTTAAGTACTGTATGGAAGCTGAACATGTCATAAAATAAATTAGAAGAATGAAAAATAAGTAACAAAAAAATATTAAGTTTTTGTTTCCAGGGTAGATTAAGTAGCTGCATGAAGGGTTTTTTGAAGTTGTTTTATTAAATTATAGTTCATTTATATAGAATGGGATAATGTTTATATGTTTTTGTGTAATAGATGATGACTTTGTTTGGCAAGATTATCTGGATTCAACTAATTCTAAGGAAGTTCCACAAATATTTTTTAACCATGTAAGTAAATTTACAAACTTATCACTTAAACCTTATTATGATTTTCCGTAACTTTTTTAATCCAACAAACCCTATAAATAAAGTAATATAATTAAAATAAACTAAATAATGGGATATTCCATTTTGCTTGTAAATAACTCTGATCTTAATCATTCCACTTGGATGACTCATGATTTTATTGTTTAACTTTTAACTGTAAATAAAACTGATATTAAATTTCAAAACAATTTTTTATTTTGTAAATTATCATTTTTATTTTTAATTGATGCATGAACATTATAAATAAATTTTAATTTATTATTTTTACTTTATTTTAAATGTATTTCTTTTTTTTATAATTTATAACAAAAGTATTGTACATTCTGTGGTAATTAATAATTTAGAATTTTCACCATCTAGAATATAATAATTTTTGTTGTTTTACCCATTTGACAATTTTATTTTTAATAAACAACTAATCTTATAAAACAAAGATTATATTTAAAAACAAATATTAATATACAAAACCCAAAGTAGACAAAAATTTAATCATTATTTTGAACATTAAGTTTATTTCTCTTTAATTGTTTATTTATTGTTAACAAGGTTTTAATTATATTTTATGGGATCTGCCATCCCTGTTAATGTTGTTAATGGAGCTTTGAAACATATTTTTATTTTATTTATTTATATTGTTTCCAGGGCTGTGTCCCATAAAAATGGAGTTGCTGATGATAAAACTTTATACAAAATTTACAGTTTAGGTACTTTTACATTTATTTTGATCATACAATAATAATAATAATAATAATAACAATAGATTCATTAATAATAATAATAATAATAGTACATACAATTACAATTAATTTAGGTAACTTCCAACTACAAGAAAATAAATACCATCAATAATAATCATTATAAAACAATAATGTAATATTAATATCAATAAAAATACATACCCTAATCAATTATCTGTTAATACATAACAATGTTACATGAAATTACTAAACAACTGATTTATTTGATAAATTATGAAATCTAGTTATAAAATAAGTATGCAAGGTAGGGGGTCAAATAGTTCCTGTAATTGATTAAAAAAAATTTATTGAAAGTATATATAACTTTTGTGCAGAGGAAGTAAAAGCAAGATTACGCAATGGCAAAGTATTATAGGCCCATTAAATTCTGTCCTTTTGAATGATCAAATATGGAAGGAGACAAATATTGATATTTATCATGCTATCCTGGAGAGGGTGGTCTTAAAGTGGTGAAGATGGATTTCTGGAGGCAGAGCTGCGATGTGTCACGCATCAATTAAATTCTGAAATTAGGAGAAGAATCAGCGTTCAAGGAAATATGGATACCATATCCTGGAAGCAATTAAATGGTTTGGCTATTTGCAAAGGATGGAGGATGGTAGGTGGCCAAAAAGGGTATGGGTGTGGGAGGGGTAGGTTGGAAGTGACATGGTTGGATGGCGTGTGGGAGGCAATGTCTTTGCAGCGGCTGTCCGGTAGGGACTGGCGAGACGAAGAGAGGTGGTGCTTCGGAAGCGAGATATGGTTAAGGCTGTAAATCCTTGATTGAATATATATTTTTATAACATTTTTGCCTAATTTTCCTTTAAAATACTCTCCTCCGTCATTTACACACTTATTCCACCGTTCATACAATTGTTGGAAACACTCCTGAAAATCGTTTTTCAAGAGTTCTATCAGCTAATTCATCGTATTTTCCATCACCTTTGATGAATCAGCAAAATAATGGTCATTTTCAGCTGTGGAAACAGGTAAAAATCCAAAGATGCAAGATCGGTAGAATATGGAGGGTGTTCCAGAGTGGTGACATTGTTCTTTGCAAGTTATTGATTCACCATTAGGGATCAATGTGATGGGGCATTGTCATCCAACAAAAACCAATCATTCCTGGCCCATTTTTCAGGTTGTTTTCATCAAATTGCATCTCATCATTTTAATCTCTGTAACATTTTTTGTTGACTATTTACTCTTCAGGAATATATTCATAGTGAATCAAGTTGTCAAACATGCTCAACATTCTCATGTATGATGGAAGTGAAAGGCCACCCAATCCGAATGTCATCTTCAATAATGCGACCATCACGAAAACACTTGTGCACTTGTAAACTGTCGTTTTCTTCATCACATCGTTTCCATATGCTTTCTTTAGCATCTCAAAAGTTTCTGAGGGTGGTTTCTCCAGCAACACACAAAATTTGATATTGGCATGCTGCTCTGATAACAACATTTCATGATTCGGCAAAAGGAAAAACTACGTCTAAAATATCATACACTACATACAGGAAACCAACTCCAACTGTCGGGAGAGCACCTTCCCTAGTAGTGATGTCAATTTCACAAACAAAAATGTTCCTTCCAGCAAAGAAATGCTAGACTGTACGTGACCATTCCGGGAGCTTTTTGATTCTATCTTGTATAAACCAATAATAAAATGAATAATCCTGTTCTTTCAACACATTTCATTCGACTGCAGTATAGGAATCACAAACTGTTATCCGTGATCCCTACACGACAGTCAAACACACATCAGCCTGCTCATTAATCTAGTTAGTCATCCAATTTCAACAACATAGACCTGTACATTAAACCACCGCAGAGGAAGTAGCAAATAGAACTTTTTTGTATTTAATTCTGAAAGTAAAACTTTTAATTTATCCACTTCATTGATTACATTTGTTCCACCGATTTGATTTAGAGGTAAAGTTGTTGCCACGAGTCATCTGTTCAACAGCTGATTTTTGGAGACAAAGGTTTTTGGTTCAAATCCTAGTAGAGGTAGTTATTTTTATATGGATTTGAATACCACACAGTAGTTACCAGTATACTTTGATGGTTGGGTTCAGTTAATCATAATCTCTCAGGAATGGTCAGCCTGGGTCTGTACAAGACTACACCTCATTTACATGTCATACTCATCATGCTCATCTCATTGTGTCATGGGGTTGCTTATTGTTCTGAATTGAATAGATTACAACGTACACACATTAGGGATAAAAAAACTTATTAGTACATTTAAAGTTACCATTACTGAGTTGTAATCATTAGACAATAATCCAATAGCTCAGACAGTTATAGTATGTCCAAACTGAATTGGCACCTCAACTCAAATAGCTATAGAAGTACAGATTGTTTCCTAAGACCACAGACTGTGTAAAAATTTTATCCATCTAATTGAGAAAAATAAATAAACAATTCACTCATTTTCTGTCACGTTGTTAGTGAGTTATCGTGTACATGTAGTTAAGGGACGAAGAGGTATGAGCACAACTCTATAGCTATGTGAACCAATTCAGATTGGACAAACCATAACTATTTAGGCCTTACACTAGACAGGAGACTTACATGGGACCACAACACTTGACAAATAAAAGAAAAGAATTTCATTAAATCACAGATTAAAGACTCTATACTCTACCATCAGGCCCATGATGGGCAGTTGGAGTGTTGAATTAATTGCACTCAATCTGTTGGTCTCAGGGCTACAAAAAAATAGTTCTATTTCTTATCACATAGTCAGCCAATTATATGACTGAACTATTTAAGAACAGAAAAGGTAGAGGTGTAAAAGAAACTAGTCAGAGTTATCTCTTCTGAGAGTAATAAATTTCATTTATACAGCGAGACCCTGTGGTGAATGAAGTGAAGGTGTCATTTACAGGATGGAAAGTGGGTGCTTTTTAGAGGGCATGGCATGCTGATGAGCATACTTTTCCACTTAGTGAGGAAGGCAATAGTAAACCGCCTCACTCCTTGTTTTTACTTATTAAAACCTCTAGAGGTTCAAACCAGCCTTTCGGCTGTTGTCCTAAACAGCAACAACTCACCCATCAATTACAGTTACCTGTTAAACGAAACATAAATTGTTACCACTACCTTATTCATTCGATGTGGCCATATTGACCTTTGATCTATGTTTTGATGAAAAAAATCAAATGTAAACTGGATACAAACTTTTCAAAATAAATTTTTAAGTTTTAATCAAATATAGTCCTTATTACATTCAAAATTCTATCATACATTGAGTTCTTAATGTATACATGACCATTAACAAGTTATACATGTTTCCATTTAAAAATTCTTTATATAACTGGCAGACTAATTGAATGTACTGAAATGTTTTCTTTCTTACTTAGGTTGCTGAATGGACAGATAATAGAGAGGGGTCCATCATATATATTATGTGATGATTCAAATAAATGTATATCGGTTTTTTTCTAGAGAGAGCCAAATTTGATTGATGCATCTCACCATTGTTATTAATTGTTTGGTATTGAACTGTTCACCAAGCGACTAATTTCGGGTTCAATTGATAATACATAGGGAAATTGTTTGTTCTAAAAGTTCTGTCTTTGTCCATTTTTGATATTAATTTTGATATTTTTGTGTACGTAATGCTTGAAATTTCTAAATTGAAACATATTCTTACCAAAGGTTCATTAAATTTATTTTTTGAAACCCTTCTTTGAAGATCACCTCTTTTACTACATTTCTTACACTTTAAAAGATAGAGCAAGTATTGTAAAAAATTCAGCAGATATGGTGCTTACCGTATCTTGTAGAGCTTAAAAAATGTCATAAATGAGGCGATTTAAAAAAAATCCTATGCCATTTTTTGAAAACGATAAAAAAGTGAAAAATTGTTCAAATAAACTACTACTTCCAGTTCACCAATTTTGATGAAAATGTTCATGTCTCGGGTCCTGTTGTGGTAACTAACTCAAGTTCTAAGTTTCAACTTAGTACCATATTTTATTTTTGAGATATTTTGTTAAACACAGACCATTCGCTAAAAACATGGTTTTCAGGTTCATAGGCCCTGAAAACGTAAATATCTGGTGAAAACTCAATTTTGAAAATCTACATGAAAACAATACTTTCCTTCCCTATTTATACTTATATAGGGCAAAAGTTATTAAAAATTTCCATCCCTTCTGCTCATTCAATCAGTCGGAATTTTGACAATTGGTTGAAAGCCACCTAATGTTTTATCAAGCAATTTTAATTAATTCATTGTTGTTTTTTAGGTGGAACAAAGCTTACTAAGTGGATTTCAGGAAGGTATGAAAGTTGAAGTACCTGTTAAAGATGATTTTCAAAATTATTGGGTGGCAACAATTATCACTGCTTGTGGACCACTTCTCAGGTAAACAAATTTTATTATTTTATAAATCTTTTGTAATGTTTGTTAGTTTTTAATCTGATTTTTTTTAATTGTAAGCTTATTTTGTTATTATTATTTGTACCAGACTTGCTAACCAAATAATCAACTTTTACTGGGAAAGGGTAACAAAACCGAAATGGATAAAGGAAGTCCAACAGGACATGGAAGAGTTGAGAATTTCATAGGAGACTCTTATTACAAAATCTGGAAAATGCAATGATTATTAAACTAATAATTAAAACTAGAAAGGTGTATTTGGACAAGGACAGGCGCCAAAGTTCGGGACGCCTAAAAAAGATGTGGGCAAAAAGGAAAGAAACAAGAATAAAAACACTTACATGCTTCGGGGATAAGAAAAACCGATTACTGAATGGACTGACCCAGAAATTGGACTAAAGTGATCCTATGAGGTTGTAAAAGCAAAAAAAACCAGTGATACATTACTGTTTTACTTATGTATAAACCATGCCAACACCATGATACTGTGGTTACACTACCAAATTAATACTTGTAACTAGCTCTTGTACTCGATGTCTGTGGTTCAATTCTTGGTAACTTTTGGCAGTTTTTCATCATTTATTTCCATCTGTCACCATTCACTACATTAACATATTGTTCAAAGCAATGTGATGTTAACCCAAAATGAATAATTGTATTGTAACAGCTAGTTCTCCCAGTGAAATATTGGCTCAGATCATTAAATGTTTGTGTTATTAAATAATAAGAAATTTTTCTGTGGTGAATGAAGTGAAAGTGTCATTTGCAGAGTGGAAAATATATGCTTTTCAGAGGGCCTGGCATGCTGATAAGTGTACTTTTCTACTCAGTGAGGAAGGCAATGGTAAACCACCTCACTCCTCGATTTACTTAGTAAAACCTCTATGGGTTCAAACCAGCCTTTTGGCTGATGACCTAAACAACAACAACAAATTTTGCTATTTTTTTTAACGTCGGCTTCTAAAATATTTAAGAACCATCTTCTTAATTTTCTTTGTTTTCTTAAGTGTTCTTAATTTTTTCCAGCTTGCGTTATGTTGGAGACAAAGATGATCGAAGCAAAGACTTTTGGTACGAAACGACGAAAAGTGAACTACGTCCAATAGGTTGGACGGAATCAAATGGAAAAATACTAGTTCCTCCTAGCTACTTAAATGGCACTATTTCTCATAGAGACCTTAAAAGCACTCTCAAAGGTTGCCGCACTATTTCATCTGATCTCATAAATGCGGTAAGATCATATACAATTTTTTTTACTATTGTCACCGGCATATTTTCATACGTTACAAAAATCATTTCATCCTTCACAGTCTGCATTAGCAGTAATTGCAGAACAGTCGTCCCCTTTGATGAGGTACTGTGCTGCTGGCTATCAAAGCTTCCGACTTAGCGTCAAAGGGAACCACCAATAGTTCCGAAAGGGGCGGTAAGCCTGTGGCAGCGTACTGACTGAGGCCGTTGTCGCCAAGGCCAAGACCAATAACTACTGGACTCCAACGAAGACTCATCGACAACACTGTAAGCCGTCAACCAGGACCATCATCGCCCGCTGCTGCCAGCGATGCCCACAGCGGTCCCTCCACTGAGCCTTATGCCCACTGGATCTGGCAAAGCAGCCATCGACGCACTACTGCAAGGGAAAAAGATGATGTCTCCGCTGGACGACGATAGCTTTGTCACCCAGCCCCTTGACCGCCACAACGGCTACTACCGACGCTTCGCCAAGATGACCACCGTTTAAACGGCCCTTTTCAGGACCACCAAAAAGTAAAGGTTTCAACTCGTTACTTATTTTCACCATCCGGTGACACTATAATGAATTGAACTGTGATGATTTTAACCGTTAATGAGCTCTGCTGTTCCACGTGTTTAGACCAATCAGAACGTTTGCCAGCATTGTCAGATTGTACGAATGTATCAGCCTGACAACATTACATGTGCATGCATGTAAGAGCCACAGTAGTTCACCCGTGTCTTGTATCTCTTACTGAACATATCGAGTATGGAGTGCGTTAAAATGAAATACTTCATAATATAATCAGCTCGTTGTAAGTTCATAGGTTATAATCGCTATTGACCAAAAACCAAAAAAAGGCTGACAAAATATATAACAGAGCAGTGAGAGGCAATGTATTGGCAACGTTGCTGGCCAGCTATGAAGTGGGTAAAGGCAATGCGTAGTTTCAGAGCTCATCTACGCTGAAAAATAGTATAGTAGTATTTCAGTGATATTGTGTCTTTTTTTTATCTGTATATGTAAATGGGGAAACCCTTATTAACTGACTCACAGACTCATCACTAGTTCTACTTCCACAATAACTGGAAGCTAAAATGGGGGAAAAATTTTTTTGACAGATATTTCTGACAATGACAGCAAAGGGTTAAAAGCATTATTAAAGTATTCTGGTTTTGTTGAGATTATTAAATAATTTTTATTATAATCATTGAACTAAAACTAAAATTGTTTATTTCAGTAAAAAAATTTCATTTATTAGTATTTATGTTTAATTTGTAATGTAACAAAATTGATCGTACTAAATTGTTTACATACATAAAGGCTCTTTAGATACAATATTACATTTTTTTTATTGTTATTGAGTAACCTTGAAATTATTATTATTGTTTTAGTAAATTGAATTTGTTTTTAAATTAATCAAGTTATTTATGTAACAGGCTACATTACAAAAAATAGTCGTAAACATTTTCTTGTTTTGCTGTGATTTTTTTCCTGCAACATTAATAACTAACTTTTTTTTTATTATAAGTGTTCTTAACTTAATTTTCTACAGGTTTTTTTTATTTAAAATTTTTTTGTTGGTTATTTCATTTTAGATATTATGATTTTTTTGTTTGAATTAGGTCAAGTCTGTTTAATTTTGTTTTAGTATTTTATTTATTAAAGATTTTTCTGTAGAATTGGATGCTTGTCAAACTTAAAAAGAAATAATCTACTTATTTATTTATCATTTACTATTCTGTTTTATAACAGAATAGTAAAACGAGAAAATACATAAATACTAAAATACCCGCAATTTTTAAAATTTTGTGATAATTTGCATGCCTTTAAAAAATCTGAAAAATTACTAGATGGGTGAAATTTTTTGTAGTGTGCTAGAATTTCTTTCTAAATAGTCGTAGTAGAACGATGTGTGATTGTAATATCTATTTTAGGTGTTATAATTTCTTGACATGTCCTATACTCACCCGGGAACCTCTTGGACGAAATAAAATAAATTTAAAAAATTTTTTAGGCTTTTTTAAATTTTATTTTGAGAAAGCATGTGCAACAGGAGAATTGGGATGTACATCAAAATTATTAAATGTATAAGCTAAGCAAGTTTACATTTTTTAATTTATAAAGTATCATAATTGCTAGCCTTTTGCGTAATTGTTAGTGCGCCTATTTTCTAGGGTGGACTCCCAGGTGTAATTCTTAGTCTGGTCAGGCATTTTTCATTTATGACCCTTCATTTTGTCTGCATTAGCCCTAATGTGTAGCACCTTTAAACCAGTGCCCACAACATTTGTATCGATTACATTAAGATTAATTTTTAACAGTTATTTTCTTGCTGAAAATCTAAAAATTGTACACATTCTGTTTTTTTTTAATAATCTGAAAATTTACGTTTGTTTTCAGGATGGATTTACTCCCATTGATCGTATTAAACAAGGAATGAAGGTTGAAGTTCAAGACAAGTTGCATCCGTACCACACATGGATAGCGACGGTAAATGTTTTTTTTTTTATAAAAGGTTTCTTTCCTATATATGTTGACTATATCCAAAAAAAGAGATTACTGTGAAAAAGAAGACAAAGGAAAATATTGGGAGCTTATTGTTTGGAGATTATCATATGGGAAAAGACAAGAGAAAGTGGAAAGGTCACAGGATTTGTGAAATGAAGAGTTTGTTAAAAATTAAGTGAAGAAAAAGTAAAATTTTGGTACAGAAGAGATTTGAGGAGGTAGGCAGTGACATGGAATAAGGCTAAATAATAATGTGCTGGAGGAAGTTAAAGAATTTTCATAGGTACTTTAAACACTTCTTGAAAGAATTCATTATAGTTTTGGAGTCAACCTTGTTTGAGGAAGTTTTGACCCATTCACAGACCTGAGTTATGGAAGGACATTTCAAGTTTTCCACTTGGTGTCATTTCTTGTCCCAGTGACATCATTCATACATTCCATTTATTTTATTCGTGAAGAGGGCAAAACAATAACTATCTGTCTCAGACACAGGAAGTGAATAGAGTTTCCGTTAAATGGCATTGAAATAATTAACCAGGCAGTGGTGAGACAGTCAGTAATTTTGTATACCGTAATGTAATTCTATGTAGTAAACATTAAAACAGTTACAGAAAATTCCCATCTAGTGTATTAGACGCATTCTGTTTTTTGATGAGTTACTGAAGGTAAAAATTGTGTCTTATACAATGACAAATACGGTGAATGCTGTGAAATTAATTAAAAAAGCAATATTGATAAGGTAACATTTTTATCGTTGGAAGCTCCCATAGATCAAAGATTTTAAACGCTGATTTCGGAAACATGGCAGCAACAGCTACTATGCGTAAGTTTACAATCTTGTGAATTTACAATAGAAAATTAACTAGAGTATTATAAAATGTTTTGTCCGTCAATTTTTTTTATACAAATAATTATGGATTACAACTTTTTTAGAATTTATGGTAATTTATTGATGTTTCTTCTACCTGCACTAGTAGGTTTTTGTTAAAAAAAAATTTGTGTTGTTAATAGTAACATAATAATCAATTCTGTTTCTCATGTTGTGATAGTGGGCGTCTAAATTCTGTAAAACGATATTTTGCTTTATATACGTTATCACTTCAAAAATATACTGTGAAGGATGGATGGATCAGTGTTACCAACTTAAGTTGTAAACTAACATTGGGAACATAAAATGATTTTGGAACTGTAATGTAACAAAAGAAATTATGTAAAATTATTTATTTCAGCAATTTGTTTTGTATTGGTATTATTTTATTTAGTTAAATATATATTACAATTTATTACTATACTAAGCTATAAACAATTTTTTTATTATGTACTATTAGTATACTAATATCTACTATAAAAAATACTAATATAAGATCTAAAAAGGGTACAAGAATTACATTAAACAGTTTTTTTAAAAAAGCATTGAATATAAATGATAAATACCATTAAATTTATATAAATATCAATAATAATAATTTTAATCACAATAAAAATTTTAAAAATTACCTCAAGATTATGTATATTTGTAATAATAGAGAAAAAAAAATTATTTAATAACTAAAACTACTTTAAAATATTATATTTTGGTGAGTACAATATTTTAATGCAATGAGGAATGTAATAACTAATCAGAAAACAGTTATTTCAAAACTTGGAAAAGTTTCGATAGATTTGGTGTCATAATACTATGTATATAGGATGGTATTAAACTGTAATATTTTTTTTTTTAGATTATAGAAAATGTTGGTGGACGTCTTCTGTTACGCTACGATACTCCTGAATCCACTTCAGACAAAGATTTTTGGTTGTTTTACTCGTCGTCTCGTGTGTTTCCACCTGGTTGGACCAAAAATAAAGGTAATAAAGTTTTTTTGGATGTTGGTTGTAGTAATGGTCTAACCTCACTTTGTTTTACATTTGTTTTGTCAGTTATTTTGTTAATTGAAGGTTCCAATTTACTGGAGTTGGGTTCTGTTAAGGTATCATGAATTTAGAATATCCGATTCTTCTAATTATCAGTTGTAAGCTCATCATTAGTCACTGTTAACTTCTGCAAAGTCAGTGGTACTGATGTGTTTTCAATACTTTTTTTTAACAGTTAGAATTATTTACAAACAGTTTAACAAAAACTTTCAGTAAATGTTTTAACAATTTTCGAATATAACTTGAAGAAGACAGCACTCAGCAGCGTTGCTTCCATGTGATTGTTTGGATATAAGTAATGAAGGGTTTCTTCTTGGGTCCTGGTGACGTAGGCCTACAACTTTCTTTATACGGATGAAGTGAATGAAGGTGTGAAAAGTAGAGAATGAAGACGTGATACTGATGATCTGTGTAACTGATGATTGAATATCTATTTGATGATTAATTTTAGATTAATGAGTGTTATCAAGATTTAGTTTATTGATAAATAAGAGTTGACCATCCATAATATAATTTTGTGCTTTTAATCTTGAAAGGATGGTTAAACATTTTTGATTAGGTAAAACGGAATGGAAGATCTAATATGCTCACCTTCTTGAGTCTTTGATTTTCAATATTGTCGTCGAGAAGACTTATAGCCAAATGATAAAAACGAGTGTCTGGCTTGGTTAAATACTTTTTCTTCGACTGCTAATTTCTTTTCTCACCATAGGTATGCCCAGGTTATGGGGGAAGCAATATTAATGTTATTTTTTTATGAGTTTGAAAAATCACTTGTTGATTCGTTAATAAATTCATTACAAATGTTATGATGTAAAAGTACTGTATCGTCCTAACCAGAATGAAATTATTGTAATGCAATACACAGTTGTTCATCGATGTAATGAACTTGGATTCAATGGACATTGATATAGTCTTACGAAATTTACTAGAAGATGACCGACTCTGATCCAGGGGTTCCAAGTAATGAATGACCAAGAAATATTAGATGTCCTTTCAGAAGATGACTGATAATATAAAGTACCGGGTTATCGAGCTTCACTCAGTCGCAGTTTATATGATCAATTTCCGAAAAGAATGGTAATACAATGGGTTGATAATAGATAAGCCATTAAAGGAGTTTTGACGTAGTCTGAACATTTAAAATACCGTGTATTTGTTTACTACGAGACATGGTCAGAAAGTAAGTACCGTTTTAAAAAAAACAAGTAAAACAATTTTTTTTCAACACAATTTTATTTCTACATGAAAGCTCAAACCTTAAACTATTTTTCGACATAGTTTCCACCGATGTTCAAACACTTGTCGTAGCTGGTGATCAATTTGTCTATACCCTCTTCGTAGAAGGATCCCGCCAACGAATGTAGCCACGACTCCACGGCAGTTTTCACTTCATCGTCGGTTTCAAAGGGTTGGCCGCCTAGCTCGCGCTTCATGTGCAGGAACAAGTGGTTGTCAGACGGTGCCAAGTCCGGGCTGTAGGGCGGGTGATCAAACTGCTCCCAACGAAATTGTCAAACCAATTTTTGAGTGTCACCAGCGGTATGGGGCCGAGCATTGTCATGGAGTTACACAATTTCGTTACTGAGCATTCCTCTCCGTTTGTTTTGAATTGCCCGCCTTAGTTTTCTTAAGGTTTCACAATACCTTGCCGCATTAATGGTTTCACCTCTTGTGAGAAAATCAATCAGCAAAACACCTTTCCGATCCCAAAAGACAGTGCACATGATTTTTTGTGCAGACATTGTCGTCTTGAATTTTTGTTTCTTCGGGGATTGCGTGTGTCGCCACTCCATTGACTGCTGTTTAGATTCCGATGTGACATGACTGAGCCAATTTTCATCACCTGTCACAATTTTGTTTAAAAAATCCTCACCGTCATCACTGTACCATGTGAGAAAAGTCAAAGCACTTCCGAGTCTCTTGGTTTTGTGCACGTCTGTGGCGGGAACCTTCTACGAAGAGGGTATAGACAAATTGATCACCCGCTACGACAAGTGTTTGAACATCGATGGAAACTATGTCGAAAAATAGTTTAAAGTTTGGGCTTTCATGTAGAAATAAAATTGTGCTAAAAAAATTGTTTTACTTGTTTTTTTTTAAACGGTACTTACTTTCTGAACACGCCTCGTATATCATCTGTTATTGTTTATTACATCTGTAGCCAGCCAGTTCATTCTTCTAATTATATTTCTTAATTTAGTGAGTTAAAAGTTTTTTGCAAATATGAGACCTAGTGCAATCGATTTATAGACTTAAAACCCATAGACACAAATTTAAGGAATCTTGTTAGAGTCTTTTTCGAGAACAGTTATAGAGGACATAGAAACATACATTTGCCAAGTTGTTATATAATATGCGGCATGTATAAGATAGGATGTAGTGGTGATTCTGATGATGTGCTGAAAAAAAAACCAGAACTAAAAAAACAAAAAAAAACTAAATAAAAAATACCAGAACTGTAACTTTTTGTTGCACTTTGACTTGGAGGACCATAATTATGATAGTTACCATTAAGGTGTTTTTGCATACCAAAAAAAGGAGTAGGATAGGTTGGAATATTCACATATTTTTTATTTAGTTTTATTATTTCATCTTAAAATAAACAATATTTTGTGCTTAATTTTTTATAATAGGGTCACCATGGAAGTTTTTTAAACCTTCGTGCTGTAAAAATTCGACGTACAGTGACAGCGAGTGGGAAGCAATATTAGAAATGTCAAAAGAAGATATTCGCCATTTGCCTACGCCAGACATTTTTCAGGTATATTCATTAAATATTTTATTTATTTTTAGTATTGTAACACTTATTCCAGATTCTTTCTGTGTCTGGTTATAATAAATGAGAGAGAAACTTCTTTTTAAACTTAAAACTATTATTTATTAATGAAATAATAGATTATAGTTACTTCAGTCACGAGAATGCCTTTAGTTTTAATGAGGGGTAAAGGAGGAAAATCATTTGTGCGCATGCCCAATTGCTTTGGTATCAGTTCAGCCATTATAACTACGTACACTATACCCAGAGCACATACAGTATATCGCAGAACCTTTTGTAGATTACGTATTCAAATATAACTGTTATTTTAAACAGAAATTACAGTTTCTTGATATGTGGTTGGACTATTCAGTGGTGAACGAAATTTAATATGCAGTGTAATAAAATGTTGTGAAGTTGAAGCTAAACAAAAATGCTTTACCGTGCCTCATTACAAAAGCCTTGAGTGAGTGGCTAACTACTGTGATGTTTCTCTTTCCACTATTCGAAATATAAAGAAGGAAGTTTAAGACAGTAAAGAAGCTAATTCTGCTTTATCAACCGTTTTGTTGACACCTGGTAAAAAAAAGGAAATTCTACTAGTGAGACTGTTAGTGAAGACAACAGTGATAGCAGTACCAAAGAATGCGATTCATTCCTAGAAGATTTTGATCCAATAGTTTATTGCATAACTTTTGACATTTTGTAGCATGGTGGTTCTGATGTCAGAATAACTGTGCATAATATATTCATTTGTTATTTACATTTTATTACAGAAAACGGAAAATAAAGATGTTATTCCATATCATAATTTATCAGTCGGTATGCGGTTAGAAGCGATTCATCCGAAAAACAGAGCCGAAATATGTCCTGCCAAAATCGTCAGAGTATTCGATAGTAAATACTTTTTAATTGCGATTGAAGATGCGACAGCTGAAAGCGATAGGAGTGCTGGTGATAAAAATAAAGAATCTAGAAGTGGCGATGATAGTAACAATGAAAATATTGCAAGTGACTTAACTTGGCTGTCAAATTTGTTGGATCCATTTATTCTCCCTTGTGGTAAGTAGTAATTTTCCCATAAAAAAATAGTATGATGATATTCATTTAGTCAAGATGTTTGGTTTTATTTACCGCAACCCAAGACACCTTTTATTTCTATTAGATACGTTTTCATGCATTTGACCCTTTCTCTCCATAGCTCTTGTAACACCTTCCATCCCTTTCTGGGTTATCCCCACGTCCTCCATTTAGCTTGAACTCATAGCTAAATTTTCTGTGGCATTTTGTGCCTTCTCCATTCTTCACAAATGATCATACATAATAAATTGTCTTTCATCAAAACAACTTGAAAACAAGGATCCAGACCAACCATCTTACAGCGTTGGACGTTATTTAAAAATTATAAGTTACAATTTAAAGTCAATTTGCGGCCAATCATGACTTTTGAAAGTTGATGCAAGTTTTCTCAGGAATGGTTAAAGATATCAGTTTGAAATTTATAGGACACATTTTACTTTTAATGGGTTAGTTCCACACACAGGATTATTTAAGCTTCCGTGTGGAACTAAATAAAAGCCTGAAGTTCAATTTAAAAATTAATTAAGGTTCTATTTTTTATAGTTTTTGAGAAAAGTTGCAAAAACTTGACATGTAGTAAGTTATATAGGCAGTTATGGTCCCCTTAAATTACTATAGAATAAAAAATTACTGAAGACGTCCATTTTATGCACAAAGGTGCTACAATTGGTAAGTGCTTACTGTTACCATATTAAAAAAATGTAATATAGGTATATATTTTAATTGTCAATATAACACAGTTGTTGAAAATACCTGTATAGGATGTTTGATAAGATACCGTATTTATATACATAATATTTTTCCAAAATTTCTTTCATTTTATTTGTTATTTATTTCCAATATTTTAGATTATTTTTTATATATGTTATTACATCTTTATTACTGTGCATGTGTTCATTGAATCAATTATTATTATTAGTCGTAAAGCTCCCGAAGTGGAAGATGCCAAGTAAATCTGGTTTGTTTTTGGGATTTCTTGTCCTTTTTATCCGCCCACCAGTTTTTCATTCTATGTGAGAATTCAGCTTTTCTCTGTTCACTCCACTTTGT
This sequence comes from Catonia carolina, assembly GCA_035578175.1. Taxonomy (NCBI): domain Eukaryota; kingdom Metazoa; phylum Arthropoda; class Insecta; order Hemiptera; family Achilidae; genus Catonia; species Catonia carolina. The sequence goes on from JAQMRL010000001.1 coordinate 423,902,749, forward strand.
TCCAGTTTTTGGAGCTTTTGTCTCTGGTTTAACCACTACTTCATTGAATCAATTATTATTGATTTACATTGTTTTTTCTTTGGTTTTAGGTTGGGCTAAATCTCATAACCTGAAATTGAAATGTCCGCCCGGTTGGAGTTCGATGAACAAAGACGAATTTCATTGGGATAAATATTTGGAAATGACAAAATCTAAATCAGCCACGTTTAAAATGTATTTAAACAGTAACGAAGCATTGGAAGACAGATTCGAATTAGGAATGAAATTGGAAGCGGTGAATCCGGAAAATGAACGGCAAATATGCGCAGCTACTATCGTTAATATAACTGAACACCTTTTATGGATACGTCTGGACAGTAACGATTGGTCAGTTGATATTTTTTAAACTTCTATATTAATTTTTTCGTTTTGTAACTCTTTGAACAATAAATAATAAACAAATCTGGTATGAAGCACTCACATGACTTTCTCTTGCCAATGTAAGTAATGTAAAACAAATTTAAATTTATGCATGCAGCACTAAATGAAAATCATTAATATTAATGCTTTTTAAGTATCAATTTTTTCTGTAGGAAAAACCTCTTGAAATATTAAATTGTAGGTGTTTTACTTTCCCCTGCCATTTTTGACCGGCCCATTGGCGTAGTGGTTAGCACAACTGGCTTCTACACCAGGGTCCTAGGTTCGTTCCCAGTCAGGTCTGGCATTTTTTCATCACTCATCTTCATGTATCATCCAAAATTATACATGAAGTGCTAATGCACTGTCTGCATTAGCAGCAATTGCAAAACAGTCAGATGTAAAACCAAAAAAAGTCTTGCTATTTATTTTTTAATGCATCCAGGAGACTCCCAGGGGAGTATAGGACATGTCAAAAAGTTATAACACCTGAAATACATAAAACAATCACATTGTTCTACTACTACTATTTAGAAAGAAGTATGTTATAAAAAAATTCACCAATCTCGTAATTTTTCAGATTTTTTTTAAATATATATTTTTATGGATATACAGGGAAGGAAGATTGTTTTCATGTCAATTTTTCAAAATTGAGTTTTCAAAATACCCAGGCCCCTTGACCAAAAAAACCATGATTTTAGCTATATTGGTCTGTGTGTGGGAACAAAATATCTCAAGAACGGAAAAACGTATGAAGTTGAAACTTGGAACTTAAGTTAGGTACCACAAGGGGACCTGACATGAATGAACATTTTCATTTAAATCTGTCAACCGGAACTAATAGTTTATTTGTGTGATTTTATCAAAAATGACTCCTATGATTTTTTTGCCTAATTAACTACATTTTTTATGCTCTACAAGATGGGTGAGCTCCATGTCTGCTGAAATTCATGTGATCTTGTGGTAAAAAATGGTTTTTTTAAGATTGCAGCCTTAATATGCATTTTTAGAGCAAAAGTGTATGTAGTTTAAAGTTTTCATTCAAAAATAAATCCCCATAATGCATCCTGCTGCTTGAAATTAATTGTATTTTTTATAATAAATTTATACAATAAATTTCTTTAACCTTCTTTAAGCTGCCTTAATTTTTATTATTGACTTACACGTGTTTCAGTGGATCCACCACCAACAGAGTATATAATATCTTTGAAACTAAAATTTTTTTAAAATCTTCAGTCATTTGTATAAAACATAGTTTAACAGTTGTATAAAACAGAGCTTTATGCAAATGACTGAAGGTGTAACATCTTCTATAGATTTAAAAAAAAATTTTGTTTCCAAGATATTGTATACTCTGATGGTGGATCCACCGAAACACGTGTAAGTGAATAATAAAAATTAAGGCAGCTTAAAAAAGGTTAGTGAATTTTATTATATAAAATAGAATAGTTTAAAGTTGTAGAAAATCAATAAACCGATAACACTTTTTTCTAGTCAGTTTTTTTGTATTTTGCTAATTAAAATTTGTAAAAAATTGGAATTTTTTTAAGATTGTGGCCTTAGTATGCATTTCACAACAAAAATGTACTTAAAGTTATAGAAAATTTTAAAATCTACAATTTTTTTTCAAATTCATTATAAATTATGATTTTTTTTTTAATTTTATTAAAACTTTTATGTTTTACAGTTTTCATCTGAGTGCAGCTTTTAATTTAAATTCACTTGAAATGTTTCCTGTCGGTTGGTGTGAAATGAATAACTACCCTCTGAAACCGCCGAAATCGTATCAACCATTGTCATCGCAGTCTTCAGAGATTAAATCGTCGCAGTCTTCAGATAATGCTGATTATTTAACACCTCCCGAGTAATCTATTCATTTTTTATTTTATATAATAATTATAGTGTAAAGGCTGTTGTAAATCTCTTGAGATTTTTTAAGGTAAATGATAAATCAAGTGATTTATCATCGTCTTCCTTCCAGGATTGAAGAAGCATGACTGCTATTCAGTATGCTTGGCTTCTTGAAAAACATTCTTTTTTGAATCATTTACTTTAGTCAACATCCTCATTTTGTTTGTTTAATAAAATCTGTTGCTTTCACAGAATACAACTGATTAATATTATTACTTCTGCTCTTAATTTTTTCAAATCCTGAAGTCATGAGAGAAGAAAAAGTATTAATTATTTTATTTCACTGAAATAGCTAGGTCAAGTGTAATTAGTTTTAACTAGGTTAGGGGCAAAACTCTATATACCATCTGGATCACGTACAAGTTATTGATAACATATTCGCACCACAGTAGATGGTTACTAAATTAATTTAAAGAGGCATTGATTGATTAGAGCTAAAAGTATTTGTTGATTGTGTAGAATTGTTTGTATAAACTGGTATTTATGACTGTATAATGAATGAAAGATAAATAAAGATGCCACACTGGTTAATGTTATTGATGATGGTACTATTAATATAGTTTATGTGTTCACTACATGCTGGGTGAGTGTGAACCATGCAATTGACAAGATTGTGACAATTGGCTAAATACTTAGTAGGAACTGTTGTAACAATAGCAGTTTTCTTCTTAGTATTTGCTTTTCAGATTTAATGTAACAGTCTTTTACGACTTGCCTCAACATTAGCTCCGATAGAAGTACGGCAAGAACAATAGTCTTGCTTTGATCAAAATCGGTTTTTTTTGTATCAATACAAGGTATCAGGTACTCAAGTATCAGTTTTGTTCCAATCTCATACCAAGTTGTACTGGTACAGAAAAATCTTGTTTCAATGCAAGACTAGTTTTAATAGTCCACTCATATGTGACTCGTGTTTTAGACAATGTAAGGTGACTTTAGATGTTTCTGGAAGCTCTTTTTGCAGTGCAAATTCTCAGCATTTATTCACTGTAGGCTTTTCTTTTTTCTTCTGTCCGCCCAGTGTTCTGTTTGCTCTTCATAAAAGTCCATAATTAGTTGTCAGAATTTGGTTTGGTTTATTCCAGTTTTCTTAATATCCTTTCTGACTTCTTTAAACCATTTATTCGACACCTTAGGTATATTGTTTCGTGTCTTAAAAATTTGTTTTGTTAACTATTTGTTTTCACTTCTGCACAGGTGTCTGTAGAATTTTAGTCTTTATTTTTTCTAAACATATGGTCTAATATCACCTAAAGAGTAAAAATGGGATAGAGTAACCTCATGTTAGCCGATTTAGCACTACGGTTGTAAGTTGTAGACTCTTCTCTTCAGGTCATTTGAGCAGATGATCTACCTATCCAAGGCCACTGTGTCACATTCAATATGTTAAACCCCCTGATTTTATGGTAGTACTAATTTGTGCTGTGTGTACTTTGCAGTTCATAGATGATGTCATGAAAAAAATTTGTAGAAATTAAAAATCGGATTCTGTTTGTTTATTAAATTTTAATTTTTGTGTGAATTTTTCATATTTATTTACATATGTTTCAATTATTTTTTTTCAGTTCTGATACACCTGTTATTAAATCGGATGAAAGTGGTAACGAGAAGCAAAAGGACTCTTCAAAGTCGAATAATGAATCAAGAGGAAGTTTCTGGTGTCCTAAGATATACTTCAATCATAAATGTTTTTCAGGACCCTTTCTCAGTAAAGGTAAACTCGCCCAGTTACCAAAAGCTGTTGGTCCTGGTCCTGTAACTCTTGTAATGAAAGAAGTTCTTTCTATGATCATCTCGGTCGCTTATATTTCAAGCCGTGTACTTAGGGAATTACAGTGCAAAACAAAACCGACACCGGGAATGCATCTGGAAGTATTAAAAGCAAAGTAAGTAAATTTTTAATGTATTTTACTCTTTTTTTTCTTGCTGCAGACAGAAAGGGAAAATAATCGCTAGGGCAATGGAGACTCCAACAAACTATCACATTGTTTAAAAGTGATTGTAATTAAAGTTATGGTTAATAATAAGCCTACATTTTTATGTACATTTTGAAAATTTACTGAAAAGATCTACATTTTTTATGTGAACTGTCGTTCCTTAGTTCCTAAAGTGATGAAAATGTATTTTGTTAATTTTTTGTCATCGGTCTCTTAACTGGTTTGATGTAGTACTCCAAGGTGTTCTATCTTGCGCAAGTTGTTTCATATCTACCTGCAACACCCTGCATTTTTTGTAATTTGCTTTAAATATTCTAACCTTTGCCTCCTCGTGCAATTTACTTTCTTAATATAACCTTCCATTATTGATAGACTGATACCTGGATGTCTCAAGATCTGCCCCACTTGCCTATCCCTTCTTCTTATAAGATATTTCCATATATGTTTTCTTTCATCCATTTGTCTAAGAACCTCTAAATTACTTATTTTGTTCACTCCCTAGATACTAATCGTTAATATTTTCCTGTAACACCAATTTTCGAAAGCTTCTGTCCTCTTCCTTTCTACAGCCGCTGTCACCCACGTTTCGCTCCCATATAATGCTACACTCCAAACGTAGTGTTTTAAGATATTTTTTGTTATTGTTTCTCATTTATGTCCTCTGTTTTCAGGTGTTTTATTTTTTTTTTTATAAAAAAACAAGTGAAATTTTACAAATTAGTCAAAAGTAAGTCATAAGATGTACAATGGTATTTCTCATTTCTGTGGGTATATTAGTTGTATTTCTCATTTCTACAGTAAAATTCAGTACACATTAGCTCAAAAATGATAACAAGATATAAATAAAATAAACAAAGTAAGTTAAGTTGTAACAAATTCATACAAACTAAAAATACTTGTGTACTTTTTCTACTTTTGAGGATTTCTTAATAACTTGCGACCATGAAGCTTATTACTTATTGTAATAAAATCATGTCGTACCTTTACTGTTACAATATTGGGTCTCATGTCTGTTTTTCTTAGAAAGTTGGGGTAGTTTTAATTTGCTGGATACTGTGTGATTTATTGGACTCAAGGCCAATGCACACTTTACTTTTACCTAAGTCATGTGAGAGTTTCACACCAGATTTTGAACTTGTGATTTTCAATTTATCCTAGTATCTGTGTAACGATGAAGGTGATGTTTGCTTAAATAAAGGTTTTATAATTTTGTTTTATTCATCTTTTGTTTTTCTAACTTACAATTTCTCTTGTTTACATTATCGGTTGTTACTAAATTTTTCTTTTTTCTTTTATTTTTACAGATACAAATCAAATGCGTATCGTGCAAGTGTAGAAATAGTGACGAGTGCAGATAAAGTTACCGAATTTTGTAAAGATATCTGCCAGAAACTTCAAGTATGTCCGTATCTGTTCGGTCCTATAGCGGTCGGTGAAAAGTCTTGTCCTGAAAATTGCAGTACGTTATCGAAAACCAGGTTCTGCAAGAAAACTACCGTCGGCTCGAATAATAATAACAGTAGTAACACTAGCAGTAATAGTAAAGATAATAAAGATAAGGATACTGAGAATAGTAATTCAAAAAATTCTAGCAATTCGTGTAAGTATCTAAATTTTATATTTATTATTATTATTATTATTATTATTTTAGTTTATTTTAAGTCGCTTCAACGTCTTGGTTGTTAGTGACTCTTTTTAGAAATGACACAATTGGTGTAGACATGTAATAATTTCCTGACCTTGGCTGCCAATCAAATGTAGGACCTTCTGCATGGTAGGTTAGGATGTTAACCACTATGCTATGGCGGCAATATCATTATTATTTTATGACCACATTAGATCACTTTAGTCAATTACTTTTTGGTTTTCTTTTGGAGTTTATTTGCTCAATAGGCTTTCGTCTTATCAGATCCCTTGTTTCTTTACTTTGTCTGAAACCACTTCTTTTCCTGTTGATCGCTTACTTATTACATTCTCTTGTCCTATATGAATGATAAGGGAGGGAAGTATTGTTTTCATGTAGATTTTTCAAAATTGAATGTTCACCAGAAATATTCATTTTCAGGTCCCCTGAACCAAAAAAAACCGTGTTTTTAGCGATTGGTCTATGTGTGTGTCAAAATATCTCAAGAATGGAATAGCGTACTAAGTTGAACTGGGAATTTAAATTAGGTACCACAAGTGGACCTGACATGAATATTTTCATCAAAATCAGTTGACCAGAAGTAATACTGTTGGTGCAATTTTTCACTTTATTATGATATTTTCAAAAACTGCTCTTACGATTTTTTTTTTTAAATTGCCTCTTTATTACATTTTTTATCCTCTACAAGATTGGGTAAGCACCATGTCTGCTAAAATTCTTGGGGGCTTGAGGCAATGTAACTTATTCATGCCTCCTTCGAAGTCATGGGACGAATGAATAGTTTACATAATTTTTATTCAAAAATACATTTTATTCAATTGAAGTTCCTAGCAAGGTACACAATGCAGGAATGTTATCGGTACATAATATTACTTAGAACCCCGAACATCCAAAGTTATTCGAATAAATGCAGTGTTTTCATATTATGAACACATAAATTGTAAAACTACTGGGTTTGTTCATATAAAGTAATGAGACTGGCTGCCATGTGGTGTTCCAGTCGCCAGCAGCATGCTCCCTGGCAGCGGGATTTATGGTTGGGGGAACTAAGCTAACCAACGCACTGGGCGGCAGTCACGTATGAGCTCTGATGCAGTGAGGGTCACATGTTGAGCAAAAACTGTTTTTAAATTTTTGTCACAGCAGAAAACATCAAAAATGGAGCTTTCGCTGGAGCGGCGTTACGCGATTAAATTTTGCTTTCACCTGGTCATAACTAGAAGTTAGCAGATTGAGTGGAAATAATTTAAATACTCCACCTGCCGGTTATGAGCATAATTTTGTTTTAATAATTAATATTAATTTAAAAAACTAATTAAAATTCTGATTACTTTTGTTTTGGCTTTTCTAATCTATTTTTTTTTTTTTATTCTGTTTCAAGCTTTTGATTATAGCACTTTTACTAAAGGTAAGTTTGTTTGAATGTAGTTTCATTAATTAGTCATTTTCTTTAGATTTAGATTTTATTTCTTTGTGTGTTTTTAGAGCATTAACAATTATATAGACAATTATATTGTTTTACTATTTCTGTAATTTAAAGTGGGTTCTAATCGTATTGATTTTGTCTAGTGGATTGTATGTTTGTGTTGATTCTATTTATTTCTAATTAGGTATCTATGCCACTCCTGAACTCCTGGGGGCAATCCAGCCCCTTTTTCCGTGTACGGATGATTTTAAACCATATAAGGTGACTTTGGAAATTTCTCCAAGTAAAGCATCCTTTTATGTATTCTACCCTTTTCCATCTTACTGACATGTCCAAACCATAGTAGCTTTGTCTTTTCATTTCTTCTTGCATTTGCTTATTTACTTTTCTTTCTACAGCCTCCATTGTACTCTCTGCCGTCGTTTATATTTTTTTATTATTATACATATCAACCTCTCGATCCCAAACTAGGTTTGTCACACTTTTCAAGAAACCACTCTCTTTCTATGTATTTTAATTTAATTTTTTTAATCTTTCATCTGATGAGAAAAACAGCCCCCTCCTAATTATATGTATCTTTAACTTTCTCCAGCTAACCCATTGGTGAAGTGGTTGGTACAACTAGTTTCTATGCTGGTGTCCCGGGTTTGATTCCCAGTCATTTCTGGCATTTTTTCATCTTATCATCATACTCACTGTTTGCATTAGCATCTATTGCGGAACGGTGGACCTAAAAAAAGAAAATATTCAGGCTTACTCCATGTCCCTACTTTCTCTCTTCACATCTGTCCTGCATCAGCACGACTTTTTTTCTCATGAGATTTCAAAGCATACTTAGCAATCTCATCATTCCACCTCCTGTGGCTTTCCCCCTTATAACCAATCATCTATAAATAGTAAATAAACTCCCAGAATTTTCTTTGATCATCTCTGCCACTAGATGACAACAGTAATGCTGTTATAATTTTATTCAAAAATAAATCTTTTTAATGCATCCTGCAGCAGGCACTTATCCAGAAAGGGGCAAAGGGGGCCCACCCTGAAACAAAATTGTGTGTGTACAAGAAAAATGAACTATTAACCGAAACAATTTAAAATAGAAGGCTAAAATTTTACGGACACCTTTAAAGAATAGATGACAACCGGTTGACAAAACAAATTTTGAAGATGCTAAATATAGAACTAAGGTGTCGAAGAAATGGTATAAAGAAGTCAGAAAGGATATTGACAGAACCGGAATAAAACATGAAAACGTAATGAACCGAACCGAATTCAGATAACTAATTTAACACTGGAAGGGCTTCCATGAACTGCAAAAACAGAACACTGGGTGGAAAGAAAAGAAAGAAAGGAAAGTGAGCCAATGCTGAGAATAGGGCTGCAAAAAGAGCTTCCAGAATGTCTAAATTGACCTTATGTGGTCTAAATTTGGCCCTAAACAAGGAAATAATATATCTGTTGTGTGTGTATGCGCACTTCTGTATACAGTATTTTACTTTGCCCCCCCCCCAAAATTTCTGGATACGTGCCTGTGCAGCAAAAATGAATTCTTTTTTATATAATACATCAATTTCACTAACCGTTTCAACTGCCCCAACCCTCACCATCCACTTGCACATGTTTCGGTGGATCCACCATCATTAGAGTACACAAAATATCATGTGAAACTTTATAATTTGTTATTTAAAAATCTACAGAATATATTGTATCTTCAGTCATCTGTATAAAATTGTTCAGTTATTCTAATCTGTACCTTCTCATATTTATTACAGATGGCAGCAGCAGTCAGTATCATTTCATCATTCTTAAATTTGATTTGTTCATTTAAAATGTCCTGCTTTTGCTCTTTTAAATGTCTGTAAATATGAAACATCTCATTTTTTTCAATCTTATTTTTATTTTCTCTATTACACTTTTCTATTTTATTGTATTGTAATGGGGTCAGGGTGGCTGAAAGGAGTAGTGAAATTTATATTATATAAAATTTAAATGTTATCAATTTGACAAACATTTTATGCAAAAATTTTTTCAGTAAAATATATATATAATTTACTACTAATTTAAGCTATATACTATATTGTTAACTAAATATATACTTATACAAGAAATGTATATAACAAAAAAGATAAATACATTCAACTGCTATAAAAAGATTTGGTATTGTCATGACAAACTGACAAAAGTGTGCATGCATTGATGGTTTTGTATTGTAACTGAAGATGGATACATAATATCCAAAACAATTGATTATTTATTTATTTTCCCATTAATTTACAAAAATCATTACAATACAAATGAATCTTCTTATTAATAACTTAAAAATCTAAAATTATTTATGTTAACTCGTGGTGGGAAAATTGGTCTACCCAATTATAAATTATCCCCATGTTCAAGGGCAGATCAATTTAGTGCTTCTTTTTCTATTTCTACTTCTGCAACTACGATGTAATATATTAGCTAGTGTATTAATAATTATAAACATACTTAAATGCTAATTAAACTATTAAGATATTTATTAAAATACTGTGCTATATAGTACTCACTTGAAAAAAACAACCAAATAAAATATGAAATATGCAAAATAAAGAACTTATTTATAAAAAGAGACTAAGTCATCTAACCGGTAGGTGAGCTGGCAAAATTAATTGATTCCTGGTGTAACCATTGTTTCTACAGCTATCTCCCTACGATTTATTGAATATCTACATTTTTTGATCTACACATTTTCAGACCCCCTGAACCCAAAAAACATGTTTTTAGCGATTGGTGTGTGTGTATGAACAGAATATCTCAAGAATGTAACATTGTACGAACTTGAAACTTAAGTTAGACACCACTACTGGACCCGACACGAACATTTTCATCAACATCGATCAACCAGAAGTAGTAGTCTATTTTGTGTAATTTTTCAAGTGTACAACTTATACTTATAAATATCTGTGTTGTATAAAAATAATAGTAATAGAAAAAGGACAAAACTATTTTTTGGTTCGGAAATAATCTAACCTACAGTCAGGTCATTTATAATGTCATTCTTTTCTCACAGCTGTCAATAAATCACTTTATTTTCAAGATAAACCTTTACAAACAGTAAACATGCAATCAAGTGTTCTTTGTTAAAAAAAACAGACTTTTACTATTTTTGTATTTTGTATAAAATACTGAGAACATTTATGTTTCTATCCTTGTTTTTTCTTCTCTGTCTTTCCACTGCTACCAAACCACGTGAAAATAGACCAAAAACATTTAGTTTGGCACTAGCTTGTAGATTGTTTTGTTGTGAACAAATTGATTTGCATGTCAATATAACTACAATTACTGACAAAGGGGTTATGAGCATTTACTACACGCTTAATACGTTGACGCATCAGTATGGTTCCCATATTTGTCAGTTAATATAAAAACTGCTTTAGTCACCAGTCAAAGGAGAATTACCCCTTAAAGAAATTAGAAATATTGTTATAATAAGGTTTCTTACCCTTGTGTTGTATTAGGTCAACAGCCGAAAGGCTGGTTTGAACCTCTAGAGGTTTTACTGAGTATAATGAGGAGTAAAGTGGTTTACCATTGTCTACCTCACTGAGTACAAAAGTAGCCTTTGCTTATCTGCATACCAGGCCCTCCGAAAAGCATTTACTCTGCACCCTGCAAATAACACCTTCACTTTGTTCACCACAGGGTATGGCTGTATAATGAAATTCATTACTTTTAGAGGAGATAACTCTGACTAGTGTCTTTTACACCTCTACCTCTTAAATAGTTCAGTCACGTGATAAGAAACAGAATTCTTTTTTGTAGCCCTGGAACTAGCAAATCGAGTGCAAATAATTAACACTCCACCTGCCTGTTATGGGCGATTCTTACCCTTACAGTATGCAAAATGTGAAAAAGGAAAGCATTTATTTTTATATGATTTTTTTAAAGCAATTGTAAATAATGAAATAACCATTTGTTCTTGTTTGTTTACAGTGATGGTAAAGAAATGTGTTGTTCCTGAAGTAGAAACCAATTCGACTCCAACAACGAGAAGCAGTGCTAATAATAATAATAATAATAGTAATAGTAGTAATAAACTTTATTCTTGGCCTCCTAAAAGAAAAAGATCGTTAGAAAAAGATTACTTCTCCGGTTTTGGAAAAGGTTTGTTCAAATTTTTTGGTTAATATGAATTAAGCCATTAGAATGCAACCTCCAGCTTGTAATCAGTGTAAATGACAACACATTATTAGTTTTCATCGATGTGTATTCTTCATATTCTACTTTTATTTCTTTGTATATTTATACATTTTTACAAACATATTTAAGTGGATCCACCGTCACATCAGAGTATAAAAACCATTATTAAAATTGAAACCTTTTTCATAAGAATTTCGTCAGTTACTTGCGTAAAACTTAAGATTTAAGAATAAAAATAACAGGCTTCATAATTTCAAACATAATAAAACTGTAAAATTTTGCTTACTACGTGATTTAAAGAAAGTGTAAAATTGTAAATTTTAAAATTCTCCATTCAGATGCATTGTATACAAAAATTTGTAAAATAAATGAAAGAAAACAATATTTTCTATAACCTCATTTATGTCATATTTTCGTTAAGAATAAAACTAAAATAGATTTTTTACGTTCTACTCATGGTCCAATTTTGCCTGTTAACAATATAATTCAGTTTATAAAGGAAGCCTATAATGAGTTTGGTGTTGTGATCAGATGAAAATTATGGATGTTCAAGTGTTAACAGAGGAATACATTTATTCTAACAGTTCCCGTTATTCACTGTTTCACAAGTGTAGAATAATTGCTGGCCCGTTGGTATAGTGGTTAACGCAACTGGCTTCTACGTCGGGATCCCGGGTTTGATTCCCGGTCAGGTCTGGCTTTTTTCATCACTCATTTTCATCTATCATCCTTCTCATCATCTGCATGGCAGTAATTGTAAAACTGACAGAAAACCAAAAACAAATTGTGAGAATAGCTCTTCCATTTTTAAAAATCTGTGATGAAATCTTTTAAATAATGATTTAAATCTTTTTTGCCTAGATCTTTAGCAAATATCTTTTGAGATTAAATTTAAGTTTATTCAGTCTAATCTTTTTTACTTGGTTTCCATTTTTCTTAACGTATATAATACATTTGTTATCGTTTGTAAATTTCAGAAAATGACGACTACAGTGGATCTGGGAAACGTGTTAGGTATGAAACAAGAGGAGTAAAATTACCGAATTTCGGTCTGAAGAAACCAAATGGATCTAGTGTTAGTATAGGGAGTAGTAATGGCAACAGCAATGTCAATAGCAGTAGTAGTAATAATAATAATAGTAGTAGTAACCTGAACCTTAGTAGTATCACAATAAAACCGCAGAATCATCATTTTCACCAGTATCCTTCACCAACTAACAGTGAATGTTCCAGTATTTCTAGTATCAATGAAAATTCATCTCATCAGTTACCTTTAAAGTAAGTATGACAAATTGGTTTCCTTTTTTTCATGTAGTGTTGTCCTTAATTTCAATATGAGGGGACAGGGGTGATCAGATGCAAATCACGAGAACTCTAAAAAATTTTATGAACACCTGTATAGAATGGTTAACAGCTGGTTGACAGGACAAATTTTCCTTTATTGGCCAACAAATAGAGATGAGTGACTTAGCATGTTGTCATGATGCAAAATCCAGAGATGTAATACATCCCAAGTTTCTTTGTCAAAATTTCATGGCACACCCAATGCCGATCCAGATTTCTTCTGCAATTTTCCGCACTGTTAAACGACAATTTCCACGAATCACAGATCGAACAGCATCAATTTTTTCATTGTTTGTTGACGTTGAGGGTTGTCATGAGCTTGGATTTCCGTCGGTCGATGATCTGAAACATGTAAACCTCTCATAACATTGTGTATGACTCATACCGTCCTCTTTATGTGCCTGATGATTCTGAAATGCCCGTATTTCAGATAAAAATTTACTGATTTAAAGCAAAATTTAATGTTACAACGTTTCTCCACAAAGTCCATTTTCACTTTTGCACGACGCTGGCTGTACATGCTCACTTAACCCGCTCTGTTCACTAAACTGATCAAACTACCACAATGCGGCAAGTGTCTCGTTTAGTTTTGAAAGACTGGCACTTGGTGTAGCATGGCGCACGAATTCAAAGTGTACATGGTTCGGCGCAGTTGGTAACGTGCTCACCACTCATCATGCGGTCTTGTGTTCGAATCCCATTCAAGCACAGCATATTTTCATACGTTACAAAAAACCATTTCATCCTTGTCTGCATTAGCAGTGATTGTAGAACAGTTAGACGTTAAACCAAAAAAAAATAAAAAAAGTACATGGTTCGGACTCTATTTCAAAAGTTCAGTCTTTTTTTGAACAAACCGTATATAATGGTAAAAGCTACATTTTTTGTGCAATTATATATTTGTAATAAGTCCGTAATGTATCAGTTTTGATGAATTACATTTTGCTTATACGGATTTTATGTGAATTGTAGAAAGAAACGAGGACGTCATTCCAAAGCTAAAAAAGAAGAGTTGAGAAAGGCAGCTGAAATCGCTTGCGAAGCAAGAATGGATGACAGTCTGTACCACATTGATTCGAATCCATTGTTGTGGACTGTTGAAGATGTCTATGATTACCTTCGTAGTACAGATGACTGTGATGTATTAGCCAATTTGCTCAAAGAAGAGGTTTGTTTTATTATTTGTTCATTTGTAACTGTTATCATATTTTCAATATTTTCACTACTACTATGATGCTTCAATACATTTATGTGATGCAAAGGAGTATTGTTTTAAAAGCAGATCACCTGATTATGAGGAGCTGAACAAGATTTTTTCAAAAAAACTCAATTTTTAATTTTGAAACTTAGTCGGTTCTTTCATTTCGGTGCAAAATTCACAGCTGTTTACTTCTACCAAGCTTGGTTTAGTGTCAATTAGTGATTTTCTGTTCTTTTAACCCTTAAAGTGCCAGCATCCTATTGTTAGGACGTCAGCAATTTTACCAAAAAATGCCGGCGTCTTCCTTTTATTAGTACGTTGACTAAAAATTCATTGAATTTTTATTTTTCACTCAATTTGTAAAAACAGCGTTTGAAAATAATCAGTAAGAAATTGATTGATAAAGTACATGTTGAGTTTTTTATGAATGTAATTGATTCATATTGATTAAAAAAACTAAAAATTGAATTTTTGTAACTTTTATCGCAGTATTTTTATTTTTTACAATAAATAAAATGTATTTTTTTTTTAGTTTTTACATAATACTGTCTAATAAGTGATATAAATGAAATTGAATAACATAATTTTTTAGGGTGATTTTTTTTAAGTTGAAAAGGAAATTTCCACAAAAATGACTACGTATCATTTTATTTTTAAATTGTAAGAAATGTGTTCCAAGTTAAATGTCATACAGGATCAATTCATTATAAACAAAACAAAGTCATTAAGATACCTTGAAAAAATAGCCATGGTATGGATAGATAGATGCTAGAAATCACACACAAGTAGCATTTTTCGGTAGGAATTCACAAAATATTCTCCTGGCACTGTAAGGGTTAACTCGAACAGAGGTTGATTTTCATTTTGCATCATTCACTCATGATTAAAATTAGTTTATGTTTTCATTTTACGTTGTTTACTTATAATTAAACACAGTTTATATTAGTCCTTATTTACATTGGCAAGAAAAAGTCGTGTGAGTGTTTCACTTAAGATTTTATTTTGTATGTCAGACTGGAAGATTTTTATCTATCACAGTTGTAACATAGTCCACCAGTTACTAATGGCCATGTGGTTCGTTATTTTTTTAATGTCTATATTTTTTGTTGAACAGATCTGTACTGGTCATGAGGTTATATGTTGTTATTAAACTGCTCATAAAAAAAAACATTTGTTTTCTTTTGCAGGAATTTGACGGTAAATCATTTATGCTGTTAAACCTCCCGTCATGTTTAGACAGTTTAAAGTTGAATTTGAAGACTGCTCTTAGTTTATGTCGACATGTGGAAGCCGTCAAGTACGCATTCTTCTGTAAATATGTTATACCGACAGCTTCGACGCCTGTTGATGTTGATAGTTAGGTATTTCCATGAAAGTTTATTTTATAAAACAAACGATTGCTGCTGGTTCGAAGGAATTGGATACAGTAAAAATATATGATCATTGTAACAAAGATAATTTTTATTTAGTTTAAGACCAAAAATAGTGGAGGAAATTTATTTGAAATTTTAATCAGTAAGGAACCAGAAAAGTGGAGCAGTGATTAGATTGTTTTTAAGTGAAAAGTTGATAGGCTAGATGTTAAAAACATTTGATCCTCTGATAAAATTTGCAAAATGTGCGAGCAGTATTATATATGCTCTACTTGAGTCTGAATGTAGTAAAACTAAAGTGGAATACGTGATGTTAAAGACCGGTAAAGATCCAGCTATGAAAGGTAGCACCCTCATGGAGAGTTTTTATAGCATCAACATTGCAATTCTCATTGCTCTGAAAATTATCATCATTATTCTGGGTTGGAACATGACTCCTCTCCACGTCTCTCATTATCACCCAACTGATCATCAGTGGTGTATACTGAACTTTAAATAAAGGGTGTGCTTCACTAAACAACTCTATCGTCAATCTAATACTGATCCTGCAGCTGTCAGGGTCTGACGCAACCAGGTATTAGATGAGCAGGACTTAAACTTATCAAGTTTTAATTGATTGTCATGCATAAATCCCAAGTGAAAGTGATAAACATTCTAAACTTCAACAGCCCAAATGATTTCATCCTGTAAGAATTCCTGCCAGACTCTTATAATGCTGTTACGTAAACCTCTAGTTTTTTCTGGTGAGAAAATCCATTGACAGATTTCTATTGAAGTCGTTCCTGAATAAATTATGAATTTTTCTATCAAAACAAATCAGAATATTTTATCGTGAGGATATAATTTTTGACTTGTTTTCATTTTTTGAGAGTCCTTTGTAAGCTTGATTACGTTAAGCTTTCTTTAAGCTTTGTAAACTCTTGATGTTATAAGTCACATTAAAGATCTTTTTCCATTTAACTAATTAATCATGTGATGATAAAACTCACTGTATCGATATTCACAGTTTTTAATCCTTTTTGGATCATAAATTAATTGTTCTTAGAACTCTTTTTTTTAATTTTCTCTATTTTACCTCCTTTGAATTGGGTTGTTTCGATGCCATAGACAACAATAAGTTGAAAAAATACGAGGGCGGTTCAGAAAGTAACCTCCAATTGGTTGTAAATAAAAAAATTTACATAAAAAAAAATTTTCTTATATACATCTTAAAATTACAGATTTTACTATTTTTCAACATAGTCATCTTTAAAAATTCAGCTGCCTGGGCACGTAGCCAATCTTTCACGATTTTGAAGTTCATCATTGTCATCGAAGTACGCAGTTTCACTTTAGTTTTAATGTTTAGTATATTGAAAAATAGTAAAAAGTTGTCGTGTTAAGATGTATGTAATAAAGTATTTTTTCTCTTCTTCACCAATCAAGGATTAGGTCCCAGGACCTGTTCCAGCATCCACCTAGCCACCGTTTGTCCCTCCAAAAATTGGAATCACGCCTTCTAATCGGCCTGTAACTTCTGACCAGTCTAGGAATTCAGTGTGGAGACATTCTTTCAAAATGATCAGTCCATTTCCGGCAGTACTCCATATTTGTCTCCTTAAGAGAATACGCATCTAACTCTCGCCGTATATCCACATTTCTGAGCGGATCCAATCTGTGTACTATAGTCCCTAATGCATCTCAAGAAGCGGATCTTTATCAACTGAATGGAATTTTCATATTTATTCTTCCACACCCAGACCTCACTGCCATTTATGTCAGTGTTGGGACAGCCACTGTCTTATAAAACTTCAATAATGTGCCAGTTCGGGCCCTTCCCTTCAAATTTTGATGTACTGTATCACAAATCCTGTTAAATCTCTGAACTTTTTGTGGTACATCGTTGTCCTCGTCTTGGGGATGACACATCACATCCGAAATAAGTAAAGTGGCTGACCTGTTCCAGAATCACTCCATCCAATATTATCTTGGTACTGACTGGATATTTTCCTTTAAAGGCCATCACTTTTGTTTTAGCACTTGATATTTATTGATTAATTTGAAGGCATACTTCACAAAACCTAAAGAAGGCTCGTTCCAAATTATCCTCACTTATTATTATTATTATTTTGTTTGCCATATCCCAAGAGTTGCGTGTCATACATCCAGACACGTTTTAACACCTGTTTGTACAGTTACTTGAGTCATGAGTTTGCCTTTGGTTTTAACAGTGCGCATGCTTGTCTGCTTTAGTATCAGTTTGCCACCACAACAACATAAACTATACTTAGAGGACATATAGCATATCGTCAAACCTTTTGTAGGTTAACTGTACGAATATAACTGTTACTGTAAATGGAAATGTCGGTTTCTCAAAAACATAGTCCAACTTTCCACAGTGCTGAACGAAATGTAATAAAATTATGTGAAGTTGAAACTAAACAAAAATACCTTTCCGTGCCTCTTAACAAAAGCCATGAGCGAGTGGCTAATTACTGTGATATTTCTCTTTCCACAATTTAAGATATAAAAAAGGAAATTAAAGACAGTGTAAAAGATAATTCTTCATAAACAGTTTTTTGCCACCTAGTAAAAAAAGGAAACAGTTATGTCAATAAGAAAGTGATGCCGACTAGTGAAAAGTTATTATCGAAACTTTGTACGTTAAAAAAATGTTAAAAGAAATTTGGTTAAGTGGAAAAAGTGTGAGTCACAATGAAGTATATTAATTGAAAGGCAACATGTGGTTAACAAACTGTGCAATTCCATGGTAATGAAATATAGTGTCTTACTGTTAAGGTTGGCAGCACTGTCAGATTTCTCTTCCCTTCCTCATAGCCCATCCATGGGCATAAGGTATTCTCGTGACTCATTACCTATAAGCAGGATCTGTTAGAGACTGATAAAGATTGTTCTTCTCTCCAGCAGCTTGTATAATTTTTTATACTGATACATTATTAGCTAAAGTTCCTCTTTTTTCTTTTTGATGGATTTTCAAGTGAAGCTTAGTGTCAAAGTCCATACTATGAAAATATGAATAAAACTATTTTGGTTTGTAGAGCAAAGTAATAAATCAATACTTCATGGTAAAGTTAAATTAAGAAAAAAAATTGCTTTGAATTTCTTTTAAGAATTTGAGTAGATTTTCTCCACTGATAAATTTTTGGATCTGTTAACTGATGCAAATCAACGCTGATACATTTAGTTAGGCTTTTAAAAGGTTTTATGAGAATCATTTATTAACGAAAAATAATTGTTACTTATTATTGTATCAAAGCACAAATATCTTAGTTTGTTGGATTATTTAATTATATATGAATACAATTTTTAGAATTTATTTTTTATATCGTTTTTTAATAAATGAGTTATGTAACTAGTGGTCATTAATGTTTTTAATATAAAGTATTTTCATTTTATTTTAATTGTGCTGTGAACTGTCATTATTCAGACTGAACCTAGGTTAGATATGTATTAATTATTATTATTATTTTAGTCACAAAATGAAAACTGTTAGGTAGATTGTCATTAATTTATTTATATTATGTATTATTTGTATCATAGAATTTGTTAAAGAAATTTTTTTTAAATAATTTTTGAATAAAATTAGTAATTGATATTTAATTTTGTCATAGTATTAAGATTTATTTTAAAAAATGTTTTTGATTGTTAATTTTAATTTTTTTTTTTTTTAGTGGTTGGCCAATTTAGGTTTTGCATAATAAATTATTTGTGTTAAAAAACTCAATAGTGTAAATTTAGAAGGGACCATTCCAATTTTGGGTTTCAGTAAGGTTGCCCATATCTAAAATAAAGGGGCCACTTAATTTTAGATAAATGGAAATTTCAGGCATGAGAAAAGATTCTTCTCATTAGGCCTAACAGTGTTTAAAAAAATTATAAAATTTTGTACAGTATAAACTAGTTTATTACATTACAAATTATTTTTTTTAAACAAAGGAAATATAAGTAAGTATAATGTGTTTCTTTTCAAAAGAGCAACACTTTTTTTTGAAAAAAGTAAAGTGCTGAAGAAGCTTCTTTATATTCTTCAGCAATACAAAGCACAACTTGAAATCAGGATAACTTAATGACTCTCTAGTATTAGTCCCTGGGAAATGCGGCTTTGGACTACCGTACGTTGTTATAATATTCAGCTGTAACACATTTGTCTTCTGCTACATCGGCAGTGTTGTCCTTTTCATAGATGGCACTGTCCTCTGATTGCATCACCTTACTGATTATTTAGTCACCCATGTATTTAACTTGAAAAAAATCATCCATATTTCCCCAATCGATGCCATAATTTTGGTCAACGCTTTCATAACCTGGTATTTCCGTTAGACACAAAACGTTTCCTTCTGATTCTGATTAACAGCTCACAAAAATACAATCGTACCTTTTGTTCCAGCATTTTTGAAGAGTTGAAGGTTTCATAATACTATAGGGTGTTGGAATAAAACACTAATTGTGTGTTAAGATGGCATAAATGTAGTGCAAAAATATTACATTAATGGAGTATTTATTATAATTTTATGCAACAATATTTAAATTACATTGAAACTTACCAGTTCTAACTTAAAAAAAGATGGTAAAAATTATTCCTTGTAACCCGAATGCAGGTTTGTACACATTTGGTAACACTTTTATTTACTTTTTGATTTGTTGATCAATGATAGAAATCTCATGCGTTGAATGTTCACCTTCAGTTTGTCAAGTGTTTGAGGATTTAAAAAAGACACTTTTTAAATAGCCTCACACAAAAATGTATGCTGGTGTAAAAGACAAACATTGTAAAACATTGGCGTTGTTGGTAACGTGCTTGCCTCTCATCATACGGTCTGGGTTTGAATCCCATCTAGGCATATTTTCATACGTTACAAAAAATTATTTAATCCTTTACCATATGCATTAGCAGTAATTGCAGAACAGTCGAACGTTAAACAAAAAAAAAGACAAACACACGTTCATCTTTGGAAAACTACATCATTGACTCATTGGAGACAAATAGAGACTGGTACACAATAATACTTTGTTACAAGTTGTTAACGTCAAATACAGTACTGCCAACGGACATTTACATGTCAGTCAGATAAATTTCATGTCTCCATAAGGAGACATGAAAGTTATCTATGCGTTATTTTTATCTTCTTAATATTACAGTTGTTTCCTTATTAAATACCCATTGTTTTTATGGATAAATAAATAAAATAAACCGTGCAGGGAAGGAAAACCAATAGAAAGGGGAAACGAGAAAAATGCGGTCAACATACAATGCTCAGCACATACCATACTCTTGCTTGTTTACTTATTGAATCCTTTCTTTTGAATTATTGTATATCAATCGTCCGGGAGAAAAGTGTCACAACTCAAAAAAAATCATGATTTTGATATTGCTATCACTTGCAAATATCATATATTTTTATCTGGAAAAATGTCACAGCTGAATTTACTGATCTGAACAGTAGGGCACACATGTGTCATTTTTCTTCCGCATAACAGTTGTCCATGACTTATCAAGAAAAGTGTCATATTTTCAATTGAGTTGTAATACTGAGTGCTTGAGTGTGTGGTTTAAAGAAAAGTGACATATTTTGAAAAGTGTGTTGTTTTAAAAGCTATTTTTTAGATTTTTATGTAAAAAAAACAGCTTGTTTTGAGAAGTGAAGGGAATTTGTGTTGATAGTCAACCATATTTAAACAAGAAAAGTGACATTTTTAGGTTTGTGATAAGGTATATAATGTAGTAATACAAAGATATGTAAGAAAAAAAAATGACAAAACTCAAACTAACAAATGAATTTTTATTTTGGGGGATTCACAAAATAAAACAACATTTTAACACATTTAGAAAATACTGAGTGAATTGATGTTTTCAGTAGTAATTTCAAAACAAGTCTAGGGATCTTAGAATATTATAATTTTATATGTTTCTCCTGAAAAATATATAATTTTTAAGTTATTATTTTATCAAACATCTTATTAGGATTATAAACAGCCGTATTATTTAAAATTGAAGTATATATTTCTAACCAGCAGAATACAATACCAGAAAACTATTACCAATGTTTGTAGCACTTTTGTGTATCTTGTACACATTTTCAGTAAATTAAAATTTTTTAAAGAATTTTAATTTACTTAAGATGGGTACAAGATACACAAAAGCGCTATAAACATTGGTAAGTGTTTTCTGTTACCGTATTCTGGTGGGTAGAAACATATATTTCAATTTTTAAGTTTTGACACTTTTCTTCCATACTAACGATATGTGATTATTCCTTTTTATAAAGAAGAGAATAAAGTTATTATAGATTTTATGTGCGTGAAATGACCATGGATTGTTTTTAAAATTTTATCAGATTTATTAATAGATTTTAATGTAATGAATTTAAACAGGTTTATTTATTTTATCTTGTAGATTAAGATTTAAACTAATGTGTGGGCTGGTTAAATAGTTATAAAGTAGGCCTACACCAGTACACTATAGCATGAGATGAGAGTATAGTTTTGAAGTAGGCTGTACATCTGTTAAAGTGTATTAATACATTATGATGACAGTTAATAAATAAATTTTATTTTCACATAAAATAGTTTACAGTATGCCTTATACAGTAATCTGTTGCAATTTGCAGTTTTGATTATTCACAATCGTTGTTTTTTTCTAACTTAAAATATTAAAATAAGTTTTAAATAATATTGAATGTAATGCTGTATTAAATGTATGTGTAATGTTATTATATGATGGAATTTTGTATCTACATTTTATTACTATAAGGGTGAAACACTAATTATAAAATTTGAATGAAACCGTTAAAAAATCTTTTAAGTTGTGGTTTACCCTTGTTTGAATACAATTGACTTTTCTTCACCAAGGTTAATTATGAAGCTCAAAAGGGATGCAGTTTCATTTTTCAATATTTAATTTAAGAATTGAACTTCTTGATCAGTTTAAAAGTGGCTACAGTGTTAATTGCTTTAGTGTGAGTCAATGATTTGGTGCATTAAACGAATTAAACTAACATGGAGAAGTTCAAAAGAAAGTACTTTTCGTCAGTAAAAGTTACTCTTGTTTATTGTTGTAATTGAATATAACCTACGTGATATGATTTATTAAAATAATATAATTTTCCAAACGAAATTTTTATGAACAGATATACAGGGTGACTTACGGGAAACGGATGTTTTTCAAATGAGCAGTACAAAATTAATTTACAAGATAGTATTATTTTAAAGTTACACAAATAAAGATTATTACATACCATTTCATTAAAATGTTAATTTTTAAAAATTATATCAGTCATGTGGTGGCCATCTGCTTCAATACAGGTTTCCAGCCTCCGTATAAAATCATTTGAAACTCGGGTCAACATGTCTTGATCAATCAAATTCACCTCTTCTGTAATTGCATCCTTCAAGTCTATTAAATTACGGGGTTTGTGAGCATAAACACGTTCTTTCAAATATCCCCACGAGAAGTAATCACAGTAGGACAAATCCGGTGACCTTGGCGGCCACGGTACGTCACCAAAACGTGAAATCAGCTTGCCAGGAAACATGTTTCTCACAACTTCCATCGCAGTGCGAGCAGTGTGCGCTGTGGCGCCATCTTGTTGGAAATAAACATTATTCATGTTGAATCCTCGCCTCTGAAGGTCTGGTCTGAGAAATGTATTCAACATGTGAACGTAGCGTTGTGATGTCACTGTCACCGTCACGCCATTTTCCTCGAAAAAATACGGCCCGATAACTCCAAACTTGGCTACCGCACACCAAACTGTAACTTTCGGAGAGTGGAGAGGTTTTTCATGAATGTTACAGGGATTTTCATCAGCCCAATAACGAAAGTTTTGTTTGTTTACCGAACCGTTTAAATGAAAATGGGCTTCGTGGCTCATTAACAGTATTGCATTACGGTTATCATTAAATAACACTTGCATACGCACTGCGAATTCTTTTCTTTGTTTATAATCCGCCACGTTGAGTTGCTGGACCACCTGCATCTTATACGGATGAAATTTCAAATCGAGTCGTAAAATCCTTCTCACAGAATCACGGCTCATGTTTAGTTCTCGTGCATGTAGGCGTGCAGATCGACTTGGACTCCTGATTATTGCCGCACTCACACTGGCGATGTTTTCAGGCGTCCTTGCTGTTCTTGCAGGGCCTGGTGGCTTTTTCTTTGATATTGTCCTTGTTGTTCTGAATGCCTCAACCCACCTTAACAACGTGTTTCGACTTGGAACTGTGCCGTTCCGACCGATATTGAAGTGGCGACGAAAGATCCGTTGTGTGGTTATAACAGACTCACCATTTCGAATAAACGTATCGTACGCAAAAACATGATGCTGCGTCGTCCACTGCTCCATTGTAACTGAAATGGTACGCCGCACTCGGGTCAATGACATACTCTCCGTCGCCCCACCGCATATTGAAGGCATGCACTAGCCATTTCAAAAACATCCGTTTCCCGTAAGTCACCCTGTATCTACGAAGGCGATTTAGAAAGTAACCTCCATTTGGGTGTAGATAAAAAAAAACTTTCATAGAATAAATATTTGATTATATAGTTTTTAAAACTTCTGCTTTTTACTATTTTTCAACATAGTCACCATTAAAATTTAAGCAATTATCATAGCTTTTCTCTAATTTACAAATTCTTTCTTTATAAAATTTACCTGGCTAGGCACGTAGCCAATCTTTCATGACATTTTTTAGTTTGTCATCGTCACTGAAGTGCTGCGACGCAAGCCTCTTCTTCATGTGATTGAAGAGATGAAAATTACTTTGCGCCAATTTGGGGCTGTAAGAGGGATGATCAAAAACATCCCATTTGAATTGCTTCAAAAGCTCAAGTTTTTCGAGCTCTGTGAGGACAAGTGTTGTCATGCAAAAACAGAGCACCAGATGGCAGCTTACCATGACGTTTGTTTTAAATGGCTTACTTAACCCTTTCAGTGATAAAACAATATTTAAAAGTTTGATCTAAAGTGCCATTTAATTTGAATAAGGGTATGCAAAAAATGCCAGCCCTTATTTTGAAAACTTGCAGGCATCAGTCTGCCATTGCTGGCCAAAATTTCAACATTACAGGAAAATAAAATTTCCTGTAAAAATTAATTTTTATTGTGTTCATAAAAAAAATCGCTTTAACATTGAAAATATTCAAAATAGTTTTTTTTTAGTTTATTTAATGTCGCATCAACAGCTTGGCCATTAGCAACAACTGTGGGTTTTGGTACCTTAACGGTGGTTTTAACATGTTAAAATTTCCAGACCCTAGCCAGGAATCAAGCCTGGGACCTTTCGCTTTGTTGGCTAGTGTGCTAGTCACTACGCCACGGAGGCAGTTTCAAAATACATTATTCCATTATTTTTTGTTTAAAAGTTTCTTTGGAAATTTTCTGGTTATCCGTATGTTGGCATTTATGCATAACGTACGGACGTCCGGTAAACCAGATGTTACCACTTATGTAAAATATATCGACTTCCTGTTTTCCGGACGTTAGTACTGAAAGGGTTGATTTCTACTGAAAGGGCCGATTTCTTCAAAGTTTCATTGTAAACATCTGAAGTGATTATCATAAACGTTCCATAAATTGAACCCGCAAAACTCCAGCAGTATCTCAAAAAACCATAGCCGTTACTTTCCTCGATGACAAAGTTTGGCTGGCTTTCTTTGGCTTACATGGAAAATTGGTATGGCCCCAAGCTATCAACTGTTCTGTTGTTTTGGCATTTTTTCAAATCATTTAATTTTTGTGAATCCAAGAAGTGGTTTGCATCGCAGCACTTCAGTGACGATGACAAACTAAAAAAGCCATGAAAGATTGGCTACGTGCCCAGGCAGCTGAATTTTATGAAGAAGGAATTTGTAAATTAGTGAAACGCTATGACAAATGCTTAAATTTTAATGGTGGCTATGTTGAAAATAGTAAAAAGCTGTAGTTTTAAGATGTATATAATGCAATACTTTTTCTTATTACAGCCAAATAGAGGTTACTTTACGAACTGCTCTCATATAAAGATTTAGGACCTAACTCGGTAAGAAAAAAAATTGCATGATTTAGCAAAACATACGAAGAAAGACTGGATGAACATCCAAATATTTTGTGTTAAACTTACTGGACAACAGTGACAATACTTTTATAAGACTTAACAGATACAATCTGTTTGACTTAAGCAGATGATTTGTTAAAAATTAATATTTAAACATTATTACCGAAATTGTATTTTATTTTAAATTCTTTCAAATTATTTACATTTGATCTGTAATATTTATTATTAGTGGATGATAATGTTTTATTTTGTGTTTTCTGCTCTAATTGTATAACTTATTGTTTTTGAATGAAGAACAGGTTGTAATTTTTTTCTGTGTAGATAAAAAGAATTAAAAAATGGAGAAGGTTTTTAATGTTTTGATTAAACTCAAAAAGAATGCTTCTCACCGTTTTAATTTAAGAGAAAGTATAGTGTTTATATGATAATTTTGTTAAGCAATATGGCAAAAGTAGCACTACTGTGTTTTCTATGAATTGAATACTTGTATTAAAGTGTAATCAAATTATCAGTGTATTAAATCTTTACTATTTGGTGAGTATGAATCCACAAATAGTGCAACTTTATTGTATTGTTATCAAAATTTTGGGTAGGGGAATGGAGATGTTATTACTAGGGTAAAAACTCCTGCTTTAGAAATATTTTTCCCAGCGACAAGGAAGGTTTTTTATTCCTGCATTGTAGAATGAAGCTGGTGTGTCAGGAGCCAATTGCACATGAATCCTTCCATGCCGTTGTCAAATCCTTGCTCTCTTAGTGTTGTTAACAACAACAAACAACTGAAATGAACAACCAAACAAATGAAAATTGTTGAGCGCTAGGTCTGAGCTGCAGGGAGGATGATAAAGTTGAGTCCAGTGCATTTCTTCCAGTTTTAAGTTCATTAGAGTGTCTTAACTACTGATCTACAGTTAAATGGTAAGGGAATAATCTGGCACTTACTTTACGGAACTTTAGGTCGTTTGTGATGATTGCTTAACAGCTCCCATTACTTATTCCAACCTGTTCAGCAATTTCAGATACACTCACCCATGGATCGTCCTTAAGAATGTCTTGTACTGTGCACAAATGTATTCATCCATAATGCTGGTCCGAGGATGGTGATCGTATTCCTGATTTTCCACTCGTTCTCATCCATCCTTGAACTCTTTATGCCAGGAAAACACCAGAGTCCTTGACAATGTTCGGTCCCTGAATTGGGCAGTCAATCTTTGAAATATCTCCATCGCTTTAATTCCTTCTCGAACAAGAAATTGTAAAATATGTTGCGCAATGGAGCGGTTCAGTGAGCTGACATCGTGAACGCTGCTTGCCCATTGGTTGGGAGAGTGGAATGGCTGGCTCTCCCAACTCCTAATGACCCCACCCAAGCATACTAGAAGCATGGCCTACGAACTGTAGCCACTCGAGAACAAAAATCCTGTTTATATTTTATTTACCTTCATATATTACACATAACTGAAAAAGGAGACTGATCTGGCATTTATTTGCTGTGGCCAAGGAAAACTGTGCAAAAACCTTGACCTGGACAGCCAAAAAGCACTGAGCCTGAATTGAGAGTTGTACTGAATTTTGTAATTTAAGAGTTCTGAATAGTATACAATTTTATAAATTTATTAATTATTTAATTTTTGGCTTAAATGTAATTAGAGATTGATGCAAAAGGCTGTGTTTTAAATATAAGTTAGTAAGTTGTAATGTCGAAAACATTTTAAAATTAAACGACTTGTAATTGAATATGGACATTAATAATCTCTGTGTATGTGTAATTTCATATGAGTCATTGCTCTTGAAAACTAAACTTTACACCTGCTCACAATTAAAATACTATATGATATTGTATTACAAGTAGATAAAATGGATTATGTTATAAAGAATAGAATTGTTTATAAATTTTTACTTTCCCTTGCCCTGAATAAATGTATAGCGAAGGAAATTATTGTTTTCATGTTAATTTTTTAGAGTTTTCACTATCAATACACGTTTTTAGGCCACCTTAACTCAAAAGCCATGTTTTTACCAATAGGTTTAAGTGTGAACATAGTATCTCATGAAGTAATATTATATGAAGTTGAAACTTGGAACTTAAATTAAGTACTATGAGGGGACCCGACACAAACATTTTCAACAAAATCGGTCAACCGGAAGTAGTACTTTATTCAAGCAGTTTATCACTTAATAATTTCCTCAAAAGTGGCTTTCACAATTTTTTGTTTAAATTGCCACATTGACTAAAATTTTTATCTTCTACAAGATAGGCGAAGCACCATGTCTGCTGAAATTTTTGGTTGCTATTCTCTCTTAGAAAAAACGTTTTTTTAAGATTGCAGCCTTAATATGCGTTTAGAGTCAAAAGCATATACTGTATAATCAAAATTGCAAGAAATTAAAGAACTTATAATGGTTAGTTTAGCATCATTTAGTGTTTTACATGATGTTACACTATAATACATGATGTTTGACTTGTCTAATTTGAAATTACAATTCATATATGGTTCATACATAATATATTTAATTATGTACATTGGAAATTTATTGATTTTCAATCATTTTGGATAACTTGGGTTCCAGATAACTTGGATTCGGTTAACCAGGATTCTACTATACTTGTTCATTTTAAAAGCCTTTATCTTTTACCTTTTTTCCCATATTTCCCATCTATAAAACATTACATTTTACTAATGTTTCCTCAGGTTTAATTCCATTTTCTTACTTACTATGTAGAGTAAGTTTTAGAATTGACCAATTGTTAAAAATAAATATAAATGGTAACTCACACGGTTTTGCGTTCGAGTAAATATGAGAGCAATTTTTTCTACCTCTGACAGACCGAAAAAAAAGACAAGTGAATGTAGAAAAAATGTTTTATTACTAAAAGTTATGTATACTTATGGGTACTTTTCGACATAATCACCTTGACGATTGAAAGAAACATTTGTCGTACCTGTGGAAAAGCTTTTCTATACCTTCTTCATAAAATGTTGCCATCAATGAATTCAAATGAGTCATGATGTATTGAAGCTCTGCCCTCCTAGCCTTTGCTTCAGTTCAGGAAAAATATGGATATCACTCTGAGCTAGGTCGGGACTGTTGGATGGGTGATTGAAAAGCCCCATTGAAATTGCCCAAGGAGTCATTAGTAACCAGCACTGACAGAATCAGAACAATTCCAGAAGTCAGCATGCATCTTTTATTTTGAACGGCTCTCCACAAACTGTAACGAGGAGCTTCAACTGATTTAAATTCATTGCAGCAGCATTTAATTATCTGCATTTTTGTAAGGTTGCTTAAATTTAATTGTGCTACAATTTGCAGATCTTTTATTTTATTGTTGTTGGTGTTACTTTGCATTCAATATGAGTTCTAATAAAGGGTAAAAAAAAAATGGAAAGTGATCACTTTAGCGAAAAACTTAGATGTCGTTAAAAGATACGAAACGGGTGAAGAAATGAAGAGCATAAAAGGAACGACTGGGTTTAGTGAAACAACACTACAGACAATTAGCAAATGTTTTAAGGTTAAACCGAACAATCCAAGTTACACGATTACTTTGCGAAACACATTCTTCATGTAAGTCTAGGTCTTTCTGTATTCAGTTTGTTCTGATATTCTATAATTCCGGATGAACTGGATTGTACTGTACATGAAATCTTGTTATTTTTTAACAAATGTGTATGGATCATTTGTTGAGTACAATAATAAATTTATTATTATTTTATATCGTTTGTTATTTTGATTTATTTTATAATCAATTTATTTCTAATTAATAACATGCAAGACAAATTGTTAAATAAATTTGTTTTATCAATGTAGAATAAAATAAGCTTATTACTTACTGTGTTAATTGTATAGTTGTTATTATTGTATAAATAATATTATTTTTGTATAAAGTTATTGTAGTTATGATTTACAAGTAGTGATAATATGAAAATAAGTCAGTTAAATGAGTACATTTTAGCGTTTTGTGTACATACTCCTTTCTTATCTATTTTGTTTTTCTTTTAAATTGTTTTACCATATACTTATTTTTGTTACATATTTACCTTTTAATGTACCATATTTTATGTAATAAATATATTTTTAATAAATTTATCTGTGTAGTTTTTTTTTAGTTCTTTTCATTTATGTTTTACTAGCTCCCCAACCTGGGTATAGTTTTATTTTATGTCAATAATTAATTTAACTTAAGAGTTATAAATAAATAAAAATGAGATTTTCTGGTTTGGAAAAATCTTACATATACCATTCTTCCCAGAAAATTTAACCTATAGGGAAATTAATATTGGGCAATTACTGTCAATATTAATCGTATTATAAGGGCTATACACCTGGAAGTCACCTAGGGATAAACCTGACCAAATAATACGTAATCAAATAGACTATATACTGGTTAATAAGAGGTTTAGGAATGGATGTATAAATGTAAGAACGTATCCTGGAGCAGACATTCAATCCGATCATGTGCCTCTGGTTGGTACTTTCAAATTTAGAATGAAAAAGATAATACCTAAAAAGGAACAGAGATGGGACATAAGGAAGCTGAATGATCCGGTGATAAAAGAAGAAGTTAAACAAATAATAAACGATTGTGTAAATGAGAGCCACGATCTCAATGTGGAAACGGAGATTGAGAACTTGAAGGCAGTTGTGGAAGAAGTCAAACAACAACAATTACAAGTAGATAGAAGGAAGAGGAAATCGTGGATGACAGAGGAAATTCTGAGCCTAATGGATGAAAGAAGAAAATTGAAACAACATCCAGTGAAATATAAAAAGATGCAAAACATTATAAGAAAGAAAATACGTGAAGCCAAGGAGAAGGAGGAAAGGGAGAGGTGTGAAGAAATAGAACAATATCAAAAGAGATATGATGACTTTAATGTACATCGCAAAGTCAAGGAAGCAACGGGAATGTTTCGGAAGAAAACGTATGGGAAATTGGTAGATGAGAGCGGAAGGATAATAATTGATAAAGAAGAAAAGAAAGACACTTGGAAACAGTATCTCGAAAAATTGTTTTATGACGCACGACAGGAGGTGGAGCCAGAGATCAAGGATACAGATGGCCCGGACATTTTAAAGGAAGAAGTAGAAGCAGCCATTCAACAGCTCAAAAAGGGAAAAGCAACAGGACTGGATCGAATTCCTGCAGAGATCATTCAACTGATGGATGAAAAACGAGTGCAATGGTTAACTACAATTTTCAACACCGTTTATAGAAGAGGAATCATTCCAAGGGACTGGTTGAAGTCAGAATTTATAACTTTACCAAAGAAGAAAGGTGCTAAGAAGTGTGAAGACCACAGGACAATAAGCTTAATGAGTCATCTCCTAAAGTTATTCTTGAAAATAATTCATAAAAGAATGTATAAAATTTGTGAAGAGCAAATTTCGCCCAATCAATTCGGCTTCCTGAATGCGGTTGGGACTAGAGAGGCTCTATTTAGTGTGCAAATACTGTTCCAGAGATGTAGGGATGTGAGTTGCGACGTTTTTGCCTGTCTGATTGATTATCAAAAGGCGTTCGATCGTGTCAGGCACGAGAAGATGATGGCGATACTAGAGGAGATAGGAATAGACGCAAAAGACCGCAAAATAATAACAAATCTCTACTGGAACCAAACGGCGGTACTGAAATGTGGAGAAGACCACACAGATGAAGTTAAAATCTTGAGAGGTGTGAGACAGGGATGCATTTTGTCGCCGATCCTGTTCAATTTGTACTCCGAGCGTATTTTCAGAGAAGCATTACATAATATAGAGGAGGGAATATCAATAAATGGAATCAGATTGAACAATTTAAGATATGCTGATGACACGCTGGTATTTGCCGACACCATACAAGGCCTACAAAAAGTAATGGACAAGCTAACAGAGGTTAGTGCAATATATGGATTGGAGATAAATCCTAACAAAACAAAAGTGATGATCATCAGCAAACAACAGATTGGTGCACACGATCATATTGTAGTCAATCGGGTTAGAATAGAAAGAGTGTCACAATGTCAATATCTGGGCACATGTATAAACGAGACGTGGGATAACTCGCAGGAAATAAAATGTCGTATTGCAAAGGCTAGAAGTGTCTTCAATAACATGGGTTCGGTTTTCAAGAGCCATAACTTGACACTTCCAATGAAATTACGACTGCTGAAGTGTTATGTATTCTCAGTCCTCCTCTACGGAGTAGAAGCCTGGACATTAACACAGGCAACAATTAACAAATTGCAAGCTTTTGAACTCTGGCTCTATAGACGAATACTGAGAATATCCTGGACCCAAAAAATCACCAACAAGGAAGTCTTACGTCGAATGGGCAAGGAAGCCGAGTTAGTTAACACAGTAAAGGCACGTAAACTTCAGTATTTGGGACACATAATGCGTAACGAGCACAGATATGAGTTGCTGCAACAAATTCTGCAGGGCAAAATTGACGGGAAAAGAAAACCGGGACGAAGAAGAATATCCTGGCTGGCCAATCTAAGAACCTGGTTTGAGAAGAGCTCACTGGAACTGTTTCGTATAGCCTCAGATAAAGTACGCATCGCCATGATGATCGCCAACCTCCGGACCGGAGCGGCATCCTGAGAAGAAGAAGATAAGGGTATAATCTTACTTTTATTGCTCCAGTTGTTTGGAAACAGAATAAAAATGAGTACAAAATATTTTATTACCTAATAGTTTGATTATAAATGAATGAAGATATGTTATTCAAATTTATATTATAAAATATTTAATAGTATGTATTCAGAAAGGTTAGGCAAAAATTCACACCGTATCGCCATAGCTCTTATTGATATTGCAGAAAAAGTAACTTTAGACTCAAAAAATTTTGAAATGCTCACATCAAATTTGGTGGACTAAAAACATTATTCTCTGTAAATAGATACTGAAAATTACAATCTTCTTTCAACAGGAAAGTCAATAGTTTGGCTGAAAAAGGTATGGTGGCCTAGCCTTAATTAATTTTTTATTGTTACTGACAGCTGATTATAACTTTTTTTAACCCTAATGTGTGTACATTTCAATCTGTTCAATTTAAGAACAATAAGCAACCCCATGACTCAATGAGATAAGGATGATATGTATAGGGTTTGCCCATAACATGCAGGAGGAGTGTTAAATTATTTGCCCTCGATCTGTGCTAGTTCCAGGACTACAAAAAATAGTTATGTTTCTTATCACATGGTCACCCAATTATATGACTGAAACATTTAAAAACAGAAGAGGTAGAGGTGTAAAACACACTAGTCAGAGTTACCTCCTCTGAAAGTCATGAGTTTCATTAAATTAAGTTACGTGGTTGTATTGGTTTATCTGTGTATAGAACTGTGCCCATTTTTTGCATTAGGATAATACTACAAATCCGTCAGGTTGTGTAATTGACTGATTTCAGGTTGAGGAATTCAACCTGGTATTGCACTTTACCAGTGTTCTATTATATCTGCTGCTATGTAAACCGGTGATCTATAAAAATTTAAACTTGAATCATAAAAAGACTTATAAAAAAAATTTCCAACAAAGGTTTTCACAATAAGTTTGTATTAATATTATGTTATAAGTGAAGAATCCCAGTTAGGGTTATATATTTTTCCCACAAATCTTTTTTAATCTAGAAAAATAGTTAAACATTATATAGGGTGATTCAAAAAGAGCGCCGGTTTTGATATATCAAATTAAGAGATTTATTTTATTGAAAAACTGAAAATAAATACATCAACAAGTTCATCTTACCTTCCGATTTCATGTATGAAAAAAGATGTCATGCATGTGTCCTCCTCTACTGCGCTGGCACGCATCAACTCTGTCCATGAAATTGGATATTACTGCACGACAAGTTTCGACTTCCATTTGCCCGATAACCCGTCGAATTTCCTCCTTCAAGTCATTGATGTTTCGGGGTTTATTGGCATACACCAATGACTTCAGATGACCCCAAAGATGAAAGTCACAAGGCGTCAAGTCACACGACCTTGGTGGCCATTGACGGTCAGAATTACGAGAAATGATGCGATCCTGGAACCGTTCACGGAGCAACAAAATTGTTTCTCGTGCAGAAACTGAATTTTATACGGGTGATATTGGAGATCGTACCGAAGAATTCTCCGTACAGAAGAACATCGTAAACCCAATTGTTGAGAACGGCGACGTATTGATTTTGCTGGGCTAACAGCCACACTGTCACGAACCAACGCAACGTTCTGCTCAGTTCGGCCAGAACGACGACGTCCAGAACTTTTAAGGTCGACTGTTGAACCCGTCTCAAAAAACTTTTTCATGAGCCTGCGAACTGTTGATTCATTCGGTGCTTCATTACGTCCTAGAGTACCGCGAAATCGCCTGACAGTAGCCGCATTACTCTCTCCACTCTGGTAAAATGTTTTGGTGATTAACACTCGTTGTGCAATAGTAAACTTCTCCATGGTTAGACACAGACTACGAGAGTACTACACTGCGAACAAGAGAAACTACAACTGAATCGTCAATCGGAGTGTTCTCCAAAATAGAAATGAGGTCTAACAATGTTGCCAACCGATAAACAAAAATTTACCAGCCGTTTAAAAACCGGCGCTCTTTTTGAATCACCCGTTATTATACGATAATGAAAATGTTCCTAGAAGACTCAGTAGGAAGAAGCTCTTTGAACTAGTGTAACACTGCAGTGTAATGTCATCCCTCCAATGGTAAACTCGCGAATGTGCAAATTTTGCGAATAAGAGTTTGTTAGTGCATGCTGATGTATACAACCCAACTCTTGTTGTAGTAAACTTGCAAATATGTATCTTGTTTGGTAAGGGATATACAGCCTTTATAATTTACGAAAATACACGAAGTGTGTTAAAGCAGAAAGCATTGAATTTGTTTTTTGCTCTCCTGTAAAACTAAGAATTTTCACATTCGTGAGTTAACCATTGAATGGATGATGTGTTAAAGCAAAGCAGTGTGAAGTCCAAAATTAGTGAATAGTTTTGTGTATATTTTAGTTTCAAGATATGAAACATTGTTGAATGGATAATATAATTTAAGTATGTAGTTTTTAAGATAATATGAACGAAAAATTAATGGTTGGTCTTTTAGACTAGTTGTAATCTATTTGAAAAAAATTATATTATAGAATCTATTTAACATTTGATTAGTGATGACAGATCTGTGATGAATGAAGTGGAAATGTCATTTGCAAGTCTCAGTTCAAACCAGCCTTTTGGCTGATGACCTAAACAATATATGACATATAAATAAGGTGTAGTCTGTCTCGTATAATCTCAGCCAACCATTCCTGAGAGAGTATAGTTAATCGAACCCTAACCATCATAGTACATCAGTAACCACTATCTAGTATTCAAATGTGTAAAAGTAACCACCTTACGAGGATTTGAACCAGGAACCTTTGACTGATTATAACTGTTGAAGTTTAATGGGGTTTTCTAATATTGGAATTAAGACATCATAAAAATATTTCACATTTTCTGTAATTTTTTCCTTGTTTGACTTTTTAATCTTATCATTTCTAGACATCTAGAAAAGTAAATTTATACAAGGGAATTACTAAATTTGTGAAGTTCATTGCTTATATTTTTATAGTCAATAAGTATGGTTTATATTTTAGACAATATGTCAAAACATATGTATTTTTCACTATTAAGTACTCACTTTGTTTGCAATTTTAATATTACCTAAACTCTTTTTTTTATATAACTGCATCCAGGACATTCCAAAGGGAGTATAAGTAGGACATGTCAAGAAAAAAACGGATGTCTAAATTTTAACAATGTGTTAAATTCATCACTTACCAATAATCTATTACCATTACTAATACTTATTGAAGTAAGCCTGTCATCCAACCATTTTTGTATTGAATAATACATAATTATACAACATTTAATTAGAAATTTATATATTTTTCAACCAAAAACTATTTAGAAAGGAATTTGTGTACACAGTAAAATCTTTAGAAAGCGATTCTTAATTCTAGGTATTGGTCAATAAGTCTTCCATAGGTTTTTTACAACAGATTTATATTTATTTACTTTCGGTGTGGTTGAAATCCTAGTAAAGGTAGTTACTTTTCTACAGATTTGAATAATAGACTGTTATTACCGGCGTACTTTGATGGTTGGGGTTCAATTAACCATACTTTCTCTGGAATGGTCGGCCTGGGTCTGTACAAGAGTACATCTCATTTGGATGTCATACAGATCATCTTCATCTCATCGGGTCATGGGGTTCCTTATTTTTCTGAATTGAACAGATTGCAACATACACACATTAGGGATGAAAAAATTTTTAAAAATTTTGTTGGGGCATGTCAATGCATGTGAGTATGAGCATATGCTGAACTTGGAAAATGGAAGGAAGTAGACCAGAAGTGAATAGTTTCAGTTGTAGATGAAACGGCTTAAAGAAGCAATACCAAGAAAGCAGATTTATAAAAAAATCCTGAATAGATCTTTATTGCCAAAATTTACAATTTGTGCATACAGGGACATTAAGTAAATTACCTGGCAGAAATAAAAAACTTCTTAGAAGAGTACCCAGTGATACATCTTTGCAAAATAGAATAAATCTTTAAAAAAGTAGGTTTGATTAATTTATATGAATGAAATAAATTAACAATAAAATCATATATTTTTCTACATAATAGGTCAGTAGTATGGATGTTTTGAAAACATCACAGATTAGTACTATTGTCTAAAAGATTAATGGCTGCATGATTTAGAAGGTGTGTCAATTAGATTTTTGTAACCACTGTAGTGTTTTAAAAATTCTTGTTTTGTGTTAATGTTCATATAGCACTGAATGTTTAGAAACAATCGCAAATTAAATAAACCTAAAATAGTTTGTAATAATCTACAAACATTAATAAATTTCATCAGATAAATAATTTTTTGAGCATCAATGTGCTGTAAAGTAAAAATTAAATCTGAAAGTTTACATTGTTTCCCCAATTATATATTTTATACATTTAAGGATGAGATTAAAATACATTTCATTTTATTTCTTAAACACTATCATTATTACAGTACCGAACTTTTGCATTCGTGAGTAATAACAACAGGTTTTACAAGTTCAGGGAATACACCTTGAACTTGGAGAAAACTGTTTTAGTAGTGCATTGTTTATTCAAAAATACATCAAGAAAATTGATTGGTAACGCGTTTAGTAATTTGAAAATATTTCATTAAATAAATACAAATAATAAATCGTCAAGAACATTATAACTGCTGTATTTTATTCAAGTTTAAAATCTGTATTTCATTCACGTTCATAATGTACAAACCAAATATGGGCGGGTCTGACAACGGAGTAAACAAACAAGCAACAAACCAAAAAATTTAGTTTGTATGTTAATGTAATATGGTAATAGGCTATTACTGTTTAACTATTTTTATAGAAAATCATAATCAAAATTTAAATCTTATCTAATATCTTGTTTTTATTTGTTTCGGAAACCTTTATTTCTGTTTGAATGATCTTAGTTTATGAATTACGTAGTTGTCACGTGACTGAGTAACATTTTCATATAGATGTTGGGTTGTGTTGTGTTTAGTAGGGCGGTTTCATGTGTTATTGTTCTTCATATCTGGTAAGTGCGGTTGTTTTTGATACATCGTTTACAGATCGATGTTTTAGTTTATATTAACGATTACAGAAATGTGTTTGTACATCATTATTTTATAAAGATCGATATATTTTAGAACCCCTTTTTCCAATAGCCTGGCGGGTACAGCTTCAATTATTTTTTTGGGGGAGTCCTGCGTACTGTGAATTTTTGGTTGGAAGTGTATATTTGTTTTAGTGAATTTAAGTTTTATTTTATGTTATCGTTTTATAAATAATATGAATTCAAGTAATTAACAACTACGGAATTTTTTCCACTATCGTTAAACTAAGGCGTTGTATGGTATGTACATAAGTTAGTATTTGTAATTACTGTGTGTATGTATCGTACCATGAATGAATGAGTCAGTGAGTACATTAGTTCGATGATCTCATTTTAGTGACTTTAACATATACTCAAAAACATAATCATAAATTAATGCTTAACAAATTATAATTTCGTTGTAGTATACGTTCTTCGGACCATAATTGTTTGTAGTATGTTTCTTTTAATCTTTTTTGTGGAACTGATATGGTAGGTTAAGCTATTTTGAATTGCAAATTAACCCCTAAAATGAATATTGTTTTACTGTTATGTCATGATTATATCTATTGTTTTAAGTAATTTTGTATTCAACAATTTATTACAAAATTTGAAAATATGTGAATATCTCAAAATAAACTTTTATAGTATCTTGGTAGTTACTTTTAATTTGTTTTTGTACAAAACAAGTTGGTAACCTATCCTTATATTTTTTTAGAGCTTCTTATGTTATTAATTCATATATTCATTAAAAATTCAACCTTAATTGTGACCAAAACTAATTGATCTACCTACTAGTTCCAAATGAAATCTTTAATAATGTTAAGGCTAGTATGTTTTTTCAATAAATTTGGTAGCCTACTGTCAAATGAATTAAAAATTAACATAGAAATTATACTGCATTAATTTAACATTTAGTTTGTTTACTTAATTATCGTACATAAAGATGTTAGGAGAAAACAGGCTGTTACATTACATAATTTTTCAGGAAACTCTTTTTAAGATTTAAAGCGTAGTTTGCGAGTAATTTTTAATGACAGGTACTTTGTAAAATGCTAGTGTCAATACTTCGCTCTTTTAATTTAACAGTTTGATATTGTTTTTTCAATTTAAAAAACTGTGTATTAAATTTAATGAAATATTAACTTGAAGTAGCCTACCGTTTTTACAGTGATAAAACAGGTTTACTTAAGGACTGAGCTATTTTGTCCCAAGTATAGCAAACGTGGGTTTATCTAGAATAAATAACACAACCAATTCAAATAGAGTAAAGCTTTTTATTTTAAAAAATTAGTACATTTAATTTTAAATGTTAAGCATAGGTTTTGATTCATTCATCCAAATGAAAAAGATGGTAATGTATATTTGAGCTGTACAACCACAGAATATTTTTAAACTCTGTAAATCTTTGTACTTTGCCTTCTTGATAGGTTTTAAAACTAATTGATGAAAATGATAAGCATTAAAACTGTCTTGCCGGCCGCATTGGCGCAGTTGGTAACGTGCTCGCCTCTCATCATGTGGTCCTGGGTTCGAATCCCACTCAGGCATGGCATATTTTCATACGTTACAAAAAAATAAATCATTTCATCCTTCATTACACACAAAGTTACACCCCAACGTCGTCGCTAATGACCGTTGTAGTTGATGCGACATTAAATAAATAAATTTTAAAAAAAACTGTCTTAAGTAGCATCCACTTGAATGCTGTTGTCTCCAAGAAAGACAAATCAGGTGTTCAAAATCAGCTGTTCTTACCTGCAGAGTTCTCAGCTGAACTGAGCCTTTTTCTCCCAACAAATTTAGGACTGAACTTGTTCTCAGAAATGCATGAATGGTTGCATTTATTAAGTTAACTTTGTTATAAAAATATAAAAAAACAAAGTTCGAAAAATGGACTAAGCCTGTTTTTTCTGACAACTTCATATATTTTTTAATAAATATTGTAGTGTTAGTACTCAAGATAATATTTATGTTTTCGATTAAATATTTTATCCATACTCATTTTTCTGTTCAAAGTTTATGCGTTATTACAATATTACAATCTATTAGCATGCCAGGAAGTCATTAATATTGCATTTTGCAGACCTATAATTTTATGCCCATTACTATCTTGAATAATAATAGGTTTGCCTAGACACTAAACTTAAATCTTAATAGCAAACAATGAACATATGAAAAAAATTAGTAATATTTATAGTACCCATTAAACCTACTTATTAAAATCTATTTCACACAAATCTCCAGTTTGGCAGCTTTAATCTATTACAGAATTTTGAGTGTAATGTATTATAGTAATGTAATTTTCATTCATAAGGTCTTATCAGTTTCATTCAGAAAGATTTTAAAGTGTAGTTGCTTGTTTCTTTTATCAATTTGTAGATAAACTGTATTAAATTTTATTATATTTTTTGTTATTTTAGTGTTAAACGTGTTTTTAATTTTGTTTGTTGATATACTTATCATATGTAGTTGAAAAAAAATACAGATTTATTTATTTTTATTTTTTGTCATTGGGGACCATATTATTGACAACCACCCAATTTGATTGCTGCTTTTGTTTTATTTTTGATGTGGATTAGGCATGAGTTTGAACAGGGACTCCCAATACAGTTTGTTCATGAGTGCGGTGTCAGCTGGTCATTATACAAAGTTGCTTGCCCATCCAGTGTTACCTAAAAAATAATAGTGACTTCCTTCCAGCTGATGGATTGGGCTGGACTGCATATCGTCCCTCCAATGGTAAACTCACGAATGTGCAAATTTTGCGATTATGAATTTGTTAGTGCATGCTGATGTATACAACCCAAAACATGTTGTAGTAAATTCACGAATATGTATATCTTGTTCGGTTAGGGAGATACAGCCTTTGTAAAGTTATGAAAATACATGAAGTGTGTTTTAACACACTTCTCTCACACAATGTAACAAAAAACAAATGTAACAACACAATGTAGCAAAAAACAAATTCAATGCTCTCTTCTAAAAATTTCTGTAATTAAATAAGTAAATTTAAAGAAAATCGATTTTTTTCAGATTTCAGCCTTAGTATGCAAAGAAGAGAGCATTGAATTTGTTTTTGCTCTCCTTTAAAACTGAGAATTTGTACATTCGCGAGTTTACCATTGGATGGACGATATTAGATTTTGTTCAGGACTGTGAATAGTCTGCCCACGTTTTCGAGAAACCAACATTTCTGTTTACAATAACAAATAGTTTTATTCATTCAGTTAAACTACAAAAGATTCCACAATATACTGTATGTACTCCGGGTATAGTTTAAGGCCTACATTGTTGTGTTGGTTGTACTGAAATTAAAGCAATTGCGCATGCGCACTGATGCTTTCCCCCCTCTTTACCCCTCATTAAAACCAAAGGCAATCTCGTGACTTTGAATAACTATAGCTCTTTTTGTAAATTATAAAAGTGATTTTCAAGTACAAATATTTAATGTTAATGAATTTTAACCAAATTATTAATTTTTAATTTGTATATTAAATTCATTTAGTCCTTTTACTGATTGAATTAAAACAAATGATATTTTAACTAGTAGAAGGTTATTGTAGTTGTTAGCTTATTTATAATAAAAATAGGTCTCCAATATTGTGGCTACTGACTAAGCAATTTCATAAATTTATGTCCCAAACCATTTTGTTAATATCTATGTCAAGCTATTCAGTGTTCAGTTAATCTGTGTAATATTGTTATGTATATTTTACTTCTTGATTCCTGAAATATTTTTAACTTTTATGACAATGCCAGTTATTAGTTTTCTTTTCATTGCTATATTGTTATTCACAATAGATCACATTATGTGTAATGATTTATGTTAATTTGTTTTAGCTTTCGTTAATTTTCTTGCAACTCATTTCTCCTTTATTATACTAAATTATTATTAAACAAACATTAGAAATTTTCCTTTTCTTCTATATTCTAATGTAATCATTCTTTCAATTTTCAATTATCCTTTACAGCTGTAAATTTTCCTTATTTTACTAATAGTTTTCCTTAATTTGCATGTTTGTATTTATAAAGACGAACATTTTCTGAAAGATTTTTGTACAGAATTAGTTTTTGTCATGTTTTATATACACCGATAATTATCCTCCGAAATGAAAGTTAAAGAAAATCATAGCGGGTATTAAAGGTAAACTCACTGGGTTGGTCTAATAGTAAAGTCATCAGTGTGAGTCAGCTTTTTAACAGCTGATTTTTGGAGACGAAGGTTTTGTGGTTCAAATCCTAGTTAAGTTAGTTAATTTTATACAGATTTGAATATTATACAGTCTGTGGTTACCAGTATACTTTGATGGTTGGGGTTCCATTAACCATACTCTCTCAGGGATGGTCGGCCTGGGTCTGTTGAAGACTACACCTCATTTACTTGTCATACTTATCATTCTCATCTCATTGGAGATCATGTGGTTGCTTATTGTTCTTAATTGAACAGATTACAACGTACACACTTTATTTTTTTCTTTTATCCGTTTTCGGGAAATGTCAAATATTGACAACCACCCAATTTGGTTGCTGTTTTTGCTGTATTTTTTTTATGTGAATTAGGCATGAGTTCTTCCAAAAGAGACAGGGCTCCCCTCCAGTAGAGTTAGTTCATGAATGGCTGTCAGCTGGTCTACATACAAAGTTGCTTGCCCAACCAATGTTGCTTAACAAATAATAGTCCCTTTCTACCAGCTGACTGATTGGGCTGGCCCAAAGGCCTAAAGATTCCATACCAAACCGATTATTATCAAACTCGAGACCCCTGGTGAAAATGCTTGTTGCGCTGACCACTACACCATGAGTTGGCCACAAATAGAGTTAAAAAAATAATATTATAATCTTTTAATAAACACTTATTTATTTAAATTAATACAGCTTGTTAACATTTCTTAATAATTTATGTTAATTACAAATGAACTGTTTATTTGCATTTATATTTACTTTCATGTTCTATTTATAACCCTTTAACTAATCGAAATCAAATTATAAAAGTGAATTACACAACAGAAGTGAAATTCTTTCTTGTATGTATATATTGTAAATCCAAGCACCATAATTTATTTTACTAAAATAAATATTTTCTCTAAGTAACTTTATAAGTTTGTTTTTTATTCAAATATTATTTTAACATTTTTTTACA
The DNA here is from genome assembly GCA_035578175.1 of Catonia carolina. NCBI lineage: Eukaryota > Metazoa > Arthropoda > Insecta > Hemiptera > Achilidae > Catonia > Catonia carolina. Next base: position 423,944,977 of record JAQMRL010000001.1, read on the forward strand.
TTGAGTTTATTTACAATCAGTTAAAAAAAAATTAAGTAAATAATTTGAAAGTGTTCATAATTAATAATGACGAAGACAATGCCCAATGGTATTGCTTCCAAAAGAGAAACAAAATTATTTAACATTTTTGAAAACATTAAATCTAGATAAAACATGAATAACATTAATTGAAAAGGTATCAAAATTAATAACAATCACAGTAGAATGCGTAGAGGAAGATGACGATAAAGATTAATATGGACTTCAATTATTTACAATGTAGGTTAGTCGGTAAATCTAAACGGAAGGTCAAGCAATTTTATTTGTTTTAGTCCTGTTATGTCTTTGCTATTATCAAGTAAATTGAACGCCAAAGAATTTGGGTGATTTGCTCATTTTTCTTGATATTTATAATGTAGCTCCGTAATTTTTTCTTTCACGGTGTTGACACGTAAGTCCTTATGCAGCGCATCATTGTCACACACCATGGAGTATTTGTTATAATCCATAAAACTTTTAACAATTTAATATTCATTATTATGTTGTGGTAAAACATTGTAATGTTGAATGAATAACAGGTAATCAAACGTAGGACTTCTTGTTTTATCATCATCAATTGTGTATCAACTAAGTCAGTGTTTCCCTGGCGGGGGTCGTAGGAGGTGTCTGGGAGGGTTGTGAGATACCAGGGAAAAATTAAAAACCATTATTGTTATTACAAAAATTAGACAAAACTTTTTTCAATTCAATTAACACTGAACTTGAGCTTGTTTGGAATATTAACCAGTTTTTAAATGTCTGGATTTATTTTTGTAACATGAAACTATGTCATTTTTCAGTGTCGCACGATTCATTGATTTGGTTTTTGAATTTATGGTAATATTCATGAAAAAAAATCTCTAATTACTGCTAAATTAAGCGTTATACAAATAAATGTTAATAAAAGTGGTAGGTTTTTAAATTTTTTACAATTTTTATTATATACATTTTTGCCCTAACATCCATATTAAGGCCGCAATCTTAAAAAAAAAACATTTTTTTCCTACGAGAGAGAGCAGCCTTCCCATGAATTTCAGCAGACATGGCGCCTACCCTATCATTTAGAACATAAAAAATTTAGTAAATGAGGCAATTTTTAAAAAAATCGTAGGAGCCGTTTTTGAGAAAATCGCAAAAAGTGAAAAATTACACGAATAAACTACTACTTTCGGTTGACCGATTTTGATGAAAATGTTCATGTCGGGTCCTTCAGTGGTACTTAAATTCAGTTTCAACTTCGTACGATGTTCCGTTCTTGAGATATTTTGTTCACACACAGAGCAATCGCTAAAAACATATTTTTTGGGTTCAGGGTTTTTGAAAACGTGTATATCCGGTGAAAACTCGATTTCGAAAAATCGACATGGAGACAATACTTTCCTTCCTATTTATTCATATAGGCAGGAGAAAGTCAAATTACAACTATTGTAGATTTTTTAAATGTTTTTTTTAACATGATAATACAGAGGAGGTCGGCAAAATACTCAAACTAAAAAGGGGTGTCGAAATGTCCAAAAAAGGTCGAGAATCACTGAACTAAGTTATAAATGTAAATATTCAGTCGGCTTGAAATATGTCTGAATAACATTTATTCCATTAAGTGATGTTAAAAATATTATGCAGTTACTATTTTTATTACATTTTAAAATGTTGTAAAGATAAATTTATAACTGTTGTTAGTTCACTGCTAAAATTAGAAAGTACAGTTGGGTTTAGAAATGATGATTCTCAGAAAGTTTTCTTTATCATTCATTCACATTTTTATTTATAAAGATGTGACAGAGGTTACGTTTGTCTATTTAGTAATACATTTTCCCATAATATAAAAATACAGAACATCTTAAAGGCTTGTGTTGATAGTGTGGAACTAAGAATGTACTGTCGTAATGAAACTATTTTGATATTTATGTCAATTGATCTTGTTTTTTGGACCCACAATCTAAAAAAAAATCTGGTGTGAACTACTCACGCGACTTTCTCTTGCCCAATGCTAATTATGAAACTTTTAAGTTATGTTTAATCATTAGGAAAACAATGTGTTGTTTGTCATCAGCCAAAAGGCTGGTTTGAACTTCTTAGAGGATTTACTAAGAAAAACGAGGAGTTAGGTGGTTTACTATTGCATTCCTTACTGATTGGAAAAGTAGCCTATACTTATCAGCACGCCAGGCCCTCCGAAAAGGATCTACGTTCCACCCTGCAAATGACACCTTAATTTCATTCACGTCAGGGTCTGGCTGTATAATGAAATTCATTGCTCACAGAAGAGATAACTCTGATTAGTGTCTTTTACACCTCTACCTCTTCTGTTTTTAAATGCTTCAGTCATATAATTGGTTGACTCTGATAAGAAACAGAACTATTTTTTTTATAGCCGTGGAACTAGCAGATCGAGTGCAAATAATTTAATCGGTCCTCCTGCCTGTAATGGGCAAAGCAAAATAATGTGAAATTAAAAACAACTTAATTTTAATCGTGAATGAATGACGCAAAATTAAATTTAACCTCTCTGGAACTTAAAAATACGGAAAATCAGTAATAGACGCTAAACTAGGCTCTGTAGAAGAAAATCCTTGAAATAAAAATGTAGATTTTTTTTATTTCGTATAACTTCGATTACGTACACTTTTGTCGTAAAATGCATACGAAAGCCGCAATATTAAAAAAATCAGTTATTTTCTACTGATTTTGATTACCAAAATACAGAAAATCACTAATTGACGCTAAACTATGCGTTGTAGAACAAAACGTTGAAATAAAAATTGTAGGTTTCTTTAATGGTCTACAATTTTGATTGTATACACTTTTCCCCTAGAATGCATACTGAGGCCGCGATCTTAACAAAACATTTTTTTTACCATGAGAGTACAGCCTGTCCAAAAAATTCAGCAGACATGGCACTTACCCCCTCATTTCCCTTTCTTACGTGGCGGCCTTACTAAGAGGAAAGATAGAGTAATAGGAAATTTAAAAAATCTACAACTCTTATTTCGAGCATTTGTTTCTTCGGAGCCTAGTTTACGAGTCAATTAGTGATTTCCGTATTTTTAAGTTCTTCAGAAGTTGATTTTCATTCTGCATTATTCACTCATGATTCAAATTAGATTATGTTTTTCATTTTACATTGTTTACTCATGATTAAAATATATTGGTTATATTTTTAATTATTTACATAGGAAAGAGAAAGTTATGTGAGCGTTTCACACCAATTTTTTACATTATATCAGTAATTTACAAAATACGTTAGGACATTAAAAATTACCTTTCGTTTTCGTTCTTATAAATTCCAAGACGTAGCCTACTTGAAAAACGTCTGTCTGGAGAAAAACGTTACGTAGGTGCGGTAGACCTAATTATACACATAATAATTATTGTTTTTTATAAAGTATTTTAATGGAAAAATCGCACCAGAAAAAGAGATAGGCTAATGAGGGACATCTGAAGTCGTCTAGGTATTGCTCTATCAATAAAGGAGAGTAATTTTGAGGGAGTGAATTGTAACAGGAGGCAAAAGTTAGAATACATATTTAAAACAAATTACAAAAAAAATGTAGGGTGTTGCAGATATGTAGATATGAAACGACTTGTGCAAGATAGAACAGCTTGGAGAACTGCATCTAATCAGTCGATAGACCAATAAAAAGAAGTATTTTTAATTAAAAGAAAATAAATATATTGTCATTTCTATTGTTAAAATGGAAACATTTTTCTTCCCTGAAATATTAGGGTGTCAGCGTTTTTTTCGTATCCGTTAAACCTGTGTTGTCAAATAAACTGTATTGTATTATACACAGGATTTCCCTTTAACTATGACGTAATACTTATTAATAATAATAAAATATGAATGGGTTGGTTTTATTGAGTTTTGTTACATTTTCTCCTACCTTCGTTGAAAATGATACATGAAATAGTAAGCTTTGGTTGGCGTAGATTTCCGTGTAATCGTATACTCCTTTTCGGCGTATATCAATATCGTGTATCCTTCCGTTCCGATTTTCGGTTATCTAATAAAATTGACGGGTTGTTGTACGTCAGTAAGTGTCGTCACAATCCATACACTTTGTACGTCAATCAAGGCAACATCGGATTCAATGAATCGAGCTACCCGTGCAACGTGATGACGTAATACGGAAGACTTGTTTACATTTTTTTGACTATATATAAGATATTTTTATTAGCAAAAGCTCTTCGAGCAATCACCAATGCCCCATTTTATGTAACTTATCATACTTTACACACAGACTTGAATATCCCTACAGTTTTTTTTATATCATTAAAAGCACATACAACACTTTTCACTTGAAAACAATTGGACCCAAAAACCCCAACGTTCGTTAGATCTCATCAAATACCCTTCCTGTTGTCAGGCGCCTGAAAAGAAAATGGAATCGTGATCTATTACAACTACCATAAGCTAAAACAAAGAACTCATCCGTAAACACTCTCACGTACATCATTCATCCGTTAATCGTTGTCATTCACATCTCATCACTACATCATAATCATACTGTATTTATCATACCAACATCATAATAATATAAATTGTACTATTTCATATCATTTCATTTTGTTTTTTTTTAATTCATGCCGAAATTGACCATTGGGCTGGCTTCACTTCATTTCACACACAAGTCACTATCATAAACCTTTCATTTCATTCACTAGTTGTTAAGTTCTGTACAGTTGTGAATGAAAAAATAAAGTTTAAAGTCAAAAAAATGATAAAAAAGTTACAAATATTGACAAATTTTAAGACATTGAGGAGATCGCTGCCCATTGACAGTACTCCAACCGTAATCATTAAGTTAGTTCATTATTTTGTTAATTATTTACTTATTTTATTTTGTTTTTCTTTAATTTTGACGTCTCATGATATCCCTACTCCAGAGTCGTTTCAGTCTTCGTATAGGGGCAGCTGGTAAATCTGTTTACATTTTTAAATATTAACTTCTATGCGCATACGTTGCAATCTGTTCAATCTAAAAACATGAGATTAGGATTATTGAGGTGTAGTCTTGTACAGTCTCAAGTCGACCGTTCCTAAGAGAGTATGGTTAGTTTAACCAGGAACCTTCGTCTCCGAAAATCACCTGTTTAACAGCTGATTCACGGTGATGTGTTCAATATTAGTCAAAATTCAAATTCTCGCTTTGTTCGCAATCGATTAGTAATAAATTCATTTTCTTCTACCAAACGCCGTGCGTGGCTCCTTTTTCTGTTTCTTTCCGACAATTATTCTAAATGTGTATATGCTTTTATAAAAGTAACTACCTTAACTAGGATAATGAACCAGGAACCTTCGTTTCCGAAAATTAGCTTTTAAACAGTTTACTCGCGGCGACAACTTTACCTCTAGATTAACCCGGTGTGCTTTGTTTACATCTGATTGGTTAAACAATTACTTTTTTGCCGGTTGCATTGGCTTAGTTAGTAACGTGCTCGCCTCTCATCATGCGGTCCTGAGTTCGAATCCCACTCAGGCACGGCATATTTTCATACGCTACAAAAGAAAATCATTTCATCCTCATTACGCTCAGTTACACCCCAACATCGTCGCTAATGACCTTGCAGTTGATGCGACGTTAAATAAAAAAATAAAAAAAAAAAAAAACTTTTTTGACTGGTTCGTTAATTCGATTGGTACAGACCAATCAGATGTAGGTACACTCCTAACCAACAATCATTGCTGGTCCGTTGGCGTAGTGGTTAGCACAACTGGCTTCTACCCCGGGGTCCCGGGTTCGATTCCCGGTCAGGTCTGGCATGTTTTCATCATTCATCTTCATCTATCAGCCTTCTCACAGTCAGCATTAGCAGCAATTGCAAAACAGACGTAAAACAAAAACAGAAAAATAACCAATTATTTTTTAAATGAAATGCTTCTATACTACGTTTTAATTTTAGACAGGATTTTTTTTTGTAATGTACGTCTGACTGTTGTGAACATTAAAGCTAATGCAGAGGCGGTGAACGTTGGTAATGAAAAAATGTTTCAACTAACCGGGAATCGAATCCGTGACCCTCCGGAATAGAATCCAGTTACTCTGATCACTACACCATCTCTTACATCAGCGTAACATCCGTTGCGGAACTCGAATACAACGTTCCGTGACGAACGCGTACAACCGTGACCTTATTGGTTTGTGCATAAAAAATAAAGTTTTACGGAATTTCAGGAACGTCAGGTTATTTGTTATACATTAGTGTTGTGAGTAAAATCACAATGTTAAATAAAAGTCGTCTCGATAGTGCAAAGGTGTCTGGCGATAACGGCGCGGTCTCATATTGTTTCTTGCTCAAATAAAATAAACATTTGAGAAAAGTCAGTTGAATTATTGTACTAATCTTTCGTTTTTACTTAGATTTTTTCTTTCTCGTGTTCTGCATAAATATTAGAAAAGGAAAGTATTGGTTTCATGTCGATTTTTCAAAATCGAGATATCACCGGATATACATGTTTTCAGATCCCCGGAACGCAAAATAAAATGTTATCACTAATATTTGTGCGTGCGGTTGTGTGTATAAACCAAAAATCTCAGGAAGTATTGTACGAAGTTGAAACATAGAAATTAAGTTAGGTGCCATAATAAGGGAACCTGACATGAACATTTTTATCAAAATTGGTCAACTGGAAGTACTAGTAGTTTATTCGTGTGATTTTTCACTTTTCTAAAAAAACGACTCCTTCAATTTTTACTTTCTCTTGCCTATATGAATGTATAGGAAGGAAAGTATTGTTTTCATGTCGATTTTTCGAAATCGAGTTTTCACCGGATCTATACGTTTTCAGACCCCCTGAACCCAAAAAACATGTTTTTAGCGATTGGTCTGTGTGTGTGTGTGTGTGTGTGTGTGTGAACAGAATATCTCAAGAATGGAACATTGTACGAACTTGAAACTTGAAACTTAAGTTACATACCACTACCGGACCCGACACGAACATTTTCATTAAAATCGGTCAACCGGAAGTAGTAGTTTATTCGTATAATTTTTCACTTTTTTGCGATTTTCTCAAAAACTGGTCCTACGATTTTTTTTAAAATCGCCTGGTTTACTCAATTTTTTATTCTCTACAAGATGGGGTAGGCGTCATGTGTGCTGAAATTCTTGGTGACGCTGTTTTCACGTAAAAACTTTTTCTTTTTAAGATTGCGGCTTTAATATGCATTTTAGCGCAAAATGTTATATAATAAAAGTTGTAGAGAATTTAAAAACCTACAACTTTTATTTCAAACACGTTTTTGTAAAACGCTTAGTTTAGCAGTAATTAGCGATTTTCTGATTTTTTTTCTCACGAAAATGTGTGAAAAATCGATTTTTTTTAAGATTTCGGCCTTAGTATGCATTTTATGACAAAAGTGTATATAATAGAATTGATAGAAAATTAAAAGATCTACAACTTTTATTTAAAACATTTTTCTCTACAGAGCCTAGTTTAGCGTGAAAAACTGATTTTCCGTATTTTTAAGCCAAACTGAGTTTGATTTTCATTTTGCGTCTTTCACTCATGATTAAAATAAGGTTATGTTTATTGAGGTTAGTTTTTTGTTTATTTCTAATGTTTTATTACTAATATTAGGTTTATTGTTAATTATTTATATTGGCAAGAGAAAGTTGTGTGTGTTTCACACCAGATTTTTTTTTTAAATCGCCTTATATACTACATTTTTTAGACTACATGATAAGTTAAGTGTCATGTCTGCTGAAATTCTTGGAGCCTGTGCTCTCGTGCTAAAAAATGGGACTTTTAAGATTGTGGCTTCATTATGCATTCTAGAGCAAAAACTTCTGTAATCAGAGTTGTAGAACAATAAAAAACCTTTAACTTTAAATTCAAACTTTTTTTTGTAAAAAGCGACAATTGGTGATTTTTTTGTATATTTTCATCAAAATCAGTAAAAAAATGAGAATTTTTAAGACTGCGGCCTTAGTATGCAATTTACGACAAAAGTGTACACAACCAAAGTTATAGGAAATTTCAAAAAAACTATAACTTTTATTTAATACGCATTTTCCTATACAGAGCCTAGTTTCGAGGCAATTCCTGATTTTCCGTATTTTTTAGTCGTACAGAGGTTGATTTTCATTTTGCGTCATTCACTCATAATTAAAATAAGGTTACGTTTTTCATTTTATATTTTTTTAAAATGATTAAACACAGTATGGTTCATTATTTACATTGACAAGAGGAAGTCGTGTTAGTGTTTCACATTAGATTTTTTTTTAGTATGACTATTTAAGAAAGTATATCTAGGTAAAACATAAATATTTTCCAAAAAAAGAATAAACAATTTTTATTGTTTTTGGTCTACTATGGTTTAAACTTGATATGAAGTTTTTCAACTTTAGTTGGGGAAGCTCCTTAAGGAGCTCCGTTTCTTACCCACTGACATATGTCTAGCCCATAATAGGGCTTCTTATCCTGCTATTCGTGGCACTTAGGTTTCTGATTAGGGGCCTACTATATTCTAGTGAGTAGGCCTGGGGAAATTTCATTTAATGTTATTTACTCAGTGCAAATAACATACTAATTAAGATAAAAACAATTTATTTAAATATTAATAGTTATCATAATGATAAGTGCTACTATCTATTGGCCAAAATATTAAACTGATCTTTTAAAATGTTTGTTTAACATTTCAAATTTTAGATAATATCATTACAATTGTATCTTTTAATGGGATGTTAATCAGCGTTCAAAATTACTTAAAAATCGGGTGTGAAACACTCACACAACTTTCTCTTGCCAATGCATAATATAACCTAACATTAATAATAAAACGTAAAAAAACTAACCTCAAAAAACATAACGTTATTTTAATCATGAGTGGAAGACGGAAAATAAAAATCGACCTCAGTTTAGCTTAAAAATACAGACAATCACTCTTTCACGCCAAACTAAGCTCTGTACAGCAAAATGCTTTAAATAAAAGTTGTAGATCTTTTAATTTCCTATAAATACGATTATATACTTTTTTGTCGTAAAATGCATACTAAGGCCGAAATCTTAAAAAAATCGATTTTTCACACGTTTTCGTGAGAAAAAAATCAGAAAATCGCTAATTACCGCTAAACTAAGCGTTATACAAAAAAGTGTTTGAAATAAAAGTTGTAGGATTTTAAATTCTCTACAAGTTTTATTATGTACGTTTTTGCGCTAAAATGCATATTAAAGCCGTAATCTTGAAAAAACAATTTTTTACGTGAAAACAGCCTTACTGAGAATTTCAGCAAACATGGCGCCTACCCTATCGTGTAGAGCTTAAAACATTTAGTAAACCAGGCGATTTTTAAAAAAAATCGTAGGACCAGTTTTTGAGAAAATTGCAAAAAAGTAAAAAATTACACGAATAAACTACTACTTCTGGTTGACCGATTTTGATGAAAGTATTCGTGTCGGGTCCGGTAGTTGTATGTATTTTAAGTTTCTAGTTTCAAGTTCGTACAATGTTCCGTTCTTGAGATATTCTGTTCACACAGACACACACACACACACACACACACACACACACACGGACCAATCGCTAAAAACATGTTTTTTTTTGGGTTCAGGGGGTCTGAAAACGTGTAGATCCGGTGGAAACTCGATTTCTTAAAATCGATATGAAAACAATACTTTCCTTCCTATGTATTCATGTAGGCAAGAGAAAGTAAAAATGTGGTAACCCGAAAATTTCAGAGTTGCAAAGATTGGGGGGAAGTTCTTTTTATCTCCTAAGCGGTGCATCATAGGGAAAAAGTATCGAAATTTTTTGTGCGTCTTCCAAAGTACTTCAAGATCATGTAGCTAAAGTGTCCTATAACTTACCAGGTCGCTGAGAAAACTAAAAATCTCAAACATCATATGTTTACCCCTCAAACTTTTAAATTTTGAAACTTCAGACCTTCATATTTCAAACATCAACCTAAAACTTTCAAACCTTTAAACTTCAAATTTCAAATTTTGAAACTTCAAACATCATCTTTAAACTTCCAAATCTTCAAACTTCAAATTATTGTCATCCACTCAACCCCTTTGGCAGCCAAACTTCACCTTATGTCAAAGTGCGGGCGCAGTGCGCACACTTCCACAGTTCTGATCCCCCTACCCCATTGATGGAGTGGCGAGTTTATAATAAATTTATTTGAGGAATATAAAAACAAATCACATTTGTTTTTCAGCTTAAAATGGAAACTTTTAATTTATAATATTTATAGTAACAGGTTTTCAAAATGTTCCCTAGTGAATTAACCATAAAATTTTGAAAAAACAATAATTTTCTTGAAATTGTTTTATATTGAATAAATTCATTACTGTCTCTGGTGAATTTACTGTGGTTTGTGAAGATTTAACTAAATTTGTACATTAATTTTTTGAGATTAGTATATAAATGAACACACATAGTCACTTTCAAATAGTGTATTCAAATCTATTTTTCTGAATGTTACAATTTCTGTTAAGTGTGTGCTTGATTTTGAGTTAAAGATAAATCTGTTTGAGAATTCTTAATGATAGTGAATGTTGCTTGAAATTATTCATATGTATTTTTCTGTCTTCTTAAATAATGGTTTCTGTTGTTAACTTATATAATTTTTAGTACAAATGTTTTATGTACGTTTGTAAAATTTATTGCATTGCTATTGTTTTTAAATAAACATTTCTAAATATACTACGACGTAATGTAAGTAAAAGTGTGTGGCTTGTATGTTCTTTAACTTATTCTAACTATAATACTGAATAAGAAAATACGCAGTCTTGAAAAAAAGTTATTACGTGATTTCAAATAATCTTCGTGTTTCATGATATTTTTGCCAGGAAAATATAGATACTGTATTAGCTGTGTTGTAAGGACGATTTGTATAAAAGAACCATCAATATTTTGCAAGAATAGTTAAAAGGAAAAGGAGCTGCCCAGAAAATAGATAGTTAATAGATGTTCACCCACAGACCAGTAGCTAAAAATTTTTTTTTGTGTTCTAGGGACCTGAAACTGTATTCCCGGGGAAAACTTGATTTGGAACAACATGAAAACAATACTTTTGTCTTCCTATACAGTAAGACCCTTCTATTTCGGACTTCTAATCCAGAATTTGTGATAATTCGGACTGCTTTTAGAATAAAATATGTATATATTTTAATATGATCAGAATATATACTATATATTATTTTCTTTGAACCACGAGTAATATGGTAAACGATAAACATATACCAATTATAGCGCCTTCTTGCATAAAATGCACATCTTCAGTAATTTTTCATATTATTTAAAACTTAAAAACATCCTACTTTCACTATGGTAGATAAGGATTTAATCCTTCGAATTTTCACGAAGTATTTTACAATTCGTAATTTTCCTTGATTCTGACTAAGGCTCCCCCCATATTGTCCGAATTAGAGGAGTCGTACTGTATATCCATACAGGGAAAGAGAAAGTAAAAACAGTCCTGGTGTAAAACACACATAACTTTCTCTTGCCAATGCAAATAATAAACAAAAAATAACCTAACATTAGAAATAAACAAAAAAACGTAACCATATTTAATCATGAGTGAATGATACAAAATAAAAACTAACCATAGTTTGGCGTAATAATACTGAAAATCACTCGGTTATGCTAAACTAGGCTCTGTGGAGAAAAATGCTTAAAATATGTAAAATAAGTACAGTTGTAGATCTATTAATTTCCTATTTGTTTGATTTTTCCCTTTTTGTCGTTTAATGCATACAAAACCCAAAATCTTATAAAATTCATTTGTTTACTTTTTTCATGAAAAAACAAACAGAAAATCATTAATTACCGCTAAACAAAGTGTTTACAAAGAAATATTCTAAATAATAATTGTAGATTTTAAAATTTGTCTAGAACTTTGATTATATACACTTTTGCCGTAAAATGCATTTTAAGGTTGCAATCTTAAGAAACCATTTTTTTCTATGAGAGAACAGCCTTTTTAAGAATTTCAGCAAACATGGCGCCTACCCTATCTTGTAGAGCATACAAAATGTAGTAAATGAGGCGATTTAAAAAAAAATTGTAGGACCTGTTTTTGAGGAAATCACAAAAAGTGAAAAATGACATGAATAAACTACTACTTTTGGTTGACCGATTTTGATGTCGGGTTGTCTAGTGGTACCTAACTTAAGTTTCAAGTTTTAACTTTGTATGATGTTCCGTTCCTGAGATATCTTGTTCACACTCACACACAGACCAATCGCTAAAAACATGTTTTTTTGGGTTTAGGGGGTTCTGAAAACATGTATATCCGGTGAAAAACTGACATGAAATAATACCGGTAGTTTATAAATGAATAGCGGGGTTTTAACGCCCTTTAATATTTAATACATTATACTTATAGTTATAAATGATACATCAAACGAAAGTGCAACTTAAGCAGTTTTGTTTGTTGGCAGCAGTGCGCAATGTTTCCACCGCGAGCCATTAGAAAGCGCTAGTTGCAAAGATGGCGACTAAAGAACAGAAAGCATTTTGTGTTTTACAGTTCGCAAAGACAGAATCGGTAGTTACTGTGCAACGTGCGTTCCGTATTAAGTTTGGTTGTGAACCTCCAGGTGATAATTACATCCATAGATGGTATCATCAGTTTGAAGATACCGGCTGCCTATGCAAAGGGAAGAGTATGGGACGACCAAGTGTTAGTGCGGAGAGCGTTGAGCGAGTGCGAGAGTCGTTCATGCGTAGCCCACAGAAACCTGTTTGGAAGGCTAGTCGTGAATTAGCAATTCCTGTAACGACTATTTGGAAAATTTTACTGAGATGCTTACAACTACGTCCTTATCGTTTGCAGTTGGTACAGGCTCTAAATCCTGCAGACTATGGTTTACGTGTCAACTTCGCTAACAAAATGTTGTTGCATGAAGATTTTCTACACTATGTCGTCTTCAGTGATGAATCGACCTTTCACCTTAGTGGACAAGTGAACACTAATAATGTGCTAATCTGGGGCACAGAAAATTCTCACGCGATGGCACAAGTGCAACGAGACTAAATTGAGTTGTTTTTTGTACCATGTCCCGGCGGAAAGTTTATGGGCTTTTTTTTGTTGAAGCAAGTGTAACTGGTGCTTCTTACCTTGATACTCTACATCTATGGCTGTTCCCTCAGTTGGAAGATGAAGAGCTAGAGAACTTCATTTTCCAGCAAGATGGTGCGCCGCCTCACTGGCATAACGAAGTATGCGATTGGCTGAACGTCACTTTACCCGACCACTGGATTGGCCGCAAGGGGTGCAATGACAGGGCTCGTTTTCCATGGCCTCCACGGTCACCCGCTCTGATGCCGTGTGATTTCTATCTTTAAGGGTTCGTAAATGATCATGTATATGTGCCTCCACTACTAGCTGACCTTCCCGAATTAAGAATCAGGATTGAAGCAGCTGTTGCAACAATTACTCGAGAGACACTAAACAACGTTTGGAAGAACTCACATATCGTCTTGACATGTGTGTGACGAATGGTGTGCACATTGAACACTTGTAGGCATTTATGTAAAACTGTTTGAGTTGCTCTTTCGTTTGATGTATCATTTATAACGTAAGTATAATGTATTAAATATTATAGAGCGTTAAAACCCTGCTAATCATTTATAAACAGCCGGTACTTTCCTTCCTATATATTCATATAGGCAAGAAAAAGTAAAAAATGGCTAAAAATGTGACAGTTACTACTGTTTATGTGATTACAATGTTGCTTAATATATTAGTTAGTGAATTAATTGACAAAGTATGCAGCAGTGATTGCGTATGAATTACAGCTCAACTGGTGAGTGGGTAGTTTGGTTTTGCCTTTCTTCGCGTATGCCTGTGCCTGCCATTTTGTCACAGTTCATTAAATTGATCTTAATTCACATTTATACTGCCCTATTTTATTATTCTATCAAATATACGTTTATATTAAATATCTTATCGACAATTTTTAATTTTCTTTTTTATGTGTACACCATTTATATTGTCAGTCCAGTTTTATTTTGTTTTAATTTTGTTCCTAATATGATGTGTCCGTTTCATTTGTAAAAATTCATCTCTATTTTAAGTTTATGAATTTTTTTTAATGTATTTTGTGTATGAATTTCTGTCCTACTTTGTACTAGATTATTTTTTAAGTACTTGATTGATAAAATAAAATAATCATTACACCTAATTGAAATGTATAAACTTTTAAAGTTATTTATCATTATCTGTGATACATTATTAATTTATTTGTAATAATATGCTTAGTTTAGTGTCAATTAGTGATTTTTAGTATTTTGCTCATCAAAATCTCTAAAAAAATATAATTTTTTAAAAAAAATTGTGACTTTAGTACACATTTTACAATTAAAGTATGTTTAACCTAATTTACTATTACAATTTTTGGGCCACTTTTGGTCAGAACCTGAAACTTCAAATTCAATGATTTCTGTATCTGCTTTTTGTTTCCAAATTCTGACAATGATTTCTCGACTTTGAGTTTGGGCCACTTCTGGTTGAAACTGGAACTTCAAACTCAATTAGATGCCACTAACTTTCTGTGTATATTATAATTCTGTAAACCGTTTGTTGCTATCTCATGTAGTTTCTGACTTCTAGACGTGACAGATGGACATACAAACATGATAGATGACAATTTAAAAAATTGCCTCTAATAAATTATATACATCGGCAATTGCATTCTACATTAGCATTGTCTACATTGGCAAAATAAAGTCGTGTGAGTGTTTTTCACTAGATTTTTTTAGATTTAGTGTATGCATATGTGTTCTAAGAATTTATTATGTACTTTGTGTAACATTAAATATGAATTTGAAGCTGTACTCCATCCTTCATATTTTTTTCTATTTTGTGGGTTGTGGGTTTCATAGTACATTGTGTATCATAATTATATTATTTTCTTTGTATTTATTTGATGCAATAAACATTATTATTAGATGATTAGGAAGTTACAGAATTAATGATGAGTCAGTTACTGAGAGCTTACTCATTTATATATGGAAATAAGTTAAGATAAAATAAAACAGACTGATTTGGATTTTTTCTGTTTAATTTGCAGTTGACAGGAGAAGTGGTGGAGGTGGATGGTAGATGGGCTTCCTGCAGCAGTCTTTGAACAAATATTTGTGTTGAATGATTGAAATCATTACGAACAAAATGTCTTTCAGTAATCGTTTTATTTTTGTTGACTTGTGTGTTTTTATTACATCGATTATTATAGTTAGTGCAGGTAAGTGAATTATTATTTTATATCTAAAAAACGCATTTATTTTGTTATTGGAAATTTATTATTAAACAACCACCCAATTTTTTTATTGATGCATTGAATTTTTGACGTGTGCAGACCCAATGGTGTTTGTTCGTGTATGGACAACTGGGTGTGTACTGATCACCACACAGTCACTTGTGCTATTAATGCAACATTCTTGTTGTTATTTAGGTCATCAGCTGATAGGCTGGTTCGAACCTCTAGAAGCTTTACTAAATAAAACGAGGAGGTTGGTTTTCATATGCCTTCCTCACTGAATTGAAAAGTATGCGTATCAGTACACCAGGTTTCTGAAAAGCATCTACATTCCACCCTGATAATGACACTTTCACTTCATTCACTACAGTGTCTGGTTGTGTAATGAAATTCATTACTCTAAGAGGAGATAACTCTTGACTATTATGTTTTTCACAGTTGGTGAGCTCTGCTGTTCCACAAGTTTAGACCAATCAGAATGTTTGCCAGCGTTGTCAGATTGTACGAATGTTTCAGCCTGACCAACATTACGTGCGCATGCGTATAAGAGCCGTAGTAGTTCACTCGTGTCTTGTATCTTGTACTGAACACATCGATTATAGAGCGCGTTAACATGCAGTAATTTATAATATAATCAGCTGATTGTATGTTCATTGGTTATAATTGTTATTGAAAGACCAAAAAAATGGCTGACAAAATATACAATAGAGGTACAAGAGCAAGTGTTGGAAATGTTGGTGGCAAGTGATTGGCTAGCTATGAAGTGGGTAGGGAGCAATGCATACGTTCAGAGCTCGTCAGCCCTGAAAAATAGTATAGTGTCTTTTACATCTCTACCTCTTCTTTTCTTTAACCCTTACAATGCCAGCTTCCTAATATTAGGACGTCAAGATTTAGACTAAAAACTGCCGGCGTCGTCCTTTTATTAATACGTTGACCAAAAAGTTCACAGGATTTTAATTTTCACTTAATTTTATAAACAACTTGTGAAAATAATAATTTAGAAATGTAAATTTAAAAAATACATGTAGAGTTTTTTATGAATGTAATTGATTAATATTGATTAAAAAACATTTTTTATTTTTTACAATACATAAATAATTTTTTTGTGATTTTTGCATAATTAAATTATCTTTAAAGTGATATAGGCCTAAGTAAAATTGAGTTACATAATTTTTTAGGGTGATTTGTTTTTTAAATTAAAAAGGAAATTTTCATAAAAATGTCTACGTATCATTTTATTTTTAAATTGTAAGAAATATGTTCCAAGTTAAATGTCATACAAGATCAAATTTTTTTATGAACAAAACAAAAAAATCATTAAGATAGGTACCTTGAAAAATAGCCATGTTATGGATAGGTATATAAAATGGTACAAATCGCACAAAAGTAGGCTAGCATTTTTTAGTCTAAATCTTCACGTCCTAATATTAGGACGTGGGCACTGTAAGGGTTAATGCTTCAGTCGTATAATTGGCTGACTATGTTGTAAGAAACAGATTTATTTTTGTAGCCCTGAAACTAGCAGATCGAGTGCTAATAATTTAACACTCAGCGTGCCTGTTATGGGCATAAACAAAATTATCAAAACAGTAAAAATACAAAATAAAAGAATATTTTCAGAAATATTTATTTTGTTTTTCTTCTTCTTTATGTAGTCCTAATTTTGTTTTTTTTTTGTTTTTTTGTTTAGTCCCATCACCTCCTCATATCATTAAGCAACCTCCAACCGATGAACTGCTGTTTCAAGTCGCTACCCAACAGAATGAGAATGATAAACCATTTATAATTGAGTGCGAAGCGGAAGGAGATCCTGCACCAAAGTAAGTCGTATGAAATTGTTCTTGGAATTTATATTTTAAATTTTAGAAAATAACTAGCAATTGCTAGCTGTATAGAGCGGTTGATTATACTTTTGTAGGTGTTAAAGGAAATTTTATGTTGGAAACAATAAGTATACCTAATCCACTCGGTAATTAATAAATTTTTCGTTAATTATTCAATCCTGTACGAACAAAGATAGTTATCAGTGGGTGCCTTATTGAATAGGTAATGTGTTTGAAATGCCTGGGATGTGATTTAATGTACGTTACAAATGTAGACATGATCGATAAACTGAATTGTTTTTGTTATGTATGTGGGAGGATAACGTGGTCACTGGGTAAAAGAGTTTGGGAAGATATCAAGTTAAAGTTTTACTAGACTCTGGCTGTTCCAGTATAGCTGTACAGTAGTGAGTCCTGGTACGTGGGAGGAAAGATGAATGACAGATCCAGGCAGCGGAAATGAAAGAGATGTAGGTAGGCCATGAAAAAATTGGCCAAGAAGTCGGAACAAGTTGGAAGGTCTAATCCATGACAGGAAGAAGAAGAAGTTCTTAAGTAACAGAAGACTGCTTGTGATTACCTCAAAAGGCAGGAGGGTTCATGTCGTACAAAACAGTATAGGCCTACAGTAATGTAAAAAATTAAATGCCAGTATCTAATCTGACAAAACAATGTATAGAATTAATAATCACTCAAATAATGTAATAATACAAGTTGGATTGTATTGTAAAAAAATTAAAAAAGTAACTTTTCAAAAGGGTAAGAATGAAAAAATTAAACCCATTTTGCGTTTTTTAATGTTTATTTTAATGTCAGATGTTACAGCAAACAATGATATTTTGGAAAAAGTTTGCAGAGATTCCTTCATCAGAATGTGACATGCTCGTTTTGTTGGTTGAAAATGAGATTCGATTCTTTGTCAGGACTGGCATTTAAATAAACATAAAACACAGGAAATTGTCTTTTCATGCTCTAAGGAATACAGCCAGTTAAAATACAGTGGTAAAAATTTTACGGTTTTATTTAGATTCCGACTTGAGCTGGAAATGGCATGTACTATGTATTTGCGGAAAGTTATCAAGTATGGTTTTCGTCCTTTGGAAACTCAGACCTTTGGTTCCCCTCGATACACTATTGTCTATTTATTTTGCGCTTTTCCAGAACGAGATTTTGTGGCATTCATTTGTGGGGTCATAGGCCTACCTCTTCTGTTAACAAAATTTTATTGGCTCAAAAAAGCAATGAGAATACTGCGTAACAAACTTTCATGTGACCATTGCAAACCCCTTTTCACAGAATTGAAAATAATGCCATAACATAATTTATGTACCTACTGTTTTACTCACTGATGTACTTTAAGAAAAACTTGAATATGTATTAGCTAAGGTCTGATGTACACCGTTATGAAACAAGATTTAGAACAGATCTGGATGATATGCGTGTACGGTTGATGGGTACAAACGTAATGTTTTTATTTGTGTCTAAACAAGTTTTTTTGTTTATTTTTACAGGTATAGTTGGATAAAGAATGGAAAGAAATTTGATTGGCAAGCTTATGACGATCGGATATCACAGCAGCCTGGCCGTGGTACTTTAGTAATTACATCGCCGAGAGATGAAGACTTAGGTGAGAGTTAAATTCATTATTCAGCGATTCAAAGAAAATTGTCAGGTTTTTTACATTTTATATTCATTAACAGAAAAGTTCTTCATAGTTGTTTGAATTTTTCTTGGAAACTTACTCCATGCAGGTTGATTTATTTTATCCTGTGTATTCAAGATTATTATTATTCTTTCTTAAAATACAACGGTTATCTCTAAAGTAAAGACCGCTGGGAAATTTCTCTCCTTGATGTTGACAGAAAAATGTGACAAGTTTCTTTATTCAATAGTTACTGGCGATGAAACATAAATTACGTATTACATGCTAGAGAGAAATCGACAGTAAAGTGAGTGGCGTCAACCTCAGTCACCAATGAGTCTAAAAAAGGTCAAGCCACAGCCATTTAGACGCAAACCGATGGCCACATTCTTTTGGGATCGATTTGGCATACTGTTGATTGATTTCTTGCCATGTGGAACAACTATTCATGCAGAAGCCAACTGCGAAACGTGATGTACTGGTAACACACTATGAGTTGATAATTACTCCTATTGTGCAGAGGACAGTATACTATCCTTCCTAAAATCAGCTAACGTGAAAACAAAAATACTACGTAGTAGCATAAGACGTATCAAGCACATAACGGACGGACTAACTAGTCGGTCCCTACAAATGTCAGTGTGCAGTAATTCAGTCTCAGCTGATAGCTGATAAAGAATACTGAATATAGCTTAGGCCTAGTAGTATGGCTTATTTAGAATGAAAGTTTATCCATAAATAATACAATAGGGCGTTTATAAAAAATGACATAATTGTAAACATACACAAATCAATGTAAGAGTAAATAACTACAATATGATGTTATGTTTAGAGTTATTGCTGTGATGTATTTAGAAAAGCATACATAGTAGCACTTCCACCCCCCGCATAGTCAAATCTTACACTTGCTGGCAATCATCAACCGATAGCGCGTTACCAGTAAGTTACGGCGCGCCGTTCAAAATTGGCGACATGGATGGCTGGCCAAAGGTGTCATACTGCTGCAGGATAATGCACGTCCACATGTTGCAGATGCGAAACGTGATTTACTGAGAACATTTGGATGGGAAATTTACAATCATCCACCAAATAGTTTGAATTTAGCTCCTTTTTTGCTGTGACAACAACTCAAAACTTGTTTTGTGCCATGCGTTATCCTCACTGCATCAGTGTTCAGACACGGCTGGTGACTGGAGTGCAGCGGCCAGTCTCATTAGTTTATGGACAAACCTTGTATGTTCCATTTGTTTAAAAAAAAAGTAATTCTGAGAAAAAGAACTGACGGATTACACTCAACATTTCAACTTGAACTAAAAAAATTGTACGTATATTGTAAATTGCTTTGAGATTGGTTGCAAAAGATTAAAAATATGAATTTTTAAAAAAAAATTCATTGTGTAGATTACTATTTATTTAATGTAAATGAGTTTTGTCATTATTATTTTACAGGGCAGTATCAATGCTTTGCCGAAAACGAATGGGGTATAGCCACTTCGAATTCAGTGTTTGTTAGAAAAGCAGAGTTGAATTCATTTAAAGTTGAACATCCAGTAACACTTACGGCGAATGAAGGAGATCCATTTAAATTAACTTGTCAACCGCCAGATGGTTGGCCAAAACCAAGTGTATATTGGCTCATACAGGTAATTTTTATTATCATGTAGTTATTTGTAAAGGTTATAAATAAGTCATTGTAATGCTTCCTGCAGCTTATATTCAATCGTACTATAAAAATATTTAATTTTTCACTTGAAAACAAACCGCGTTAATGGCTTTAAGGAGGACACCACTCAGTGATAGTTCTCCATATAGATAACAAAAAATGTGTTTAATTTTAATTTCATATTTTTGTACATGTACTGATGGTTAGTCACGAAATGAACTTTGTTTGAGACAAAGTGTAAGAGGGGAACAATCCACTGCGCATGCCCAGTTTCTCTATTACAATCCTAAAAAAATACTGACACTCGATATTCAATAGAATGCACAGTCCTTTTTTTATTACGTGACAAGTGGTACAGGAAATATCGTTTTGATTTGGCTATTCTGTTTTTATGTTTTAGCCTACATTTATACAAATAAAAGTATTTTAATTCGGTAAAACTCATTCCATTTCTTTTCATTTTAATTCTTCATATTTTATTCATTATTCTGTAGGGTTGTTATAAATTAGTTATCTATCCGTGTATTGTAAGTTTATCATGTCAACCGTTTGAAAGCAGGGTAAAGCAATTCGAAGTGCGAAACAGTATGTTATTTTAAATGTTATTAAGTTTTGTAAAGAAGAAGCAAAAACTAAACTATATATATACTACACAGTTGCATGTTTTTAAAAATGTACATACTACGGTAGCAGCAGCGCATTGCCCACACTGAGTCCTGGGTTCATCTTGTCATTACAAATCAGTAATTACTGTTAGAGTTGTGTTAATGTCTTGTATCTCTACGCCATAGGCATTTCAGTCGTCTGTGTGTTATTCCTGTTCGGTCAGGAGAATTCATGTTGCGTATTAACCTTTTGAGGACTACGAACGTACGGGTACGTTTACCGCTCTGCGACCGTAAAGGACTATGCACGTACGGGTACGTTTCATGTTTTCCGGTCCAAAATACTACTAACGCACCGGTACGTTTGGTTTTGTTTTTATACTTGAGCTGACATCTATCATTATCTCCATGTACTACATGTTATAAACGAATAATTAATTTAGTAGGCTTTGTTTTATGCGATTGAAACAGCACGTGTGTTTTGTCTAACCTAACTTATGAGTTCGGAAAAGGTTTTATAGTTGTATTAGCTTCTTGCTACCGTTTGTTTACTAAACAGAATACTTATTTATAGTTTACTAATAAATAATTTTTATTTCTTGTGAATATAAGTGTGTTTTATTATAATGTAAATCGTGTTTCGTGTATATATTTGTTTTATTTTGAACGTTTCATTTCATTGTTTATTTTGTATATACCCTTTGTGTATATCCTTGTTTTCGAGATTATCATACGTGTGTACATTTCTAATAACATTATAATTTTTCATAGACTATAAGTGTAATAAATAATGTAGTGTATACGTGTTTTATTAGTGTGTAATATTTTTTTATAGTTTTTTGACAATGTAGTGTAGTGACATTTTTGACTATAAAGTTTTTGACGTAGGATTTTGCAGATACATTTACTTTATGCGGTGAGTGTGTAAAAACCATAACTGTGCATGTAATCTCTTTTTATTTGGGCATTTGGCATGTGTTGATTTATTTTCATAGTAAATAAATATATTATAAGTGTTCTTTCTTTCTGTTTAGTGTATTTTCTTCACTATAAAACCATATATTATACGCGTACATAGAGGGACACACGCGTGTATGTGTGCGCGCGCATGCACGTATGGGCGCTTGACTGTGCGGGTGAGGGTTATTTACGTGTACAAGTATTCATGGGGTGGAGGTCTGTAAAAAAAAAGCAGAAAAATAATAAATAAAGGGAAGTAGAAATAGACGAAAAACCTAAAAAAAAAACTCAGGCTGTGAGCCCAGTTCTAGGTTGAAAAACATAGTCCTCAAAAGGTTAAGGGATTATTATGGGTTTTTTAATTGTAAAACAATTTGTACATTTGTAAACAATGTAAACTTTTTATTGGTTGTATTTTTACAGTTGAAAAATAAAATAAATAAAAGTAACTCATCACTTTCTTGTTACAGCTGCTATATCACTATTTTAACTTTTTTACTTTCTCTTGGCGTATATGAATGTATAGGGAGAAAAGTATTGTTTTCATATTGATTTTTTGAATTTGAGTTTTTACCAGAAATTCAAGTTTTCAGACCCTCTGAACCCAAAAAAAACATGTCTTTAGCAATTGGTCTGTGTTTGAACAAATTATTTCTAGAAGGGATTAGCTTACTAAGTTGAAACTTGGAACTTAAGTTAGGTATCACTAGGGGATCCGACACAAACATTTTCATTTAAAATCAGTCAACTAGAAGTAGTATTTTATTAGTGTGATTTTTCACTTATTTACGATTTTCTCAAATACAACACCTTTTAAAGTTTATTACAATTTTTTTAAAGATTCCAGCCTTACTATGGATTTTAGGGCATTCATGTGTGTACATATTTATGTACACAATTAAAATTGTAGAATAAAAAACATACAACTTTTATTTGATTTTGATTAGCATTTAGTTTAGCATCAGTTAGTGATTTTCTGTTTTCTGCTCATAAAATTTGGTAAAAAAATGGAATTTTTTTAAAGCTTGTTAAGGCATTGTGCACCGGGGTTTGCACTGTCTTGTGGACCTCTTTGCTATTTCTTCCTTCTTCTTCCCTTTGTTGGCCACTCGTAAATTGTGTCGTGTCGTGTGCGGTTGTGCTTTCGTCGTGGCTCTCTCGGTTGGCGTCTCGAATGGCGCTAGCATTGCTTCCCGTCTCGTTTTAAGGCTTGTTCTTTATTGCTTAAACATTTTGGTCCTCCGGTCGTGGATGAAATCAGTGCTTTTAATGGTTATAAAGTGTCATAAATTATTCATAAACGTGTGTCAATGCTTTTATTTTAATTCCGCTGTCTCAATCTGATTGGTCGGGATTTTTCATTCATTGGAACGCCAGCTTTTCATTTAATTTAACTGTTTATTTACGTTTGTTGTTTTTTTATTATTATTAATATTGCACCAACGTTGTTTATTCGATTTTTTTGCACAGTTTAAAGATTTTTTATTTTGCACGTTATTTTCTTATTCTTTGTCGTTATTCCTTTGCTCTTCAACATGGACAATGCTGAGCAAATTTTCACAAAGTGTCGCCAACTAATCAGATCATTAAATACGTTAACACACGTGCAATCCATTTCTGCACCCAATGATGCGTTCAAAATTGAGGCTGAACGAATATTTTCAGATTTCCAACCACTCCAAAATAAATTAATTGATCTACTAAATAAGGCATATTCTGAAGACTTTGAAAACCAAATCGCTATCATCCAAACTGACTTTGAAACAAAATATTTTCAAATTATCGCTCATATGACTAATACTAGTTTAATCGATAACAAAACTAATGTAATTTCGCCAACTACATATCTACCAAAAATAAAAATTCCTAGCTTCGATGGAAATCTGTCTGAGTTTCAAAACTTTATATCCTTATACAATGAACTAGTCCATAACTCCGAACAACTGTCCGACATTCAAAAATTGCATTATTTTAGGTCTAGTTTGCGCGGTGAGGCGTTGCAAATAATATCTCATCTACCTTTGACTTCTGCAAATTACCAATTAGCTT
This sequence comes from Catonia carolina, assembly GCA_035578175.1. NCBI lineage: Eukaryota > Metazoa > Arthropoda > Insecta > Hemiptera > Achilidae > Catonia > Catonia carolina. Next base: position 423,968,951 of record JAQMRL010000001.1, read on the forward strand.
ACCAATTAATTAACAACAGGTACGCTAACGACAGGCGTGTCGCTCATATGCATTTTTCGCAAATCAGTAATTTTGATAAATTCGCAAGTCCATCCTATCAAAATTATAAACAATATGTCAGCGTTCATACTTCCGCCGTTGGCGCTCTGCAGCTATTAAATATAGATTTAGCGGACTTTCTATTGTTTTCTATGGCATACAACAATTTGGATAATACCACGAGGGAATTATTCGAATCTCAACACGATGCTACTAAGATTCCAAGTTATTTTGAACTATTAAATTTCGTGACTTCCAGAATGCAATCCTTTGAAATGCTGAACAAAGCGCAAAACATTGACGCTATTGTTTCAAACGGCGCTAAACCGAATCTCGTCAAACCGGCTATTCATAAACCGGCCTTTCGCATAAACAACTCATCACCTAACTTGCTTAGGCGGTCAACACTCGTTATTAGTAGGCAGCAATTCAAGTGCTAGTAATGAGGCGGTAAATAAATGTCAATTTTGTAGTTCTTCTGCACACAATATATTCAATTGTACAGAGTTTCTCGGTATGCCTGTCAATGCGCGTCACGAGGCCATATTTCAAATGCATAAATGTTTCGGATGCTTAGGTAAACATGCGAGGCGCGACTGCAAATCTACTAAAACTTGTCGTGTGTGCAATTCAGCTAACCATCACACGCTGTTGCACTTATCCGAAAGTAACTCAAATGCAAATACTGTGCGAGAAAATAGTACCACTGCTGTTGTACTTAATAAACAACATGCTACCGCTGGCCAATCTAACAGGCCTAACCGATCATCGTTTCCAAGTCAACCTAACGTTTCGTCTGCACCTCAGGCTAACAATTGTCAAACAAACCGTTCAAACATCGATGCTTCTGTACCGGCTTTTAACAACAGTACTTCAATTGAAACAATAAATAATAATTCGTTATCATGTAGATCAGGCAATCAAAGGGTTTTACTAGGCACTGCCGTTATTTTAGTTCAATCGGCTAATGGTGATTACAAACCTCTTCGCTGTGTTCTTGACTCTGGTTCAGAGGCTAATTTAATTACAACTCGTGCAGCTAATGTACTCAATTCTGTAATAACTCCGTGCCGACAAAGCCTGCTCGGCATTTCGGCAGCGTCCAGCGGAAATACAAGGTTCAACTCAGCTTGTTATTTCATCCAATAAAAACAAGGCTTTCCGTTTAAGTACTGAGGCGCTAGTCATCTCGAAAATAACCAACAATTTACCTTCCGTATGTTTACCGGATAAACTAGGCAAATTATTCTCTGACAAATTGCTTGCTGACGACCAATTTACACACTCTGGTCCCATCGAAATTCTATTGGGAGCTGAAGTCTTTCCGCATATTGTCTTATCGCATAGTAATGCCATAATTAAAGGCACTCCATCGGCTATCTCTACTGAATTCGGTTGGGTTATTTTCGGGAAACTACCGGCTTTGTCCGCCATCGACTCCATGCAAGAATGTACATCGCTTTTCGCTGCTGTTGAATCGCTTCCCGAGATCATGCAACGTTTTTGGGCTTCGGAAGAAATTGCCACCACTCCAGTCGTTAACCCGGATGATGAGCACTGCGAAAAATTGTACACCGCCACAACTTCTCGTGACAAATCAGGGCGTTATATGGTTGCGCTACCATTCAAAAATAATTCCGTCGACTTAGATTCCAATCGAGAAATTGCAAAACGCGCTGCTAACAAGTTTACCGCTAAAGTTGCTAAACAGCCAATTGTCGAACAAAAATATCACGCCTTCATGCTTGAGTATATTAATTTAAATCACATGTCAATCGCGCCTGCTCCTTCTAAATATGTAATACCACACCATGGTGTGTTTAAAACTGCTGACCCTAATGGTAAAATTCGTGTTGTGTTCAACGCTTCGTTTTCTGATTCCAAAGGCAATTCACTAAACGATCAACTATTGTCCGGTCCCAAACTACAAAGGGACGTTTGTCAGATTTTGACTTCATTTCGTAAACATCAAGTTGTTGTTTGTTCGGACATTAAAATGATGTATAGGCAAATACTTGTTAGGTCTGAAGATCGCTCTCATCAACACATATTCTATAGTTCTGACAATAATTCCGCTCCTCAGGAGTATGAATTAAACACTGTCACTTATGGCATTAAACCTTCTGCGTATTTAGCTCAGCGCACTCTGCTTCAGCTAGTACAAGACGAAGGCGTTTCTTTTCCGTTGGCGTCAAATGCCATACAATCGCATACCTACGTAGACGATATTCTAACCGGCGCTTCTAACTACGAAGAAGCAGAACTGCTTATTTCTCAACTAATCGAATTATTCGCTCTAGGAGGCTTCGAACTGCGCAAATGGTCTTCAAACAATGCAGAACTACTATGGCGATTTCCAAACGATCATCTTGAAAATCCTATCAGTTTTTCCGACGATACTTCAGCGATCAAAATTCTCGGCCTTCAATGGGATCCTGTGAGCGATTCCTTTTCTTACCATGTTATTCCATTCGATTCAGAGGCTACTAAACGAACAGTATTATCATATCTTGCTAAAATCTTTGATCCGCTTGGCTTCCTCACGCCTCTTACATTTTGGATAAAACACTTTCTAAAACAACTCTGGAATAGTAACCTGCAATGGGACGATCAATTACCTCCACTTTTCGACGATGCTTGGAACAAATTCACGTCCGAGTTATCTGTGCTACAAGGCTTCCGTTTACCTAGATTAATTTCTATCAACCATGCTGAATATCGGTTATTAGGCTTCTGTGATGCTTCGGAAAAAGGGTATGCTGCATGCATTTACCTTCACGTACAAACAAACAGCTCAGTCAGTGTATTTTTGCTTAAATCTAAAAGTCGAGTGTCGCCGCTAAAAAATGTTACAATTCCAAGGCTTGAACTGTGTGCCGCTCTCATTGTTAGCGCGTTTATTTGAATCGTTGTCAAGTTTTAAAAATTCTATTTCTTGTTGTGAAGTTAGGCTATTTTCTGATGCCAGTGTTGTGTTAGCATGGCTACAAACGCCGCAACACCGTTTAAAAATGTACGTTGCCAATAGGGTGCATAAAATTCTTGAGTTGACCAACATAGAACACTGGTCACACACATTTCTAGCGATCAAAACCCCGCTGATGTCGCATCGCGCGGTTCTAATTCTGTTGACTTGTTAAATCATCCGCTTTGGTGGCAAGGTCCGCCTGTTTATCGCACGCAGTCTACTGGCTGGCCTGCACCTGTCGTTCCGTCAATCGCTGCTGAAAAACTTTACCTACGGCCAGAAAAAATATGTCTCGCCGTCTCCAACGAACATTCGCACTCCGACGAAATATTATTCAGATTTTCTTCGTATTCTCGTATGCTGCGAGTACTAGCTTATGTTGCTCGTTTCATTAAACGTTTAAAAACTCCTTCTGTTAATTTTACACCGTTCTTAACTGCTGAGGAGATTAATAACTCAGCAATTCTATGCGCTAAACTCACTCAGTCTCGGTACTTTGCTAGTGACATTCAGGCAATCTCTAATGGCAAGCTGCCGTGCAAATCGATCATTTCATTGTCGCCTTATGTAAATAATCAAGGCATTCTTGTTGTAGGCGGTCGCTTAAGTCGCTCAGATATTGCTAAAACGGCGCAACATCCTATCCTGTTGCCAAAGCACAGTCATCTTACTGAACTAGTCTGTGATTATTTCCATCGGCTTTCATTACATTCTGGGCCGCGCACTACGCAAGCATTCATATTTCAACAATTTTGGATTTTATCAGCTCGAACCGTAATTCGTAAGCGCATTCACCAATGTGTTCGCTGCATCAGATACGGCGGACGCCCTTCACAGCCCAATTATGTCTAATTTGCCTGCTTCCTCGTGTTGCTGTTGCTCCGAACATTCTCATCAACGGGAGTTGACTATGCAGGTCCATTCTTTGTGAAAAATAATCGATTGCGAAAGTCATCAATTTCTAAAGGCTATTTATGTATATTTGTTTGCATGTCTACTAAGGCTGTACACCTTGAATTCGTGTCAGACTTATCAACAGATGCCTTTCCTCGCGGCTTTAGACCGCTTCGTTTCTCGTCGAGGTTTGCCCTCTCACATTTACTCGGACAATGGTACAAATTTCGTCGGCGCTAAAAATAAGTTAGCCGAAATCTATCAACAAATTCGCGCCTCATCTACTGCGATAGGCGATCACCTTGCCTTATTGAAAGTTAACTGGCATTTCAACCCACCATCCGCACCTAATTTTGGAGGCTTGTGGGAGGCAGCTGTCAAATCTGCAAAACATTGCTTAAATCGACTCATCGGCGATAAACGTTTGCTCTTCGAAGAGTATATTACTCTCTTCGCTCGTATCGAAGCTGTACTAAACAGCAGGCCGTTGTTTCAATTTTCTTCGGATCCCTGCGAAGAAAAATTAATGCTGACTCCTGGACATTTCATCACCGGAACTTCATTACTTCAACCTCCCGAAGGCACCGCTCCAGACCAGTTGCAACCTTCATCCAGATGGGAACAACTCAAAACACTCGTTCGCTCGTTTTGGAAACAATGGTCTCGTAACTATTTACATACCCAAACACAGCGCCACAAATGGTCGCGCGCTTGTGCCAACGTTAAAATCGGTTGCACAGTTATTGTGCAAAATTTAAATACTGCTCCTGCTTTATGGCCACTGGGCATAATTACTAACGTTTTTCCCGGCAAAGACAACACTATTCGCACTGCTGAAATTAAAACCGTACAGGGCATTTACGTTCGGCCCCGTCTCGAAACTGATTGTCTTACCAGACAATTAGATTCAGTTTCATCTCCATTCGTTTTCGTTCTTCGTTTGCTTTCTTCGTTCTTATGCTGTTTTCTTCGTTCTTCGTTTCATTTTGTTTTTTTTTTGTTTTTTGCGTCGTTACTGGTTGCCAGCCCTCGCTGGTGATCACATCAAGATACTCCGCTTCCGTTTGCCTCCGCGCAGGCTGTGGAAAATGTCCGTTCGACGTCGGCCGGGTGCACCCGCGCGTGCATCACGCCACATCAAAATGTTCCGTTCTGCTACTTCGTCTTCAGGCTTCGTCTTCTGGCTTCGTCTTCAGGCTTCGTCATCAGGCTTCGTTTCGTCTCCAGGCTTCTTCTTCGCTGCTTCGCTTATTCCCTCCCGTGGGACTTCCACGGCGGGCGGGTTTTCAAGGCTTTTGTTTGTGTGCTAGGCTTCTCGTTCGTTTTGGCTTTTAGTTGCTTCGTTTCCGCGCCCTGCGTTGGTTCAGGGCGGGCGGCCCCGTTATTGTTCGTCGTTTTGGAAATCATTTGTCAATGATTTGGCGGGCGGTTATGTTAAGGCATTGTGCACCGGGGTTTGCACTGTCTTGTGGACCTCTTTGCTATTTCTTCCTTCTTCTTCCCTTTGTTGGCCACTCGTAAATTGTGTCGTGTCGTGTGCGGTTGTGCTTTCGTCGTGGCTCTCTCGGTTGGCGTCTCGAATGGCGCTAGCATTGCTTCCCGTCTCGTTTTAAGGCTTGTTCTTTATTGCTTAAACAAAGCTATTTGATATTTTATTTTTTTAAATGAATTTTTTTTTATGTGTCTACAAGAATAGAGCGGGACCTATTTCTGTAACCATAGTTGTACTGTTTACAGATAGGCCCAGATTCTGACCTTAGTATGTATTTTAAGACAAAAGTGTATGTAATCTAGATTAGAGGAAATAAAAAAGAACTACAACTTTTACTTCAAGCATTTTTTCAACAGAGCTTAGTTTTGCGTCAATTAGTGATTTTCCATATTTTTTAGTTGAACAGATTGATGTTCATTTTGGGTCATTTACTCATGATTAAAATTAGGTTATGTTTTTCATTTTACATTGTTTGGTAATGATTAAACATAGACTGTATTTTTCATTATTTACATTTGCAAGAGAAAGTCTTGTGAGTCTTTCATATCAGGTTTTTTATTTTTTTATAATTATAGTCATTTGTTAAGTTAAGGAGTTTTTATAGCATGTGTTATCCATCATGGAGACAATTTTTAATGCAAATATGTTGGTTTGAGTAGTTGATTATTGGTCCTGCATTATGTTGGAATATTTTTAAAAAAACTTAAGTTGGAACCAGGATAAAATTCTCTAAATTTTGAACTGTTTTACATTGAATCATGATATTAAAGTTGATTATAGTTGTAGTATTGATCATAAAGATTTTCTTAGTATTAAATGTAGATTTAATATTTTTTTAAATAGCGTTAAAATGGAAGTTTGAGTTAAATTGAATTAGATTTTTAATTTTAATTACTACCATCTTTTCTTACAGGATTCTAGTGGTGGTATAAAAAGTATAAATAATTCACGTATGACGTTAGATCCTGAAGGTAATTTGTGGTTTTCCAATGTAACTAGATTTGATGCCAGTGATAATTTTGTTTACTCGTGTGCTGCTACGTCTGTATTCAGGTAAATCAATATTTTTGTCCTTAGTGATTAAAGTGATTACAAATAAAATATTGTATTCGTTCATTTAATGTAAAGCCATACAGTTTTTATTTGGTGGCTTCTGTTCATGTTAATGAGGATGTAACTTTTTATAAACCTGGATAAACTGTGCAGACAAGTTTTTGTTTACATCCTTGTATATGTATTATGTTTTGAGTAAAAATAATAATATGAATGAGTTTTTCATGCTAACAAAAACATTCAGATACCTCCGCCTTCTGAATTTATTTAACTATATTTTCTGTGCTATTGCCATTAAATTATTATCAAAATGTTATCCTTTTTTTATCCATGTTGTTTTAAAATGACAACAGAAATTTCTAATTATGTAGGTAGAGAATTCTTCTTCCACATTGTCTATAAAAAAACAGTATTTTGTATAGAAACTGTTACAAATTAATGTTTTATCTAATGTTATTTAGAAAAATGTAATGAATGTCTTCATTAGTTTTGAAAAATCCTCCAATATGCGCAAAATAGAAATGGGATAGTCAGTGCAAACATTCACATTGTATCAGTTTTGAGAAGGCTCTGCTGTTACGTATTCTGAATAGTTTTTTTTTTAAATAACGGAATAAACCTGTTATGAAATGTGTTTAGGCATAAATATAAGTTTTAAAAAAATTCTTCATTATCTATCCCTTCTGCCTTGCAACATCTGGCCATCTCTAAATCTTCCGAATTCTTTCCTTTCTTTCATCGACATCCTTGCAGGTTAGTGCTGGAAGTGAAGTGCAAGATGTTAAGAGAAGTAAAAAAAAAGATTAAAATAGTGCTTACCTTTTTGTTTTTATCCCTAATGTTTGAGTGTTGCCATCTGTTCATTTTAAGAACAATAAGCCACTGCTTGACCCAATCAGATGAGGATAATGTATATGATTTATAAATGAGGTGTCTTGTACAGACTCAGGCCGACCATTTGTGAGAGGAATGATTAATTAGACCCCAACCATAAAAGTACACAGATGACCACTGTATAGTATTCAAATACTTTAAACATAGAATTGGTTATTACAAATGATGTTCTTTTAAAAAACTATTCTCTTGGCTGTTTTTAGCTTTTTCCCCGTTTACTAATTTCATTTAATTACAGAAGATTTTAACAGTTTTTTTTAGTTTATTTAAATTTGTTTCAGCTGCTTAGTCATTGATTACTTTGGTGGGTTCAATATCCTGTAAGTTGGTTTTAACACGTTGTGGTTTTTTAGATCCTGGACAGGAATTGAACCCAGGGCTTCATATTTAGTAGTTTTACATAAACCACTAAGTCTTGGGAGTATGCTACTGAACAGCTTATTTTTTATGATAGTTTTTATGAAGATTGTGTTATTATCTTATTTTATAATAATTAATTTAATTGTAAAACAAAATTCTTGATTGTAAAATATTAACTATTTTTTTTTTAGAAATGAGTATAAACTGGGTAACAGAGTCATATTGAATGTACAAAGTACAGGAGCATCTGCAGCTCAAAACAGACATGCACCAGTACAACAGTATGTGACCAGAAAAAATGAAATCGCTTTAAAAGGAAAGAAAGTTGAACTGTATTGTATATTTGGTGGAACGTAAGTACTATTGTTTTTTGCTGTTTTATTGCTATGTTTGTTTTTTTACTTTCTCTTTGCCTGTATGAATATATAGGGCAGAAAAGTACTTATTGTTTTCATGTTGAATTTTTTTTGAAATCGAGTTTTCATTGGATATACATGTTTTCAGGCACCCTGAACCCAAAAAAAGTATTTTTAGCAATTTTTCTTACTGTTTGTGTGTGTGTGTTTACGATCAAAAAATCTCAAGAATGGAATAGCATACAAAGTTGAAACTTGAAAATTAAGTTTTTGCCACCGGCTGTAGTAGTAAAGTCATCATAGGACTGGCCGGAGCGGCAGGGCATCCGGCGGCATAGTTCAAAAGAGAAAAATGGTTGAGGAGGAAAGTTCTTCACCGCTGCCTCAAGAAGAGCGGCTGCTGGCAAGCGAGTAGTAGATTGTCTATACCGCTGCCTAAGGAATAGGAGCACTCGCTGATGCAACGAGCACTGTTTACCGCTGGTGAAGCGAAGGGGAAGGGTCGTCTACACCGCTGCCTAAAAGAATAGAAGCGAGCACCGTTTATTACTGTCTTAACAAATAGGAGCAGATGCTGGTGAAGCAAAAAGTAGGGAAAGAAAGGAAAAGAAAGGGAAGGGAAATGATCAGTACGGAACAAGTATACTCAATGTTGAGTGCAAAATCCTTCTCCTTATCGACCTTCTCGAATAATTGGATCAATACTGACTGTTCACCTTCTCTCCTTCTCAATTAGGCTGAGTCCTGTCGTTGGTGTTAGGTACCTGCCATTGTACTAGCTGCTGGAAAGGTTTGCTTGCTACGCTATCTACCGGCAGGAGCAACTATGTCACAGCGTCAACAGCAGGCAAAACACGAACGACCGACAGGCGTAAAAATAGTACAGTATCAAAGTTAGGGACCGCGACAGGACCTGTTACTAACATTTTCATCAAAATCAGTCAATCAGAAGTAGTAGTTTATTCGTGTGATTGTCTCAAAAATGACTCCTACGATTTTTTTAAGAAATTGCCTCATTTGCTACATTTCTATGCCTCTACAAAGTAGGGTAAGTGGCATGTCTACTGAAATTCTTGCGACTGTGCTCTGATAGTAAATCTTTTTTTTTAAGATTGTGGCCTTAATATTGATTTTAGGGCAAAATTGTATATAATCTAAGTTGTAGAACATTTAAAAACCTAAAACTGTTATTTCAAACGTTTTTGTACAATGCTTAGTTTAGCAGTAATTAGTGATTTTTCTATATTTGCTCATGAAAATTAGTAAAAAAATGTGATTTTAGTATTGCAACTTTATTATGCATCACACAGTAATCAGTAGCGTAAATATTAACAGTGAAAGGGTTAACATGTTTTTGAAGGGTAGTGTCCATATGAATATTGTCACTTTTGTAATTAAGATGTTTATCGATTGGTTTGATTGTGAATTTCTTAAAATACAGGTCAAGTTTCTTAACCTTTAAAACACGGGATGCTGTTTCAGTGGCTTTTAACAACAGATGTGTTCAGAGAGTTTTAAAAGAGACGCTCCGTACTAATTGTCAACTTAACCACAGGGAATAGTATAGTTTTCTTGCAGGGAATTTTCTAATGTGTGTAACAGTGCAATCAGAAATAAAATATCATGAAAGGGAAATTTTGTATTTCAGTTTAAAATGTTGGTAGCATGTAAGAAAATCCAGTTTTTTGTCGTAGAAGGGGAATGATTGTAACACCCACACAAATTAAAATACACGTGTGTCTTGTGTGTGTGTGTGAAGTATGAATGTTTATACGTTGGTAGTTTGCCCTTGTAAAGGCAGAAGGTCTCATTTAACAGGTTTACGAACGATTTTAGACAAAAATGAATGATTTTTGTTAGTATTGCATTGGCTTAGTAAAAGCTCTGCCATTTGCGTTCCAGACCTCTTACAATGTTTATCAAAACATGTATTTATACAGTAAGCAATGTTCTATTTAGCTTTGCCCATAAGAACAGCCCTAAGTAAATAAGATAAAAGAGTTTATTCGCAAGATCGTTATGATAAATTTGAAGGACATTTTTGTAAAAACATGTACTATTTAAAAAATTTGTAACTCTTTACAAATTTTTCGGAAAATGAATTGAAAATTACCCATTTTTAAAGAAAATTCTTCTTTACAAAATATATTCTATAAAATTTTTTGATAAACTGAATTTTAAGCCCTTCAGAGTAAAAAATGTACACCAAGTACTTTATATTACCGTGCGAAATTTTTCGCTAGCCACAGCGAAGACAATAGTAAAGTTATTTTCAAAATTTTATATTCAAAAAATTGGTACGTATTTCATAAATTAACTGTATTTTTTTCAGAATTTTATATCTATTAGTAAATAAGATAAAAGAATTTATTGGCAAGACTCTTATGATTAGTTTGATGTTTTACAGTATTACGAAAACAGTCCGTAGGTTAAAGGTTAAATATGAAACTTATTTTTTCTGTGAGTAACTGAAATCACGTTTTTCGGTTGTAAGTGAAAACATTAAAATTAATGACAGTTTAGATGCATTTAATTATTTCATTATAATTAGGATTTTCTTTTCATCTTGATTGTTACAAGTTGTTATATTATTTTTTTCTAGGCCACTACCACAAACTTTGTGGAGTAAAAATGGTCGCCCCATCATATCATCTGATCGAGTGTTACCTGGCAACTACGGTAAAAGTTTAATAATAAAACATGTAGATTTTGAAGATCAAGGTGTCTACAGTTGTGAAGCTAGTAACGGTGTTGGGGAAGCGAAATCGTATTCAATTGATCTAAAAGTTATCGGTAAGTTTTTGTTAACAATTTTTACTTTCTTGTCTTATTTGAATATGTAGGGATGGAAAAAATTGTTTTTATGTCAATTTTTCAAAATCAAGTTTACTCTGAATAGGCTTACGTGTTTTCCGGAACTCAAAAAAAAACATTTTTTTACCTATTGATTCGTGTGTTTGAACAAAATATTTTAGTAATTGATTGTTCTCATACAGAGTTAAAACTTGGAACTTTAGTTTGGTACACAAGGGAGGACCCTGCATGAACATTTTCATCAAAATCATTGTAACCGAAAGTAGTAATTCATTTCTGCAATTTTTTGCTGTGATTTTCTCAATAACTGCTCTTACAATTTTGTTTAAAATCCCATCATTTGCTACATTTATTATGTTCTACTAAATAGGGTAAGGGGCATGTCTATTGAAATTCATGGGGGAGCTGTGCTATCGTTGCAAAAATGTTTTTTTAAAAATTGTGATCTTTTTAACTCTTTTTTTTTTGTATTTTGAGAACTGTACGTTATTGGCAACCACACAATTTGATCATGTGTTTTTGGCAGGGATTAGGTATGAATTTGAGCAGAGATTTCCAATGGAGTTTGTTCATGAATGGCTGTCACTTGGTTACCATACATAGTCGCTTACCCAACCGGTGTTATTTAACTGTTAATAGTGCCTCTAGCTCGAAGGCCTCAATGTGCATTTTACAACAAACGTATTGTAAACAAGTTGTAAAGATTTAAAAAAACCTACGTTTAGTTCTAGCTTTTTTTCTATCGAGAGTTTAGCTTCAATTAGTGATTTTCTGTATTTTTAAGTTCAATTAAGATTGATTGTCTTTAGCGTCATTCGCCAATGATTAAAATTAAGTTACGTTTTTAATTTTACATTGTTTACTCGTGATTAATCATAGGTTATATTTTTCAGTATTTACTTTGGCAAGAGAAAGTCGTGTGAGTGTTTTATACCAGATATTTTTGTTAAATAGTTGTGTTTAGTAAAATTATATTGTTTTGATAAATAAAATGAACTGTGTTCTATGTTGTTTATATTTGTAAAAATATTTATTTATTTTGAACTTATTGTAGAATTTTTTCAAAATTTTTTATTTTATAAAATATTTCTGATTTATTTACATCATTATAATTTTTTACGAAGAAATAATAAAATTTATTTTTAATGGTTTTGTGAAACTTAAAATTTGCTTGAAGATGTCGTTAGTTCTTTGGATTATCTTTAAAACAAAGTTAATTTAACAGAAAAAGTTAATTTTCATGTGCAGCCTATTTTACAGAAGGTGTAAGGCATTTTTGTTGTAATTCTCTGTTATCTGAACGTATACTAAATACTAAATATTATATACCATTGTATTCATAAAAGTATGCAGATTATGATTGTATAATTAGTTTTTGCTGTTGATATAAACTGAAAAAATTAAAAAATGTACAAAACAAACATTTTTTCGGTTTAAATGTTTGTGTCAGTTAAGAAACCATACAAGTCATGTAGTAAACTGATATACCTAAAATCCAAAATATAAATAATGTAGCCCATTCAATTTTCTACTAATCTTCCAAAACTGAAACGCATATTTCAAGGGATTAGTTTGTTATGGCTCAGAAAATAAAACAATGCGTGAAGTCACATGAGAAAATAATTAGTACCTTTTATTTTTTAGAATTCTTCATTGATTTTTACATATAAAATAAAGTTACTACCTAACAAATATTACTAAACGAAACTATAAATACTACATACAAATATATAAATAAGTAAACAATGTAAGTGTAAATACTCATCAAAAATGCACACATTTTGTAAACATGAAATGGCGCCGAATAAAACATGATAACACAGCTGTTGAAAGATGGCAAAGATAGTTTTTACTAGCACTCCACAGTAACATTGCGATAAAAAATTTAACTATTGGTTCATAAATGATTATAATCTTTATAGTGCTGCCATCTGCCATTGGATATATATATTGAACAGTAAAAAAATATTCAATTTATAAAATGCATCGCAAAATTGATGATGCCACTTCTACAACGGTAAAATGTGTCGATTTTGCGACGGTTTTCACCTCTAGGGTTAAGAAGGAAAAGTATAAAATGAATAAATCTTTAACATGCATCTTGTGGTGCTTAATCAAACCAAATAAGACCATTCAAATTGGAGTCAATTATTAAAAAAAAATTTCAAAGATTTCTTCATCAGTGGCTTGTATAAAATAGGAAAATTAAGAAAGAAGAAGATTTAAGATGAATACAAGGGCTAATGACCATGGCAGTCAATGCCTGATAAACTTAAGCTAGAAAGAGAGTGAAGAGTATTAGTTGGTAAAATCTAATAGTTATCATCTAAATTATATAGGTAGTTCATTTCTATAACAACTCTGAAACAAGTAAATTAGAAGGTTGAAAGCGATCTACAGTTGTCACATGACAAGTCATTTTCTTCTCTTCTATCTATTTCTTCCAAGCTAACGTTCGTTTACAGTTTGTTGTCTATGAAAAAGGTAGTTAAATTATAAAAATAAATACGTATATTATATAGTAATTTCTTTACGACAAACAAATTTTTGTAATGCATCCTGCTAACCATTTAATTTATAAATCACAATATAACTGAAATTTGTCTTTTACCTTTTCTTTGATTGCCCGTTAGTTTAAAAATTTTACGTAAGGTTTTTTAAACTAAAGGGCAACCAAAGAAATGATAAATTTCATTGGTGAAAATATTTCATTTAAGAAACTATAAATAAAACTGTTTATTAATGGCTGAAATAAAGTACAATAAAATCAAGTATGGACGTCTGTTCTTGTCGTATTTGGTAGAATTCTAACTAAAATATGACTGCTGCACATTTAGTGGGTCCAGCACTACATATATTCCTCATAAACGGTTTGTTCTTAGGCTTGCTTGCCAGCCCCAATGCAAATCTCTGAGTTGTTATGAAACTACTATACTAATGTGTAGTGTATTTTCTGTATTAGTGTGCTCTTTAAATAAACTTTAATGAACTTTAAATAAACTTGCTCTTTAAATAACAACTCGGAAAAACAATGATTGATTCACATAAACCAGCTCTTAAATATTTTGGGTAAGATGTATATATGGTTGTTTTCTTATTTTGGTTTTTTTTCTTGTACAGGGTTAATTTTAGACCACGTGAGATGTCTAGACATGTCAGAAAGTTTTTTTTAAAGCCCATATTCTCAGCATTTGCTCAATGTAGGCTTTTCTCCGTTAATCTGTCCACTTACAGTTCTGTTTTTGCTCTTTATAGAAGCACTCAAATTCCATAATTAGTTGTCTGAATTGGTTCAGTTCATTAAGTTTTTTAGTTTATTCTAGTTTTCTCAATATCCATTCTGACATCTTTAAAACCATTTATCCGACACCTTAGGTCTTTTTTTAGTGGCAACATTTTTTTTTATCAACCAGTTGTTTATGTTGTTTTTTTCTTATGTTTGTAAATGTAACTTATATTAATATGGTATTTTGTTTTGTTGAATACAGCGACTCCATACTTTACTGAGGAACCTGAAATCATGAATCAAGCTGAAGATGAGACTGTCGAATTTAGATGTGCAGCAACTGGAGAACCGAAACCAGAAATTAAGTGGATTCATAACGGTAAACCGATATCCGAGGCTCCACCTAATCCAAGACGAACAGTCACTGCAAATTCAATTAGAATTGTAAAATTAGAACGTAAAGATACCGGTAATTACGGTTGTAACGCTACAAACAGTTTGGGTTACGTTTACAAAGATGTTTACGTTAATGTTTTAGGTAAGTTTAAATAGTAATTTGTGGTTTTTTATTATAAAGTTCAGTAATTAAGTCAATTTCTTTTGTAAAGAGATTTTTTTAAATATGGAAAGTTGTGTTTTTTTGGTGTATGTTAGTCTATATTGCTGAAATCATATTTAGGTTGCAAGAAGTTGGATCAGTTGAATTAAATAAATATAAAAATTATTAGCCGGCCGCATTGGCGCAGTTGGTAACGTGCTCGCCTCTCATCATGCGGTCCTGGGTTCGAATCCCACTAAGGCATGGCATATTTTCATACGTTACAAATAATCATTTCATCCTACATCGCATAAAGTTCCACCCCAACGTCGTCGCTAATGACCGTTGCAGTTGATGCGACGTTAAATAAAAAAAAAAAAAAAAAAAAAAAAAAAAATTATTATTTTAGTTACATTTAATTTTAGTTATTGTTATTTTATTTAAATTAATAGATTAAATCCTATAATTTATTATTGGAGATCAGTATAATTATACAGGGCAAATGGATTTGCAGTTGTGGTCTACTAAATCTACTTGCTAATTATTTTCTTAACTTGTTCTCTGTCAACTTTCAATAATATTAACATTAGTTTTTTTTTGTGTAGAGCCAATTTTAAAGGTGACTAGAAGTTCCTGGAAGCTCTCTTCACAGCTCAGATTCACTGTACGTTTTTCTCCTTTCTTCTGTCCACCTGGTGTTCTATTTTTGCTCTTCATGGAAGCCTGTAAAGTTCATAATTAGTTGTCTGAAGTTGGTTCAGTTCATTGAGTTTTCTTGGTTTATCCCATTTTTTTTATCCTTCCTTAAATCTTTGAACCATTTTTCCGACACCTTGTTGTTAATGGCCGAAGTCCTTAAAGGATCTAAAAGGGTTTAACATTTTGTCTTCTCATTCTTGTAATATGTCCGTCTATGAACCTGTTATTTTTTGGAGAATCTTTCTCTCAAATTTCTCTGCTTCTCTTACACCAGCTTTTCTCAGTAGTCCTCCTAAGGCAGTCACCCATGTACAGACACACAGGTTTTATCATGGTAGTATAATGTCTAATCCTGGCTCGTCTTACTTGTACTTTTTTATTTTACAAATGGTTATTTCCTCAAAGTACATCAGCTATCTTTCCTTGTCTGTTATTGTTCGCTTCTTTTCAAAGGTCTTTGATAGTATTATCTCCCAGAGGTACTTAAAGCTGTAAATTTTTCCATATTGTGTCTTCAAGTGACACCGGTCGATTTTTATGTTCGTTATGTATTTAGTAGTAGTTTATTGTATTCAAATAATGATTTTTTAAAATTTTGTTTCTTTTTTTAATTACTTTTTGTTTTTATTACGAAGTCCACACGATGGATAAGATCAGTAATAATTGATGGATTTTAGGAGAAGCCACATGACTGTCACATAAGAAAGCATGGTTCTGATTTAATGGATTTTATAGGTTTTCTTTTTATGAAAAACCCATTGTAAGTTAAATCGAAACTACCTTCAAACAAAACTATTGTGGGGAAAATTCCATTGGGAGTTAAAATATTTTATAATTGAAAGAACATACTATACAGTACGCAAAGAAATTAATAAATAATTGGGTTTGATGTTTTTACCACATCTTTATTTCACTATGGCTGCTGAAGATGATAGGATAACTATTTTATTATTTTTAAAGTCATGAGAGGTAACCTTTTTCATGAGAGTCCTTTCATTAAATTATTGGTTTTTTTAACCATTTAAAATTTGTTATTGGAGTTAAACTGTGTGTTTTATTTTTTAGCTTAAAGACTTAAGTCAATTTCATAATTGAAAACACCTTTCTTGTGATTACAGCATTGGCGCCTGAAATTCAAATTCCACCCAAAGATGAAGCCACTGTTGATGGTCGTACCGTTATATTAACATGTCGTGTATTTGGTGCACCAAAACCGGAAGTAAAATGGCTTCGGTCTAATCTTGAACTCACTGGCGGTCGTTACACTACACTTGATAATGGAGATCTTCAAATAACGTAAGCAATTCATTTTCATATAATGTTTGATAAGTCATAAAAACACAAAAGTTTTTTTCATGAAAGATTTGAATTAGTTCTTGTGGTTATTGATTGTTTATAATAACCTCCAAAGGAGCAATACGTTATTGAAAACTCATGGTATAAAATTAATGTACTGAATTTATTAAATATGTTGTTGTTGTTCAGGTCATCAGCCGAAAAGCTGGTTTGAACCTGTAGAGGTTTTACTAAGTAAAATGAGGAGTGAGGTGGTTTACCATTGCCTTCCTCATCTGAATTGGCTGACCATGTGATAAGAAACAGAACTATTTATTTTAGCCCAGCAATGAACAGATTGAGAGTAAATAATTTGACTCTTCACCTGTCTGTTATGGGCAGATTAAATATGATAACTTGTAAAATATGGATTGAAAAAACCATGTTTCCAAGTTTTATATTATCACAAAACACTTAATTATTATTTTTATTTTTTTGGCACTAAATTGAAATGAAAGTATGAGAGAAAAGGTTTAAAATACTGGTATATATATTGCAGCTCAATATTTGTCAATTGGGGAAATTCTCAATTAGTGAACTGATTTCAGACATTAATTAGGATCTGTGTTAAAATGGAGTACTATTTTATTTCACCTTGTGAGAGAGCTGTGTAATAGGAGCTGTAAAGGTCAATAAATTGAAAAATTTAAAAGTTTTAACGTATTAAGGGCAATGGACTTATATTTGAGTTCCAAAGTGAACCTTCTTGCTGGCGTATAGACTCGTTAATGTGTCCATTGGCCAGCAGGAAGGTTTATTTATGTTATGCTTCCATTGTGGAAAACATGTTAATTAAAGATCTGTGTATCTGTTAAATGGGTGATTTTAAGTTTAAATGTTTGTGTAGTTGTTCATTGTTTCTTTCCTTTGTATCTTTGCAGCAACGTAAACTTTCTTGATGCTGGATTGTATACTTGTTATGCTTCAAGTAAATTGGGTAATGCTGAAGCATCAGGAACATTAACTGTTAGAGGTATGTTTATACTATTCTGTACAAATATTGTTAAGTATTCTGTTTATAATTCTCTGTTGTAATCATTCTTACATGGGTATCAAAGTAATATGATAGCAAAACTTATACAAAGAGGGAAATTTCTGAGAATCACAAAAATTATCGTGTCAAGCAGGACATCAGCTGTTTTCAAAGCATTTTTTGTGTAGAGAATAAATAAGGGACTGTTTCCGATCATAAACTGTAAGAATCAAAGTATAAATTCTCTTTAAAGATGAAATGCTGTGGTGTTATGAAATACTGATGAGGATGAAGAAGATAGCGGCTTATTTTGCATATGCTAGCCACCATGTCAGTGTGCAAAGTGTAGTAAAATACCGATAAACTAACCCAGTTAAAGTTAATGGAAGTTATTAATTAAATGAATGAAAAGACAAATTAAATTCTATTGACTTGTCATGTTTTATCAATTATAAACCGGAATTCTTTATATATTGACAGTGGTGAACAAAGAGGGGCATGGCTTCTGAGATTCGTAAGTTTCAATGCATAGAAAACATTCCACTACTAAAGAACTTCACATTACCACCTCTTTAGTAATGATCATGATATCTGAGCAAGAAGTACAATTTTCTGTTCATAAAGAATTATTACTAAAGTTTTTTAGTAAAGAGGGTGTAAAACCATCCGAAATTTTGAGGCACAGTTCAGGGATAAAAAGATACAAGTGTATTCATGGCACAAACAGTTATTAGAAGGGCAAGAAGTCATAGAAAATGAAGGTCACCAATGTCGGCCGAGAGCCAGCATATGAGAAGAGAACATTCATACTGTTGGCCAAATTCTTGAGAACGACTGAAGATTAACGACTGAAATTGCTTCGAAGTTGGGAATCAGCTTTGGTAGTGCTCAGGCAATGATTATTAGACAAGACAAATTAGTTAGCACTTATAAAATATTTGTTAATAAAAAAGTCCCTGTGCTCCATTCTAAACTTAGCTGACGTGGTTATATTTAATTTTTACTATAGTAACTACAATATTTTTACTGTCTAGTAACGTACAAAGTTTATTTAATCACCGAAGATAAGTTTTAACTTGTGAATAACATAAAAGTAACTTTAATTTTCAGAGCATACAAGAATTACTGATGAACCGGAAGATTATGAAGTCGCTGCAGGCAACACTGCAACTTTCCGTTGTAACGCTGTAACTGATTCTTCATTAAAATTGGAAATAGATTGGTTGAATAACGGTGAAGAAATCAATTTCGATTCGGAACCACGGTTTATCAAAACCAATGATTACAGTTTAACGATCACCAAGACTCAAGAGTTGGATTCGGGAACTTATACTTGTGTCGCTAGAACTGAACTTGATAATGCGACTGCACAAGCGACACTTACTGTTCAAGGTTCGTATTTATTTATGTTATGCTTTGTCTGTTACAAGTTACGCTGCTTAACAGCTTATCTAGACCATCCTACTTGATAATTCTTCAAACTGTTATCACCTCTAATTTTTATGTTCTCTTGAACAGAGGAAGCTTGACTGATATGAAAAACCGACTTCGTGGCAGCCAGGTAACACTGGTGGCAGTACTGTTAACCCAGTTCCTGCAGGTGCAATTTCCTGGAATATTTAGATATTTTGATATATTTTTGATGACTACTAAGTCAAAATCTTTTTTTATTTACAGAGGACTCCCTCTAGTTCAGACACCTTGGGACCGGACCTTTGTCCAAACTAAAAAGAGTCCAAACAAACAGAAGTTATTGCAATAAAGAGCAGTTATGTGTAGTAATATACTGTAAATGAAAGGTTTTTTGTAAAAATTAGCAAAAAGACTTTTTAAGCACCATTGTTCAGTGTAGCTCTTCTACATTCTTGTATAAACTACTATCAAAGAGCATCCAATTCGTTGTTAGGTTTTTTCAGAGTGCAATATTTTGTCACCTTTAATTTGGTTACAAATATCTTGTATGGCTTTTTTGTTTTTATGCCAGTCATGCACTGTGATTTTACAAACTTGTAGATCTTTAGCAGTACTTGCCACCGATTCACCTTTGTCTAACCGTTCTACCGCATGTAACCTTTGTTCCATACACATGAAAGAATGTTTCGTTTTTCACTCATGTTATGAACAAAGCACAAGGAAACAATTTTCATGCCATCACAAGACACAATTTACTGTATTAAAAACAACGACAATTATGTACGTCCGCATGGTAGCAAAAACTACATTAGACTACTGCAGACTTAACGAAAAAGGCACTATATTTACAGCGCTAGAGAAACAGGATGTGACTTGTAGCTTATTATTGCTGGTGTTTGGCAATGCGGTGGGTGTGAGCGAGTGCATGACGCATGCATGGGTGGCAGTCCAAAGTCTGAACTAGTGACAGTCTACTGTAGTTTGTAAATGTGCGGATATATCCACGAAGGGTTAAAATAAGAATATCTTGTTTATTTTTAGAGTGAATTTTAATTAATTCCGTTACTTTTTCAACTTTTTAGATGTACCAAATGCACCAAAGTTGAAAGATGTTACTTGTAACAAAATGGATGCATCATTGAACTGGGAACCAATGGGTGATAACAGAGCGCCGATTTTGCGATACACTATACAGTATAATACGTCATTCACTCGTGATACATGGGAAGAAGCATCTGATTCAGTTCCTGCAACAGATATGACGTACACGGTAAGTTGTTAACATGAATCATTATATCAATATACATGTATTTATACACTGTTTAGTAATGCTCTAATTTAAGTGATTGACAATGGAGTAGATGGATTTCATTTTAAAAAGTGTTAGAATTTGTATCAATTTTCTTTTTGTTTTAGGTTCCAATGAGCCCTTGGGCTAATTACACGTTCCGTGTCGTGGCTTGGAATAAGATTGGTCAGTCGTTACCATCTTCGCATTCAAAAGTATGTACCACCCAAGAAGATGTACCTTACAAAAATCCAGATAATGTTGAAGGGAAAGGAACAGAGCCAAATAATTTGGTTATCACATGGACGGTAAGTATCAATTATTGAATTTACTAAACAAGATTCTTGGGTTGGTAAATACCAGTTTGTAGAATGTTTCAAGGCATATACGATAAACATTTTAAGTCGTCTCCAGTTTTGTAATACTTGGGGTATTTTAATGTAGGATAAATCTTTATAATGCATTGCATTCTCTTGTATAAATATTTCATGAACCTTTTCAGCTGCCTTGATCTTTATTCCTTTGTTGTCATCGTCGTTTAGGTCATCAGCCAAAAGGCTGGTTTGAACCTCTAGAGGTTTGACTAAGTAAAACGAGGAGTGAGTTGGTTTACCATTGCCTTCCTCACTGAGTTGAAAAGTATGCTTATCAGCATGCCAGGTCCTCTGAAAAGCATCTATATTCCACCCTGAAAATGACACTCATTTCATTCACCACTGGGTCTGACAGAGGAGATAACTCTTGACTAGTGTCTTTTACTCTCTATCTCTTCTGTTCTTTAATGCTTCATTCATACAATTGGCGTATGATAAGAAACAGAATTTTTTTTAGCCCTGGAACTAGCAGATTGAGTGTAAATAATTTAACAATACACCTGCCGTATAAGATTTTTGTTCTTAAAGCCGTTTTATAATGTTTAATTTTTGTGTTTACTGATAGTGATTTTTTATTGTATGTATTCCGTGTTAACACTTGTCCACTTTTAAGTTTAGCAATCTGGTCATCCCAGCATATCTTTTCATTAAGTTTATGATGAATGTATTAACCTAGGTATTTAAATTTTTCAACTATTCCTACACTGTGCCCTCGTATCCAGAGTGGATCCATAATCATAAACTTGGTTTTCTCATACGAGATGTTCAATCCAATTTTTGTTGTCAGGTCTTCCAGAGTTCCGAACTGGAGTCTGGCTTCTTCTACAGTGTTCACAAGGAAGACCAGATCGTCAGCGAAGCCTAAGCAGTTTGTCTTTATTGTATAAAAAAACTTTTAATATTTACCCTTTTTTTACTGCTTTCTTTTTCTCAAATTCATTACAAGCACTTTTGCGGTGTGCATCGCTTCCTCAGGTAATAACATAAATGTTCTAAATATTGTGAAGAGTGCATCATTCTTTGTCAAAGTTTTGATTCAAACTAAGTTTGATTCAAAAGGTTGTAAACATGTAAACATTGACATTTTGGACGTCACAATAATTATTCTAGAAGGTTTATTTTATTACCTGAAGAAGTGTTGCACACATGAAAGTGCTCATAACAAGTTAGAGAATAAGAAACCAGTAATAAATAAAAGGTAAATATTAAAAGTTTTTTTATGTAATAAAGAAACATTACATTAGTATTTTTATGTTTTTCAAACCGATTCTTATTGTGTGTAACCATCAAACTAACAAATCAAGTAGGCTTGCATATTGATTTCTGGTTTTTATTTTATTTTTAGCCAATGCCAATGATAGAACACAATGCACCGAAATTCCATTACCGTGTTTATTACAAAAAAGACATTCCAGGAGCTCAGTGGAATACAGAGGATATCGTTGATTGGAAAACGAGTCAGTTAGTTATACCGAATCAGGAAACATTTCAACAGTATAGAATTAAAGTAACCGCCATCAATGCTAAAGGTGAAGCTAATGTTGCACCCAAAGAAGTGATTGGACATTCAGGCGAAGATGGTAAGTTGTAGAAATTTTTTATATTTACATTTAAATATTAAATTATTATGTTAATAAACAGCAGGAATATTGCTAGGAAATATTTAATATTCATTGCAGTCTATAGAATGTACAATATGTTGTTCCAAATGTATCATTTAATTATCATTAATTTGTTATGTAATTTTTTCAGTTCCATTACAGCCACCAAGCAATTTTACATTAGTTCAAGTGACGGCAAGTACCAGTGCTATTCTAAGTTGGAATCCTGTACCTTCTGAGTCAGTAAGAGGACATTTTCAAGGATATAAGGTAATTATGTTATCCTGTAATTTCTCAGTGTGTGTTTTAATGTTTTAGTCAATTCTCGGTTTTGATTGAAAATTGGTTTATGTTTACTGGAGTCTCTTGAGTTCTGTTAAAACGCATAAATTACGTTTTAAGAAATTATTTTTTTATTGAAGATTTTGTACTCAAAAGTATTGCTCAAAAGTATTTAAAAATTGTTGTAACAAGGGTGAGTCATAAAAACCCTTTCATGAGATGACGCACCTCATGGCTGGTGGAAATTTTTTCTAAAAATATTGTCAGAGATCAAGCCCATTTAGCTTTCATACGAAAGAAAAAGGCTTACTTTTGACCTATGGAAAAAACTGTTAGTGATTTTTGTATCGACTCTTTGAGAGGAATCAAGTGACACTATTTTGTTTCCAAATTCCAACTTTGATTTCTTGTCATCTGGTTAAAACCAGGTCTTCAAATCCAATCCAGGCCCACTAACTTTTTGTGTAGATTCCAAATCCAAAAACTGTTTGTTGCTACCTTGTAGTTTCTGACATTGATGTGACAGATGAACGTAGCAAAATTATAGATGACAATTTTAAGAATTGCCACCAATAAACTGGCCATTTGTTATTTAAATTTATGATATGAACACAATGTTTTTAATATTTTTCAACAAAGTCTCCTTTAAGCTTTCCCAGCGTTTTGGAAGCTTGAAGATCCTTTCAAAGAAGTTTTGAGGTTGACTCGATCAGTCAGTTGCACTCATTATCTTCGACTGCTTGATCATTTTCAAACCATTTTCTTCCCAGCGCTTCTTTCAATGGTTCAAACAAAAACTAATTACAGGGGAAATCTGGACTGTTGGGAGAGTGTTGAAGGGTTTCTCAATGCATTTCGACCAATTTTCTCTTTGTCAAAGTTGTCTTGTGAGGCATTGTCATGAAGAAGAATGAAATCTCTGATTGGGATACTGTGTGTTTTGGTTTTGTAGATGCTTTTGCTGGTTCTGAACAGCCGGCAGTAGTAGGCAGAATTTACTGTGCATTGATCATGTAGGAAGTCGATGAGTAAAACTCCCCCTCCAGTCTCAAAAAAACAAAATTGTGAGTGCTTTTCTGGCAGAGAGATGAATTTGGGATTTGTGAGATTTGATCTTGGGCATTGATCATAACCTTGATTTTCTACACTTTCATGTCCACTTTTAAACTTGTTAGCCCAAACAAACACTAGGGTCTGAGAAAGGGTACCATTGACAAATTTTGCTTTCGGGTCATTCCATGTCAAATCAACACACTTTTAATAAAAATTTTACCTCACCATTTTAGATTTTGCTAAAATTTGGTATACTCACAGTGGGTGCTAAGACTAAGAAAAATCCAAAATTTTAATTTTTTATCTCTAACCGTTTTCAAAATACGGCTAGGTAAAGTTTTCAAAAAACTGCCAAAAAGAGGCGAACGGATGTTTTTGAAATTGCTCTAGAAGCTGTTCTAATTGAGCTAGAGAGGCAAGATAGGGCTCTTTTTGCAGTATTTTTCATGCTCTTTCCAGTGAGGTGTAACATGACTTGGCTAATATTAAAAATTTTTTTGTGAACACAGATGAAGATTTTGAATAACTTTTTTTCCAAAAAGTACATAATTTAAAATTTTCAAAATTTTTCTGTAAGTATTTAGAACTGTTCTAAATAATACTGCCAAATATAAACATGGGATGGCGATGGGTTCATTGTTTAAAAAAATAATCCCTGACGCTCTGTTTCACCAGTTTTGTCTAAATAATAATACCCGCTTACCTTCAACAATTATTTTTGATTTGATGTTTTTTCTAAAAGTAGAATAATTAAAATATTTCAATAAGATGTTAGTACTGTTGTAAATTAACAGGCAAAATATAAATAAAGGATGATAATTGATCATTGGACTATAGTTATTCTGTGGTATCAACTGAGTCAAAATTTCTGTTGGCTTAACACCTTCATTAGTTGAAAACTTAATAATATGCTCTTGCTTAATGATGGCTGTATTGGCAACGGAACAGAGATGTTCAATGTGCCAATTAAATTCATGCAATCTTAATTTACCGATCTGAAAGTGACGCTCCTGCCATCATGCTCGGTATGGCGTGACAAGGTGTACAAAAAAAGTCTGGTTTATATTTGAATTTGACTCTCCCTTGTATTTAACAGATTAGAATAAATTAGTGTGATAAACATTTTAATGTTAAAATTTGTGAGTTACATTGCTTCAACAATAAAACTTGTTAGAATGTTATACTCTTGGATCTCTAAATAAGATTAATGTAAAATTTTATTTTAGATACAAACATGGGTTGACAGAGAAGGTGAAGAAAGCATGCGAGAAATATTAGTCAAAAGTGACGCCACTCGTGCATTGGTTACAAAATTTGTTCCTCACGCCAAGAATTACGCCAGAATTCTGGTATACAACTCAAGGTATAATGGACCACCAAGTGAAACACTTAGTTTTGACACACCTGAAGGAGGTACGTTTATAGATTTTTGTATTGGAATATGTTTAACCGAATTTCAATTTTTTTTGTCTTAATTAAGAAATAAATCAACTTTTTGTTATTACCATTATGTCTTAGATGTTGTCTTCTTTTAAAAACCATAAGAAACCTGAATCATGTATTATAAAAGTTATTGGGATAGAAACTTTTGTATGTATGATATACCTTATTTAGAGGACTTGGGACAAATTAAGTAAAAACAATATACCTGTGAGATTTGTCTCATAGCCTACCTGATTCATAACTTGCTGCAAATACTGCAATGTCCTCTGCTTCTTACAGTCTCCGCTAATTTTTTATTCTTGTTTTGGTGGCTTTTCTTGTCTTCACTTCGTACCATCAATTTAGTTCTTTATAATTTTTCATGATTTACTCCTTTTTATAGCTTAAAAATTTTAGTCCATTAGGTCATCAGTCGAAAGGCTGGTTTGAACCTCTAGAGCTTTACTAAGTAGAATGAGGAGTCAGGTGGTTTACCATGTCTTCCTCACTGAGTGGAAAAGTATGCTTATCAGCATGCCAGGCCCAATGAAAAGCATCTACTTTCCACTCTGCAAATGACACCTTTTCTTCAATCACCACAGGTTCTGGCTATATATTAATGAAACTCTTTACTCTCAGAGGAGATAACTCTCTCTTGTGTCTTTTACATCTCTATCTCTTGTATTCTTAAATGCTTTAGTCATATAATTGGCTGACCATGTGATAAGAAACAATTTTTTTTGTTGCCCAGGAACTAGCAGATGGAGTGCAAATAATTTTACATTCCACTTGCCTGTTATGGGCAATATTGAATATTACAAGCAAAAGGTGATTGTAGTAGTATTAATGGAGGAAATACACAATGAAAGGGAATTGATAAAACTTGGCTTCTTGCACACTTGATTGAAAATTAAAAAGGTGGCAAGATGATTGAGCGTAGATACGATTCAGCCAGAGTAAACGATCTTGAGTTATGTTATAAATCATGTTGAGGGACACATCTGACAGCCTGTAATAGCAGGAAAGCTTGCGATTCTGTAATTTATATAATAAATGTTGATGAACAAACAGATTTTTTCAATTATACTCAGTTGCATGGGAGTATTAAATAATGTTTTATGTCCGATACTTGAAATGCAGTATTGGATTAGCAATAATATGAAGTATTTAATTTGATTCTAATTTTATATTGGTGGATGTATAACAGAAATTGTATCATTAACATATGCTTTTTTATTAACAGTGCCGGGAACAGTTCAGTCACTGGAAGCAATACCGATGGGTTCTTCTGCTTTGTTTCTTATATGGAAGAAACCGGAACAGCCAAATGGTATTCTTACTGGTTATAAGATTTATTATCAAACAGTTAAAGGGACTACAGTTGGTGCGTTACTCGAACGTGAACCACATATCTCCGATCCAAAACAAACGAGAGCGAAACTTGCTGGCCTTGAACCTACCACTAAGTATCGTATTCACATCAAAGCAACAACAGCTGCTGGTGAAGGACAAGGGTGAGTCTGTGCTTTTGTTCTGTTAAATATAATAGATGGTGATACATAGCAGAAATTCCTTATTCATATAGTTTTGTATCCTCTACAAGTGGTTTGCAACCGGCACCCTGAGGTGTCATAAGCAAAAGCTAGGGATGCCGCCGCAGTTGCTGAATACTCCACAATTTTGTCAAAGTAGCTAATTAAAAAGAAGTCTGGTAAGCAGATAAAAAAGATAAGGTAACAATTAATGGCAAGAAAACGTGAGAAAATCAATGCAAAGTTGAACTGAACTCTTGAACACTGCATGCATATGCAATTAGTATGGGTACAGGATATTTTTTGAACATTATTAAACTACAGTATAAATGAAATTTATTACCTTACCTTCGGTTGCTTTTTAAGTTTAAAAAACTTACGCGTGTTTTGGTGGTACCTCCTTCTTCAGAGTAATATTATTAAAATTTAGAATGGTGTTTCTATTCAGTCATTTAGATTAAAACTGTCTTAAATTTCATTCCTGTATTCATTTATACTTATTACAATAGATGGCAGCAGCTTCTTTAATTAAATTGTTGTCTTTAAATTTTTTTTTGTGAACCTTTTGTAAATATTTTTAAACCTTTATTAAAACCAATAGGTAAATAACAACATAATATTATGGGTATTAGAGTGTTATTATGGGTTAATTCCATTGGTAAGGGTGCTAAAAAAAAACCTGTTGCATTCCACTGCTTTACAATAATTAAATTTAAGCCATGAGCTTTTTTAAATTTATTACAAAACTTCAAATTTTTCTGTGTTCAGCAGGGAAAATTTAAATGTTTATTAAATAGATGTACCAATTTTGGTAGAGTTTGAACAGAAAATGGACAAATCTGTGCTAAACGCAGTATCTACCAATACTTAAAGGTTTTTGGAGGTTTTGTTGTTCAAAAATTATGATTTTGATTAAACTTGCCTCTTGTATTTAATCTTGATTAAGGGAGGATAATTGAGCAATTGGTTTGCTGGCATTTCTCCAACCACTTCCCCTTATATTGGTCACCTGAAGGGATTAATTTTGCTAAGAACACCTAAAAAATATTTGTGATTCATGACTGCTACACTAAACTCAAACTAAAATCACAGTTAATTTATATTAATTTTAAGAGAAAGGCAGATGACCAAGAGTATGTACCTAGCTTCCTCTTTCACCCAAGTGAAGCCTCTTGGTGCCCTAGGCACCCATCATCACAAACATTAAGGAGGATCTTAACTGTCAAGAACTAACTTAATTAAGGGTTGATAAAATTTATCGTTAAACTAAAGTCCCCACTATTGCACAAGTGCTCATGTTAAGCGGTAAACGAATTGTAATTAAGAATTTCTGTACCTTCATCAATTACTTGGCTGGATACTTAAATCCGAAGCCATTTGTGATTTAATGGCTTAAACGTGTAACAGTGGAAGTATTGAAAGGAACACATTTGAGGTGGGAAACAACAATAAATGACATAATTAACAAGCATATAACATAGTAAAGTACTTACTTTATTTGGTACCAGTTCTCAACAGCAATAATTGTACATTACACTAGTAGATGATATTCTTCAACAATGTGGTAAAATCGGCTTGTGGGAAAACAGCTAAAATTCACTGAAGAAACACTTGGAAAACATCGATAGGTATAACAGTCATAACACACATAGTACTAACAATGATATACACAAAGTTAATCAGTCATTTTGAGGTAAACGGCAAGGATTAAAACGAATGAAATGACAGCGTTGATAATGACCCAGCGGCCATGATGATAACAGATCAACAAGTGAAAAGAAGGCGAAAGTAGGATGAATGACGTAGGAATCGGTTGCAAAGAGGTTAGGAAGTGGCGTGCTAGCATTAGGCGCAAAATACAAATTTAAACGGACGTAGTACTGAACAGCTCATATTAATAATCTTTTTAAAATTTTAATTCATCATTGAAGTATCAGGTTTAGTTTACACAACACACCCTTTTAACTCTACTTGATGACTATAGAACTACGCTACCTTCTCAAGGAACTCCCATCCTGCATACCAGTAATTGCGATATAAGCTTGTACGTTCCACAAAGGGCTACGTTAAAATGACTGCAATTAATTAAATTCACTGTAATAGTTATTGACAAAACCATCATTAGCAATTTAATTTGATTTTGCAGATATTTTATTGAGCAGCGAACAAAAGGATCTCTAAGCGCACCTCCTGATATTCCAAGGTTCACATGGGAAAGATTACCGTCTGATAATGGATATGCCAATATTAAAATAATTTGGCAGCCAAACATTGATGGCAAACCTGGTTCACATTTCTTTGTCAAATACAAGTAAGTATGTTTGGGTTTTACAAAACATTATTTTTTTGTTAATTAAGAAATAAAACTGTATTGCATTTTATAATACTATCGCTTTGAATTTGGTGCTAGTACAAGAAGTAAAACTGCAATAAAAAGAATAATAATAAGAATGGCAGACGAACCTTAGGAAGGAAAAATATAGCAAGATATGTAGAATTAATCCTGAGGAAACATTTAGTAAAATAGTATGTTTGGCGTGTACTGCTTTATGAATGCAGAACATGGATGTTAAAATAAAAACTAGTTTGGAACATTCACATGACTTGCTCTTGCCAATTATTATTATTATTTGCGTATAGTCCCCTTAAGGAGAGCGCTAAAAACACAAAAATCTAGCTCTTGGTGGTGGCTCTGTTCCTCCTTTTAGCTTCCCAAAAACCTTTCATCCTCTTACTTTGTGCCTTTTTCTCTTCATCTGTCCATTTTCGCCTACTTCTTTTGGCGTTTGATCTGAACTGAATTTCCTGGTTTCTGATTTTTTTCTCTACAAATTTGGCGGTCGTGAATGTCTTTCATTGTGATGGAAAATTCTCGCAGGTCTTCCATAGTTTCTTTGTACCAAGAGGTGCCCAACTTTGAAGTGGAAATTATGTTTAATATTTGTTTTGTCAGTCTGGTGTCACTCATTCTGGCTATATAAATAATAAACCATATATCGTACGTTTAATCTCAGTAAACAATGTAAAATGAAAATCAACCTCAGTTCGACTTAAAAATATGGGAAATCACTAATTGATGCTAAACTGGTCTCTGTAGAAGAAAACAATGGTACACCTAGTCTTTCCGCCATGTGAATTTAATTTTGTATTTCTACTTCGTTAAGAAATATTCTTTTTTATTTAAAAATAAATTAATTTGTCTGTTTCTGTTTAGGTTGAAAGATGAAACCATGTATTTAAAAACGGTAGATGTACTTGATGAAGATTTTACTGTAGTCCGTGCTCTTAAGCCTGGTGAAACGTATGAGTTCAGAGTCGTTGCTGTTGATGGAGACTATTTAACTGAATCAGAACCGGAAGAAATTGATACGTATACGATCGGTTAGTATTTATGCCATTATTTACATAATTTGTGAAGATTTATTACTTTGTTCTTTAATGTTTGTACCGGGAATCTTTCAAGTAGCTTTTAAGTAAAACAAGAGGACATAGGATTTTGCTGGCCGTTACTAAAATGCTAAATATTTTTAAATGTACCAGGGTTATTTTTTTTCTACTTCCAATTGGTTATAAAAATAAAAATAATGAGAAAAATAAAATAAATTTATTTTGAAAAGTTGTATACATCCTTGGTTATTTTTCAACGTAATCATCATTTCAATTGAGGCATTTGTCATACTGGTGTACAAACTTTCCAATATTCTCATCATAGCCACCAGTGACTTGAAATGGGTCTTCATCTGTTTGGAAGCTCCGCCGTCCTAGCCATTTCTTCAGTTCAGGGATCAGGTGGAAGTCGCTCGGTGCTAAGTCGTAGCTATATGCCATATGATCAAAAAATCCCATTGAAAATTATCAAAAAGCTGTTTCGTTGCTGCAGAACTGTGAGGACGGACTTTATTATAGATTGTCGCCACCCGGCTTTCAGTAGCGCAGTCGTAGAGCTCATAGGACCGGCCGGGCCTCCGGCGGCGTAGTTCAAAAATGAAACATCGAAGGGGGAGGTCATCTTTACCGCTGCCTAAAAGGTTAGGAGCAGCCGCCGACGCAGCGAACACCTTGCACCGCTGCCTGCAAATAGGAGCAGTCACCGGTGAAGTGAAGCGGGGTCGTCTGTACCGCTGCCTAATCTAATAGGAGCGAGTCGCCGACGCAGCGAGCACCTTTTACCGCTGCCTCCGAAGGGGAGCAGTCGCGGGTGAAGCGAGGGGTAGGGAATGGAGGTGCAGATGACGGAAAGAACTAACTCAATGTTGAGATGTCAAATCCCCGTATCGATCCTCAATCACAGAGAACTCGATACTGTCACCTTCTCAACTATTGCATCGCCAGTGCCTAGATACTATATGTTGCCACTTGGTACATGCGCTGTGAGAGGTGTGACCGCTGGCGCTATCTATCGGCAGCAGCAACCCCATCACCGCGCCAACAGTGGGCAAAATATGAACTATGGACGGCGAAAAGTAGTACAGTATCAAGATAAGCACTACTCCTGAAGTGAGCATTCCTCTTCTTTTGTTTTGAATGGCTCTCCACAACCATGATAAATACAGAAGGTTAAGGTGAAACTTTGCAACGGTTTTCCAAACAGACTGCGAGCTTCAAGACACGGTGAAGACCCATTTCAAGTCACTTCCGGCAAAGGTTTATGAAGAGGGTATTGGAAAGCTTCTACACCGGTATGATAAATTCCTCAATTTGAATGGTGATTATGTTGAAAAGTTATCAAAAATGAATGTAACTTTTGATAATAAATTTATTTTATTATTCTCATTAGTTTTATTTTTATAACTAGTCGGAGGTTGACAAAAAGTAACCCTTGTATATTGATTTAAATTTTTAATTATTTTATCTTAAACTGTGGAGTCAGTTTCCTAAGTATAACTTGTTAACGTTTAGGAAGTTCTGGTGATCCGTAGGATGAGAATACATTATTAGCTGTATGGTAAGGCACAATGAGGTCTGGTCAGAGGAATTATCAGCGTTAATAAATTCCATGCTAGTGCCTGTATTGGTAAATATTTCTGATTCTGTGGATGATGTTATTTTAATATTCTATGTATACCATACCCAGTTTGAAAATTGTGTTCGTGAACACAATTGCTTTGATTTTTCAAAGCCACTATTTATGTGTTGTATTTTATGGTCAGATTTTGGCTGAGGCATTACGAAGTTAAGCATGGCTATGAGAATGATATCGCGGTGATGATTGTTAAAAAATACTGTTATAACAGAAAATATTATTAATAATAAAAATCTGGTGTGAAACACTTACAAAACTTTCTCTTTTCAATGTGAATAAAAAAAATAACCTGTTTAATCGTAAATGAAGTACATTAATGAAGATCTACTTCTGTTTGATTAAAAACATTTTTTCATGAGAAAATACCGTAATTCACTAATTGATTCAAAGCATTGTTGGAAAAAATATTTTTAATAAATGTTATAGATTTTTTGATTTCCTACAAGTTTTACTAAATACGCTTTTGTCGTAAAACACTAAGGTCGCAATCTAAAAAAAATTGCATTGTTTTTACCAGTTTTAATGAGCAAAGTACGGAAAATTACTAAATCCTTTAATAGCAGAAGGATTGTTTTTTTAATCATTTTGTACAGTTTATTTTATAATTTTATTTTTTGACAGATGGTCCATTTATTCAACCGAAAGAATATGTCGCCACTGCAGGGTGGTTTATCGGAATGATGTTAGCAATCGCATTTTTACTTTTGTTACTGATATTGGTGTGTATAATTAAGAGAAATCGTGGCGGTAAATATGCAGTACATGAAAGAGAGGCAGCTCACGGCCGACATGATTACCCTGATGAACCAGGTTTCAACGAATACTCACAACCGTTAGATGGTAAATCACACGGTCGAGGGTCTATGAGCAGCGATCCAAAGGCAGCTCCAGAAAGCGATACAGATTCAATGGCCGAGTATGGTGATGGCGATACAGGTAAGAATTTCTTTTCATAAATTAATTTAATTTAACAAAAAAAAAGAAGATTGTTTACCATGGTTTAAATATTTAACCTAAAATTTTGTAGTTTTATGATCACTACTCTGTTTTAAATAAATTATCATCTTTGTTAGTTTAGTTATTTAAAAGGATTTAAGAGTTTAAATTGTTATTTTCTGAAGTTTTTTATAATTTCTTTCTTTTTAATTTTGTTTCTTTCAAGATCCCATATTAAATCATGAGTTATTTAAGTCCATCTGAAGTAACCCCAATACTTTTTTTATTGAATTAGCTTTTAGTGAAGTATTTTTTAATTTTTTTATTTATTTTTTAATGTAATAAATTTTATAAAAACAAATCCTGCAGCTTGAAATCAATTCTATTTCATATAATAAATTTTACTAACTTTTTTAAGCTGTTTTAGTTTCTTTTATCTGTCACTTACATATGTTTCGGTGGATCCTTCATCATCAGAGTACAAAATACCATTTGAAACGTACATTTTTTATTTAAAATCTTTAGAAGATATTACATCTTCAGTCTTCTATAAAGGTACGTTTTATATAGAAAACTTATTCAAATTGAACTTTAGTTTCAAACGGTATTTTGCACGCTGATGATGATGGATCCTCCGAAACACGTGTGGCAGATAATAGAAACTAAAAAACTAATAGAAACTTTAAAAAGATAGTGAAATTTATTATATAAATTCATTAATGGAATAGAATTTTACAAAAACTTTTAATATTTACCCCATTTTATTTACTGCTTTGTTTTTCTTTAACTTAGGAGTACTTTTGTGGTGTGCACCGATTCATCAGATATTCTGAATTCAAACTCAAAGAAATTTAATTTTCAAAGGAAAATAATTTTTCTAGAAGATTTATTTTATACCTGGTGAAGTGGTGCACACTTCAAGAGTACTCACAAGTTGAAGAGAAACAAAGCAGTAAAAAACAGGGTAAATATTAAATTTTTTTTATAAAACTTATTACATTAATATGGATTCTACTGCTGTGATGATAACTAATCACTGAAATAATTATATTTATTTGTTTATTGATATTTTGTTGAAGACTAAATTAATTGTTCAAATTACAAATCGTTAATTATTCCTTACTTTTCAGTTACACAATTGATAAATTTTTTGGAAAAATATTGATTTCAACCATTAACAGTACTTTTCTTTTGAGTTGATAAAAGTTTTGTGCTAAGACCCAAAGTTATTTTACAGTCAGTCAATAAATCTGAATCAATTGGGAATCCACCCTTTTTGAGTTAATGATTTGTTCCCGATTTTTAAACATTGAATGAGAATAGTATCTATTTCGATGCTATATCCAAAGGAATTAAACATATGAATTGCCGCCTCCGTAGCATAGCGGTAGCGCGCTAGCCTATTACTTGGAGGTCCCTTTATTGTTCTTAAGAACTTCATCTCCCCTGTCTGTAACCTACTTCAATTCCTCTCATTCATCCCCCACGTTTCCGCTCCATACAACCTTGCTGATGCATAATACAATGTATAAATCATTAGTTTGGCCTTCTGTGGCTAAATTAAATCAATTTATATTTAAATTCTGTGAAATTAATGAGAAAAACAATATCATCGATGAGGTAATATTTTTATCGCTTAATCTCCCACTGAGCAATAATAGTAAACACTGTTACTGAAGATGTGGCAACGACAGATTGTATGTGGAAGCTTGCAATTCGGTGAACCTAGATAAAATAATTAAATTTTGTTCATATTCCTATGCCTCCAAATAAAAATAAATTTCAGTAAGGGATTCTGTATGGTTTCATTTATATTTATTTATTTTTGTGTTTCTTTCTTTATTGTTTTTATTTATTTTTTATTTATGTTTGTTTTTATTTATTTTATTTTTTTCATGTTCTGTTACAAAATTATTTTAACAATAAACAGAAGGTATGAACGAAGATGGTTCCTTTATTGGACTTTATGGCAAGCAAAAGAAACAACCAGAAACAGCTTCAGGTGGTTTTGCTACATTGGTTTAGGTAATAAATGTTTGTTCATTTTTTGTTTAATTAATTAATAATGATAAAAGCTGTAATTGTATTAACCTCGTAACGGTTGATTTTTAAAACCCAAAGTAATAATGTTAATTTTTTCCCACTGAATAATTTTTTTTCTTTTGTTTTGTTTACTTTTTTATTATATGATATTTTTATAAGTACATTAAAAAAAATTAACTCTTTAAAAACTGTTATTGTAATTATTTTTACCGTAATAAAACAAAAAATGAAACTAATACTGCATAATGAAACTAAAATGAGCATGCGGCACACAACGGACAACATGAGTTAGATTA
The DNA here is from genome assembly GCA_035578175.1 of Catonia carolina. Taxonomy (NCBI): domain Eukaryota; kingdom Metazoa; phylum Arthropoda; class Insecta; order Hemiptera; family Achilidae; genus Catonia; species Catonia carolina. The sequence continues at coordinate 424,003,855 of JAQMRL010000001.1, forward strand.
TACGACTGCAGTAACAACAACTAGTTGCCTTGCAACTGTCACTGAATATGGGAAGATTGACGTTAAAATAAAAGCGCTAATATTGTTCAACAGATAAAAATAGAATTACAAAAGACTAGTTTTTTTTTTTTGCATTCAGGAGACTTCAAAGGGAGTATAGGACATGTCAAGATAAAACTGATAAACTGAAAGTTTATCACCAATGATAAATTCTTAACTTACCACCAAAAATTTGTTTTTGCTACTGCTTACTTCAGTAGGCTTGTCATGAATCCCATTGAATCAAATATCACACAAAATGAAAAATAAAAAAATCAAACACAATGATAAATTCATCACTTACCAATGATTTTTCCCTGCTACTGCTTAACTCAGTAGGGTTGGTCATGAACCCCTTTTGTATCAAATAGTACACAATATTTGTTTAATTAGAAGTTAAATACTTTTCAACCAAAACTATTTAGAAAGGAATTCGTGCACACTGTAAAATGTTTCATCAATCAAATATTGTTTTAGCTTTTTTTTAAAATGACTTGAATTGTCGCAACTTTTTAAACCTTGAGGCAATTTATTGATGTATTTTCTACCTGCATAAGTTGGTTTTTGTTCAAACAATTTAGTGTTGTGATTAGCAACATAATAATCGATTCTGTTTCTTGTGTAGTGGTTGTGAACATCTAAATTCTGTAAAAAAGGTATTTTTCTTTACATACATTATCACTTCAAAAATGTACAAAGAAGGAACTGTGAGCAATTGCAGCTCTTTAAATAGTGATCTGCATGAGGTAAGGTGGTTGACTCCCATCATACACCTAATAGCTTTTTTCTGTATTTTAAAAACTTTCCATGTTACCCTGTGATGAATTACCCCATACTAATATGGCAAACCTGATATGAGATAAAATTAAACCATGATAAGCTGCTATAAGCAATTTTTTTATCATTTAATCATTTAATGATGTATGCATTGCCTGCTGCCAGTTCCATTCACCATGAGATGGTCATCGCTCTGATAAGGAGTCACACGGTTACTAACAGGCCACACAACGATAGGATACCAGCTTTCTATCCCGGCCGGTTCCCTTAAGCCTTTTGTAAAGGGAATAAAGGGGTCTCCTTTCAGTCGACAACAGAAGCCCTTTATAGCCCATTTTCCATTTACTAATTTTTATACAAGGTAGATGGCGGAAACTCAGTGGAAGTGTTACTTATAGTTTAACTAAAAAATTATTCCTTAAACATTTCCAAAATGTACCCTAAGGAGACGAAATGTTTCAACCCTTAAACCAATGTTTATTGTTTACTAAATTCCAGGCGAGTTAGACAGCTAAATTTTTTTGATGTTATTTTATAGTATGACTAAAAAATTTACGCCTTAACAGTTTCCAAAATGTACTCCTAAAAGGTTGAAAAGGGTGTCCAACTCTTAAACTAATATTTTTTATTTACTAAGTTCCAGACAAATTAGATGACTGAAATTCGGTAGAGATGTTACACAAATAGTCACGTTAAAAAAATTACACCTCCACAATTTCAAAAATTTACCCGGGATTGAAAAGGACGTTCAACCCTTTAATATTCATTCTCTTGTTTTCCGTGAACTCAGCTTGGAGTCTATTCAAATTTCACACCTTTGTTGCGAGGAAACAAATAATAACACATGCAACAGATGCTGGTATTTCTTGTTCACTCATAGCGACACTGAAATGGCGGACATGAGTGCGAGGGTGGAAGGTATGGCTATTTCCCCTCCATCCTGCCACCACCCATTCCCCAGCGTGCCACGCTGCTCAGGTCACTACATGACTCCGACAAAGATTCAATATTTTTTGTTAATTAAGGTCCAGATTAGGAGGTGTATTAAGTTCCTGGCTGAAATTTAGTGGAGGTGTCAAAATATATATCAGATTTTTCCAAATCAGAAAATATTATTTTTGATTTATTTTTAACCCTAATTTAAAAATTATTGAAATAAAAGAAAATTATACCTGAGCGAAGTCGGAACGGGCAGATCATTTTATCATGTCGTAACTATATCTCAAAATTACAGAAACATCGTTTTATTGAACTCTGAATTCTAAATCCCATTTGCATCCTGTGCCTTCTAAATTTTTTTCAAACAACTTCATTGTATATGGAAGGACATTAAAATCTTTAATTTAAAGAGCTGTAACAATTTATTTACTTTATTTTCAGGTCGTTTCACAGAAGACGGTTCATTTATCGGCCAGTACGGACCAAACAACGGTAAAAAGAAACCGGAAGAACACCCGTCGCCTTCTGCAATCGCAACCTATGTCTGATATGTTTTATTCAAACGTAACAATATCATTTGATTTTGTAAATACTATGTGATTCATCACGCGGCTGTCAGCATCGCTGTTCAGATTGTTTTTTTTTTATCATTATAATAATAATTATAAATTCTCGCTGTCGGCTGCTATTTATACTACAACTCCTTACAAAACAGGCAGCAGCAGCTATGAGCTCCACGGATGATGATAATAAAATACTTATTACACGGGCTTTACGTATCTTATTCGCACATTGTGACGTTCGTTCGCTCTGCTATCAACGCAAAGCATTATGTGTGTTCGTTTATCTGAGTGCAGTGCTGTCGTCAAAAATAATTAATTAAGAAAAAATGTTTTGTATTATGAAAAAAAAACAATTTATAATATAAAAGAAGAAGAAGAAATATATTGTTGTAAGTATAGTATTATAAAAGTAATATATATATTATATAAAATATATTTAGGTCTATATCGGTATGTGTGAATGGTGGTGTGTGTGAACTATATAAGACAAGGCAAAATATATTATCAACTTTACACTTAAAGTGTAAAGTCTAAGACTGATATAACTGCCATTATATTATATAAAATGATTTAAATTTAATAATTATATAATATAGTAATAATTGTATTATTATTATTATATTTGGCACTCTTTTTTTATTGTCATTATTATATTTATCAATGAATTCCTTTACATTTATTACATATTTTATATCATATTAATAACATAAGGGCTGTTACAATTATTTATTTTATTTATTTATTAAAACCTTAATAAAAATATTTATTGTGATATATAAATACAATAATGTAATCATTTTTTGAGGATAAATATTATTGTAAGATAATAATGTATTTTTTAAATATATGATGCAATGATGATGATATGAAATAAATATTTTTCGATTCGTTTTAAATGTTGCAGATGGAAATGGTAGATTTTTTTTATTTTAATTGAAAATTATTTTGTAATCAATTTTTATAGTAATTGTATGTAGGTTTTTTATTTTTATTTTATTTATTTTTTATTAGGATCAATGTGATGTTAAATATATATTATTAATAGATATCTTCTAGTAGATGTTATTATTGTAATAGTAAATTCGTATTGGTAATATTGTAGCCAATTGATTTTTTTCTGTTAGTTAATGTACTAAAATTTTATATCTGAATTATCCTGGTAAATTATACATCAGAAGTTTTTAAAAACAATTTGAAATGTTAAAAATTAAAGGACACATGTAATTATTTATATTTTATTACAGTGCAATGCTTCAGCATGTTATGAGTCAACATTTCTTATCAGTACAATCTCCCTCATCTTTTCCCTATTTATTCATCAGTTATTGTATAAATGAAATCTATTACCTGAGCTTTAATTGCTTTTTAAAGTTTAAAACATTGACGCACGTCAAAATTTAAATTCAGAACGGTGTTTCAATTCAGTCATTTAGATTAAAAATGGCTTGAATTTCATTCCTGTAATTTTTTATACTTATTACAATAGATGGCAGCATTATCTTTAAATTTTAATTGTTCATTAACACGTTCAGCACGGCGGCTGGAATCACAGATGCTTCGCTGTGCCGACCCGCCATTGCAGTGAAAAAATACCATGACGCCTTAAGGCGTCATTCGTCCCCGGAACGATCTTACTTATTTGCTCATCTACTCACCGGCTAAATATAGTACGGTATTATACACGTTTGTTGTTTCTACGAAATTTATATTTGAAATTCATTTTTTAGTTATTAGAAAAATTAATACGTATAAATTATTAAATAAATGAAAATTATTGTCGTGTGTAAAATAGAAAAATACAATTATGTTTGATAATGAATAATATTTAATTCAAAAAATTTAAATAAATAAAATACATTAAATAATTCAGTAATACAGTAGTAATAAAGCTTATTACTTTATAAAAACACAAAAACCTGCAAAAGAAACACAGTGCATAGAAATCGCGAGTTCAGAAAGTAACAGAAATCTTTCTTTTGAGTAATAATTAAACTATTTTTACGTAAAAATGTATTATTTTTACCTTTTATTCGTAAAAAGAAGTCACTGGAAACGAAGAAATTCGTAGAATAATTGATATAATTAAATAAAACAATAAAATTACACGGCAATAGGACGTTCGAGTAGACTACAATTTTAAAAATTCGTCAAAAATTCCCGGCAGTTGGTAACGAAAGACGACCTTCACAGTGGCGCTCGTAGAATAGATCTGAACCCCTGAACAATCTTTACTAACACTGCCAGTACACCGGCGATTTATAAAAAGCTATAGAAATGTGGTATTGTATATGACGCCTTAAGGCGTCATTCGTCTCTGGAATGAACCTCGATTTGACGCCTTAAGGCGGCATCCGTGCTGAACGTGTTAATTAAAATTTTTTTAAGTTTAATTTTTATGATATTGCTCTGAAGAAGGTGGTACCACTCACCAAAACGTGCGTAAGTTTTTCAAACTTTTAAAAGCAACCGAAGGTAAGGTGATAGATTTTATTTATACTGTAATTTATATTAATGGTTGCCAGGATGAATTTCATCAGTTATCGAATAGTTTCTGCTGAAATTTGTTGTTTTATGTTTTACAGCTTGAATATTGATACATACGTGATGTATGCAATAGAAGTAAAATAGTAGTGATGTGCATTGGATTGTATTGTTTCTATTTTATGAACGCAACGACCATCTTAACGAAACACCTTATTTATTTAATCTAATTTATTCAATTTTTTTCATTAGCATTCTTTTACTCTAATGTTGGTGTGTGATTTTTTCAAGGAAACAATTTTTACATAAGTTTATAATGAATGAATATATCATATGAGTATGACAGGTTTAGTGAGAAATTAATAAAGAATTTTTATGTGTTTCCTGTAGTATTAAAAAAATTCCTTCTTTTAAATTTTTTGACCATTACTAGATTCAGATTTAAATTTATCGAATCTTCTTACTTGTACATTTTGAGTATGATAAATACTCTAAAACATTGCTTTTTGTAACAGTTAGAATAACACCCTCTTGTGAAGTTCTTGTGTTAGTACTGTTTTATTGTTTTGAAACAGACAGACATCTAGAGTATTTAAAAAATGTTTGTTGCTTTCTACCAGGATTTTTAAATTCTTACCATCATCAGCAGTTTTTGGTGATTATTTAATTCTTACCCAGTCTTATCGGATTGACCCCGAAATTCACTACTTCTGAGATTGCTTCAGATAGGCTTGAATTAACAAATTTAGAAGATTACTACTTAAAATTTTTATTATTAATTGCTTGATGGTGTGAATTACTTGAGTAAATTCTTTATTTTTGACTTAAATATTTTTACATTTTTACATTTTTTTTTTTTTGATAAACGTGAATTCTGGGTGAACAAATTTCAGATATAGGTTTTAGTACGATGGTCAATCGAATATAAACTGGAAATATTTTCACACAGCTTAGTTGGTGATGGATAAAAATACAAATGGAGTTTCTTATTTTTCTACATAGTTTCTTTCAACTATTGTATTTTCCATAGTTGCCAGTTGTATTTCTGAGGCCACTAAGAGTGCTTTGAGTAATTTGTATTTCCCCTAAATTTGTTATAGACACCTTGTAGGATAGTTCATTAATAGGGTTGCTATCTCAGGGCATCTGAACCCACCCTGTGTTTCATTCAGAGAGGCGCCTCTTAGGTTTATACACTCTCTTCACTATTGGGAATTTATCCTTCTCCACCTTGTGACTATTGACCAGTTTTCACGTTTGATTTTTATTCGGATTTTACTACCCTAGGCTCTTTGCCGTTCAGACATTCTTCCTCATTTGACTTTTAAATCATTAACCGTCTTTGCCTAGTAACCCTAGTAGCCGGCCGCATTGGCGCAGTTGGTAACGTGCTCGCCTCTCATCATGCGGTCTTGGGTTCGAATCCCATTCAGGCACAGCATATTTTCATACGTTACAAAAATCATTTCATCCTTCACCGTCTGTATTAGCAGTAATTGCAGAACAGTCGGACGTTAAACACAAAAAAAAAAATAGTAACCGTAGGTAGGGTGCTGCCACCCAGAGCCAGATGGATCCTGGTTTTTTTAACGAGGTTGTTACTCCTCTTTTCCCATTGCTTGAGAGATAGAGCCCCGGGCTTGCAACCGACGCTATTAAACAACATTTTTGGCAGAGTTTTGATACAAACCAGCCTTGATTGGTGCTCCCTCTCCAGTTTCCTCCACTTCATATTCATTCTCTTGTTTTCCGCGAACTCAGCTTGGAGTCTATTCAAAATTTCACTCGGATTTCACGCCTTTGTTGCGAGAAAACAATTAATAACACGTTGTGCATCAGGTACTGGTGTTTCCTGTTCACTCATAGCGGTACTGAAATGGCTACGTGAATGCGAAGGTGGTAGGCATGGCTATTTCCTCTCCATCCTGCCACTACCTATTTCCCAGCATGCCATGGTCACTACATGACCCCAACGACAAAGATTCCGGTTTGTATTTGAATGGCTCTCATATAATATATACACTACATGAAATCTTTTTGTGTCTACAAGTGTCTATTTAATTATTAAATAAACATAAAAACATATTTTAAATAGAGGCCTATTTTATATTTTTGATCTATTCAAGAATTGATCAATTTTTTTATCGTGTTGTGTAGATAAGTAAATGTATCGGTGTGAATTTCTTTTTGAATGTAAATTTATAGTTTATAATGTCATCCATATTTAAAAAATTTAGAGAGACAATCAATTTGTTATTATGAATACATTTTTGTGCAATATCTTTTTACTTTATCAGTGATATTTTTATACAGTAGTAACTGATTTAGATTTTTCCATCTTTTTATATTTTATATAAAAATTATCATGATAAATCTTTATGAAATAAATAAATTTGTAATGGATGGTTAATCAAAATATCAATTAATGTATCAATGCCTTTAATTAATTTTTGTTTTTAATTAAGAAATTGTACATTGTTTATAATAATTATTTTTTTGTGTTGCAATAATCAAGATACTGTAAAACCCCGCCCAAAATCCACCGTAACTGTAACGGATCTGAAAACTTATTTAATTTGATGATTACTTAATTTCAATATTGTTTATACGCACAGTACAGCATTTAAATATGTAGCATTTATCAAAAATATCACTTTTTTAAAAAGACTAAATGTTTTAAAAATACAATAAATATTAGTTACTGTACAATATTAAATTTTTTTCTCTTGAAATTTCTGTATTTTTTGTTTATATTTGCTTACAAACAGTTAAAAATACTGTACTATCATTATTACTATTTTTAAAACGCTATATTTTAGTGAAGCGGGGTTTTACTGTTTGTTAAAAATCTGAATTATGTTTACTTTTTTATTTTCGTAAACATTTGGTTCAAAACCCAGTCTTTATAAACAAGATTCCATTTTTTATTAGCAATTTCATTCTTAATGGTTTTTTGTTAATTTATTCAGATCATTTGCATTTTTGATACTTTTAAGTTTTCTGGTGTCTTATCGAGTTAACAATAAATATTTTAGTTCTTTATTTTGTTTTTTTTTGTCTGTCGGAATCTTTGAATTATTTATTGAAACGTTGTAGAATCTCAGTTTTAATAGATGTATTTTAGTTTTTTCCATTTTTATGCATACATTACCATGTTAATTTATTAACAATTGTGTTAATTTTGAAAGCGGAAACAATTTTTAGTTACATGTTAATATTTTTAGTATTATTTTCATAATGTAGGTAATTTTCATTTATTGAGTTCTTTTAACTTTAATAAAAATTCCACATCCTTACCCCTTGATCTTCCCATATATTAATAAAATTGAAAATTAATGGAATTTAAAATATTTTAATAAATTCAAATACAGTGTATGCGTATATGTCTGTAGCTTTATGTGTTAAATGTTTTTATGTTTCATATCAAACAATTTAGTATAGTTTTAAATAGTACTTGTGCATTAAAATGGGGTCACTTAATTTTTTTAATAAAGTAATGCCTCATTGTGAGTTATTTTAATTTCTAAATATGTTAAAAATTGTTTTTTAAAGGTTGTTTTTTTAAAGTCCTTATAGAAATTAAACTTTAAATTCAGTTTAATGTAATACTTATTCATATGCTTCAATGATTGGTTTAAATTCTTAAAAAATTGGCATTGTGATTTATCAAAACTAATTATGTTTTATTTTTTTTTCAGTGGTCTGATAAAATGGTCAATTTTTTACGTGGGAATAAATGTCCACAATTTTTTATGGTTCTTTAAAGCATTTTTTGATTTTGTACATAGTTGCTTTTAGAGGTTTTACTATAGTTTTTATTGGAGTTTACCTGTTTTCGAATTCTATTTCTCTTCATTTTTTGCAGATGGTCCTTCCATTTATTTTAAAAATAAGTTCTTATTTACACTAATTCTCTACAACTCTTGCTTTATGTGACAATTGTAAATTTGAAAATTTTTTATCTTGATTGCTTCTAATGTCTGTGTTCTTTTCTTTGTAAGAACCCAAATTTCACTGCTTTACATTTAACATTTGCAAATGCCATTATAAAATTTCATCATGACCGCCCCCATGGCGTAGTGACTAGCACGTTAGCCTACTAAGCGGAAGGTCCCTGGTTTGATTTCCAGCGAGGGTCTGGAAATTTTAACACATTAAAACCCCCCATTACAGTACCAAAACCTACAGTAGTTGCTAATGACCAAGCTGTCGATGCGACATTAAAGAAACAAAAACAAAAATCATATGTTGGTGAGTCATTTCCACAATGAATTGTTGATATTTCACATATATCTGAGTGCTATGTTTTTTGATAGTATCAAGATCTCCATCAAAACAATGTGGCAGTTCAAAATTGAAACTTCTGACCTGATCTTGCAGGATTTTTTTTTACTTAAATGATGACTTAAAATTTTTGTGATATTTAATTTATAATAATTCAAAATACATTTTAGAAATTAAAACAATATTATTGTAATGAAGCATTAATTTTTTTTTAAATGAATGAAAGGCCCCTTTTTAGTACATAAGTACCTTTAAAATTTTATTGTTTATTTCTAAAAAAATTTATAATTGTCATTTTATATCTCTGTCTGATAATTTTTTATCAGGATTTAAGAGATGGGAATAAGTGCTACCGTGTACCTGCTGTGACTTGTAATTGTTTGTTAAATGAATGTCTATAATGAAATGAATACTTATTCATTAATTAGATACCATCTTCAATGGTTCCTTTTCTTTAAATTTTATCCCTGAAAACAAAATTAATTAAAATACATTTTTTTTATTGGGAGGAAGTTTATAATGTTTTGATTGATTTGACCCGAAAATTTGTTGTTAAAAAGTAATATAAAATTTTATATTACTTAAAATATATTTATAGTAATTATATCTAATCAAAGTAATTTTGTATGTGTTGTAGGTATAATATATAATTGTTTTGACCAAAATAAATTTATAATAATGCTTAAATAGATGATGATAGTTTATATTTTTAATTAGTCAAAGTAAACTAGGTTATAATATTTTGTTTTTAATCAGTGGAAGAAATTGAAAAAGTTATTTTTTATTCGTATTTATACTGTTGAGTTTTGTCAGTCCAAAATATTCAGTAATCCAACAAAGAAAATAAGTGCTATAAAACAGTTGAAATGAAAAATTACTACTTAGTGTGTCATGAAGACTTGGTGAACAATTCACTCATTATTTATTGAATTTATTAAATGTCATGTAATGGTATACTTACTTTACTTTCCATTTTAAAAATAATTTTATCAGGTGCAGTAACAAAATGTAGTGAAACACCTCAAATCTGAACATGTTTTTTGATGAATTACATACAGCTTGAAAAAATTTAAACTTATTTATTTTCTTGTTAACATTTAAATAATGTATTTTTTTCATTTCATTGAGTGATGATGCCTACATAAGCCTTGGGCTTGTGCGTAGGTAATGATATGCGGTGATTTACAAATGAAAAATGCCAGACCTGACCGGGAATTGAACCCGGGACCCCGGCATAGTAGCCAGTTGCGCTGACCACTACACCACGGGCCGGCCAGTTATATTTTATAACTGTATTTTACGTACAGTAATTTATTGAAAATTCAATAAAGAAATATAATTTGCATAACAAAGTAGTTTAATCAAAAAATGGATTTACAGAAAACTAATCGCTTTGTTCATGCGTCAAACTAGCCTGCCTCAATGTACATCTTATACTGTAATGAGGATTGTTTACAATATATTACATATTTTTTGGCAGATACAAAAAAATTCAAATCCAATCAGTTCAGATTTGAGGGGTTTCATTAAAGTTACTAATTGATTTAATCCCAATTTAGTAACATCAGAATATGAACGGCCTTAATTTATAAATTATAGTATAAATGATTTTTTCTTACCTTTCTTTTGGTTGCTATTTATTTAGTTTTTATGTTTAAAAACTTACGATTGTTTTTTCAGAGTAGACCTACATATTCAAAAAAAATAAAATTCAGAATGGTCATTCCATTGTGAATTTTAATTTATTTTTAAATACTCAAGAATTTGGTTCCACCGAAACGATTGTAAGTTTTTAAACATGAAAACTAAATAGCAACCAAAAGAAAGGTGACAAATAATCTAAAAATATATAATGCAACGATCCACACACTGCCATTTCTTGACTAACCATAGTAATGCGGCTTTTAGCGTAAGTTGAGCGTATATCAATGTTAGTCCTTCCTGCCCAGCCAAATTTTTTGTGATGTTAATTTATATTAATATTATGGAAAATATGGTAATTGTTTTGTAATATATATATCTTGATATAAATATTGATGTATTTAGATTGGTCTTTAGTCTTGCTCTGTGTTTTTCTGATTCTGAAACTAAATTTTCCATTGATCCTTCCATAATGATTTATTATAGAAACGTAGCCCTGTCATATATCTTCGAACAGTCTGGTGGTGTCTCCCACGACATCGTCAAAATTATCTTCTATCAGTTTCAGTTTTACAAATAATCATTTGTATTGTAATTTGTAAATGAATTGCCTTAATGTTGCATGGGTCTGTTTTTAGGGATTCGTGGCATGTTTTTCATCTATCAACGTTCATCTTCTGCATTAGCAATACGTACGTGTACAAAACAGTCAAAAGTAAAAAAAATTGTGTTTGTATCACATATAGAATTTTCAATAATAGCTTTAAACCATTTATAAGCATACCGTATAAAAATTGCAGTGTGAGCGTTCCAAGCGTAAACCGTGGTGGGAAAGCATTACCCCCACCATTGTAGTGTTTTACAGTAGAGTATCGGCAGCAGAATGTTTAATATTAATGTAGTGAGGCTATTTTGTAGTGAGGATTTATCCCAACTTCCTGACGCATGTGCAGCAGGACTGCAACATCCTACCATTATAGCTATAATAATAAATATTCGTAGAGTATTGGTAATTCTGATCCCTGATTATTTTGGATTGATAGAATTCTTGTCAGTAGCTTTTACCACTGTATTAACAGTATAAAGTTAATTTATATATATTTTTTTAATTTAAAATTATAAACAATTTAATTGTTTTTTTAAAATTAATAATAGGTAATTGTAACAGCCCTTTTAACAATAACATTATTCATTATAAAAAAAAGAATTAATTATTGAAGACAAGAATGTGTCAGATATTATTTTATACTGTTTTTTTGTAAGATTCTAATCTAATTATAGATGATCAATGCAGTTTTTTTGTATGATCAATTAATAGAGATTGTAAACAAATGATATTTTATGATTGTGATGATTTTTAATGTATTTTTCAATCAAGTAGCAGCTATCAATTGTTGTGGTATTGTATTATTATTTTTAAAACGTATGGCAGCTAAAACAAATAGTATATTAATCATATATTTAACACTTATTTCATTGAAAATCTTATTGAGATATTTATTTATTTATTAAAAAAATTGATTATGAAATAGTCAAATTTTAAAAATTAAGAAACGTAGCATCTTGGATAAAATTTCTCGTTCGGTAACCCGCGGATCATTTTGGAAATTAATATCGCTTTTAATTAAGGAGGATTCTCTTGTATTAATTAATCATTTACAATTTCGTTTATTATCGTAAGTTTTATGCTTTAGTTTATACAACTATATTTATTTGTTTATAGTGTTATACAGATTTCTTCTTGTCTTCCGAGTCAACTCTTTGAACTGATATCTGTTCCTGTTAATAATTAACAATCTGGGACCATTTTGATGATGTGTCCAAATTGTACTGGTTCATAGATCTATAGCTTTAACCTATTGGTTTATTGGTCAACATTTTCACTGCTGAACAGTTGAAATAAAGTATAACCCCTGTAATAACTTTTTATTTTTGGCTATAAATGTAGAAGAAGCCTTCAATCGTGCACCAGGTGTATGATCACCACAGTTCAATGAAACAGAAAATCACGCATCTTGTGCATGGTCAGCAGTGAGTGTGTTAACAAGCATTAACCAGCACCTGTCGTCTATTATAGAACAAACTTTGACAATGCGAAGGAATCTAATTTCTCCTGCCTACAGTTTGTTTTCTGATCTTGAACCTAAACTCCAGATTTCACTTCAGTAAAAAAAAAAAAAGATAACAGCTAATGCCTTATAATATTTTCAACTCTGTACTCTTTTTGACCTTCATTTTGAGAATATGATGCTCAGTTCCAATATATTACCTCAAACTGTAATTTGGTTTTTAAAAATTGTCTTGCTTGTGAATAGGAATCTGATTTAGAAATGTTTTCTTCCATTTATTTTTGAATATAAACACGTCACATTTAATTAAAATACACTTTTTCAAATTCTACCAAAACGTGTTGTAATTCTGCTATTTTTGTGAAGAAGTCCATTTAGTATTCACTCATCTGAAAATAACCTTTTTGTAAATTTACTTTATGAATTTATAAATAGTGTTGTATCCAAATTTTGAGAGTTCGTTGAAAATGTTAATTGTTAGATTCCTTTGCTGGGAAATTAAAATATTTACATTATTTTCTTAGAGAAAACTATTTTTGATCCTATTGTAAAAATATTCAATTTTTCACTGACATGTTACAACTGCTATATCACTTGTTTTTTTTTTTACCTTTTTTTATATAATCCTACTTTCTACTGTTATGTTTTGATGGATCCACCATAACACAAAATTGTATCTAAATTTTTTAAATTTTCAGAAGATTGATTTTCAGTCATCTATACAAAACTTGTACAGTACAATTCTTCTATAAATTTTTAGAAAACATTTAGTTTCAATTTTGTGTAGTCTCATAATGTTGGATCCACAAAAATTTGTCAATAGAAAGAAAAATTATAAAAAAATGTAAAATCAAGTGATATAGGTGCTGTAACAGGGCAGTAAAAAATTCAATATATTTACAATAGGATTGAATGTAGATTCCAGGATGCATTATTTTTTTAAAAAATTCAAGTGGATTTTAGACACTTAGAAAATTATTTTTCCTTAAAAACCGGTTTTATTCCAATCAATAAATGTTAGTTCTTGAAAAAAATTTGGCAGTTAGTTATATAGGAAATAAAAAACACCCCTTAATTTAAAGATTTAAAACTAATTTTCAATATGAAAAATAAATTTTGAAGTAAAACTTGTCGCTGTTATATTTTTTGAACAAATAAGTCGTGAAAATTTTATTGTAACACATTATTACTATAATAAAATGAAATGTCAATGTAAAATTAATATTTTATATTTCTAATGGATCGAGTAAATAAGTAAGTAAATGATAAATAAGTAAATACAAGTGTGAATTATAATATTTTCATTATTTTGTGTGTGATGATGGTGCTTTTTTTAAAAAAAAAAAAATGAAAAAGTACGTAGTATGTGTATGGGTTGTATGTAAGCAAATGTATGTGGAATGTTGTTTTTCAGTTTTTTTATGATGAAAATTATTATTAATTATAATTATAATTACTGTTGCACGCTTCGTCTTGTTCTCGTTCATCTCGCACATCGCGTGTGTGATAGCACATGTATTTATATGATTAGTTATTATTATTATATTATAGTTGTTAATGGTTTGTTATAATGTAATCTCCCATAAATGCCTACTATTTGTTATTGTACAGTCTTTGTATTATCGTTAATTATTATTATTATTAGTACTTTTTATGAACAAATTGGAACAATTCAAGTGCTTCTTTTCTTTATTTATTATAGATTTTGCTTCATGTTTTTATTTATTTTGTTTTTTATACATTTTTAAATAATCGGGTTTTTTATTTGTGAAATTATAAATATTTACATAACTGTTTAATATTTTATTAAAAACCCTATACTGATTTGATTTTCCCATGTCTTTTTTTTTAATGGTCTGTGTTACTGGATTGTATGCCAAGAAATTTCAGGTTTTAATTTGGGATTTGTTTTGTCTTTTAATTAATCCCATTCATTATGTACATTATCATTTATGTGCAAATAATAATTAATTGATGTCTATTGAAAAACAAATTTTAAAAATTAAAGAAAATTTAATGCTTGATGTATAATTTTTCATGTTTCTTTTTTTGTTTGTAAAATAACACAGTAATGACCATGCATTCAGAATGATGGTTCAATTTTTTTCTCTTTCATCATTGGAGTACAACCGTTTTGTATTTAATTTACATGAGAAATAGCTAAATTATGAGTTCTTTTTTAAGTACATCTTTATCTAAGCAATGTTCATCCTTAATTTGACATAAGAAAATTTGATGTTCCTTATATTGCATTAAAGTAACATAAAGTCTAACTACTAGCTCTTGAAACATTTTAATCAATAATGATTTAAATTCTGGAATTTTTTTTTACCTCTAATTAAATATTTGAAAATTTTAAATTTTAATCCAAATTGTTTTCAAATTTTGTCATTGACCTGAAATAATTAAAAACTTTTGGAAAAGTATTGTCGTATTTATCTTAAGTCTTCAGCAGGCATTCTTTGAGTTTTTTTTTTAATTTTATAAACTTCTTTCTGTACAAAGGAAAATCTCTAATGTTAATAAAATAATGATTAAGGCCTAAATACATGGGACATTCATTTAGTTCTTTTCATTAACCTAACAAGTATTTTAATTTTCAATGAACATTTTCTTTATTCTTGAAAAAAATTACTTGATTAATTGTGTTCAAACGTTCCATCATCTCTGCATATCTCATGTTGTTTATAAGTTTTCTGTTAATTAATTATGTTTACCATCTAAAGTTTCTTTGAATAGAGCTTTGGAGTATAAGTTAAAAGCGCAAAGGAGATAGTACGCACCCATAACTTAACTCCGTCATGTATTTTGGTGTACCTTGTAATTTATCTTAAATCCACATCTGATGTCAAAATTTCAGCAGAATACAGTGACCAAATATAAGTTTATTTAAAATAAAGTATTGTTATTTAGGTCATCAGCTGAAAGGCTGGTTTGAACCTCTAGAAGTTTTACTGAGTAAAGCGAAGAGTGAGGTGGTTTACAAGTGCCTTCCTCACTGAGTTGAAAAGTATGCTTATCAGCATGCCAAGCCCTCTGAAAAGTACATATTTTCCACTCTGCAAATGACACCTTCACTTCGTTCGTCACAGGGTCTGGCTGTATTGTGAAATTCATTAAATTGGCTGACCATGTGATAAGAATCAGAACTATTTTTTTTAGCCTTGCAACTAACAGATTGAGTGCAAATAATTTGACACTCCAAAAACTAAGAAAATAAATTAATTACCTTTTTTTGGAATTTTGTTAATGTTCATTGTAAATCTCATAGGTTAGTATTAGTATTGGGTTTTTAATAAACTATAATGAATTAATATTGTATGTATAAATAACATCACTGTACTAATATATCAAATTAATTACAAACCATAATTACACCAATAGTTAAATTGAATTGTAAATAAGAAAAAATGCATATAAATAAAGGTGGAGGCATGACAGGGTAAAGTATGGTTTTCAAATAATTTTTCACTTTATTTTTCAAAAATTTTACATTATCATTATTTTATGAACAAAATAAAAATTTATGTTGCTCGTCTTTAAAATTTAAGTAATATGTAACTATTAAATTTTATTTAAAAAAAATTGTAGTAATGAGATTTATTGTTTTGGTTTTTCATTAGTAAAAATTACTAAATTATATATTTGAAAAATTAATTTTTTTATGGTTTTTTTTAAGTTTGTGTGCTTGTTTTATTCTTTTACTAAGTATAAGAGCACGTATTGTAGAACATTTTTATGATATATTTTGAATAATTTATTTGTAATTTATTTTTATTACTGTTGTTAATTGTCATTAGAACAAATAATAAAGAATACCTGACACAAGATTTAAATTACATATATTTGTAACTTAATGTTTTTTCCTCGTATAGGGCCAATTTTAGACCAAGTGAGATGACTTAAGATGTGAAAGACTGGAAGCTCTTTCTCTTTTTTGCAGCCCACATTCTCAGCATTAAGTTTTATTGCATTTTTTCTGGTGTTCTCAATATCTTTTCTGACCTCTTAACTCTAGAACCGGCAATTGTCGATTTTGAGATGATATTACCGCTTCTTGAACTGGTCGCGTCGCAAAATCATAATAAACATTAAAAGTAACAATTCCGTATGTAATGAATTTTGAACGTAGAGCATAAGAAAGTTTTAAACAGTAGTGTCATCTGAAATTTCGGAAAAATATTTGTCTAAAAATTATTTTCAAATAGTTTCAGCATCCCTTACTGTCAGATTAAAATTTCAGTAATGTATTTTTATTTTATTTTGCTAAGTTTTCTTGTTATTTTGATACGTCATGGGAAAAGGTTTGTGATTTATAGCAAGTTTTTAATTATTTCTTTACGGTTCAGTGACTAGAAATTCTCTGCCGGTGTAGAAAAATGATATTGCTGGCTGTAGGGTTAAACCATTTATCCGACACGTTAAGCATATTGTTTGTTTAGTATCTTAAAAATGTGTTGTGTCAACCAGTTGTCATCCATTCTATACATGTGTCTGTAAAATTTTAGCCGTCTTTTTCTAATCGTTAGTTTTCCTTGTATAGTTCTTCTTGGCCTCATAACCTATATTGTCCTTTTATTATCTTCGGAATCGTTATCTTGCGGAGGATCGTCGCACAAATGTTTCTTATTTTCTTAAACCAGCCTTCCTGGTCATTCTAAGGCACTCACTTGCGTTCAGTATTTATGTATGTATATGTTTATAAACATATTTTGTTATTGGTTTTAAGAAAATTTAATAAATATTTTTAAAAAAATTAATAAATATTTAAGACAGAAGAAAAATTCAAAAATTATTAAAATAACAATGTATATAGCTCTTTACTACAATTTTTTCAACTTATGTATTTTATTCATAAATATTTTATGTTAGATTATATAAAATTTATTTTTATTTTTTATAACTTGTGTAGCATAGTTATGGATTTCTAATAATATTTGTTTTTTAATTAATTATTATTGTTTAAATTTATAAATAAAAAATGATTTTTAATCAAATAGTAATATATATATTATTAGTGTAAGCTTTTTTATACTATGTAAAAATTTATGATTTTTTTTTTGTTAAACATCGTATTTTACGTAATTGTTTAGTCAATGTTTGGATTGCATTTGCAGGTTTCATTGCACAAGTGCCTTACAAGTAAAAGGCATGCCTGGATTTGTAACGTGTATTTCAGTATTGCTGTATCTAATTAATCATTATTTATTAAATGAATAAATAAAAACAAAAATATGTTTTCTGCTTAATCTAAATGGCGTAATATGTTATGATTATTATTATTATATTATATAGTGTTATGTAAAAATATATAGATCTTAAATAATATGTCGTTAACGTTAATAGAATTAAAACTGTATTAGAAATATTCTGCTTCTCTTTTTTTAACTTAAAAATAAATATATATGTTGCATGTTGCTGCAGTTTAAAATAAATTATGTTGGTTATAAAATTATTATTTGTTTGGTCTGTCTGCTATATATTATTAGAATAATTTTTTTGTCTATTAAATTATGTTTAAATTTAACGTAGAATAATTAGCAGTGTTTTTTAATATAAATTATAAATATTATTTTTGAGGTTAAACCTTTTAGATGTCGTATAAAAAAGTAATTTTATAAATTTCATTAAAAATGTTGCCTTAAAATATCATTTTAAGTGTTACAATTAATGTTCCTATATCACTGAATCACAGAATTTTTTTCAAAACTTTATCTTTAAAACCTTTTTAATTTACCAGGTTGTTTTTTTTTGAGAAATTTTATTTATACTAAATGTATATCAAACTAAAACTTTAAATTTTTTTTTTTACAAAATATAATTTTTGAAATTCGTCCTTGGTACTTGAGCCTAAAAATAAATACTTGACAAAAACACTTAATTCTTTGATTTTGACCTTTGATTCAGCCCCCCCAGTCAATCAAGTAGTAGAAAGTTGTTATTAATCTGTAAGCAACACTGAGTGACTTTTATGTACGACTGCCAACTAGTCACTGCGTACATCTGTTTATGCAATGAATGTTACTTTTTTTTTAATTCCTAATAAGTGTACGTTGCAATCTGTTCAATTCAGAACAATAAGCAACCCCATGACCCAATGAGATGAGGATGATGCGTATGACGTGTAAATGAGGTGTAGTCTTGTACAGACTCAGGTCGACCATTCCTGAGAGAGTATGGTTAATTGAACCCCAACCATCAAAGTACACCGGTAACAACTGTCTAGCAGTCAAATCCGTATAAAAGTAACTACCTTTACTAGGATTTGAACCAGGAACCTTCGTTTCCGAAAATCTGCTGTTAAACAGCTAATTTTGGCGACGACTTTACCTCTAGACCAACCCGGTGTTACTTAACAATGAAAATCAATCATTTAATATTTTTTAGTCCAGTAGGTATTAACTGACTTGGGTTCGAATCCCATTCAAGCACATACGTTACAATAAATCATTTCATCCTTCACCGGCTGTATTAGCAGTAATTGCAGAACAGTCGGACATTAAACCAAAAAAAAGTAGGTATTAAAAATTAGGAGAAAACAGTAGTGTAATCTACTGCAGAAGTATCAAATGTCCAGGGACTTATGTAGCTAAAATACATTATAAGTAACAGTTAAATTCTTTTTCATACAAGATTTGGGGTTTTAATTGCAAATAGAATATTTGTGGAAAAATATTATTTATTAATAGAAAACTCATTTTGTAAAAAAAAGTGGATAAGATTTCTCAAATTAATGATTCAATCTTTCTTAAGAAAATTTATTAATATATAGCAGATAGTTCAATTCAAAAATTGGATAAAACATATTTATTGCTTCCTTTTTTTTAAGATCTCAAATTTTCTTTATCAATTTTTTATACTAACACATCAACACACAAAAATATTTTATACAAATATCAATTGCATTTTTTTATAAAATTTTATTTTTTATTTTTATACATTTATATTATAATATTATTAGTATTATTATTATTATTATAACAAAAAAAATTTATTTTTATTTTTTAATTTAAAAATTTTTATACTTTGGTAGTATACCTATGAAGTATCTCTTCTATTGTAAACATACTTTCTAAGAAAGTATTTAGGAGTAAAGTTTCATAAAATAGTTTGTCTCTGTATGTAACATTTATTTTTTGATCATTTTAATTGATGTTAAAAAAACGATAGCAATTTAAAAATAATGTAGCATAACATTGTAAACTATTATTATTATTGTTTGTAATATATTAATTAACTTATACATTCCAAATTAGTTGTGGTTAGGCTTCTTTAGTCATTAAACAAAATTTTAAAAAAATAATTATATTATATAAAGTCATAAATCTTCTTTTGCTTGCTTTATTTTTCACAAAAAATGAATAAGATAATATATATATTTTTGACAATTTTAATCTTAAAAAAAAAACAACTAAATTTTTTGTCAATTTTGTACATTTCTTGAATGAAGTTTAGCCAAAGGTGAAATAAACAAATACACTAAAAATGCGTTTATTTATTTTTATTTGTCTTTGTAGAAGGGTAAATTAAGGTGATTGCAGCAGGAGCGAACTGTTCCACGCTTATTGCTGTTTATCCATGCAGCCCAAACAAATTAAAATAACAGTGCGCTAGCTCCAGCCTGTAGGGAGGATGATCAAGGGACAAAAGAATAGACCTTAGGTGTATGATAAATGGTTTAGTCAGAAAATATAAATTGAGAAAAGTGGAATAAACCGAGAAAACTTAATGAACCAAACCAAATTCAGACAACTAAATTACAAACTTTAAGGGCTTCCATGGATAGTAAAAACAGAACACCATGGGATAGAAAAAAGGAGAAAAGCCTACACTGAGCAAATGTGGGCTGCAAAAAGAGTTTCCAGAAACGTCCGAAGTCACTTCACATGGTGTAAGCAAGAAATAAGAAAAATGTGGAAATTATAGTTAACCCAAATATAAAAAATCTGATGTGAAACACTCACACGACTTTTTCTCTTGTAAAGGTAGATAATGAACAATATTACCCACAACAACATGAACAATATTATTGTTTGTCGAACAGTGGTTGATTTTGATTTTACATCATTCACTCATGATTAAACATATTTAATCATGAGTGAATGATGTAAAATGAAAATCAACCACTGTTCGACTAAAAATACCAAACAACAGTAATTGCCTCTAAACTCTAGGCTGTAGAGAAAAATGCTTAAAGTAAAAGTTGTAGGTGGTTTGTTAATTTCTTATAACTTTGATTATAATATTATACACTTGTGTCGTAAAATGCATACTAAGATCACAATCTTATACAAGAGAAAGTAAAAATTTTAAAAATTGTCGAATTTTTTCACAATTGCAACACTTCTGATAATATAGCAGGAAAGATAATTTGAAAATAGTTCAAGAGAATTCCAGTAGATGGCTGCTGTTGCTTGAGAAAAGATATATAGTAGTGCAGAATAACCAAAGTTAAAAGAGATTTTTGATACCAGGATAGTATGAAAGCAACATGGTTTCTTAATATCAGGTCAGTGGACTTGTGTTCTCAGAGAGCAGTTGTTATTTACTTCTCTCTGCCTCTTGCTACTTCATACTATCCTGGTATCCAAAAACTTCTTTTGTGAATCATTGTTCCTCATCAAAAGATTAATAAAAATCTGGTGTGAAACACACACACAACTTTCTCTTGCCAATGCAAATAATTAACAATAAAACATAACATATTTATTTTTTAATTAGTAATAAAACATTACAAATAAACAAAAAACTAACCTCAAAAAACATAGATTTTAATCATGAGTGAAAGACGCAAAATAAAAATCGACCTCAGTTTGGCTTAGAAACACGGAAAATCACTCTTTCACGCTAAACTAGGCTCTGTAGAGAAAAATGCTCTAAATAAAAGTTGTAGATCTTTTAATTTTCTATAAATTTGTTTTTATACACTTTTGTTGTAAAATGAGTATTAAGGTCGAAATGTTAAAAAATCGATTTTTCACATGTTTTCGTGAGAAAAAAACAGAAAATCGCAAATTACCGCTAAACTAAGCGTTATACAAAAGAAAGTTTAAAATAAAAGTTGTAGGACTTTTCATTCTCTACAAATTTTATTATATACATATTTGTGCTGAAATGGATAATAAAGCCACAATCTTAAAAAAATAATTGTTTTACGCGAAAACAGCCTCACCAAGAATTTCAGCAAACATGGCGCCTATTCTATCTTGTACAGAATAAAAAATTGAGTAAACCAGGCGATTTTTTAAAAAATCGTAGGACCAGTTTTTGAGAAAATCGCAAAAAAGTTAAAAATTACACGAATAAACTACTACTTCCGGTTGACCGATTTTGATGAAAATGTTCGTGTCGGGTCCGGTAGTGTTATGTAACTGAAGTTTCAAGTTTGTATGATGTTCCATTCTTGAGATATTTTGTATACACACACACAGACCAATCGCTAAAAACATGTTTTTTGGGTTCAGGGGGTCTGAAAACGTGTAGATCCGGTGAAAACTCGATTTCGAAAAATCGACATGAAAACAATACTTTCCTTCCTTTATATTCATATAGGCAAGAGAAAGTAAAAATACAAAAAATGAGTAATTGTCTCTAAACTAGGCTCTGTAGAGAAAAATGCTTAAAATAAAAGTTGTAGGTTTTGTAATTTTCTACAACTCTGATTATATACACTTTTGTTATAAAATGTCCAAGTCTTAAAAAATCTCATTTTTTACCAATTTTGATTAAAATAAAAACAGACAATCAATCACTAATTGCCGGTAAATTAAGCATTGTACAAAACAATGTTTAATAGAAAAGTTTTTAAATGTTCAACAAATTTGATTTTATACACTTTTTATCTTACAACTCAGTTTTTTTCTATGATAGCACAGCCTCCTCAGAATTTCGGCAGGCATGGCACTTATTGGTCTTGTAGAGCATGAAAAATGTAGTAAATGAGGTGATTAAAGAAAAATTGTAGGAGCTGTTAATGAGAAAATTGCACAAATAAACTACAACTTCCGATTGACCAATTTTGATGAAAATGTTAGCGTCAGGTCCTCTACAGGTACCTAATTTAAGTTTTGACATCGTACAATGTTCTGTTCTTGAGATATTTTATTCACACACTGACCAGTCACTAAAAACATGTTTTTTTTGGGTTCAAGGGGTCTGAAAACACATATATATGATGAAACTCAATTTTGAAAAATAGACATGAAAACAATACTTTCCTTCCCTATACATTCATATAGGGCAAGAGAAAGTAAATAGATACGAGGATTACAGTTAGGCAAATACACAAAATATAATTTAAAAAAAAAAATTTATTTTCAACTACTAAATTCTACAACATAGGATATTCATTACAGCTCAAAAATTTTTGTTGTGTTGATCAAGTTTTTACCCATCCTTTCCTTGGTCTTTCCATGTACAATAAAGAACAGTTCCATTTGTTCCCTCGTAAATTCTTCATTACCTTAAATGAATCATTTACCCTGTATAAAAATTAATTAATTTTGTGATATTATTGATTCATTTAACATATTCCACATTATCTCTCGTTTTAAAAACCAGATTGTTTTCCACTGATCTGCCAGAGTAAATCCTCAAAGGAATTGCTTACAAAATATATTCACCTGAAACAAAATTTAAGTAAATTAGGTATTTCTATCACATTTTGTAATCAAAAAAACATTCAGAGTTAACTTTTATAATACACAAAGTGTACAGTAAAGGTAATTGAACTCTTCTAGGAGCTAAAATGTCGTACACTTACCTATATGAGCAGTATTTAATAAAATGGATCCTATTTTCAACAGCCATTACTTAACTCTGGCAACAAAAATGAGGCATCTAAGTAAGACGTTACGGCTATTCTGTGCTCCTATACGGTATAGAGTAGTGATAGGAAATAAAGCTACTTTTTGATACCATGTTACTGAAAATAACAGCCTGCTCGATAACAGGATTCTATAACCTGTATAGTGTTAAAATAACACTATTATCGTCCAGCCTATAATACAATGTAGTAGAATAATAGTTAATGTTCTATTCCGATCGTTTCTGAAGTCCGCCACTCGTCTTAAAGAGTTTCGTTCAATGTTATAATGGCATCAATTGAGAAAAGTGTATGTTAATTGAACGTGGTTGTTCTGCAGTGTACAGCCAAGCGAGCCAGGCGATCAACGTGGCAATGCTGCTCCCTCTTCCTTGCTGAGCACCAGTCCTATTTAGTTTAATTCAACTCTGATAAAGGTTAAGTTTATTATATATATTTCTCTTTCTGACAAGAGAGACAAAGTAAACATGTAAATTTTGTGCATATTTTGTATTAACATCTTACTAACCTAAGTATTCTAAGAATGAAAAGATATTGTGGGGCTCCAAGCTCCGTGTAGTTGCCGAGTGAAGGGTATAATGAATGAGTGACGTATGCTGGGAGAACAATTTTTGTATTATTCTGATATAAAACATTCGTTTTCAAACTTTCCGTATTTAACTGTTTGTATTTATTAGATTTATTTATTTACATATTTTGATATAAATTGGTAAGTTAAATATTATTAATCCGACCAAGTTAATAACCCAGTAGGTATTTGTTAAATTGATGCGCCGGATGATAAGAATATTTTTTTAGTCTAGTTAGTACACGCTACCACTACAAATGAATCAGCTGTGAAATACTACTAACTCATTCATTCTCCCACTACTACAACAATGCACTGCATTATTTCCAACTACACGGAGCTGGGACTCAAGCAATAGACTATAAAAGAAAAAGAAGCGGGGCTTACTTTGTTTTGTAGTTATTTCCAATTCGTATACTTATCAACTCATAGTGTGGCTAAGCTGAAGATTTTGTTTTAACTCGTTCAATGTTCTCTCACCCCCTTTCATAAGTATCTTTATGGCAAACTGTAAACAATAACATAATGTAGACTACATGATATAAACATGATTCATCATGATCTGTCAAGGATTAGGCTCAATGGCCTGTTTCGGCATCCATCTATTTTTTTAGGCCTTTCCAATCCTTGCTTCCTTCTTGGTTTATATTTCCATGCTCGTAGAGGAAGTCTGTGTGCTGGTATGCAAAGTAAATGGTTGGAGCAGTTTCAGTGGCCGTGCTCGATCAGCTCTTGTGAGGGTTTAGCTTTTAATTGAGTAGGGGCTAAGCTTAACCTTGTACAGGACACTGAGATGGGGGCCTCAACCCCAACACGACACGTCCCAATGGTTGATAGGAACCTGAAGATATCCAGGCAGGAACAAATAAGGCAGAGCCAAGTAAGTACCCTCGGATCAACTGAGGTGAAAACTGGTCAAGGGTCTTCACAGCGAAGATGGAGGGTATGTGGAGCCCTGAAGAATGGTCAACAGTTTTGAAGGCGGAGGAGGAATTTTCCCACCAGTACAAAGGGCAGATGAACCTAAGAGGTGGGTCTCCAAATGAAACCCAGGGCTCGTCTAGAGGCTTTAGAGCCTCTAAGGTGCCTCTAAGGTGGCAGTCCCACCTCTGGACTACCCAGCGCAGGGCTCGTAACTCGGCCTGGGAAAACTTTATCAATGGCAAGCATCCAATGTTAGCCTCAGATCAGGACCGGAATATAAATATGACTAACTTTCAAAATATCTGTAACAAACAACACACAGCCATTTTATACTTTTGTATATTTAAAAATTAAACTTCCTTACACCATCCACCAGCCTGATGGTGTAGTGGTCAGAACAACTAGTTCCTGGTTCAATTCCAGATAAGGTCTGGCATTTTTCATTAATCACTTTCAATGGTCACTCTTCAGTATCTACATTAGCAGTATTGTGATTTGTAAAGAAATAATGAATTTCTATTAAGCTGTAGTAGAAAAAGGAAAGTTTTATTGGAAGGTATAATTTTCAGCCAATTTTTATGATCTTCAATTTTTTTGATCATAGTTGTTAACACAATTTTTTAGTCACTTCTTGCATTAATTTTTTAAAAATTCAGTTTAGCAATTTTCACATCTGTTAAAAGCATAATGTAAACACCATAACAAAAAAGTATTTAGAATTTATTGGATATTTTTAATGCAAATGAATCAGCACCTATGATCTGTGATATATGAATTTTGAAAGTCTAAAATGTTTAATTTTTGTCTTTGAACTCGAAGATAATTAGAAAGGTTATATTATAACAATATAATGTTAAATGAAATAAAGTCATACATTAACAGGATGTAGGTAAGTTTATCTATCTTTTGAAAAGCTATTTGAATTAAGATAACTTACCCACAAATAAACAGATATAAGTTTCAAATAAGAGTGATAGAAAATTACCTCATCAGTATGATGTTTATTGTTTTTAAAATCATTTCTTGCCCATTCTCTCAGCATCTTCTTATCATTCTCTTCAGGTACATATTTAATGGTCACCATTATCTCCTTATAAAGTTTCAGTACTTGTTGTCTTAACATAAACTGTATGAACACACAAAAAAACCATCTATAGATAACAAACATGCATACCAGGCTG
The DNA here is from genome assembly GCA_035578175.1 of Catonia carolina. NCBI lineage: Eukaryota > Metazoa > Arthropoda > Insecta > Hemiptera > Achilidae > Catonia > Catonia carolina. The sequence continues at coordinate 424,030,146 of JAQMRL010000001.1, forward strand.
TTTTTGGAACATTTTACTAGAAACTAAGCAACTGAAGGAGTCAATTAAAGCCAAAACCAACCAACCACAGTTAGTCAAGTTCAAGGCATCATACCTTACAGCCCCAGTAGGCCACTCCAAAGCCAGCACACTTAAAACTTCCATATTGCATCTAATGAAATCACACCTTTTACTAGGAATGAGCCACAATAAAAACTGGTAGCATTGGCAAGACAGGTTAGAAAAATCGGTCCTCACATGCCTGCGACAAGTTATACTATACTATTGTTATCGTTATTAGAGTATGCTACGTTGAACTGTAAAGTTGAAAATTCTCCAGACAGTACCAAACCCTTCATAGCCTCTTATATATTATTACGCCCTTCACAGTCACAAAAGTTAAATACGAGAGATAGTTTCACATAAAAATGTTTTTATGAGCGAAACGTAGAATATAAAAAATTTGCAGTTTTATTTACGGACGTACATTAAAACTGATCCCATTTTATTAACCCAATTTGCAAAATTAGTGAGAGGGTGCCCACATTTAAGGACTAATGAAACATCAAAATAAAGAATTAGAATTACCTGCTTTAAAGTCATGGCGGCTTTGGGTAATTTTGATCCAGTAGCCATCTTAATACCACTCTTATTAAAATACACAACTTAAAATTGGTAGAGAAATTAAATTCACAACGTAGGCCTAGTATTAAAATAAATCGTTAGGCAAGACAGTCAATGGTCAGAGCCACGAACAACATAACCTACACATAAAGTTAATGAATAACTTAATTTTTAATCAAATACTATTATTAGTTGTTGTTATCATCACGGCTTGTATTAATAATTAAATACGAGTGCGACGAATAAATTAAATTTATTTAGAATAGCATTTAAGAATCGTGATCCTCCCTTGCCCACTAAAACTAAACATGCATAGAATAAAGACAGCTGATCCTCAGATTTCAATCAGCCGGTAAAATTGACGGACCACACGTTGTACGTCGAGCAATCTCAGACTCACGGTTCGCATGTTGTATGGCGTTTAGTTCGCAAGTACTCGCTACCTCTACACTTAAAACCACAAGTACGGCCAATTTGGCTATATGGTGGACCAATTTTTGGAGCCTATCACAATACAACACTGAATATTCTTCAAAGACACTAGTCAAAAGCATTTAGAGCAATAACAAACGCACCTTTTTACGTAACCAATCGTACCCTTCACGAAGACCAGAAAATATCAACGGTTCGAGACATTATAAACGCAACGTACAACTCATTACACAGAAAGACAATTGACCACATAAATCCAGATATCCAATCTCTTTTAACTAATGAGTTCCCTGTTAACAGACGACTGAAACGAAGGTGGAATAGGGATCTTCTCCGACCATCATAAAACACAATTCAATTTAACCATGCATGCCTGTCTTGTTTAAAATCATTTCATAAAACAAAATCATTCACCATCATAGTTTAAAACAATCATTAAAACATATTTGCACCACATTCCTTGTATAATACCACGCTGAAATTGATCACTGGATCGATTCACATTCCTCTACATTTATCATCTTATTTACTATTTGTGATGTGCTTTAAACAATTGTACAGTTATAAATAAAAAATAAAGTTAAAGCCAAAAAAAAAAATTATGGACGGCAGCAAAACTCGAAATCAAGTCTTTCCGCCATGGCAACAAACCGTACTGACAACTGTCACGGATTCAACTCTCTTCAAGACTATTTTAACCGCAACAAAAAATTTTAAAACAATTCTGAAGAATCCATCTGTACAAAATAATTTTTACTAAACCGTCTAATTTTATGTTAGCAGCGTGTGACCGGGAGTCTTAGCTGATAAATGGACGGACACCAATCTAGAAAAATTTAAATGAAAATGGTAGGTACATTTCTGTAAAATAGAGGTAAACCTTTGACCTAGTACCAAAAAAGTGCTACGAAAATGTTGTATAATACAGTGTGATTCAATAAGATGGAAACAATTTCAATTAGCTATATTTCCTAAACTGCATGTTATATTTTAATTCTGTAAATTACATTTGAAAGAGGAAATAACAAAGTTATAAATAACGACACCAGAGCGCTCCAGCACTGCATTGTTGCCGTCAGCTGCGCAGCCGCGTACTGCGTCAGTTGTAAGCAAGATGGCTGCTATGGAACACAAGATTTTTTGCGTGCGTGAGTACAGTAGAACCGAGTCTGCAACTACGGTGCAGCGTGCATTTCGGCTTAAGTTTAACGTCGAACCTCCAACGAGGAAGAGCATTTATCATTGGAATAAAGAATTTGACGAAACTGGCTCTCTGTGTAAAGGTAAAAGTCCAGGCAGACCTCGTGTATCGGAGCAGAATGTGGAACGCGTTCGAACTAGCCTTGAGCGTAGCCCTATGAAATCAACCCGTAGAGTGAGTATGGAACTCGGACTACCGCAAACAACTGTCTGGCGTGTATTGAGGCGCCGATTATTGTACAAACCTTACCGTTTGCAAATGCTACAGGCTCTTCGCCGAGGCGATAAGATACGGCGTGTAGAATTTTGTGACCGTATGCTCCAACACATGGAAGATGAGTTGTTTCTGCCTCGAGTGATTTTTAGTGATGAAGCCACATTTCATCTAAGTGGGAAAGTCAACAGGCATAATGTTAAGATCTGGGGGCTACAAAATCCCCATGTAACAGTGGAACATGAGCGGGACAGCCCGAAAGTTAATGTTTTTTGCGCCTTGTCGCTGACAAAAGTTTATGGGCCTTTCTTTTTTGATGAGAATACGGTTACTGGGGAAACTTATCTTAGAATGCTACAAAACTGGCTCGTTCCTCAAATGAATGAAGATTTAGGAGATTACATTTTCCAGCAGGACGGAGCTCCACCCCATTGGCATCGCAATGTTCGGCGTTTCCTAAATGAATCCATACGTCAACGATGGATAGGTCGCATGGCGAATGACGACTCTGCACTTCAGTTTTGGCCACCGAGGTCTCCAGATCTCACACCCTGTGACTTTTTCTTGTGGGGGTTCGTGAAAAGTGCAGTTTACGTACCACCTCTTCCCACCAATTTGAATGAACTAAGGAATCGTATCACAGCTGCAGTCAACTCAGTGACCCAAGACATGCGTCAGAGAGTTTGGGATGAGTTCAGTTACCGTCTAGATGTTGTACGTGCAGCCGAAGGAGGACACATTGAACATCTATAAACTTTCATGTATGTAAATTAAAATTTAAAACTTTCTCTTTCAAAATGTAATTTACAGAATTAAAATATAACATGTAGTTCAGGAAATACAGCTTATTGAAATTGTTTCCATCTTATTGAATCATCTGTATTTAAAATTTTAGAAAGTATACAGCATATTTAATTTTTGTTTAGCCCATTTTTAGCCTGGTTTTTAAGAACCCAATTTTCGAATCGAGTTCGAACCCAACAATTATTTTTATATTATTATTGATTGTTTTATATTTAAACTTTTTTGAACAGCTCAGTCATAATATAATCTACACACAATACAACAATATAGGCCTATATATCTACTACGTCATGCTCAGAGATAATATACAAGGTCATGCTACTCTGCTGAAGGCACGGTTAAAAAAATGACGGTTTAAAAGAGTTCTGAGTAAAACTAAAAATCATCAATCTATAACAAGCAGAAAAAAATAAAATAAAAACAAAAAAAATTAAAGTTAAATTTCTTCATATTAAAAGTCTAGAAGGAATAGCAACGGAGAAGACAAATTGCAGTATTATTGTACTATAGTAGAGCGATAAACCACAAGTTATTCGTATATTATAAAAATTAGAAAATAGGTACCCTCTAGCTGTACGATAGAATGAAATGTTGTAAAACTCGTAAAACAGTACATACATTTTGGAAGCCCGGTGACTGAAGAATGCAGAAATGATACTTAAATAAAAACAAGAATGGGAATGGTAAAAGGAGCCTTTAGAAAGAAAAACTAACTTTATTACAAACTGGAATTATAAAAGTTGAGGAAATATTTAGTATAATGTCATATGTTTGGAGTTTATATTTTTTTACCGATGCGAAATATGCATTAAGGAAAAAATAAAGGAAGAGGCTAGAGGCTATTAAAAACTGAGTTCGGAAATGACTAGAGAAAATCAAGTGGAATGACAGCATGAGAAATGTAGAAATATTACGAAGATCGGAAAATAAATTGAATGGCTTTAAAGAATAATATTAAATATTATTCTTTATAATAGTAAATTTTAATGGATTTGAATAAATTCAATTTCTTTATAAATTAAGACATACGTAACACGTTGGAGACAAACATAGTACAACGGATCTGTCTAAAAGCAATAAACTATCACCATGAAGAAGAGCCCAGAAAATGACGTATGATGGAAGTCTAAACAACATTTTTTAGCTTTGTTCTTCATAAAAGTTCATTTTAACATTTTTTTTGCATTGATATCCTAAATTATTGTGTTACAACACTAATTCAGGAAACCCCCAGGAGTCGAGAAAACTCAGATGTGTCCGTCCAAAGTTCTAAATTTGTTTACTCTGCGCATGACGTCAGTAGGGGAGCATGACGTCAAGTGGGCCTCCGGGCCAGCCCAGCCTGTCAGCTGGTAGTAAGCCGCTATTATTTGTTAAGTAACACCGGTTGAGCAAGCGACTTTGTGTGGTGACCAGCCATCCGTGAACAAACTCTACTGGGGGTCCCTGTTCAAACTCATGCCTAATCACGTCAAATAATACAGCAAAGCAGCGACCAAATTAGGTAGTTGTCAATACTGCACAGTTCACAACAAATAAAAGCTAAAACAAGAAAAAAGTTAAGTGATTGAATACTGCAAACGTATTTAGTTAGAACTGTAGTGTCGGCCTATTTAAAAAAATATATCTATTTGTTAATATTTATTTATTTCTTTTGTTTATAATTTAGTTTTGCGTTTGTTTGCACATTTCTTTTTAGGTTTCGTTTTTGATGTTAAATACTTTTGAGGCTAAATTTGTGTTTGTGGTTTTGTTGTTATTATTATTATTTTACAAAATACTTAAGTTTTAATTATTTTTAATTACCATAATGCCTGGTTGTGCTGTTTTTGGGTGTTTTAATTATTCTCAAAAGACAAAAGGTTCAGATATAAAATATTATAGTTTCCCAAAAACTGAAGATTTATGCAAGCAATGGAATGGACTAATGCGTGCCAACATATTGACAAATTTAATTTGAAAACAAGTACAATTTGCTCAATTCACTTTGATTCTTCAGATTTTTGTACACCTTAAACACAGATTATTAAATAACTCAACAAAAAACTGTCGTATACTTAAACCAGATGTTGTACCTACAAAGTGCTTGCCTTTTAAAACAGTAAATTCTGACTACCAGAGTGAAAGAAAACGTGTAAATAAACGATGTTAGCAAAAATTAGAGCAAAATATTTTAAAGTCCAGTATTTCACCCACAGATGAAAATATGAATATTTTCAAAAATTACATCTGCCTGATAGGCCTACTTCTATTCTTACAGTGATTGTTCATCAGTGAAATCAAATAATTCCTTTAAAGAAGAAATTACTAAATCAAGAAATAGAGTAAAACAGCTTGAAAATGAGAACTCAGAATTCAAGATTCAGTTGGAGCAGTTTAAAAATAAATATGAGAAATTACTAGAAAATTCTATAGGAAATAATAATGGTATTTCAAAAGCAATAAGTCAGATATTGAGTCAAAGTTTTACTCCTGGTCAGATAAAAATTTTAATGAATCCTAAGAAACGAATTCATTTCAATTCCAAGGATATTGCTGCTGCAAGTTCTTTAAGAATTTTCAGCCCTAAAGCATACATATACTTAAGAGGCAATAACTACCCATTACCTGGTTTGTCTACCCTTCATACTTGAACATTGTGATTAAATTTCAATCCAAGAATTGTAAATAATATCATTCCTTTATTGAAAAACAAGTCACGTGAATTGAGTAATGTGGAACGTCTAACAGAGAGATTGCAAGCATCTGAAATGAAATTTCTTCGACATACGTATGGGTGCAGTACAATATTAATTCCAAAATTGTTTTGAATTCTTTCAAGAAGTACGGTATCAGCAATTCTTCGAATGTAGCTAAGATGATTTATTGTTTGAAAACAGCTAAAATTCTTCAAGTAACAGTAACTTCGATCAGGACTGTTAATATTGATTTTTTTTTGTAATGCAATCTTTAAATATCGATCTTTATAAACCACTGATTTAGCAATTCAAATACATGTATATTGTATTTTAAAAAATCATTAGGTACTTATAGAAATAAAATTTCCGCTCATTTCATAAAAATAAAAAATTATATATAAAATTTAACTTTAAAGAATGAAATCCTTCTTGAAAACGGGAGTGCGTTTTGTAAACCGGTGCATCTTTAAATACAGTAAAGTATTTATTTATTTACAAACTACGAGAAAAGGTCAATCTACTAGTGTCTCTCTGAAGAAAGATTTACGCTACAAAAAAAGTAATAATAAACAGCGGCCAATTTGTTTAGTTTTATAAAGGTTGTTATTGTTAGTTATAAAATAGCCCACTCGAAGGGGTCGTAAACTGTCAATTATTATTTTTCTAGACAGATTGGAGGAATAATTTTATTGTGGGTTTTATTATTGAGGGGTGGGAGTATTGACCTAGATCTTTTCTTCAACTTGTTAACCAATAGATTACCACGAACAGAAGTGTAAAGCCATCTGACAGCCGATATATACAATTAGCAGCCAGTGGTCGTCAGCCGGGGCTTGCGATCGGAAGGGCGCTCTCTCCGTAGGTCTGTTTGTAACTATTATTATGGCACGTTTCCTATTGGATTACGTTAATTTTTTGTGAACTCTGTTTTGCCTTTATAATTTATTCTATAATGAATCTATATGTGATTTATTGTAAGTGTTTTGAAAGTATTGTTGTCAGTTGTAATTTATGATAATTTATTATTTTAGTTTATTGATTAATCAACGAACACACACGAAAAGGTTTGTTTTGTTATTTTATAATATTTAATTCTTACTTAGATTTAGATTATGATATATAAAATAAATAATCCGATGAACTGCTATGCTTTTGTTAAAAATCTTAAGTATTGTTTACATTTGAATTGTTTAAATATTTTTGTTAATGAATAAATGGTTCTGAATAACTGCAGAACATTAGTCAGCGGGTCTGTCGTACATGAAGCCACTCGTTTGCAAAATGAAGGTTCTAAGTTCTGTTCCCAAAAATAAGTTAATAAGTAAAAATAAGCAAAATTTCCATAGCGTACCACACATGTAAGTTTTTTTTAACCTACTGTAGTTACACTAATGACCAAACAACCAGTTGACATGACTTAATTAAAAATTCGAAGTTATTTATAACCGCAAGTTATAGAATATTACGCAGTCAATATTATCTGTGATGCTCCGAAATGAATAACCCAACAGTTAGGTTAAATTATAAGTAACTGATGCTCAAACATTCCAAATAATAATCCCTGTTAAATAATTATATGATCGCAGAACTTTTATTTTTTCTGGTTTGAAATATATCTTAAAACTTGTAAGTTGTGGTACTAGTTAAGAGTTTTTTCAGTATAAGAACTGAATGCGGATTTTATTCATGGAGGAAATGACAGTTATAGACTAAAGCCAGTCTTCGTAGGTAGTCGGCCGGCCCGTTGGTGTAGTGGTTAGCGCAATTAGCTTTTACGCCGGAGTCCCGGGTTCGATTCTCGGTCAGGTCTGACAATTTTTCATTACTCATCTTCATGTATCATTCTTCTCACCGTCTGCATTAGCAGCAAATGCAAAACAGTCAGACGTAAAAAAAACGAATTCATAGATAGTTCGATTTTTCTTTTTTGGTCTGATGGATTTATTTTACGTCCGGCTACAATGGACATTACAGCTAATGGACTAAGGGTGATAAGAAGTAAGTGATAAAAAAATTCCAGGCTTGACCGGGAATCGAACCCGAGAGCTTTTCCGTATAGTTGCGCTCACCAATACACCAAACTGTCTGACGAATTTTCATTGGTGTAAAAAAATCCCAGGTTTATAATTTTCCCCAAAAATTCATTATTAATCACCTTTTATAATCGAAAAAATAAAATAAAACAGTTGTCCTGAGGGAAAAACTTGATAGTGTTGATGTCGCGTTAATAAATCATTGTTCTTGTATTTTAAGAGTGAATGACGAACGAAATGTATTAAGTTCCTATTAGGTATTATCGGTGGAAAATTTACCCGCAAGGAAGACAATTAGGTTTGGATTAGACAATTAATTACTTATTGCAGGCTGCTGAATTATAATCTATGAGTAGGTAATAGTATTGTAATGAAGATAATATTCTTCCGGAATATTGAAAGAATATAGACGTAAGTGACTCCTCCGTAGCTCAGGACTGCTGAAGCGGTAGATCCCGATTTCGATTCTCGACCTGGAACCAGCTGACCCGTTATGACGCTGCGCCGTTAAACTGTCTGTCCATACCGAGTAACTCGCCGTGACCTTTTTTATGACGTAACTGAACTCTAAGAAGAAAATTAGATCCGAAACGTAAAATTATAGTTAATAATGTAGTAAGTAATAAGATCGTTCCGTTTTAATGGAAGATCTGATAAAGGTAAAAATAGATTATTATGAGATCTGATAAGATTTAATTTTGAAAATTATTCAATTATAAATTTTCATTGGTATGAGACGTAAAAAATGTTTTAATTTTAATAATCAGTTTTTCTATTAAGTAATGCAACTTGACAAGCTGTTAAAATTAAATTATGAAACGGACTCGAATAAGTTTGATTTTTTCATAACATATTTTTTACAAGCGACTAATAAATTAATTAGAAGAATACATTATGTCACTAGAAATAAGGAGAATATTTAATGATGCTGAAAAAATTTCTCTTTGAAAACGGTATCATAAAAATAAAAAGTTTAATTACATTTACGATAACACGTCTGGAAAATTTCGGTAAATTCGATTTTTAGTTCTGTTTAAAATTGGCGTAACCAATTATTTTTGAGTCGTTTTAGCGGTAAGAAAGCCGCGACTATATTTACACGCTACATTGTTGGAATGGCCTGTAATTCAGTTAGGCCTATATTATGTACGTCACTTAAATAATATTTTGAGTAAAGTGATTATAAGTAAGCGGGCAGCTACCGCGATGAATATTGGCACAAAATTAAAGCGCATAAATAAAGTGCATTAAAGTGTTGTTAAAGTACATTTTATGTTGTGTAGTCGTTTCTACAATAATTCTAGGTACTTTATGAAGTGTCTCAATGCATCATCTCGTTGTCCACTCTGCTTCACTACTAACCAAATGGTTCGTTACATGGTTTTTTTTACCCAATTTTCTTTCTTACCGGTGCGAGTAAAAGTGATTGTAAGCAGTGTGAGTAAAATATTATGTCGTCTGATTTCTTTATTACGGCTCTGTGTTCTGCCCGGAATTGGATAGAAGTATCTAATAGTCATTCAATTTCTTAAATAATCCTTTAAAGAGAGCCTTAATAAGATACGGTACAAATATTTTAAATATTTCTTTCATTTCATACGTAAATAATTTATCTCATTATTTAAAGCTATGATAATATGGCAAGCATATAGAGAAACATAAAGATGTTAGTTTTCTAGTACACTTTTGATGGTGTGTCAAAGATTGGTGGTTCATAAGTTTTCTGATCTTTGAGTCACTTGCAAGTGGATATTGCATCTGTATTTCTTACAAGCGACTTTAAAATACAAATTTAATAAAAATTGGAAATAGCATTTCCGGTTTTAACAAAACCTTTTAATTACTAGATTGTTGAAGATGAATGTAAAAAATGTACGGTAGTTTAACTACGTGCCGTAAATAGTGCAAGTAAACGAATTTGCAAAATTAATGGTCAGGTGTTTAGATGCTGCAGTAGTTGGGCGTGGTCGAGTTGTAGGCAAGTTTGAGTGTAGGTAGTCAGTAGTGTTGTTTGGTTATGTTTGTGTGTACCAACATGTGAGATACGCATTTTACGAAGAATGAAGAGTGAACCAGACGACGACTAACAAGGGTGTGGAGTTTGGAAAAAGACAAAGAACATTGGAAATAACCTGGCCGGTGTAAAATACAGTCGGCAAAACCAGTTCTACTTCTTATAGGTATACGTATGACGTCACACAGTTTCTTTTTAAAGTGCCTTTGTTCAGTAGGGTGCAATATTAGTATTATAGCAATGGTCCTTAAGCCGGTGCAACTGCTGCGTGTACGTCGTTGCTATGGTAACGGATTAAGATCTACGATAGGTATGGAAGGGAAATGAAATAATGGCGGGCTGTCCGAGTGATGTTATCTCTTTGTTTCTTTTTTGTAGTTTGAACGATGCGGATGTGGTATTACAGAGCACTTGTCGTATTCCTTCTGGCCGTTCTCGTCACCAGCCTGTCCAGGAACAACGGCGATGATTTATCCTTATGGATCGATGCCCAACAGGTGAAACTGTTCAGTGGTAAGAATACATTAAGAAAGGTACAATACTACACTGTCCCTCTCTATCTCAGATCTACTCTAACCATAAAACAAATTTACTCTTCAGTTCTTATAGGATGCTTGCCAAAAAATAAACCATCCTGTTTGTGTCCTTTATTTTTACTGAATATTAAACGACAACTTCTAGATTCTATCCTAATGTAATTAAACAAATTTCTAATTTGGAATAGTTCCTGCTAGATAATACCAACAATATAATAATACCACAATACCTTAATACCAAACAACAATTCTTTATCTCACTTTCCAGAAAGAAAACCATTATTAAAGTTGAATATTTAGTTAAACAGAAATTTTTAAAGTTTGTTAGGTTTTAGAAGAAAACTTATTACACGTTTATTACTGAAATTTGTTCTAATCTGTATCCTGCTGATAAGATATTACTTTAGAAAGAAAATTGTTATTTAAGTCTTTTTATTAAAATTTTCTTTTGTTTGAACAAAAATCTAAAAAGCATCGGATTTTAAAATATGTTTATTCATAAAAAATCAATCATAATTTTACTATCTACAAATGTTGACTAGTTTCATGTTCCATATGGTCATTTGTTTGCTTGCTCCTAGAATACTGATAAGTCGCCCTTCTTTTAGAGCATGGTGATTTAATTTATACATGTGTTGACATTGGCCTGAACTAACTAGTATTTATTTTTGTGTTTAATTTCACTTTTTCTGATGATAATATTTCTCATTAAGAAAGTCTATGTATTTAATGTTCTAGATTGAAATCACTTTTAAGTATTTTGTTTATTTTCAAAAAAAGAACAAACTTTTACTAAGAGAAATGTACCAAGCTGTACTGATAATTTTTTTAAAGATTGTACATAACCCTACTATGGTGTTAGTAGAATGTAGAATGACTGGACCAATGTGGGTTGACTTCAGTTCTGATAAAAACAGAAAGTTTTAAAATAAAAGAAATAACTTATGATGTATTTCATATGAACATAATAAGTCATGCATTGTGTAAGTTTATATTATCAAGAAATTTCTGTCTAACCATCTGGTATTCCTAGTAAAATTAACAGTATTTTATTTATTTATTGTTGATTCCATTCAAGGCACCGTTCTGATTTTGCCAAGTTTCATAGGTTGTCTCTCTATGAAAAAAACCATTATATACTGGATCAAAACTGATGTCCCGTCTTCCACAAAGGTTATTTGTATGTGAGAAACGATTTAAGAAAGAGTTAGTCATACCTGATTGAAAAGTCGTATTATATGTTATTTCTCTCATTTTCAGAGTCAAACAAAACTTCAATGTCGGGGTCCCGAGTTTGATTCCAAGTTAGGTTTGGCATGTTTTTCATCACTCATTTTCATATATCATCATTCTCCACTGTCTGCATTAACAGAAATTTCAAAACAGTCAGATGTAAAACCAAAAAAAAAGTTATTTTTTATAGTGGCCATTTTTTAACTAAGATACATCCTTCTTCTTCTTCTCACAATCAAGGATTAGGCTTCCACCTGTTCCGACTCTCAACAGTGACAAACTAATGAATTATTGCCATCTTTTGCGTGGCCTCCCAACATCTCTCCTCTTCACCGGCTGTATTGTAAAACACTTAGAAGGATCCTTCCCTCAGGCATTCTCTCTACGTACTCCCTCCATCAATTACGATATTCTCCAATCTTCCCATTCAGGTTGTAAACATCCAGTTCTATTCTTATATCCTTTCATTTTTTTTCTGATAGTTTTGCGTTCCAATCTGCAAGTTCTGCCACACTTTTAGATAGCAGTTTTCTTATTAGCTTTTACACTATATTTTCTTTTCCTGTTGTCAGATACCTGAATCCTTCCATGTGTCTTGAAACAGCTACTATAGCATGAAATCTTGTTATAAATTTCCCTTGGTTTAGAATCAGTTCTTACTCAAACTAAATTTTTTGATGTAATACCTTGAGCTTCGTGAACTGTACTTGGTTTTATGCCCTTATAAGCCTTCAAAACTTCTAATAACATATATTAGAAGTTTCCCTAATTTGGGAATTAGACAGAAGACGTACTTTTTTGCTAAAACTTTGTTTATTTAGATCCGAAGTGCTTTAACCTGTTACCTATTGAAATTCAAAATAGCTTAAACATGTTAACATTTTCAAGAAAGGTTAAAGATTGGCTCAATGACATTCACTTGTAAGAATTGTGGGTTAGTGTTGGTATTTAACCGATGCAGTACTTGCTATTTAGTATTTATAGAAAGTTATTGATCGTGGTACGTCTATATAATATCGTAATAATAATAACTAATTTTAGTGTTAGTCATATGTACAGGTAAATATCTAATCTGAACACTACTAGCAGTGGTTAATGTTTAATATCAAAGATTACTTAGTTAACATGCGCTGTAGCTGCCGCTACAATTTGGATTATCAATTGTAGTGGATGATGACTATTCATAATTCATTTTTAGACTTGTTTTTATGTATTTTTTTTATAACCACCGTTCACTTGATTTGGTAGTTATCTATTCTTAGCAGATAAGATATAATTTTGTAATTGTATGAAGTGGAATAAATAAATATTATTATTATTATTATTATTAATTGTTGACATGGGGATAAAACAGACTGGAATAGTAGGCTACTACTATTTTTAGCTGGAAGTAATTGAAAATAATTTAAAGAATCCATTAATGTATAAAGAAACAAAAATTATGCCAACAGACGTATATACCTAAGAGGTGTTAAATACTGATTTTAGGAAGTGTGTAAACAATTTTCAAGTTAAACTGGTACTGACTGGTATCATTAACAGAATGGGGAGCATAGCTGGTTGGTGGTGCTCATTGGCTTTACTTCGACATCAATACAATGCATAAACAGTTTTAAACTAGATATTAAGTAATGTTAAAACCCACTATCACAGTACCAAACCCCACAGTAGTCGCCAATGACCAAGCTGTCGATGTGACTTTAAATAAACTAAAAAAAACTTACAAATGTCATGTATTATTAATGCTGTAACATAAAAATTGTTTTATTCCCTAAAACTTCTAAAATTAAAGTTAATGGAAGCTATATATAACTTTTTTCTGTACAATGGAGATTTTTCAAATCATAAATCTTACTTGAATTTATGTTTCAATTGAAATTACAGTAGTTTGATTTGGTGTTGCAGGATTCGCGATGGAAATATATGCAATTATGGATGGTAATGTCTTAGAATATATACTTGATCCAAATTTTGAAAAGTATCTTCCATTGATTCCTTCTGAAGTAAGTTCTTAAGATTTATTTTTATTTAAATAAATGGTATCTAGAGCAAGTTAGTTCTTTTATAATGATTACTTAACACTGTTTAATCAGTTATTAAAAAATTGGTTGAGGTATTTCCGAATATTGAATTTACGTTTTTATAAACACATACGAGGTTTGGCAATTAAATAACCGGACTGGAGCTACAAAAAATTTTATATGTGAAGATTTTGAGTGTCCGGATGTAAGCCGAAGAAAGTGGCATACCCTGATCAGTTGTTTACCACATTTTAAATGATGATTTTGAGACAAGGAAGGTCTGCGCTTACATAGTGCTGAAAGTTCTCACTGTTGACATGACGGAACAATACCTGTTTAAGTGCCTGGAATTGCTTGAACACTATAAAACCGAACCTGAAATTCTTTTATTGTTTTAGTTGACGTTTTTTTGTTTCCCAAGATGAAAAAAATTCTGAAAGGACACCACAAGATGCTGGAGAGGGTAAAAGAAGCTTCAATGGCCTGCCTACGAGGGGTCTCTGAAACTTTCATGAAGCCCATGAGATGTGGGTGAAAAGTTGGAAAATGTGCATAGAGTTATGAGGAGAGTATTTTGAAAAGTTCTAAAGCGATTGTAGATTTATGTTCTATAAATGATAAAAAAAATTACGGAACTTTGGGAAGACCCTATAAAATATAAATGCAGGGACTGTGTTGAAACAGATACGGTGGAGTTGTTATGGTCTTGTAAAGAGAATGAACTTTTAAGAAACCGCTTCTACAATGTTAAATTTGTAGAAAAAAGGAAATGGAAAAATGCAAAAAATTCAATTGGCTAATATTAAATTTTTCTTCCCACTTCAAAAAAAAAAAAACACCACAACCAGGAAATAAGGTGTTTTGTTGAATTGTACGTAATAAATTTGAGCAAACAATTTTCCTTCAATTAATCTCTTGGAATTTTTCACAAATAAACAAATATAGTTCAGCCGTTCTAAGTTTGCTCCTAATGTAAACAAATAATGACGTCACTGAGCATGCGCATTATATCTAAATGTGTACACGCTGATTAAAAAGTAACAACTAAATACTTTCAAAAGTATTTAAATACAAAATATTTCTAAAAGTATTTTTATAAATTAAATTGTTAGGCCTACATCATATCACGACTGATGTTTTTAGTACTTTAAGTACTTATAATTTAAAAAATAGTTGACTTAATAGGAATACGACATCCATAAAGTCACGGGCTCTAGCGTGCACCCTGTAGTAGCTGGTTTTGGTTTGTTGACAGTAGGAGCAAACTTAGAGCGGCTGAACTATATATAAAAGTAGGTGCCAGCTTTATCGTATGGGCTACACAGAGATTGCTGAAAGATGTGCTTGGATTTTCCAAAATTCGAAGTAAAGATATTTGTAACTTCATCAAATATGCCAAGAAAAACTTAATTTAGTAGAATTTAAAACTTCTACTGGTATTCAGATCTGGTTAAATGGGGAAAGACAGAAGAGGAGGTGGAAAGGACACTGAATTTGTGGAAATTGGAATTAGGCTAAATGATAAAGTGCTGGAGGAAGTTAAAGAAATCGCATACTTAGGAACTGTTTTCTCTTCAAATAGAAAATTGGAAAAAGAATTAAGTAAAGGGGTGCAGAAAGCAAGTTATTTTTTGTAATTTTCTTTAGAACTTTTGAAGTAGGCACAAAACTATTTACAGTGCATTTTTTGTTTTGGTTTTGCACTTATTGTCATTTTGTCTTTTCTTGTTTCTTTTTGTTTATTTGTAAGTGATGGTAACCTCCAAGACAGGATTAACCTTTGGAGGTACTTAATTTCCATTGTATGTAAAGTACAACAGATATTTTAGTTTATGTATTTGTTACAAATTTTGAAATATATTGTTTTTGTTTTGAATTGTATCATTTTCTGTTGTATTATGTAAAAAAAATGTTGTATTGTACTTATGTTTGAACGGAAATAATAATTATTATTTTGTTCAAAGTGTGATAGCTTAGTCTGGGACCAAGAAGTTCCTATGCACTGTAAAAAAAAATTAATTAATGTATAATGCATACTTTGTGCCAATGTTGACTTATTTATCCAAGATATGAACTGGGGGAAGGAAGGTAAAAAGTAAAATTCTTCAGCCAGCAGAGATGAAATTCACAAGAAGTACTGCCGGCCGCATTGGCGAAGTTGGTAACGTGCTCGCCTCTCATCATGCGGTCTTGGGTTCGAATCCCATTCAGGCACGGCATTTTTTCATACGTTACAAAATATCATTTCATCATTCACCGTCTGCATTAGCAGTAATTGCAGAACAGTCGGACATTAAACAGAAAAAAAAAGAAAAAAAAACAAGAAGTACGCTGGGGAAGACAAGAAGAGATAGAATAAGAAATTATGTGGTTAGGTAACAACTGGCCTTCGGGCCAGCTCAGACAGTCAGCTGGTAGTAAGTCGCTATTATTTGTTAAGTAATACTGGTTGGGCAAGCGACTTTGTATGGTGACCAGCTGACAGCCATCCGTGAACAAACTCTACTGGGGGTCCCTGTTCAAACTCATGCCTAATTAACGTCAAATAATACAGCAAAGCAACAATCAAATTGGGTAGTTGTCAATAATGTACAGTTCCCGATAACAAATAAAAGCTAAAAAAAAAGGTAACAACTAGAAATGGACAGCTAAGAAGGGTTGGACAGACAAACTGAGATGGTTTGGCTGTGTCAGTAGGATGGAAGAGGGAGGACTGCTTTCAAGAATGTTGGAAGATGGAGGGAAAAAGATCAAGAGTGAGTGGATGGGTTCAGTTATGGATAAATTGGGAAAAATATGGGATACTAAAAGAGTAATGGAAGAGATGATTTTGGGAGAGAGAGGAGGAGAGGAGAACTAATTAAAGACGCATGCACACTCATACTACAGCTCAGACTAATTTTTGTTCAAAATCTTGTTAAATTTTACATAGATACAAAGAAAAAATATTAGACTTTTTTAAATATTGGGTTATAGATAGTAAGTCATGAGAACGTCTTTGGGTATAGATGGGCTGTGAGGAAGGGAAGAGAAATCAGACAGTGCTGCGAACCTCAACAGTGAGATACTATATTTTACTGCCGTGCAATTGCACCGTTTGTTAACCACATGTTGCCTTTCAATTAATATACTTCATTGTAACTGACACTTTTTCCACTTAAACCCCATTTCCTTTAAAATTTTTCTTAACGTATAAAGTTTCCAACTAAAATTTTGCCTTTCTTTCAAAACCAGTAATAAAGTTTCACATGTTGGCATTACTGCCCATAACAGACAGGTGGAGTGTCAAATTATTTACACCCAATCTGTTCATTGCGGGGCTGAAATAAATAGTTCTGTTTCTTATCACATGGTCAGCCAATTAAATGACTGAATCATTTAAGAACAGAAGAGGTAGAGGTGTAAAAGACACTAATCGGAGTTATCTCCTCTGAAAGTAATGAATTTCATTATACAGCCAGTCCCTGTGGTGAATGAAGTGAAGGTGTCATTTGCAGAGTGGAAAATATGTGCTTTTCAGAGGGCCCGGCATGCTGATAAGCGTATTTTTCCACTCAGTGAGGAAGGCAATGGTAAACCACCTCACTCCTCGTTTTACTTAGTAAAACCTCTACAGGTTCAAACCAGCTTTTCGGCTGTTGACCTAAACAACAACACATGTTGGCATTACTTTCTTAATGATATAACCATTTTCTTTTTTTACCAGGTGTCAAAAAACTGTTGATGAAGAATTATCTTCTTCACCGTCTTTAACTTTCTTCTTTATATTTTGTATGTGGAAAGAGAAACATCACAGTAGTTAGCCACTCCCTCACGGCTTTTATTAAGAGGCGCGGAAAGGTATTTTTGTTTAGTTTCAACTTCATAGCATTTTATTACATTGCATATTAGATTTCGTTCAGCACTCTTAATAGTTCGACCACGTTTTCGAGAAACCAATATTTCTGTTTACGGTAACAAACAGTTATATTTGTACAGTTGACCTACAAAAGGTTCCGTGATATATTGTATGTCTTCTACGTATAGTTTACCTTGTGGTGGTGAACTGATACTAAATAAAACAAGCATGCGCACTGATGCTTTTTCCCTTTGCCACTCGTTAAAACCAAAGGCAAACTCGTGACTCGAGTAACTAAAATTAGTGTTTTTAGGGTCTGTAGAGAAAAGTTGGAGTTAGTGAAATTTGATTGCATAAGGATTTAGATTTTAGATTCAGGCACATAAAAGATGATCTATGAATAAAATATGACTATATTTTTTTCCAGGTAGAATATGTAAACTTCACATGGAAATCAGGAGTAAAAAAGAAATATTATTATAACTTTGATCGTTTGCAATCATTTGATGAAGCAATATTAGAACCACCTGTGATATCAATTAAGACTAAAGGAAAAGTTCCACGAAGAGCAAAAGGTTAAAAAATTAGTTATTTTTCACTCTATATTTAAGATTATTG
This sequence comes from Catonia carolina, assembly GCA_035578175.1. Classification (NCBI taxonomy): domain Eukaryota; kingdom Metazoa; phylum Arthropoda; class Insecta; order Hemiptera; family Achilidae; genus Catonia; species Catonia carolina. The sequence goes on from JAQMRL010000001.1 coordinate 424,048,370, forward strand.
GTAAAATACGATGATATTAGGTCACCTCCTTAGTGGTTAGTGTGCTAATCTACCACACGGAGGTCCCAGGTTCAATCCCTAGGCAGGATCTGAAAATTATCACAAGTTAAAACCCACTGTTCTCGATGCATCACCCACTGTAACTGCTAATAACCAAGCAGTTGATGCGACTTTAAATAAAAAAAGATATAATAACTCTCTTTTAGGATATGTTTGCCTAAGAAAAAAATTAATTAATAATTAACATTTATGCTATACTGCTTGCCAGCTTATTGGCCAGTTTATTGGTATAGTGGTTAATGAAACTCACTTGTGTACTAGGGTTCTTTGGTTCGATTCTCAGTCAAGTGTGGTATCATATCATTAATGATTTTGATCTCATCATCGTCTGCATCAATGCAGACGATGACTGGAAGACAGTTAGTGTAAGACAAAAAAATCTGGTGTGGAACACTCACATAACTTTCTCTTGTCAATGTAAATAAGGAAAATATAACCTACATTCAATCATGAGTAAACTATGTGTTGTTTAGGTCTTCAGTCGAAAGGCTGGTTTGAACCTCTAGAGACTTTACCCGAGGAGTGAGGTGGATTACAATTGCCTTCCTCACTGAGTGGAAAAGTATGCTTACTAGCATGCCAGACCCTCTGCAAAGCATATACTTTCCACCCTGCAAATGACACCTTCACTTCATTCACCACCGGGCGTGGCTGTATAATGAATTTTTTTTACTCTCACTGGAGATAACTCTATAATGCTTACTGTTAATGAGCTCTGCTGTTCCACGTGTTTAGATCAATCGGAACGTTTGCCAGCATTGTATGAATGTATCAGCCTGGCAAACATTACGCACACATGTGTATAAGAGCTGCAGTAGTTAACTCATGTTTTGCATCTCGTACTGAACACATCGATTATAAAGCATGTTAATATGCAATACTTTATAACATAATCAGTTGGTTCTATGGCCATAGGTTATAATCGTTATTGGAACACAAAAAAATGGCTGACAAACTATATAGCAGAACTACAAGAGCAAGTATTGGCAACATTCCTGGCAAGTCATTGGCTAGCTATTAAGTAGGTAGGGGGCAATGCGTAAATGCGTATGTTCGGGAGCTCATGAACTTTGAAAAATAGTAAAGTGTCTTTTACACCTCTACCTCTTCTGTTTTTAAATGCTTAATTGGCTGACCATATGATAAGAAACAGAACTATTTTTTGTAGTCCTGGAACTACCAGATCAAGTGCTAATAATTTAGCACTCCACGTGCCTGTTATGGGCAAGAGTAAACAATGTAAAATGAAAAATATAGCCTATTTTTATCATGAGTGAATCTCGCTAAATGAAAATAAAACTGTTGGACTTAAAATTATTTAAACTCATTAATTGACGCTACACTAAGCTCTGAAGAAACGGATTCTTGAAATAAATGTTGTGGGTTTGTAAAAAATTTTCTGTAATATTAGTTATGTACTTTTGTCATAAATTGCATAGTATGGTCACAATCTCATAAAATCCCATTTTTTATCAATTTTAATGAGCAAAATACAGAAAATCATTGATTGATGCTTAACTAAGCATTGTAAAAAACATGTTTGAAATAAAAGTAATAAGTATTTTAATTTTCTACGATTTTAATTTCCACTAAAATGCATATTAAGGTCACAAATTTAAATAACAAACTATTTTTACCATGAGAGCAGCCTCCCATGAATTTCTGCAGATATGCCACTTATTCTATCTTGTAAAGCATAAAAAATATATAAGTACAGGTATCAGATGAATTGATGTCCCATAGCCGAGCGAGTGGGAGGGAGATATGTGGCATAACAACGCATGCGCCCAAAGGTCTTTACCATTATAATCCAAATCTGAAAACATACTACAGTCGTTATCTTGCTTGTTAGTTTACTGCGTGCATAAACGCTTGCTCACAACAATGAGTAAAATAATACAATGTTACTGGAAGTCCGTTTATGGCTTGTGCGATTGAGAGAGTAATGCATTCTCTCACTGCCACAGCTAGGGGATCTTATTTCATCTGAATACTATAAATGAAGTGACATTTAAAAAATTGTAGAAGTTGCTTTTGAAAATATCTCAAAGAAATTAAAACAAAAAACCAGGTATAAACTACTACTTTTGATTGACCAATACTGATGAAAAAGTTTGTGTTGGTTTCCCTTTTGGTACTTAAGTTCAAAGTTTCAACTTCGTAAGCTATTCCGTTCTTGAGATATTCTGTATGCACACACGCAGACCAATCGGTAAAAACATATTTTTGGTTCAGGGAGCCTGAAAACATGTATTTCTCGTGAAAACTTGATTTCAAAAAATTTACATGAAAACAATACTTTTGGTTTTGTATAGGCCTACGTTTATGTAGGGCAAGAAAAAATAAAAAGAATTTCTAGCTTTCTGCTAGTATAATACTGGTTGTTTGAACCAATGAGTTAAGTATTATTGGATTTGTAAATATTTGTATAACAGTGGTATATATACCATATACTGGTATAGTATACCACTGGTTACTCTAAAAGTAATGTATGGAATGTACATTCAGTGTGCAGAGTAAGGCTGAGGGGTTATTATACTTACAGCACTTCTATTACCAAAAATCTTGTGTGTGAAACACTCTCACAACTTTCTCTTGCTGATGTAAATAATGAACAGTATAACCTATGTTTAATCATGAATGAACGATGTAATATGAAGAACATAACCTAATTTTAATCATGAGTGAATTACCCAAAATGAAAATTAACTTCTGTTCAACTTAAAAATATAGAAAACCACTATTGACACTAAACTTAGCTCTGTATAAAAAAATGTTTGTTATAAAACTTGTAGGTTTTTAATTTTGTGTAACTTTTTATGTATACTTCTGTTGTAAAAATGTATACTAAGGCCACAATGTTAAAAATTCCAATTTTTTTACCAAAAAAAATATTTGCAATGAAGGTTTGTGGGTTTGTTAATTTTCTACATCTTTAATTATAATATATGCTTTAGTTCTCCAACGCGTATTAAGGCTTTGAAAAGTACTTTATTTACCAGAAGAACACAAGCTCCCAAAGAAAATTATAACAAATATAGTGCTCACCGTATCTTGTAAAGCATAAAAAATTTAGTAAATGAGATGATTTAAAAAAAAAATTAGGAGCTGTTTTTAGAAAATTGTAAAAAAATAAAAAATCACATGAATAAACTATTACTTCCAGTTGCCCGATTTTGATGAAAATGTTTATGTCGGGTCCTCTAGTGGTACCTAACTTAAGTTTCAAGTTCCTACGGTTTTCCGCTCTTGAAATATTTTGTTCACACACACACACACATATAGGAAAATTGCTAAAAATATGTGTTTTGGGTTTAGTGGGCCTGAAAACATGTATTTCTAGTGAAACCTCGACATGAAAACAATACTTTCCTTCCTAGTACATTCATATAGGGGCAAGAAAGAGTAAAATATTGTTTGTCAAGTCACAGTATTTTCATAATGAACAACAGTTTTACTCATGGTTAATAAGATACCTGTTGTTGTTTAGGTCATCAGCCAAAAGACTGGTTTGAACCTCTAGAAGCTTTACTAAGTAAAACAAAGGGAGTTTAGGTGGTTACTTTTGCCTTCCTCACTTAGTTGAAAAGTATGATTATCAGCATGCCAGGCCCTTTGAAAAGCATCTACTTTCCACCAGGATATAACTCTGACTTGTGTCTTACACCTCTACCTTTTCTATTCTTAAATACTTCAGTCATGTAATTGGCTGACCATGTGATAAGAGAGAGAACTATTTTTTGTAGCCCTAGAACTAGAGGATCGATGACAAATAATTTAACTCTCCACTTACCTGTTATGGGCATGATACCTCCTAACATACGGTAATAGCAGCATGGTATTCACTCGCCCATCTCTATTACTTTGCCATGACAGAGTTATGAGCAGTGTACAATAAACAAAGAAGGTAAAAATAGAATATTCTTAAATTTATTTCGGTCGATTAATATAAACAAATTTTTCAGTTTTTAGTGTTCTACTACCGTGCTCTGGTAACAGTTCAGGAATTGCAGCATTTGGAATCGGTTTACTGATTGAAAGTCGTAAAGGAAGACCTTTACCAGGAACACCATTGCGTTTACGATTACGAAAGGAGTGTGCTGAAAGAGGTTAGTTTCAAACAAAAATAAATATATATAATGTTGTTTAGATTATTATGTGAAAGGCTGGTTTGAGCTTCTAGAGGTTTTACTAAGTAAAACGAGGAGTGAGGTGGTTTACCAACACCTTCCTCAATGAGTTTTAAAAGTATGCTTATTAGCATGCCAGGCCCTCTTAAAAGCACATATTTTCCACCCTGCAGATGACACCTTCATTTCATTCACCGCAAGGTCTGGCTATTAAATAACAAGACTGACGTTGTAAAAAATTTAATTTTAATTTTATACATAATCACTTATTGTCACCTTCAATATACACTCCTTCCCTATCCTTACAACGCTCCATGCGAATTTTTCATTGTTGGAAACAGTGCTGGAAGTCATCTTTTGTCAGCTCCTTCAGGACACGTGCCGCTTTCTCTTTTACAACTTCCACAGACTCAAATCTTGTCCCTTTTAATGCAGATTTCACCTTAGTGAACAGGTAGAAGTCACATGGTGCAAGATCTGGTGAATAAGGTGGATGTTCTAACACTGAGATGCTGTTCTTGGCTAGGAACCTCTTGACAGATAATGCAGAATGAGCTGGAGCATTGTCTTGGTGGAGAACCCATGATTTGTCCTTCCACATTTTGAGGTGTTTTTCCTTACTCTTTGACGTAGTTTAGAAAGTACCTCAAGGTAGTAATATTGATTAATTGTTTGACCTTCAGGAACCCAGTGAAGGTAAACAATCCCATGGATATAAAAAAAAAACAATCATCATTGCTTTAAATTTTGACTTGCTCGTTCGAGCTTTTTTGGCTCTCAGTGAAGTTTGGCTCTTCAAGTGCATGGATTGGCGCTTCGTTTCCGGATCATAAGTAAAAAACCACGTTTCATCACATGTTATTATTGTTTCCAAAAAATTTGGATCATTTTCAATCACGTACAAAGTGTCAGTACAAACATTTTTAAGAGCTTCATTTCCAACATTTTTGAGCAGCACGTGCCCTGAATGAGCTGACAGAAGATGATTTCCAGCACTCTTTCCAACAATGAAAAATTCGCCGGGAGCGTTGTAGGGATAGAGAAGGAGTGTATATTGAAGGTGACAATAAGTGATTATGTATAAAATTAAAATAAAATTTTTTACAATGTCAGTCTCGTTATATAATAGCCACACCTCGTATAATGAAATTCGTTATTTTTAGAGGAGATAACTCTGACTAGTGTCTTTTACACCTCTACCTCTTCTGTTTTTAAATGCTTCATTCATGTAATTGGCTGAATTGTGTACAAATACTAATTTTTACACTCCACCTGTCTGTTATGGGCATAAAGAACATACAGAAGGAGAAAGCTACTTTGTAACAAACAAGGAAAAGTCATACTTGGACTAATTAATAAAGTACCTAGGTATGGTATAGTCATGAGTGCACCTTATAGACTTGCTACAAATAAAGTGTACATTGCTATGATGTTACCAACCTTCTGAAACAACATGGTACATGAAAAGAAGATAATAGTTTTTAACACATTTTCTTGTTTCGTTTAAAAAATTTTGATGTATTTTATCTGTAATGTTTTGTTTTGTATGGAATAACAGATCGATACTATTTTCTATAATAAAATCAATCGCACATATTAAAGTTTGTACTATTTTTATAAATCAATTAATGTTCGATAACCTTTCAGTGATGTCAAATAATCAATATATCTGAGGTCATTGATAAAGTTAATAAAATTAATAAATGAAGGCTATTTACAAGTATAAATTTCATTCGTAATTTTATGGCAAAATAAATGTACGGTCAATCTAATATGAAATGACATTAAATTAAATGATGTTAATCACAGTAATGGTCTTTGGTGCTATTTAAAACAAATATGAGTAATTTATCGTAAATTGATTTGTTTTGTAATACAGTCAAACCTATCTTAATTCAATTTTCAAGGGACTTATTATTTTTTTATTGACAAATGTAAAATAAAACTCACAGATCTATAAATCAAAATTGCATTATTTAATAAAAAATATTACTTTCTCTTGCTGATGTACTGGATGTACTGGCTGATTGGCGGGAACTCTTCACTCTCTCTTGAGAATAAGTTGCTTCTTTACAAAATGTTACTTAAACCAGTTTGGTTGTACGGCATTCAACTTTGGGGAACTACCAGCAGAAATGACATAGAGGTAATTCAAAGGTTCCAGAATAAGGTTCAGCTTCGGGCTATAACAAGGGTGCCATGGTTTGCAAGGAATGCAGAAATACAATGTTATTGAAACCTTCCTGATGTAATGAACGAAGTCAGACGTTTCAATAGAAAATATCAGGCAAGTGATTTGTAAATTCAAAAGATTTGTTTTTAGTTTATTTTTAAAAAACTAATTGCAAATAATGTTATTTAAAAAAAAACTTTCTCTTGCCCTATATGAGTATATAGGGAAGGAAAATATTGTTTTCATGTTTAACTTTTCAAAATAGAGTTTTCACTGGAAATACACATTGTCAAATATCCTGAACCCAAAAGACATGTTTTTAGCGATTGGTCTGTCTGTATGTGCGCGGGCGCGAGTGTGTGTTTGTGTGAACAAACTATCTCAAAAATGAAATATTGTACAAAGTTGAAACTTGGAACTTCAGTTAGGTACTAGGGAACTGACACAAACATTTTAATTGAAATTGGTCAACCAGTTTTTTATACATGGGATTTTCTCAAAAATGGCTCCTATAATTTTTTTAAAAATCACCTTATTTATTAAATATTTTACACTCTTTATGATAGGGTAAGTGCCATCCGTGTTCCAATGTGTAGTTCCAGTAAAAACTCGATTTTGAAAAATCAACATGAAACAATGTATACACATTAACTTCTCTATATACATTAACCCCGTTAATCTGAACACGTTCTGGACTCTTTAATTTGAATTTTAAAAAAAGGAGAATAAACAACATTTTACAAAAGAATTTTTTTTTAAATTTTGGTGACAAAATTACTTAATACATTAAGTATACTTAATACATTAAGTATACTTAATACATTAAGTATACTTAATACTTAATACATTAAGTATACTTAATACATTAAGTTAATAGACACGCATCGGCCCACCCACGCATTATTTTTTTTTTTATTTTATTTTTTTTAATGTGTACATTGCAATCTGTTCAATTTAGAACTATAAGCAACCCCATGACCCAATGAGATGAGGATGATATGTATGACATGTAAATGAGGTGTAGTCTTGTACAGACTCAGGCCGACCTTTCCTGAGAGAGTATGGTTAATTGAAACCCAACCATCAAAGTACACTGGTAACCACTGTCTAGTATTCAAACAGCTGACTAGCGGCGATGTCGTTACCCCTAGACCAATTCGGTGGGTTTAAACACATTTAAATGAATTGATTTCTTTTAATGAAAATTTGTCTGTATGATTGTACTGTATATTGTAATCCAAACAGGGTTTGGTCCCGATTAGTTCGGATTAACGGGCTTTGAACGTATATTCATTTAGAACAAGAGAAAGTAAACATGATTAAAATTTATTTTGTATAATGATTGACTGTAAGATGAGATTGTTAAGTTTTCTGTTGGTAAAAAAACTGTATTGTTGATATTATTTAAACATTTTATTTCCATTACCATAATGTAGTTTTCTGAATATTATTTTTACATGTGTTTTGTAAAAGAAGTTCCATATATTTAAATATAGTGATTTGATTGATAGGTCCAGATCCAGAATGTGATAAAAAATGCGCAAATGGAGGTTGGTGTAACCACGAGAAAATTTGTCAATGTCCTGAAGGATATATGGGTCAGTATTGTCGCACAGCATTGTGTTATCCACAATGTATGAATAATGGAAGTTGCACTCAACCGGGTGTATGTAGTTGTCCTGCTGGATTTCAGGGACGTCATTGTGAAGGAGGTCAGTAACTAATAAAATTTAAATTTATAAATTGACAATTTTTCTCTTGTCTTTCCTTTTAATAAATTTTATAGGTCATCGAATAATGATATATGTTTATTTTAATACACAATTTTCTCTTGTTAAAACACCTTGGTCGTTGATTATTCATAATTTCCTTAACTTGTTGATCATTTTATTCATCCTGTTGAATAAAAAGAAATTTAGTTAACTTTATCTTCCTTCACTTATCCTGCGATGAAGGTTAATCAGCAGATTCTTCAATTTGGTTTATATCGCTCCATCATTTTGTTAAATTTTGTATCCCCTTCTACATCTTTTATTAGCAAATTTGTTAAAGGAAATGTCTTGTTAAGATTACATCCATGACCTATGTTAAAAAAATTTTGTGATCAGTCTCTCAACTGGTTTGATGCAGTTCTCCAAGCTGTTCCATTTTGCACCAGTCGTTTTTATATCTATATACCTGTAACACCCTACCTTTTGTAATTTGCTGTATGTATTCTAACCTTTGCACTTCCCCCTGCAATTCACTCACTCAATATTACCCTTCATTATTGATAGACCAATACCGGGATGTCTTAAGGGATGCCCCACTATCTTTTAGCTTTCCCCTTCTTCTGGTAAGAAGTTCTACATACTTCTGTAATCCACTCGTCTAAGAATGTCTTAATTACTTATTTTTTTCCACCCACCTAATCTTTAACATTTTTCTTTAACACCACATTTTAAAAGCTTCTATTCTCTTCCTTTCTACTGCCCCATCACCCTTGTTTAGCTCCCGTGTAATTCTACACTCCAAACCAAGTGTTTTAAGAATTTTTCCTAATCTGTAAATCAATGTTTGTAATCAGTAAGCTGTTTTTCATTTCAAAAGCCCTTCTAGCTTGAGCAATACTGCTTTTGATATAATTTGTGCTTCTACCATTTTTTGTTATTTTACTCTCTAGGAAGCAGAATTCCCCTACTTGTGTTTGTTTTTGTTGCCAACTTTTAAATTTTCCATCTCCTTTAAACCACTCTTGCAACTGCACTATACTTTTTTTAAATAGGTATTCAATGATTTTACATAAGAGATGTCAAAAATTAATAATTTGATATTCTTTATACAATTACTTCATTTAACTCCTATATTAATGCGCATAGAATTAGAATATTCATCGCATAATTAATTTGTAAAAACCATGACAAATGGAAATACAATCAAAGATGGACAAGCGACTAACCGCAAGATAGCAGGTGGTTATGAATATTTGAACCAAACTGGTACTCAAAATTTTGTATGAATATTTGGAAATGCGGAAGCTCTCTCCCAGATGAGTCTCACATTTGCAACAAATATGATCATCTGACCATTCTGAAGGAGTGTTTAGTCTTGTTCGACTGGAAAAAGAGAAATAAATTAAATGCCATTATGAAACGTATGTAAATTAAATAGATAAATAAAATGATGCTGCAGCCAGAAAACAAGCAGGTTAGAGTAGGCTAGCAGTTCAAGCACATTTAAGCAGTGGAGCAGCATTGAGCTAGCTGAGCTGGTACTGTGGCCATACAGAAAGCAATCAGCTGCTAACACACTTTTCATCTGTGTGTCAATTGGTTCAGTCATGCCTCCTGTTTTGTCTCGGTTTGTGAAGTTACTACTTTTAAGTTTTTTTTTTAATGTTCGACTATTCTGCAATTACTGCTCATGCAGACGGTGAAGGATGAAATGAATTTTTGTAACGTATGAAAATTCATTTCATTCTTTTAAGTGAAAGTTCCCCTATGTTAATGAATTTTTTTGAATTATTTTGACGAACTAACTTTTTTTTAAATGCGTACTAAAGTTATTGAATTATTTTTTAGTTATTTCAGTCAGTTTTTTGTACTGATATATAATCACAGTCATTAGTTTGTGATTCATTGCAGACTTCATTCCACGCAGCAGTTGATAATTTTCTTTTCTTGAAATGCTTAACTGATACATTCACAAAATGGCACATTTATATACAGCCGATATTAGTGATTAAGTGTCAAAATCCATGATTAAAAAACTTATGTACACAATAACGGAACTGAAACTGAACTGACATGTGAGCTTGTAAGCTGGTAAAATCAAACTAGTTTGTTTTTGAGCAGGTTAGAGCGGTAAGCAGTAGAGCAGGTCCTGCTAATGGTGTGGCCGTGCCTGTTATCTAACATTAGTTTGTTCCAACCTGCTCAATGCTGCTACAACCTACTTACTGCTATAATCTGCTTGCTGTCTGGACATGGCAGGGGCATGCCCCAGACCACACAGAGCGTGCACATATAACTGCAGTTTAGCTACCCTATCCTTGCCTGCTTTCGAGGTAATGGGCGCTGGCTGTACCACCTCCGTGTGCTATTTGTAGTACATGGTTGAGCTCGACGGCTACTCGTCCAACGTTTACACAAGTACCGAGGGGAGTGGGGTGCCCTGCGGACGTGACCGCACCCACTCATTTGGGTTGGCCTCTCAGGGGTTGTGGGTTCGCCTGCTAAGCAGCATTATGAAGCCACTAAAGGTACGATTTCAACCCTCGCCGCTGTGGCAACACGCTGCCGTAGCAGCGGCATTGTTTTCGAGTATCGTTGCTAGCGGCAGCTGCTAGACCAGTTGTTGATCATAGAACGTGATACAATATACTACTCCTCCAACATACAACTTGCAACATGTCGATTGTAAAAAAAAATGAGATTATGTTTACAAGCAGAAGAAGAAGAAGAGGATGATGAGATAATGATGTTGATGCTATTATGGAAACGCAAAGCTGTAAATAAAATATAAAAAACCCGTGAAGAGGAAGGTTACTTTCAGATACTTATCAAGCGGCACTTGAAATGTGATGAAGGCCTATTTAAAAAATACTGTAGGCTAAATTACTCCCAATTCGAAACTGTGTAAAGTTTGGTGGCTGAAGATTTAAAGAAGAATTTTCACCTATCTCTTTCCATATATTTTCCCTGAGTACAGCATCTTTTTAACCCGCCGTACTAGCATCATAAATAATTGGATGTTTGCAGACAACTTCAACCAGCTTTTCATCATCACACACCGAAAAATTTGACATGATTGTCTGTACAGTTTGTTAGTTCTACTACACGCTGCCGGTGCCAGACTGCTTCTGGCACGGCCTGGCGGCTGGACAGCTTGAGCAGCGCTGAATGTGCTGCTGTGGCGGATTTCGGAAACATCCCTATAACAAATGAATTGAACCAGCAGTTAGCAGCCGCTGCTACGGCAGCGAGGATCAAAATCATACCTTAAGCTGCTTAAATTCCTCAGGAATGGGCGTGGAGGGCGTGGAGGAGTGAAATAGATAAATACGCGTGTCTGGACACGGCCTCAGATTACGTTGATAAATAAAACTAGTTTTGTGGAAAAAGTTGTATTTTTTTGCCTAGGCCAACTAATTAATGGCTCCTCATACTAAAGCTATTAGAAACTTTGGTAAATAAAAACATAACTCACTTTAATTTATGCACTTACAAATTATATTTGTGAAAATTATTTTACAAATCTTATCTAATTACTAGTTACAACTTACCTTTTCTAACTAAGTATAAAAATATTTTATTTGATATCACATTGTAATTTCATTATACAATAACACTATTTTGTGCTATGAAATCTCATTAAATCAATCAAGATATTGTGAAATAGGTATCTGAATCAGCTTTGTATTATTGTTTGTTTGTAATTCCGTGTGTATTAGATATCCACTCATATTTCATCACTGTATATAATTAATTAATTAACTTATTTCCAGTAGTGAAAGGATAAAATTGGTGGTAGATTCTTTTTTATGGTTTTCTCTTAAATTACACTTAAGATTAATTTGGATTTATAAAATATATTAATTGATTATTTAATAATACAACCAATACAGAACATGATAAGTTGACTAATTATATTTTTAGGGTAAACAATGATGAATTGAATATTAAAAAAAATGGCAATAAAGGTGTTCCATTTTAATGTAGCACAGGGGTCAATTTTTCAAAACCTTTTTAAATTTTTTTTATTTATTACATTAAATTATTCTACAGAATTTTCTCTGTAAAATGATTTATATTTTTTTATATTATGTGTTTTATAAATAATTAAATTTTTTTACCTATTTAAATATCACTGAAAAAAATTTGGGACTGACATTTTTTAACGTGTCTTGTTTAAAAAGCAATAACAATACTTTTAATACCAGATTAGTAAGGTTTATATTTTGTTGAATGGAACTTTTCTGTCCAATAAAGTGATGATACTGGTTTTCACATTAATGTTATATTTCATTGGTACTGTTTTTGGGTTTTGTTATAATTTCCTGTAAATTACTTTTTTTTGTACGTAAGGGAAATTAGTAATATTTATATTTTGTTGAATGGAATTGTTGTGTTCAATACAACGTTGATATTGGTTTTCACATAACTTTTCTATTTTATTGACACCATTTTTCTTCATTTATGTTAATTTCCTGCAATTACTTCTTTTTGTTTCTTAAGATTTAGTGGTGATAACTTAATGATTTTTTAAGGGTTATTTTACTACGTATATGGAACAGGGATATTAGAAAACAACTCTTTTATAAAGAAAATATAGCCATTAATTTGTCTTTTAATGTAATGCTATATAAGCGAATGAATGCTATTTTTGTGTCAATATGAATGTGTTGTATTCTCCTGTGCCAAAAATCTTAAACTTGCATCTTTAACTTTGACTGAGAAAGTATTTTTTGAGATTCTGTGCATACAACTGCTAAAGTAGTACTGTTGATAAAGGTAAATAAAGAATAATGCTTTATCAAATTAAAATTTACAAGTTTTTATGTTTCGGAAGAAAGCTTCTTAGATTATTGGTGGCTATCTAAGGAAGTTAAAAGTAAATTGCTGTACCAAAACATTAATCTGTGTCGTTAGAAGTGTCATTTTGTTTGTTTCAGGGAAAGATTAACGAGATTTCTTTGGGGGTTTAAAAAGAAATAAATTAATGGATAATTAAATACTTTTAGAAATAGCGATAGCAGCTTTACATCCTACTTTAATCGTTTCGGTTAACAACTTATAAAATGGTGCTTGTTCAGCACCATGGTCTAAACCGGTATCATGATGTTCTTGTTCGTCGTCTCTGAATTTTTGAATCACTTCGATTAATTCTTTGTGTTCATCTTTATTGTTCATTAACGTTCGTATCTGGTCGTTATAATGTTCGACTATGACCGATTCTACGGCGACCGTACAAGCCATCGCTGCTTGTGAACCAAGCAAGGCGCTTCCTGAAAAACAAAATATAAAAACCCTTCAGTAATTCGTTCTTAAATTTTCATTATTTGTTTTATTTTAATTTATTAACTGATTATGACAGAGCCAATTTAATAAATTGAAAGAGTACGTTGGTTTAAAAACTTGGAAACCATAATAATTTTTAGTAATGACCAATCACAAGAAAGAATATCAAGAATACAAATGATAATGATTGCTTTTGTGTAGAAAGTCGAATGAATGGAGATGAAAACAAATGAGAAAGTCCTCCATCTCATAATTGAAGAAACTGAATTATCTCGGTCACGTTATCTAAGAACATTACGGCCAGCTTCTTCAGTTGATTACACTAGTAAAATATCAGGAAAGAGAAATCCAGTAAGTGTACAAGCCTTATGGCTAAAGAACTTAAGAGAAAGGTACAGTGCTCCTGTAAAGATCAATTACGAGCAGAGGTGTTGAAGATTAAAATTCCCATTATCATAGGCAACCTCTGGTCAGAGAAAGAACTCCACGAAAAATAATTGCAGTATGGTAAATTAAGTAAGAAACTAATTAAGTCGGTCGGTAAAATTTACAAAAATCTCATAAAATTCAATATAATTACGACAAACCATAATTTATAAAAGTGAAATTTGAAAGTTGACAATACAGGGTGAAGATAGATTGCTGGCCCAGCGGTATTTTTTTTTGTTTTTGGTTTTACGTCTGATTGTTTTGCTATTTCTGCTAATGCAGAGGTGGAGAATGATGATATATGAAAATGAGTGATGAAAAAGTGCCAGATCTGACCAGGAATCGAACCCGGGACCCCGGCGTAGAAGCCAGTTGTGCTAACCACTATGTCAACAGGCCAGTCAGCAGTATAGCACAATATGGCATAGTGGGAGGAAATAAATGCTACACACACACACATATCCTTGCGTGCCTGTGTGGTACACACTTCTATTTCCATGGATTTGGAATGAAGTGAAAGTATCATTTGCAGTAAAAGGAAGGCAATGATAAACAACCTTTCTCATTGCTTTGCTTAATATTGTAATTAATAAACATGGTTAATTAATGATATAAAAATCTGTAACAAATGTACATAGTGTGTATACCTGCTCCTAAGACAAAACCAGCAACATTCCAGATCGGGACAAAGGCAGTTGGACGAACTCTGTATTTGGAAATAAGTTCTTCAAATTTTGCTTTGTGTGCTTTTTCTTGATCCCACATTTCTTTTATTTTCGGTCCAACTGACGTGTTTCCTATGCAATAAAAAAAATGAGTTAATATAAGAAAATGGTTAATTTACAACTTTGCAAACATTTTAACTGGTGGCAATTTAAAAAGTTGTCATCTATCATTTTTTATGTCCATCCGTCATTTGCAGATGTCAGAAACTACAAGACATAGCAATAAATAGTTTTCTTATTTGTAATCTACACAAAAAGTTAGTGGGCCTGGATTTGGTTTGAACTTTCGGTTTTGACTCAAAGTGGCCCAAAGCCGGAAGTCAAGAAATTGAAGTCAGAATTTGGAAACAAACACAGTGTTATTCGATTCCTCTTAAAGAGTAGACACAGAAATCTTAGGCCTAAAGTTCTGGTTTCAACCAGAAGTGGTTTAAAACCGGAAGTCAAGAAATCAAAGTTGGAATTCGGAAAAAAATAGAGTCATTCGATTTTTCTTAAAGAGTAGGTACAGAAATCATTGGGTTTGCAGTTCCGGTTTTGACCGAGGTCCAAAATTGGAAGTCAAGAAATCAAAGTCGAAATTTGTAAACAACCAAAAGTAGTGTCATTCGATTCCTTTTAAGGAGTAGATACAGAAATCACTAATGGAAACCTTTTTAAAAATTGCTACCAGCCATGAAATGCGTTCTCTCATGAAAGGGATTTTTTAGATAATGCCATTCGTAGATGGCGACAAGTTTTTAAATCTGGAGTGTGGCTGAGTCGTGTTGAATATATATAAATATCCAGCATCACAACCCTTAGATGCTTTAAAGTCAGCAATGCCAAGCTAAGATGCAAATAATTTTGCTTTTGTTTTGACCAGAGGCCCAGTGAGTGGGATATGGTTTACACGCTGCAGGTGAAACCACCGCAGCATGATCCGATTAAATCTTCATCCTGAGGCTTCCGCAATTTCTTCCTGCTGCCTCCCTTTATTTCACCATCAAGATAATTCTTTCCATCCTTCAAGATGGTAGCCATAGTTGACTGGGAGAGTCCCATTCACCTAACAACTTTGTTTCTCCTCTTTCTCTATCGCCCGAATCAATGATAACATTTCGTCAATGATAAGCACTTTATGCTTTTTAGAAAACATGTTCTCCATTAACGCACCGAAAGCAACTGAGACTGTACAATAACAGCCAACATATCAGTATGAAAGTTGACAAAGAGAGAGTCGGAAAATAATAGAGGCGTTTTGCGTTTGACATTCCTCAAGCGGGAAACAAAGTACGCCAAGCGACAATTGCTATTCAGGTAGCATGCACTTGTACTTTAGAAACAATACAAAGTGAACAGAAACGTATTGATCTACTGATATACCATCTTTATGAAAAGTGAGCAATATCGGTACAGAGAAAAAATTAATACATTAAGGGGAGACAGTATGGTTGTTTTGACTGAAAATTTATATTTTCGGTTCTTTATGTTTTTCAATAGTTTAAACCTAGATCAACCAGAAAAACAATAAATTATCCCAATAAAAATAATTTTAATGAAAAAAAAGGTTTTTTATCAGGTTTACCCAGAAAAATTATCATGACATCAGGAATGAATTTTTTCATAATTTTAAACTGCTCGTTTTTGTGTAAAGGAAATTTTGGTTTTTAAAATATCTGCATCACTGTTTTAATATTCTCATATTGTTGGTTCAGCTTTCTAACCAACTGTTGGGGGGAAATTTACTTGTTTGTATACGTTTTGTGCTTTTTCCCGTAAATTTAGATTTTTCACATTTAAGTACATTTTTCTCAGAAACCATTATACCCACAAGGCTGAAATTTATACGAGTTAATCATCTTTTACATACCCATATACTGACATTTTCATGAGTTCCTCAGGTGCTTAAAAAATTAGTAATACAAAAACTCGTAGAAAAAAAATTAGTAGACATTTTTTGTTATTCGTTATTTTTTTTAAATTTTATGGTCCAACAGATTAATTGAAAAAATGTCAGTAGCTAGAGAAACCCAACAATTATAAGTGTGTTAAGTTTAATTTACCTTTTACCAACCCTATGCAAAATGTACCTAAAAATAACAAATTTAACATTGGCGGGATACGAAGTACAGTCTCCCCTTAATGTTATGGCAAACCAAACAATCATCGTTTATTGCATCGTTATACATGGATTATCGTTATAAAAAGAGACTACTGTACGGGTTTCATTATTGAAAATTGTATGAAATTATTTACCAAGCACTGACATCTGTCCTGCATATATTCTGTCAGCTCCCAGTTCACCAGCATGGTTTACACGGATCATACTTTCGATCTCCTTGGAAACATGTTTATAACCTCTTCTAAAGAGGACGTTGGAAAACATGATTATTAGATCGTACAACTGAAACAAACACAACAGGAAATTAGACAGTTTAGATAAAGCTATGAGGTATAATCATACAAGTTAAAAATACCACTTTATGGTTTAAAATTCTCCCCGCTCCAAATCCATAATAATTTACGTTGTTGTTTAGGTCATCATCAGCCGAAAGGCTGGTTTGAAACCCTAGAGGCTTTACTAAATAAAAGGAGGGGAGTGAGGTGGTTTACCATTACCTTCTTTATTATTATTTTATTAATATTAAGGTTATAAATAAATCAAAAATAAAATTTTTTAATTTGGAAAAATGTGATAGGCCTATATATTTGGAAAATTCCACTGAGTTTCAGTAATCTACCTCGTCCGGAACTTGATAAACAAAAAAATATTTGTTTAAGGGTTGAACATAATTTTCAACCCCTTTTAGGTACATATTTGTAATCATTACGGGATAATTGTTTTGGGGCATTATAGGTAATATTTCCACTGATTTTCAGCCCCTAAAGGGTAAATTTTTGAAAATGTTGAGGTGTAATTTTTTTTATCATCACTATACGTAACATCTCCGCTGAGTTTCAGCTAACTCCGGAATGTAATAAATAAAAAATATTGGTTTAAGGGTTGGACATAATTTTCAACCGTTTAGAAGTACATTTTGGAAATTGTTAAGGGGTAATTTTTTGGTTGTACTATGATTAACATCACTGAATTCAGCCATCTACTTCATCTGGAAATCAGTAAACAATAAATATTGGTTTAAGGGTTGAACTATAAGGAACATCTCCACAGAGTTTCAGCTGTTTAGCTTGTGTGGAACTTCGTAAACGGAAAATATTTGTTTAAGGGTTAAACAACCTTTTTAACCTTTATCAGTGGAATGTTAAAATCGTTTATGTTTAACCTCTCTATTTACCCTAAAGGGAATATTCCCTAAAAATTTCAGCTTTCTCTGCTATTATGGAAGTAGGAGAATTAGTGATGAGTGAGAGAGTCAGTCATAAATTTCCCATTTATATACACAGATAAAAAGCCACCAAATACACAACAGATAACTCTCAGCTGATGTATTTGTATTTTAACTGAAGATGGATACATGATGGTTACTGAAAGGACCTATTAACTTTTTTTTATCTGGTGAGAGTCATCTATTGTGTATTTGGTGATTTTTTTTATATTATAAAATAATTTATGTATCTTATTTTTCTCCCTTCTTTGGTAGTAGTTTTGTTCACATCCTAAATAAATTGTAAATAAACTATCAGTAATTTGATACATGTTACAGGAATTTGTGCTCAGAAATGTGAAAATGGAGGAAAATGCATACAGAAAGACACATGTGAATGTCCTAAGGGTTATTACGGCCTTCGTTGTGAATTCTGTAAGTAATTTTAAAAACGAAAATGTATTTCACTAGAAAGTATCATTATCTAGAATGTTCCAAAAAAAAACATGCTCAAGACCTTATTAAGTAAAATACACAATAAACTTCTTTTTTTTTATCCGAGGCTGCGAGAAAAACTCATGTTCACTCCCTCACGATAGGGGAAGTTGTGTTGGACTCAATTGAGGCATCCTTGTCCAGCCCCAAGGAGGCCACAACCCCCTTACCAACCAAAAACCCGCCGCTTGGCCACTTGATCCGACATCAGCAAACAACCCTCCACCTCCCTCGGAACTTTTTATATAATGCTACAAGGGAAATAATACATAAACTGTATGAAAGTATATTACTTTTATGATGAAATACGAGGGCCATTTTTTTTAAACTTCTGATAGGCCATAAATAAAAGAGAAGTGAATATAGAAAATATATTTTATTACTAAAAGTTATGTACATTTATGTTGGCTTTTTGTTATAATCACTTTGACAATTAAAGCATTTGTCATATCTGTAAACAAGCTTTCCAATACTCTCTCTCTTCATGAAATGTTGGTACCAATGAATTTAAATGAGTGAAGCCACTCGTTGTGTTTCTTTTGGAATTCATGCAGCCAAGGACCATCATTAAAGCAGCTGTTTATTGTGAAACCTTACAAAGTTTACGGAGAGCCATTCAAAATAAAAGAGGCATGCTGACTTCGACAATTGTTCTGATTATTCTGACAAAGTCGGTCCTCACAGTGCTGATGCAACCCAACGACTCCTTGAGCAATTTCAAAGTGACATTTTCAATTACTCACCATACAGTCCCGATCTAACACTGAGTGGTTAGGAGGGCAGTGCTTCCAAACTAATGAAATGCTTCAAGACTCATTTGAATTCATTAGTGGCAACATTTTTATGATGCG
This sequence comes from Catonia carolina, assembly GCA_035578175.1. Lineage (NCBI taxonomy): Eukaryota > Metazoa > Arthropoda > Insecta > Hemiptera > Achilidae > Catonia > Catonia carolina. Next base: position 424,067,539 of record JAQMRL010000001.1, read on the forward strand.
GGTATTGGAAAGCTAGTCCACAGGTACGACAAATGCCTCAATCATCAAGGTGATCATATCAAAAAGTATTTACAGTAGGCTCCCCCTGGTTGGACTTAGGATGGTCCAGACAGCCACCTGTGCATGTGTCATGCGCTTGTTCATACACCCCGTGATGGCCATTGCCAGCGACAACAAGCTTCAAGTCACATCCTGTTTCTCTAACCCTGTAAATATCGTGTCATTTTTGTTTAGTCTGCAGTTGTTTAATGTAGTTTTTGCTACTGCGCGGACGTACATAATTGTCGTTGTTTTTAATACAGTACATTGTTTGTTGTTAGTCCATGACAAATTTTTTTCTCTAGTGCTTTGTTCATTAAGATGAAGTAAAATCAGAAACTTACTTTCATGTACATGGAACAAAGGTTAAATATGCTATAACGGTTGGACGAAGGTGAATCTGTGGAAAGTATTGCTAACAATCTTAAAGTCGGTAAAAGCACAGTGCGTTAGCATAAAAACAGAAAAGCCGTAGAGTATAGTCTAATAACATTGCTTAAACAGCCTTTTCGTTTTTTTTTTCTATTTACAAACAACCATTTACATTATAATAGTCAAAACTGGTCTTTTTTGCAATGACTTCTGTTCGTTCGGACAAGGGTCCGAACTAGAGGGAGTCTTCTCCCTTTATTAATAAATAGTTGGGAAAATTTGTATTTAGTTTATTGTTTTTTTGTTTATGTTTTAGCGAAATGTATAATCCCCTGTTTGAATGGAGGACGATGTCGAGGCGTCAATAAATGCAGATGTCCTTCAGATTTTCGTGGTGACCATTGTGAAATAGGACGTAGATTACCAACTAGAAATGGTTGCAACAGACATTGTCATCACGGAACATGTTTCCCGAATAATACATGTGTTTGTGATGATGGCTGGACTGGCCATTCGTGCCACCAAAGTAAGTTTTAAAATATTTTGAGTAATTATTAAATGTATACCTGAATGTCTTTTTTTAGTTTATTTACAGTTGCATCAACAGCTTTGATCAGTTAAAAAAAAGTCCAGAACTTTGTTGGGCATCAAATCTGGAACCTTCTATTTTGTTATCTAACATGCAACAACTATGCTGTGAAGCCTCTTCTGCACAATTTTTTTTAAATTTTGTTTCTAGGTGGACGCCAAATAAGCTTGCCGGCTTTCTGAAGTGCGCAGAAGTTTTATTTTGGTAATGGTAGGCTCGGTTGCCTCAGCAAGTGGTGGGGGTCAGTGCTGTACCAGCTATGATCACAACCATGTCACTCTCGCAACGTTATATATCAGCTAACATGAAAATATTAGTCTGTAATGTGCTGTATGTGGTTGGCGTTAATTGTTGTTTACAATTTAATGTTTTTAACGTCGCTAATAGATGATAATTTACGTTGTTCAGTGCCTGTGATTTAATAGGCAGTTTGATACTAAGACACAAAATCTACCGACTAAATCCGAACAATTCACGCAGCTACACCAGCAAGCTTATTTGGCGTCTGTTCTACCTACAGTAATATTAGGAGGTACTTTTGGATAATACATAATTCAATAATTTAAAGCTTTTGCGTACGAGTACACAACAGTTATTTATTTCACCCATGGAAGTAAAATCTGTTAAGCGGATTAAAAAATATTTATGAATAAAATTAACATGTCAGCCTGGAGACAAGAAATGATTCTTGTCTTCAACAGTTTCACAGCCATGATGGTATGGCATTGCAGAGAATTAGATCAAAGGTGACGCGCGATCTTGATCTTCAGGTGATGCTAATAATAATCATTGATTTGAATGATCAATTTTATTCAGGTGATGCGATCTTGATTTTCAATGTGAAGGCATTGCACTGAATAAGATTAAGGTGTTGCTGATTAACTTAATTCATACACACGAGCATGAAGGAACTATAAAAATATAAAAATACCCAATACGCAATATAAAAATACCCATTTTTAAACAATGAGGCTTTTTAAAAAAACCATAAGTTTCGTGAAAATTGCAAAAAATTGCAGAAATAAACTGCTCACAGACCAATCACTAAAAACATGTTTTTTTGGGGTTCATGGGGCTTGAAAATGTGTATTTCCAATGAAAACTTGACATGAAAACAATAATTTCCTTCTCTATTTCTCATATAGATAAAAGAAAGTATAAATAGTGATAAAATAAAAAAAAACACTACTGTTAACTACTGGTGCATGTGTTATGATTGATCAAAGAGCGGAGGGGGTACAGTACTCTACTTTTGCGCACATCCTAACATCTTAAAATCAGTAGCCTACATTCGATAAAGTATGCATTACATTTGAAAAAATAATGACTTAATATTTGCTTTCAGGAACACCGAAACTGAGAAACGATTCGTCACAAATAGATTCAGAATCGATGGAAGATAATATATCTAAACAATATTTGTGATTTCCTATTACGTTTTAAAAGAAATCAATTGTATAGCAGCGAGAATTAATCAATATTAATCAATGTTGTTACAAAAATATACGCTAATAATAAATATGATAATTTTGGATATTGTTGTATCCATTAAAAGTGATGATACTTTTAAAAAAAAAACAATTCTTTTGATTTGGTTTGAGTACATTTATGTTCCTAAATAAAGTGCCAATACAAATTTAGATTGACCGTAGATAAGAGTCAAATGGATAATAATTTTAAAAAAAATTAGTTTAAGTTTAAAAAATAACAAAAAATCTGTAATTATGTAATTATGGTGAATCTGTAATTATGTGACTAGATTGTTTATACAGAAATTTTTGGTTACTCAACCAAGATTGCATCAATAATATTATGTTGCAGAAAATACAGGGAAATCTACAAAAACTTAATTTATATTATTATCTGTATTAATATTATAAAGATAAAGCATGGTTTTTAAATTTTCAAAAATGATAATCCCAAGGGCCCTAATGCCGGTTTTCATAATGTGTGTGTGTGTGTACGTGTGCGTATGTATTGCTGTTGAAATAGATGAAGGGGTTTAATGAAGATGAGACGTATGAGGGGGAATTTATCAAATGTGTTTGTTGTTTGTGTACGTTGGAGTGTATACAGTTGAACTAGCAGCTAGACAATTTCTATTTGATATTTATTTTAAAAAATTGAGTAGGTCCAAGACATTTTTCGCGTGTAAAGCCACGCGGGCCTTGCTAGTACAATTTGCGCGTAGTAGACAGGAGTGTTAATTATTTGCACTCGATCTGCTATTTCTAGGGCTACAAAAAATAGTTCCGTTTCTTATCACAATGTCAGCTAATTATATGAGTGAAGCATTTAAGAACAGAAGAGGTAGAGGTGTAAAAGACATTGGTCAAAGTTAATTCCTCCGAGTGTAATGAATTTAATTTTACAGCCTTGTGGTGAATGAAATGAAAGTGTCATTCACCGAGTTGAAAGTAGATGCTTTTAGCATGCTGATACGCATAGGCTATATTTCCACTCGGTGAGGAAGACTATTGTAAACTACTTCACTCCTCGTTTTACTTAGTAAAACCTCTACAGGTTCAAACCAGTCTTTTGGCTGATAACCTAAACAACAACAATAAAGAAAATAACCTCAGGAAGAGATAATATAAATGTTTTGTGTATATGGGAAAATATATTTTATGTTATACATAAAATTTATAGAACTTTTTGAGAGAGAAACTTTTTATTGTTATAATATAATTATGTAGAGCATACAAAGGGCAAAGGTGCTGTTCTGTTGTACCACCTCTATATACCTTGCACCAGTCATAGTCACAGGAAGACATGCACTGTTGTAGGAGACCATCAAAAACGAAAATATACAATCCTTTTCATGAGACAACGGGTCTCACGGCTGGTGGCAATTTTTTTTAACCCAATAAGTTCTGCATCTACTCGTCACGAGGAATCAAATAGCACTATTTTTGTTTCCCAAGTCCGACTTTGATTTCATGACTTCCGGTCGAAACTGGAACTTCAAACCCCATGATATCTGTATCTACTTTTTAAGAGGAAATTGAATGACACTATATTTGTTTCCAAATTCCAACTTTCATTTCTTGACTTCCGGTATTAGGCCACTTCCGATTGGTACCGGAACTTCAAACCCAATCCAGGGCCACTTACTTTTTACGTAGATTACAAATCTGAAAACCATTTGTGGCTGTCTCTTGCAGTTTCTGACATCTAAGTGTGACTGATGGACGTAGGAAAATGATGGCAATTAAACATTTCCACCAACAAAACTGACCTATTCTTTGGTGAAAATAATAAATGGATGTGCCAATACACATGTTGCTGTAACATCACTACAGGAACATTATTCCTCATCTTACCGTAACAGAAATCAAGGCCACATTCATTTTCTGTTTGCAATATTCCGCCACGTATTTTTTTTCTGATGCTGAGTTGTACGCATGTTTGTGAATATTTTATTTCTATTTTTGACGATGATACCTATATTAGCCTACATATTGCTTGTGCGTAGGTAATTATATGATGTGATAAAACAAATAAAAAATTCCAGACCTGTTCAAGAATCAAATCAGGACTTATGAATAGGCCAGTTGCACTGACCACTACACTTATGGGCTGGTCTAACTTAATTTTTCACCATTTAAAATATTTTATACAATTCCAGTCACAGATTAAACAATAGACCTAAGGGGTCGGTTAAATGGTTCAAAGAATTTAGAACACATATTGAGAATACCGTAATAAACCAAGAAAACTTAATGAATTGAACAAATTCAGACTAATTACTAACTTTAACGGCTTTCATGAAGAGCAAAAACACATTGAGTGACTAGAAGAAAGGAGAAAAGCCTACAATGAACGGATGCTGAGAATGTGGGCTACGAAATGAGCTTCCAGAAATGTCTAGTCCAGTAGACAAATTTGATCAAGGTCTGTTAAAAATTTTGATGAGACTGCCATGGTCCAGCCAACTTTTTACTTAGGCTTATTTTGCCAACTGTAAATATTTAGATATAGCATGGTGCTAAATCTTAATACTAATTATTGATTTCGAAAAGGTTTGAACAATAAAGTTAATAACTGTTTAATACTACTGTAGATGTGTACAAAGTAGTAGTTCTTTGAATTTTGTAGTGTGGCGCTATCATGAGCCGCTTTCGGCCTGATCATGGCTATAAACTTGTCCAGCGAGCATTAACTCTCTCCGAAGAAACTTGACCAGTTGCTCTCAGCATGGATACGGCCTAAATATAAAAAATTGTTCATCGCACACGAAAGTAAGATCTGTGTATAAAACAAATTTCTCTAGAGCTTGCAGCTCACAAAAAATGAGTCAGCAGTGCAGACCTGGACTGCCAGTTTGTGACCACTGGTCTAGTCACCTCACGTGGTCTAAAATTGGCCCTATACAAAAAAAAACTGAAGCTGACTTAAAAATGGCAATATTTGCACTATAATTAGAAGCAGAGAAGCGAGATGTCAGGATTCCGTGTTACATGAATGATGTAGTTGAGTGGATTGGACCAAACTGAGGAGCTAGATAATCACACCCACGTATTCTTTCATCCTCGAACCTATTCTAACCTTTTTTCTATATATACTAACAAAGCCATTTATGGAAAAGTGACGGAAAGCCATCCGTTGAACCAGTCAAAATAAAGCATTTTTATGTGGCTAACCACACCACAAAATTGTCTGAACAAAAATCTACTAATGTGGGGAGAAAATACATCAATAAATTGGCCCACTTTGTAAAATTTTGTGATAAATTACTTGATTGGTGAAACTTTTTATAGCGCACGAGAATTCTTTCTAGATAGTAGTAGAACAATTTGTGGTGGTAATATGTATTTCAGGTGTTATAACTTCTACACATGTCCTAACTCACCCGGGAGTCCTGGGTGCATTAAGAAAAAAAACCGCAAATTAATATTTTCACCTTGCCAAATGTAATCCATTTGAAAATATTTTGGTGTTTTAATGTTAATTTTTTTTAGTTTTCACCCTAATATGAGCATTTAAATCATTAAATGATTTAAATGCATTCATTCATTTCTTTGTGAAATGAATTAAATCATAATTAGTGGTGAACTTTGTGGTGTTCTTAAAATTCTTCTGGCAATTTTTTGGAGTTTGTCAGTAGTTGATTGAGGGTTCAGTTTGAAAATTGTTTCACACATGTTGGGCGGCTTCTGGTTGATTACTGAGTTAAAGCGTTGTATTTTAGAATTGATTGAGAGGGAATTCGTTTTATAAATAGACCAGATGACTCTTTGGGCCTAATAGCATTTTATTATTTATTAACAAGGCTTCAAATTATGATTATTTTATTACAAAACATGTTATAATGTAGCTACGTAATTACAGATTTATGAAAAACAACATTTTAGGTTAATTTTAATAATTCTCTGTTAAAATTGAGAATGATAATAGTTTATGATGAGTTGTTATTATTATAAAAGATCAAAATTTTGCCTGTAATAATGTTTTTATAGTGAAACTTAAAATGGCTTTAAGCAGTACTTTATATTGTAATTTGTTTAATAGGTAATTAATGATAAATAAAAGTATTTAAAAGAGTAAAAATGCATTTTTTTTAGTTTTAATTTTCTTGTACTCTGTGTGTAGTAGTGAGAAAATGATCATTCATTTAAGCCAAAAAAGTGGTCATTGAAAGGACATATAGTAACGATTTTTATATTTATTCTCAGGGGCCATTTTTTAGAAAATAGTATAAAAGTGATTAATTGCACGAATGAACTACTACTACTTCCAGTTGAATGATTCTGATGAAAATACTCGTCTTGGGAAATACAGCTTTTTTTTTTTGATAACGTGTTACTGAAAATAATAGCCTGCTAGATAACAGGATTCTGTAACCTGTTATTAAAATAACACTGTTGTCGTCCAGCCTACAATACAATGTAGTAACAGGTAATAGCACGATACATGCAGAAAAGAAGTGAACTAAATTATTCACTAACAGGTAAATTTTATGTACGAAGGATTGTTAGTACAGAAATGGTAGTCAAAACAAACCATCCAGTGGCAACATCAACTGACCACTAACTCAGGTTACTCAAAAAATATAAATTCAACTGCACATTGAGCCAGGTATACTGTGGACAATTAGAACTGGCACAACGCTTGCTCTACGTGTTCATACAGTTCTGCATAAAGTATATCCATAACCTATTCCTTCAACAAGGTCTACAAATTTTAATGTACGCAAATGCCTACAACCTTATTTCAATGTTCAAACATACGAATAATTATTTCATTTTAAAATATATATTAAATTTGTCCCAGTAAAAAATTTAATTATAAATTACAAGAACCAAACTGCAAAAACTCACTAAACTATACTCTACAGATGCACGCAACTAACTAAAAAAACTGGTCTGAATATATAATGAACAGAAAATCATATGAAAATAAATTAGTCACATCAAATGCCTGCCAGATTATTAATAACAACAGTGAAAATAAAGCATAGTGACTGTGCATGAGTTGCACATTACAGTAGCGATTGTATACTTTTGTGACTGTACTGTCGTTGCATGACGAGGGGCGAAGAGTGCAGTAGATAAACGTCAAAGCTGCTTGTGCCAATTCGAACTGTTCAAGGTATAGCACAATAATTTCCGACTGCTGGAGGGGATACAAAATGGACGAGTTCAAAGACAAGGGTTATCAACACTTCATGGTGAATATAAAGTACAATTTTACTGACTCTGAAACTGGAGCGAATACACATCAAGTAGAACGCATGTAAGAATCAGCAAAATAAGATACAAAGAGGTACAGCTTACCATCACTTGGATTCTTATCTCAGAGAATACATGTGACAGTGACAGAAATCGCTACCTAACCATACCTCAATGACATTGCTGCATTCTGGGAGTCACAGAAATGTAAATAACCTCAGGATGGTGGTCGGTTTAAAGCGTAAGTACTGTCTGTCTGTAACTTGATAGCCTCCCGCAGAGAGGAGCAGAATCGGCCCGCTGCTAGCCTTCTCAATAACACTTCATTGCGTACCAATTCCAGTGTACTAGTTAGTAGTAGTACATAATAAAGTGTTATTGAGAAGGCTAGCAGCGGGCCGATTCTGCTCCTCTCTGCGGGAGGCCATCCAGTTACAGACAGAAGTACCATTGAAAAAGTTGTTCATGTGAACTACTTACACTCAAGACTCAATTAACATAGTATAGGCTTACAATCAAATATCCTATTATAGTTTTAGGTCATCATGTTTTGTTTCTAATTTTCTAGAATAATTGACATGTACAGACTAGCCTAACCTAACCTAACCTCATGGATGATTTAATTAACATAAAATAAAATTTTATTGTTTGCTATACACATATCATTATTTGCGACAAGTCATTAATTTCAGAGAAGGTAGGTTTGAAGATCCATTACTTTACAGCTAATAAAAGAAACTGTTTCAGCAATCCACAAAGAGACTAAAATCAACTAAGTATGAAATTCAAGAACTAATCTTACATTTTCCAATTATATTAAAATTTTGTTTTAATAAAGCATGTATTATTAAACCAACATATCCAACAACACCTTACCTCATAAATTTTTGTCTAAAACATAGAAAATTGTTAATGATAACCTAACCAGTTAAAAATCATTTATCAGTGCTTTGGGGAAAATTTCACTACAAGAGTACCAATATTCTCCGTTATTAATAAATTTTCACAAGAAATATAAATTAGGTATCCCAAAACTTAAAAAAAAAACAATAATTTAGGTTGGCCTACAGTTAACAAAATGAAATACAAAAATATAACCTAAAACAACCAGCTACCATTTCAGCAGTTATTATATTACTGAAATTTTATTAATCTGGTTTTACAAAATCCAAAGGTCTCCAAAAATATTATAGTAATACATTATTATTATATAAGTCGCCAAAACATTTCTAGCAGTCCAACAACTGCTAAAAACAGGTTAGATTTACCTAGTTCATAAATAATTACGCAACCATCCTAACTTCATTAGAAAAACCGGAAAACCCCCAACAACAAATTACACAGTAACATAAATTACTTTTTCAATTTGCCTATTACTACGAATTTCGACCGAGTAAATTACAGTTTTTCCTAATTGAAACAAAGTTTGTTTGACAAAACAAAGAGGTGTGTTTATATCTTCGAAAACTATAATAAAATTTTCTTAAAATGAGTGGTGCGTTAATAGATACGCCTAATAGATAATATGGCACTATTTATATACATAACAGTAAATTATAGAATTCAAGGATATGTTATCTCTTAAAATTTAACGAAAACTAACTCAGCATCTATACTTATGTATGATTATAATAGTTCTACAAGAATCTCTAGAGATCAACATACGTAACATTAAAGTGACGTACTGTAATAAAGTAGTTCTGGAGTAAACCAATGTAGCCTAGTACGCAAGTGTTTCAAATTTTAATAATGTTTTTAATCGTCATTAACAAACTATCGTTGTTATAAACCACTGATAATTTTGAAAGCAGGTGTGGTTTGATTACAAGTTCGAGTACTGTTCACTAGACAGCAGCACATTTGCCGTTTCCACCAATCAGAAGCTTTGTTGTTTTCTGAATACAACAATCAAGAACATGAATACTTGTGACACGAAATAGCTGCTACAAAAATCATAGCAGGTAAGTAAAATAAAAAATATAACTTTTCTTCGAGTTAATGAAAATATAGTTGAGTAAATATAAAAACGTGTAATCAATGATAACTATCAGTGCCATGTTTGTATCGTCTGCTAAACAAGCTAATGCGCAGACTCGAGCAACATGGCGACATCAAGAACTATAGAGACTGTACCTTTGGTAAGCAAGGAATCGATCGATAATCATGGATGGCGGCATGGTATAATGCTAGATGAGTTAATCCAACCTGGTGTTGTACCTGAAGCTTCCCAAAGGCAGATTCTTCTTCAAAGTGCTTCCAGTGAATCCAGTTATTACGGAACAGCCAGCTGAGACATGAATTCCTGTTGAAATGGCCCTCTCTTCACGCAGGTGCGTACGCAGCCGTAGTCTCTTATTTTAACTGGGCCTGCTCAGATCAGAGAGAAGAGCCGCGCGATTCTCTGTCGGCGGCTCAATTACGTTCTTTCAATGAATGGCTTGATGAGTACGTTTGTTTTTGATAACTGAAATAATCAACAAACGTCCTCCAAGCATCAGGTCGCATAAATATGAAAGTGTAGGCCTACTATTTATAATCGCTACTATGCATTGGCTTGGTAGACATTTTTCTCGGTCTGAAAGTTGCTTAGAAAGGGTGTGTTCTACCTTATTTTTGACCTGATGGTACTTTGAGGGATGCAAGATTAAAATTCCTATTTATTCTTAATTGAATAACCAATTCAATATCGCTTATAATGATATAAACTGTTAATTGATATTCTGAAAGACCTTGATGGAGCAACCCTGTGTTCCCATAGTTCTTTGCCAATGGACGTTTCCCAGTTATTGATTTTGTATACCATATAGAACTGATTGGAAATGATGTTGTATTACAATTATATATTAACATTTATCAATGTTCTTAAAGATAACTTTTTGTATTAAAAACCACTTTATTTTAAATTTATGTTGTTTTTATACTTTACCTGACAAACTTGTATTTGATAAACAATAAAAGAAAATTTGGCTATCCAAGTAATAATACAAAATTAAGAGAACTAATATTGGTATATTTTATTTATACCAATTTTATATTATTTTATTTTATTTATATTGGTATATTTTATTGGTATTTTTTTATATTTACTCCTCTAAAGAAATACAATAATGAAACCCTAAAAGATTTAGATTTTATTTATTTGGGCCTACCATGATTAAAAAAATATCTGTGGGTTGAACTGGAACATTTCAGAATTGTCAACTGCACATTTTTCACCAATGTTTATAACAGATTTTCCTTGTGTACTTTAAATTGTAACTCCTATCTACTAAATTGTTTTTAAATTCAGTAGTTTGGAGCTCTGCGCTGCAATCTTATAGTTTTGATAAGTAAAAGTAAAATGATAAGATATAAATGATACTGGGATGTTGTCTCGACTCACTTTAATAGGCTTTTCCCTATAAAAAACCCCTAGTTCAGAACAAAGTGGTGTACAAATGGAATAAAATTTTTTAAATATAACTATCTTTTTTTAATTTATCAATAGCTAATTACTTTTATTTATTAATGGTGGAACTCACCAAATGATCAATTTTAAATTCAACATTGTTAATTAGTTTTTACCATTGTCAAGGTTGAAGGTTAGGATTGTTCCATTACTATTAAATAGTAATTATTTTTAAATGGTAATTGATATTAGCTTATCTTAAAACTGAAAAGTTATAAATTTAATATATTAAACATGAATCTGCCATCCGTATTGTATATCTTATTAAAATTTTACTGTTTGTTTGCACTGTTATGTGAAAGTGCTGTATATATGCTAAATAAATGATTAAACTAAGATTTACTTTATTACATAATATATGTATGTAATGTTTGTAACCATTTGTGACTTATCAGTTAAATTTAAATAATGGAATGATCTTTCTTTACTATCAATCATAGATTAGTCCTAATATTTAATCACATATTTAACAATTGTCCTTCCTGTGTTTGCTCAGTTGAATTCAGCGATTATGTTGGCAAACTTCTCATTATCGAAGACCTAATGAATTAATGCATTTCCATTTGCAGGCCCCATCCTTGGTTTTGTAACCATGGTTTTTTCATGTATCACTTGGTTTTCCAATATCGGCTGAATTTTTTCAAATTCTCTGTGCTGTATTATGTGACAGATATGCCATTTTTGTGATTTAAACAATTGCAGTTAAATATGGATTTGTATACTGTGACACTTACATCTAAGGTTCCCGTTTCGAGATCGTAGTAAATTAAATAATTAACAAACTATTGTTTTAAATCACAAAAAAATATTAATTAAACATTAAAAATGACAATTGATAATGAGGCTTAAATCCATGAATAAATCACAATTACTACAATTAAATTACTTATGATAAATAAACAACTATTTGCAATAAATTATACATTAAATTAAATCAGATTACAAGATTATTTTTCACTTACTTAAACTAAGTCTTACTTAAGAAGTTTACAATGATTATATGTGTCTGCAATATATGCTGGATCTCTTTGCATATGTACTCGTCCACAGCATAACTCACTAACTGACTTATCAAAACTCGTCGGATGGCAAATCGAAGACTGTGAACTCCAAAACGGCAAGCTGCCTTATATAGATGAAGCTATGGAAGTCATGACAAGGACAGAGATTTTGGATATAATAATAAAAATACAAGTTTTTAAAAATGTAAACGACTAATTACAACTGAATAGAACGGTCACAAAAAGAGCCAATTATCTAAATAAACACCCGACTCCTTCAGGTAGCCGTTCACTATATTAGGCTCTAATAAGAGGCACTAATAGGCTGATATATACTAGATACATAACCATTTGTGTGTTATATTTCTATTTCTTAGAAACCCTATTTATTATTTACTAACTATTATTATTCACATTAACACCTTTTAAATCTCGGTTCTTCTCGAGAATTCTCGAACACTCTTTCCCTTTAGATATTTTCACAATACATTATCAACCTTATCTCACTGTTTTCAGTTTATCTTTGTCAATCCTCAACACCCTGTGCTAATCATCGTAACAGCCGTAAAAGTGTGTGGCTGTTTTCTTCATTTTGTTAAGATCATTGCATTCATCAAACCGCAGATTTTATTTGTAGTATGTAATTATAAAATATGAAAGTCTATCATTTGAATTATTTTTATAATACCGCTTGAATTACTCGTTTCACTTTAAATAAAATACTAGGCCTATTAGTCTTCATTAACTGAAAATTTTTTCAGACAAATTTGTTTCTCCAAATCACTTCTCAAAGGCATCCAGTTAAATTCTTGGTATCTTTATTAACAGTGTGTTCTGGCTTTTTCTTCAGTTGTCTGTCACTTGATACAATGGTTTTTTTTTGTAATTTTAGCACCTGTGCTGCAGCGTTACGCCAACCCAAAATGCCATTCACTTATATTGAACACAACTTTTTTAACCCGTAGACAATCTTCTCCTTCGCCTTCATGATGCTTTCCATCTTCTCTTTTCTGGGCCATTTTAGCTGGAACCCATTCTGTAGCAACCTGTTCTACATTTTCACGGAGTACCAAAGTAATAAATTTACTTACGTAATTAAAAGACATTGTTGAGTTATTTAATTAAATTTACAACCAGTTTACATCTTGAGGGATTCATAGAGATTACCGTTGATTATGTTTCTCTTAACAGAAGGTCAACTCTACGTCAACCAAACACCAGTAGAACAAGTAAAGCACTATAATTATCTTGGAACCATTATAAATGAGGAATGGACCAACAACCAGGAGATAAGAGCGCGCATTGGAAAGGCTAGATCCACCTTCAACCGGATGAGGGCCTTCTTCAAAAGCCACTACCTCTCTCTTGGTATAAAAGTGAGAAGGGTGCGATGCTATGTATTCTCTTTTCTGTTTTATGGTGCTGAATCGTGACCCTGAACGAGGATATGTGCAAGAAATTGGAAGCGTTTGAGATGTGGCTGTACCGGAGAATACTAAAGATCCCTTGGACTGATCGAGTAACAAATGAAGAGGTTCTCATAAGAATGGGGAAGAACCGGGAGGTACTGACCACTATCAAGTCTCGAAAGCTACAGTACTTCGGGCACATTATGAGAAATGCAACCAGATATGCCCTCCTGCAAGCCATTCTACAAGGGAAAATTTTTGGAAAGCGGGGACCAGGTAGAAGAAGAACATCCTGGTTGAAGAACCTCAGAGTCCTGTACAATTCAACTTCGGTACGGCTTTTCCGAGTTGCTGCAGACAAGATGAAGATTGCCATGATGATCGCCAACATTCGTAACGGATAGGCACATCAAGAAGAAGATGTTTCTCTGTTGAAATGGGCTTGGTGAATTTTTTGCATGTTTTATATTTGTACAGGAGTTATTACAAATCATTCTCATGCTCTGGTACTTCCACTTCGTCGTCTGCATAGCATAAAATTTTCAGTTTACCATTAGACTACCTATTTTGTAGCAAACAAACGTATCCTTTAACACATTACCATTCTAAAAGCTATGTTAAGAATTTGTTTTTATAAGCTTTAATTGAAATTATTGCCCATAACAGGCAGGTGGAGTGTTAAATTATTTGCACTCGATCTGCTAGTTCCAGGGCTACAAAATAGTTGTGTTTCTTGTCACATGGTTTGTCAGTTATATGACTGAAGCATTTAAGAACAGAAGAGGTAGAGAGGTGAGGTAAAAGAGACTGTAAAAACCATGTGTAGTATCTTTAAAAGCTTCTGTAATACATCTTTGCATTCCCACCCATCCTGGTATAGATGGGAGCTCATTTGATTGCTAGCGGAAGGAATTCGGTTGGAGAGGAATGTTTGTACGATTCCCCTCCTCGTATAACCTAGTACTAGTAATAATACCATTAGTACATGCTGTTCTAAAAATATTTCGTCACAAACCATTTCGAATAACTACTGTAGTACCAAAATATTTTATTAGATTTTAAACTAATACTATTCTAATATATTTTATTAAAATACTAAAACTTTATTACAATAGCCTAATAAAGTAAAAAAGTGTATTAGTTTTTAATATTTTACTACAGAGTGTTATATTTTATATCAGTTTGTTTATAAATTGGCCGCATATAACAATATTAGATTATATACAGTAACTAGATTAATAACTTGACGAACCGCGAGCATAATTAACACCACTACAGTAAACAATCTCACAGTAACAACTGACACATGTGTAGAGTAAATATTTTCAGAATGTGTAGTATACACGTCGCCATGTGGATTTAAAGCAACCGTTGCTATGACAACATCACATCTCACTGTCGCCAGTTCCTCCTTACCCTTCATCTCGCACTCTCTAACAAGTCAGCTTCCTATTATAAAGTGGTTGCAGCAGTTTGTATAGTGTGCTGCAAACCGTACTACTACACCAATACTCTTGATTATTATCAAATGAGTAATAGGCATTGTTAGAGCCTTGATGGCAGGAGTTTTGAAATTAACCCAAAAAATATTGGATAAAACGAGTGATGCGGTAAGCCGACTTGTAACTGTAGGACATCAACCCACTATCCACGACTAATGGCAGATTAATGTAAACTGAAGCATAAACGACTTATTTCGGAGGACCTAGTTTCATTTAATGGCGCCAGAAACCAACGGCGGAACGACTGAATAAGCAAGATACAACGATAGAAAGTACACTGCGGGAGGCAAAGGTAAAACGATAAGTAACTGCTGGGACAGCAGGACATCACTGGTCAACTCAAACACAAAATCAGAAAACGTACAACAAAATAGACTAATTCGCTTACCTGTTGAATGGCCTGAAGTGTAGAAACGGCGTCCACGCGACCCGTGTCCGGGTTCGATTCACACTGTAACTTTAATGTTTGATACGAAAACGAGAACAATAGTAAATGATTATAAATTACACACATAAGCAAAATCACACTTGAAAATGATGTATGGTACATCAGAAACGAACGAAGCATAACGACGATTGCAGAAGCGACGCCATAGGATGGCCGGCGCAGAGAAGACACGAACAGTCTACATGCCGCAGAATCTAACCAGTGAGTGAGTTGAACCGGGAAGAAAGGAATGTGAGTTGGAGCGGAACTCAGGGAAGAGGGGGAAGAAACGTCACGAGATGAGGTCACTGAAGGAAACAACAAAGATTAAGCGGGATACAATTAGCGGGGAAATATGAATTACTTAACGGGGGTGCGATTGGCCTTAACATACCGCCCGCCTAAATCGATGAAAGCGATTTACAGAAACAAAACTAGCAGAGAAGATCGAAGAACGAAGCCACCCGCCCTGAAACAACCAGGGAGCGGTAAACGTAGCAAAAACGACGAGAACGAAGCAAAGAAGACGACGAAGAAGAATCGAATGAAGCGAAGAACGGAGCATCTTGAGGTGGCGTGACAAACGCACGGGTTTGCCCGGCCAACGACGAACGGAACATCTTCCACGGCTCGCGCGGAAGCCAACGAGAAAGCGGAGTATCTTGATGTGATTGTCAACGAGGGTTGACAACCAGAAGCGACGCAGAAGAAGAAACGAAGAAAGAAGACGGCGAACGAAGAAAACAAGCGAAGAACAAAAAAAATGAACGAAGAACAAAACGAATGGAGATGAGTTGAGCGTGGAACGAAGTGAAAACGGCGGAGAAGTTAGTTGCCCAAAGGCAGAGCTAACTGATAAGCGGGTTGCGAAACGAATTGACGAGCAGGCGAACAATGTTGGCGAGAATCGTGAATTGCGGTACGGCGAACTTCACTAGCCAGTTGTGAGTGAATCCGTGATTGAGGTTGAGACGACGAACGAGAGTTGCGAAGATCACACCAAGCATTGAACGAGCGAAGAGAGTTGAAATTACAATTATTCACCGGTTGTGAATATTGTATACGATGTTTGGGGCCCCGCCCGCCAAGAGGGGCTAAAGGCGTGCGAAGAGAGTTAGCAGAACATGAAACGGCTGAGGAGGGCCGGTTGCCCTTTAGCGAAGCGACTTGCAGCGGTTGATCGAGAGTGTTTGCGAGAGACGACGAGAAGCGATGATTTGAGATGAGTTGGTTAGCCGTAGAATCGACTGAGGCGAACGTAGTAGGTTTTATTGGCGAATTAGCGATGATGCAGCGAGATGCGAAGCGGTTTGGCGAAGAATTGACTGAAGACGACTCGGTGGAGGCCTTCAGTACAGACTTGAATCGAGGCGTTGACTTGAAGCGAGGCGCAGAGTTGAAGCGACGAATTGGCGTAGTACCAGCAGCAAGATCGGTCGAGATACTGGCGGAGTCAGTAGACGAAGCGAGACGAGGATCAACAGCGATGATCTCGGACGAAGCGGTGAAACGATTTGAAGGCGAAGAGACAGAAGTATGGTGAAGACGATTAGTTGAAGCAGAAGGGCGATTAGTTGAAACAGCGGCGTGATTCGAATTATTGTTGAATACAGGCGAAGCGAGTAGGCAGCTAGGCGGCTGGACGATAGAAGCGATAGATTCACTGATTACAGGGTTTGAGGTGACATCGAGGTTGATTGATGACTTAGCAGGAACGATAGTTTGTTGGTCAGCGACGATAATTTGAAGCGAAGATGAATTTTTATTTGACGAGTGATTTTGAACAGCAGGCGATGTGAGATTAACATCAGTAGCAGGCGACGAGACTTGAGCGTTGTTAGCGAAAACAGATGTTAAGAGCGAATCGTTACTTGAAGCAGACCTAAGTGGTTGTAGTTCGGGCAATTTTCCGAATACTACATAACCAAATACGGTTGATAAAGCGGATGGAGTACCTTTAATTAAAGGCGTTTTACTAAAATCGAGAATTTCTGAAAAACAATCAGCGCCAAGCAGTAAATCTACTGGATTGGGGCTGCGGAAGCGAAAATCAGCTAGCAGATGTTGTGAAAACTGTTCACCGACTGACTTATGAATTCGAGAAGCAGGTAGGCGGTCTGATATTTTGTTAATAACAGTAGCCTGAAGCGGAAGGCGAAAGTTAGAATTTTGCGGCGACAGAATTGTAAAATTTGTAATACCTTTAACTGAGGTGACTTCGGCTGAAATGCCTTGCAGGCGTTTAGAAGTAGGAACGATGTCGAGTTGCAGTGAACGAGCGGCGTTGTATGTTAAGATGCTGGACTGAGATCCATTGTCGATCACAGCGCGAAGCGGAACGATTTTGCCGGATGAATCGACAGCATGAACGATAGCAGTACCTAGCAGCGCAGTTTGGCCGTTAAGTCGACATGAAAGTGAATAATCGGCAGGTTGGTTAACAATAATGGACGAGGACGACGAATTTGAAGTAACTACCGGCTTATCAGCACAGCAGGTAGTACAAGAATTAATTGGCGGAGTTGCGATAGTATTAGCTTGAATCGGCGGCGAAGAATTTACAAGTAGGCATCCAGTAGCCGGTGAATCGGTGTCCGGATGTACGGCAGGATGATACGGACTAGCAGTTGGCGAATTATGCGAATTAACAACAGAAGCGGTGGACGAATTAGATTTTTGAGGGCTGCGATCAATATGCAGCAACGTATTGTGCGATTTTGACTGGCAGATACGACAATGTTTATTTGAGCTACAATTGCGGCGATCGTGTCGCCCGAAGCAGGCAAAACAAAGTTTAAGACGAGAAATAATTTTGTAGCGATTATCTACATTTTGTGCAAGAAATTCACTACAGTTGTGAATTGAATGAAAGTGAGATTCGCACGACAGACATTTGAGTGAATTTGATTTGACGAAAAACGAAGGTATATTGTGAGAAACAGAAGACGGTGAAACAGAATTACGATTAATTTGTACAGAATTGGAATCAGCTGTGACCGGATGATAAGAGTCCGGTTGTTCGAGATTTGAATCGCCGGAGTGCGAAGAACTGACATTATCGGTTGACGGTGAAGAATTTAATAATTCGAAAGAGTGCATGCGAGCAGTAACAAATGAAATTAAGGCCTCGTATGTAGGTACGGCTGAATTAGGATTTGAATCCTCGAACGCTTGCTTTGTTACAGGATCCAAATTAGAATAAGCTATCTCAAAAAGTAAATATTCAAGTAAATTTATATTTAGCAGACGTAAGGCTCCGATTGATGATTCGTGGATATTAAGAAAACCTTTTAACGATTGATAGGACGGAGTGTCAGATTTAACGAAATTGAATATCTGATTTAAGTGAACATTTGCTATGCGCCTTGAGTTGGAGTAGCGCTCAACAATTAAATTGTACGCTAACGTATAATTTTCAAGCGAGAGAGGCAGGTGTTCTATTAGACGCAGTGGTTCACCGACTAATGAGCACCTCAAATAATGAAGTTTTTGAACAAATGATAACTCAGAATTATTGTGAATTAAATCATTGAACAAGCTGATGAAATTCTGGAATTTTGCAACATCTCCGTCGAATGAAGGTAGGCGAATTCGAGGTAATTGTATTAATTGCGAATTAGAAGACTTGACTTGATTTTGTAAAACGATTGTATTGTCCAGAGATTCAATTAATTTCTGGGCGCGATCAATTAACTGGAAATAATGAGTTTCGAATGCAGTGCGTTCTGATTCGAAATCTGTTTCGGGTTGAAGTAATTCGATATTCGTTTGTATCTGTTCGAAGTCACACCAGAGGTCTAAGAATTTGTCAAGTCGTAATTTGACTTGGTTAACTTCAACGTCAGATTGAAGAAAATTATTAAAACGAGAAAGATGATTACTAACAACGTTGCGTTTTTTGATTAAAGATTGTAAATCGTCCATGTTGAAAATAATGAACGAAGACAGCGAGCGAAAAACAAATAATAGAATGTAAACAAAACACAGCTGTTTATTGAATCTAGGTTAGTTGCAACTATGATGTGTATGTTGCAGACGACACGAGTGAAGTGATTCTCTCAGCGCTAGCAGTATCGACGGACAACACGAGAGAGAGCGAATGAGAGAGAGGGCACGCATGCGCTGTAAGCTGCGTGAACCAGTTAACAAGAACGAAGGAAAAAATGGCGACTCTAGCCAAATTCTGGCCGTGTCGAAAGATATAGCACTGAACCGATCTACTGTGACGTCAGCATAGCGTTGGTTGATACTTGTATTGAATGAACGCGTCACAACAAACTGATAATGCGTTGCATTTGTTATGCAACCTAGCCCCGTATTTTTTAACTGAATAAATGAAATTGTTTTTAATATTAATAATTTTATTAATGTTTTTATTAATATATTGAACACATGTAAGGCACGAAACACAATAAATGCACAATAAATAACACGATGAATGTAATGTAACACCATGTAACGACGAATTAAACAAAATACTGAAATTGTTGACGATTGAAAAATTAAGACAATAGACTGTATTTCCAAATATGCACTGATAAATATCCTGCCCGCGACGGACCAAATGTTAGAGCCTTGATGGCAGGAGTTTTGAAATTAACCCAAAAAATATTGGATAAAACGAGTGATGCGGTAAGCCGACTTGTAACTGTAGGACATCAACCCACTATCCACGACTAATGGCAGATTAATGTAAACTGAAGCATAAACGACTTATTTCGGAGGACCTAGTTTCATTTAATGGCGCCAGAAACCAACGGCGGAACGACTGAATAAGCAAGATACAACGATAGAAAGTACACTGCGGGAGGCAAAGGTAAAACGATAAGTAACTGCTGGGACAGCAGGACATCACTGGTCAACTCAAACACAAAATCAGAAAACGTACAACAAAATAGACTAATTCGCTTACCTGTTGAATGGCCTGAAGTGTAGAAACGGCGTCCACGCGACCCGTGTCCGGGTTCGATTCACACTGTAACTTTAATGTTTGATACGAAAACGAGAACAATAGTAAATGATTATAAATTACACACATAAGCAAAATCACACTTGAAAATGATGTATGGTACATCAGAAACGAACGAAGCATAACGACGATTGCAGAAGCGACGCCATAGGATGGCCGGCGCAGAGAAGACACGAACAGTCTACATGCCGCAGAATCTAACCAGTGAGTGAGTTGAACCGGGAAGAAAGGAATGTGAGTTGGAGCGGAACTCAGGGAAGAGGGGGAAGAAACGTCACGAGATGAGGTCACTGAAGGAAACAACAAAGATTAAGCGGGATACAATTAGCGGGGAAATATGAATTACTTAACGGGGGTGCGATTGGCCTTAACAGGCATAATACAAATCACCATCTGTTTTTACTGTTATTGATGTATTATTTTAATGTCAAAATAAATACTTTTTGTTAGAATAGTCCAATTTCTTTTTTATTGAGTGATGATGCCTACATAAGCCTTGGGCTTGTGTGTAGGTAATGATATGTGGTGATTTATAGATGAAAAAATGCCAGACCTGACCGGAAATCGAACCCGGGACCCCGGCATAGTAGCCAGTTGCGCTGACCACTACACCATGGGCCGGCCAATTGCTTTTAGTTGATTAATTAGTATTATACTCTGCAGTGTATGCTTTTATAATTGTTAACACAAAATATGAGGCAGTTTACATTATGGTACAAAGAAATTCACCAGTTCAGTTTGGGTTTCTGTTCAGTGCACAAGAGATTAAAGCGTACAGCAGTACTGGTCAACAATGAACAGGTAATTTACGCATGTCCCAATCGGTAC
Source organism: Catonia carolina (assembly GCA_035578175.1). Lineage (NCBI taxonomy): Eukaryota > Metazoa > Arthropoda > Insecta > Hemiptera > Achilidae > Catonia > Catonia carolina. Next base: position 424,088,794 of record JAQMRL010000001.1, read on the forward strand.
ATGGTATATATAAACTACAATAGGATTATACAATTAACCACAATAACTTTACTAGAAATAAATACGTACAAAAGTATTAAACACTGGTAACAGTTTACAGGCATGCTTTTCTAACAACCAGTACCTCTGTTGAGTACTCTGAATTAGAAGGAGGAGGCAAGTAGAGGAAACGAGTACGGTGCAAGCTTCTATTGAAATTACATGTACGAGGTGTGGCTATTAAATAACGAGACTGACGTAAAAAAAATTATGTTTATTTTATACGTAATCACTTGTTGTCACCTCAATATACACTCCATCTGTATCCCTACAATGCTTCATGCAAATTTTCCATTGTTGGAAACAGTGCTGGAAGTCATCTTTTGTCAGCTCCTTCAGGACATGTGCCGCTTTCTCTTTTACAGCTTCCACAGAATCAAATCTTGTCCCTTTTGATGCAGATTTCGCCTTGGGGAACAGGTAGAAGTCACATGGTGCAAGATCTGGTGAATAAGGTGGATGTTCTAACACTGAGATGCTGTAGTTGGCTAGGAACCTCTTGACAGATAATTCGGAATGAGCTGGCGCATTGTCTTGGTGGAGAACCCATGATTTGTCCTTCTACATTTCGGGGCGTTTTTCCTTACTTTTTGATGTAGTTTAGAAAGTACCTCAAGGTAGTAATATTGATTAATTGTTTGACCTTCAGGAACCCAGTGAAGGTACACAATCCCATGGATATAAAAAAAAACATTCATTGCTTTAAATTTTGTCTTGCTCATTTGAGCTTTTTTGGCTCTCGGTGAAGTTCGGCTATTCCAGTGCATGGATTGGCGCTTCGTTTCCGGATCATAAGTAAAAAACCACGTTTCATCACATGTTATTATCTTCTACCTGTTCCTTAAGGTGAAATCTGTATTAAAAGGGACAAGATTTGAGTCTGTGGAAGCTGTAAAAGAGAAAGCGGCACGTGTCCTGAAGGAGCTGACAGAAGATGACTTCCACCACTGTTTCCAACAATAGAAAATTCACATGTAGCATTGTAAGGATAGAGAAGGAGTGTATATTGAAGATGACAATAAGTGATTATGTATAAAATTAAAATAAATTTTTTTACGTCAGTCTCGTTATTTAATAGCCACACTTTGTATAATTTCTCACTCTATCTTTTCTTGTCTCTCTTAATATACTCCTCTTGAACTTCACTTATGCTATATGGATTCTAATCTCTATCTTCTTTCCATATGTTCTTGTTTCTGCGGTATGAGTCAGTATTAGGGCAAATTATGCATTAAACGTAATTTTCATATAATAAATAAAAACTTCTTAATCCCAGACTAAGCTTCTCACACTGTAGGAGAGACCACTTGTTTTCTGCCCCTTCTTACATAACTCCTTTTCCAATTTTCAAAAAACAGTCCCTAAATATGAGAATTCTTTAACTTCCTCCTCCATTCTACCATTTAACCTTTGTAGTACAGTAAATTGCCCACAACAGGCAAGTGGAGCATTATATTATTTGCATTTGATCTGCTTGTTCCAAGGCTACAAAAAATAGTTCTGTTTCTTATCACGCGCGATCAAATGAGTAATAGGCATTATACAGTCATACGATTGTATGACTGAAGCATTAACAACAGAAGAGATGGAGCTGTAAAAGACACTAGTCTTGAGTTATCTGCTCTGAAAGTAATGAATTTCATTATACAGCAAGACCCTGCGGTGAAAAAAGTGAATGTATCATTTGCAAGGTGGAAAGTAGATGTTTTTCAGAGGGCCTGGCATGTTGATAAGCATACTTTTCTACTCTTGACGAATCTGTAAACTACCTCGTTTTACTTAGTAAACCCTCCAGAGTTTCTAACCAGCCTTTCGGCCGATGACCTAAACAAAATTGGAATTAAAAAGCTTTTTTGTTTTGTTTGGTTTTTTACAGACCACGCAGTTTCGGTGAACTGAAGAGAGAGGAAATCGTCTCGACTGAAACCGCCAGTTGTACAGATTGCGTTTATTTCAAGTTGTTACCTATATTGTTATGTTCCGGAGATTGTGCCGCATCATTTCAACATTTTAATTGTCGTCAATGTTGTGGCGCTGTGTTGCGATTTTCTGATCTTGTGCATCGGCACTGTTAATTGAAACAGTGTTAGTGGCAAGATAATATTCACTTCATACTTCTTTGCTGATGTTAGTAGTATGTGCTATAGTTATTGTTGTTTCACTCTTAATTATTGAGAGTTTTCTTTTTATTATTACCTTTAAAAATTGCATGAAAAAATTAGCCCTTTATATAATAATAAGCAATAGAAGGAATTATTAATTGGGGTTGTTATCATTTCATGAAAAGCGTGTTAAACTCCCTCCTATTAGAAGTCTGTTATCTTGATCGTATATTATTCATTTAATATTGAATCGTGTACTGTGGATGAACGGCATAATTCTGATTCAAATTTTTTTGGAACATTTTATAAATACCCAAGTTATTACCATTTTCACTGCTGGGAGTTAAATTCAATACTTGTGTACCATGCTGGTGATTTATAACTTTTCAAGATTTTATTCTAATTTTATTTTTAAACCAATTTCATTTACTTACGTAAATTAAAGCTTTGATCTTTCCCTTTAAAATGCATTATCTGTTATTAACCAAAATCATTTTGTGCTTAAAAATATGCTTATACAACCACTTTTGGAGAAAAAAAGAATTGAACCGTACTAGAAATATTAAAACTTGATATAAATTTGGTTAAATTGCATTTTTTTTTTTAAGTCCTATCAACAGCTCGGTTATTAGCGACTACAGTGGGATTTAACTTGGGAAATTCCCAGGCCGTAGCCGGTAATCAAACGTGGGACCTCCGTAGTACACTACAGAGGCGGACTAATTAAATTGTGTTACACTAAAAATATATGATTATAAAACCTATTTACAACTTGAATAATATCATATACTGGGTGTCCCACAAAGAGGTTGCTATTTTTGAATTAATATGCCGGACGTATCGCACAATCTACGGACTGGAAACTTTACAGTTATAATGTATAGATATGTTAAAAAAGTACCCTTGAGTTTCATTTGTTCATCAAAACAAAATGGCAGAATAAGAAAATAATATCAAAAATGAAAAATAATCTTGTGGTTAAAACCACTTATATTTACAATAGGATTCGGATAGAAAAAAAACAGCTGTTTTTGCCATTCAAAATCTATCAGCATAGCTATTGATGGACATCAGTTCGAATAAAGGTTAATTTTTTTTTCATTCCTAATTATTTGTGTACGTTGCAATCTGTTCAATTTAGAACAATAAGCAACCCCATGACCCGATGAGGATGAGGTGTAGTCTTGTACAGACCCAGGCCGACCATTCCTGAGAGAGTATGGTTAATTAAACCCCAACCATCAAAGTACACCAGTAACCACTGTCTAGTATTCAAATCCGTATAAAAGTAACTACCTTTAACTAGGATTTGAACCAGGAACCTTCGTCTCCGAAAATCAGCTGTTAAACAGCTGATTTTGGCGACGACTTTACCTCTAGACCTACTCGGTGGGTAAATAAAGGTTAATGAACCAAATTATGTTCATTAATAATTTATCACTTTCATATTTTCTTTCATTATATTACTTAAGTAACATTGTAACAAATCACCAATTTGAAATGGTTACGCAAATAAAATTGCTTTCCCCCATTTTGTTTTGTTTAATTATAATAAGCAAATGAAACTCGAGGGTACTTTTTTTACATAGCTATTTATTATATAACTAAAGTTTCCAGTCTGTAGATATAATGATAATATATTGTAATAATAATAATAATAATAATAATAATAATAATAATACTTTCATCATCATCATCATTCAATGTCGTGTTGCAAAAGACTAACAATACATGCATTGTACAACACAAATTTTAGTTTATAAACAGACTTAGTAACATACGTTAAACAAAGTAACAATCTATAACGAAGTACATTTAGATTAATAATTATGATGTTGTTATTTGATTTTATTTAAATTATCTCATCGGTTATAATAATAAAAGCAGGCTTCTAAAAGTCAGCTGTTTCACACAAGATGGCGTTGTACAATTCTAGAGGTCTATTTGGCGTGTTCTTGACTGTACTTCGCTTTATGTGGAGGGGTCACAAGCCAGTAGCCGGTCTCTATTTATTTTGCGTATAGTTGAAATGAATTATGTAGTCAAGATAACAGACCTGTAATTAATGCAAATTTTAATAACGTGAAGGATAGAATAATAAATTTCTTTATTGCACGATAATTGAATCGAGTGAAATGTGTTTCCGATTACCAAATCAAACTGTACGTTCGTTCAATTTGGAATAGAGATTTCTTTTCTTTAAATAGTCTTCTGAAATTTCTGCATCTTGAGTGTTCTATTAAATTGATAACTTTGAAAATATTGAAACACTAATATATTTTATTTTTGACAACTAAAACGTGATTTAGTATTACTGATATCAGTTTTAAAAATTTTACGGAAGTTTAGTGTTCTGATTCTATTTTTCAGAACAATCCGGTTAATATCATTTCTAAAGTTGCTAGCTTTTAAGATTTATATTCCTATAGATCCATAGATATGGTTAATCCGTAGTTCGTTTGTTGTTAACAAAGATAATTTTGTGAACTGCCAATGTATCTTGGATTTCTGAAGGTTATCTCTTGTGTCTACATCTTCAAATTTATTGTTATTTTTTATCGTTGCTATCGGATGGCTCTTTCAATTTGGAGCATAAAGTTGTGTATGGCCTGCAGGCTCTGTGGTTTGAGGATAAAATTATAGGAGGGAAGGGCAAAATGTATGTTTCCTACGTTTTTAAAATTTTAATTGTTAGTGCATAAGACCAGATCATTACTCGAAGAGATTTTAAAAATGAGCTTATTAAAATTTGAAAATAACGATTCATTAGCATTTGATTTCTGTTTGGTAAAATGCATAAATTTTATGGAATTACTGTTTAATTCCTATTTTCGTGGATTTGAATATAGAAATGGCTGTTCGTAAAGACGTATTCTGGGTCACTTTTTGGAGACAGTGTTCTTTAATATAGTGTGTATAAACATCCCTATATATGACCACTACTGTATTTACAACTGCCGATATGATGGGTCTTAATCCTTGGTGAACTATTGATGGAAATACCCGATTAAAAATATTTTCCATGTGTCGTTTTGTTGATATTTCAGCATACAGATTTTAATGATTGTAGTCGTATAGCAGATATATCCGTAAATTTACGAATTAAATCTAAAAAGATTTTGACTAAAATTTGTCTCAGTAGTCATCAGAATTATGCAAAAATATTCCAGGAAATTTGCCCTGTGGAAACTGAGTTGACAGCAATGTCCATCAGTCTTTCCTGGCTGCCCCGAGGCGGAGTTCCATATCAGTCATGATTCCCCTCTGTTCATTGCTACACGAATTGGACGAACGTTATGTTCATCCAATTAAATCATTTTATTCCTTTAAACAATCTTAGTTCTCTCCATGTATTCTGCTATTCAATGTACAAACAATTTTGTTTAACTCGGTCTATTTACAGACATATCCGTATATGTCACATCTCTCGAGACTAAAGACAGATATGTCCACATCCATTATTGTTGAGTAATTGAATAAAAATTAAGGGAAAAATGTGTAATGAAATTTGCATGGATTCTAAGCCTTAAAAAACAGTTTTGTATCCAGGAAAACATTTTTATAAGTTATTTCAAATTTTATGAAGTTTATTTTAGTCTAGTTTTTTTAACGTTTATCTTAAGTGTATTTTTATAACATTAAATTGTTTTTATTTATTTCCTGTTTATTTTTTATTTGATTATTGTTTTGTTTATGTAATATTTAATAATGACCAGTTAGTGATAAGTTTTGATAATGCTGTAATAGCTGTAAGGAGTCGGTGCTGCCGGTACAATGATGGACACTACGGCCCCCGATCCTCTGACTCTCTCGGTGCAGTCGGAGGATGACGATGGCTGCATGTCTTCGCACTCTTCCGAGTTTGGTGGAACAGCTGACTTGATGGCTGCTGCTATGGGCGATGAAGTCACCGCCCAGCTGGCTGCAGCAGGTTGGCAAAAACCGCATTTACATGGTGATTTTCATATTTTGCTTTTTATTTTTTTTTAATTTATCCGATAACCCTTGTTCCTTCCTCTCATATAAATCCTGAGCAATATTTCTGTTCTTTTTTTGTTTTTAATTTTTTTCAGCTGTGTCAGTATGTATACGAAAACTTCATTAATGCTTGTTTTGCACATGTTTTTCTGTATTTAAATGTGTGCATGGTGTACATTTGAACTGTTCGTTTGCAATTTAAAATTTATACATGTTTCGTTTTGTTCTGTTGTAAATAAGATTTTGTGTAATGTTTTTACTATATCACATGAACATAGTATGCAATATTTCATTGTTCATATTTCTCAGAATTTCTGCTTTTGAATTAATTGTTTAAATGTATCCTACGGCTTGTGATCAATCTGAAAAAATGATATTAATATGTTCTTAGCTTTTACTAACCTATATTCTTTTTGTTTTAAACCAGGCTTGTTTTTTTGTTTATTTTTAACCCATCTCACATGCTTCAATGGGGTTGTCATAATCAAGAGTATGCATCTTATATAATATATATATAATGCATTACATTCAGCTTGATATTATAAAGCTGAATGTAATGGGGCTATGTCCAGAAATTCTTACTCATAAGGAGGCCTTGGAGCAAAAAAAAAATACAGGAGACCTTTTCTGTTTCTCACTCTTTAAAACCATCCAAAATCCAAGGTACAACATTTTCCCCTGGGGACTCAAAAATCTAAAAATATTATGTCGTATCTCCTTAACAGCTGAAGATATTGAGCTCGCAACTTTTTTATATCCATTTCTTGGCCCAGAAAACTAGAGACTTTTACTAATGTAATACCAATTACGTTAGTTGTGTCGCAGACTTTTCTTATAAGAAAAATTTTGGACAATGACAAAACCCTATTCACTATAGCATTTTTTTAATTGTGTTATTCTCAGCGTTTCCTTTTTGGTTTATTTAATTCCCACTAGCAGCGAAGTGCACAGGAACTTCTGGTATTGTAGATATCTAATTAATACTAACTGCTTCATTAAAAGTCATTCAGGTGTTAGCTTTTCAGTTAAAAATCTGTCTTTCTTTCTTTCATCTGGCGATAAAGGGTATAATGGAAAACAAATATATAATGTTGTATTGTGCATGTTGCTATCCAAATGTAATTACCTTACCAGGGATCCACCTCACCTTTTTGTGTGAAAATAGTGACCCAAAATTTTTGAATGTATACCAGGAGGGAAAAGTCACTACAATCTTTCAATCAAAATACAATAGTAATGTGTAGAGTTTCCCAGTACCTATGTTCTGAAAAATTTGGGATGAACTCATTTGTCCATGTACAAGAGTGATACAAGACCCGTCTACTGCCCGTGGAACTTTATCCATGAGAAACATGTGAATTTTTGTTTCCTGGTCATGAGATACTACTTTGTTAATCAAACTCTTGTGACTGATGCAGCAAGAATGTTACTAGTAAAGTCACGGATGAAGTACAATTCCTGATCACTAGATCTGAAAGTAGGTACTGACCTGATACTTTTTTTAAACTTTAATGAAGTTTCAGAGTGTACGAGTGAAGAGAATACTATTGTTATCCGTACCCCAAAACTAATCAGTATGTCCTATCAGAAAAATCATGCTTTAGAAAATTTATTAACTAGCAAATTTTTAGGCACTACAAAATTGCTCTCCGACTGTATAAATAATTATACAGGTCGGCTGCAAAGTCCGAGAATGGCTTAATATTTTGAATTAGGGGAAATTTCAAAATATATACTAATGTGAACCTCCCTCGAATACAAAATATTATTTATGACGAATCAAAAAATTTTGTCTGCATCTTGAATGTAACTTCATTTTTTTTAAATGGGAAGATGCTCATATGACACATGATTTCAATGAGAAATTTCAAGACAATTTGTATGGCAAAATCGGTTATTTTTTCACAATATTTTCAAAAACGGCGTGTAAGAAATTTTAAAAAATTGCTTTATTTACTACATTTCTTATTCTGTAGAAGATAAGGTAACCTGGCATGTCTTCTAAAAAATTTTTGGTAGGGGGCTGTGCTCTGGTAGTAAAAGTTTTTTAAGTTTGCAGCTTTATTAATATACATGTTATGGTAGATTGCTGAAACTCGCTGGAGGTGTCCAAATTCATAAGTAGGCTATATATATATATATATGCATACGTACAATATTTTTCCAAATCAGAAAATCTTATATTTATTTATTTTTTATCCTAATTGAAAAATTATTGAAATTTTTCTTATCCCTGATGTGTTTGTTGCAATCTGTTCAATTCAGAACAATAAGCAACCCCATGACCCAGTGAAATGAGGATGATGTGTATATTAGGTGTAGTCATGTACAGATCCATGCCGACCATTCCTGAGAGAGTTTGGTTAATTGAACCCCAAGCATCAAAGTACACCAGTAACCACTGTCTTGTATTTAAAGCCATATAAAAGTAACGTATTGTCGCCGATGGCACGTGGCAAAACCTTGTTTGAAAAATTGGTGGCCCTGAAAAGGGCCGTTTGTGTTGGTGGCCCTGAAAAGGGCCATTGTTGGGGGTTGGAAGCGGCGAGCCGGCGTGGTAGAAGCGGAGCTCAAAGACTGACGGCTCGGCTACCGGGTTCAGGCCTAGCCTTCCCTCAGCAGCAGTTGGGTCCCCACTGCAATGTGGTAGTGGTGGCCCCCAGAGCCCCGCAGTGTCAGGTTGGCGTAGACTGTCTGCCGATAGCGCAGCCGAGGCGGTTCTCTCCGGGTCGGCGAAGGCTGACCGTTGCAGGAATGTATTGTCTGCCACCGGTAGCTTAGACTAGGTATGGTGCGGCTGGGCTCTTCTTTGGTCTGGAGCTCTTCCTTTGGTGTTCTCTCCGATCGAGAGTTGAGTGAAGAATGACTCGCAGGCCAGGGCTGTCGCTTTAATCCCCCTCCGGCGAGTCCACTTCAAGGTGGAGGGGAGGCACTATAGGCTCTGCGTGTCTGTAGCGCTAACCGCAGCTGGCAGGTAGTGGAACCGTCTGCAGGCTATAATGTTGGTAGGGGAGTCGGCGAAAGTACCTTTATTAGGAATTGAACCCGAAACTTTCGTCTCTAGAAATCAACTGACTCGCAGTGACAAAATTACCTCTAGACCAACCCGATGGGTCAAAAATTAATGAAATAAAACAAAATTATACCCGGCTAAACCTGGGACTGTTAGCTAGTATTTTATATACTTTGATGAAGATGGATCTGCTGAAACATGTGAGTTTATAAACAAAAATTATAAGATTAAATTTAAGCAGTGTTAAGTAGAATAGAAGGTTATTTAAATACAGCTTCTTGTTTTCTTATTTCAACTGTTCTAATAAAGAGTTATTATAAGTGTGATGTCCTACTTAACACCAGATGCCAATTGATTTTTTAATGACTTATTCTCCTGTTAAAAGTAGGCCTGTTAAATCGTTTCGGTAACAACATGTAATACCTTCTCATTATTTTTCTGTTAAAAAATTTCTTGTACTATGTTAATATTTTTGAAAACCTGACTTTTATTGTTAAAACGCTTATTTTGATGTGTATATCTCTTATCTTTATAGTTTTCTTTAATCTTTATGTGGATATTGACTCATATTCCTTAGGTTTCTCCCAAGAGTTTGTAAGTAATAAAACGTAATACTTGTTAATTGGTCATGCACTCCGTAATCGATGTATTAGAATTGTACTGCGAGTATAATCTGATCTATTATTTAACTTACATATAAGAAAATTTCCTCTATGCTAGTTGAAACAATATTAATTACTGGGTGTGGATTTATTGTGTAAAAAATTTTGTCTAATGGAACTATTATTAATTCAGTATGTCGTCTCAGCTTTTTATCTTGCATTGTGAGTAACTATTTTTTTTTTATAATCTGGTAATTATCGGTGGTTGATTATCTATTATACTAAAAAATTACACATAGAAAGGAAGAGGATAGAAGCTTTTAAAATGTAGTGTTATAGGAAAATGTTAAGGATTAGGTGGGCGGACAAAATAAATAATTCAGAGGTTCTTAGACAAGTGGATAAAAGAAGAAGTATATGGAAACATCTTACCAGAAGAAGGGATACTGTAAGATAGTGGGACATATCTTAAGACATCCAGGTATTCGTCTATCAATAATGGAGGGAATATTGAGGGAGTAAATTGTAGAGGAAGGCACAGGTTAGAATATATAAAACAAATTACAAAAGATGTAGGGTATTACAGGTATGTAGATATGAAACGATTGCAAAATAGAACAGCTTGGAGAACTGCATAAAACCAGTCAAGAGACTGATGACAAAAAAACTAATAAATTATAATGAAGTAACGTGTGTTGGTTTGTTCAAGGTAATAACAGAAACTAGTTAACCAAATTTAAAGAACTCTTTTACTGTTCAAAAGGTTATAACTCCCTAAGTAACATAAACTGTATCGTTAGTCCAGAAGAAAAATGTCATAACTGAAAAATATACATATTTCTGGTGAGCCAAATGAAATTTCAATTTTGTGAGAGTAAAATTCTAAGATCCCTAGACTTGTTTTGAAATTAGTAATGAAAACATCAGTTCACACTTGTAGTTGTTGAATTTGATCAAACGTTATTTTTTAAATCCCCCAAAAATAAAAAATTCATCCGTTAGTTGGAGTTGTATTGCTTTATCTACCTTATCATGAAAGCTGACAAAAATAAAAATATCACTCTTCTTGTTTAAATATGGTACACTTTCAACACAAATTTAGTTACTTCATGAAATGAGACGTTGTTCTTGTTAAAAAATTCTAGAAGTAGCTATTAAAATTAAAAAACTTTTCTTAACTACACACTCACATACTCAGTGTTAAAACTCGAGTGAAAATATAATTCTCTTCTTGATACATCACGGTCAACTATTACATGGGAGAAGTAAACTAGCCATTCAGATTAGTAAATTCAGCTGTGACATTGTTCCTGATAAAAATGTACGGTATTTGCCAATGATAGCAATAACTCAAGATCATGATTTTTTAACTGTCACTTTTCTTCCGAACTACGGTAATGTAATTTTTAAATTTTGTTGTTCGTTTCATAGTATAAATTTCGGTATACATAACATTTTTTGAAAATTTTGATGATTGATAAAATGAAATCTTCTTTTTCATTTGTTTGGTGTAAGTTTGTTTGGGTGGTTTAGTTCTTTTATCTATCAGTATTTTATACTTTACCATGTAGGCTATTGTATTATGTCCAGTCAGGTATGGTACAGTACCACTACAATATGACGTCATCCGTTATTCTTAGGTTTTTTTCAAAATTTTTCTTGGAATATAATATATGACCAACAAAAAAATCACTTCAGATTTCTGTACAGAAAGTACATAAACCTTTTAAAAAAATCAGAGATTGTATCATTTTTTTTAAGAAACAGATTTTACTAAGTTTTTCTTATAATACATTCTTCTTTGTTCATATTTCTCCGCTTTCTTTATTTGATTTATACTGATATCATTCCGGGCTGTTGAAGTAGTGATTAGCACAACTGGCTTCTACGCCAGGGTCCCGGGTTTGATTCCTGATTAGATCTGGCATTTTTTCATCTATCATCCTTCTCGTCATCTGCATTAGCTGTAATTGCAAAACAGTCAAAACCAAAAACTTAAATCTACATTGAATAAAATAAAATATCAAAGCAATGGATCACTCGCCAATTAAAAGAAAATTAAAACAAATTAAATTTAGCTATTTGCTAAATCATATGACTTTATTTATGACAAATCTTTATTTGAATCACATCAGCTGGTTCAAAAGCAGCAGATTATCTAACTTCTTAAAAGTCTTAATGTAGGACATAAACATTATTTTCAACCCATTAGGGCTAACTTTTTAAGGGTTTCAATAGCCTAAAACCTGCACTGGCATCATAGTTACAACATAAAAAAACTGCATGAAAATTGGTTCAGTAATTTAGGAGATAAAGGGGAACATACACACACACATACATCAAATTTTATATATATATAGAAGAAGTTAGACCCTTGTAAGTTTAGTTTTCCAGGAAGCATAAAGAACAGAAGGGGTGAGGGCAAGTTGCTAGTATTTAAATGAAATGGATTTACAAATTAGTTTTTAAGGTTTATTAGCTTAAATTGTGTGTGTTAATAAACACCAAATGTGAATGTGATATTTAAAAACTATTAACTGGTTTTTGTTTTATTTTTATTTTTTTTATGAAATATATATGTGTAGTATAATTTCGAATACCTAAATGTTAAAAAGAAATACAAGATTAGTGGTATGTGCTTGAAATTGTAATTGTTTTAAAATATGTGTCCGATTAAATTTTGTTTTTTTCATTGTGTATGAATTTATTTTTGTGCATGTAGATATGCAGTATGTGTGTGTACACCATTTTTTAAATAGGTGTCTTACGGAATACGTTTCAATAATTCATCCTGCAAATACGTATTGTCTTTCTCTGTTATAAGAATTGTCCTGTTTTCATTCATTCAAAAGAACAACACCGAGATCTTTCAAAAGTATATATTTTAACATTTTCCTTGTATCCATTTATCCAGCAAAGTTATTGAGGTGTCCTAATCATTGCCTTAACACTTTTTAATTTTGAACTGTGTATTCCTCCTATTCTGTTTTCCAATTCCCAAAATTCTTCTTAACTTCATTTAATTTTTTTAAAACTCTTATTTTGTTGTTGCTTTATATTGTTCACAATTAATTGTTTATATTGTTGCTATGGAGCTCTACAGTTAATATTTCTATTGGAGTACACTCCCTTTTTAGATTTATCTCTACCTCCTTCAAGCAATACACTCATAAGCATGTTATGACTTCAAATTGGTCAGCTTATTGCTTTCGTGGTTGTGCAACGTCTTTGGCACCACTAGGTATTTAAGACAATATTTTTCTTTACAGTCAACTTTCTTCCATTCTGTAGACATGGTAAGACCAATTCTTCCAATCTGATTCCTAGATTTTAACTAAACGCACCCAGCCTGTTCCTTTTGTCAAGAGTTTTTTGTGTGGTCCCTTTTTTTGAATCACTGAGGGTTCTGCATAAAAAGCTTGTTTCTGCTGCTTGCACTTGGCTCATATTTTGGATGTTAAAATGCATGTTTCGTTGCCATAAAGACCACAGGGAGACAGCCATTGTTGTATAGAATTTAATTATTGTTTTCTTTAAAGTCTTGCTGTTAACTTTCCTAGATATCGTTCTGGTGATAAAATATCACCAAATTCGGGTCCGACTGTTTTTTGTTTATTAATGTCAATGCAAACAATGAGGGTGATAGTGATAGATGTTAATGAGTGATGATAAAAAACCACTAAACATGATAGGGAAATAGAATCTGGGACCCCTGGGTTAGAAGCTGGTGCCACAGACCACTACACCACAGTGCAGTCAATTTACTGTTGTCTTTTTGGTGCTTTCTATTGGAGGTATAAAATCATAGCAGCAATTGTTACTTTTTGACACTGCTGCCTGTAGTAGCTCCTCATAGGTGCAGTGATACCAGTCTTGGGGATATTTTTTAAATCTAGATTATGTCTTCCTACACTTGTCCTATGTGTTATTTTCCCCTGCAGCAGATTATATCTCTCCAGGCATAAAATACTCAAAAAATAGTTCTATTGCTTATATCACATGGTCAGCCAATTATATGACTGACGCATCTAACATCAGAAGAAGTAAACTTCAGGGTCTGGATGTATAATGAAATCCATTACTTTAAGAGAAGATAACTCTGATTAGTATCTTAAATGCTTCAGTCGTACAATTGGCTGAACATGTGGTAAGCTAAAGAACTATTTTTTGTAGCCCTTGAACTAGCAGATTGAGTGAAAATAATTTTTTACACTCCACCTGCCTGTTATGGGCAATTTGATGACTATTAGTAGAAATTTTAGTTAAAATCTCATTTGATTTGTAATTGTGTAGATATTGTTAAACAACTTATGGGAAAAATTTTTTTGGCGGTATATCTGTCAAGAGTCCATAAAGGGTTAAATTTTTTCGGCCGTACAGATAAAGAAAAGATTAGAAGTATTCTATATAAAACTTAGTGATAAGGAAGTTTATATATCTATATAATGAGAATGATAACAGGATTTAGTAAAACAAAACGAAAAGTTTTAAAAAGTGTGAGCGTCTTCTGGTTTTGTTTGTAACAACACTGTTTGACTGACCTACAGTAATATTAAAAAGTGAAAGGATTAATATTTATGAAGCAACTGGTATTATTTACTATAACTTTATTTGGGAATCTGGTGTCATTCTGTGTATTTGTATTTGCCTTTTTTTCTTGTGTAATTGATTTTTGTACTTCACAGTTCTTAACCACTAATTTATTTTGTTCAATGTTTTGAAAATAATTAGTTTTAATAGAAGAAAATTCTATCACTCAAATCCTTGTCTCATTGAACCTTTGTTCAACTATTTTTTTGGTTCAAGGTGTTCAAAATTATTTTTCTTCATAGTGTTTTTTTTGGATCATTTTTTAATTAGAAATTTCTTATAGCTTGTTTCTATTGTTCAATTTTTATGCAGGAATAAGTCTCTTTTGAAATGGTTGTGAAGAATTTTCTTCAATTTTTATCTGTTTCAGTTTTTGAATTGTAACAGAGTTTCCAAAGATAGTAGACAAATATCAATTGTATATTCAAGGAGTGTTATTTTTGAACCTTTGAAAAATACCTGTCTGGTCTCATTATTTACTTATTTTTACTTTTTGGTGGGGGTTCTACAAATCTCTCCGTTTTCCGTATCATATAGCCCATCAACTTCTTTCTTCTCAGTCATTGTCTCTAAAATTCCTCACTACTGCAGCATGTTATACTCCTTGTATCCAAGTTTTCTTACGGCAAACTCTATTGTATTTTGTGGATGGAAAAGGAATGCTCTTTTGGAGGTAGCTGTCTGCTGGCATTCTTTGAACATCCTTATCTACTACTTCTATTCTGTCTTAATTTCTCTCTTGACGCTCCTCTCTGGAGACTCTGTATGACATTGGGAACCAGGCGATTTCTAAGGCCTCCAGATCAGGATTAAGACTCCCAGTTTGGGATTGCAATATTAATGGGGTTGATAAAATCTTTATAGTAATTAAGGCAATTTTATAAATATAGCAATAAAAAGGCTATCGATAAAAACTGTCATAGTAATGAAAACGAAGACAAGTAGGTTTATATTAGAAGATGAATAAAATGTAGAAAACCAAATGCCGATGACAATTTTCACAAAATAATGGACAGAAAAAAATATCTTATTAATGAAAATATCAACCACATGGTCTTTTTCTTGTAGTGACGATCCGTTCCAGATGTCAGCAACCATAATGGCAATCCTTACTCTGTCTGCAGCTATACAAAAGTGTCTAGAACCTCTTCATCCATTTCTATTTTCCCCTGGATGATGAGCTGCAACAGAACATACCTTTGATTATTTCTCATTGTGTGTCTGAAATATTGTAGCTTTCTAATTTTTATAATGTGAAGGTGTTCTTTATACGTGTTCAGTCGCTGTAGTACCTCCTTGTTCCTTACATGCTCCATCCACAATATCCACAGAAATCTCCCGTAGACCCACATCTCGACAGCCTCCTCAAGGTAAAGAACAATAAATTAGATAAACTAAAGGGGTGAAGATAAAAAAAAATTAAGGGACCTGGTGTTTTTTTTTTTTTATGTAGATTCTGAAAGTGAGGTCATCCAACTGGGAAAGACTTTTTTGTAGCTCAAAGTATGGGCTTGACAGAAACATTTTTTAGTTTTCTATTACAAAAATTCTATAAAAAGCCTGTATCTCCAAACGTTGGCCAAGAGCCTGATAATTTTTAGATTGTTTTCATAACTGTATAATTTCATCAGAAACTAAGAAAACTGCCCAAATTTGATTAAGCGTGGGGTCTGTAAATCGTTCAAAGAACTGAGGAACTTTTAAAACACCTTAATTTGCTATTTTATCCAATAATCAGGAATTTGGAGGAATGAATGATTGGTCAAATTTTCACTTGGAAAGCTACTTTTCTTTTAAAAAAAGGTTGACTGGAATCAGTCCAGTGACAACTGAAACCAAACTTGACAAAAACTACCTTTACCCTTTTAAATGTATAAATACACAAAACAAAAAGTCAATTCTTTTAGCCAAAATGACCAATATTTTCACATCTGTTTTCTCTAAAAAAAAATAACATTTTTTGTTGTCCTGTTAGTTGTTTCGTATACTTTGCACTTTAAAAATACGCTTTTTGTTTTAAATAGCAAAAATTTCTAGTTTTTCCTTACATCCTGTACTTTGAATCATAACTTTTGTTGTTGTTAAATTTTTGCATGTGTTGTTTTGGCTACATATGTGTGTGTATATACATAGTATGTGTTTTGTGTTAGCACACGAGGTGTGATAAAAAAATACGGCGATTAATCTTATTATGAACAAAGTAATAAGTGTACATCAAATTTAATTAATCTCCTTCGCTAGCGATCTGCTTATCTCAATGTTGATTCCATGATCGGATGGCTTCTTACAGAAGGGCCTTCAGCTGCCCTCTCAATGTCGCCCTTCAGCTGCCACTGCCCAGTTGTGGCCCTCTCAATGTCGGGAATAGTGTCAAAACATTTTCTTTTCAGCAGTTTAAATTTTTCGGAAGAGCCAGAAGTTGCATGTTGCTAAATTTGGAGAGTTAAAAGGCGGATGTGGACAGGCTGGGATCTTTTTTCAGCCGAAAACTTGTGGACCTAAAGTGAGATGTGGCACGAGGCATCAAAAGTCTGGTAACAAATTTTGCACTCACTCACCTCATTTGCAAATTATCGGTTAAAATGGTTTGCGTAGACCCGCATGAGATGTTCACTTTTTCGGTAAGCTCTTGAACATTCAATCACGTTGAATGATCCAGTCTTTCCACATAATGCACATTTCCATTTGTTTTTGACATCAATGGATGTCCTGATCGTTGCTCATCTTCAATTGACTCATTTCCACTTTAAATCGCTCATACCATTTGTAAACAGTCTTCAGAGTTACCATATTATTGCCTTACTCTAATTTTCATATTTCATGAGTTTCTTTGGCATTTTTTTTGCAACTAAACACAAAACTTAATGTTAACGCGTTGTTTGAAATCCGTGACTGCAGCAGACATGGTAAACACAACCTCACTCTTCAGGCTCTGGAAGCTAACCGACAAGTCACAACTTTTTCAAACTTGACGCTGACCATCTCGAAAAATCAGGCTATCGGATTTATTAAGTCAAATGGATATAGCGTCGGCAGTTTGTTTGTAATAAAATTATTCTTGTATTTTTTTATCACACCTCGTATGTCTATTAATATGTTCATCCACTTAATCTGCACAGTTATTCGTTTTTCGTTAAAACAGTTTGAATGTGACTGACAATTAATTGTATGTTTCCATTAGGGCCTGTTGGAATGGCCGCGGCAGCTGCCATTGTGTCGGCGAAAAAACGAAAACGGCCTCATTCATTTGAGACAAATCCATCTATTAGAAAACGACAGCAGAATCGATTATTGCGCAAATTACGAGTAAGTAATTTTTTAAATATTCTCTCTTAAATCTGAAAGTTGATTTAATTTGTTTTGCGATGTTTTTGTTTGATATTGTGACACATATCTCTAAGTTCCGTTACGGGATCTGGGTGAATTAAATAATTTACAAACTATCGCTTAAAATCACGAACAAAGGATTATTTAAGCACTATAAATTACAATTGATAATGAGTCTTAATTCTACAAATGAATTACAATTAATGATCGCTTTAATAAACTAAATCCTACTTACAAACGATACTACATAAGTGTTAGACAATACACAGTGCACGTTGACCTTCTTCAAACGTAACTGTTAAGCACTACATGGTACACACTCGTCGAACACAGATCAAAGACTATACTGAGAGCAACTGAAAGAGCTGCGCTTATATAGGTGAAGCTATGGAAGTCACGAGAAGGACAGAGATTTTCGATAAAATAATAAAATACAAGTTTTTACAGTAAGTAAACTTATTATAATTGTATGTATAGAATGGCTACAAAAAGCCAATTACCTAAATAGATACCTGACTCCTTTAGGTAGCCGTACAACAATATTTTTTTTTTTTTTTTTTAACGTCCGACTGTTCTGCAATTACTGCTAATGCAGACGGTGAAGGATGAAATGATTTTTTGTAACGTATGAAGAAATGCCGTGCCTGAATGGGATTCGAACCCAAGACCGCATAGTGAGAGGCGAGCACGTTACCAACTGCGCCAATGCGGCCGGCAATATACAATAGGCTAATCTATACTATACATGACCATTTGTGCGCTATATTTCTATTTCTACCATGCATATTGGATGCCAGAACAGCCAATTGAGCGTAATCCTTGACAGATGATAATGATGATATTTCTATTTCTTAGAAACCCTATTTATTATTTACTACTAACTATTATTATTTACATTAACACCTTTTAAATCTCAGTCCTCAAGAATTCTTGAACACATTTCCCTTCTACTTATTGTCAAAATATTATTTAATCATAATATGTATGTAATGTAATTATAATATGGTCAGCTGGACAGTGAGAATAAAGAGAGGGTCAGTTGAGGAATGGTTACCGTGAAGGAGAAAGCTGCTGTGTGTGGTCTGTGGTTTCAGAAAAACTAATTTTGTTTTTACCGTTTAAAAATGTTTTCATTTACAATAGGTCTGTGATCGGCTTTGTACAAACTCCCATTAACTCCTTAAGTGTTTCGGACAATTTATCTAACCAAACCGATCCCATTTTCTAGGTGTTTTCATGACTTATCTCGTATTGAACAACATCCGATTTAAATGGCTGTGTAAAACAAATACTTAAAAGTTGTTTCACAAGTTAATTATCAGGTTCTCATATGACTGTTATTGTTAGTCGTCTTCTCTTTTTCAGTAGTGATATTTTCATCACTTGTATTACCAATCAATATTTACGTGGCCGTGAATTTCATTGAAATCTTGTTTTTTATCATGGTGAGTAAGCATACATGTACCGATTCAGGCACTGATAAGTTACTCGACCACTAGAATTTTTGTTGATATTGATGATTCTGCTGAACAGAAACGAGCAATTTCGATTGGTAGTTGAGATGTTCTGACTTATTTCGCATTCTGAATTTACAGAAATTATATTTAATTAAAAATAGCATTAAGTTGAAGGAATTTGTGGTTTTATTTCATTTTTATTGACATTTTTAAAAATATTATAATTTTACGGTTCACAAGAAAAACTAAATCGCTAAGAATATAACTAGGTGTAAAAAATTAATCTTTTAAGGGATTAAAATTAACCCATTAAGTTGTATAGAGATGTAATTTTAATAAACATTATTTTTACAGTTTATTTTATTTGTGTGTCTTTAAAAATGGCATTGAGAATCGTTTTAGATGGATATCTTTTAAACCAAATTATTTTTCAATAAATATCTTTTTACATTTATTTGTTTCAGTTAACCATTGATGAATTTGCGACGAGGGTTGGTCAGCAAGCTGTTGTTCTAGTTGCTACTCCGGGAAAACCAACGACTAGTTTTAAATGTTTTGGTGCTAAACCTTTAGAGGACGTGGTAAGTGTATGCCCATTTTGACCATTTTTTCTTTTCTTTCATATAGGGCCAATTTTAGAATACGTGAGGTGACTGTAGGCGTTTCAGGAAGTTCTTTTTGCTGCCCTTATTCTCAGCGTTCGGTCATTGTAGGCTTCTCTTCTCTCTTCTTTCTTCTTTTTGGTCGGATTTTTCTGTTCCTAATGTACTGTGTATGAATACTGGACAGTAACTGATACCTAGTACCAATGCTGATTTACCAAATTGTTTAAGGAAGATTACTATTCTTGAAATACTCGGTTCAATCATGACATGGGGAGTTGTAGGAGGATCAATACTTTGGACCTGATTCAAGCAAATACTCGGATTAGAAATGCTGCTGCTCCAGTTCCTGCTGTGGTCTTTTGCCTACTATCATATTGAATTCCGGGAGAAAACTGTCAGTTTTATCGTACTGAACCAGGTGTAAACTTGTTGACATTAAAGGGGTTTACGTTGGAGTGTAATTAATGTATTAGCAAAGTTCAGTTTAGTCGGTTGAATAATTTGATGGTTGTTATGGTGATTGACAGGTGAAGAACCTTAGAAGTATGATAATGGAAGAATTGGAGACAGCTTTAGCTCAACAGGCTCCACCACCGGTTCAGGAAGACCCATCTCTTTATGAACTGCCTCCTCTAATCATTGACGGAATACCTACGCCAGTTGAAAAAATGACCCAAGCCCAGTTAAGGGCGTTTATACCACTAATGCTCAAATATTCAACAGGTATGTAATCTAATTTAATGTCGTAGTTGTTCATTTTTGAATGTAGTGTTGTTTGAACTGTTTGATATTGGTGTCTCCATTCGGAATGATGTTGAAAAACATATTGTCATCTTAGAACTTGACCGTGCACCTGAATTGGATTTTAAAACATTTTGGTTTAGGGTAATAACTGCCGCACTGTTACCGTGCAGCCAACGTTGAGCGGTAGTGCATATGAATGATTATTATGTGGCTAATCACTCCACAAAATTGTTTGAACGAAAACCTACTTATTATGCAGTAGAAAATTCATGAATAAATTACCCCAATTTTTTTTAATGTGAGGATTTTAATTCCTTTAAAAAGAATCTGAAAAATTACTTGATCGGTGAAACTTTTTATAGCATACAAGAATTTCTTTCATGATAGTAGTTTTGTTTGTTCTTTCATTGTGTGATTTTTATATGTATTTCAGGTGCTATAGCTGACATGTCCTATACTCCTCCTGGAGTCACCAGGGCGCAAAAAAAAAAACGAACAACGGTGTGAATTAACTGTTGAAAAATCTAAAGTTGGCCGACGTCGTGCCATCGGTGTCCTTCACCATCTGACTCATGTATGTAAATCACTCCCCAATGGTAACGCCGGTGTAATGCGCCACCCGGCCTTACAGTCAGCTACATTACTGACTGAGCTACGGAGATAGTCAAAGTGTTTTGTATGAGATAAAATGAACAATAGCAACACTAATATCATTTTAATTGATCTCTGGTTGTTTAATTTTGTCTACTAAAATTCTTGAGAGATCTGCGGTCTCGTGGTAGAAAGTTGTTTTTCTTTTAAATTACGGCCTTTTTTAGGGCAAAAGTGAATCCAATCAAAGTTGTAGGAAATCGAAAACCTTACAACTTTTATTTCTAGCGGTTTTTTTGTACAACGCTTAGTTTAGCATCAATTAGTAATTTTTCTGTACTGTGCTCTTGAAATTCATCAGTAATAAAATGGGATTTTTTAAGATTTTGGCCTTAGCATGCATTTTATGAAAAAATTATATGCACATATCAAAGTCTAGGAAAAAAGAAAACAATTTTTGTTTCAAGCATTTTTTCTACAGAGACTAATTTAGCCTCTTAACGATTTTCTTTATTTTTAAGTTCTACAGACGTTGATTTTCATTATGCTTCATTCACTCATGGTTAAAATTTGGTTATGTTTTTCATTTTACTCTGTTTACTAATGACTAAATATAGGTTATATTTTTCATTATTTACATTGACAAGAGTGTGAGTATTTCACACCAGATTTTTTTTTTTATTTTTAGGTATTTTTACAGGACTTGTTCACTTGTCTTATTCCTGAGTTTTCTTTTAATTGTTTTGCACATTACTCTGAACCTGTTAGTTCTCTTTCTCTTTCCCATACTATTATTTATGTTAAATGAAACATTGGAACCAAAATAATTTGGGTGAATATCATTTTTTATTTTACATCCATACATTGTTTTACAGATTACATTTTGCTACTCTTAAATCATTTTTTTATGTTTGGTGATTTGTAAATATTATGTCAAACAAAATACATAAAGATTCAGTAGTCATTCTTAGAGTGGAAGTGCAAAACTTAGTAAAAATCTTTGTGGACTAATGTGTGTGATATTGATAACGTAAAATTTCAGGTCGAGGTAAACCAGGTTGGGGTAGAGAGTCTACCAGGCCACCATGGTGGCCTAAAGAATTACCTTGGGCTAATGTTCGGATGGACGCGAGGCCGGAAGAAGAGAAACAGAAGGTAAGGGGATCGTTTCTCACAATCTGTTACATAACGTTACCAATTGTATTTACAAATACTGCTGCAAAATTAATTGGAAGATACTTCTACGAATGAATTTATTATGGAATTTTATGAAAAGTATTGTCAAATAAATGTGGTGGAAAAGCATTTAGATTTATTATGATCAATTATCAGTATTGGTCCTTTGATTCAGTGTTAATAACTGTTCAATAGAAAAGTTTTAAGAAAAAGTTTTTTCTTTTTTCCTCTAAATAATAAGAAAGGAAAACATTACTTTCATGTCAATTTTTCAAAATTGAGTTTTCACTGGAAATAGGTACTCATTTTCAGGTTTCCTTCACCTGAAAAACATGTTTTTACCGAATGGTTTATTTGTCTAAATAAAATATCACGAGAATGGAATATATCGTATGAGTTCACAACTTAGAACGTAAGTTAGGTACCATAAGGGGACCGGACAAAATATTATTACGTACATTGTTGTAAATCAGTAAATATTTAATGGTTTTGTAAATTATTCATTGTGCGTAAAATTTTGTGCACATTTGGTGGAAGAAATTGTATGCATTGCGCTAAATTGAATACCATTCAACTGAATGCATCATTACACAGGGATTACATTCTTACCAAAAGCTGTGTAGCTAGAGTTTGACTTGATTTTTTTCATGTCACAAAAGTTGATTAATGCTCAGATGCTTAAAAGTGGATTTTGTCCTTTTTGATGTGTACCTGTGGTTTTGTAAACTCTTCATTTACGAAAGATTTTTATAATAGTACAGTAGTCTGTCCATTATCTGACGTCAGTTTAACTGAACCCTAAAATTTACACACCACATAAAATTAGAAGAAAAATCTTGGGATAAAACGTGTACATAAGGTAAATACTTTGATTTATGGAGTGAATTTTAAAGGAATGTGGCATTTAATTTATTTGGTTACATTCAGAATGATTAAAACCTCTTCAAATTCTATGTCAGTTATGATGATTAAATGCCAACTCGTCATGTGAAATGTAATCAAGTTGTCAACTGGAAAGATCATTGGCACTGAAAAATTTAATAATGAAGTAGAAAACACTGCAACAGAATATAGTTGACATAATGTATCTTTCAAAGAATCATTTTGTTATTTCTTATGAGAAGTGGTGTATGAGTTTTGTACGCCTAATAATGTCAGAAATTCTTGTCAGGAGAATTCTAATGTTACTAGTTATAAGTATGTTGTAAGTTCTATATATAATAAGGTTTGTTAATGCGTGTACATGTAGAAAGTTTGGTAGTGTAGCTGATGGATGAGTTGGGTGTATCTTTGGCGTGATGATGGTTTTTTTTTACTATTGTAAGTAATGCATGAATGTTTTAAAACGGTTGAAAAGAGTGTAGTAAATTTCTGTATTTAAATTTTTTTATTATGAAACCTGCATTTAGCAGATACCCAATTAGTGATTGTTTTACGAAGGATTTGTATATTTGGTAGTCAGGAAGTAAGTTTTAAGATTTGTTGTAAATTAAAATTTTTGCTAAATCTAGAAGTCGGTATTAGATAAAATCATTCGATAAAATTTATAGAATTATCCAAAATTTGTGTGTAGGTTGGTTTTGTAAACAACTGATTTTTACTTTCTATATAAATACTTCCTAATATGGATATATAGGGAAGGAAAGTATTGTTTTCATGCTGATTTTTCACCGGTTATAACAATTACTAATGTAACTAACCAGAAAACTAAAAAGATTTGATGGTTTTAGCCATGTAAAAACCATTTTAATATTCCATATAGTTTTATTTTATAACATTTAAAATATGTGTAAAAAATGGTCAGTATTCTATGAATGATCCCATTGTTATTCCAGAACTAAAAGCGTTAAATAACTACAGAGAAATTGGTTACTAATCATTCTGGCAAATTTAACATGTTTATTACAAATGTCCTTACTACAGTAAGACCTCAACTTAACGCGAGGGATGCGTTCTGCAAAATCATAGCATAACATGAAATTTGCGTAATTTGGATTGTTCGGTTTAACCTTAAAACATTTGCTTATTGCCCGTATCGTTCAAATCCGCTAATTGTCGTTAGTGTTGATTCACTAAACCCAGTCGTTCCTATTATGTTCTTCGTTTTTTCACCCCTTTCGTATCTTTTAACGAGATCTAAGTTTTCCTTTAAAATAATCGCTTCCTATAACCTTTTTTACCTTTTTATAAAAAATGTTTGAATAAAGGTTATAACCTTTATTCAAACTCATATTGTACTTAAAGTAACAAGAAAATATAAGACCTACAAATTGTAGCACAATTATGATGATTAAATGTATGCAACCATATACAATTGATATTATTAACGCACTAAACAGTACTACTAATATTTAGAACAAAAACAAATCAAAATAAAATTCCAGAGTAAAAATGGGGAGGATAACTACAATAAAAGTTTCGAGAGCAATTAGCAAAACAAATCATAAATGTAAACATCCATAAGATAAAAATAACTATTGTACTCACATGTTTTATTTGCTGAATCCATGTTTGGTGATTTTTTGATAGTATATTTAGTGTGTGGTAGTTCGTGTGTGTGCAGAGGTAAATATGAGCGTAAGCAATGTAGAAATATGTTTGTGAGCCGAAGATGTTTTTCAGTGTGTCTGCATTTACGGTTGAGTTTGTTGGTGATGGGAATGAGGAATGAAGGAGCATGAGTTCTGTCAGATGATAGCAAACGTGGTTGTGTGAGTACTTGTGTATGTGAACTTGCAGTGCCGGAACTTGCAGATCTCGTGGACGCATGCGCTGCGCCAGATCGTCATCAACTGCTACAAGTACCATGGCCGAGAGGACCTGTTGCCGGCGTTCAGCGAGACGGAGGAGAACTCGAGCAGCGGAGGTGGCGTGACGCAGCAGCAACAGAGCAGTGGAACGGTGGGAGTTCTTAAGTTTCATCACAACCCCAAGGCGCCCACTCCGCCTACGCCAACACATACGCCCATTCCTACACCCACACAGGTCTGACAAACACACACATCTATGCAGATCTTGTAGAGTCAGTCGTCTTCTTCACTTCTACTCCTCCCCCCACAAGCCATTTGTGATATATTGTATTATAAATACATTACTTTTTTTTTGTCATGATTCTATTATCGCAGTGGCATTGGCATGTTGTTTTTGTTGTTGTTGTTGTTGTTATCTTCATTCAAAAATAAATTTTAAACTGCATCCTGCTGCCCGTAATCAATTCCAATGCGTAAATACTTGAAAGTTTTGACTAACCTTTTATAATTGCTTTATATTTTTATCTATGATCTTAATTACGTAAACTTGCATTACAATTGAAACAGATTCATTAAAATTGTAACAGAAGAAGTGATATCTTCAATTACTCGCAAAAAACTATTCATTCAAATTTATCTCTGTATATATTCATTGCAGATGGCACCAGCAATCAGTATCGTTTTATTAAATGTAAATTTAATTTGTTCATCTAAAATGGCCTGCTTCTGCTCATTTTAATGTGTATAAATGTTTATGGAACATATCATATTTTTTACTTTCTCTTACCCTGCATGGATATTTAGGGTAGGAAAGAATTGTTATAAAGTCAAATTTTCAAAATCAAGTTTTCATGCCTCCTAAACCTGAAAAATTTGTTTTTACCAATTGATGTGAACAAAATATCTCAAGAGTGGAATATCGTAAGAAATTTAAACTTGAAACTTAAGTTAGGTACCAGTAAAGGACTGACACAAACATTTTCATAAAAATCAGACAACTGGAAGTAATAGTTTATTCGTGCGTGTTAGGGCATTGTCACCTGGGTTAAGTAGTGTTTTGTCAATGCGTGCTGATTTCAATTACTCTCTTAATTTCATCTATTAATTCCAGTTTGTGCTACGTCATCTCCTGCATCATCTCGCCTCCACCATCAATTCACTGGTCATTTCCTATTCGTTTCGTTTCCTGTGCTCATTGTTTGTCTCCATCCTCATTTTCCTCTCTTTCAATTACGTTTACCGCAACGCTTCACACCTCGTGGGAATTCTAATTCTTTGGTCTTGGGTGAAGACCGTAATCAATCACCCTGGTTCTCTGCAAAATATACCGCGTTAAATAAGTCATTAAATAGTTATATCAAATTTCAAGTCCTGTTCACGCTGGGCTTCACAGTGCGATTTTCTTAAAAACTGCTCTACAAGTTTACTAACGATTTAACATAGGTTACATTTTTTATTATTTACATAGGCAAAAAAAAGTCATGAGTGTTTCACACCAGATTTTTATTATTATATTCTTCTAGTTTGCTAAAATGTTAAGTCTATCTTACTAATAAAAATTAAATTGAAAAATAGAGGCTGTTCCATATGAAAGCATTTAAATGAGTGTTAGTAAATTTTAAGTCAACAATTTAAATTTAAAAATAATAAAATGATCCATCTGCTATGACTATATAAAACGATAGATTTAAACAATTAAATAAATTTTTTACAAGTTACTGAAGACATTACTTGCTCTAAGATTTTAATTAATGTTTCATGATTTTCATAATTATTTTCATGTACTTTGATGATGGGTGAATCCCACCAAAACGTGTAAATTTATGTAAGCAAGATCGTAGATTGAAGAAATTCAAATCAGTTGTAAAACAAGTTAGTAAAAATTTAAAGTATGTATGCGTATTGAAATTATATTTGTTGTCTGTTGTTAATTGTGTCAAAATGGACACGATCGATTGTTGTTGATTGTTTGCATGGCCATGCATTGATTGTTTCAGTATATGTTTATTTATTTTTCATTCAATCCTAATATTTGCATGAAATTTTCATAAGTTCATTCTATGTTATTAATACAATAAGTACGCAGTAGATAGTTCGTTTATTGTTGATTTTGTTTTTGTTTTTTTTAATTTTGTTGTTTGTGAAGAAACAAATTGATGTTTATTTTACCATAGTAATCTGAATGACTACACACTCAACCTTTTAACTAATATATATTCTCCTTAACAATGTATTTTTTATTAATTTTTTTAAATTTTTATCAACGTGTTGTGGTGGATCGACTGTCTTCAGTGAACATACTGTATTTAAATTGATGCTACTTAATCATTAAAATTCTTACAAAAGATATAATCTAGTACGTTACTTGTACAAACGTTTTATACTAGTAACTTACAACCTATGTCTATTTTATACAGTAATCCCTTGGTATCCGCAGGTTTCGGTTATCCGCGAACTTTGTCCGTGGGCCTAAAACCTTAAAATACGTACGTTTTCTCACCTTGTTTACACCGTACTTGGTGGGGGAAGTCATACAATTCTGAAAACATGTCTTTGAATAAATGTTTTGGTGTCCGTATCATGTTGAGTTACACACTAGTATGGCGACGGCCACCATGAGCCAAGCTAGATTTCCGCGTACTGTACGTAGTGAGCGCATCACCGTACTACGTACAACGTAATGAGTGCAACGGGTACTGGGCCCCGCCAGTACAACCCCACCCCCACCGCCATACGTACGCCCAGGCACCATACTGTAATTTTTCCGTACGTTTTCCTCCATGTGTCAGTCCTTACTTCTTCGTATGTACGTACTTTGTTTGCCGATCCTGAAACGAAGCCAAGCATATCTTCACAAACCATCAATGAGATCCTCAGCATAGCAACGCATTGGCTGATCATGTGTTGGAGACTGATTCTATCATGGAAAGGGCCCTTCAATTCAAAAGAGGACTCAGGAGCTGATGATACCGTACAAAGAAGTCTACAAGGAGTTTGAAAAGGAGAAGAAGCAAAGAGCCATAACTAACTATTTAAAGCAACTTAAATTTTGTATGCATACAGAACTGTATTTATTAAATATTCATAGATTATAATAATGGTAAAATGTTCTTAAAACTATTAAACACTTAAAACGACTACAGGACTTTACCTTTAGTACCTAACCCCCATCTTTTCGTTAATATAAGGTGTCATTATCCGCGGTAACCCCCACGGATAACGAGGGATTACTGTATATGTATTAAAAATTTTTGCTTACTTTTTCAGCTGCCTTGATTGTTACTATAGACTGAAACATTTTTCGGTGGATCCACCATTATCATATAAACATCATACAAAACTTTAAATTATTTTTTAAAACTTACACAAGATGTATCTTCAGTCATTTATGTAAAACTGTTTATTTTATCAAACATCCTATCCAGTTATTATAAACAGCCATGTTTTATTTAAAATTTAAAAATACGAGGGGGTACCCAAAAGAAACCGGAATTATTTTTTAAAACTATTTATTTTTAAATTTTTTACAAAAGAACCTTATCCCCTTCAAAATACTCTCCATTACAACTAATACATTTGTCCCACCGGTGCTTTCACTGTTCAAAACATTTTTTGTACTCCTCTTCAGTGATGGCTGCCAGCTCATCCGTCGTTTTTTTCTTGACATCATCAACGTTGTTAAATCGGAGACCTTTCATGCCCCTTTTCATGCGATGGAACAAGAAAAAATCACACGGAGCCAGATCGGGTGAGTATGGTGCGTGTGGTAGCAAAACCATGCCGTTTTTCGCCAAAAACTGGGTAACCGAGATTGCCGTGTGTGCAGGCGCGTTGTCGTGGTTGAAAAACCAGTCCCCTGTCTGCCACAAATTAGGTCTTTTACGACGAATGCTGTTTCGTAGTCTTCTTAACACTTCAAGATAAAAAGCTTGATTTACCGTCTGGCCTGGTGGAACGAAGTCTGAATGGACAATTCCCCTCACATCAAAAAAACAAATCAGCATTGTTTTGATGTTCGATGTGACTTGACGACTTTTTTTTGGTCGGGGTGATAATGAAGTCTTCCATTGACTGGATTGTTGTTTGGTTTCTGGGTCGTACCCATAGCACCAAGACTCGTCACCCGTAATGATCTTTGACATGAAATCTGGATCAGTTTCAAGCTGTTGTTTCAAATCACTACACGTTTCAATTCGACGTTCCTTTTGAGTGACTGTCAGAACCCAAGGCACAAACTTGGCAGCGACTCTTTTCATTGTCAAGTCTTCTGTTAAAATGCGTTGGACTGAGCTCCAAGATAACCCACTAACCTGTGATATTTGGTCAATGGTCTGTCGTCGGTCTGTTTGTACAATTTCTTTCACTTTCACAACATTTTTGTCTGTTCGGGAAGTCGACGGTCGTCCAGAACGAGGTTTGTTCTCAATCGACATGTCACCATTTTTAAAGCGCAAAAACCACTCGTACACTTGGGTTTTTCCAATAGCGTCGTCTTTGTAAGCTGTGTTCAACATTACAACTGTTTCCGCGGCGTTTTTACCGAGCAAGAAGCAAAATTTCACAGCCGCACGTTGTTCATTAAAACTTGCCATCATGAAAAACGACACGAGCACAAAACAGCACTAGCGAGAACAATCACTGCACGAGAACAGAACAAGCTAGATCAACGAACAAAATGGCATTGAACTGGCAATGAGTAGCGCTACAAGCAGCCTAGTGGCGGGAATTTGTACTGCACAAGCTCCGCCCACAGCAGAGCTATTCCAGATACTTTTGGGTACCCCCTCGTATATATCTGAACCACCAGTATTACGGTTACAATAAACTCTTAACCAATGTTTATAGCGCTTTTGTGTCCTTCATACACTTCTTCAGTAATTCATTTTGAAATTTATTATTGGTTAAACCTAAATTTTGAAACTTCCTACTTCTACCGTGGCAGCCTTATCTGCCATTTTAAAATGAATTACCGAAGAAGTATATGAAGTACACGAAAGTGCTATAAACATTGGTTAAGTGATTACTGTTACTGTATTATACTGGTGGTTTAAAGTTATATGCCAGGTGTCTAAAAAATATAGAACCGGTTACCTTTTAGTTAAATGGCTTTTTGTAGCAAAGAATAAACAATGAGAATCAGTTGAGATACAAAAAATGTTCTTTTTAAGTACCCAAAATTTACATTCGCCATATTGAATGTACTTTTTTTTTTTAATAGGAAGGTAGACTTATGGGACATAGATTTGATGTAAAATTTCAAGAGAAAAACAATGGCGAAACCCGTTTACAATATTTTTCACCATTCTTTAGACATTAGCCATTGAGATGTTCAGATTGGGGAAAACCACTATCGCTAACCTCTACATTAATTATTTGCGGTAGAAAAACATAATTGACACATCTTTTAACATCATCTTCTTATGCAAAAAGCAATTGTGCAATCCATTTAATAATATCTTTTCTTGTTAGTTGTTAAAAACATAATTTTTGAGCATTTTTTTGCCATAATTTTCAATAAAAAATTATTGTTAAATCAAATAACTAGAAAAGATATTAGTTTAGTTAATGGATTGTAGAATTGATTTTTGCGTAAGAAGACAATGTTAAATGATGTGACATTTATGTTTTACAATCACAAATAATTAATGAGACAGAGGTTGGTAATAGTGGTATTTCCCCGATCTGGAGAATTCAATGGTTAATATCTAAAGAACGGTAAAAGATATCGTTAAACGGGTTTCACCATTGTTTTTCTCTTAAAATTTTACATTGCAATCATGCGCCATAAGTTTACCTTTCTTGTTTAAAAAAAAGGTTGATTCATTATGGCAAACGTAAATTTTCGGTACTTTAAAATACATTTTTTTTGTAACTAATGATTCTTATAGCTTATTCTTTGCTACAATAAGCCATTTGATCAAAAATTAACCGGTTCTAAAGTTTTTACACTCCTTGTATTTCAATTTCAAAACTTTTTATATAGATGACTGAAGATCCAATATCTCGTGTAGGTTGTAAAAAATATTTTAAAGTTTCATTTGTTATTTTATGTACTCTGATAATGTTGGATCCACCGAAACATGTGTCAGTCAGATAATAAAGATGAAGGTAGTTGAAAAGTTTGTCAAATTTATTAAAAGAAACATAATAATTCAATTTTGTAAAACTAGTAACTTAAGAGTAACATCTTCCGTAAGAATTTTCATGATTAAACAGTTGCAATTTAGATAATGTATGTACTCAGGTGATGTTGAATCAACTGAGACATTTAAGTGGAAATGAAAATAAATTAATTAGGAGGAAGATTAAATTAAAGCAGCTTTAAGGAGAACATAGGTTGGTAAAAGGCTGGTACTGTGTTTTTGTTTAGATTAATTAGTTGCTGAAAATATTTTAAAATTTATCATAATTGTGTTGCCAATTTGGTGTTTTTTCTTTTGTTAAAACTGTTTTGTAATCATTACTCAATCTTAATTTTGTTGTAATGTTGGTCGTTGTAATTTATTTTTCGATTTAAGCCAAGAGGTAAAGTTATTGCAGTTTATTTTTGATAAATTCCATTTTTTTGTGTTTAATATTCATTCGGACTGTTCATTCTTTGCGAATAATAATCAAAATATTTTTTTAAATTTTGTTTTGTTTTTGATGACAAGTTTAAAGTATATTATTGGTTGTAAGGCTGTTTTTGAAAAATAACTGACAGACGTACGTCCTTTTTAATAATGCTTATTGTTTTTTTCTTAAAATGTGTTGTGTACTTCATCCATGAATATATGTTTATCGTAAGTCTTCACATTAAGTTCTAGTTGTTTGTCGTTGTTATCAAAAATGTTTATTTATGATTTTCCATTTGTGTTTACATTCTTAAATGATGCATGAAGTGTTGTTTCATTGTCAATTTTGAAAAACTGTTTTTCTTTTGTTTCTAAATGTTAGTAGTCATCCTTTTTCCTTGTATAGGGCTAATTTTAGACCATGTGAGGTGATTATATAGGGTGATTCAAAACTATACTACAATCTCTTGGGATCTCATTCTATAGCTAAAAATAAGAAAAAAAGTTCATATTAACATATGCCTGAAAACTCTTAGTTAGCGAGTTACGGCTAGCGAAAAATTTCACCTAGAACTCTGTACCCTCGGTGAAGTAAGGCCGTATAAAAATGTTAAAGGTAGTTACAAAGATACAAATACGATCGTTTCTTATGTTTTTTAATCTGAAAAATTGAATAAAATTGGTTTTAGAGCTGTAAATGCAATACTTTCAGAGATATCTTACATAAAACACAAGAATTGGTGCAAAGAAAAAACACATTTTTGTGTTTAACGTAAGATTACTTCCATAAATGGTAAATATAGGTGTTTTTTTCTTAAATAAATTTGTATAAAATTTATATATAAGAAAAAAACAACTTAATTTTCCATGTATGGAAGTAATCTTGCGTTAAACACAAAAATGTGTTATTTCTTTGCACCAATTCTTGTGTTTTATGTAAGATATCTCTGAAAGTATTGCATTTACCGCTCTAAAACCAATTTTATTCAATTTTTCAGATTAAAAACATAAGAAACAATCGTATTTGTATCTTTGTAACTACCTTTAACATTTTTATACGGCCTTACTTCACCGAGGGTACAGAGTTCTAGTTGAAGTTTTTCACTAGCCGTTACTCGCTAACTAAGCGTTTTCAGGCATATGTTTATATGAACTTTTTTTCTTATTTTTAGCTATAGAATAAGATCCCAAGAGATTGCTGTATAGTTTTGAATCAGCCTGTATATTGTTTTACAGCCCACATTCTCAGCATTCACTCACTGTACGCTTTTCTACTTTCTTCTGTCCACATGATCTGTTTTTGCTCTTCATGGAAAGCTAAAGTCTGTAATCAGTTGTCTGAATTTGGTTCAGTTCATTGAGTTTTCTCGGTTTATTCCGGTTTTCTCAATATCTTTGTGACTTCTTTAAGCCATTTATCCGACAATTTAGGTCTATTGTTTAGTGTCTTAAATATTTATCAATGAGTTATTTTCAGTATTTTTTTCATCAAAACTTTTTAAAAAATGTGATTTTTTAAGGTTGCAGACATAGCATGTACTTTATGACAAATTTGTATAAAATCAAAGTTATATGAGATGAAAAAATGTACAAATTTTATTTCTAAATTTTTTTCTATAGCACTTAGTTTAGCGTCAATTTGTAATTTCTGTATTATTAAGTCGAACAGAGGTTGATACATCATGAAGCTTCATTCACTCTTGATTAAACATAGTTTATATTGGTCATTATTAACATTGGCAAGAGAAGGTCATGTGACTGTTTCACACCAGATTTTTTTTAGAAATAGATTTTACTTTTTCTTGTAACATAGTTATTGTCAGTACATATTTCTCCCCTTTCACTGATCATTCATACTGATACCAACAATATTCCTATTTCCAGTCCTAATTGGCTTTATTTGTATAGTGTGATTTGATTTCAACAGGTAAGGTTGTGTGAGAAGTTAAAAATTCTTTCAGTTAAGTTTTTTGTGCTAAACAGTGAGCAGCGTTTGCTAGTTATATGCAGAGGATAGAGGAAATTTGTTTTCTTGTCGCAAAACATTTTGTTTAAAAATTTTCAATATTTCTATCCCAATTTGTGGTTTACTTCTGTCTTTAATGTTTATAAAAAGGTATACAATTCAAAAACATTAGTAAATTTCATTTTTATAATATATTTTTTGTGCATGTTCTCTGTTCATTCCCTGGTTGTTCCATTTCCTTTTGTTGTGGTCATTTTGTTAATGAGAATTTGATTGTATTTTTCTTAATATTTTTATTTCCTTGTAATTGATATTATCTATGAGAATGTATTTTTAAATAATTATTTGTTGAATCCATTGTCTGCCAGTCATTTATTTAAAAAGAATCCAATGCAATTTGTACTCAATAATTAGTCTTTGCAATAATTTCTCATAACCCTTGTAATTTTGAATTTTTAAGTTTATAATTTAAAATTGTTGAAATTGAAATATGTTGTGATTTTTTGATCTGTAAATTATTGATGTTCATTAAGTTTAGAGTCGTAGTATCATTTATTTATTTATATATTAAATAAACAAAATGTTTTGTATACTACAGTAGACCCCTGATTTTTGGTGATGATAGCACTACAGGTAAGAATCAAAATCACTGACATTAAAAGTACTTGCTCAATACATAAATTATGTTCAAAATTATAATCTTGGGTAAATGTTAAATAAGCTCTGTTGTTTTTATTTCATCAGCCGAAAGGCTGGTTTGAATCTCTAGAGGTTTTTTTAAGTAAAGCGAGGAGTGAGGTGGTTTACCATTGCCTTCCTCACTAAGTACAAAGTAGCCTATGCTTATCAGTATGCCAGGCCCTCTGAAAAGCATCTACTTTGCACCCTGCAAATGACATCTTCACTTCATTCACCACAGGGTCTGGCTGTATAGTGAAATTCATTACTTTCAGAGGAGATAACTTTTGAGTGGTGTCTTTTACACCTCTAACTCTTTTGTTCTTAAATAGTTCAGTCATATAATTGGCTGACCACGTGATAAGAAATAGAACTATTTTTTGTTGCCCTGGGACTTGCAGATCGAGTGCAAATAATTTAACATTCCACCTGCCCATTATGGACGTTTTCAGGATATATTTATAATGAAATAATGATATTAATAATTATTTTGAATGATTATATGATGGTTGTGTATAAATATGATTTTATTAAAATCATCTCATTATCGGTAATAATAATAATAATAATAATAAAAGCAGCCTTCTAAAAGTCAGCTGTTTCACATAAGATGGCATTATATAATTCTAGAGGTCTATTTGGCCCGTTTTTGACTGTCCTTCGCTTCGTGCGGAGGGGCCACTAGCCAGTAACTGGTCTATACAATACTGTACGGCGCTACAATACAGTACTTTTGAGTGTCACTACTGTTTCTTTTTGTATAGGCTAGATATGAAATTATGCCGTTCTGGTGCAACGTTAAACTGCTTGTTGGTAAAAAAATACTAAATCCCGCCATTACTTGAGTCACCAATAGTTGGGAGTCTACTGTAGTAGTCATTGTTTTCTCATGAGACTGGTAAATTGTCGTCTTATTGGCTCTGATGAGTGTTGGGTAGGTTGTTGTTACGTCCACGAATTGTGTAAACCATAAATAAATGTGTTTGTTTATGATTTGATTATGTTCTTCGTTTTAGATAGTGTTTGATAGGTATTATCCGATTATGCAAGTATGTTAGCTGTTTGTTTTTTATTTTATTAGTTTTTCTGTTTAAATATGCATTGTCTCTCATTCATCAACAAATGATTCCAGACATTCACCGATCTACGTAATTTTCACGTAGTAAACGAAAGTTTCATTTTTGTATTTATTTTTTGGTGTAATTTTTTTGT
Source organism: Catonia carolina (assembly GCA_035578175.1). Lineage (NCBI taxonomy): Eukaryota > Metazoa > Arthropoda > Insecta > Hemiptera > Achilidae > Catonia > Catonia carolina. The sequence goes on from JAQMRL010000001.1 coordinate 424,124,178, forward strand.
ATTATTTATATTTTTGTTTTCAATTTTGTAAAATATCAGTAGGGTTTTTCTGTTTTTATCTGTTTGTGTGTGTGTGTTTCTTCACCGTCGTATCCTTTTTATCCAATTTTCACTTGGAATTTCACTAATTTTATTTTAGTAAAAGTAAGCACATTATCCTGTTATCCTTTTCCCAACAGTTTTTTTTATTTGTTTAATTATTTACGTTTAAGAATTATTTTATAAGTGTAAACTACTGTGTAGCCACCAGCTCTTAGTGTTTGTGAGATGAAGGGCGATAGGATTGTTTCATTCCGATTGTCTGTTATTCATCGTTTGTTATGATTTTTTAAAATATTGACCATAAATTCAACAAAAAAATTATTGCTAGTTTTGAAGTAGCCCGGCTGTGAATGCTGCATATAATAGCAAATCTTGGTGTATGGGCTTTTTTTACGTATTTTAATTTTTTTAGGGATATGTTGATTCTCTATACTATCAATACTAGAAAAGATAATCTGTATCAAGAATCTATGACAAAAAGTCAATTCTTCGATAGCGATTCTCTAGTTTTTGAACTGTTACAAAAATTTTGTGATTTTCTAAGATAAAAGAAATTAAATATTAATAGAGTTAGGTGATTTTTGCTTGGGTAGTAAAAAAAACTTGTCCATTTGAAAAATGTTTTAAATTATTCTCATATTAAATAACTAATGTGACAAATCTTAATCATAAACTGGAGTCCGACCGTTCGTTTTATTACTAATATGGCTATCCGAAAAAGGAACGATTGAGTCACTTTTCAAATAGAAGAAGTCTATTGCGATTTGATAAAACTGGTTCACAAGATGGGGCTTTCACGATGAGTAAATTGTAAAACAGTAAAATTCAGTTATAATAAACTTCAAGGGACCGGCACTATTTGCTCGTTATAATCGAATGGACGTACACGCCGCAATATTTAAGTGGTACTCTACTGCATTATCTTACATGCCCAGCCAATTACTGGAATAACCAATATTAGTGTATTTAAGTAAAAGATCATGTATAAAAATCTTTTACACCACCTCCGCAGCCGAACAGTTAGCAATGTTTAATTGTTAGTTGTTCTAGGCATAAAAAAGTAGCGGGTTCAATTCCTGGTAGGCCTGGGCTGAGGCAATCAGGATAAAGGCCGGTTCATATCATCATGCATCAATCTTTTCTGTAACGGACCGTTTACAATTACAAATATTTTTTCTTGCTTTATAAATGAGAGTATTCAATCAAGCATGGCGTATAAGTTACGATATGACACGGTCCGTCTACATACGGGAAATCCAGGAAAACACTTTTTTTTTTTTAATTTTCCCCCAACCTATTATTAAATGCATCTGTGACATAAAACTAATTCTGTCCACGAAAGGTTAAAATTAAAACATTAAAATTTTGATAACTTTGGTTGGTAAATAATATGCACATTATTATTGAACGTTTATAAGGGTCACGTGGTTTCAAGTATGGTAATAAACGTAATCTTAACGTTTATGGATACTCTTCCCACCGCATTCATCTCAAGACACACGGAACTCATGGCACATAAGTATGACTAATATATTGTTTTATTTTTTTTGTTTTTTTTTAACAGAAATGGGTCTTTTTTTGTAAACTGTAGTTGTATCAGACTGTGAAGTGTAATATTTTAGCAAAACATTTTGTGAAAATATCACGAGCGAAGTATTTCTGAGTGGTGCGACAGTTTGGTTTAATGTCAGTACTGAACAGCACTGGTTTTCTCCGATTTACATAGGAACACATTCTGGTATCCTGAGAAACTTTTTATGTTGCAACACTATTCTTTCCGCCAGCGTCATAATTTCTTAAGTCATACCTTGATTTAAACCATCTTTTTAATTTTTTATTTACTTTTTTACTTTTGACGTCTGGTTCTTCTAGTGTAGTTCTAAATAAACTTTTACTTCTCTTTATGTACCGTAACCAATTAGCTTCTCCTCATCGATTGATTCCTAAAGATACTTCAGTCACGAGAATACCTTTGCATATGGATTGGCTGTGAGAAACGGTAGAGAAAATCTGACAGTGCTGCTAACCTCAACAGTGAGACACCACATTTCACTACCATGCAATTGCACAGTTTGTAAACCACATTTTGCCTTTTAATTAATATACTTTGTTGTAACTGACACTTTTCCCTCTTAGTTCCATTTCCTTAAAAAAAATTTCTTAACATACTAAGTTTCTAACTAAAATTTTGCCTTTCTTTTAAAACTGGTAATAACTTTTCACATATTGGGACCACTTTCATATTGATATAAAAATCTTCCATAATTTTAACAACCACACGTCGTTTCAAAGCATTCCTGTATTCTTGCCGTTTCTTTTTTTACCAGGTATCACCAAAACTGTTGAGGAAGAAGAATGAGCTCCTTCACAGTCTTTAACTTCTTTTTTTATATTTTGAATTGTGGAAAGAGAAACATCATAGTAGTTAGCCACTTGCTCATGGCTTTCGTTGAGAGGCATGGAAAGGCATTTTTGTTTAACTTCAATTTAAAATTCACATTTTATTACACTGCATATTAGATTTCATTCTGCAATGTGAGTAGTCTGACCACGTTTTTGAAAAACCAACATTTCTATTTACTGTAACCAACAGTTATATTTGTACAGTTAACCTACAAAAAGGTTCTTTGATACACTGTTTGTTAGTGCTCTGGGTATAGTGTACATTGTTGTGTTGGCTGAACTGATAACAAAGCAGTCGCGCATGTGCACTATGCTTTTCCCCCATTACCTCTCGTTAAAATCAAATGCATTCCCATGAGGTGAAGTTACTACCAAATTTCTGTTCTCTTCCATGCTTTGTAATACTTGTATATTTTAAAAGCTCTGGTCTTTGTATTTCTTTTCCCCTTTAATGTCCATGTTTCACGTCTGTAAGCGGTACATGTGAAGCATTAGCGAAAGCCCAAATTTTTCAACGAAGTCGAATTTACAAAACGTTATTGTTTCATGCAGTTATTCCATTCGACAATGCCAATGACTTACCTTCTTAAAATATGATTTATTTTGCAATTGTACTACAGAATGTCAAAAATGTGAATTTATTGGGTTTTCTGTACTGAAAAATTTAAGTTTTGATATTTTATATATGCGTAGGCTTACAAAAATGTATTCAGTATTATACTTGTTTGATAAATTATTGTGGAAAACTAATATATTTCAACAGTGTACTTTTTATTATTGATTACAATATAAACTTGAATGTTGATACCCAAGAATCTGATGTCAGAAACGTTCAATTCATGTCTCTTGTTTAAATAATAGAATATTGTTATTCAAAACTTACCTGATGACAAAAGTGAACTATGAAGATAGCATCTCATAGCTAGGATATGGTAGTTAATGAAATCTGTGTTACCGAACATGTTGATAAATTATAATGAAAAAAGTCTAATATCATGATGAGGAGGGTTAATATGAAGGCTTAAACATTTTTCATGTACTTTAATTTTTGAAGTTAAATGAAAATTCACAATTACCAGTAAATGAAACATAATGGAGAATTAAATTTGTTTTAGGTAGTATTCAATTTTAATTGAGAATTTTTATTTTCAAAAATGTTGAAAATATAGATTTAAAAAGAAAATGAATATCATAGTTTTTAAACATTCTTTACTACAGTAGTTTATCCGAGAAACATTTTGGGTAATTCTGGTATTCTAAAAATGTTTTAGAATTTGTCCTCATCAGATTTCTTAAAATATGATATCCTGTGTAATGTATTTGATGTTAACATTTTATCATGTTGTGTAAAAGTATGTAAAGTTTAGTGAACAAGCAGAATTTTGATTGAAGGTTCTAAATTTTGATTAATGATGAAATTGTAAATTGAAAAAAAAATGTCAATATTGATATATTTATAATGTTGTTTTTGTTTTATAATCGTTAATAATGAGTATTGTTTTATATGTAAATTTTAGGTGACTGCTCAATATGCTCCTGCAGTACTGCAGACGATTAGTAATCCTGACGGTACGGTTTCGATCATCCAAGTCGATCCAAACAATCCAATCATCACATTACCCGATGGAACAACGGCGCATGTTCAAGGTGTAGCTACAGTAAGTTAATTATTATACTGGTTGTTTTTTCATTTGAAGTTGCGCCAGCTGGGAATTGAACCTTAGACATTCCACTTTGCAGTTAGTCTAAGTTAATAGTCTTAAGATGTCCAGAGCGAGTCAGAAGTAATTGTAAGAAGTCCTTCTCATCAGTATTTTCTCAGTTGAGCTTGGCAACTGACGGTAAAATTCTCTCTTCTGTAGTTTTCAAAGTACAAGAGAGTATTAGATGTGCGAGCATCTCTAGCAAATGTACACATAAAAGTCACTAGGGGTGGGGTCTATAGTTTGAGCTGTTAAACTGCTGTATGTGGTTGGCATTGTAATGCTATAACAATACACCCGAAGTCAAAAGTCCTTGTCGTTTATTTCTGATTGCTGGGTGAAGTTGATTATTTAACGGGCTCTGAATAAGAAGCACTAGTTACTGTCACCTACCATTCTATGTAATGTCCCCTCCCTTTACATCCTAGAATACTCCCTTTAAATCCTAGAATATAATGAGCATAAGTTTTCCCACTAATGGTTAAGTCCGGAATTTTTTTGTGGGGATTGTGAACCCAGGTCTCATCTGACATCCTACGATGAATTCCAATAATTGGTTTGACATTTTCACTATTCAGAATTCGAATTACTGATCGCTGCTTGAACACAGTGCATGTTAATAATGGCGTAGCTATTTTGATACTGACGCTGCTGTCCTCTTCTTCGTTGTAGGATCATTCTGCCGTTTGTCAGTAATGTTTTGCAGCTCAAAGAACAGTACTGATACATAACAAATCAATCATATAACTGTTAAGAATTTTATTGCATTTATAAAAGTTTTTTTTACACTCTCATATTAGTATTGCGTTACTGTTGCTGTTATTTATAGCGTCACCCGATAGGCTGGTTTGAACCTCTATAAGGAGTGAGATAGTTTACTATTGCTCTCCTCACTGAGTGGGAAAGTATGTTACCAGCATACTAGCCCCTCTTAAAAGCATCTACTTTTTACCCTGCAAATTACACCTGTCACTTCAATCACTACAGGGTCTGGCTATATAATGAAATTCATTATTCTTAGAGGAGATACCTGACTAGTGTCTTTTACACCTCTACCTCTGGCTTTACTGACCATGTCATAAGAAACAACTGTTTTTTCTAGCACTGGAACTAGTAGATCAAGTGTAAATAATTTCACGCCACCTGCCTGTTTTGGACAAATTGTGTTACTATAGTTACTAGTGTCACAAGTTTGCCTTTGGTTTTAACAAGGGGTAAAGGGGAAGAAGCACCAGTGCGCATACACGACTGCTTTGGTATCAGTTCGCCACCACATCAACGTAAACTATACAGAGTATATCACGGAACCTGTTGTAGGTTAACTGTACAAATATAACTGTTTGTTACTATAAATGGAAATGTCGGTTTCTCCAAAATGCTGTCAATCTTTTCACAGTGCTGAACAAAATCTAATATGGAACATAATAAAGTGCTGTGAAGTTGAAGCTAAACAAAAACACCTTTCTGTGCCTTGTAACAAAAGTCGTGAGCGAGCGGCTAACTACTGTGATGTTTCACTGTCACAATTTGAAATATAAAGAAGAAAGTTTAAGGACAGTGAAAAAGATAATTGATGAAACAGTTTTTTTGACACCTGGTAAATAAAGGAAACAGTTATAACAATACAAAATGTTAGTTATAGTGACACGGTATGTAAAACAACTAAATACACTGAAGGTTTCTGTAGCCCGGATTAGCAAAATGTTAAGTAATAAACGTTGGTATTGAATAACTGTTACTACAATGAATTTATCCTCAGTACGGAGGAACAAAATGTTAAGTATCGAGGCGGTGTAACTAATAATTGTAGGATTTCTGCTAAATCTAACTTGAATTGTAAAACAATGAAAGAGTACCCTTGGCGAGTAGCTATCGAACATAAAGAAATAGCAGAATACCGTATGTAACCGGAGAACCAAATTGCTTATAAATGTAGCTGGCAATTACAGCTAATCGACTGAAAGCTTACGAAAGGTAGCTAAGGCGGTTAAGAACAAAGGACGAATTACAAAATGGAATGAATAAAGGATACGGAACACATGGTGAATGCACAATTAAACAATATAAAACATGACAAATGATTACACTTACCTTGAGTTAGACATTGAAGAGTTTCACGATTGTAGACAACACGTGTTAGCATAAATCAAACGATCACTAAACAAAACTTGCAAAATAACAATTATAATGTTCACAAATACACATGAGCAAACGAATAATCAAGAGTTCTCTAGCCGAAATCGATTGAAGGCAAATTCCCGATAGAATTGCCACACACAAGAGGCGTCATATCAAGACAAAGACGACAGCGAACAGCGAAAGTGAACCATTCACCATGATTACATGCTTAAGAGTGCTTGGTTGAACAAGACGGATATGAGGAAGGTGGAAGGGATTATGACGTGATTGAATGATGTCACAGGAACTATTTGAAATATTTGAAATGCTAGGAAAGCGGGAACTACGTAAGCTATTTTGTCTGTGTAAGTGGCGTTAACACAAAGTGATGCCGATATGTAAAAAGTTATTACCTGTTGTGAAAGAAAGGCTACATTTTAGTTGGAAACTTTGTATGGTAAGAAAAATTTTAAAGGAAATGGGGTTTAAGTGGAAAAAGTGTCTGTTACTACGAAGATTATTAATTGAAATATAATATGGGGTTAACAAACTGCACAATTACACAGTAGTAAAATATAATATCTCACTATTGAGGTTGGCAACTTTGTCATATTTCTCTTCCCTTCCTCACAGCCCATCCATATGAAAAGGCGTTCTCATGACTCACTATCTATACTGTATTTATTATTCCTTCATCACAGTTTAGAATCATACAGAAAAGTAGTAAAAATCATATTAAATGCTAAATATTGCATTCAATGTATTTTCCCTTTTATCCGGAATTTTGGTTAATTGTGTAGTGCCATGGTCGTAACAAGTCCTGATAAGTAAAATTCCACATGAGATTTGAAAGGTGTTACTTGGCTTTAATAGATGATGTCAGTTGTTATTTAACTATTTTTCTATAAAAAAAAATAGTATATTGTTCATGTAAATTTTAATTGTATTTCTTAAATTGTTTTCTAGATACACACTGGGCAGGGTGATGGTGGTAATGGAACTGTTCACGCGGTACAAACATTAACCGAGGTTTCAGGCGGACAAGGCGAAGGTGTTGCAGTCGATCTAAATAACGTAACCGAAGCGACGCTAAATCAAGACGGACAGTTAATATTGACCAGTGAAGATGGACATGGTAATATATTCAACAGTTTATTTATGAATTTTTTGTTTTGAAATTTTTAATTTTTGTCATTTTCTAAATTGTATCTCGTTATGATTTGCATGGTGGTTTTAATTTAGCTTTTATTGATTGGGGTTTGTAAAATAAATGCTGATTTTTTTTTTTTTTAAATGCCAGTTTTGTGTTAACGATACATTTGAGGGTTATCCAGAAAGTAAGGTTGGAAGACTTTAATTGGAAAAAATGAATATATTTTAATAAAACTTACATGGGTTGTAGTATAGGTATTACAGGTTTTGCCCCCATATTTAATTCAATACATTTTGTCATCCATGTGATGAGTTGTTTTATTCCTTAGTCATAGAAGTCTCCCGCCACCTTTTTCTGCCTGTTTTTTACTTTAATTTTTACCTTGTCGTTGTCGGAAAAGTGTTTTCCACCAAGGTGTTCCTTTGATTTAGTAAACAGATGATAATCACTACTATCGGTTTAATAGTTATATACACCCAAGTTTTAACCCTTACATCTCCAAAACGATGAGTCGGATTCTTTTATATTTTACATCAAAATTTAGCTAATTTTATTCTGCGTTGATCTCTTATAGTTGTATATTTTTAATGTTATTTAAAAATTGTCATATCGAGGTTGGAAGATAAAAAGACCCGGTTTTTTCTACCGCAAAGAATTTCATGCGTTTAGAGATGTATAACTTGAGAATTATTTTACCGACAAGTTTGAAATTTTAACACAACATAGCGAATTCTATTCTTATAGCATGTACGAAATTTCAAATTCTTACGTTACTTAAATTTTGATTTTTTAACAATATTCTGAATCCTTGCTATCTCTGTAACCGCTCAATTGTTCGGCACGGGCAAACTATCGTTATATACAGCGTAAAAAAAATTAGTACAAATGTATTAATAACACGAATATTGATTGGCTAATGTCGTGGTAAAATTTTTTAAATTTTGAAAAATAGACTGTTGTGGCCATGCGTAGGGGGGGGGGGGTACTACTATCAGGTAGACCTGTCAACATGGATAGTAGTGCCCACCCTCCTCATGACCCAGTCTATTTTTCTAATGTTGTGTTAAAATTTCATACTTGTTGGTCAAATATTTCTTGAATTATACGCCTCTTAATGCATGACGATCTTTGTGGTAGCAAAAATACCGGTTTTTTTTTGTCTTCCAACCTGGATATGGCAGTTTTCAAACAACATTAAAAATTTAGGACTATTATTATACAAGGTGTGGCTATTAAATAATGAGACTGATTGAAAAAAAATTTATTTTTATTTTATACATAATCACTTATTGTCACCTTCAATATACACTCCTTCTCTATCCGTACAACGCTCCATGCGAATTTTCCATTGTTGGAAACAATAATGGAAGTCATCTTCTGTCAGCTCCTTCAGGACATGTGCCGCTTTCTCTTTTACAGCTTACACAGACTCAAATCTTGTGCCGTTTAATGCAGATTTCACCTTAGGGAACAGGTAGAAGATAATAACATGTGATGAAACGTGGTTTGTTATTTATGATCCGGAAACGAAGTGCCAATCCATGCACTGGAAGAGCCGAACTTCACCGAGTGCCAAAAAAGCTCGAATGAGCCAGTCAAAATTTAAAGCAATCATGATTTTTTTTAAATGTCCATGGGATTGTGTACCTTCACTGGGTTCCTGAATGTCAAACAATTAATCAATATTACTACCTTGATTTTTTTTTTTTTTTTTTTTTTTTTTTTTTTTGGTTTAACGTCCGACTGTTTTGCAAATTGCTGATAATGCAGACGGTGAAGGATGAAATGAATATTTTGTAACGTATGAAAAAATGCCATGCCCGAGTGGGATTCGAACCCAAGACCGCGTGATGAGAGGCGAGCACGTTACCAACATCGCCAACGCGGCCGGCTTACTACCTTGAGGTACTTTCTAAACAATGTCAGAGTAAGGAAAAAACATCCTGAAATGTGTAAGGACAAATCATGGGTTCTCCACCAAGACAATGTGCCAGCTCATTCTGCATTATCTGTCAAGAGGTTCCAGCCAAGTACAGCATCTCAGTGTTAGAACATCAACCGTATTCACTAGATCTTGCACCATGTGACTTCTACCTGTTCCCTAAGGTGAAATCTGCAACAAGATTTGAGTCTGTGGAAGCTGTAAAGAGAAAGCGGCACGTGTCCTGAAGGAGCTGACAGAAGATGACTTCCAACTTCCAGCACTGTTTACAACAATGGAAAATTCGCATGGAGCATTGTAGGGATAAAGAAGGAGTGTAATTGAAGGTGACAATAAGTAATTATGTTTAAAATAAACATAAAATTTTTTACAACGTTAGTCTCGTTATTTAATAGCCATACCTCGCAGGTCAACATAGAATAAAATGAGCTAAATTTTGATTTAAAGTATGTTGGAATCCGACTCATCGTTTAGGGAATGCAAGGGTTAAAACACGGGTGTATATAATTATGAAACCGATAGAAGGTACGAGATTGCAGCTGTGAGAGGGATGGCTTAAAACATCCCAACCAAATGACGTCAACAACGCTTGTTTGTGTTGCATGAGCGGTAAGATATTTGTTCAGTTTTCACAAAAGACATTTTTGGTAAAATGCAGTTGCATGTATTCACTTGTTGATATAATATTCCCGACCGTTGTAACCCGGTTGAGTTAAAACTCGCAGCACAGATAGAGGAGGGGTATGTCATGACTTCACTAAAACAGTTGTTGCCAAATTCATTAAAGTTGTGCACTCAATTTAATATTTTTTTGTGTTACATGTCATTGTATAGTGGTGCAAAATGGTTCGGCACAGACTTTCCATTGATTTTTGATGAACTGGCTAATTCATAGTTCTTTTCACTAATTTTTTTTCTTTCCATGGTTCTTAGAGCGATGAATTGGTGGGATTCTAGTGCTTTAATTTTTTTTTAAAACGATGGTAAATTATACCGTGAAAATATTGTTTGATAATGCGATAATTAATGAAAATTATTCAGAAACTTTTCACAAGTCTAGAGTAAGAACACACATGCTATATTTTAGCACAATTTGTGTATGTAATTGTATATTTAAAGTTTCGTTAGTGTGTGGTGTGTTTGTGTCTACGTTAGATTGAATTTATGGTTTGTTTGTTATTAGGTGTGGTTTAGTATTTGTGTACTGTATTTTAGAAAGGTATTGTGTATTCATATAAATGGATGGTTGTGAGACTTATGTCAACTTATCCGTTACATTTGTATCCTAGAAGTAGATTGGATACTTTATCACTATTTTTGCCTTTAATATACCACCCATATTTTCAAATTAATTGACATTATGTGTTTTATGGGCTGCCGTGGTCAAAAGCGATGGTTGTAGAGATTTTTGATAGCGTGCGCACGTGCATGTATTATCTGTGTAACACAGCTCGAAAATGAAATATTATTGAAGGAATGCTTCATGTTTCTAAACAAAGCTTAACATCATAGGAGATGAAATGACTTAAGATCGTTTAACTAGATAAAAAAAAGTAATTTATTAACGTGGTTTTTCAATTCATGATGATGATGATGTAAATTTATTTCAGTATAAATTAGTGATGTGTCGATTCCAAATATTGATTCTCGATACCATCAATATTTGAAAATATTATCAGTATTGAGAATCTATGGTAAAAAGTTGATTCTTCTATATCAATCCTCTAGTTTGAACTGTAGCACAAATGCCATAATTTTTTTAAGATAAAATTTATTAAATGATAATACAGTCGGATAATTTTGGCTTGGGAGAGTAAAAACAATACTTTCCCATTTTGAAAATGTTTCAAATTGTAAGTCACATTATAAAGGAACGGTTTCGTTTGTGCGATTACTGCATGCAGCCGCTGCATGCGTCACTGCCATTACTCATCAAATGGATTTCTTAAGAACTGGTTTCGTTTATGCGTCCAACGCAAGCATTCGCATGCGTCTGGAAGTTAAAAATGAGTTTTTCCAAAGACGATGACACAAAACTCATTGAGTTAGGTGCAGAAAAACTACAACTATTTGATCCTTCAAACTTGCTTTCATCATCTTAATAGATACAGTAAACTCCCGCTAATCCGAAATAATTGGGGTGAGCCAATTTTGGATAAGCCGGGTTTTTTTAAATAACAAGAAAATGGTGTTTTATTGTAAAAAAAATAATTATTGTGTCCTAAAACTTTTATTCATACAATTTTATTGTCAAATATTTTCCGTACATTTTAATACTTTTTTTTTTAAAAGCCAGAAATTTTTTTTTGGTTTTTATTTTTCATTCTTCCTTCCAACGTGTAACTAAAAGTACATCAGTGGGCGTTGCTTCGATAGTTTTGACCACGCTTTTGCGTTTACACGACATTGCTAAATATCATTTCACTTCCAATACCAGTACGTAACACAAATTAACTCAAAACGAAATGAAAACTACATTGAGGCCAAGACACTACCGTACCCATTCAAACACTATACCGTACTAATTGACTGTTTGCAGTAAAGGCGATGTAGCCAAAATAAACAGTAGGCCTAGTAGTAGACTACCACTCCAAGGAAAATACTCATGTTATCGGTAAAAACCCTGTCTGCAGTGCTGAATGTCATGTAGGCGTTTTTATTAGCTATTTGTAGAAAAATTACATTTAAAATACCGAGTATTTTTTTACGTTTGATAACCCGGGTTTCAGTTTACCCAGACGTGCAGTTGGATCGCACGTTCCACTGCACAAACAAAACTACCCGACCTATGTGTTAGTCGCATGTGATTACTGCATGCAGTAATCGCATGCGACGATCACACAAATGAAACTGGACCTTTAAATAGCTTATTTGACGAATCTTAAACATAAGCCGGAATCTGACTGTTCGTTTTAGTACGAATATAGCTATCCGAAAAAGAAACTAGTACAAATGAATCACTTTTCGAACTATGGAAGAAGTCAATCGTGATTCAATACAACCAGTTCATGGGATTGGGCTTTCATGGTAAATAAATTGTTGTACATTATACATTTATACGGCTCATGTGTTTATTCTTCATTTTTTAAATTTTTTGGTAATGTAAAACTGTGAGCAATAAACAAAGAGTGAATGTGATTAAGTGCCCTCAATTATTTAGAGCGGTTTCAATTGATCGATCGGTGTTTTATCGTAGTAAAAGTAGAAATTCCAGATATGGTTATGTGAGGTTATTTTGTGTTTCATTGCGTGTATCCTGAAAGTTATATTAAAACATACATTTGTGTTAGTTTTTATTTTTACACTGTTGATTTTTGGTATCTGAATCTGTACCGAAAATCGAAAAATATTGGTATCGACACATCATTATGTTTAACAAATAGTAAGTTTAAAAATGTTGGGGACATTAGAAAATTTTTGATTCTCATTGTAGACGATGGTTGAAAAAGTTTCTATTAACTTAAGCATTCCACAGGCTTGTGAGCTAGGTTGAGGCAAGTGGCCTTCATTGTGAAATCAAGTGTGGTATTGTGTGTGTGTGTGTTTGTGTTAATATTAGTGAAAAATTTTGTACTAATTTATTTACATTTGTCGTCAAGTTCATTAATTTTATTATTATTATTTTGTTTGCGTTGATTTTTTTTTTTATTTATTCTTAGTGATTTTTTTTGTTAAGTTTCTAACAATAACAACAGAACACACATCTTTATTTCAATGCAACTAAGCAAACAAACCTTTTTTTTTATTTGTTAAGGTTTCAGGGAGAAAGGTGCGGAGGGTGGAAAAGGAAGTGAGGGAGAGATTAGACTAATTAGAGTTGCCTCAGGTAATAAGATAATAGAATTGTAACAAAAAAGTATTGTTTTTAAAAAAAGCCTGGTTGGTGGAGGTTATTGTGAGATTGAGACACTAATCTTCCTTTTTTATTCATTCAATTACTAATAATAGATTATTAATCAAATTTAAAGATATTTATTTTATGATTCCGTCCAAAAAGTATACTATAAAAAATGTTAAAAAATCATTATTAATATTATGAATAATTTATTCTCTTAAAATAATACCTATATGAATTGTATTTTTTAAATAAGGTCCAGTTTTACTTTCTCTTGCCCTATATTAATTATTATAGGAATGAAAGTATTGTTTTCTCACCGATTTTTAGATTCAGAGTTTTTACCGGGTATACAATATTTTTAGTGACCCTGAACCCAAAAAAAACGTGTTTTTAGCGATTGGTTTGTGTGAACAAAATATCTCAAGAATGGAATATCATAGAAAGTTAAAAATTGTGGACTTACGTTAAGTACCACTACGGAACCTGACATGAACATTTTCATCAAAATTGGTCAATCGAAAATAGTAGTTTATTTGTGCGATTTTCTTAAAACTAGCTCCTAGGTTTTTTCTTTAAATCGGTTCATTTGCCCTACAAGATAGCGAAAGCACCATGTCTGCTGAAATTCTTGGAGTGCCTGGGCTTTCATGTTAAAAAATAGTTTTTTTTAAGATTGCGGCTGTAATATGCACTCTTGGGCAAAAATATAAATACAGTCAAAGTTGTAGAAATGAAAAAACTTTTATTTCAAACATTTTTTTTTGTACAATGCTTATTTTGGTATCAATTGAAATTGTCTGTATGGCTTTCACTGTGTTGGCGACAATGTGTGTTGCTATTCCATTGACTGTTGGTTGGACTCAGGAGTCACATGGGACACCCAATTCACATTTCCTTCCTGATTGTATAGAGTCAAAAACCATGGAGCACCATAGTTCAGTCTTTTCGTTTTGTGATTGTCAGAAAGGAGTTATCAATAATTCAGTTTCTTCGAAACAATAGTGTACAAAATTGACCTTGAAACCTGTGGAAATTCAATTGATAATTTTGAAATTGTGAGTAATCAGTCCTCTTGAATTTTTTTGTCCACGCCACGAACCGGATCTTCGGAAATCAGAGGTCAGTCAGGGCATGGCTCATACACATAAATTATGCCCATCCTTGAACATTCTCACCTACTTTCAAACTTTACTGTCATTCATAGCATTGTCACCGTAAACTTCACAAATATGACAGTGAATTCCCATTGCTGCCAAATTTCTTGACCCCAAGAATCTAATTACAGACCGTATATCACAAATTTTCTTAAACATTATTAACTTCTACAGCTCAACACCAAGACAGACGGTATGGCTGCAAATGGTGTCTAAATGTGCACTAAATAAACAATGAGACATAATTATTCAGATACACATGCATATTTTCTTTTATTAAAAAAAAAATTGTTTTTTTTTTTTATAAAATTACTAAAAAAAGTGGTATGACATGACCCTAATAATGTGTTAGATTCATTATACTTTACTCTGTATCCTTGACCAATATCGAGAATGCATAAACACCAAAATAAAAAGACCCTCGGGAAAAAATCACACAAAATTACCGAACTAAAACTCCTCAGCCAAATCAGAAGCAGTTGCATTTTACAAAACTAATCATTATTTCTTCGTACTCCTCCACCCCTTTGCAAAGAAAGTTTAATTAAAAGATTATTTCTTTTATGTGCATCGAGTTTGAAAATAATTTTGACAAGTTTTGACTAATCTGGTAAGTTGATTTATTTTTTATTATAACCTTGGTAAGTGCGGTGTTTGATGTCTGATAAAGCACTTTGTAGGAGACCTTTGAATTCAAAATTATTTCACCTGTGGAGGAGTTGTCTGCTACAAGCATAATGAGCTCTTGTCTGAATTGTTTTAATTTCTCTCTGTTTGTTTATAATATCAAGAATGTTATGTAAGTAAGTGATCTGATCTAAAGTTTTGTTAAATGGGAGCAGGAGAGGGTTTGTCAGTAGAATGGGAATTTCCTTTATTTATCAATCAAAATCAACTTTGACATTTAACAGTGTAGCCTGAACTTAAGAAAAGATTTTTATGTTGGAAAATTTAAAATCATTGCCCAGTAATTAATGTAGTAATGAAGATTATGAAGTAAATGATATTATAAAGTTGATTTATGAAGTATAAATGAGATTATAAAGTATATGTGAGTCACCATGAGGTTTTTCTACCTGTTGTAACGCATTGAAGATGGTTGACACCTCTCGGGTGTCAAATGGAATTCTACCTTGTGATGGCTGACACCTCCCTGGTATCTTCTGTATTTCTATTTGTGTTATTTCTTTTTGCCGTACCGTGTTTTGGAGACATTTTCTCTGTCCATTGTTAGTGAAGATTTTTATAAAAAATTGGCTCACTTTTTCAATTTTGAAAAAGTCATTCATTTGTATTAACTACTACAGTTTTTGTTTTATAATCGGGGTTTTTACCATTAATTAATCACCTTAAGCCTTCATTTTAACAAAAAAAAAAAAAGATAAGCATATTGAAATATTTTGTTTTTTTTAAGAATTTAAATAAAAGTAACATAATAATCCTGGTTTGTTGGTGGTAATGGAGGACGCTCAAGAGGTGTCAAGCCTTGGAATTGGCACGAACAGGTCAATTACAGCGTATAACTTCTCTAAACCCATGTAATATTCACTGTGTTAATTTCTTTGTAGTCAGTTTCAATCATTTGTAACATTTATTACAACTATTTTTCTGTTATTTTGCATTCTGAACGCAAAGCCTCTCTGTCCATTTGATCACCCTTCTGTAGCACTCTACTGGTCATCACCTCCATTGCTTTCCTTTATCCTTTTTCGCTTCCCTCCGTTGAGTTTAGTTTCAAATTTTGCTGTGTCACATCTCTATATTTAATCTAATACACTGTTTGGGCTTCCTACCTTTTTTGTAGATTGCTTAATTCCTTGAGATCTGACAACTTCTTCACCAGAAGTCCACCTGTGTATATGATTATATATTTTGCACTAGAATGATTTCCTATATAAATCTTCCAACCCTTTCCTTTGACCACGAAACAGAACTTAGCATCCGAGTCACTACCCTTCTCTGTGTCCCTCTGTTTATTATTTCGTTTTGGCTGTTCTCCTCATTACTCAGCACAAATGAATCGGTCATTTCAAAGAGCCCATAAAAACTGGTAATTTACTACGTTTCAATAAAAAACAATATTTTAAAATATGATTTGTTCAGAGAGTTGTCCCCTTTAATATAAAACATATACTTTTGTCTTTTTAACGATTAGCCATTTGTGTAAAAAAGAAATTGATAATTTTGACTTACAGTGTTTCTGAAATAAATTGGAGTAAAATGCTAACTTACGTTGTTTTCTGTAAAACACATTCTTATACCAGAGGAAAATTGCGGTGTATAGTAATATTCTTTTTTTTTCACTAGTTTGCATTAGTGACTTATAATAGGTTTTTGCAATAATAAAAATTGAAATTATTTCTTTTACGAAAGAAGAATGTTGGTTTTTAGGACTATTCACATCATCATCACAAGCAGTAGTTATCTCCCTTAAAAAAATTTTTGCGTGTAAACTTTTTGTAGCCTCTTCCACTAGAAAGTAGAGAGTAGGCTTCAAAAGGATATCCACTAATTTTTTTTTTTAAGTGGAAGGAAGAACGTTGTATCCTTAAGGTAAGCCTTTTCTTAGTGCTATATTACTTGGAAAGCCAGATTTATGTGATTTTTGTAGGGTTGGTGTGTTTACATTCAGTTAGTCCTTAAATGCACTAAAGAAAAATAATAAAATTTTGACTTATGGGCTTTTTGAAACGACTGATTTAAATGTCTTATTCAACCAATAGGATACTTTGTCTTCGAGAAA
Organism: Catonia carolina; assembly: GCA_035578175.1. Classification (NCBI taxonomy): domain Eukaryota; kingdom Metazoa; phylum Arthropoda; class Insecta; order Hemiptera; family Achilidae; genus Catonia; species Catonia carolina. The sequence continues at coordinate 424,141,274 of JAQMRL010000001.1, forward strand.
TTTTCTGTTAGGCTTTATTTTCCCAGGAACCTCCATAAATTTTCTCTATAAAGAAGAATGTCTTGTAATGTTTTTTTTTTTAATTTTTTGTTAACGATTAATGCATTGTTGGTTTTTTTATTAACTATGTTTTATACCTCATTAACACTTCCATTAAGTTCCCCTCAGTTTTCCAACGCACACACCTTTGGGTTACACAGTTTTTCATTCTTCCACACTTTACTTGTGATTAACTTTTGTTTTATGATTTTATTAATGTTTTTATATTATTTTTTTATTATAAATTTTTGGTTTGATTTTCTTTTTAGTTTTTTTTAATTACTATTACTTTACGAATGGTTAAGTATGTTGATTGGGTTTTGGAGATTTTATTCTAACGATTTGTTTTGTTTTTGATAATTTTTTTCTGTAGGTTACCCAGTGTCAGTGAGTGGAATGATTACGGTGCCGGTTTCAGCATCGATGTATCAAACGGTTGTCGCTAATATTCAACAGATTCATACTCAGAGTGACGGCACTATGCAGGTTTGTTAATTTATTTGTTAACTTATTTACTCGCTTAAAAACTGCTGGTTTCCTGTTATGTTTTTTTCGCTTTTGAACTTTATTTACCAGTAACGTTTATAAAAGAAATAACCCTGAACAAAAATGCTATAATATAGAGCATGTTAGGACACCGCTGCCTGGTTCCCTGGTTTAAAGCCTTTACATAAAAATTACCAAGTTGCAGCCCGCGTTTTACACAAAAACAACCCAAAGAGGACAGAGACAGTTTATCGGGGTCCTGTCCAAGACTAGAACGAAAGAATGGAATGACAAAGGAAAACAAATACGGAAGAGAATAGTCACTTTACTACAATTAAACTTAAAACCACAAAGGCGTACAGTTACTTTTTATTGAATACTGCAGGATAGAGTCCAGTTGAAGAATACACGTGAAGTTTGTTTCATTAGTTAAGTGTTGCAAAAATACCGTAGCAAATACGGCACATTTAAATAAGCACACAAAACATAATATTGTACAAATAGTTACACACATGAGTACACTTAAACTTTATAGTTATGAAACAGAATACAGCAATTGCCAACGAGTCCCGTCAGACGTGTGGCTGAAGAAAAGCAAAACGGTGTGTCCGTGGCAAAACTTAATGTACAAGTGGGGGAAGAAACTGATGTAGGATCGTGGGTGTGGCATGGACGCATGGCGGAAGGAAGAGTAAAGTTACCATACACGATCCAGAAGGCAGTCATGACATAGCAAAGTGAGTAAATTTACAGGACGAATTTAACAGCAATTAGGCGCATACATTTAAAACAACTAGGCGTGAATACAAAACTAAATAACGGGGTTTCAATGGCGTTATCAGTGCATATATATTTTTTATAAATACAAATTATTAAAAACCACCAGAAACTGTCAAAGAATGAGTAAACAACACTTACCAGTTGAGAAATACTTTTTTGGCTTCAACACATCGTCAGCTCATCACAAAGAGTGTAGAGTCTAGCTTGTCACAGTCGGTGTAGTGATTTTAAATGGCGGCGAGTCTGACTCATCATCAGCCAATGGGTTAATTTTGAAATAATAATGGTTGATGATTACTGATGTGCATAAATAAAAGCTTCATTTTAAATATTAATTAATGTAAACAGTGGGGTATATGTTCTGCTAAGTTACGCCTGGTCTATATAGTTCCAGTCATTGTACACTCAGGTAGTTAAATAATATGAAACACATTACAAATTTTACTACAATTATCCTTGTATACGTTGCCCATTTTTAGTGTGAACTTTATTGTACCAGTCTGGTTGTTTTTGACGTGCGGTTCTCATTTCTTGATAACACGTTTTATGTGTGTATTTATAGTTGAATGAAATGAAATACTGTTAACTGATCTTGTGTGGTTTTGACAGGTTGTGACTCCGATGGTTCATGTTCCAAAAGTAGAACCGGGGAGTGGCGGTGAAGTTGAGACTATAACCGTCGGTCCTACCCATCAACTTGTTGCAATGGGTGGCGGCGCATCAGGAGAACCACAAGTTCTTCAGGTTCTCTCGTTAAAGGATGCCACGGCTCTTACCAAAGCTTTAACTGTCACGACTACAGCCGGTGATGTGAAAAATGAAGATCCTCCAACCATTACTGCTGATCAATAGAATCCAATTGGTAATTCTTTTAATTCTCTTACTGTAACTTAACATTACGAGGAGGTTGAGCTTAATTTTTTTTTATCTAAAGTCGCATTGACAGCTTGGTCCTTAGCAACTACTGTAACGATGGGTTTTAACATGTTAAGATTTCCAAACTCTAGTCAGGAATCGAACCCAGGACCTCCCCATTGTAGGCTAGAGTGCTACGGAGGCGACCAGTACTATTTTTACTTTCACTTGCCCCATATGAATATTTATGGAAGGAAAGTATTGTTTTCCTGTTAATTTTCACTGGAAATACACATCTTCAGGCCCTTTTGAACATTAAAAACATGATTTTAGTGATAGGTCTGTGTGTGAACAAAAAAGTTACCAAGTTGAATCTTAGAACTTAAGTTAGGTACGACAAGGTGACCAAACACCAACATTTTCATCAAAATCTGTCAATTGGAAATCATAGTTTATTCGTGTAGTTTTTGTATTTTTTGTAAAAATGGGCCTTATTTACTACTTGTTAATGCTCTTCAAGATTATTTTTACTCCAAAATGTTGGTGTAAAGGTAGTAAGTTTCTTTTTGTTTTGATTAATATCAGCAAGGTCAAGCTACGTTAGTTTTGAATATAAATTTTCACTGTTAAGAGAAAAAATTTGATTTGTTTTGACCTATAGTAAAACCCTGCTTAACTGTAATGTATGGGCCAGATCTGATTACAGATATGCTAAATTTCAGATAACATACGAAGTCATACTTTTAGGGTTTCAAAATAGTAATAATGATTATTCAGTATTTTTTCTGACTGTCAATCAGTATATAAAAACGAAAATACAGAAATTTCAAGAGGAAAGTGTAATATTACTGTATCTTTTTTTAATTATTTAAGTCTTTTTAAAAAATTGCAAATTTTTATGAAATTTTTTCTGGCAACATCACACCCATCGTTTTATAAGAAGTGTGTCCTGAGGTGAAGAATCAGTAAACAAATTCCCAGAATAGTGAAACTTTATAATCATAATTTATTTCATTGGACACAAAGCTACATATTTGAATGCTGTACTGTACATTTAGACAATGTTGAATTTGAGTACTGAACAAATTAAAATATAAATTTTTCAGATCTGTTTTGGTTAAGGCAGGTTACAATTAAGTGGGTTTCTGATAATCTGGGTGTTATTGTAGTGCAAAAATAGTAAGTCATTAATGAGATCATCATTGTAAGAGTAATGTACAGTCGGCCATTTTTTTTTTTTTTTTTTACTACAGTCGGCCAGATGAATATACAAGTTTGGTTGATTCATTTGGTGGTGCATATTGTATAGTCACTTAAATCACAAGTTTGCCACGAGAGGTAAAGGGGGAAAAGCATCAGTACGCATGCGCAACTGCTTTAATTTCAGTACAACAAACATAACTCGTATACTATACCCAGAGCATATACAGTAAATCGCGGATCCTTTTGTAGGTTAACTATATATAACTGTTTGTTACCGTAAACACAAATGTTGGTTTCTTGAAAACATGGTCGAACTATTCACAGGGCTGAACAAAATGTTGTAAAGTTGAAGGAAAACAGAAATGGCTAACCGCGTCTCTTGACAAAAGCCGTGAGCGAGCGGCTAACTTTTGTGATTTTTCTCTTTGCACAATTTGAAAAATAAAGAAGGCTAGGTAGATACTTGAGAGACTGATAATGAAAACGCCGATGACAGCAATAGTAAAGATGGCGATTCATTTGTAATTACAGTAAGTCAAACATATGTAGTCATGTAACTAAGCTATAGGCAATATTACAGGTCATATTTATTTCTTATAAGGTTTATGAAGAAAACATTTTCTCAGAATAAACCACAGCTTACAAAATGTACCTAGAAACTGCACGGTAGTGAAATGTACGAGTAGTGTCTCACTGTTGAGGTTGGCAGCATTGAAAATATTTCACTTACCTTCCTCACAGCCCATACGTACACAAAAGACAATCTCGTGACTTCAGTATCTATACTACTGTTTCCATAACATTAAACTTGGTCAGTAAGCTTGTATTTGTGCGCGTAATTAATTTCTATAGGTCATTTGTTCTAGCTAGAAGCTCTCCCTCCAACGCTCTGTGCCGCTGAGCTGTTCTGTTTAGTGGTGGGGGAAGCACCTCGTAGTTGTAACAGTAGTATACAGTTAGAAAGAGAGGGAATGATCATTAAGTGAGAAGGAGACAACACTTGCCCCTTGAAACTATCCCTACTCTACCTACTCGCCCTCTCCTTACAAGCTTCTTCCTAAAACAAATGTACTATACTTTTCTCTTATGTTGATGATATGAGTCAAGTCACGTTCTGATATGATGTATATTATTTATGTAAACATTGGTAATTCCTAATGGTGACTAATGTGTTATAAATTGGACAAGTTTATTTCACAAACCTGTTAGGCCTGATCATATCAGATGTACAAGTCGTATTTCAAATAATAGAACATAGATGTAGGATGATTATTGTTCAAGTAGAGTTAATGTGTTTAGGTCAGACATAAGGTCAGGTCGTCACATCACAAGCTTTTATATTCATCCGGGTGTACTGTGCATGCCTTATAATTATCAAAACTTAAAAAATTAAAACTTGTTTTATAAATTATTACATTAAGTAATTTGAGAGTGAGTAAATTGTTCTTTTTTTTCAGGAATGTTCTTGTCTATATAGGTGGAAGAAAGAAATAATATCGTTACCGTCAACGTATGTAAAGTGTATTTTAATTCAGCTTGCTGTTTCCAGTCGTGACCCAATGTGAGACAAACGTCTTGTTTGTAGGTATTTTTTTTTTATATATATAAATGTATTGAAATGTAAACAAACACACGTGGAAATATTGTACCGTGATTTCATTTTTCTGTTCCTATGTGTTTATTCACTTTTTTGTAACTATTTGTGCCATCTGCTGGGAAGTTTTTAAACTATTGTATCATAATTATTGTTATTTTTTTTAACATCGTGCAGGTGGTCGACAAAGTGATTTGTTCACCATTTGTTATTATTTTTTTGTATGTAATATTATAATATATTTGTGGAAGAACGTTGTACAGTCTTTATCAAATTAAAATGGATGAAGTATATCATAATTGTTTTTTTTTTCTGTATTTGCGGTATGTAGATAGGTAATAATATTTCCTATATTTCAACGAATCGATTTTATTTAATTATAATTTTTTTTTTTTAAGTTTATTTAAAGTCGTATCGACAGCATGGTAATTAGCGACTACTGTGGTTGTTAGTACTGTAACATCTCGGGGTTTTATCATGTTATAAAATTTCCATACCCTAGCTGGAAATTGAACCTTCTGCTGTATAGGCTCGCACGCTAGTCACTACCCCACTGAGGGAACGATTCTAAATTATGTAATGAATGAATAAAATTTTATAAATATTAATGAGGTGTATGGGTTTTAAGACCAGTTCATCTGTCTATCTATTTATTTATTTTTTTAAAATAAGAAAGTTGTATAGAAAAATCCCTTTCATGAGGCAACACTTCTCTTGGCGGTGGTAAATTTTTCTAAAGACAAGAAGCCGGCCCGAGAAGTTACATTGCGTGTTCGTTTAATTCTGGGTTTTCCTTCCTCATAATGGGGTGAAGCCCACTTAGCTTTCGTAAGAAAGCTACTCTTTAAGAGGAATTGAATGACACTATTTTTCTTTCCAAATTCCGACTGATTTTTTGACTTCCGGTCGAAACTGCAACTCAACCCCAATCTACATTGGTTTAAGGGATGGACATTTTTTCTACCTTTTAAAGGTTCATTTAGAAAATTGTTAAGGGGTAATGTTTTAGTTGTACCAAAATTCAGCCATCTAACTCATCTGGAACTTTGTAAACCGTATATATTGGTTTAAGGGTTGAATGCCATTTTCATCTCATTAGAAGTACATTTTGGAAATGGTTAAGAGGCAAATTTTTGTAGTTGAATTATAAGTAACACCTCTGAGTTTCAGCCATCTTGGTTGTCTGGAACTTAGTAAATGGAAAATATAGGTTTAAGGATTGAACATCTTAAAGGGATACCCCTTAATGGTAGAATTTTTTAATTGTTTTTGTTTAACTTTTTTTTAACCTCAAGGGAATATCCATTCAAATTTTAGCTTCCTAGCTATTGTACCAGTAGGAGAATTACTGATGAGTGAGTAGGGGCTTTTCCACTTATGTATATAGATTTATGTAAAAATACCAAAATAATACTATTTTGAAACAATTTATCAAAGTAAATATTTTAATTGTCATATATTTTGGTTTTCTAGTTATTATTCTATTTCATAAAAATAAATAACTGTGTTTTAGGCTCATTATTGTAACATGACAGAACTTGAATCATGTTCCTAAGTCACATCGTGTAAAGGCCCTGGTTTACAAATGTTTTAATTCAAACACACCTAACAGTTAAAAATAATTAACAACAACAAACTCAAAGGCTTATTTATATTAATCTGTACATTATTTTACATGGTGTAAAGCAGATATTTTCGTACTCGTTGGCATGCGTGTCTATAATATACATATTAGTCTATACAGCTTGATCAACAGTGGAGGAATAAAAATCGATGTGCAGTATTGGGAGAGGTGCAAACAGCACTAGTAGGGCTAGTTATGTCTTTTAAGTTTTTTTAAATTGTTAAATAACAGTAAATAATTGAATGAAAAAGTTTTGTGTCATTACTGTTTATAGTTTTATATAATCGATTTGCTGGAATTAATAAATTAATTCTCTTTTTATTTTTATTTTAGATAATTTTATTATTACATGTTATTTTAATGCAATTCTTTGTCAGTTATTATGATTACAAATACTTTGTTATAAACAGTTTTTTTAGTTCTGTAGGCTGTATAACAAACACAATATCACTACAAAAAAAATTTTGAAGTGGTTAAAAGTACATACATTATATTATATTTTATATATTTATATAATATAAATATATTTTGTTAATTAATAAAGATTAATGTTGTGATTGTAGGAAATTAAGATATTTTTCATTTTGTCTGTTGTTATTAGTAATATTATTATTATTTTTATTATTATTAATCACTATTCTAATTATACGAGGTTCATTTAAACAGTAACGAGACAAATCACTAGCTAAAAGATTATTTATTTAATCAGTACAAAACTTGGGATTTTCAACAAAGTGCTCAGCAACATTTATACATTTATCCCATCGTTCTTCTCATTTGTGTAAGCCTCTGGCATAAAATTCTTTGAGTTAATCTTGAAGCCACTTTTGCACTTGATTTTTAACTTGTTCATCGAATTGAAAATATTTCCCACGTAGACTTGCTTTAAGGGGTCCAAACAAATGGAAGTCTGATAGGACGAGGGCGGGCTGGAAGAATCTCCCACCCCAGTTTTTTAACACTTTACGTACTAAGCACGTAATTTTACATCAACGGTGATACTTTTACAGCTTGCGGATCACATAATTCGTATTTACAAGGTTATACTTGTAATAGCATGTTCTTATACGGAATTCAATCATTTATTCTGAATTTACGTACATTTTAGTACAAAAGTATACCGTTTAAGCGGTAGTACGTTAGTGTTTTATTTACTTATAACGAAAAGTAAACAGTGAGAGGTTATACACATGAGTTTTGGTTTTTACAAAAGAAATTTTTGTGTTTAGTTTGTTTTTTTTTAATACAATAACACAGTTTTGTGTATAAAGTATTATAAATGTGTATAATAGTTTTTTGTGTATAAAATTGTATAATAGTTCAAATAAATTGTTAAAACAACATGCGAAATGTAGTGGAAAAATTCTGGTTTTTTTTTTCAAAAAAAGTGATAGTTTTATAATACACCATTCAAAACTAGGAGATTTGATGTTTCCAGCCATGTTAGTACCATTTTAATACTCCTTATAATGTTATTTTTACAATATTTCAAATATAGACAAAAATGGCCAGCATTCTATAAATGTCCACGTTTTTTGACCCTAGCACTCAAAGTGTAAGTGTTTCTTGAGTTACCTGTGCCACATGTGGGCGCACATTTTCATAAAGCAAATTCACACCTTTAGTCAAAAGTTCTTGTACTGCAGCTTATTCTGAATAATGTTATAAATAGTTCCAACACTCACGTGTACTTCTTCAGCTATCAGTTCACCAGCAATATATGCCTAGTCTCCTGAATTAATGTGAGATTTGAAGGAGGAGATTAAAACCAGTCCACTTCATTGCTCATCACAGACATTTACACGGCCACTTTTACACTGTTCTACCCATTTATAAACATTGCAACTGTTCAAACAATTATTTTTTGTACACTTTAAACATTCTTTCCTGGATTTCATTACCTTTGAAAACCAGTTGCAACTAAAAATCTAATCACTGAGCGTTATTCTTCCGTGGTGCTGCAATGCTGAAGCAGATTCACCATTGTCACTGAATATATTTCAGGTTATCATTACCAAATACTCTCGAACAGACGATATGAAACAAAGTACAAGGATGCCAACTTGACACACTGAAACTATTGTATTGATTAAACAACCTGTTTCTAAGCTACAACGATTTGTCTTGTTACTTATTGAATAACCCTCATATTTGTTTTTTTTTTGTACAGCCTAGTTTGTTATTTCATTTCCAAAGAAATGCCAATTAGTTAAATTTGTTTTTCTTTTACTTTACTATCTCGTACATAAATGTATTTTCTTTTACTGTATTTTTATTATTATTGATGTTAATTATGTTTAATTACTTATTTAATTAATTTATATCGATGTAAATTTTATTTTGTTATTATAATATTATTTGTTTTTCTATTGTAGTTAGTTATTAAAATTAATAGAATAATGTATGTTTGTATTTCTTAAATAATTTGGATCAATATTTTTGTGTCGTATACTACAAGAAGTGGATTCGATATGTTTGTTATCTGATTTCAAATTTGTTTATTCTGCGCTCATTTTAATTAATGTTTAATTAAAGCATTCTTTAATATTAAAAATGAATGGGCAATGTTTTTATTAACAATTTACAATTTTTGATTTTTTTTACGTTATTTTCTTGAAGTTAATTTGTGTACAGTTTATTGCTATCAATTATTAAATTATTTGTACAGATAATTTACGTAATTTGAATTAATCAGTATTTGTATAGAATTGAATAAGATCGGGTAATGGTTTCAGTGGAAATGTTGTTTTGAATTGTAGTTCTGTACATGGTGGGGAATCAGAAAATAAAGAGGAATTTCACATATTGCTGATATCAGCTTCCATGCACTTTGAATTGGATAAAAGTTGCCCATCAGATACTGTAATGTCTATAAAGTTGACTTGATGTGGATTTGGTGGGTGACAAGTTTCTAAAATTAAATTGGAATCGTTATCAACTCTTTGTTTAATGATATAAATGTGTTTATTAGCAACTAAACCTGTACATATTCATGATCATTTTACATGTTGGTTTCTATGCTCAGCTGCTCCATCAAGGAGCTATTGTAGATACAGAATGTTTTGTTACTGACACACCTTGTTGGTTAAGTAATACAACTTCTAGACTCCTAAACCTTCGTTATGACTCATCTTTTCATATATTTGAAGTTCTTCTTTTTTTGACTGTTGTATTTTCCTTTCATAGTTTCTACGATCATGATATCCTCTAAGGATGACCCATGGTGTTGTAGTTAGTGCAATAGCTTCCCTGCCAGAGGTCCTGGGTTCAATTCTGCCACGTTGGGCATTATTTCATCCATTACTCTTCATCATCTGCAAAACAGTTTGACCTAATATAAAACAAAAATTCATCCATCAAAGGTGAACTGGCTTCATCTTGATTGATACATTCCCCAACATCAGCATTCGTAGCTTCTTCACATCCAGTAATTCTCTTGAGCAGGTCAACTAGTTCGTCAGAACTGTCTTGTCTCTTTCTTTGTACTAGAAGGGTGGATGACAGCGGGGTCTCGGATTCAATTCCCAGTCAGGTCTGACATTTTACATTTATCATCTTCATCTATCATTCTTCTCGCAGTATACATTAGCTGTAATTGCTTAACAGTCAGACTAAAAAAAAGTTCTAGAAGGGTAAACAAGAGTAATTGGTTCAAGTTCATTCCAGGACTCTGTGACAAAAGAGGTTGAGTTAGGAAATTGGGGATGGGGGTATTTCACCCACTCTCCTCTGTTAACCTAATTCTGGCAAGTTGAGAAATGAGGAATTTTACTAGGCTATTCTGTATAAAAATATGTTTGGGGTAGATTAAATATACACAATGTATTTGATAACTATAAAAATAAACTCAATTGTAATCAGGTAAATCATTTCGAATCCATTACATTGATTATAAAAATAAAAAAATTCAAAAAATTATTATTTAAAATATTAATTATATTAAAAATAAGTGTAAAAAATGTGTACATATATAATATAATGACTGAAATATATAAATATAGATAAATATAAATTGTACGTACAATTTTTAAGTCAATATGAACTAGTCAATTTATATTTCTTTTTTTATTATTATTTATATTCACACATCATTTTTTTTTAATTATCAGTTTTTTTTGTTACATCAGTCCTGACATGTTTTGATTCCCTAGAAAAAATCAAATTTATATCAATCTGAATTAATCGCAGGGATGTTTTAACCGTGAGGGTTATTCGGAACGTAAGGTCCAATTTTTTATAAAACATTAACCACCCCAGTTTTTCAAAAAACTTTTTTTAATTTGTTTCATGTTTCTCTCATAAATTTTCTACCTAATTTCCATATTTGTTAACGTTTGTCATTAATGTTCTACTAGCTTACGCATGCCTAAGTCATGGACGTCTGATGCCCGTGAGGATAAACCAGTCTTTTACTGTTTCTTTCACCTCATCATCTGTGGCGAAGTGCTTGTAGCTGAGAAACTCCTTTAGGTAGCGGAACAAGTGAAAATCGCTTGGCACAAAGTCTGAACTATATATCGAGGTGGTCAATCTTTTCCCATCAAAAAATTTGATTTTTTTTCTGTAATTACTGATGATTGGTTTATCATGGGCATTTTCCCGTCCTTCCGTGAAAGCTCTCACCTATGTATGCACTTTGCTGTCATTCATCGCATTGGTGCCATTCACTTCACTTATCTGTCAATGAATTTTCGCTGGTGAAACGTTCGTTGCTGTCAAAAACCGAATTTCTGGTCGTATTTCACAGTTGGCAGGCTGTTCAGTTGTTTTTAACATTTTAAACTGACCCTGCAACAATACTAATGCAAATAGTATCGTTAGATGAGTAGGCATGGTGGCAGTTTGTGCGCATACACGTTTCAATGTCTGCGCGATATTTGGTTAACTACAGTAAACTTAGTTTCCGAATAACCCTTGTAATTTATACTAAAGTTCCTGCCCCCTTTTCAAAATTTATGAATACTGTTTTTCATAACACTATCTTTCTATTGATTAACTATATTTTGATTATTGTAATGCTTCTTTTATAGAATTGTCTTGGTACTTTTATGTGCGATTCATTCATCTAGTAGTGAGAGTAATGCATGTTGCATTAGAACTGATGTACCGGTTCACAGGTGGTTGTTTTTAATAAATAATCTATTTGTAGCACATATTTAATACGTATATTCTACATCAACTAAACACTGAATACCAACTACGCCGGCCGCAATGGCGTAGTTTGTAACAAGCTCGCCTCTCATCTTGCAATCTTTGGTTCGAATCCCATTTAGGCGCGGCATATTTTCATACGTTACAAAAAATCATTTCATCCTTCACCGTCTGCATTAGCAGTAATTGCAGAACATTTGGACGTTAAACCAAAAAAAAAAAAACTGAATGAATTCTGCATGTGAATCATTATAACAACAGTTGATCACATGAAATGCTTACTCTCAAGACTTAAATGATTTGAATACTGTGTATCCTTTATTTTTTTAATGTGCTTAATAATTTACCTGATTGATTTGTATCTAACACAGCGGTTTGAAATTATTATAAGAAGACTGTCTTTTACCCAATGTTGACTTCAGGTTATCAACCAAAAGGCTAGTTTGAACCTGTAGAGGATTTACTAAGTAAAACAAGGAGTGAGGTGGTTTACCCATGCCTTCCTCACTGAGTTGAAAAGTATGCTTATCAATATGCCGGGCTCTCTGAAAAGCATATATTTTCTACCCTGCAAATGACACCTTCACTTCATTTACTACAGCAGGGTTTGGTTGTATAATGAAATTCATTACTTTCATAGGAGATAACTCTGATTAGCCTTTACTTCTATACTATTTCTGTTCTTAAATGCTTTAGTCATGTAATTGGCTGACCACATGATAAGAAATAAAACTATTTTTTGTACCACTGGAATTAGCAGATTGAGTTCAAATAATTTAACACTCCACCTGCCTGCTATGGGCAAAATATTAGTTGAAATAGAGGATTTAATTCTGAAGATTATATATTTTCATAAAACATCTTTTTTTACTCGTTTGGTTTTAACTTGTGAAAACTTCCAGAGACTACCTGGAAATCAAACTTTAGATATTTTTATGGAATAAAAATATTAGATCATATTAATTGAAAAAAAATTAAAACAGTAATGTTTTTCATATGCTTAAGTTATTTTTATTAAGGTTGTGAGAACACAAAAGTAATTTTTATTGTAACCACTTAACACTGTTTTTCTCGATGTCGGTTATTTTGAAATTAGTTTTTTTTTTAATTAAGTGGTTTTTGAAGGCCTTCTAATGCTTTGTCATTGCCTCCTTCAAGAAAATACCACTATTAATGTATTAATATGTTTTACAAGAAATGATTGCAGTATATTCGTGTTGAAACAGATCTGTATTGGTCTTTGTAAGTACTGAATTGTTCTGGTTCAACGTACCTAATACTGATACAGTAATACCAACTGGGCAAAGAAACAAAGTTATTCTCTCAGTATTTGGTTTTATCAGAACTAGTAATGATTTGACTCGTCAGAGACTGATACTTTAGACCTAATATCAGTGATTACTTGAAACAGAACTGCTACTGCTACAACAGGTCCTACTACGGTCTTTGCCTTATTCTCATTTTGATCAACTGCATTTTCCACCCACACTTGTAGTGTGTAAAAAGGATGTACTAAATAACAATAATAATTTTATTAACATCAAGAACACTGTTTATATTTGGTACAGCAATTAATAGGTTTTTTTCAACCCTTTCTAAACTAAAATTTAAAAAAAATTTATTTACACATATAATTCTTGGTATAATACATATAATAATCAGCATGAATATCTTCATGCTGATTATTTGAAGTAGAGTTTTCACTGGAAATATACGTTTTCAGACCCCTTAAACCCAATAAACATTTTATTTTTCTCTTTATCTCATATCTCAAATTACCCTGCTTCTCTTAGACCAGCCTTTCCAGTCATTCATTTTAAGGCACTCACTCGTAAAACACTCAGGTTTTATCACAGTATTGTAATGTGTAATCTTGACTTGTCTTGAGTGTTTTTTCTTATACAAGTGATGAGTTCCTCTGAGTGCATCGGCCATCTTCCCTTGTTTGTTGTTGTTCTTATCTTTTTTGCTGGTCTGGTTGTATTATTTCCCGAGGTATAGGCAGCGCCACAAATTTCCAGGCTTACCGTCCGACACCGGTATTACGGTGCATCATACTATCTAAAGCGAAAACATTTCCTCCTGTTTATTTCGTATCACCATATAGGCTCGGACGATTAGTAACTTTTTACAAATATAAATTTTTTACTTTGTTAAGCCCGTGGTGTAGTGGTCAGCGCAACTGGGTACTATGCCGGGGTCCCGGGTTCGATTCCCGGTCAGGTCTGGCATTTTTTTCATCTAAATCACCACATATCATTACCTACGCACAAGCCCAAGGCTTATGTAGGCATCACCACTCAATTGGAAAAAAAAATATAAAGAAATATTACATTAATTTTTTTATAAATAAACCTAGAAAAAAGTAGATCGGCCTTTCGTAAATAAAGACTGACAGTGTTAGTCATTGTTTTAAGGGTAATAATAGACGGACGGCATGACGCGCTGTTACTGCGCAGCCAACGTTGAGTGGTAGTGCCTAGGAATGACAATATGCATTAACAACGATTAAAAAATCTGTTCTATCATCCTGTCCTTCACCATTTGACTCATGTATGTAACTTACCGCCCAATGGTAACGCGCCCTCCGTCTTATCTGCACCCGGCCAAATACGTCATTGTTTATGATTTTTATAAACGTTATTTATATTTTCAGCAACGCAAAATGAAATATGTTATATTAAAAGCTTGGTAGAATGACAGCTGGTGGATAACTCGGCATTACAACAGCAAGCTTGGAAATTCGTGTTGTGGCCTCTACTTGTAACTATTCGTTCACCTTTATTCAAATAGTTTAAAAAATTGTCAAAAAAGAGAACTTGTTTGAATATCCCCTCATTACTTGTATCTTGTCCAAAGTACTATTCTTTCATGATTCACCCCCATTATTAATCTGTACTCCATTTACACATATTTATATAAGCCAATGAGTTGTAAACAATCATTTTACAACCAATTTAACCAATAGGTAGTTAATTCTTGGTCAGTTAATAAGTGTTCATTTGATTTATACAGTTTATAGTTTTGTCATCTTATTTTACCATGTTTGATAACTGTCATCTATATTTTGAATTTATAAAACCATTGATAAATTATCAAATCACAACGAATTAAAATTTAGCTCAGGTTTTTCAATGGTTAAATACAATAATAAAATGAATGTGAGACTTTTGATGATTTTAATTACTGTTGTATTACTTATTTACTTTGAAATCAGGTATCTCTTGTTTTTAATTATTATTTTTTAAACTGGTGAATATTTTGTATAACAATTTAATAAACATAAAATTCCAGTCTTAAATTACAATACAATAATATTACACAACGAAATACCTTCAGAATTATTTTTTTAATTTCTTTCTTTTTTTGTTGATTTGTTACACAAATAAATAGTTTTTTGTTTGTTAAATATATTATCGTACTGTGCAATTACTGAATAAGTTAATTTTTTTAAATTAAATTAATTATTGTTTTTAGAAAAATGTTTGTGTAATTAACATGTGGTTTAGTTCTATATATATATAAAAATTCCTTATTGTGTATGTTAATATGATTTTATTTATTTTGTTATGTTGGTAGCACTATTATGGTAATAAATGTTTTTAAAAGGTGTTGTGGTATAATATCTAATGTACGTAACAACTGGGTGTCTGCTTGTTTAGTTAATAGTGGTTTTTCGGTAATGTTACATCAATAGCTTGTAGCAGTTAAAAACAATGAAATATAATCCCAACAAGGCAATGCCAAAAATTTGTGACAATAAAAGAAGTATATTTATATATACATTTTTTATTTTCACCTCCTCCATCCCTAATAGTCCACCTTAACACCCTAGATGTTCAGAAGAGGCTGGCAGCACAAAAAGAAGGGGGAAGAAATTAAAGATTAACAGACTAGCCAAAAGATGATACACTAGCCAAAGAAAGACGCTACAACCTAATTTAAGAATAACAAAAAACTTAAAAAGTTCAGGATACCCAGGGATACTAAAATTCACAATGTCTCATCTTCTTGCGGAAGATGGTCGTCTCTTATCTGACATCTCTGTACAATATATATGTACTTATAAAACAGTTGAATACATTAGCAAATACTTGGTTCAAATTTATTAACAAAATGATGTATAAATATCATAAAATACATTAGTGTATTTTACTCAAGTTTTGTCATTGATGATTTCTTTGGGGTTTTAATGTGTTATAATTTTTAGGCCTTATCTGGGGGTTGAACCCAGGACCTTTGAATTTTATAGTAATCTATTGCTTTAAACCACTCCACTACAGTGGTAGCTTTTTCATTTTTTGTAATCTTTCATTTTATTTTATAAAATTGTGTTCACAAATACCAGACCTGGACTTGTAATTGAACCAGGACTCCTGGCCTAGAAGTTGTGTTTATTACTGCACCAACAGCTAACTAAACAATTTTTTTTAGTTTTTACTGATGTATATTATTATCCTTATCCATCTTTAGTTAAATCTTCTTATTTATTTAAATTTTAACAAATTGATTGTTAAAGGTTTTACAAAAAACCCCGCAATCTCAGAAAAGCTTGCATGCTTGTGATTTTGATTATAGTATCAAATATAAGCATATTTAATATTGGTCCAATTTTTTTTATTTTTCAGTTCTTTCGGAACATGAGCTGTAAAAGTTGACAGCAATTTTTTTTTTTTACATTTACAAGTTTTATAAGTTGTTTTGCTATTCATATTAAAAAATCCAGCTCTTACCTAGAAATTGAACAAACCCAGGACCTTTTATTGTACAGTTTAAGATAGTACCACTGCACTACAGATACTGTTATTTACAAATTATGTCTAGCACTTAAAAGTTTTAATTCACCTTGGTTTGGTTTGTTTAAAATAAAAGAAATTAAATTTTGTATTGTAAAAAAAATTTATCAACATTAAGGAATTTTTATTTATAAACCATACCACTAGAATTATAGTTACTTATTTTATTAGTTGATATGGGCATGTTTGTATTACAGTGTGCGTGCGTGTGTGTGTGTCTGTATGCAGGTACGTAATTGTATAGACCAAGATGTATGTACAGATGTTTTTATGTAATGTTAATTCTATGAGTGTTCTGATATTCATTCTAGTGTTTCATTATTTATAAAATGTCTGTTCCCTCAATAAAAAGTATCAAAAATTAATTTCTGTTTTCATTTTTTTAATATCCTTTCTTTTTTCCCTTGCCAGGCAGGTGAAGCGTTAAGCAAATACATTTGAGCTGTATCAGCTGAAAGGCTGGTTTGAACCTCTTAGAGGTTTTACTAAGTAAATTGAATATTGATGTGGTTTATTACGCCTTCCTCACTGAGTGGAAAAGTTATGCTTATCAGCATGCCAGGCCCTCTAAAAAGCATCTACCACACAGTTTAGCTGTATAATGAAATTCATTACTTTCGTAAGAGGAGATAACTGTGACTAGTGTCTTCTACACTTCTACCTCTTCTGTTCTTAAATGCGTCAGTCATATATACTGACCATTTGCAATAGAAACAGAACTATTTTTTGTATCCCTTGAACTAGGAGATCGAGTGGAAATAATTTTACACTCCACCTGCCTTTTATGGGTAATTACGTCTTGTGATCAGTTTTAATTGATAAATAATAAACAACTAAATATTGAGAAATAAAAGAGGTTGTCCCATGAGTTGTTGCCAATTGTGTACCTCCCAAGTCCGCAGATAGGAGAATGCAAATCAGATATGATAAGTACCAGGGAAATAAAATGCACGGGGTAGACCCAAAACTGGTGCTATTGCTTTGTTGTTAAGAAATGGCCCTACAGGGGTTTTGTATTAGGCTAACACCTCAGCCTAATTAAAAATATAAATTGTTATGAAACAGACTGGATCTCTGGGAAACCTACCAGACCGAACTACTGGCATCGGATTGTATGAGTGGAGTAGGAGAAGGAAAAGAAGAACAGGAAGAGGTGGAGGGTATGTAAGGGTGAAAACTTGCTGATTACAGATTATTTGTGCAATCAGTTGTTCTAAGAAGACAATTAAGGACATTTTGTTTAGAACTGCATCCAGGAGACTCCAGAAGGTAGTAGAGGACATGTCAATATAACTGATAAGTCTAAATTCTTACAATATGTTTTTTTTAACTGATTCCTCACTAATTTATTTATTACCACGTCAATAAGCATGTCATCTAACCATTTTTATCAAATAGTACACAATTGTCCTCAGTTGGTACATAGAAGATTATTCCAATCAAAAACTATTTAGATAGGAATTCGTGTATACTGAAATTGTTTCATCAATAAAGTATTTTTTTAACCCTACAGCCGGCAATAACATTTTTCTAGACTGGAAGAGAATTTCTAGTCATTGAACCGTAAAGAAATCTTTTTTTTTTTTTGGTTTAACGTCCGACTGTTTTGCAAATTCCTGCTAATGCAGACGGTGAAGGAAGAAATGAATTTTTTGTAACGTATGAAAAAATGCCATGCCCGAGTGGGATTCGAACCCAAGACCGCATGATGAGAGGCGAGCACGTTACCAACATCGCCAACGCGGCCGGCGTAAAGAAATCATTAAAAATTTGATATAAATCACAAACCTTGTCACGTAACATCAAAATATCAAGAAAACTTATGAAAATAGAATAAATACATTACTGAAATTTTAATCTGATAGTAAAGGATGCTGAAACTACTGTTAAAAACTTTCTTATGCTCTATTTTCAAAATTCATTATATACGAATCATTACTTTTAATATTTATTTCAAAATAAAACCAAAAACACGAATCTTATGTTCAAAACTGAAGAAAATATATACAAAAACACATCATGTAAACCAAGAAATAACCAAATTAAGCTCTAGGACAGCGTGGTTTCAACAGCGAAACACAAGCAGAATATGCAACTAAAACTATTGTATAATACGTAAAAATATACTTTATACATTACTAAACAATTGTACAAAACAGCAACGCTGTCTGTAGATTAAATTAAAACAAACGACAACATTGCAATGCTATGAAGCAAATCCAATTTTGCGATGCGACCAGTTCTAGAAGCGGTAACATCGTCTCAAAATCAACGATTGCCGGCTCTAGGGTTAAACAAATTTAAATTATCAAAACTTTTTAAAGCTTATAGTAATTTATTGATGTATTTTCTACCTGCATAAGCAGCAACATAGTAATCAATTCTGTTTCTTGTGTAGTGGTTGTGGAAATTTAAATTCTGTAAAAAGGTATTTTGCTTCATGTACATTATCACTTCAAAGATGAACAAAAAATGAACTAAGCAATTGAAGCTCCTTAAATAATGGTCTCCATGAGGTTAAATTGGTTAACTCTTTACATGTTACTCTGCGTTAAATTACTCAAACTAACATTACTTACTGATATGGAACAGAATTAAACCATGATAAGCTACTGTTAACAATTTTTATTTTATCTTGCCATATATGAATCTAAAGGACAAAAAGTATTGTTTTCATGTTTTTCAAAATCGAGTATATAATAAAGTTGTAGATTATTTAAAAACCTACAATTATTTTTATTTAAATCATTTTTTGTACAATACAATAGTTTAGTGGCATGATTTTCTTCTTTTTTTCATTGAAGTTTGTACAAAAATATGGTCTGTTTTAAGATTGTGGCCTTTATGCATATTATAATAATTGTGTATTTATAGGCCTACTCAAAGTTATAGAAAATTAAAAAACCTACAACGTTTATTTCAAACATTTTTCTCTCCAAAGCCTAGTTTAGGGGTAATTTACCAATTTTCCGTATTAGTATATTCTTCAATGAGGAATGTTAGATCACAAAATAATTTTTTGATACCAGGATAGTATGAAGTACTAAGAGAGAGAAAGAAAGAAAGAAAGAAAGAAGCTAACTACTACAATAATATTCTTATTGACCATGGCAAGGAAACTACGTTGCTTTCATACGATCCTGGTATCGAAAATCTTTTTTAACCTCTGTTATTCTGCTGTCAACGTATTTCATTTCTTTTCATGCTACTGTGCCCCGCCTACCGGAATTCTCTTGAACTATTTTCAAATTTTTTTTCCCCGCTACTATGAAAGTGTTGCAAAATTGTGAAAAAACTTTATTTTCTCTTGACCTGTATGAAAATAGTGAAAGAAAGTATTGTTTTCATGACGATTTTTTTATATCAATTTTTCATTGACTATACATGTTTTCAGGCCCCTGAACACAAAAAAATATGTTTTTTTATGTTTATAGCGATCGATCTGTGTGTGTGTGTGCGTGCGTAAACAAAATATCTCAAGAACGAAATAGCGTACTACTCAACTAGTACGAAGTTGAAACTTGGAACTTAAGTTAGGTACCACTAAAGAACCCGACACAAACATTTTCATCAAAATCGATCAAAAATCAAAACGGAAGTAGTAGTTGAATCATGCAATTTGTCACTTATTTACGATTTTCTCAAAAAACGGCTCCTACGATTTTTTTAAAAAGTCGGCTCATTTACTACAATTTTTATACTCTACATGATAGGATAGGCGCCATGTCAGCTGAAATTCTTGGGGGTGCTGTGCTCTCCTTGAAAAAAATTGTTTTTTAAAGATTGCGACCTTAATTTGCATTCTAGGGCAAAAGTGTATGTAATCAAAGGTGTAGAACATTTAAAAACCTATAACTTTTATTTCAAACTTTCTTTTGTGCCATCCTTAATTTAGCGCCAATTTCTAATTTTCTGTAGTTTTTTTTATCAAAATTGTTTAAAAAATGAGATTTTTTTAAATATTGAGGCCTTAATATAGATTTTATGACAAAAGTGCATATAACCAAAGTTATAGGAAATTACAAATCTTACGACTTTTGTTTTAAAAATGTTTCTCTACAGAGCCTAGTATAGCAGTAAATTACTGATTTTCCGGATTTTTAAGTTCTACAGAGGTTGATTTTCATTTCGTAATTCACTCATGATTAAAGTTAGGTTATGTTTTTATTTTACATTGTTTACTCATGATCAAACATAGGTTATATGATTCATTATACATACATTTGCCATTAAAAAGTCATTAGAGGGTTTCACACCAAATTTTTCAATTTTCTCATCAGAAAGGAAGCCAATATCCTTGTCCTCATTGCCGTCCCGTTCATCACTGTTATCATCATCATCTAGGATTTCTTGGTCCTTTCCAATCATCTCATGCGGTCTTGGGTTCGAATCCCATTCAGGCATGGCATATTTTTATATGTTACAAAAAATCATTTCATCCTTCACCATCTGCATTAGCAGTAATTGCAGAACAGTTGGACGTTAAACAAAAAAAAAAACATTTCCAATCATCTGGATAATCGGAGTTACCACCGCTTTGGTTTTGAACTCCAGTAGATTCATTCTTCTTTTGCTTCTTCTGAGGTTGACGATTTATCAGTTTTCACTTGTATGAAAGATAAGTGAGTTTAGCTGCTTGCTCAGATGATAGGCCATTCCGTTGGCTTAGTGGTTAGCCAGGGTCCTGGGTTCGATTGCTGGTCAGGTCTGGCATTTTTTCATTTATCATCCTTCTCATTGTCTGCAATAGCAAAACAGTCGGGTGTAAAACAAAAAAAAACTTTTTAGAGTGCATCCATGAAAAAAATTAGTGTCTAGGTGGATGTCAGAACACATCTTGAAACTTAATTTCTGAAAATTGTAGAAAAAAATAACTTGTCCAATACTCCCTTTTTGGAGTTGTCTGGTTGGAGCTAAGAAAGTGAATAATCTGAAGTAAATTTGAATAGGGTCATTGAAATCAAAAAATTACGTGAAATAATTTATTTTATTTATAAAACATTTTATTTTTGTTAATTATCAATAACATACAGAAAATACTTTTTTAATATAAATAATATTATAAAAAGTAAAAATAATTTTTTTTTAAATATATATATATTATTGTGGGATCAGTCCATGATTAATTCGTATTAAAATCTATTTTACTCTTGTAAAATATATATATCTACATGCTACAAGATATTTTTTAAATTTTATATAAAACATACAATATTTTGTACAGAACTTTATAATTTTTAAATTATCTTCATACAATGAAAACACCTTCATAGAAGTGTTAAAGCCATTGTTATTCTCTATAAATCATAATAAGATTTTATAAAGTTACTCATTTACAGGTTTCATTAGAAGTCTCATTAGTAAAACATATTTTGTGCGTTTACAAAATGTTTTTTTTAGGTACAAAGTAACTGATGAACTTCTTCTTTTGTAGATAATCTGTAAATTACAGTTGAAAATGCCATAATGGCACATATATACCCTATTATCATTAATATAATTCCTAATACAAAATATTTCGTTTTGTTAGCTTCGTCTTCTTTTGAAATATTTTTTAATGTTACACCTGAAACAAACAAGATGCCAAGATCAAGAAAGTTACTCTAACTGTGTACACGCTGATTAAAAAGTAACAACAAAATACTTTCAAAAGTATTTTTATAAATGAAATTGTTAGGCCTACATCATGTCATGACTGATGTTTGAAGTACTTTAAGTACTTATAATTTAAAATATAGTTAACTTAATAGGAATACGATATTCATAAAGTCGTGGACTCTAGCGTGCACTCTGTAGTAGCTGGCTTTTGTTTGTTGACAGTAGGAGCAAACTAAGAATGGCTGAACTGTACAATAGTTTTCTTAGTTCAGTAAACCTAGTTTATCTGGATTATATTTGTAGACTTTTTTTATTTAATGTTCACACAGACAATAATTTTTGAATTATGATAGCAAGAATGTAACTGAATCGGTTATTTCAGAAAGCCCATAAGTCAAAAAACTAACTTTTGAAAAAATTAAAAAACTTGTAATTTATTATGTTTCAATTAAAAATTATAAATTGTATGGAGGGCTTTCCCCTTTAATATAAATATACTTTTGTCTTTTTAAAGACAAGCCACTTGTTTAAAAAAAAAATGAAAATTTAGATTTAAGGTGTTTCTGAAATTAATTGGAGTAAAATGTTAACTTACGTTGTTTTCTGTAAAATACGTTGTTAGAGCAGAAGAAAATTGTGTTGTACGATAGTATTCAATATTTATTTCAGTAGTTTACATTATGACTTAAAATAGCTTTCTGCAATAATACAAACTGAAATTCTTAAAAACCTTACACCTTAAAAAGATTTTTGCATAAAATCTTTTTATGGACTCTTCCACTAGAAAGTAGAGCTTAAGCTGTAAAAGACATCCACCTTCATTTTTTAATTAAAAGGAAACACGTTATATCCGTAAGGACAACCCTTTTCTTAGTGCTAAATATTACTTAAGGAAAGCCAGACTTATTTACTTTTTGTAGGGATGGTGAACTGAATCGGAAAGATCAAACATGTTTACATTCAGATAGTTCTAAAATGCACTAAAGAAAAACTGTAAAATTTTGACTTATAGCTTTCTGAATTGACTGATTCAGTACACCAAACATTCACTTCTTATTATGATAAAATGTACACTTGCTGCACAGATTGTACAATAAATTATGATAATAAAATTGTTTAACGATAAAAACACAAGATAATTATTATTTTTTAGCTTTTTATTTGTTATTGGGAACTGTACATTACTGACAACTACACAGTTTGATCGCTGCTTTTCACTGTATTTTTTTTAAGCGGATTAGACATGAGTTTGAACAGGGATTCTCAGTAGAGTTTGTTCATGGATGGCTGTCAACTGGTCACCATACAAAGTCGCTTGCCCAACCGGTGTTACTTAACAAATAATTGCGGCTTTCTATCAGTGACTGACTGGGCTGGCCTGGAGGCCAAGATAAATTTAAAGAGAAAACAAGAGGAACGAGGGTTTATTCAGATGAGAAAGAAAAGCAAGATCTGAAAAGATATTGGGCAAAGAGAAAAACACCTCAGAAAAAGAACTCCAAAGATTGATAAGTGGTCACATGTGGCCATAAAAGTAAAAAAAAAAAAAAAAAAAATAGGGTAATAAAATGCTTTTTGTTGAGTTTAAAAAAGCTTTACTAGAATGTCATTCCAACTGAACTATTAGAACAAAGCTCTTTATTTAAATGCCACACATGTTTAGAACAGAAGACAGCGGACCAATTCTTTGTTAAGAAATGATGTACAAAGTTATTTTTAAATGTCTTTTAAACAATGCTATGTAATTTTGTAAATAAAATAGTTTTTTAACACAATAAATGGTAAGTCTGCTTATTTAAGATTTATTTTGCTTATTACCCACATTACCTGGATTATCTGGATTTTCAAATTCCGATTTGCCTTTGGCCCCAGTTTGTCCAGGTAAAAGAGGTTGTATTGTACATGAGAACCATGATGTAAAAAAATATAGGAGTGCTTATGCATGTCTTTACAATAAATCAGCCATTCGGTGACATCATGCAGGAGTAGTAGAGTAGTAGTGGTAAATAATGTTTTGAATTTTTCTGGTAAAGCATAGAAGGGTCTCCATTGTACCTCTTCTGTTGTTAAATGTCAGTCATATAAATGCTGACCAAGTGATAAAAAACAGAACTAGTTTTTGTAGCCCTGTAACTAGCAGACCGAATGCAAATAATTGAACATTCCACCTGCTTGTCATGGGCAAAATTGTATTTTATAATTTTGTAAATAAAAAAAATAATTGTGTTATAAATTTAAAGGAAGTTTGTTTATTAATTATTATACCCAGATTCCGAAAGAATCTAGGCTTAGATATTACAATATTTTTACCTGGAAATACGAATATGAAAAATGCTACAAAGAATCCTAGAACGTCAATAACTACACCGATATTGGGAAAAGCTACAGCAAGTATTACTGCCAATATGAACCACGATAGAGCAACAATAATTCGTCTTCTTAAATTTCCTACTTCTGGATCTTTATTTGCAATTTGTACATACAAATCTATTACTGCATCTCTGTGAACAAAAGGTAATGCAATTAGAAACACATAACAGTATTCTGATCGTAATATATAATGTAACATGAATAGTATAATATTTGAGACAGCTAGTCTTTTTACTCTAAACAAATTATCTCTATCGCCCCCTTTGATAAGGTAAAGGCCAAGCCAATTGCTGTGAGCGCTGGACTATGCATGCGCATACTTGACTTCGACCTGCATACCCCTCCGACCTACAGTTAGATGTACAGTCAGAGTGTTGTTGAAAATCGACAACACCCTTTGTATTTTGTAGGCATGCTGTTCCATTGTTGATTACATACCCTGCACTATTGCAATACGTACACGACTATACCAATGCAGACGCACGTTTTGCCCAGTGCTCTCCTTACGAAAATCAGGCAGTGCTGTGCTCCCTGCTATAAAAGCTTCCGACTTAGCGGCAGAGGGAAGCCACCCATAGTTCCGACCGGGGCGGTAGGCCTGTGTCGGCACTACAGAGGGCTTGTACCGCCCCCATCGCTGCGCATTTAAGAGTATAAAGAGCGTTCCATTGAGGCCGAAGTCATTCGGTTCCAATACACTCAACAGCAAATGAGACATCCTTCATCGGCACATGGCTTCTGTACTCCAAAGAAGACTTATCGACGACCACGTAAGAGAGAAGATGACGCTTCCGCTCGCCCATCCAACACCGTAAACCGTCGACCGGGACCGTCATCGCCCGCTGCCGCGAGCAATGCCCACAGCGGACCCTCGACCGAGCATTGCGCCCACCGGATCCCAACTAAACAGCCATCGACACACTACTACGAGGGAAGAAGATGACATCTCCGCTGGACGACAACACGCCGTGTCGCCCACCTCCTCAACCACCACGACGACTACGACCGACCATTCCCGCCAAGATGACCACCGCTTAAACGGGCCTTTTCAGTTTCTAACTTCATACGATATTTTTACTCTCGATATCCTTTGTTCACACACCGACCAAACGCTAAATGTGTGTTATTTTTGGGTTTAGGGGACCTGAAAAGTATATTTTCGATGAAAATTTGATTTGGATTATCAACATAATACAATACTTTCTTTCTCTATGTATTCGGATAGGGCAAGCGAAAGTAAAAAAGTGATTTTCTTAATAAATTAACCATTCATTTCTTGTTGTATCCATATATTTTATTAAATCTGAGTTACCCTAACTGCATCCACTCCAATTATTTTGTTGCACCAGGTTTCTACAGTACTTCTGTTATTTTTATTTTACTAGGCCATACATCTTCTAGTTATTCTACTTCTTTTCTTTTGTCATAAGCCTCTCGACTAGTTTAATGCAGTTCTCCAAGCTGTTCTAGCTGTTCAGGTTGCGCAAGTTGTTTCATATCTACATGCATGTAACACCCTACATATTTGTAATTTGTTTTAAATATTCTAACTTTTGCCTCCCCCTACAATTCACTCCCTCAATATTTCCCTCTATCATTGAAAGAGCAATACCTAGGTGTCTTAAGATATGCCCCACTAGCCTATCTATTCTTCTTCTGGTAAGATGTTTCCATATACTTCTTTCATTCATTCATCTAATAACCTTTAAATTACTTATTTTGTCTACCCATCTAATCTTTAACATTCTACTTCTATGCATCGATAAATAATTCAACATTATTGAAATCTCTCACCTTCCACAGAAGACAACGATCGGGTAAACACAACAAATTTTAAAAGCAACAATAATGAGCGCAATTATTGTCGCAGCATTATCAGCCATATAATTACTCAGAATATTACTCTTCACTAATCTGCCAAAGGTCAAGTAACCAAATATTCCAGTTACTGAATACAAAATGAAAATTCCTATCATGGCTAAGACGCATACTATAATTATGGACTTTGACGTTTGACTTTTCATACACCAAAAAACTGGCACAGATTGTACGTGGGCCTGCAAGTAGAAAACAATTATTTTAGTTAACAAAATGTATGAATAAAATACTTTCTTAATAACTTTATAATTATATCTACAACTATTCCAAATTGAATTTAAAAATTGTTTTTTATATTATTTTTTCTTAGTTTCCGCCCCGATAGGAGATTTAAGTATTCCATATTCATTACCTAGTTCTTCAAGATACTGATCCATTTATTTTGGGTTTAGTCCTTGAGTTGGTAGTTTAGGAGCTGTTTAGTGAGTCTTGCGTTAGATGGTATGCAGATGTGGCTGTAAAAGGAGAATTCTTTTTATCATTGTGTCAATTAGCCTTAAAGTGCACATCATCATCATCATCATCATCATCATCCCTCTTCTAAGTTTTCTCAGGTCAGGCTTAAACTCCACACCTCATCCTCTCCTCCACATCTTTATATTGCTCTCTCTCTCTCTCTCTCTCTCTCTCTCTCTCTCTCTCTCTCTCTCTCTCTCACTGCGTCCCTCTACATCATCACTCTCTCCTTGTAGCCCTACAGCATCCCCCTCTCCTCACTCCCTCACCCAGTCTCTCTCTCTCTCTTCATCTCTTCTCCACTCTCCCTCCCTCTCCCTCCCACTAGCCTTCCCTATCTCTAATTTGATAATTACACTTTTATCGTTAAATGAATACAAAGGCCAAAATCTTTAAAAAATCTATGTTTTTACAGATTTTCATGGAAAAAAAACAGTCATCACTAACTAAGCATTATACAAAGAAATTTTTGAAATAAAAGTTATAGGTTTTTAAATTCTCTACAATTTTGATTATATACACTTTTGTCCTAAAATGCATATTTAAGCCGTAATCTTAAAAACAACCAATTTTTTCTACGAGAGCGCAGCCTCCCCGAGAATTTCAGCAGACATGGCGCCTACCCTATTTTGCAGAGTATAAAAAATGTAGTAAATGAGGCGATTTTAAAAAATCGTAGGAGCTATTTTTGAGAAAATCGCAAAAAGTGAAAATTACACGAATGAACTACTACTTCTGTTGACCAATTTTGATGAAAATGTTTGTATCAGGTTGTCTAGTAATTCTTAACTTAAATTTCAAGTTTAAAATTCGTAAGATATTCAGTTCTTAAGATTTTTGTTCACATACACATAGACACACATGGACCAATTGCTAAAAACAAGTTTTTTTGGGTTCCGTGGGTTTGAAAACGTGTATATACAGTGAAAACTTGATTTTGAAAAATCGACATGAAAACAATACTTCCTTACTATATATTATTCATATTATTATATTATATTATTATTATATTATTATATTATATTATTATATTATTATTATATTATATTATTCATATTATTCATATAGGTAAGAGAAAGCAGGTAACCAGACTTTCGTTTGTTAAAATTTACCTAACCAAGAATTTTTTTACCAAGAACAGGTTTAATAACACACACTAAATTAAAATTCCATCCTGACTAAAATTAATACTTACATGATATGCAAAACAAAAAGGAGGAACAGTCATCATAATTTTTAAATACTCCTCTGTTGTTTGGGGAAACCAATCCACTTCACCTCTCTCGGAAATGTCACCAAGAAAATATTCCAGTGTTACAAGACCAACCACATAAAATATTGCAATCACACCAACGGAACTGTAACATTAAAATCACTTAATAAATTTTAAAAAAATTTTACACATGTACGCGTATGCTTTTTTCTATCTGAGGGCTGATCACTCAGATCCACCAGCACACTTAATAATTAATTAAATGTATACCAGTAGCAAAAATAAAAGTATGAAATACTTTTACTAAGGTTCCTCAATATATACAGTATTGTACCTAAATATAATATAATTTTTTTACAATAGAACGGCAATCACCCTTAGTACGCTGTACATTTTCTTCTTCCTCTGCCTTTCAAGTATTAGGCATCTCTGCCTGTTCCGAACCTCTCAAATATGCCCATCTCTTTCTCGGGCGTCCTCGTTCTCTCCTGCCCTCCGGCTTATAGCCCAGTGTCTGCTTAGGTATCCTATCCTCCCGCATTCTGTTTACATGCTCTAACCACTGCATTCTGTTCTGGGATACCTTGTTGTCTATAAACGCTGTACATAAATATATTATTTTCCTATAACAGGGACATGAAGTATTAAATTATTTCCACTCAATCTGCTAGTTTCAGTGGTACAAAAATAGTTCTGTTTTTGATCACATGATCAATAATCATAAAGCATTTAAGAACAGAAGAGGTAGAGATGTAAAAGATACTTGTCAGAGTTATCTCTTCTGAGAGTAATGAATTTCATTATACAGCTAAACTGTGTGGTGCATGAAATGACGGTGTCATTTGCAGGGTGGAAAGTAGATGCCTTACAGAGGGCCTGGCATACTGATAAATATAGTTCTCCACTCAGTGAAGAAGGTAATGGTAAACCACCTCATTACTCGTTTTACATACCCAGGTAGGTACCCAGGTAGGTAAACCTTTTGCGAAGCTCTGCCAAAGGCAACTATCCGCCAAAACCTATCAGCTCTTTTCTATCCCATCCCAACTTGCTGCGGGATCACCGTTAGGCATAACTTCACAACAAGCTGGTGGTTCTTTAACAGCTGGATAATGTTATATCAGCATGATTCCTCTTCTTTCCACCCAATTTCCCCCTTTTTGAGTGACTTCTTTCAAGACTAATGCAACTGTCTTCTCTGGTCTTTATCACCTTCTGGATAAACTCGTCAATGGCCTTCCAGCTTTCCTCTTCTGCCATCATGAACTCTCCAAAATTTTCAGGAGAAATTGGTGGCCCAAGCAGGGTCTCTAGAACCTCCTTCTCCGGCATCCATCTTTTGGAGTTGAAAATTGCATGTTCTGTGTCGCCCTCTTCCACCTCACAATCCAGACAGCTTGCTTTATCTGATCATCTGAACCGGTTGAGATACATCCATAAGTTACCTTGCCCAGTCAATGCCTGCATGAGGTAATAACCAATCTCACCATACCTCCTACTCAGTCATTTCTTTAGATTTGGAATCAATCTATGTGTCCATCGATCGAACACCTCTTCATCCCATCTCTCCTGCCACTTCCTGAGAAGTCTATCTCAGAGCTTAGCTTAGGTAGGCATATATCATTTTGGTTACTCCTACCATACTTAAAGAATAATTTGAAAAGCAATACCATAGTGCATAGTGAAAATTCATTGATAAAAACATATAACACTTACCTTAAATATTTAAGAAAATCTATTTTCTTCGGAAATATAAACGGCAGTATTATAATTATAGCTGAAAGTGGAATGGTTGTGTATCGACTATAATACCACGTATGACAAAAATCCTTTCCAATTGCAGTGTAAAAAACTGTTGACAGCATTAACAATAATATTAGTTAACACAAAATGACATTGTGTCTGATTGAAAATAAACATAAATACAAGGATGAATTGCCCATTAAAGGCAGGTGGAGTGTTAGATTTATTTGCACTCGATCTGTTAGTTCGACTACAAAAAATAATTATGTTCCTTATCACACGGTCAGCCAATTATACGTCTGAAACATTTATCAACAAAAGAGGTAGTACACAGACAGACCCTGTGGTGAATAAAGTAAAGGTGTCATTTGCAGGGTGGAAAGTAGAAACTTTTTAGAGGGCCTGACATGCTGATAAGCATGTCTTATATATATACAAGTTTGTTTGTATTGTGTTTTAATTGTAAACACAAATTTTAAACATATAAGTTATTGTAGGTACTCGGAAATTATTTCCTTAAAATACGCTAGTTCAGAGAAAACTCTCTAATTTTTAAACGGAAGTAGATAAATTTGTAATTTTTATTTTGTGTTTTGTTAATATAGTTTACCAAGAAGCGGCTGTTTTTAATACCATGCGTATATTTCATGAATTAAAATGAGGTTTCGTTTATAACATTGTATCTCATATAACCGTACATGAAGACTTTAACGACTCTGGAATAAATAAATCATGAGGTGTCGAAATTTAAAAAAAAACATAAATAAAAAGTACAAGAAACTAACTTAATGATTACGGTTGGAGTAGGTTTTTGGCGGCGATTTCCACAATGTTTTAGAATTGCCAATTTTCTGTTCATTTTTATCAAATTTGCTGGTTGTTACCTTCATACAGTTGGAAATAAAGAAATTATACAGTCAAAAGTGTACTTATTTATCGTATCAATAACTGGAGACTGTACACTATATTATTTTTCAAAGCTGATGAGCTCTGAACGTAGGCTACGCATTGCCCTCTACCCCGTTCGTAACTATTTGATTTCTTCGTGCTATTATTAGTCAATTGTCAATTCAATGTCAATTCAATTGTCAATTAGTCAATGCAATTATTAGTCAATGACTTGCCTGCAACGTTTCCAATACTTTTGCTCTCGTAGATCTGTTGTAAATTTCGCCAGCCATTTTTTTATCTTTCAATAACAATTATAACCTATGAACATGCAACCAGCTAATTATATTATAAAGTTTTGCATGTTAACGCGCTCTATAATCGATGTGATCAGTACGAGATGCAACACACGAGTGAACTACTGCGGCTCTTATACGCTTGCCGCGTGTAATATTTGTCAAACTGATACATTTGTACAATCTGACAACGCTGGTAAACGTTCTGATTGGTCTAAACGCGTAGGCAGCAGAGCTCATCAACCGTGAAAAGCATTATATCATATTTACTATTTCTTCTATCATGTACACGTTGGTAAAGTCGTCGCCGCGAGTCAGCTGTTTAACAGATGATTTTCGGAGACTAATTTTCCTGGTTCAATTTTTTTTTATTCACACACATAATTTCCAAGTTAAAAATTTTTCATTGTTTTTGAAACAATAAAAAAAGTTAATTACTTATCCACACACAATACAGTCATTTTCTAATTAAACTAATTTTTTTGTTTTGTTTTTTTTTTTTATTTACGGCCACAAAGGACCACTTAAGTTCAATCTTTCAACGTCTAGCTCTTTCAGATGTTCCACCAAAACGCCCCCACAGTTGTCGCTCCCGTACTTCTCCTCTTCTTCGCCAATAATTCTTCAATGTTTCGGATCTTCTCAGTCTCTCAGCGTCCGAAATCACCATGGCTTTCCTGACCCTCATTTGTTCCCTAAATTTAACCGATCGCTGTTTGTATGTCCTGTAGCTCCCTGACTTAGTTTTGAGGTCAGCTATTGTGATGTTTAAACTAATTTTATAACACAGTAATTAACTAAACTTACAGCAACATTATTATATCACTAACTGGGAAAAAATATGGTTAGGTACCTCATTGAAAATCTTGTTGAGGCACCGTAAATCCTAGTAAAGGATTTACTAGGATTAAAACATCATAGACTCTTAATATCGGACCAATTATTTGAATAACAAAGAGTGGTAATCGGTGTACTTTCATGGTTTAGGTTTAGTTAACCATACTTCCTCGGGCATGGCCGGGCTGAGTCTGTACAAGAATACATCTCATTTATCATTTACACACCATTCACATTATCCACATCTCATTGGGTCATGGAGTTTCTAATTGTTCTTAAATTGAACAGATTGAAATACATACACTTTAGGGACTTAAAAAATAAATACAATTATTTTAAATTTACAAATTGATAACAAAACAGTGCTGCTAAATATTAAGTACTTGTTTCAATAATAAGTAACTTAATTTAATAAAAAATAAAGATTTGATAAAATACTTAATTACTGCTATCAAACTGATCTCCGATGACGATATGGTATGCAACACAACAGAAAAATGAGTACAGGATGATTGTGATTATGCTGAAATAATTCCAAGGTTTTCCTGACGTCTGTAGCAGTATTGATTGCATTGACGGACAGTTCAACTTCACAGACATTATTCCTATTATAACAAGACCAAGTGTCACCAACGCTAAAACAAACTGGAAAAAAATTAAAATATGAATGAATTAACCTTCGTGAACACACTTGAATCCCTGTACAGCTTGAACAAGTTATCTTTCACAGTTATCAAAATCGCTTCCAATGTATTTTAATTGGGAATTCTACTGACTCTTAAATACAGAGTTCTACTGGACGGATTTTAATAATTTTGAAATGGTTTTAAATGTAGGTAAGTGCAGTTGGATAAGTGATTGTAGTGGCCAAACTAATTTTCTAGTCTTCTCTCTTTTCGTGTGAGTTGGAACGGTATATTTATAGACATTATGCAGAAAATATAACAACTATTAACTAAAACAACTAGATCCTGAATCAGTAAGGAATAAACATCATAAAACGAATAAACTGAACGAAATTTTATTAACCTACGTTATTGATGTGCTTAACGTATGCGAAACGATAAAAATATATCAAAAAACATTTTTTTAATGCTGTACAGCCAATGAATTATTTGAGTTGCGTGAGTAAGGCAGGCCAAGTTGACAGTGATGGGCGTGTGACGTCAAAGGTCGAGATAATATCGGACCAATCAGAGTCTATTATCCTCGGCCAATGAGCAAGCCTCAAATCTAACCAATCAGATTTCTTCTTATGCGTCATTTTGATTGGTTAAATTTTTTTTTAAAAGCTGAAATTCTAAATAATAATGATAATAATGACAAACAAAAATTTTTATGTAAGAGTTAATAATAAATTTACTTACAATTTGAAGTATCATTGCCATTATTGGACCACCAGCAAATCTAACTGCTTCTGGAAAATTTAAAATTCCAGCTCCAATAGCTGCGTTTCCAACTAAAAATGTAGCTGGAATTAAGCCCAACGTTTCTAAAACAGGATAAAGAAATTGTTTTTAAAAGAATTAATTTTGTATGAAAATGTTTTTCGATATATGAAACTTGATAACTAAATATTAATAATTGTCTTTAAATTTTATGTCAAGCTTGCTCCTAAATTTGGTTTATGACCAGTACCAATAAATGTTACTTTGAAATAAGGTTTATTTGAAATAAAACCCAAAGCTTCAAAATTTGAAGAACATCATTTATCATAAATTTAATAATTAATACGCTAAAACATTCCCTCATTTTTTACAGTTTAATAGTCCATAATATGGTGAAAAAGTTATGTGAAAAATGTTGTGGGGTCATCAGCGTATTCATGAAATTTTTTGTTTTTTAAGATTTTTTGACAATCAAGTTTTACGATTTTAATTAAAATACCCTTATTTACTACATTTTTTCAACTCTACAAGATGGGAAAGCGGCATGTCAGGGGAAATTTGCAGGGGTTATGCTCTCGTAGTAATTGGTTTCGAAGATTACGGCCTTGACAAATTTCGTGCGGATGTGGTATAATAACTACGTAAGGATTTACGTGAGTGAAGGACGTGGTAGGGATGCCACGGCAGTCCTTTTATAAACTCTCTATTGCTTACAACCCCAATTCGATGTATTACAACATGTTACGAGTCCAATTTTTTTAACAAAATGACACCAAGGTTTGACTTCACTAAACCTAAACAGTGTGGGATATTAAAGAACGGCTTCCACACTCAACTCGATACATTTCTAACTAACATTGCTAAATTAAGGTTCTTAAAAATCAGATTTACCAACCAAACTGATGAAAAACTCGAATGATATTTCTGTTATATCCATGAGGTAGTCCTACCACATCCGTCAGTCACAAAAACCTCTGCGTGGTAGTCCTACCACGTCCGTCGGTCACAAAAACCTCTGCGTGGTAGTCCTACCACGTCCGTCGGTCACAAAAACCTCTGCGTGGTAGTCCTACCACGTCCGTCATTCAGTGAAGCCGCATTTCATCTAAATTAATTCAATTGTAATCGGTAATTGTCACGTATATTGACTCCGCACTGAATGTGTTAATATGTATTTGGGGTAAAAAAAATATATGCACCACTCGTAATACAATTTAGAAAATTATATAACCTACAAGTTTTATTTTAAGGGCTTTTCTACGATTCTTAGTGTTAACATCAATTGCTGTTATCCCATAATTTTAACAATCAGACGTAAAACAACAACAAAAAGAATATCCCATATTTTTCTCATTGAAATCGATAAAAATGGAAATTTTTTATTACATGACTAAATATTTTTTATAAAACTAGGTTACGTAATATGTCGTTCTGAATTTACAGTAGGCCCCTATTATAAGTTGGTAAAAGTACAAAAATTTTGAAAGTTTATTTTAAAAATCGAAACCTCTACTAAAAAATTCATCTATATTACCCGTTGTTTTTAGGAAAATATAAATTTTACGTAGGTATTATATTACTCATCAAAATTGGTCCAGGTTTTTATTGGCAAGAGAATATCGTATGAGTGTTTCACACAAGTTTTTCACATATTTTCTTTTAATTTTTTTGTTTTGTTTTACGTCTGACTGTTTTTCAATTTCTGTTAATGCAGACGGTGGAGAATGATGATATATGAAAATGAGTGACGAAAAAATCCCAGACCTGACTGAGAATCAAACCCAGGACCCCGGCTAGAAGACAGTTGCGCTAACCTAAAAGTCGATTCTTTTGTTTGAGAATTAAAAAAGTGCCTGGTAATTTCACAAATTATGTGGACAATGGGTTATGGTAATAGTTCCACCTTTAGCCATAACAAGTATAGGTTATGATTAATGTCCTATAAGTCCTAATGAAGTGCATAGAATCACTGTACATTTATATACAAATACACATAAGTTATTCCCCCTCCCTTTTATTGAAGGTTCGGATTTAACGTCGGTGTGCGACTAAGCTTTAGCACGGTAAATCGAAGACGTACAAAACACTGCAAATTTGGTGTATCTGAAACAGATTTGGATACTATCAACTTCAGATAAACAAGGTTTTAGGTTATTTGATATAGGCCTTTACAGTATGAAAAACTTACTGATATCCGTATTGGAGTCCGCCATTTCAGATTATAATTTTTATTTGAAATTACGAAGATTCTTCCTTTCTTCAATACATCAAATAGTTCTGAAAAAGAGAATGTTTAAAACTTCACATAAGATACATATTATTGCTTCTTCCTTAATAAGAAATTTAATTAATCAAAAAATAATCCTTCAATGTACTAAACAATTAATTAATTAAAAAATATAATTCGTGCTCATGCATAAAATAACTCAAATCTCTCAACTCCCAAAACTACTTACATCTCTATTAAAAATAAAAATAATCAACAATATTGTATACACAACTGCAACGTAAATAAAATATTATCAAGTTCTTGTGGGTCAGCTGGTCGAATATCACCACAGTATAAGCAGCGTTTATCAGCTAAATTTGATAAAGTTCCGTTTAAAATTTAGACGAGACTGCCAACTTTTTACTTAGTCTGACCTTGCAACTGTAAAACTTTAGATATGGCAATCATGTTAAAATTTAATACTAATTGTTCATTTCGGAAAAAATTAAAATAGAATATAACAGTTTCAAACTACTGTAGACAAGTGTACAAAAGTTATAGTTTTTGTATTTTGTAGCGCAGCGATATCATGAGTTGCTTCCAGCCTGACCGCGGTCGTAAACTTGTCCAGCGAGCATCAACTCTCTTCAGAGAAACTTGGGTATAAATGTCGTGTTGACGTGACAAGTTGTTCTCAGCATGCACACAGCCTAAACGTCAAAAAATTTACATTGCACACGAAAATAAGAACTACATACAAAAACAAATATTTTCTAGATCTCACGGTTCACAAAAAATGATTCGGCGGTCCGGATGCAAAAAAATCTTTTAAAACAAAACATAAACACACAGCAAAACCTACAACCAACTTGTTTAAGCGGAACACAAGTAAATATCTGGAGTTTTAATGAAATATAATAATTATTAATCTATTTTGTTTTAAGTTTCTAGGATAGATAATGTAATCTAACCACAAAATTTTGTGGTTTGTAGTTACCTACATATTAAGTCTTAAAAATTCATTACGTAACTACACAATGAACTACGTATGGTAATGAAAGATAAGCCATTATTTTTTTGTATAAATTTATTACTTTTTTTATTTATTTCTTTTTTTTGTAATCCCTAATTTGTGTACGTTGCAATCTGTTCAATTCAGAACAATAAGCAACCCCATGACCCAATGAGATGAGGATGATGTGTATGACGTGTAAATGAGGTGTAGTCTTGTACAGACTCAGGTCGACCATTCCTGAGAGAGTATGGTTAATTGAACCCCAATCATCAAAGTACACCGGCAACCACTGTCTAGCATTCAAATCCGTATAAAAGAAACTACCTTTACTAGGATTTGAACTAGGAACCTTCTTCTCCGAAAATCAGCTGATTTTGGCGACGACTTTACCTCTAGACCAACCCGGTGGGTATTTATTTCTAAAAGCCAAGAATGCACATAATAATGTGATAAAACCTGTGTGTATGTACGCGAATGAGTGCCTTAGAATAACCGGAAAGACTGGTGTAAGAGAAGCAGAGAAATTTGGGAGGAAGATCCTCCTCAAGATAATGGGTCCGAAGATAGTAGATGAACAAAATAGGTTACGTGGTCGAGAATAACTCTTTAAGAAAAATGAACGATTTATGGAAACCATTTGAAAAAGACTACAGTTTCACGGACACCTTTTGAAAGTCCACCTTGGGTGGCTATTTATATCACATACGAATTATAGATTTTGTACTGAAACTTAAACAAAATAGTTTTTAATTAATTAATAAGTCAGATCAAAGTTATTTGGCTTTTATTGTAATCCAGATAAGAATATATAGAACGAAATATTATACTGTGATTCATATTATAGAAAACCTTGTTAATTAAAAAAATAGGAATTTTTTTTTATTCCTAATTTGTGTGAGTTGCAATCTGTTCAATTTAGAACAATAATCAACCCCATGACCCGATGAGATGAGGATGATGTGTATGACGTGTAAATGAGGGTGTAGTCTTGTACAGACCCAGGCCGACCATTCCTGAGAGAGCATGGTTAATTAAACCCCAACCATCAAAGTACACCGGTAACCACTGTCTAGTATTCAAATCCGTATAAAAGTAACTACCTTTACTAGGATTTGAACCAGGAACCTTCGTCTCCGAAAATCAGCCGTTAAACAGCTGATTTTGGCGACGACTTTACCTCTAGACCAACCCGGTGGGTGAAAATTAGGAATTTTATAGGAATTTAGCTTCTTTTTTATGTGTTTGTAAACAAACTTTTAATGTCTAGCAACAGTAAACAATAACATAACGAGTGTTTAAAAACGAAGGCAACTCGTTTTTAGTAGACATGAATGTAGTACAAAAATACTGAATGAAATATATTAATTAAAAATGTATTTATTATAATGTTATGCAACAATGTTCAAATTACAATGAACCTTCTTTTTGTCGTGCGTATCAAGTTCGGATGTTGCATCATGGCTATTTAGACCTTATTTGTCGCAATCCGGAACGATTCCGTGGAACTGTTACCGAACCGGTCCTTAAATTGGCGAGCCAGGAAATTCTTCTTCTACCAGGATTCCTCTTCCCCTACAGAATGCGCTACAGTAGATCATATCTTTTTTGATTTCTAATTATATGACCGAGGTACTAAAACGTACGGTACTTAACAATTTTGTCCAATTCCAGATTCCTTGTTTATACTGTTGTTTAGGACATCAGCCGAAAGGCTGGTTTGAACTTCTAGAAGTTTTACTAAATAAAATGAGGTGTGAGGTGAATTACAATTACCTTCCTCACTTAGTTGTGTACCGTACAAGTACACCGTATTCTACAATTGTACGAACAATGGAAGTTATGGTAAATCGCAATTACTATAACTTCCATTACTCAGTACAACACATTAAATAATGCCTGGGAAAGCCCTAGAACTAACAGATTGAGTGCAAACAATTTAACTTAAATAGCACTGTTGCATAATAACGACATTTGAATTGTTACAAGATTTTAAACTTGAAAACAGTGTTGCCAACTGATATGTAGAGACATGAAATTTACCTATGTGTTATCTTCTTAATATTACGGTTGCGTGCTTCCTTTTTGAAACACCCGTTATTTAGTAGAAAAGACTACTGCAATAATAGTGAATAATAGTGAGTACTGCAATAATAGACTACCGAAAATAGCGTTTTCTATTTTCGGTTATATAATACATTATTATCATGTAGAGTTTTAATGAATGTGCAAGTTGATAATTATTTACTCATGTATGACATTTTTAAATACAATAATAAAGAAATCATTTACGTCCGTTACTGATAAAATTTTTTTTTGTAATTTATGAGATTATTAATGAATGGTCTTTGTGTGATAATTTTTATGTAATTAATTGCATTTATCAAATACATAGGCTGAAAACCAATGGCGGATCCAGCAAGGGACCTGCCGCAAGGAATCCCTTGTTCCCCACGGGGGACATTCATCCCTCCCTGAAGCATGAGATTATTTAAAATATAGCTGCATGTCCTGGCTTCACCCGGGTATAATATTTTTTTATTTAAATTATTTTTAATGAGTGTTATAAATAAATAAAAATAAATAACAGACATATTAGATTGAAATTTATAACCATTAAGGGGTTTAAAAGTTGAATACCTTTAAACCCCCATACTGGTAAATTTTTGAAATCGTTGAGGTGTAATGACACCCTTTTTAACCTTTTAAGGGTATAAATTTTGAAATTCTTAACGGGTCATTTTTTTATAGCTCCATTATTATAGAAGTTCAAGTATATATATAATCGAAGTGTAGAACATTAAAACACCTACAACTTTTATTTCTAAGATTTGTTTGTAAAACTCTTAGTTTTTAAGACTATTACATCAGTAGTAATGAAAATTACATCATTAGTGATATAAGTAGTCTGTAATTTTCATCAAAATTTTTAAAAAATTAGAGTTTGTAATATTGCGGCCTTAGAAGGCCTATGCATTTTATGACAAAAATGTGTACTACATAATATATTTAAAGTTACAGGAAATAAAAATCAACTTTAATTACATCGTTTTTTTCTATAGAGCCAACAAGTTTAGTTTAGGATCAATTAGTGATTTTTCGTGCTTTTAAGTTGAACAGAGGTTGATTTTCATTTTGCGTCATTCACTCATGATTAAAATTAGGTTGTTTTTCATTTTACATTGTTTACTAATGATTAAACATTATGTTTTATGTTAAAACTATTTACTTGGCAAGAGAAAGTCGTTTGAGTGTTTCACACCAGATTTTTAAATTGATGTTTCATTCGTCCTTATAAACGTTTTTGATATTGTCCAATTGATAAGAACTTTCTTTAATTTTTATTTTTATTAGTTAAACTTTTATACAGATTTCATTACTAGACAGTGGTTACCGGTATTCTTTGATGGTTGGGGTTCAATTAACCATATTCTCTCAAGAATGGTCAGCCTGAGTCTGTACAAGACTACACCTAATTTACATGTCATACATTTCATCCTCATCTCATTTGGTTATGGGATAGCTTATTGTTCATAATTGAAAAGATTTTAACGTACACATTAAATATTGAAAAGAAATTAGTTACACAAATTGAACTTACCTATATTAGATTATCAAAACTTAATACTAAGTTACTCTAAATAGTATTACATCATCATATCATATGGTCCATTTTACTTATAGAAAACGTTTAGACACGACATATTGCACCTAAATAAACAACACTACTAATAAACATCTCACATGGTGTGTTTATATATACACATAACAACAACTTGGCAACATACCAAAAATTATTTTTAGTATTTTGGAAGGATGATCATAGTTCAACTCTATACTCTTTATGTACACTTACACCTTCATGAATTTGTTCAAGAAAATTTGGAAATCAAATTTTTGAACTTATATCATGGATTACCGATTAAAAAACAAAATTTGAAATAAATTATTTAGAATAATTGTCACATTGTAATATAATACCATGTACTTTTATAGTTTATATTTAACCCTTTCAGTGCCAAAGTCCGGAAAACAGGACGTCGATATATTTTACGTTGTGATAACATCCGGTTTACTGGACGTCCATAAGTTATGCGTAAAGTGCCAACGTCTGAATAACCGAACATTTCCCAATAACCTTTTAAACAATTTTTTTTTTTTTTAGCTTTTATTTGTTATCGGGAACTGTACATTATTGAAAACTACCCAATTTGATCGATGTATTTTTGAAGTAAATTAGGCATGAGTTTGAACAGGGACTCCCAGTAGAGTTTGTTCATGGATGGCTGTCAGCTGGTCACCATACAAAGTCGCTTGCCCAACCGGTGTTACTTAACAAATAATAGCGACTTTCTACCAGCTGACTGACTGGGCTGGCCCGGAAGCCTAGACAAAAATTAATGGAATAATGTATTTTGAAACCGCCTCCGTGGCATAGTGACTAGCGTGTTAGCCTACAAAGCGATAGGTCCCGGGTTTGATTCCTGGCTAGGGTCTGAAATTTTTAACTCGTTAAAGCCACCGTTAAGGTATCAAAACCCATAGTAGTGCTAATGACCAAGCTGTCGATGCGACTTTAAATAAACTAAAAAAAATATTTTGATATTTTTAATGTTAGAACGATTTATTTTTGTATGAACTCAATAAAAATTAATTTTTACAAGAAATTTAATTTTTCTGTAACGTTGAAATTTTGGTCGGCAATGTCAGGCTTACGCCTGTAAGTTTTTGAAATAAGGGTGGCACTTTTTGTACACCCTTATTGAAATTAAATGGCACTCAAGATTAAACTTTTAAATATGTTTCGACACTGAAAGGGTTAAAGTAGCATCAACAGCTCGGTCATTAGTGACAACGGTGGGATATTTAACGGTGGGTTTTAACATAGTGAAAATTTCCAGACCCTGGCCGAGAATCTAACCCGGGACTTCCGCGAGGTAGACTAGCGTGCTACCACTACGCTACGGTGGCGGCCAAAAATTTTACATTTCAGATTTGAACCTGAGTTCTCTCTATGATGAACCAGTGCGCTAACTATCACTCCACAAATATCACATTTTTGTAAATTATACGTCACATAATATTTTTGTAAATTATGTATATGTATTTAGCTATAAATTAGGTTTATAATGGCTTAACTTTGTTTTACTTTATTAATAAAAAAAATTGCCCATAACAAGTAGGTGGAGTGCTGAATTATTTACACTCAATCTGCTACTTCCAAGGCTACAAAAAATAGTTCTGTTTCTTATCACATGATCGGCCTATTATATAACCGAAGCGTTTAAGAACAGAAGAGGTAGAGATGTATAAGACACTAGTCAGAGTTATCTCCTCTAAGAGTAATAAATTTCATTATACAGCCAGACCCTTTAGTGAATGAAGGGAAAGTGTCATTTGCAGGGTGGCGAGTAGATGCTTTTCAGAGGGTCTGGTCTGCTGATAAGCATACTTTTTCACTCAGTAAGGAAGGCTTGATAAATCACCTTACTCCTCGTTTTACTTAGTAAAGCCTTTAGAGGTTTAAACCAGCCTTTCGGTAATGACCTGTACAACAGCAATGGTACAGTAAAAACCCTCTTAACCGAAATAAAAGGGTCGGACCCGATTTTGAATAACCAATATTCTGGATAAAAAGCTGTCATAGTAATTTTATGGTTTAAAGATAGTAAAAATGATTTTACAGATTTTTTACAACTATTCATTTTGTTATTATTTTTATTATTATTATTATTATTATTAGTTATTTATTATTATTATTATTATTATTATTATTTCTTTTTTATTAGTTATTATTTTATTTTTTCTATTATTTGTTATTTATTAATATCTATAAACGAACATTCAGAAATCTCAGGAGAAAAATTAAATAACATTTTACAGTAAATAATGTATACAGATCTTTTTTTAAATTATTAAGTCTTTTTAAATAATGTGCGATTTTTGATGAAACTTTTTTGCTGTAACATCACGCCATCGTTTTATACGAAACGTGTTCTGGAGGTGAAGAACCAGTGAACGAATTCACAGAATGGTGAAACTTAGTTTTCGTAATTTATTTCATTGGGCACTATTCTGTAATTTAACGAAATTACGAAAATATGAAATAACGAAAATACGAAATTACTTATTTAAAAGCTGTACTGTGCACATACACAATATTGATCTTTAGTAATCCTCAAATAAAAATACAAGTTTTTGCGGGTTACGAGCGGGTTTCAGATAATCGGTGTTTTACTGTATTACAAAAATAGTAAATCATTAATAGAATTAAATTTTGCCTAATTATTTGTAGTATTATAATTAAATTTCTGCCCATAACAGGCAGGTGGAGTGTTAAATTACTTGCACTCGATCAGTAATTTCCAGGGCTACAAAAAATAGTTCTGTTTCTACCACACGGTCAGTTAATATGACCGAAGCGTTTAAAGAGTTATTTCTTCTGAAAGTAATGAATTTCATTATACAGCAGACTCTGTGGTGAATGAAGTAAAGGTAACATTTGCAGAGTGGCGAGTAGATGCTTTTCACAGGGCCTGGCATGCTTATAAGGATAATTTTCCACACACTGACGAAGGTAATAATGGTAAACCACCTCACTCCTAATTTTACTTAATAAAGCCTCTAAATATTCAACTTTCAGCTGATGACCTAAACAACAGATTTAAATAAAATTAGACTTAAATTTCATTAGAATTTGGGAAGTGCAGCGAACTAAAGATGGTTAGTTATTTTTAATAATAAAGACATTATAAAGTACTGTAAAAAATTCATACATAAAAATAAAGATTTAATAAATAAAACAAATTAATATTTACATTAAAACTCACCAGTTTTTTTAACTGTTTATGTACGTTAAAATCTCTTAAAGTTGATACTACATTAACCGACATAAAACTTTAAAGAACAAACAAATTGGTACACGGATTCACTACAAAGTTTATAAATACATCGTACTTTAAATTCACCATCCATGAAAAAAATACGTTCATTTAATCCGAGAAATATAGATAAGTCAGGAAATAGAAATACCTCATACGCTAGCACATGTTAATTAAATCTTTATTAGGTATAACAAATTGCAAGTACTACATAGGTAATGATTTCTTACTTCTTAAGTTTCACGTTTTATAATTACAGAACTGTAATTTAATTATTACAATAAAAAGTTTATTAATTAACTGGAGATAGGCGTAGAATTAATGCTCACAAAAATTTATAATAAAGGTAATCATGATTTGCGCACATGCAGATTAAATGTTACTTTACCAGCATTGAAATTGAATTTACTTTCTTTCCCCGTCTGTTGTACGTACTAACGGCTTATCAAAAAAGTAATCAAATTTTTGTAGTGTAAAATAAAGAT
Organism: Catonia carolina; assembly: GCA_035578175.1. Lineage (NCBI taxonomy): Eukaryota > Metazoa > Arthropoda > Insecta > Hemiptera > Achilidae > Catonia > Catonia carolina. The sequence goes on from JAQMRL010000001.1 coordinate 424,185,056, forward strand.
AATAGTTTTGTTATCTTTTCCATTACAACATAAATATTTTTACTTGCGTTTTTATAGTTTTAATAGTCAATTTAAATGCATAGGTACCGGTAGCTACCTTTATTACTTTGAACAGTAGAAAAGATCTGGTGTTAAACACGACTCTGTTGCCAATGTAAATGTTGAAAAAAATCTGGTGTGAACCACTCACACGACTTTCTTTTACCAATGTAAATAATAAACAATATAACCTAACATTAGCAATAAAACATTGGAAATAAACAAAAAACTAACCTCAAAGAAACATAATTAATTTTAATCATGAGTGAATGATGCAAAATTAAAATCAACCTCTGTTTGGCTTTAAAATACGGAAAATCACTCTTTCACGCTAAACTAGGCTCTGTAGAAAAAATGCTGTAAATAAAAGTTGTAGATCTTTTAATTTCCTATAAATTTGATTATTACACTTTTGCCGGCCGCATTGGCGTAGTTGGTAACGTGCTCGCCTCTCATCATGCGGTCTTGGGTTCGAATCCCATTCAGGCACAGCATATTTTCATAGGTTACAAAAAAATTATTTCTTCCTTCACCTTCTGCATTAGCAGTAATTGCAGAACAGTCGGACGTTAAACAAAAAAACAAAAAAATTGTTCTTAAAATGCATACTAAGGCTAAAATCTTTAAAAAATCTACTTTATACACATTTTCGTGAAATAAAAAACAACTAAAAATCGCTAATTAAGCGTTATACGAAAAAATGTTTGAAATAAAAGTTGTAGGATTTTAAATTCGCTTCAAATTCTATTTATACATTTTTGCGTTAAAATGCATATTAAGGCCACAATCTTAAAAAAACCATTTATTTTTTCTTTAAGAGCACAGCCTCTTCAAGAATTTCAGCAGACATGGCGCTTACCCCATCTTGTAGAGAATAAAAAATGTAGTAAATGAGGTGATTTTAAAAAACATGGTAGAAGCCGTTTTTGAGAAAATCGCAAGAATAAAATACTATTTCCGGTTGACCGATTTTGATGAAAATGTTTGTGTCGGGTTTTCAATGGTACCTAACTTTAGTTTCAAATTTCAATTTTGTTAAAAACGATATTCCGTTCTTGAGATATTTTGTTCACACACACAGAGTCCAATCGCTAAAAACAAATTTTTTGGATTCGGGGGTCTGAAAACGTGTATTTCCGGTGAAAACTCGATTTCGAAAATCGACATGAAAACAATACTTTCCTTCCTATATATTCATATAGTCAAGAGAAAGTAATAGCCTATTGGTTTAAGGATTGGACATTGTAGGTAAGTAGACTACATTTTTTAAATTGTTAAGGGGTAATTTTTTTATTTGCACTATAATATCAACAAATTCAGCCTCATATAAAAAGATTGGAAAATAAAATACACTACAATTTATTATCGATTTAATTTATTATACAATAAAATACAGAAACTCGCGCTTTCTCGCTAAACTAGGCTCTGTAGAGAAAAATGCTTTAAATAAAAGTTGTAGATCTTTTAATTTTCTGTAAAATTAATTATGTTCACTTTTGTCGTAAAAGCATGCTGAGGCCGAAATCTTAAAAAATCGATTTTTCACACGCTTTCGTGAGAAAAAATAGACAATCGCTAATTACCGCTAAACTAAGCATTATACAAAAAAATGTTTGAAATAAAAGTTATAGGATTTTAAATTCTCTACAACTTTTATCACGTACATTTTTGCGCTAAAATGCATAATAAAGCCGCAATCTTAAAAAAACAATTGTTGTTACGTGAAAACAGCCTCACCAAGAATTTCAGCAAACATGGCGCCTACCCTAGCTTGTAGAGCATAAAAAATTTAGTAAACCAGGCCATTTTAAAAAAATCGTAGACCAGTTTTTGAGAAAATCGGAAAAAATTGAAAAATTACACGAATAAACTACTACTTCCGGTTGACCGATTTTGATGAAAATGTTCGTGTCGGGTCCGGTAGTGGTGTCTAACTTAAGTTTCAAGTTTCAAGTTCGTACGATGTTCTGTTCTTGAGATATTCTGTTCACACACACATGCGCGTACGCACACACAGACCATGTCGATTTCGAAAAATCGACATGAAAACAATACTTTCCTTCCTATATATTCATACAGGCAAGAGAAAGTAAAAGTAATCAGAATTTTGTAGCGTAAAATAAAGATAATCTTGCAGCGAAAATAAAGATTTGTTCTTTTCCATTCCAACATAAACATTTTTATTTGCGTTTTTTATATTTAGTATTAAATGTAACTACAATATCACCTCATCTGGAATTTAATGAATAAAATTGGTTCATTGGTTAAACAATTTTCAACCCCTTAGGAGTACTTTTGGAAATGGTAAGGGTTAATTTTTGTAGTTAAACTATAAGTAACATCTCCACCGAGTTTCACCCATATAGCTTGTCCAGAATTAGTAAACGGAAAATATCGGTATAAGGGTTGAACACCTTTTCAATCCCTTAACAGTGAATATCAAAATTGTTTAATTTTTTTTTACCCTAAAGGGAATATTTCCTCCAAATTTCACCTTTCTAGCTATTGTGCAAGTAATAAAATTACTATCAGTTTCATAATCATAGACACCCGAGTTTGAACCTTTGCATCTCCAAAACTATGAGTCGGGTTTCAACATATTTTCCATAAAAATTTAGCTCATTTTATTCTAGAATCCAGAATCCGGGTTGAGTGGGCCCTGGAGCCCTCTGTCGGCGACGTCGTGCTGGGCACCTGGTCGCTTGTTGAATAGACTAACAGAATCTAATACAACCTCAATGGAAAATTCAGGAGAAAGATGTGTTTTTTGTGGGATTCTGGTTCTGGAGAAAGGTTTGACGTAAGCGTGGCGGGAGAATAGTTAATAAAGACATTTAGGTTTAATTTGGAAAAGGTGGTGGGAGAAATTTTTAAAGGTAAGAATTAATAAGTTTTAAGGAATAATTAGGAAGAGTAGGAAAAAAACGGCTCTTTTCTTTTCAGCCAGTATAAAATTGGAATTACTGTGGCCTTTTTTTTTTTTTTTTTTTTTACTCTGCGTTGACGCTTAATAGTCCTATATTTTTAATGTTATTTAAAAATTGCCATATCGAGGTTGGAAGACAAAAAGACCCGGTTATTTTGCTACTGCAACAAATTTCATGCGTTTAAAGGCGTGTAATTCAATAATTATTTGACCGGAAATTTTAACTCAATATAGAGAATTATATTCTCACTACATGTACAAAATTTTAAATTCGTACGTTACTTAAATTTTGATTTATTAACAATATTCTGAACCCTTGCTATCTCGGTAACCGCTCGATCGTTTGGCACAGGTAAACAATCGATTCAGCGTAAAAAAACTTAGTACTACAAATCTGTTAATAACAAGAAATAATGATTGTCCAATGTTGTGGTAGAATTTTTAATATTTTGAAAATTAGACTTGGTAATGCGGGGGGTGGGCGTTACTATTCATGTTACCAGTTGTGTACGTGACATCCTGTCGGACTGTCTACCTGAATTAACAGATAACATTGTCAATTCAGGTAGACAGTCAGATTCAGGCAAAATCGCTACTAAGGATACGGCCAATTGGTTTTTTTGTTTAGGATACACGTAAAATAAATAAAATAAGTAGGTGTCGTTTTTGTGAAAAACGCACGACTAAAATACTATTCCCGGTTGATACTATTTCCGATTTTGATGAAAATGTTTGTGTCGGATCCGATAGTGGTACGTAACGTTCCAGTTTCAACTTCGTACGATATTCTATTCTTCAGGTATTTTGTTCACACACAAACCAATCGCTAAAAACATAGTTTTTGGATTCAGGGGGTCTGAAAACGTGTACATCAGGTGAAAACTAGATTTCGGAATCACATGAAAACAATACTTTCCTTCCCTATTTTATATTCAAATAGGGCAAGAGAAAGTACAACTTGTTTAGTCTCTTGCTCCTTCAAACTTTACAATATATTATCGTGTTCTATTTAACCAACCACTTGTCTTAAAATGGTCTTGGTTTCGAATCCCATTCAGGCATGGCATATTTTCATACATTACCAAAAAAATCATTTCATCCTTCACCTTCTGCATTAGCAGTAATTACAGAAGAGTCAGACGTTAAACAAAAAAAAAAAATGTCTTAAAAGACAATATTTTTGGTTTCAGTGGCGTAATAATCTTTTATCTCCCTCTCACGTACTTGATTTGTTTACCCTCCACGATGTTTCTCTCTTCTTTGACACCCAAATCCCGACCTTTCTACTTGCCTACTTGAGACAGTAAGATTTATGGCAGGCAGACATAAATTTGTTATGTTTCAAGGACTTTAAACACATAATAAATGGTTCTTTTCCGTTGTGGCAATAAAGTTGCGGGTATGCCTAACTTCTCAATTGAAGGCTTCTCACACAAAAGATTTCTGTTGAATTGATAGCGTACTATTAAATAAATCGAAAATATTTATATTATATAAAAGGATTGGAGCTAAGTATTGATGACTCATTATGAACTACAACCAATAACATATTAACTAAAATATAAACATATTTTGTTTGTCAACATTGAGTCACACATTTTGTGATCACTCCACAATAAAACGTAAGTCATTTTTCTTTTATTTTAATAACATAAATAAGTAATATAACTGAGGAAATACTGACTGAAGTAATACTAAATCAGGAATACCTAACTAAGTAAATAATTAAAGGATAATCCGTTTGAAATCGATAAAATATTTTCGATTTAATAAATAATAAATAAATATTTATTCTAACAGAACTCTTAATTCTGTTAGAACACATTTATTTCTAACAGACCACTTTTGTGTGACACGCCTTCAATCGAGAAGTTACGTATACCCGTAACTTTTTGACATAACTGAGAAGATCCAAATTTATTGTTACTTTAAAGGCCACGATAATAAATTTAAAACAATAAATAATTGTATTGTTTATTAAGGGGAGATGGCACGATGGTTTTAACTCAAAATTTAGATTTTTGGTTTTTTTATGTTTTTCAATAGTTTAGGCCTAGATCTACCAGAAAAAGCATTAAATTACGTCAAAAAAATAATTTTTTTACGAAAAAATTAAGTTTTTATCATGCTACCAAGAACGAATATTTTTCACAATTTTATACTGCTCGTTTTAGTGCAAAGAGAATTTTAGTTTTTAAAATATCTGCATCACTGTTTTTTTGTATTCTCAGCTGTTGGTTCAGCTTTCTAAACAACTGTTGATGGGAAATTTACTTGCTTTTGTACATTTTGTTTTTGATTTGTGCCTTCTTGTTTCTTGCGTTTTCCCGTGAATTTAGATTTTTAACACTAGGTACATTTTTCTCAGAAACCAATAAACCTACCAGGCTGAAATTTTTACCAGTTAATTATCTTGTATATCCATATATACCGACATTTTTATGACTTCCACAGGTGCTCCAAAAATTAGTAATACACCAAAAACGAAAAAATTTGTAAAAATTTTATGTTATTCGTAATATTTTTAAAAAAATGGTATGGTCCAAAGATTAAATTGAAAAAATGTCAATAGCTCGAGAAGAAACACTTATTTTACACACTTATGGTGTGTAAAGTTTAATTTACCTATATTTTACCAATTCTATGAAAAATGTAGCAAATTCTAAAAATGGCAAATTTAACATTGGCGGGATACAAAGTACAGTCTGCCTTAAATATTGTTTATAATTGTTTAACGATGAATGGTAACAGTTAAATCATTTTACTTTATTTGACATGTGAATTATTTATTGTCCGTAAACTGTAGTACGTGAATATTTAGACCTTTTCCGTTATTTCACATCACATCATCTGCAACCCTAAAATCGTCTCGTGTAAACGCATATTTACTATTATTACTGATGAGGTGACTCCCACTCACTATAATTATTTGTAGATATTTTTTACATGTTTATTAATACATATTAGTTGGTTGTTTAATTCGTACATGTTCTGTTCAATACATAATGAATCTTTTGGAATTAGCTCCTATTATTTCTACTAAGGAAAGAGCTATACGTTTCTATCAAGAGAAAGGAATGTTACATAATCCGCGCATTTGTTTAAATGGACACGATATGTTACTGAAAACCATTGACCAGGATCGTTGGGTGTGTAATAAAGTAATGTGCAGAATTAGTAAACCTCTAAGAAGCGACACATTTCTCGCAAGTACGAAGTTGGATTATCGAACCATCTTCTCTTCATTTACAGTTATATTTAAATAATAACATACAGAGTTACAGTTAAATAAAAATGAAAACAACCGAAATAAAAGAAACAGGCGATTGCTAGTCGAAGATTAGAGAGCACGCGCTGGCGATTAATGGGTTGAACAGTAAAGGTGCATTCACACAATATTTTGATTATGTGAAATAACGGAATAAGTCGAATATTTTATTCATTCACTTATATTTGTTTTTTAAATAGATAAAAGAGATAATTCGAAAAATTACATCATTAGTGTTTTTGGCGTTAGCAGAAACCGAGAGTATAAAGTGGCGGGAAGCAATTTTTAACTCTAATCACTGCCATTCATATCTCTCTTGTGCATTCAGAGAAATCTCTTTGTCACCCACACACTTTTCTGTTGAGTGTTCCGGCAAAATTATCGTACATCTTGTATAATATTAATTTTTATCGTACATTGTAAAAAATTATAAATTTATGGTATTAAAAAAAAATATGTAGCGTACATCTGGCAACCCTGCTTACATTCTGGTCGGTCTGCAAGCGTCTCCTTTGTGGGTGGTTCGTGGTTGTATTTAAGTTTTGCAACAAATTTTGTAACAAGCTTTGTAACAAATTGCGTGTTATCGGAAATAAGTGAGTATTTAATATACATCGTTATTAAATTCTCATCTTTACAATACTTATTCAAGTTGTTGAAGCTTCATATCAAAGGTAATTATGTAGGTTACTGGTATTCTAAATTCAAGTGGTGACTTTTTAGTCCTGCTGGGCAGAACCGCCTGTCCTAATTTGTGAACACAGTTTTCCGTTTCGGATTAAGTTATCTATAAAGGTTATTCTTTTAATAATTACTATTTGTCGTATTATTTATATAAATATTAAGTTAATGAATTTTTTTTGCAGCTATACGGCTCTAAAAGTTGCGGAGTTGTATCCAGGGGCGCCGCCCTCTTAAGGATATAAACGCTCCCATACGTATTTTGGTTTTTTTAAAGTAAAATCGTCCCTAACTACTTCCAAACTTCAAATGACTTTGTCCTAAAAGTGGTCGTAAAAAATTTGTGAATTGAAATTAACAGGTATGTACTATATTTATTGTAAAACGTAAGATATTTTATAATTATCCAATTCACTACGTCAGTGATAGATTGCAATCTGTAGCACTGCCATTAAATAAAATTTTATTGTGCAGATGTAGTACAGTAAAATCTCTCTATAGCGGAATTGAAGGGACCATGAGGTACCGCCGCTATAAAGAGAGTTCCGTTATAGAGAGAGCGAGTAATTAACGGTGGGAGGGAAGTTGGAGTACTAATTTTTCTGTACAAAATAACTTATATACGTATGTAAATGGTGCATGGAATAAGTTTTTGATTAACTACTGAATAGATAACTTTATGACGAATGTTTAATACAGTAGATTACTTCAATACAGTGAGATATTTAAATTAATTACATAAAGTGTAGGTTATTAACTTAACAAGAAGTTTGGATACAAACTGGTTTTATTAGATGTTGTGTTACTAATGTTTAACAATAGAATTTCACTTTTCGTATTGAACTTTTTCGTATTGAACTTTTTTCAATAATCATTCATACAGTACATACCGTAATTAGATAGCCTAAAATTAATTAGCACTGAAACTCATTTTTCACTGAACAGTAATAGACATACATACATACAATTTAAATCTAATAAAACATAGGCTACACAAACACACAAAAATTCACAGTACAGTATATTTTTTTTGTTATTAAGGAAACAATAACTGTGAAGTACATTTCATTTCGTAAAATAAGTTGTAAATTTTGTTTCGTTTTCAATTCATAAAACATGTCTTCAATCTCATTTTCAATGTTTAAAACTTGTAAATTTTCATTTATATATTGGCAATGACAGTACGTGGAAACAACAAGAATAGCGTCTAGTGCCTGTTTAATTGAAGGGACAACATTTCTGTTTCCATTTCATCGTCATCTTCACTTTCTTGCTCGTTGTTTTGGGCTAAGACATTTTCGATTATTGCATCATCGCCAACATCTGCTGAAGTGGCTAAGTCATTGTCTGCCCCTACATAGGCGTCTAAATCCATATCCTGAAGATATTGTTTTGCCGCTATAACAAGAGGTAAATACATTATCGTAGTATACGAAAGGGTCGGGGTCGGCAAATAATGCCGCTAAAGAGAGATTTCCGCTATATAGAGTTCCGCAATAGAGAGATTTTACTGTATTTATAATTTCTTCTAACGGGTATTTTATTAAGGACGCAACCCTGATTATAAGAAGATAGAAGTAATACATCGGTAAATTTTCTGTCCCCCAATCGGTATGTTGGCAACAGTGTACTCAAGGCCAACTACTTATGACAGTTAAAATGTTCCAGTCAAGCATTAGTGTGGTGACAGCAGTCATTTCGTTATATTGTGTCAGCAATGGTTTTTTCCAAGGAAGAACATGTGTTTATTGTATAGACTTACATAGCGTGTAAATCTTACAAATGTGTGCAAGATAAGTTTCAGTTGAAATTTCCCCATTCTGCTGTTCCGAATAAATCATCAATATTGCGTTTGATACATAAATTCCGTAGAACTGGGAGTGTACTTGATGAGAAACCACCTTGCCAGCAAACAAAGTTAACCGCGGAAGTTCTCAAAGATTTGAAAAATCGTTTGACTCAATCACCTAAAAAATCGCTTAGAAGATTATCATCGCAAGCTAGGCTAACATTAACTACTGGTTAATATTTAACTACAGTAGTTAATGTTAGCCCAGCTTGCGATGATAATATTCTAAGCGATTTTTTAGGTGATTGAGTCAAACGATTTTTTAAATCTTCGAGAACTTCCATGGTTAACTTTGTTGGCTGGCAAAGTGGTTTCTCATCGAGTACACTCCCACTTCTACAGAATTTATTTATCAAATGCAATACTGATGATTTATTCGGAATGGCAGAACGGGGAAATTTCAACTGAAACTTATCTTGCACACATTTGTAAGATTTACTCGCTATGTAAGTCTCTACAATAAACATGCGTTCTTCCTTGGTAAAAACCATTGCTGACACAATATAACAAAACGACTGCTGTCACCACACTAATGCTTGACTGGAACATTTTAACTGTCTTAAGTAGTTGGCCTTGAGTACACTTTTGCCAACATACCAATTGGGGGACAGAAAATTTACTGATGTATTACTTCTATCTTCTTATAATCAGGGTTGCGTCCTTAATAAAACACCTGTTAGATTGCAATCTGTAGCACTGCCATTAAATAAAATTTGATTGTGCAGACGTAGTATTTATAATTTTTTCTTTTACACCTTTGTTATATTATTATTCTTACAGTATTCCTTGCGTTCAATGAATTGTCGTACTTAAGACTGTAGTGATGTGGAACTGAATAAATACGAGTCAAAAATATTTTATAATTTAAGAGACACAACGTATTGCGTACTCTATTTAGTTATTTATTTTGCAATTATACTCTTATTTGTGAAGTGTACATTTTTACATATTTATTCTGACAACCACCGGGTTGGACGTGTGGTAAAGTCATCGCCGTGAGTCGGGGTACAGAGACGAAGGTTCCGTGGTTCAAATTTCAGTAAAGGTAGTTATTTTTATACTGATTTGATTAATAGATAGTGTTTATTGGTGGACTTTGATGGTTGGGGTTCAAATCACCATATTTTCTCAGGAATGGTCGGCCTGAGTCTGTACAAGATTACACCTCATTTAAATGTCTTACATATTTCCATCCTCATCTCATTGAGTCATAAAGTTGCTTATTTTTCTGGATTCAACAGATTGCAACATTACACACATTACAAATAGGAAAAAAAAGCTATTCTGACAGAGTAACTTTAATAAAACAAAACTGTGAACTCTTCTAGAATATCTTCAACTGAAATATCTATGTTTCAGTTACGATTTATGAAAAAATTATTTAGCCTTCTGTGTAAAAGCTTATCAGATTCTGGAAAAAGTGAAAAATTGTACGAATAAATGACTACTTCTGTTTTGACTGTTTTTGATGAAAATGTTTGTTTGGATCCCATAATAATTGTACTTATGTTTCGTGTTTCAACTTTATATGATTTTCTGTTTTTGAGTTATTTTATTCATTTATGTAGAAACAAACAGACCGATTCATTAACACATGTTTTTTGAGTTCAAGGGACCACTTGTATATCCGGTGAAAAATTGACATGAAACAGTATCATAAGTATTTATTAAAAGGCAAAGGAAAGTAAAAATAGAAAAATGGGTACTTTTTCATTAAACTGACCGCTGCCCTCAGGTTACTTATGCATTAAAAATGACAAAACAAACTATATTGAACAAAAGTTTATTAATGGCAGCCTCTGTGGTGTAGTGGATAGCATGCTAGCCTATTAAACAGAGGTCCGGGGTTTAATTCCCTGCTAGGGCCTGGAAATTATAATGTGCAAAAACCACCATTCCAATTCCTTAACCCACATTAGTTGCTAATTACCAAGCTGTTGATGCGACTTTAAATAAACTAAAAAAAAGTTTAGTAATCTACTTTACAATTTAGATGAGTTTATGATGATTATTTACAATTCTGTGACGCCCCGAATGCAGCAATGTCGTTGAGGAGTGTTAGGTAGCGATATCTGCCGCTGCCGACGGCCACATGTATTCTCTGAGGTGAGAATCCAAGTGATTGGGAGCTGTATACCTTGGACAATTCGAATTGGCACAAGCCGATTTGTTTTTTATCTACTCCACTCTTCGCCCCTCGCCATGCAACGACGGTACAGTCACAAAAGTATACAATCGCTACTGTAATGTGCGACTCACGCACAATCACTACGCTTTGTTTTCACCGTTGTTCTTAATAATATTCTGTCCGACATAATGATGTGATTAGTCACATCCTTAGTCACTTAAAAAACTTGTTAAAGATTTATTTGTACTTTACTGTTGTTTGTTTATGTGTTTCAGATAAAAATATCACGATCTAAAATAAAGTTCTTTGCTGTGCTTCACGCTGCAATAGATTTGCAAGACAAGTAAGTCTGTCTGGCCAGATCTTGGTTTAAATATGTAACCTTACACACAATGGAATCTGCTAAAGAGGTTTGTTGAATTAATTTATTTGTTTTTTTTTACAGAAAATCGCATATTTATGTTGAACTAAGCTCTAGACAAAAAAGTGTATAATATATAAATTGCTACGCAATTTTAACTCGTGCTTATTTTGGTTGATTTTTAGTTTCTCTTGCCCTGCAAATACATAGGAAAGGAAAGTATTGTTTTAATGTCATTTTTTCGAAATCAAATTTTCACCAGAAATGCAGTACATGTTTTCAGGCCCCTTAACTCAAAAAGTATGTTTTTAGCGATTGGTCTGTTCGTATGTGTGTGAGTGTTAACAAAATATCTCAAGAAGTATGAAGTTGAAACTTGGAACTTAAGCTGTTATGTACCAATAGAAGACCTGACACGAACATTTTCATCAAAATCGGTTAACCAGAAGTAGTAGTTTATTTTGCATTTTTTCACTTTTTTAGAAATTTCTCAAAAAATGGCTCCTATAATTTTTTTAAAAATAACCTCAATTACTATATTTTTTTATGCTCTACAAGATAGGTTATGCCACCATATCTGCTGAAATTTTTGGGGGCTGTGCATTTTAGGTAAAACATGGTTTAAAATTGCGGCCTTGATATGCATTTTATGACAAAAGTATGGTACATATCAAGGTTATAAAGAATTCAAAAATCTACAATTTTATTTTGTTTCAAACATATTTTCCAACAACACTTAGTTTAGCATCAAATAGTGATTTGAAATCAATAAAAAATGGGATTTTTTTTAAGACTGGTACTTTAGTATCCATTTTATGACAAAAGTGTATATATGATCAAAGTTATAGAAAATTAAAAAAACTGCAACTTATTTTTCAAGCATTTTTTCTTAAGATTTTTTTTTAATGTAATTAATTGTTGTTAAACTAATTATTAGTTATTTTACGTAATTTTAAATTCTATAGAAGTTAATTTTAATTTTGCATCATTCACTCATGTAAATTATGTTATGTTTTTCATTTTACATTGTTTACTCATGGTTAAATGTAGGTTATATTTTTAATTATTACATTGGCAAGAGAAAGTCGTGTGAGTGTTTTACACCAGATATTTACAATTTGTGTGATAATAGAATCATTATAATAGTGGTGATTTCGCCAAAAGTATTGAGGTTTGTAATGCAAATCTGTATGTCTTAATAGATTTTTGAAAAAGAAATTTTAAATAATTGAATAATTGGGAGACCAGGGATAGTTTAGACAATTTTTGGTTAAGAATTTTTTTTCAGAATCAATAACTAACCAATTGCTATGTATTTGGTATAGTTTGTCCAACCTGAATTGATGCCTGTAGCTATAGATTTCTGCCCATTACAGACAGGTAGAGTGTCAAATTATTTACACTCAATCTGTTAGTTGCAGGACTAAAATAAATTGTTCTGTTTCTTATCACATGGTCAGCCAATTAAATTACTGAATCATTTAAGAACAAAAGAGTTAAAGGTGTAAAATATACTAATCAGAGTTACCGTATCTCTTTTGAAAGTAATGAATTTCATTATACAGCCAGACCCTGTGGTGAATGAAGTGAAGGTGTCATTTACAGAGTGGAAAATTTATGCTTTTCAGAGGGCCCGGCATGCTGATAAGCTTACTTTTCCACTCAGTGAGGAAGGCAATTGTAAACCTCCTCACGCCTCGTTTTACTTAGTAAAGCCTCTAGAGGTTCAAACCAGCCTTTTGGCTGATGACCTAAACAACAACAGCTATAGAGTTACGATCATACCTCTCTTCGTCCCTCGCCTACATGTACAAGATAACTCACAAAAAATGAGTGAATTGTTCAGTTATTTTTCTCGATAAGAAGGATAAAATGTTTAAACAGTCTGTGGTCTTAGGAAACACTCTGTACTTATATATCTATTAGAGTTGATGCGCCAATTCAGCTTGGACATACTATATAATTTAATAGTTTAAAATGTGGGCTATTCACCTAATCCTGAGAAATTGATCTCACAGCCCCTGGAAAGCCTAAGCAAAAGAATTCATGTGGGTGCAATTAGTCCACACTATTCCTGGTAGTGGGGTTACATTGGATATGAAATGGAAATACTTTGGACAGATGAAAAAAATGTTTTCATCGGTAAAAAATGTTTTAAATAAATAAATGTCTACCGCAAGCCTTGATTAATAAAATTTGTTAAACAATTAAAATTAAAATAATGTTTTCCCCTTCTTAAAGACAACAAAGGATTTTTTTTACAAATATCTTCAAAAGTAAGGGTAAGCGCACAGTGAACGCTGGTTGCTTACAAGTGGGAGCCTGCTAGTAGGAATAGGCCATTATATTTTAATCGGACGTCTCACAGTAAACGCTGGTGGAGAAATCTGCAAGCTGGTCATCTGCGCTTATCAGCTCACTGGTTTGTTTTGAATAAACCTGCCTGCAGCTTGCTGGCAGGTTGCTAAATGTACTTGGCGTCGTATAATACGTATTCATAAATAATAACAACTTGTTAATTGATTTTTAACATAGGTTTATAAAACTAACTTTAAAAGATTATTACTGGCCAAACAATGCTTTATAATATTGAATATCGGTAGTCAAATAGTTCAAAATACATTTAAAATGTTCAAAGTAATCACAAATCTTTCTTCCGGTAATATTGGTTGCTTGTGCAAGTTGCACCATTGTTTTTGAAAACTAGTTCTACTTTTGACAATATATAATTAAACGTTTCCGGAGTCATTCTCATGCATTTAAAAAACCAGTCTCTATCTTTTTTTAATTGCAGAAAAAGATGATATGCCGAACAATTTTCTGTTCTTATTAATCTCATTAACAGTATTGTCTTTAAATGATAATAATTTTGTGGAAATGTTTTCGATTAGAAATAATTAATCACTGCTGCTACTGGAATTCATGTTGAATACCGACAGCTGAATGAATTAAGCGTGTAATTTCATGCTCTCACTATGTGCGTTCGTGTGAATCAATACCAGCGTTCATTGTGCGCTTACCCTAATGACAGCTTTATCTTCAACTATAGGATAAGAAAAAGCAGTCATTGACTTCATACTCGAACCTCAGATTTATAACGGTTTCTACTCTACCAATGTAATAGAGCACTGTTTTCTCTTGAGGAAATTTGGCTACAACAAAATCTTCGTTATTAACATCTTTAACACCTCCAAAATCTTCAGCATCACTGTTTTCAGAAGGTTCAGAAAAAGCGAAAGATGACTGTCCTGAATCTTTTTATTAGTCATCATTATCATCTTCACTGGAGGATAATGATAATGCGAGAACTTTCCTCTGAGGAATTGGACCACTACTTTTCTTGTTCAGCTGCATAGATTGTGAGTCATAAGAATGCCTTATGAGTATGGATGGATGGGCTGTGAGGAAGGGAAGAAAAATCTGACAGTGCTGCCAACCTCAAAAGTGAGACACTATATTTTACTACCGTGCAATTTCACCATTTGTTAGCCACATGTTACCTTTCAATTATTATACTTCATTGTGACTTGACACTTCTTGTACTTAAACCCCATTTTCTTTCAAAACCGGTAATAATGTTTCACATGTCGGCATCACTTTCTTATTGATATAACCATTTCCTTTTTTTACCATATGTCAAAAAACTGTTGATTAAGAATTATCTTTTTCACTGTTTTTAACTTCCTTCTTTATATTTTGAATTGTGGAAAGAGAAACATTATAGTAGTTAGCCGCTTGCTCACGACTTTTGTTAGGAGGCACGGAAAGGTATTTTTGTTTAGCTTCAACTTCACAGCATTTTATTACGTTGCATATTAGATTTTGTTCAGCACTGTGAACAGTTGAACCACAATTTTGAGAAACCGACATTTCCGTTTACAGTAACAAACAGTTATATTCGTACAATTAACCTACAAAAGGTTCTGCGATATACTGTATGTCCTCTAAGTACAGTTTACGTTGTTGTGGTGGTGAACTGACACCAAAGCGCTGATGCTTTCCTCCCTTTACCCCTCATTAAAACCAAAGTCAAACACATGACTCGAGTAATTATAGCTTACACTGCTTTACCAGCTCTTTTTTCTCCAGCTTTTAACTTTTCAGGGGTGTCAGTAGCTGTCATACACTGACTTGGTTTTCAGCCACAATTGGACTGAACCCTGGGTTTTTTTCTTTAGAAAGTGGCCTTACATCTTCTGCCCCACTTGTTTGCCCCCCTTCTGACCAACAATTGTTTGGTTACAAGGAACTGTGGTTATGCCAATTTTGTCCAAATTAAATATTTGATTTGGAAACTGTATCTCTTCACAACTTCCTCAAGCTTATTAAAAAATGTATTCACCATGTGCCTGTTAAATGCAGTCATCCTAGACAAATTTGTCAACTCAGCAGTACATAAAGAAAGGTTGTGTTGGCTTTTCATAAACGCTGTAAACCAGTCTTCATCGCTTGCTGATGCTCTTCCTAAGTTGGTGGTACTCATAAGCCGTTTTTTTTACACACTCATATGCCAGTCGTCTGGTCAGTTTTGGTGTTAAACCATAAAACATGTTTGAACATTTTAATAAATTCACCGAGTGACTTTTCATTTCAACAGAAAATACCTGCCAATTTGTAAAAATTGAGCCAAAAATCATGTTCTCAATGCCAATTCTCTTTTGCTTTCTTCACTAAGTACCCCAGCTGAGACGTTTTTACTCCATGTAGAGCTGCAACAATAAGGAATTTTGAAACTTTTTGGAGTAATAAAAGTAAGATAACGCGCTTATAATAAGATTAATGTTGACAGTACATTGTCCAATGTTAATTTCCCTTTAGGCTACATTTTCTGGGAAGCACAGTAAAATAGTAATAGTACATATTACATAAATGAATATTTCACTACTCGGATATATGAGAGGATTGTTTTGATAATAAATAATTTTTAATATTTTAATTTATTAATTAATATATTGTCGCCAACCGGGGCCGACGGCACGTGGCCAAGCCTCGCCTTGCATGATGAGTGGCCCTGAAAAGGGCCGTTACTTCTTTAAACGGTGTCGCTCTTGGTGGTGGGCGGATGCGTCGAGCCGGCGTGTGCGGCGCGGTGTCCGAAGAGTGACGACTCGGCTACGGGTTCAGGCCCAGCCTTCTCTCAGCGGCAGTTGGGCCCCCACTGCAGCGTGGCAGTGGTGGCCCCCCCAGAGCCCCGCAGTGTCGGGTCAGCGTAGGCCGTCCGCCGATAGCGCGGCCGAGGTGGTTCCCTCCGATCCTGCGCCGGACTCACTCTTCACTGTGGTGTTGGCCAACACGCACGGGCTTTCTTCGGCTGACCGGTGCGGGAATGTGACGTCCACCACCAGTAGCGTCGACCAGGGATGGCTGCATCCGGTCTCGTCTCTGCTGGGCTATTCCCCTCGGCTGGGCTGGTCTTCCTTTTCTTTTCTTGTTGTTTCCTGGTCGAGAGCTCCGCAGTTCAAAACACCTGTTTATATACCTCCCCAGCGAGTCCACTTCAAGTTGACGGGGGTTACACTGCTTGCTGCGCGTTGGATGCGTTCTCTGTGGCAGGCTCCGGGACCGTCTGTAGACGACGATATTGAGCTGGTGACAATATATTATATTTTTTAATAATAAAATAATATTTAGTAGATTATATTATTACTAAATTAATTATTAAATAAATAAATAATTTAATTTATAAAAACATTAATACTTATTTAAGATCAAGACATATGTTTGTGATTATTGGATCATTCCATATTGGGAAACAATCTAGAAGATTGATTCAAATGTTCTTTTACATTCTCCAGAACTTCCACAGTTATAATTGACAGTTGACACACATAACGAAAACTTTTGTCATGGTTTTCACACTGCCTAGGCATAGTACTTGTTAATTCACAGTTAATCATAGTACAGTCATAAACATAAATCACATACCTATATATAAGACAAACACTAAGTAACTATGTTTTGCAGCACAAAATAGGAAATGTAGTAACTTAGTTCATGTAGAAGACAGTAATGAACTTGTCCTAACAAGGTATACTTGTCACTTGTTGCCACCGGCTTGTAGTAGCACAATCTGTAGAGCTGTCATAGGACCGGCCAGAGCGGCCGGGCATCCGGCGGCGTTGTTTCAAAAATAAAGCAAGATGATTGGGGAAACCTTCGCTGCTATCTCAAAGAGGAGCAGCCACTGGCAAGCAAAAGGGAGGTCGTCTTTACCGCTGCCTAAACGATTAGAAGCCGTCTCCAACGCAGCGAACACTTTTTACCGCTGCCTCCAAAGAGGAGCAGTTGCCGGTGAAGCAAAGCGGGGTCGTCTGTACTGCTGCCTAATCGAATAGGAGCAGTCGCCGGTGAAGCGAGGGGTAGAAGGGAGGTGAAAGGAGCAGAAAGAAAGACTGAAAGTTGAGCGGCAATTCTTCCGTATCGACCTTCAATAGTGATGGAATCAATACTGCTTGGTCACTTTCTCAACTATCGCATTCGCCGATACCCCATATACATCCTGCCACTGGCACACGCGCTGTGAGAGGTGTGACCGCCGCTCTATCTATCAGCAGCGGCAACCACGTCACAGCGCCAACAGTGGGCAAAACATGTACGATGGACCAGCGTAAAAGCAGTACAGTATGACACTCCTGATAACACAAAGTGGCGCAATATGCATGTGTCGCATATTTGTGACATATAAATGCTTGTTACTAAAGATTCATGGATGATAGGCAAATTCTGCTATTAATTTGTTTTTAGGGGGCCAGAAAAATTTTTTAAAAATTTTCCTGTCACAAAATGTATGTTTAACAGTAAATCAGTTACAGAAAATAAAAAACCAACAACTTAACTGTTCTGAATTTTTTTATTTAAAAAAAATTGTTTCATATTTTTGTAATTTTTTGAATGTCAACATGATTAATAAAATAGGTTTTCATTATTTACATTTGCAAGGTAAAGTCGTGTGAGTGTACACAATTATTTAATTTTTTTTTACAGAAATCAGAAGAGAATACTTCAGATATGGGCGATAGTTCAAATAAACTTGAACAAACCACGAATTCAGATGTGATGATCAAGAAATTTTATGATGCAATTAGTTCTGGTAATGTTGAAAACTTAAAAATCCTAATCAGCAATTGGGCAGGTAGTAACAATTACGATTTTAAAAAATTGGATGAAATTCTTTCTACGGCTTACCAAGAAATAAAACTAAAAAATATTTGCATTTCAGATGAAATGATAGTTTTGATTGAAAACAAGTTGGTGAATTTTCGGTTTTTTTCAAGTACTAAAGACATTAAAATTAATAAAATTAATTTTAAGTTGTCTTTATGTAACATAAAAGAACGAATTTCTTTTGTTCTTGATAATATAAATTTATCACTTAAAGTAAATGACGCTGAAAAATTTGTGTACATTTTAAAATCTATCGTTCAAAATTTGTTTGTATTAAAAAATCAGTTGCGTTCCACTTATGAAAAATTACCGTGGGAAGAAATTGAGTTCTGTGTGACATGTATTATTTCCTCATATACAAAAGAACAAGAACTTAATCTTTTTAACTGTTTAGTACTGACTAAAGAAAGTGTATTGAAGTATTTAAAAGATTTTGCTGATGAACTTAGTGACGTTAACAAAGAATTGGGTCATTCTTATCCAGGAAAAATTAACGCATTGCCAATTGAGAAACGTGAAATTGTAGTGTCTAATATAATTGAGAAGAATTCAAAATTTGATGATTTGTATGATGACTATGAACAATTACGAGATATCCACTCTCTATACCAAATAAATAATTATTTAAAACTAGCATCAACAGTCAATGCTTCTGAAAAAGATGGGCAGTTAGTCATAATCAGAGCTTTGCAAGTGACTGGTGAACATCTAAAAAACACTCTACAATCACCAAAATTGTCACATATAACCAGTGAACTAATTTTGATGAAATTACCAAAAAACACTCGTAAAATATTAATCGATTTACGAGATACATTGTCTCATTCTCAGTCCTTATTGCAACGATGCGAGTTAGAAGCCAATACCAATGTTGAATTCTTCAGTCACATCCAAAATGATATTAAAAAACTTTACGTTTTTATAACAGATATTTTCTTTAAGTATAAAATAAAAGCCACAAGAATTTTGTTTGAAAGAATAATGAAAGCGAACACATTTAATGAGGTGAAAAGTCTCTTGACAATAATAAATAATGCTGAATTAGAAAACATACCAAATTCTCATAATACCATATCAGAAATAGAAAATATACAGAAACTTTTAGATAAATTTAGTACCTGCATCCCCCATCAAGAGGAGTTTCTGAAAGAACGATTTCAAGAAATGAAAAAAATAATCAAAGAAGAGAATGAAGCATTGTTCAACGTGAAGTTTGATTACACTGCACTCTTTATGGGTTTAAAACAATTACAAATGCTTGTATTTGGTGCACGCCAAAGTGAGAATCATATGACAATAATAAAATTCTTAGTAAATAAAGCATTGGAACGATTCAGTGACTGTCATGATTCTAAAAAAAGGAATTTCCAAAAAATTGCTGAATTATCTTTAATTATACATCAAAATTGCAAACCCCTAATTACCTCCAAAGATTGCGAACTATCAGAAATAGTCTGTGAAATATTGTTCATCGTCAGGCAAGAATTAAATTGCTTTAAATGGATTGAAGAATTAAGAACAAAATTTTTATTTAAAAATAATAGTAATTGTTTCATCAGTTGCAAAAAATCAGTATCGCTGGAGAAATTTGAAGTACTACTTAAAAAGAAGTTAAGTGATTTATCGAGCACATTGAACAATGAGCTTGTTTTAGAAAACTCTACATCTTTACCGAAAATGAATCAACATTCTAGAGCAATAATTGAAATGCTAGTTCTCGACATAATGTCAATTTTAGACAGTTCTAAAAACTGTTTGGCAAATAATCAGATGTTTGTAGATGATATCAATCCAGTGTTGCTAGGAAAATGTTTGAGAAATCATTTGGCTCATAATAATCCTTTAATTGAATTATTAAATGATCCTTTTGTAACGATACTTGCAAACGCAGTAAAGCTTTCACAAGTCGATGATTTAATTAAAAGTAAGAAAACAATCGGTAAAGTGTGTAAAGAAGATATTTTAAAAGTAAAGGTTAATTTTGAGCGAGGTCTTTCTATTATAGAAAATCAGACCAAGATGTTCACTGCTTTACAGATCGGAGATTTACAAGAATTAAGGAACTGTTTAAAAAATGGAGCAGATATAAACGGACGGAATTATAATTTGTGGACTTCAGTACATTTTGCTGCGAAAGGACAAAGTAAAAAAGTTTTGAAATTTCTTGATGTATATTTAAAAGATTTCGATTGTAAAGATATGAATGGAAAAACTCCGTTATACATTGCTTCAGAATACAACAGTAATAAAATTGTGGAATTTCTTTTAGTAGAAAAATGTATTGATATCCACAAAAAAGATGATAAAGGAAAATCGGCACTGCACATTGCTGCTCTTAATGGGAGTAAAGAAACTGTAGAAGTTTTATTAAAACATAATGCCGATATAAATCGTAAAGACATCATAGGTTATTCGCCTATTCATTACGCTGCGCAGAATAATTATAATGAGATAATAAAAATTCTTTTGAAGAAACAGGTTGATCCAGATGCAAATAAAACACTTTATGACTCTTTTACACCTTTGCATATATCAGCTGAAAATGGACACACAGATATAGTAAAATACTTACTCGAAAATAGTGCAGACCCAAATTTAGAAAATCATAAAGGAAGTCGACCACTGCATTTAGCTGCCATAGATGGACACCTTGCAGTGGTAAATTTGCTGATTTCATTTGGAGCTGAAGTGAATGCAATCAATTTGGACAAATGCACAGCATTGCATTATGCAGTTGAATATGGTCATGAGTCAGTTGCAAATGCATTATTAAATAATACAGCCGATGTTAACGTTTTAAATGTACATTCTAATACTCCAGTTCATTATGCAGCTAGGTTTGGATGTGCAGAAATTTTAAAAAATATGTTAAAACATAATGCTAATGTTAAACAGAAAAGTTTTTTTGGCGGTTTGACACCCCTCCATTATGCGGTTAAATTCAAAAAAGAGGCAATAGTCGAAATCCTCTTGGAGAACAATGCTTATTATGACATAAATATGAAAAATTACAACAAAAGTACATTGTTACATTATGCTGCTGAAAACGGTTGTAAGAATATTGTGCAACTCTTATTGAAACTAAAAGCATGGGTAAACATAAAAGATTTTAATGGATTCACACCATTGCATATGGCTTCCAGGAATGGTCATGTTGAAATTATGAAAATTTTACTTAATAGTGGGGCAAAAGTTAATGCAGTAACTAAAGATGGATTTACTCCACTCCACTTTGCTTCATCCTGCCTTAAAGACAATGTAAAAACAGTTGAAATTTTATTAAAATATGATGCCGATATAAATGCAAAAAATAATAAAAATTTTACACCTTTACATACTGCT
Organism: Catonia carolina; assembly: GCA_035578175.1. Taxonomy (NCBI): domain Eukaryota; kingdom Metazoa; phylum Arthropoda; class Insecta; order Hemiptera; family Achilidae; genus Catonia; species Catonia carolina. Next base: position 424,206,814 of record JAQMRL010000001.1, read on the forward strand.
GCTATGAAAGGAAACTCCAACATCTTGAAGGTTTTATTAGAAAATAACGCTGAAATTAAAACTAAAGCAATAAGCTCAATTACACCATTATATTCAGCTGTGTATTACGGAAATGTATTTATAACCGAATTATTATTGAAGAAGGAAGTAAACATCGAATCAACAGATGATTCTGGGAATACCCCATTACATGTGGCTGCTAAAATGGGTTCAAAAAAATTGGTTGATATTTTATTGAAATACAACTGCAATATCAATGCCAAAAACAGCCATAAATTGACACCATTGTTGTTTGCTATAAAAAATAATGATATTGAAATAGTAAAAGTCTTGGTTGAAAATAGCGTAAATATAAACTGCAATGGTGGAGAAGCAATCAAGACGGCTGTTATGTTTGGGTTTATCGATGTAATTAAAATTTTGTTACAAAATTATGTCATTACGTATTTAAAATATGAAAACGATTACACATTATTACATTTTGCTGCAGAAAAAGGTCATGGAGATATAATAAATTGTCTAATTAAAACCATGAAAGATGTCAATGCAAGAACTAGTCAAGGTGAGACCTCATTATTTCTAGCAGCTCGTCATGGTTTTCATGACATAGTAAAAACTTTAATTGGGAACAAAGGGGATATAAATATAGCCGATGCATTGGGTAATACTCCATTGCATGTGGCCGCCAAATTTGGTCACGTAAAAGTGATCGAAATTTTGTTAACCGAAAAAGCAAATATAAGTGATGCTAATCATGAAAATTTAAAACCAATTGAATTAGCCATACATTCATGTGATTTACAAGCGGTTAAGTTATTTTTTTCTACTAAAAAGATAAATATCAATGAAGACTTTAATGAAGGTCAGACATTATTACACGTAGCTTCACAATTCGGTAATGTAGAACTGATTGAATTCCTTGTAAATGAAGGCGCTGATTTAAAAGCTAAAAATAAAAGAGGTGAAATGCCATCACACATTGCTGCTAGAGAAGGTAAAATACAAGTTTTAGATTATTTAATCAAAAATGGATCAGATATAAACAGTAGAACTTTGAGCAACCAAACATTATTACATTATGCTGCACAGAAAGGTCACTTGGACATAGCTGAATATCTGATTAAACTTAGTGTCGACATAAACTTTGAAGATCAGTTTTTACAGACACCTTTAATTGTTGCTTCAAAATCTGGGCATAAAGATTTTGTAAAATTGTTGTTACAAAATGGTGCTTCTAATCCAGTTCTAAACAGCTTTTTCAATCGGTTAGGAATACCACAAAATGTATTAAATGTCTTTGAAATGACTGAAAAACTGTTAGATCTCGTTAATCATAATGCCTATGCAAGAATTGATGATATCGTCAAGAGTGGAGCAATTGTCAATGCAAAAGATCAAAATCAGTCAACACCCTTACTCAATGCTGTTTTGAAAGGATATGTCGGTACAGTTGATGCTTTATTGAAAAACAAAGCAGACCCAAATTCAAGCGATAAAAATGGTTGTACATGTTTACATTATGCAGCTAAATTATCACATGAATATATAGTAAAATCGTTGTTATCGCATGGTGCAATTTACAGTAAAATCAATAATAATGGTAAAACTCCAATCTGCCTCACCACACAAAAAAGTGTAATCGATCTATTACAATTGATCGATAACTTATTCAGATTGGCAAAACAAAATCATTCAAAGTTTTTTATAAATCTTAAGAACATTAAAAATACAAAAGTTCTAAAAGCGGTGATGAATGCTAAAAATTCAGATAATAAAACATTAACTATTGTTGCACTCGATAATAATTTTTCAGACATGCAAAAATTGTATGCAAATGTTCATAGTAATTATTATATTGATTCTAATGAGGCTAATTCCTTGTTTTTGAAAAACAAGTTAGAGCAAGGTTTAGACATAATAAAACGACTTTTTAGAGAAAGGTTAGAAATGTTAGGTCCAGAAAACCCTGGTACATTAGATATTAAAAGGTTCATGGGTAGATTATTATTTAAGCAGAAAAGGTATGTAGATTCTTTAAGCCTTCACAACGAAGTTTATGAACTACAAATAAAGGTATTAGGAGTGAACCATCGTGAAACAATGGATACAAGAAACGATATCGCTTTAGTGATGTATGAACAAGGTAAATATACTGAAGCATTAGAAATATACAAAGAGTTGTACAAGAGACAAAATGAACTGTATGGAAATGAAGATAAAACTACATTGGATACTCAAACACACATGGCATTAGTTCTTTGTAGTTTACAAAGATATGACGATGCATTGAAGATAAATCGACGTATTTACAATAAATATGAGAAGTTGTTTGGAAAAAACGACTTGTCGACATTAGTGGTGCTTAATAACATAGGAACAGTTCTAGTCAATTTAGAAAAATATGATGAAGCTATTAAATATTTTGATCAAGTGTATGAAAAGAGAAAAAAAATTTTAGGTCCAAATCATGGCGATACTTTACGAGTTTGGTCTCATAAAATCAACGCAATATCTAAAGAATCAATCAAAAATAACTCTGATGAAATGACAAAATTGCAGCAAGAAGTTTTTCAGTTACAAAAAAATGAATTAGGTGAAGCTCATGCGGATACAATAACTACAGAAATAAACATGGCAATCAATTATTTTAATCTAGGGCGAATTGATGAAGCTCTTAAAATTCTTCTAAAAACCTTAAAGAAAAGTGAAAAAATCTTTGGGAAGGCTCATCCTGATGTCATAACTCAAATAAAAATGATCGAATCTATAATACAGATGAAAAGAAAATTTGATACCGGTGCAATCCCGAACTTTGACTTGAATTGTGATGTACTAGTTGATATGCTTAAAAAAAGTGGAATAAAAATTAATGTAGCCTCTAATGAAGATAATGTTACAATAGAAGATAAAGTTACAATAGATTATGAAGCCAATTTACTAAATGCTGCAAATTATGGGGACATACAACTTGTTCGACAGTTAATTCATAAAGGAGTTAATATTAACCAAAAAGACAAAGATGGGATAACACCATTACAATTCGCTGTAAGTAGTGGAAATGTGAAAATTGTTGATATTTTATTAGAAAATGGAGCAGATCCATTGGCAGTTTCAAATAAAAATAATACACTGATACATGCTGCTGTTTCTAAAAATAATGCTGAAATACTTTCATTGTTACTGGAAAAAACAGGTGTACAAAAAATGAGAGGTATCATCAACATAAAAACATCAATTAAGAAAACCGCTGCATTGCATATTGCTGCTAAAAGTGGTAATCTAAGAATCGTGAAATTGCTGTTGAAGTGTGGTGCAAATTACAACATTAAAAACGGTGAAAATAAAACCCCACTTGATTTATCACCAAATTGTGAAGTCTCAAATTTTTTAAATTTCATTGATGATTCCTTTAAAAATGCAGAACTTGGCATATTAAATCGTTCTAAAATAATTTCATTGGAATTAGATGAACTCATGTGTCTTCTATCTGTAACTGATTGGAAAGGCAACTGTTTAACAGATATTTACACAAATCATAATTACACAGAACAATTCGAAACTTTAGTATCTTTATTAAAGAAGAACCAGAAGTAGGTGCAGTAGACCCCTGCTATAACGACCGTATTGGTTCTGGAAAACCTGTCGTAAATCGAATATTTACAGACTCTTAACATACAGTATTTTTAATGAAATTAAACGAGTTAATAATATTTTACACTATTTCCTTTTATTACTTCTCTGATAAAAAAACCCATTGAATACATTAGAATACAGATTACATTTTTTTACAGAGAACACATTTTTAATTAAATTCAGTTAAAAATACAATAACTTGAAAATGTACTGCACTGTAGATGGAGCATAGGCCTACAATAAAAAAATTACAAAACCATAAAAATAACAGTCTTTAACATTTTTTGTGTTGTGTTAGTTAAATTTAAAATTTGCTTGCTGTGTAATTTACTGTCGCGATGTTGAGGGTTGAGGATCTGCTTCTTGACAGCTCACCGCTTATACATCTGTTTTTGCCCTTTTAAAGAAATAAACAAGTGGTTTCTGAACTTTTTGCGCCTTCATCAATCTATAAATTTCTTGGTAGTATGAGAACTCATGCCGCATGGTTGCGGTTACGACCATCTGGGTTTAGAATCTGGATCGTCTGATTCAAAAATATTTAAGCCACTTTCAATTAATTTATATGTTTCCGAAGGTCTTTTCGTTAATTTTTTATCAACTGTGAGTTCTGATTCACTTACCTGAACAAATTCTTCTTCCAATTGCTGAGTATCTTGATAAACAAATGCAATAAGCTCTTCATTGGAAATATCCTCTTCAGCATTTAACAACTCGGTAACGTCTTCGTTACAAACTTCCAAGTTAAGACTATTATCTCTACATTATCTACAATTACATTATCTCTACAATTATCTAGCTATCTACAATTTCAGTCGTTGTATTCAACACGGGGATCTCAGTAATTTCCTTGTCATTATAATAATGAGGACAAATTTTTTCCATCCATTTTGAATATTTTTACGAAACTTCCATCCATGCGCTTTGACAGCTCACTAAGGTGAAATCAGCATTAATGTTAATTAATGGATTATAACATTATTAGTGGAATATAACGTGTTAATCAATTGTATAGCTTGTAATATATTGAATTTTTTCCAGTTTTCTATAATAATTGGTCCACCTTCCTTATCAACAGCGCTGAATAACTTTTGAAAACTATTGCGGAAGTAATAGGCCTATGCTTTAAAACATGCGAGGACAGATTAATCCATAGGCTGGAGTAATGATGACGTATTTGGTGGCATAAAAATGACTCTTACAATTGAATAATTACCTTCCAAGCCTGCGGCAGTGTGACTTTTGACATTGTCAATTAATAATATTGCTTTGAATGGCAAGTTATTGTCGACCTTTTTGTACGGTCGGTCACTATACCGAGCCATCGAAAATTGGGGGTCTACTGTACATGAATGGAAATAATACTTCAATATGTGAAATCGCTGAAGAAATGGAAATATTGAGTATGTAACTAGTTTGTAATTTTTTTCTATTGTTCATTATTATGTTTGGTTTTTTTATATAATTAAATTTTCTCAATAAAAAAATATTTCTGTTAGTAATTGTTTTGTTTTTACCACCTTTATGTTGGTATCCAAAAGTTTATAAAACTTTTTTTCTTCTGACCATGGCTTGTTCTTACCAGGAATGCTTAAAGAAGATTCACCAGCTTCAACTCCTTCTTTCCGTATTTTTGTGATTCTTCTAATAGAAACACTACAAAATTTGCGGCCTGCAAAAGTTATTTTGCTTGACTACATACTTAAATTTACCTTCTTTAACTTCGTCCTCACACTTTTTAATAACACGTCTCTAGCTTAAACTTGTAACTTTATCACTTCTCTAGCTTCACTGTAAATTGTCTATCCCTTCTTTTGCTTTCGCACTGCTTCCATGGTTAATCGAAAAATTATTAGATACTTTTTTAGAACCAAAAAGAAAAGCGCTTAAAGTGTAAACACTAATAGCACTAATAAGCAATGCCGCTCAAGACTCATTGAAACTGAATATTCTGTATGTGACTAGCAACAATACAGTTGCAGGTTGATGTTCAAAAAGGACTGAAATTGAATGTTAGCTGGCTGTTTGTTTATTTATTTAAAGTTATTTCTCTTTTTTATTTTTATAAAATACTAGTGGACCTGACAGACGTCCTGCGGAAACGTAGCTCCAAAAGTCATAAATTTTGATATTATAATATAAATTTATTCATAAATAATAATATAATTTATTAAATTTTAATCAATACATAAATTTATTATTCAATACTACTGCTGGTTCTGACTAATAACTAGAAATTATAAAAAAATTTTGTAAACATGATCGGAGCGCCACCTACTGTATACAATTGTAAACTTTAAGCTAACCCTCAACTAAAATTTATAAATTAGTTAATTAATTTAAAAAAAAAACTTATTCTATCGGGTCAATTTGTGAATCTATAGCATTCTCAAATCAACTTGATCTCACAAAAAATTTCATAAGAATCGGTCCAGGCATTTAGGAGGAGTTTAATAACTAACACACGGACAGAAGAAATATATATAATAGATTATTTAAAAATTCTTTTACATTTAAAAAGTTTCAGCAGTCAAGTAATTTTTCAGATTTTTTTTAAGGAATGGATTTTAAAAATTGTGGTAATTTATAGATGTATTTTCTCCCCGTGTAAGTAGGTTTTTGTTTAAACAATTTATCCAATGTTTTAAAAAGTTTCACTCTGAGTATCTTCACTGTTGTTGCGGAGGTTAAATTATAAAAGGCTTTTGATGTTCTTCTAACTTCTAAAAACCCACTAAAATTGATCATGTCACCTTTCAAACAAAAAATACTAATTCAAAACACCCCTTTTTTATGTCTGAGGTTAAATATGTATTTAAACATTTTTATATTTCCTGTTTTAATATATAATCTAATTTATAATAGCTAATGTTTTTGGTGTTAGAATCCTGCCAGAAGGTAACATCATTCCCCTCCTGGAATAAGACCACTGGATCAAATTGTCAACCCTAGTACCATATTTCCATCCCTCTTCTCTCATGACCTCGCACTCTTCTCTCCAATGCCATGTCCAACTCCATATTTGAATCCTGTCTTACTTCTTACTTGTCGATTAGTTCTTCTGTTTAATTTTAATTGGAAATATTACAAATTTTAATAATTTCTTTTTTCTTGTTATTTCAATCTTCAGTTTAATTTTATCCTCCTGGAAATTTTACAGAGCTAAATAGATGCTTACAATTTTTGTCGTCTATCTTCTTGGCATTGGATGGCAGGTTGATGGTTAATGGCCGGATGAAAATCTATTGCTGGACTAGGTTTAACCAATCCAATCCCTATACATAAAGATAACCCTTCAAACTACTTCTATATGTACAGTGTTAACCCCAAACCAGGCTAGAGAATGATGTCATCCTCGTAACAAGATTATATGAAAGAATTAAAATATCCGAGGAATTTTTTTTTTACATTCTTTATCTAATAATACACGTCAATTCTTTAAAAGTGTAACTTCTAATTAAATTTAAATAACAATAGGGTTTTAAAATATGTGGTTTCTAAGGTAACAAAAAATATTTCATTTAAATTTTGTATATCGATAGATGAACATGAACGTTAAATTTTATCACAATCTTTTGTAAATTTATAAAATTTTAAAATTTATTAAAAAAATTTTCGGATATTTAATTCTTAAATAATATATAATCTTGTTACAAGGATGACATCATTCTCTTAGCCTGGTTTGGGGTTAACACTGTACATATAGAAGTAGTTTGAAGGGTTATCTTTATGTATAGGGATTGGATTGGTTAAACCTAGTCCAGCAATAGATTTTCATCCGGCCATCAACCATCAACCTGCCATCCAATGCCAAGAAGACAAACGACAAAAATTGTAAGCATCTATTTAACTCAGTAAAATTTCCAGGAGGACAAAATTAAACTGAAGATTGAAATAACAAGAAGAAAGAAATTATTAAAATCTGTATGATATCTCCAATTAAAATTAAACAGAAGAACTAATCAACACGTAAGAAGTAAGAAGAGGATTCAAGTATGGAGTTGGACATGGCATTGGAGAGAAGAGTGCGAGGTCATGAGAGAAGAGGGATGGAAATATGGTACTAGGGTTGACAATTCGATCCAGTGGTCTTATTCCAGGAGGGGAATGATGTTACCTTCTGGCAAGATTATAACACCAAAAACATTAGCTATTATAAATTAGATGATATATTAAAACATAGGAAATATAAAAATGTTTAAATACATATTTAACCTCAGACATAAAAAAGGGGTGTTTTGAATTAGTTTTTTTTTGTTTGAAAGGTGACATGATCAAGAGTGTTCTTAGCTACGTTCAATAAATAAAATCAGGTGTGAAACACTCACAAACTTTCTCTAGCCAATCAAATTAATGAACAATATAAAACATTAGAAATAAATTAAAAAACTAACCTCAAAAAACATAACCTACTATCGGTTTCATAATCATTAACACCCGAGTTTAAATTCTTGTATCTCCAAAACTATGAATCTGATTCCAACATATTTAACAATAAAATTTACCTCATTTTATTCTGCGTTGACCCATAATAGTGTTATATTTTTAATGTTGTTTACAAATTGCCATATCGAGGTTGGAAGACAAAAAGACCCGGTTATGTTAGCTACCGCAACAAATTTCATTCGTTTAGAGGCGTGTAACTCGATAACTATTTGACCGGAAAGTTTGAAATTTTAACACGACATTGACAATTAATTGTCCGAACATACTTAGATTTTGGCCTTAGTATACATTTTACGATAAAAGTGTTTATAATCAAATTTATAGGGAATTAAAAAATCTACAACTTTTTTTAGAGCATTTTTTCTCTACAGAGCCTAGTTAAGCGTGAAAGAATGATTTTCCGTATTATTAAGCCAAACTGAGGTTTTCTTTCATTTTGCATCATTCACTCATAATTAAAATAAAGTTATATTTTTTGAAGTTAGTTTTTTGTTTATTTTTTATGTTTTATTACTAATGTTAGGGGATGGGGTGGTGGTGGTGTGGTATGGTAATTATTTGCATTGGCTAGAGAAAGACGTATGAGTGTTTCACACCAAATTTTTTATTTCCTCTTGCCTATATGAATATACTATAGGAAAGGATTTTCCTAAATCGAGTTTTTACTGGATATACACGTTTTCAGACCCCCGAACCCAATAAACATGTTTTTAGCGATTGGTGTGTGCGCATGCGTGTGATCAAAATATGTCAAGAACGGAATTTAATACATCGTATTAAATTGAAACTTAATTTAGGTACTATTAGAGGCCCCAACACTAACATTTTCATCAAAATCGGTCAACCAGAAGTAGTAATTTTTCACTTTTTTGCGATATTTTTAAAAATCTACACGTTCCAGACCCCCTGAACCCAAAAAAACATGTTTTTAGCGAATGGTCTGTTTGTGTGTGTGACCAGAATATCTCAAGAATGGAACTTCGTACGAACTTCAAACTTGAAACTTAAGTTACATACCACTACCGGACGCGACACGAACAATTTCATCAAAATTGGTCAACCGGAAGTAGTAGTTTATTCGTGTCATTTTTCACTTTTTTGTGATTTTCTCAAAAACGGCTCCTACAATTTATTTTAAAAATCCCCTCATTTACTACTACATTTTTTATGCTCTACAAGATAGGGTAGGCGCCATGTCTGCTGAAATACTTGGGGAGGCTGTTTTCTCGTAAAAAAATTGTTTTCTAATATTGCGGCTTTAATATGCATTTTAGCGCAAAAATGTATATAATAAAAAATGTAGAGACTTTAAAATCCTACAACTTTTATTGCAAAAATTTTTTTGTATAACGCTTAGTTTAGCGGTGACGGCGATTTTCATTTTTTTTTCTCACGAAAACTTATGAAAAATCGATTTTTTTAAGATTTCGGCCTTAGTATGCATTTTACGACAAAAGTGTATATAATAAAATTTATAGGAAATTAAAATATCTACGACTTTTATTTAGAGCACTTTTCTCTACAGAGCCTAGTTTAGCGTGAAAGAGTGATTTACCGTATTTTTAAACCAAACTGAGGTAGATTTTCATTTTGCGTCTTTCACTCATGATTAATATTAGGTTATGTTTATTGAGATTAATTTTTTGTTTATTTATAATGTTTCATTAATAATGTTAGATTTATTGCTAATTATTTGCATTGGCGAGAGAAAGTTGTGTGAGTGTGTGACGATTCAAAATCATTGACAGCTGGCTTTGTTTATGTTTTGGTCTGAAGTAAATGTAAATAGACCCAGCTGGTGGAAATAGAATAATAAAAAATAATTTAATTTTAAAAAAGGAGATATAAACAAAGATGGGTTGCTAGGGGCTAGTAGGTAGGTTGTTAAAGAATTTTGTAAAAATGTTTTATTGAGTGGGGCCTGGAGATTGAAAGGAAGGAGGAGGTCTTCACATTGATGCTTAATTGTAAAGATTATATAATATATTTAATACATTAGAAATACATAAATGACAATATTAGATGAGGATTTATGTATTATCATATTTATTGTTTGCAAAGAAGAAACGTTGTACGGATAATTTACAAGACACTTTAAAAAATTGTAAAACCATATTGTTAAACTAATTGAATACATGTTTAATATAAAATATTTATATGATGATAATATAGTTTATGGGACAAGAATACAGTTGAAAATAAAGTAATTATTTATTGATTTTGAATAATATTATTTGTTATATTACAAGTGTTTCACACCAGATTTTTTTTGTTAAAACTGTTGTTATTGAAGTGTTTGAAAATGTGGTTTGACATTGTAATTTAATGTGAGCATTAAATAGCATTTAGGCTTATTGTTGACCTCACAATATTTTCATAAAATACTAATTACATTTTAATTTAAAATGGATGATAATCTTGATGTTGAAATTACGTACATGGAAATGCTCGCAAACATAGGGCCAGAATGTGTGTTACCAGAAAGACAAGATGATTTCCATTCAATGGAAGACAGAAAATTTGTTGCATGGTATAGGCCCTCAAAACAGGTAGTCTTGAAGATTCTTGAAAGAAGGTTAGAATATCCTTCTAACAGAAACAGACCACTTACACCACTGCAACAGCTGCTTTTGGCACTTAGATTTTACACTACAGGTTCTTTTTAAATATAGGGTGATTCAAAAAGAGCGCCGGTTTTGATATATCAAATTAAGAGATTTATTTTATTGAAAAACTGAAAATAAATACATCAACAAGTTCATCTTACCTTCCGATTTCATGTATGAAAAATGATGTCATGCATGTGTCCTCCTCTACTGCGCTGGCACGCATCAACTCTGTCCATGAAATTGGATATTACTGCACGACAAGTTTCGACTTCCATTTGCCCGATAACCCGTCGAATTTCCTCCTTCAAGTCATTGATGTTTTGGGGTTTATTGGCATACACCAATGACTTCAGATGACCCCAAAGATGAAAGTCACAAGGCGTCAAGTCACACGACCTTGGTGGCCATTGATGGTCGGAATTACGAGAAATGATGCGATCCTGGAACCGTTCACGGAGCAACAACATTGTTTCTCGTGCAGAAACTGAATTTTATACGGGTGATATTGGAGATCGTACCGAAGAATTCTCCGTACAGAAGAGCATCGTAAACCCAATTGTTGAGAACGGCGACATATTGATTTTGCTGGGCTAACAGCCACACTGTCACGAACCAACGCAACGGTCTGCTCAGTTCGGCCAGAACGACGACGTCCAGAACTTTTAAGGTCGACTGTTGAACCCGTCTCAAAAAACTTTTTCATGAGCCTACGAACTGTTGATTCATTCGGTGCTTCATTACGTCCTAGAGTACCGCGAAGTCGCCTGACAGTAGCCGCATAACTCTCTCCACTCTGGTAAAATGTTTTGACGATTAACACTCGTGCAATAGTAAACTTCTCCATGGTTAGACACAGACTGCGAGAGTACTACACTGCAAACAAGAGAAACTACAACTGAATCGTCAATCGGAATGTTCTCCGAAATAGAAATGAGGTCTAACAATGTTGCCAACCGATAAACAAAAATTTACCAGCCGTTTAAAAACCGGCGCTCTTTTTGAATCACCCGTTAGTAAATGATGACTTAATTGGCGTTTCGAAAACAACATTGAGTCAATATATAAGAAAAGTGTCGGAGCCAATTGCTTCATTAGCTCCCAGGTACATTCAGTTTCCAGATGAGGGTGAAAAGGACAAAGTTATGCAGGACTTTTACAGAAATATAAATTTATATAATATAAATATCTTTTTTTCATCCGGTTTAAAATTAACACTCCGAACTTTTTTGTGTTTGATTTTCCATTTAAAAAAACCCAAACGATATGATGGCCTTCGGGCCAGCCCAGTCAGTCAGCTGATAGAAAGTCTCTATTATTTGTTAAGTAACATTGGTTGGGCAAGCGACTTTGTATGGTGACCAGTTGACAGCCATCCATGAACAAACTCTACTGGGGGGTCCCTGTTCAAACTCACGCGTAATCCACTTCAAAAATACAGCGAAAAGCAGCGATCCAATTGGGTAGTTGTCAACAATATACAGTTCCCGATAACAAATAAAAGCTAAAAAAAAAAACGATATGATATAAAACACTACTGTAGGTTACGAGTATCGCAGAATGAAAACAATAACATTATGACAAAATCAGATGTAGCCAATAGAAACTCAGTTACCACGGTAGCCAACTCCGAAAATAAGTGAGTGTGGAAATTAACTGTGGTTAAATTTGACCGACGCAGTTTTGATCGAGATCAAAGTTGGTGAAACAGTTTCGAGTTTAAACGAACGGCCATCTTTTGACCACCGTTAAATTTGATCGTGGTCATGCTGTATTTGACTGATGTTGGTGAAACCGGCCATCAGTGTTGTGGCTAGCCACATAAAGTTTATGTTTCTTGTGTTATGATTTTGCCTAATGTATTGCTTGAGTCTTAGCTCCGTGAAGTTGGAAGGAATGCAGTGAGTTGTTATAGTAGTGGGAGAATGAATGAGTTAGTAGTGTTTCACAGCTAACGCATTTGTAGTGGTAGCGTGTACTAAAAAAAATATTCTTATCATCCGGCTCATTAATTTAACAAATACCTACCAGGTTATTAACTTGGATGGATTCATAATAATTAACTTACCAATTCATATCAAAATATGTTAAAATACAGAAAGTTTGAAAACGAATGTTTAGTATCAGAGTGATACAACAAATTGTTCTCCCGGCATGCATCGCTCATTCATAATACCTCGCCCCGCAACTACACGGAGCTTGGAACCGCACAATACATTGTCCCTTAAAAATTTAGAATGAGGGACAGTAGTTTTAGGTGAGGTGTAAGCTACCACTATAACTTCTAATAACCGTCTTTTAAATTTTAAAAACCCTATCCATGTAACCCATAATAGAATTAACCCATACCATAATGGATATGATCCAGCATTAGACCATGATAAGCTGCCATTAGTAATTTTTTATCATTTAATTGGGCAATTTGTTTTAATACAAATACCCCGATGATATTTTACTACAAATATGATTGGTAGCCTATTCCCCGTAACAGGCAGGTGGCGTGTTAAATTATTTGCACTCTATTTGCTAGTTACAGGGCTACAAAAAATAGTTCTGTTTCTTATCACATGGTCAGCCGTTTATATGACTGTCAAACAGAAGAGGTAGAAATGTAAAAGATATTAGTCACAGTTACCTCCTCTGAGAGTAGCATACTTTTCCATTGAGTGAGGAAGGCTATGTAAACCACCTAACTCCTCATTCACTAAGTAAAACCTCTAGAGCAGTGATTCTCAACCTTTTTTGCTCCGCGACCCCCAAATAGTAAAAATAAATAAAATTAATATTTCACGACCCCTCCCGTGTTAATAATAATAAGCCTTACTATTAATAATTGAATTTTGACTGTAATTGTAAATGTACAATGTTTTTTAATATTATATAATTAAACTTCACTAATTGTATGTTTTTAAAAAAAAATACAGACTAAAAATAAATGGACTACAACTACGAGGGGGTACCCAAAAGAAACCGGAATTATTTTTTAAAACTATTTATTTTTAATTTTTTTACAAAAGAACCTTATCCCCTTCAAAAGACTCTCCATTACAACTAATACATTTGTCCCACCGGTGCTTCCACAGTTCAAAACATTTTTTGTACTCCTCTTCAGTGATGGCTGCCAGCTCATCCGTCGTTTTTTTCTTGACATCATCAACGTTGTTAAATCGGAGACCTTTCATGCCCCTTTTCATGCGTGGGAACAAGAAAAAATCACACGGAGCCAGATCGGGTGAGTACGGTGCGTGTGGTAGCAAAACCATGCCGTTTTTCGCCAAAAACTGGGTAACCGAGATTGCCGTGTGTGCAGGCGCGTTGTCTTGGTGGAAAAACCAGTCCCCTGTCTGCCACAAATTAGGTCTTTTACGACGAATGCTGTTTCGTAGTCTTCTTAACACTTCAAGATAAAAAGCTTGATTTACCGTCTGGCCTGGTGGAACGAACTCTGAATGGACAATTCCCCTCACATCAAAAAAACAAATCAGCATTGTTTTGATGTTCGATCTGACTTGACGACTTTTTTTGGTCGGGGTGATAATGAAGTCTTCCATTGACTGGATTGTTGTTTGGTTTCTGGGTCGTACCCATAGCACCAAGACTCGTCACCCGTAATGATCTTTGACATGAAATCTGGATCAGTTTCAAGCTGTTGTTTCAAATCACTACACGTTTCAATTCGACGTTCCTTTTGAGTGTCTGTCAGAACCCGAGGCACAAACTTGGCAGCGACTCTTTTCATTGTCAAGTCTTCTGTTAAAATGCGTTGGACTGAGCTCCAAGATAACCCACTAACCTGTGATATTTGGTCAATGGTCTGTCGTCGGTCTGTTCGTACAATTTCTTTCACTTTCACAACATTTTCGTCTGTTCGGGAAGTCGACGGTCGTCCAGAACGAGGTTTGTTCTCAATCGACATGTTGCCATTTTTAAAGCGCAAAAACCACTCGTACACGTGGGTTTTTCCAATAGCGTCGTCTTTGTAAGCTGTGTTCAACATTACAACTGTTTCCGCGGCGTTTTTACCGAGCAAGAAGCAAAATTTCACAGCCGCACGTTGGTCATTAAAACTTGCCATCATGAAAAACGACACGAGCACAAAACAGCACTAGCGAGAACAATCACTGCACGAGAACAGAACAAGCTAGATCAACGAACAAAATGGCATTGAACTGGCAATGAGTAGCGCTACAAGCAGCCTAGTGCCGGGAATTTGTACTGCACAAGCTCCGCCCACAGCAGAGCTATTCCGGATACCTTTGGGTACCCCCTCGTATTGCTATTATTTTATATTTCTGCGCTTATACTTTTATAGTAGCGACGTGTATATGAACATGCATGTATGACACGCACATACACGAGCAATTTACAAGTTCCAACTTGGATGTGTACATGATCTTTGTAATTTAATCTCCTTATTTACTTTTATAAGTTTCTAATGAAGATCCACATATAAAGAAAATTTTTAATTAAAAACAAATTCAACCATCACATTAATAATTAATTTCTTTTCATTTCAAGTAAGTGTACTTAATGCATGTACAATTTTTATAAGTTAGTTTATAATAAATGATTTTTTCTCATAAAATGATTAAATGATTTCATTATTGTTTCACGACCCTCAGGTTGAGAATCACTGCTCTAGAGGTTCTAACCAGCCTTTCGGTTGATGACATAAACAACAACATGATTGGTATAGAAATCGTTAGACAAATATATATTTATACTCGGTTCATCGTAAGAAAGATATCTCGAGTAAACAAACAGCAGTTACCAAATTAGCTGACAAAGCGGTGACTCAGAAAAAATGCAATACTTTTAACGAAAACATCACAATGATAACTGATATGTGCTTTTAACCATATGCAGAATTAAACAATAAATAGAAATGAAAAAACCAAAAAATACTGCAACACTAAATTCCTAATTGAAAATAAATTATAATGCATGTAAGAACGATGCAAGACAATACGATGTCAAAAACAAATTGGTAGTATAATATAACAACGTTCTTGTTAAAAATGTGGAGAGAGATTTATGGGTTTGGATAAGTCATCGTCAAATTCAATTGTGAAATAACGAGTGACTAAACTTATATTAGATGACTAATCATTAAAATAAAAAATATTTATAAAAAAGAATGGAAATAAAGTATAGGCCTAACGTTTTTGTACATTTATTGATCAATAGTTAAAATATCAGTCATGATATATTATGATGTTGGCCTAACAGTTTCATTTATAAAAATACTTTTAAAAGTATTTTATACTTAAATACTTTTGAAAGTATTTTGTTGTTACTTTTTAATCAGCGTGTACATATTTAAATAATGCGCATGCTCAGTGGTGTCATTATTTGTTTACTTGCGATATCTTTCTTACGGTGAATAGAGTACAGTGATACTCCTAGGAATCACTGTTTCTACATGCTCTAGACTATTGTTATGAATAAATACAGCCACTTCTGTAACGTTTTGTTCGTTTTTGAACTGCAAGTATTGACACTTTCTGCCATTAATTGTTAAGAACATTCAATTCAGAAACTGTACTATGGACTCTGTTAACATTTGTTTTTTACAAGAGAATCTACCAGTAAACTATTATTGATTACCAAAGTATCATCAGCAAACAATTAAGCTCTGCCATTAGGTTAATGCCAATGTCATGCTAATGTCATTAGGTTAAGTATACAGGACACGATGCAACTGTCAGAGAGGAATTTTTTGTTTCACACTAACTCTTACCGTCACTAGTGACGTGTGCAACATTTCTTAATTGTGAGATAATATGGCGTGTGATGAAGATTTGGCTATTGCATTCTACAGGATGATTATAAATGAAATTAGACAGTTTCTGATAGCTTATAGAAAATTTCTTTTTGAAAAGTTAAGGTAATTACTTACATGCTTATATAGAAGAATTCATTAAGTTTTTATTGAAAATATTTACAGATGTTCAATGTGTGCAACATTTGTAACACAACAGATATCAACACAGTAGTCGAATTATTCCTACACATGATTAAGCATATGACTGTCAACTGTGGCAAGAGCATTTGCAATACGTTGTTTTAGATCATCAATATCTACAGGAAGCGGTGGTACAAAAACATTGTCTTTTACACAACCCCATAAGAAAACGTCGCAAGGCATTAAGTCTGGACTACGAGGTGGCCACGGCGTAAACACAATGTTTTCCTCTCTAGCACAGCCAATACATCATCTAGGAAGACGTTCATCAAGGTAACTTCTGACCTGTAAGTGTCAGTGAGGCAGAGCTCCATCTTGTACAAAAATTAAGTTATCACTATTCCTGGAGTTGAGGCATTAACCATTTGTTTAACATGTCCAGATAAATTAATCCGGTTACTGACACTTCGTAAAGAAGAACGGCCCGTAAACCTTTTCACGAGATAATGCGCATAAGACGTTTACTTTAGGGGAATCGTGTGTATGCTGTAAAGTTATTTTTTGGTTTTCTGTGCCCCATTTTCTAACATTATGTCTATTAACTTTTCCACTAATGTAAAAATTACATTCATCACTAAAAATTAGGCGGTTGAAGAATGTGTCATCATTTTCAACACAATGTTGCATCTCCAGACAAAAATTTTTACGTATGATTTTATCACTGGCATTTAAACCTTTGTACTAACTGCAATTTATAAGGTGTCATTTTTAAACGTTTTCGCAGAATTTTCCACACAGTCTGTTGAGGAATTTGCAATTCTAAACGTGCTGATCTAGTTGATTTTCCTGGACTTCGTACATAAACATCACAAACACCATCAATTTGTTCTTCTGTAACAGAAGGTCTTCCAGTGCTCTTCCTTTTACAGACATCCACTGTTTTCAAAATGTTTATACCAGCCATAGATTGATTGCCTTGTTGGTGGTGGTTTACCATATCTTGTTCTGAAATGATGTTGCACAACCATAACCGAGTTTGTTTTGGCTAATTCAAGAACACAATAAGCTTTCTCCACTTGAGTAGCGGCCATTTTGCTAGACTGGTCGTTGTAACAGCAGCCAACAACAAAATGCTAGCAACAGTTGTACTAACATGAACTTTAAAAAATTCCCTACAAACCTATATCATTTACTATATTCAAAAACACCAGTTTGGTGTTTAAGAAGCTGTCAAAAGTGTCTATTTCATTTATAATCACCCTATATTATTATTTGATTTGTTTGGAGAAAGAAAAACCAGTTCATAAGTTTTAGATGCATCCAATTAACCAGAAAGAAGTTGTTCACATTTATATCCATCTGGCCACTGAGTATTTATGATTCAAACAATTAATTTCATTAAACTAAACCAATTAACACAACTTTGAAAATAATATCAAGTTTGACTGTTATGCTTAGTAAGTAGCTGGATGACAATTGCATGTTTTTCAGCGCATCGCAAAGCTGAATGACTCGAGCTCATTTTCAATGAGACGTAATTTCATACACCTTCACTATTTTGCTTCATATCGGAAACTTATCCCCAAAACGGGCAGGTTGAGTGTTACTTTAATTGCACTCTAACTGTTTGGTCCAGGGCTAAAAAAAAATAGTTCTGTTTCTTATCACATAGTCAGCCACTTATATGACTGAACTATTTAAGAACAGAAGAGGTAGAGGTGTAAAAGACACTAGTCAGAGTTATCTCCTCTGAGAGTAATGAATTTCACTATGCAGCCAGACCCTGTGGTGAATGAAGTGAAGGTGTCATTTACAGGGTGGAAAGTGAGTGCTTTTCAGAGGGCCTGGCATGCTGATAAGCATACTCTTTCAACTCAGTGAGGAAGGCAATGGTAAACCACCTTACTCGTTTTTTTTTAGTAAAACCTCTAGAGGTTCAAACCAGCCTTTTGGCTGTTGACCTAAATAACAACAAACATCGGAGACTGTTTGAAAAGCAAATTTGCACCCAGTGTGCAGCTGATACATAACAACCCATACTACTTAGTACTAGTCAGTCTGTGATTAAAATGGCTCATCGCTTACTGTGTGTGGCCAGCTTAAGATACTGCCAATTGGAGTCATTAAATTTTTTAACTGCAAGGCATAATGAAGCAACTGCGATTTTAGCCTCCTCATCATATAAATACCCAATTTGAAGTGTCGGGGTGAAGCAACACCAAGTTTTTCACTAGGTACCTCTTATCACGAAAAATATAAAGGCAAAAAATTAAATAAAACAAGATTAAATATACTGATGTAGGCAACTTCATATATTTATCACAACAAAAAAGTCACTCACATACGTTCAAAAATATCTACAAATATTCTTTTGAAAATAACAATAAAATACAAGAGTGTTGTCATTTCTCAAATATATAAAATACATAAGAAAACACTTTTAATTTAATAATAACATCAACAAAATTTTAATACAATACAAAGAAACCTAATAATATTAATTACTTAAAACATTGCAACCTGAAAAATTTATGGCAAACTGGCAAGAAATAACCAGAGTGAGTCTCTTTTGATAATTTTATGAAATTGATTGAATCAAAAAATAAAAAAGAGACAAACGCGATAAAGAAAACTAAAGTTTTCAAGAGAGCAATCTATTCTTATACTTACAATAATTGATTTTTATTTTGTATTCATAGCCTATAACAATATTAAATAACCTTACTTAAATTTATCGATAATGTTAAATTGATTTATATGACTGATATTAAAGGAACCTCTTTAGGTAATTGTATAAATGTAAGCTGTAGTGGAAATTTATTATTTTCTTTAGAATTAAGCGAGTTTATGCTTTGTTTTTATTTTAATAATAATTATTAAATTAAGCAATAAATTAATAATGATAATAAATATAATTGTATCAGTCCATTTATTATTATTATTATTATTATTATTAATTACAGTAATATATATGCAAGTATATTTATGTTTATATATTTTATGTATCTATATATGGTTTATGTATGAATACATTTTGTATTATATATTATATTGATATACAAAGCTAATCTATGCTTTCAATCTATTTTTTTATGTAATCTATATGCAGTTTGGAATGACAAATATATTATAGGCTATTTTGTTAAAAGTAACATTTTTATTATATACTTACAGGTTATCAATCTTATCAGAAAATGATAATAATAATAATTATTATTATTTAATTTATCATTATTATTACCATAAACATTCTAACATTATATAATACATTTACTGAAAATCCCATTTTTTTCTTTCTTATCTAGGAACAATAGTATAAACTCACTTGGTGAAAAAACAAAGTTTTTTACGGTATTTTATAAAATTACAAGTTTTATTAACTACATTTTATTTCATAAGTAGAGTTTCTTTTAATCGAGTTCATTGTATTTTTAACTTACTCTGTTTGTTAATAAAATTATCAATTATATACTAATTACTCTATTGTGTACTAAATACTGTATATAAATATTTTTTTAAATTTTATTATTTATTTATCTTATTTTATTACATAGTTTAAATATGTTACATATTTATGTTACGATCTTCATCAGATAATAGCTAAATTTTTATTTTTATTAAAAATAATAAAAAATTTTATAAAGTGATTGAAAATTAATGCAATCCCTACTAATATTGTTTACAGTATACAATTCTGATTTAATTTGAACATAATAAGAAAACTATACTAATGGTATCAAATAGTTAACTAATCAAAAAAAAAAACAAACAGTAGAATCTAATATGATGTAACAGTTGAGATATAAAATCATATTAAGCTTGAATTTGTAATCTTGCCAATTGATACAACTTTTAGTAAACTAACAAAAGACTTGCTGCCTCCATGGCATATTTTCAGAACCCATAGTTTTAATATCCCATAGTAGTCACTGACAACTATAGTAATTTACATGTTTGTTGTTACTTCAAATTACTATTTCAGAAAAGGTGTTATTCTTACGGAAAATAAATGATTAAAATTTTTTTTTTAATTTTATCACTTAACTCAAGTTTGGTATCTGTTCGTTTGACAAAAAAATAAATAAATACAATGATATAATATAGAGTTGTCGTTTAATTTGAAATATAATTATTTAATACAAATGTGGCATTAAGCCGTAAGTACTGAAGAAAACAAAACTAATTCTTGTTAATGCTTAGCATCCATAAATTCAAGTCCCGTATTTTTATTTCTTTCTTGATAAATCAACATTACTAAGGTGGGGATGACCGCTGTGGCACTGCTGCCACTGACGCTGTCGAAGTAACAGCTGCGGTAAATGAAAACTGAAAACATCATGAGCTTTTATAGCATTGCTTTAACAGAATAAATTTTTTTTTAATTTATTAACTTTATTAAAGAATTCACAAATGTTACAAAATAAACAACCAGTGAATATGACGGTGGGTGAAAGAATGAATGAAATGACATGAAAGACGTGCATGGAGAGCACCATCCACTGACAGGTCTCCTATATGTTACTTAAATACTTCGTACTAATTCATCGATTAATAAATTTATTTATTAATAGCATATAACCATTTCTAAAATTAGAGATCCCCTGCTCCTCTTCATCCGTCTTTGAACGTTGGTTCTGAGATAACAGAATAAGTAAACAATGAATAATAACAAAGATACGAGTACGTTTCTGTATTTCGTTGTTAGTTAGTGTTCAACTAGTTGACATTAAACCAAGCCAACAGTTTATTGCTTATTCAAGTTGAATACAATCATACACTAAGTCACGTAGCTACAATTTCGTTTATTCTTAAATCTTTATCTAGCTAGTTGGTAGTAAACACAGTTTGTTCAGTTAATACAACTTTATTTTGTGCAGTTTGTTAAAATTGTGAGTGGGTTAAGTGTTATTTTAATTCAATTCAATCAAAGAGTTATAGACTTGTAAGTAGAAATGTTTTCAGGTTTGGTAGTAGCGTGTTGTATTTTCTGCCAATTGGAAAGAGATAGCCAACTTCCCCTTACTCACTAAGTTCCCGCTACTGTGAAGCATTCCCTTCGCAAGCTTCAGCTCCCAACAAACCTACTGTTCATCTTTTACTGATGTTGACTTAATTCTCAGCCATTTTTAGATGTTTTCTTTCTTGCTGGCAGTCCAAAAGGTTACAAGTGTTTTGAAGTGTTTGGTGACTTTTTGCTTGCATAAAAATTACATCACAGAATTTATATTAAATTTTGCCTTAACAACAGAATAAAGTGCAGTTACATTCAAAATGTTTACTGTAGCGATTGGTGAGTCTACTATGGTAAACCAAGCATTTATGAATGGTGCAAGTGTTTCAAAGAGAGTCGTGAAGACATGAAAGATGACTATTGTTATGGATGCCCCAATATATCAAAAAATTGAATAAAATGATGATGAACTGCCAAATCATTATCAGAGTAGTTGCTGATGATGTTGGCAAATCATTTGTCTCATGCCAAGCAATTTTTTCTGATGTATTAGGCCTGGAACATGTAGCAGAAAAGTTAGTTCCAAAATTGCTGAGTGAAGTAAAAGATGACCCAGAACTGCTTAAAACAGGTCATAACTGGTGATGAGACAAGATTCTATTGGTATTACATCAAAACCACAATATGCCAACAGTGAGATCAAGATTGAATTTTTGAAGGAACTGAACTTCATACCGAAAAATGGGCTCCAGAAGTGCTTTAAAGATTGAAAAAAGCGCTGGCGGAACTGCATTATATCTTTAAGGGATTACTTTGAAGGGGACAAAGTAAATATATTGATGGATAAATAAAAACTTATTGAGAATAACAAAAATTTTCATCATTAGTAGATCAAACCCACATATATGTTTTTATATGAACACATCCATATTTATTGATTTGGCTTCTTTAATACATATTGTTACACTATCTTTGGAACCTATTTTGAACAAAATTTCAAAGGGTAATAAAATCACGTGACTATAAACTTGTAAGTATTTATGATAAACTGAACAGGGTTTAATTGGCAAACCTACATTGGTTCAAAAATATTTAGCAACCAAATTATTTTTAAAATTAATAAACTTAAAAAAAAGTCATAATAAAACTTCAATTGGTCAGATAAAATAATGAAACTAAAGCAATTAAATGAAAGATTTACTAAAAATATTTGATCATGCAGTGGTACTATGTGCTAATAAAACTCGCCACTCAAAAAGTCAAAAGTCTTCAAAATACATTAAAATATTCATGCAGACTTAATTATTGTTAAAAAAAAATCAATCCATTTTTTATATTAATTTTTAAATAGGATTAAACAATATTTTCAATCACTTTAAACAAATTTCATCAAAAAAAAATAATTTGCATTATAATTAAAGGGAAATTTTAATAGTAAAATTAATATTATTAACAAAGAATGGGTATGTGCTCACCTTGTTAAATTCTATTTAAAATTAACATTGGCCATTATAATACTGAGCCAGCCCAGTAATTTTATTCAACTGGTAGAAAGTTGCTTTAAATTGTTAAGAAACACAGGTTGTGTAAGCCACTTTGAATGGTAACCAGCTGACAGCCATATATTAATTATTAACAGTACTGGGTGCCCTTATTAAAAAAAACAATTTCTGATAAAACAACAAAAAGATGAAAAAAAAATTGTAATATCTAAGATAATGTTTCTAACATTTTTACAACAAAATTTAAGAAAAAAAATAAAGGAATGGAAATCCAGGGATAGGAATGCAATATTTATGTAGTAATTTTTTTTTTGTATTTACAGTAAGGTAATGATAGTAATCTGACACCTATGGGACCAATTTACGAGGTAGGGTCAAAAAGTTCCCGGAATGGTCACATGCAGTCAAACATTTGTTTGCTGGAAGGGAAATTTTTGTTTGGAAGGTTGGTATCACTCTAGGGAGGTCCTGTGCCTTCAGCAGGCAGTTAGAGTTGGTTTTCTACGTGCGGTGTATGATATTTTAGACGTAGTTTTTTACTTTCGTCGTATTGTGAAATGCCATCATCAGAGTAGCGTGCCAATATCAAATTCTATGTGTTGCTAGAGAAATCACCCTCGGAGACTCTTGAGATGCTGAAGAAAGCATACAAAAATGATGCAATGAAAAAAACGGCAGTTTACGAGTGGCACAAGCATTTTCGTGACAGTCGCACAACAATAAAGATGATGTTCGGACTGAGTAGCCTTCCACTTCTACCACAGATGAGAATGTTGAGCTCGTTCGACAACTTGCCAGTGCAAACAAGGAAAACAATCAACAAAGAATTGCACACAGAGATCTTAAAACGGTTACGAGATACAATTCGACGAAAACGGCGTGAAAAATGGGAAAATGGGCAGGGAATGATTTGTTTTTGTTGCATGATAATGCCTTGTCACATCGCTCCCTAATGGCGAAACAATGCCTTGCAAAGAACAATGTCACCACTCTGGAACACCCTCCAATATTCTTCCGATCTTGCACCACCGGATTTTTACCTGTTTCCACAAGTCCACAACTGAAAATGATATTGAAGTGACATCGTTTTGCTGATTCATCAGAGGTGATGGAAAATGCGACGAAACAGCTGATAGAACTTTCGAAAAATGGCTTTCAGGAGTGTTTTCAACGATTGTATGAATGGTGTAATAAGTGCTTAGATGCAGGAAGAGAGTATTTTGAAGGAAAATAGGATTAAAATGTTATACATACTTTCAATCAATTTCTATTAACCGATTCCGGGAACTTTTTGACCCTACCTCGTATAATAATCTATTACCCTATGCATCTCATTTGAACAATGAAGCAGAGTCAATATAATCTCCCGCACCAGTTATAACTCAAATGAGATGCCCACCAGACCAGTATCTGAATTCTCAAAGTCAATTTCGGTAACAAAAAACTGTAGTTATCACGGTAAATTATACAATAAAAACTTTATTATACACAGGAGTGTTAATAATCAGAACATCAGTAATCCAAACTGACTTCGCTTTAATTAAAAAAGTGCAATAATAGTAAAATTGGTATGGTATACAGGGTTTTATAATTTAAACCTATTTTGCTAACGATCTGCACATTGTAATAATAATTATTTTACTTAAAATTTTAATTTTTTAAACACATAAGTCATCATTTATTTACTGTCAAGATTTTTATAGTTGACTTTACCATTTTCTCTGGCCAGTGTTAGGCTAAAACTCTGTAAGCAGCTTTTAACTTGCAAGAGTAAAACAGTCAGCAATCCTTCCAGGTTTTTCTGATCAACGATAGAATCGATTCTATTGTTCAAGCAGGATTTAGACATGTTTCACTAGCTGCACAGGTAGGATTTTTACTGTTTTATTACTACTACTGATTACTACTGTTTTATTACTACTGCAATGTTTATCCAGTTCTCAGTCAGTGAAAAAGAACATGATAATTACTTTAAAAATTAAACTATATCATTATAAAATAAAAACAAATAACTTTTGTAATTTATTTGGTCAGCTCATGGTGTAGTGGTCAGCGCCATTGGCTTCCATGTCAAGAGTCC
Source organism: Catonia carolina (assembly GCA_035578175.1). Taxonomy (NCBI): domain Eukaryota; kingdom Metazoa; phylum Arthropoda; class Insecta; order Hemiptera; family Achilidae; genus Catonia; species Catonia carolina. The sequence continues at coordinate 424,231,937 of JAQMRL010000001.1, forward strand.
AGGGTTCGATTTCCATTCATAACTTGCATTTTTTGTCATTCATTTTCTTTTAACACCCTTGATCATCTACATTAGCAGTAATGTGCAGTTGGACATAAAACGGAACAAATATTTTTAGAGACAAATTCTAGTAAAGATAGTTACTACGATTCACAGCTAGGGTCTGGAAATTTTCACAGGTTACAACCCAACATAGTCGCTAATAACTGATCTGCTGATGCGACTTAAAAAAATAAACTATAAAAACAATAGAGGCCCAATTAATCAAGTTTTAAATTTTTAGTATGGTTCAATTGTTGTTTTCTCTCTGAAAGTGGTTCTATAGGCTACGTTAGGAAATTTTAAAGCACAGAAAGTATTTTAGTAATAAAAAATAATACACTTTAAAGGGAAAGATTAGAGCTTTAATTTGAGGTAAATTACAATTAATTGGTTCAAAAATAAAATTATAATAAAATCTCAAAATTAGTCATAAATGGGCAGCTCGGTACATAAGTAATGAATTATCTCCCAGCATTGTAAGTGTTAAGAAATATTTTAGACGAATTTGAGTCACTAAGCTGTCAGATTATCTCAAACTACTGTAGTTTTTAAAAAAAATTATAGGCCTACATAAAAAAATTATTTATAAATAATTATCTTAAGTTAATGATGGTATACTAAAATAAAAGTTAAAAGTAAACATTCATTAATATTATACAATTAGGTTGAGCACTTATTTAAAATTTTTTGGAGATCAGTAATTTCTTATTAATAAACAATGGAATGTCTTTAAAGCAAATCACTTTAGTAGCTGTTATAAACAAATAATATTTTGTTTGCCTTTAACGGGGGAAAAAATCATCCTAAATTTTATTAACTCCATTTTAAAAAATAATACAAACTAATCTACACAATATTAATTTAAATTTAAAAATAAAATATAATTTAATCAGACTTTGTATATATAAAAATAATAAATAAATTTATATAAATATAAAAAAATTTAATTTTTTTTTACAAATCACATTTTACAAATAAAAAAACAAATATTCATCATATTAGGCCTAATTTTTTTATATAAATTCTAAAAAATTTTAAATAATTTGTATTTTTTTATTTGTTTAAAACTCAAACAAATGCACAAATAATTATATCTGGCAATTATTATAGTTAGGCAAGTTATTTTTCATTTTCAAGAAACAAAAAACGTAATGTAAAACAAGTATTGAGAAATTACAAAAAAAACAAGTTTATATAGAATAATTCAGAATAGACATGGTGTTTTTAGTACTTCCATGGTACATTAAATTTATTTATTTGGATACGCTAATTAGTTTTTGTGTAAAGATTTTAGTTAAGGTTGTAGTTTTAAAAGATTTTTTTCTTCTGGTGGAAATAAATAACAGAGAAGTTATTTGATTGTAAATGTCCATATTTTCGTTATAGTTAAAATTAAGTCTTAAGATTTTAAAATATTTTGTGATCAATTTAGTTTGTAGCTAGGCTAATTCTTTTGCTGTAATTTACTAACTGAATTAATTTGTAATAAATAAATAGTAATAAAAATTAATATATCAGTTACATTTATTTCTAACAATAAGCTAATTTAATCAATTGGACAAATAAATTAAAATTTGTATTTTTTCACAATGCTTTATACATTTTAAGTTAGTTTGGTTTTCACACCACTGCTGTAAAAAATTTACATTATCACCGATCAGCGTAACCTGTATATGCAAATGATTTTTCTAATTTATTTAGTGTGACCAGCACAAAATTATATACCTTTTGTAAATGTATTTAATTTAATATTAATATAAGTGATTGGATAAAATATGGGAAACAATGAGAAATATTAGATTTATTTAAAATAATGGTTAGCGACTAGATGTACGGGACAGCAAGAGAGAGAAAGCAAGACCTAGAAGAATTTATATAGAAATTAATGATTGGTTGGTCTATTCGTGAAGTAACAAGTTAAGTGGAATGACTGGGGAGAAACAGGCTGACAATAGTAGTGGGTACGAATTAATGAGAACGTGCAGTGGTACAAATCAGAAACGAGCTAAGATATCACACATACGTAGTACAAATGTATACAATAAATAAAGAACTTATAAATGGATAAAAGTTTTGAACTGTAGGGCAATTAAAGATAAATAATATGAAACTATCACATAGTATGGTACAGGGGCGGTTTCAGGGAAGGGGCCATGGCCCCCCCCCCCCCGAAATACTAGGAAAACTTAGTTTAATATTTTCTATAAGCTATTATTTCTAACAAAACTGAATCCCAATACTCGTACCTATCAATTAACAATAATTATTTTAGTATAAAAATGAGTCAAACAGAAAGTATCTATTTTTAAATAGTATTAAGATAACAATCAGTGTCAGTAGTCAAAAGCCACTCGCATCCAGCCTTGAAAATTTCTCTATGAATTAAAATTGTGGTTTCAGCAATACAGCATAAAAGAGGACTTTTCAATGACTCCATTACAAACTATGAATTACAAATTATGTAGTAAGAGCTACATAAAAACAACATAGCCCCCCCCCCCCCCCGAAAATCAGCCCTGGAACCGCCCCTGGTATGGTACGTTAATATGATACTGGACATTCATTCGCTCGGCTGTTATATGATGTCTTCCAAGGAGAGGTGACTTTATGAAAATTACAAGGTGTCGTCGAAACTACGAGACAACGGAAAACCCAAATCAAGTAACAAAAAAATTGAGCTCAGGTATTTAAAAATTGTACTTTGTATTTATGGCCATGTAGTATGTAGAATCTGTTATTTGTGTAGTAATGTTAATTTTTGTTTCTTTAATATTAATCTTACTCATTAAATATGTGTTGTATTATCATAAACTTATGTTTTTTGTAATCAGCCTTCTTTCACTAAGCAAGTTCTGAATCTAATGACTTTGGATAAATGTGATTCAATTAATAACAAATTAATTCAGAACATTATACAAGGCATCCCGAAATCCAAAATTTAATACATATTATTACAAAATTATTTTTATTTATTCAACTTTTTATTTTTATTTATTAATATTTATTTTTTTCAATTTTCATTACTAATTTATTTCAATTATTACAAAAATATCATCACATTTTGTAGGGAGATGTGTAGCATTAGTTTATCTACAAATTTTACATCTGAAAATTTTATTTATAATTATAATTTTTTTTTTAATTCCTGGCGATAACTAAGTTAAGATGACCTTCACTATAGCACTTAAATAAAAGCAATAGAAAAAATAATGTACAATGTCAGTTTTTTAATTTGTTCACATTTTTGGTTTATTACTCGTACAAAAAATTATTCCACAGGATTTTCTCTTTAAAATTATATATAACTTTTGATATTTTGTATTATTAAAATTTTTAGATTTACAAACATGCGTAGCTTAAAAATATTAGGCTACTTATAAAAATTGTAACCAGATTAGTAAAATTTACACTTTTTTGAAAGAAAATTTTGTATTAAATGTAATGGTAATACTGTTTTTAATTTTTGTTCAATTTCTGTAAATTATTTTTTTCATAATTCAAGAAAATTTTGTACAAAAATTATTGGAGATATCGTAATGAAATTTTGAGAATTTATTTTACGTAAATTGTTACAGGGATATTAGAAAATGATAATGTCAATTTTTGCTGACCTGGATATGTTGCAGGAAAATTTTTTTCTTCATAATTGAGTAAAATTTTATTATTCCACCAGATCAAAAGTTATGTAAAGGTCCAAAAATGTGTGGTAAAACTTAAAATTGTATCTTTAGCCATGACTGACAAAATGTTCCTTACATTAGCTCTATCTAAATAAACACTGCATGCTACTTTAGATGTTATCCAGTACAGATATATTAAAAAGTTTACAAGATTGAATGACAAAAAACATTATCTTTCAAATTTTTTTTAAATATTAATTTATAGTACTTAAAAATTGACTAAGTAATGCAAGTAAATTTTGAAGGTGTAGCCTATTCAGTAAAAAAAATCAAGTGTGAAACATTCACATGATTTTCTCTTGGCAATGTAAATAATGCAAAACATAACCTGATTTTAATCATGAGTGAATGACACCAAATCATAAATCAACCACTGTTTGATTTAAAAACATGGAAAATCACTAAAATTGGTAGTAAACTAAGATCTGTAGAAAAGAAATGCTTGAAATAAAAGTTATAAGTTTTTAATTTTCTAAAAATTTAATTGTATAGTATACTTTTATTGTAAAATGCATATTAAGGCTATAATCTTAAAAAACCCTATTTTTTACCGATTTCAATGAAAAAATATTGCAATTGGCGCTAAACTAGTAGCTGTAGAAAACAATTATAAAAATAAAAGTCATAGAATTTCTAATTTTCTACAACTTTGATTATACACATGTTTGCTCTTAATTGCATAATTAAGAAGCAATTTTTTAAAAATAAAACCATTTTTTACCACAAGAGCACAGCCCCCTGCCTACAAACTCAACGGACATGCCTCTTACCTATCTTGTTGAATACAAAAAAATGAAGTAAATAAAGCCATTTACAGAAAATCGTACAAGCAATTTTTGAGAAACCTACAAAAAAATATAAAATTGCACAATAAACAGCTACTTCCGGTTGACCGATTTTGATGAAAATTTTCGTGTCAGGTCCTCTCATGGTATCTAATATTTTAAGTTCCAAGTTTCAAATTCATACGATATTCTATTCTTAAGATTTTTTTCACACACAGACTAATCAGTAAAAACATGTTTTTTTGATTCAGAAGGCCTAATAACAATTATTGTATTTCCGTTGAAAACTCAATTTTGAATAATTAAAATAAAAAAAATACTTTCCTTCCCAATATTTCATATACAGCAAGAGAAAGTAAAAACTTTATTTACATAGCTAAAGTGACTTCAGTAAAGGGTGTACTTTCATTTCTAGAATATTTTCAACCCACCAGGTTGGTCTAGAGGTAAAATCATAGTTACGAGTCAGCTGTTCAACAGCTGATTTTTGGAGGCGAAGATTCCTGAATCTAGAAAATTCTAGTAAACTAGTAATCCTAGTAAATTTAAAGGTAGTAAATTTTGAATACTGTACAGTGGTTACCGGTGTATTTCGATGGTTGGGGTTCAATTGACTATACTCTCTCAGGAATGGTCAACCTGGTTCGGTACAAGACTACACCTCATTTACACGGCATACACATCATCCTCATCTCATTGGGTCATGGGGTTGCTTATTGTTCTGAATTGAAAAAATTGCAACGTTCACACATTAGGGATTAAAACAAAATATTTACACCATGTCTGATCCTATCTATTCCAGATAAACAAGATAATAATATTGTAATACATATTATAAAAATAAAACATAATTATAAGGCCTATTAAAATAACAATTGTTAAAAACGATAATCAAATCATTTAACAATTCAAGGTAATTTATTTTTCTATTCACTATACATACAAATTTAAAAAGTAAACATAAATTTTATAATGTTTGTCAGGAGGTAGTTGATTCAATAATAATAATAAGAATAAATATAATTTTATAATAAAATCAAATTTTTACGGTTTTTATTTTTATGATTCATCATCATCGTCTTCTTATACAAACTGATCAAATTAATTATCAATAATTAAGTTATACAATCTATAAACTATTCTAGAAATCTACAGACCAAATGATTGACTGTTTTTGTACTCAAACACTATAATAATAATAGTATTATTATTATATTTTTTTATTATATATATAATTAGGAAGCAATATACTGCACCAAAGATATGTGGCACAAAATGTACATAATCAATAATTATAATAATAATAATTAATAATACATAATTTGAATTCGCATAACCAGACAAAGTTCTTAATAATTTATAAATTAACATTTTTCATCTTAACTCTAACTTAATTAACTCATCTTCAATTATAATAATAATAATAATTAATTAATTGTATAATAATACTAATACATTTTATCTTGTGATAATCTTAATTATACTTAAAAAAAATCATTTTGTATTTTATTACAGTATGTTATTTACATTGAACAATATCTTTGGTTGTGTAATAATTTTTTAAATTTTTATTGAAAAATAAATCAATAAAAATAATTAATTGTTAATAAAAGAAACTAACAATGAAATTATAACAGTTTGAGAAGAGCGCCATTTTTGTTTTGTAAAAGTTTAATTTTTATTAGTTGTAAGATTAAGAAATATGACTGAAAATTTAACAGTTTTACTTCTATGAGAGACTGATATGTGCATCCAGATATCTTTTAGAGTCTCATTTTTCAAGTTGATCTGGTAGTAAAATATATGGTGATTTTAGGAATGCCCTTACCTTATTTTTATATACATTAACCATAACAGGTAGAGCATTAAATTATTTCTACTTGATCTGCTAGTTCCAGGGTTATAAGAAATAGTTTTGTATCACATGGTCAACCAATTATATGACTGAAGCATTTAAGAACAGAAGAGGTAGAAGTGTAAAAGACGCTAATCAAAGTTATCTCATCTGAGAGTAATGAATTTCATTCATTATACAGCTAGATCTTGTGGTGAATGAAATGAAGGTGTCATTTGCAGGGAGGAAAGTGTAGATGATTTTCAGAAGGCGTGGTATACTGATAAATATACTTTTCCACTCAATGACAAATGCAATGGTAAACCACCTCACTCCTCATTTTACTTAGTAAAGACTAAAGGTTCAAACCAACCTTTTAATTGATGACCTTAATAGCAACACAACAACAACCAATAATACATCGAATGTGGTGTGGGTATTGACAAGTAATATGTTGTGATGGACCTGTTCATGCCAATTCCAAGGCTTGACACCACTTGGTCGTCCTCCATCGTTGCAAACAAACCAGCTTTATTAAATGACTTACTTTTAAATTCATAATAAGAAAGAAATATTCCAATATACAGTAGGTCCTTGCTATTATGGACTCTAATAGAACGGACTTCAAATTATGGTGAAATAATTGACGAAATTCTAAAGAATAATACAAATTCCAATAAGTTAGAAGATGAGGATGAGCGATTATCACAGAAACCCAACTTTCTAGCATACACGCCGCCATTGTTACAGTGATTTCGAACACTTATTGGAAAAACAAGACGTCCAACACTTTTATGAACATTTTAGACAATTTAAAGAACTTGTTATTAGAAAACAACATCAGTTAAAAATAAACAATTTCCCATCACTTCAATCTTCTTCATACCTGTAATTAAAAGAGCCTTTTCCTTTTATATTTACATGTTACTGTACTTTCTGTTTTAATTTCAACTGTAAAAACAAACTCTGATGAAGGAATAATGTAAAGTGTATGAAAATATAAATGTAGCTCAATGTATAAGGATAAAATAAGAACTCCATTAATAGAATAAAAATAAGATTAAAGAACTGTATTATCGTTTCTTAATCTGCATGTGTTTGATTACTTCGTCCATTTTGTGACACCTAAATACCATTGCTAAGACAAATTTTTCCATTACTGCCACTGACTATAACCGTTGTAATTAAAAAATATTTTAATGGTTACTTTATATTAGTTACAAAATATTTAAACCAGCTACGATTTTGACTATAGTAAAATTTTACATCATAAAAACATAAAGTGCTGCTTTGCCTGGCTGTATTTCAATATAACAAACTTTCGTGACAACAAACTGTGGCCTCCCCCATTTACTCTGTTATAACAAGGACCAACTGTATACTTGTTTATAAACTTTTTATGTTAAAATTAAGGCTTAAAATGATTTATTAAAAGTAAAAACCCAGATTATAATACAAAAACTGTAGTAGCAATTAAAAATGAACAGACACCTTCAAAATTGAAAAAATAACAGAGAGTTGATATCTTAAAACAATCTTTACTAGAGAACAGAGTAAATGTTTCTGAAGCACTGTATGGCAAAAATAAACTGCCTAGCTGATGGAAAAAAATAACACATTTAGAAATGCAATAGAAATGTACGTTGTTGTTTTTTTTTCTTTTGGTTTAACGTCCGACTCTTCTGCAATTACTGCTAATGCAGACGATGAAGGATGAAATGAATTTTGTAACGTATGAAAATATGCTGTGCCTGAATGGAATTTGAACCCAAGACCGCATGATGGGAGGCGAGCACGTTACCAACTACGCCAATGCAGCCAGCTACAAAACAACAACGTTGTTTTGTAATTGTAACAGTAATCTCTCTTTAGCCCGGCGTTCTAATTAGTATTAGAAGAAAAAAAGATTGAAATGAGTTAAATAATTATTAACAAAATACAAAATTTTAAAAATATTGAATTTTTGTTAGTCAAGTATGATTCTCCAAACTACGTTTTTAAATAGTTTCATAAGAGATTATCTTACTAAGTAAAAAAATGGGCGCTCTTCTTTATTAAAAATTGCAATTTATAAAAGAACAACTGTGTTATTCTTATTAAACAAAAAAATTACTATTACAAAAAATGTAAAATATTTAATATTGTGTATGAGATCTATAGAACAAATAACAAAAAAAAATTGATCATACATTAATTATGTATAAGAAAAGAAAAATTGGTACATAATATTGCATAATATATAAATAACACTGAATTATGAAAAACAAATTTAAAAAAAAAACAATTTCAATAAAACCTTATTAACACTAATTTATTCTTTTAAACAAAATCTAACATAAACAATACATAAAACAATTTTTAATAGAAACATAACAAAATTAATCCTAATTAAAAATAATCGTTATTGTAATTAAAAGGAAAACAAATAATAATTACTATTAAAATAATAAAACAAAGATGAAATTATACAAAAACAATAAAAAAATTAACACAATTTTTTATTACTAACTACTACATTTATTTGCACTAATTTCATTATTAGAAGTTTAATAATGTAATGAAAATTAATTTTATGTTTATTTTATTCTTCCTAATAATAAAGACTCACACAAAACATAATAATTATTTACATAATTTATATATATTTGATTTATAGGTGGGGGGCATAATCATAAAATTTACAATATATTTTTTCATATTGCAATGAAAATTTCACTTGTGTCTTAAAATAATAATAATGTTCACGATTAAATTTAGTTTTATATATATATAATTATTATTATATTATATACTTGGAAGAAAAATATATATATATGTATAATTATAGTCTTTCTTTTCGACACTTATTCTTACAAACTATATCAGTCTATTACAAAACTGCACAGTATGTCAAATACACTAAAATTAATAAAAACAAATAAAAATAAATTACAAATAAACAAATCTATACAACATACTAAATCGCTATTTATATGATTTTATATTTACATTTAAAAATATGACTGTTGATCTTGATCTAGTTAAATTTAAATTACCTGATTTATGTTATCGAACAATAAAAAAATTTTAGCCGAAAAGTTATATTGGCACACAGTTACTTTCATGCTTTTTCAAAAAAATATTACCGTAATTTTCCTATTTTAATGAGTGGTTCCATCACCTATAAGGAGGAACCGTATTCTGTAGTAGTCAGCCGAACCGTTCTTTAACAAGAAACATAAGTTTCTTTTTACCCTTATATGCGAGTTTCATATTTTCGACTAATTGAGTAAACTGTGCGTGTCCATCATGAGCCAAAATGAATGTATCTCTAGCTTTACCAAGAAAGTCAATAAAATCACCGTAATGTCTCGGTGATATATGAGTTAAACGAGAATGTGTAGTATGAACATAAGCAGCAACAGCAGCTTCCAGAAGTTGTCGCAAAGGTGGTCGATCGTAAGATAATGGTTTAACACCTCCTCTACTACCCGCACCACTGCTTCTATGGTGATGATGATGGTGGTGATGGTGTTTGCCTTCTGATCCCGGATGCGGGCACGATACGCCCGGTGCGGTAATTGAACAACGTCTTAAAATATCAGAAAGAACGGTTGCACACTGAACGTTTTTTACTAGTAGAGGAATCATATTGCTCAGCTCTGATTTACCTAAAGAATGACTAAGGGCACAAGCCCAATGTATATCATTTATGGCTGGATGAGTATCCTAGAAAAATAAACAAAACAATCATTATTAAAATTCATATACACATGTAGTAAACTTGCCCATAACAGGCAGGTGGCGTGTTGAATTATTGGCACTCAATCTGCAAGTTCTGGGGCTACAAAAAATAGTTCTGTTTCAAAAATTTATACTTAAAAATTTAAAAATTGTCAGTATACTTAAACATAAAGGTGTAAATTAAAAAGTTACGGAAAACTGAGGTTATGTTGGTCGATGATAAAAAAAAACACATAATTCATTTTACAGTGATTTCGACACAAAATTAACCTAAGATTCGGATTTAGCACACATACATTTTATAACAAACATTGACTTACAGTTAGGAAAAATTTCTTAAAACATTATGTTTGGAGTGTAGCATTACAGGAGTGAAACCTGGGTGATAGGGGCTGTAGAAAAGAAGAGAATAAAAGCTTTTGAAATGTGGTGTTATAGGAAAATGTTAAAGATAAGGTGGGTGGACAAAATAAGTAATTTAGAGGTTCTTAGGCAAGTGGATGAAAAAAGAAGTATACGGAAGCATCTAACCAGAAGAAGGGATAGGCTAGTGGGGTGTATCTTAAGACATCCAAGTATTAAGCGATCAATAATAGAGGGTAATATTAAGGGAGTAAATTGTAGGGGAAGCAAAGATTAGAATATATAAAGCGAATTACAAAAGATGTAGGGTGTTACAGGTATGTAGATATGAAACGACTTGCACAAGATAGAACAGCTTGGACAACTTCATCAAACCAGTCAAGAGACTGATGACAAAAAAAAACATTACATAATAAACATTGAAATTGTTAAAATTGGTGAGGAGCCCTGATTCTATACAATTACCCTCACATGGTCAGCCAATTATATGACTGAAACATTTAAAAACAAAAGAGTAGAGGTATAAAAGACACTAGTCAAGAGTTATCTCCACTGAGAGTAATGAATTTCATTATACAGCCAGACCCTGTGGTGAATGAAGTGAAGGTGTCATTTGCAGGATGGAAAGTAGATGCTTTTCGAAGGGCCTGGCATGTTGGTAAGCATTCTTTTCCACTCAGTGAAGAAGGAATAGGTAAACCACCTCACTCCTCATTTCAGTTAGTAAAGCCTCTAGAGGTTCAAATCAGCCTATCGGCTGATGATCTAAACAACAACATATAATACACAATTACATCACTTATTTTGATTTATTTAATAATAGTTAACAGGTGTCATTTATCCTTTTCTTATTAGAGGGACCAACCATGAATTAACGCAGTTGTTAAAAGGGCATTGTTGCTTTGGTGTATATTTGAGATGAGGTTTAAACTTGGTAAATAACCAAAATGTAAACTATATGACAGTGAAGAGGAGTCTTCTTGGGCATATTTTTGAAAGATGTCCCTATTTTGGCCACGAAAGAATGGAGACATCCAAAAAGATAAGAGTTAAACTGTTAAGCCTAGAGAGAGTGGGAGCAGTAATGCTGTGAGATGTGGATAGCTGGAAGTTGGTCGCTCAGTTTGCAGAGAAGGTCATCAAGAGATTGCAGACTGAGGAGATATCCAGAGATCGGCAGAATCGCCATATCCCACCCTAAATGAATCCTGTCCTAATCACATAAAATTAAAAAAACTTTATTCCCTGAGTTGTTGATGAAAGAGATGAATGGACGTGGAAGAATTAGTGGGGGTTAGTGACGGTGAGGGAGGAATTAACTACGATTCCCTTTCATGTCTCGCTGACAGTGTGCTACATTTCCCTTGTAGTATTATTTATTAACAGAGGGAGGTAAAGGATTTTTGGAATTGTCAGAACAAGTGGCCAGGCGGCGAGTTTTTGGTTGGTACGGGGTTGCGGCCTTCTTTCCCTATAAATTCCTGTAGGGTAAGGGAAAGTGAAAAAAAAAAATAGTTTAAAATGATTTTATACCATAGAAACCCAATATTCAATAGAGAATCTCAATTTCAATCAATAATTAAGGGAAAAATAAATAAATTAATAGAAATAATAGAGAATTACCTGATTGTAAGCTAAATGAACATTTTTCATAGCTAACATGGCAAGTTTATACGCTCTCGTTGGATAACCCCTATGTTCCATATAGCGAGCAATTGTAAATAACTGAGAAGATGTCATGATATGTGATGCTGCATCAATTACTATCTGATATGCTGTTTCAAATGCAAGAGCTTCGTTTTCACACAATGTCAAAGCATTCAAGGCACAGTTTGGAGGATCCTGTAACAACAAAGAAATACATAATATAATAACATACAACTGAATTAAGTTTTCTACTGCCTAAAACAGGCAGGTAGAGAGTTAAATTATTAGCACTCGATCTACTAGTTCCAGGGCTAAAAGATAGTTCTGTTTCTTAAAATATGGTCAGCCAATTATATGACTGAAGCATTTAACAACAGAAGAGGTACAGATGTAAAAGACACTACAAAAATTCACCGAGTCTAGAGATATGCATCAACAAATACAAGCATTGTTCATGTGATATTAGTACTGCCAGTTACACAAGTGATGTCAGCTATTGGATAATGAATCGCGCTTACATAAAAAAATTTAAATTTACGTAAAAAGAAATTATAAGACAGTTAATAGCACAGAATATTAAATTACTGGCATAAATTAAAAGTACAGTGATCCTCAGGATAACATAATAAAGACTGTGTTAGAAGAATGCATAATAATCTTGGTTTTTTGTTCAATCAGCAGCTATCAAGTAATCAATTAGTTTACTGCATATCTCCAGACTCTGCAAATAAACTATAGTCACAGTTACCTCCTCTGAGAGTAATAAAGTTCATTACACAGTCAGACCCTGTGGTAAATGAAATAAGGGTATCATTTGCAGGGTGGAAAAAAGATGCTTTTCAGAAGGCCTATCATACTGATAAACATACTTTTCCACTTAGTTATCAAGGCAATTTTAAACTACCTCACAGCTCATTTTACTAAGTAAACCCTCTACAGGTTTAAACAAGCCTTTCAGCTGATGACCTAAACAACATTCTTTCAATATTCCATCATAAGCACCATCTGCGTGATTCTGAAATCTAATTCAACAATATTTATGTAATAAATAAAAAATTTGAATACCTTAGTGGCACATTGGAGTGCAAGAGTTCTGGCACATCCTGATAACTCCTCTTGTTGAGCAAATGTCAGGTTCAGTCGCATTATTGTGCTGTGACTCATTATGGTTGTAGCCACTGGACCTGAAACAGAAAAACAACAAATTCATTACAACCATTCAATTATTAACATCTAAGTTAACACAACTATAATGCTTTTCAAGGGTGATGAGCTCTGCTGTTAAACACGTTTAGATCAATTAGAACGTTTGCTAAAATTGTCAGATTATATGAATGTATCAGCGTAAGAAACATTACATGCGCATACATATAATGGCTGCAGTAGTTCACTTGTGTCTTGCATCTCGTATTGAACACATCGATTATAAAGCGCGTTAACATGCATTACTTTATAATATAATCAACTGATTGTATGTTCACAGGTTATAATTGTTATTGAAAGACAAAAAAAAATGGCTGACAAAATTGATAACAGAGCTACATGAGCAAGTATTAGCAGCATTGCTGGCAAGTCATTGGCTAGCTATCAAGTGGGTAGGGGGCAATGCGTACGTTCAGAGCTCATCAGCTTTAAAAAAATAGTATAAGTTTTGTATTGTCTGTAATTTTTACTTGTGTTTGTTTTTGGAATTTAGTTCTACTATTCTGTTTTGTTTCAAAGTGTATACATTGTTTATACTTTTAATTATTAGTGTTTCATTTAGTATTTATTCTGATTACGAAGGGTTATTATTTTACAAACTTTCTATTTTACAAAAACGTTTTTTTAATCAAAAAGTGGTTTTATTTATAAATAAATATTTTATTTTCTGACTAGTAATATTTTTAATATTTAAATTTAATGAAAGAGGAAATTTAGAGCTTTAAATAGATGTCAAAGATAAAGAGATAAATCTTGTAGTTAATTTAATGTGATGGTTTTATAACAGCTCAAAATTCCCAGGATCTGTGTCATAACTTTATGAAAAGCTTAGACTTCAATGAGTTAAAATGGAATTACAAATTTTTACATACAAGAGTCTAGAGAATTTTTCTTAGAATACCAAAATTATGTTTTAATTCTGAATGTAAAACAATTAAAAATTTAATACAAAATTGATTAACTAATCTGAAATCCCTTAAGTTTTTAAACGATAAAACTAGATAATTATTACACTCTTAATAGTAAAAGGAAAAATAAAATACTGTATATCCTCGATTCTAAGACGCAGCTTATTTTGGCAGTAAAAATTTTGGCAAAAGATAAAATCTAAAAAATCATCAAAATCTTATTTCTAATATAAAGTGAAATTTTATTACCAGAAATGGGTGATGAAACAGAATTAAATGTAACACGATATCGACAGAAATAATAACTTTCTTGAATTCACTTTTTTGATTGAATATCAAATAAGGAGGAAGTTTGTTCCCATCAGCTGTTATGGATAACATAACATTATGTTATTACCAGTTTCATGTACCCAGTAGTTTTCTATTGTACTTCTTTGGTACCTTTCACTTCAACCAAGTATTTTCTAGGCATATTGAAAATAGACTGGAGTTTCGTCTGTATTACCTATCTGATCAAGAGTGTACACTTTTTCAGTTCGTAAGTTAATAACATGGCGCTGGAAATTTACAAGCTGTGTTTCAAAATCAAATATTGCGTTTGTGAGCATGTCACTTCAACGAATTAATTCTGATAATTATGAATAACATTTTATTTTATTTTAATTTTAAAAGATAATTTATTTTATCTTATAATGCATGAGGGGCATATCCTAAGGCATCCAGGTATTGGGCTATCAATAATGGAGGGTAACATTGAGGGAGTAAATTGTAGAGGGAGGCAAAGATTAGAATATATAAAGCAAATTACAAAAGATGTAGGGTGTTACAGGTATGTAGATATGAAACGACTTGCGCAAGATAGAACAGGTTGGAGAACTGCATCAAACCAGTCGAGAGACTGATGACAAAAAAAAAATGCATGAAAGATGGCTCATGCGTAGTTTTTAATGCTAATATACTGGTTCAAAGATAATTAGTAAATGTGACTGCAAGACACCCTCGAATGTAGTGAATGACAACTCGCTTTTCAAGGTATCAAATTGTGAAAAAAGGTGCGTCTTAGAATCGAGCAAAATACAGTAAGTTAAATGTTAAATAATTGCAAACGATTAAAGGATAATAAATGAAAAAATTCAGTACGCAAAAAGACTTCATTTTTATGCAATAATAAAACATAAATTTATTAAATTAACTTCAGAATTACTTTTCTAATTGGAATACAATTTAATAACTCAAAAATTTTAAAACAAACTCACCAGTAGCTTCCGTAGGTGTGAACAGTTGAAACCAGTTCTGCATTATTGAAACTAGTGCCTCAACACCAACTTCTGTAGCGCAAGTCACCAGCCATCTGACCATCTCACGACGACGCCAATTTAATGAAGATAATGTCATTCTCATTACCTGAAGAAAAATACAAATATAAATTATACTACTGTAAGACAGTCAAAAATATCAAATCATCAGTGAAAGCCAAAATTTTTTTAGAATCAAACTCACACAACCCTTTTGTTGCATATCATCGTAATAAATAATTTTACCAGAAATAATGAATTAATTTCGATCAATACCCTATTTCAAAATTTTCTTTAACCAACCACAATTTTTTTTAAATTAAGGAGACTGAACATGAGGAGGCTCAAACCCTCAGTTATTTAAACTTCAAATTTCTAACCTCAAACTTTCAAACTTTGAACTTTCAACTTTTCAAATGTTAAAACATTCAAAACAAAGTTACAAGTTAAACTTCAAAAAATCGGATAACCTAAACCAAGGCGAGCAGTGACACGAAGTTTGCTCGTTGACTATCTTACACTTTGAAACCTTAAAATTAGATTATTCTCCTCCACCCAACCAAACTTCACCTTATGGCAAAGTGCAAGCACTCACTCTTCTGATCCACTTAACCCCACTCATCCAAGACACGGAAGCAGCACGAAGTGCCACTGGAGTGGTGAGTAGTTTAATTAAAATGATCAAAGTTGAAAAAAAAACAGATAACTTACTTGAAGACCTAATTCAAAGGCAACACTAAGTAAAGTTGGATGTCTTGGTCCTGTCTCGGGCGTTGCAAAACGAAAGGCATCTTGTGCCAATTTAAAAAGGTGTGATGAGCTGTGAATATGCCTTTGTGCGGATTCAAGTACAGTCCTTAACCTCATTACCTCTCCTAAAAACCAGAAATAAAAATAAAATGACAACTTTTGAAAAAAATAATTAAAAAATCAATAAATTAACCTAGGAAATATAGAAATTATAAACGGTTTTTTATAGATTAAAAATAAATACAAAATTCAGAGCAAAAATACTTGTATGACTGGTTTAGATTAATTAAATTTGAAACAAATACTGCTAGTTTGAATGAGGAGTAGTCTTGCCAGAAATGCTAGAATGGGTTTTTCATTTTCATGCAGTATAGTATAATTATACAAACAGTAACTAGTAACAAAAAAATAATTTTATTTATTTATTTTTTAATACAAAGAAACAAAAATTGAGGCACAAAAATGTGTAAGATACAGCCCACTGAAATATCTGTTAAAAGAGTTTTGTAGTCGATTCAATTAAAATGTCCATAAAACTTCAATCTTCTCTACCTTATTGGGTCAGTTATTTTCCCAATTTCATAGTGCAAATCCGTATAAGATGTAATTTTTCTTTTGGAATATTCTTTTACATTAATTTTTTTATATTTATTAATTAATTTGTTATTGAATGAAATGCCTACATAAGCCTTGGCTTGTGCGCAGGTAATGATATGAGGTAATATACAAATGAAAAAATGCCAAACCTGACGGAATCAAACCCAGAGCCCGAATATAGAAGCCAGTTGTGCTTAATGTATTTTTAACACATTTAAAGATAGTTTCTGCATGTCATTACTACTTTATTGTAATGTCTGATTTTTAAACTTTTGCAAACTAATCTTCATTTCTTAAAGAATTTACTTTTTTTGGTTTTATGTTTGACTGTTTTACAATTTCTGCTAATGCAGATGGTGGAGAATGATAATATATGAAAATGAGCGATGAAAAAATGCCAGAACTGATCGGGAATTGAACCCAGGACCCCGGTATAGAAGCCAGTTGCACTAACCACTACACCAACAACTCAACTAAAGAATTTACAGGCTTTATTTACATTAAGATATAATTTACAGATGAAAACATAAAACGTTACCTTTAGCAGCACTAAGCATAGTTGACGCTAATGCACACTGCTGAGTTTCTATATGTCCAATGGTGAACCATCGTGGATATGGACTAAGAACAAGCGATGAAACATTTCCATTAACTGGGTCATCGGAATCTTCATGCTCTTCTAATATCGGTAACCTAAAAATAATAACATTATAACCATGTCAGTTAATAATTACACTGAAATTAAGATCTACAAAAAAATAAAAACAAATTAAATTATAATCATGAATTACAAAAATCAATGTTTATTACATACAGTAGAACTGCACAGTGTAATAACCACAAACTCATAATGGCCAGCTACTGGTTTGTGGCCCCTACAGAAGAACAGCCGATATCCTCCGCTCCCCGCCCCTCAACCATCACGTATAGTCACTTTACTTCTCATACGCACACGCTTTACGTTAGTAATTTATGTCATTCTGATGATATATAAGAACATTTATTTAATTGTTGCGTAGTAATGTTATGCTCATTATAAGCTCGGATTTTATTTTTCAACAGTAAGTTGAAGAAATAAATAAATATTGGGTGTAGCACAATTTCTAAAATAAACAGTGATAATATATTATCTAGTTTTTATGATGACAAACCAATGTATATTTTTATCGTAATTCTATAACACAAACTATTTTCAGGATATATTAGTAATTATGACGAATGATTATATGATTCTGTATAAGTATGATTTTATTTAAATTATCTCATTATTGGTAATGATAATAAAAGCAGTCTTCTAAAAGTCAGCTGTTTCACACAAGACGGCATTGTACAATCAGGAGGTCTATTTGCCCCATTCTTGACTGTCCATCGCTTTGTGCGGAGGGGCGGAGGGGCAACAAGCCAGTAGCCACCCTATACAAGATATGAGACTGAAATTTGACACAAAGATGTAAAGCTGAGTTAGAAAATTTAACATTTTTAGCACAAATTAATTTGTTTCATTTATTCAAATTATTTATGCAAGCCATTGACACTTTCATGACGATACCCATACAACATACAGGCATCAACTTTACATAGTTCTAAATTCATTTCTTTACATCAATTACGATTGCCATTTTTTTCTATAATGTGGTTGAATTTACTGATAATGCAGTGTTGTAAAAGAAAGCATTGTTACAAAAATAGATTATAAATGAGAAAATATTATCTTATAAAATTCTGGGCTAAACTAATTAGTTTTATTTTATACATTTTTCAATACAATGTATAACAGCATGTACATTTTCTGAGATTTTTGCAAACAGGCTAAGTATAAAGCAGTATTTTCTTTTTAATTTAGTTAAAAATTATTAACTGAATTTTAATGTTAAAAATACATCATTGTAAAGGAGAAATTTCCAAGTTTTTTCAATATAAAATACTAGCCAATAACAGGCAGGTGGAGTGTTAATTATTTTTACTCGATCTGCTAGTTCCAGCGCTACAAAAAATAGTTCTGTTTCTTATCACATAGTCAGCCAATTATACAACTGAAGCATTTAAGAACAGAAGAGACAGAAGTGTAAAAGACACTAGTCAGAGTTATCCCCTCTGAGAGTAATGAAATTCTTTACACAGCCTGTGGTGAATGAAGTGAAGGTGTCATTTGCATGATGAAAAGTAAATAGTTTTCAGAGGGCCTGGCATGCTGATAAGTGTTCTTTTCCACTCAGTGAGGAAGGCAATAACATACTACTACCTTACTCCTTGTTTTGCTTAGTAAAGCCTCCAGAGGTTCAAACCAGTCTTTCAGCTGATGAACTAAACAACAAAAACCATGTCAATAAACACTACCAAACAAATTACTTTTACATACGCTTCAATGTATATAAATTTAAGTATAGTCATTATTCTTTAAGGGGGTAGTCAACCCAGAAAATGAAAATGAAAACTATAGGCTATAATGTATCGTTATACAGTTTAAATGAAAGAGTAATTTACTAGTAATGATCTACCACTTAAACCAGGCCAAAAAATAATTACAGCCCCTAATATACGGGTGGGAGTGGAAAAGTGGGCTTTTACGGGGAATCAAATATCAGGAACCAAGAAAGATATCAACATGATTCCTGTGCTAAAAAATGCAGAAAATGACAGTCTTTTTATCTGATGTATGCTATTGTATGTATTTTTTCTTACAAGAAATTAATTGAAGAAAAACCATATTTTCAAAAACATTTATTTTATGTATTCACAAATTATTTTTTTAACTAACACCCTACTAAGTTTTTTGTAATAAAATTATTCGACAGATAATAGAGCAAGATATTATGAACATTTGAAAAAAAATCATCCAAATACCTCTAATACAAACCAGAATATTCAATTCCCAAGAATGTACAATCGTGTAAAAACACATTTCCGGAAAACTTAATTTAAAGTTTAAGGAATAATTTCACTCGCCTTGCTAGTGAGCTTTATTTTAAACAAATGTTTTTATAACTTTTTGTCAACGTAGCCTACAAACAAAGTAAACACATGCTGTGATTCAGAAAATTGTAAACTTCAAATAAATGCAAAAAACAATCAAAATTAAAACGAATCATCTTTTTGAGTTGACTACCCCCTTAAGAAAAATTAAATGTCTAATAAGATAAATACGTACCTCATAGCTCTCAGACCTACTTCATAAGCTAGATCTGGGTAATAATTAAGAAGAGCAAGGAATAAAAACCGTGCAAACGTGTGCATCGGTATGCTTTCAGGATGAATACCAATTCCTAGCCCACTTGTTGGTCCACCTTCTAGTAAGACAATTGCTTGGCGACGTAACACAGCAACTAAACTGTTGTCTAGTTCCATTTCTTGTAGTTTTGCTATCAGTCTATCCTCTTGTTTGCATGCTTTTTCCTAAACATAACAAAATAAATTATCAAATTTTTAAAATGTCTGTAAAGATAAATGTAATATAAATTCAAGAGTTGTAATAAAAATATGTGACATCTATTTCACAAGTACAATCATTTCCGATTAATGTTATTTTGTGTTTTTTATAAAACACAAAAATTAATAAATAGTTAATACCGGTATTCATCTTCCACTCATAATCAATCTAATGTTATATTATTTGTTGTTAATAACCTTTATCCTTTTTGATGCTGCTTTAGCATATTGTTTATCTTAGCAATTTTTCTTTCTTAAGACATAATAAAGCTTAAATAATTAAATGCTTTACCCCTTTATTTTAGCCTTTTATTTTAGATATTTTGAGATCAAGTATTTTTTTTTCAAATTTCTGGCGAAGTATTCAATTTTCACAAAATGTAATCGACAGTGAATATATAAAACTACCAAATATAATTTTAATTTTATTTCTTTTTTTTAGGTTGCTATTCATTCTGGATGTTGGCCACCATATTAATAATCTGAACTCTATCCACTGCTATTCGAAATAATTGTATTGTCGTTATCGAGGACCAAAATATTCTGAGATTTTTTTACCAGGAAATATGTCTTTTCCCCATGTTACATTCTCCAGCTATTTTTCTTTGTAATATAAATTGGAGCAACCCATAACTATTTTTTTGTTGCGCATTATACGTCCCAATTACTCGAGCTTCGTAATTTTTATTGTGTTCATGACTTCTTTTGATTTCTGCATGAGTCTCAGTACCTCCTCGATAGAGACATGATCCACCTATAGTTGAGTTCATGTTCAGAATGCAGTATGGAAACTCCATAAGCAATGCATTTCATATGGGAATTTGAACCCTACTACACTAAGTAAAAATATCAACCCAGCGCCACAATTTGTTCTCATTTACAAACTCTTATTGAAAAATGTAATACGAAAATATACTTAATATTTGTATTGTTTGAAAGATTAGGTACAGACAATTATTACATTAATGGAGTTGTTTATCAATTTTCTTGTCTTTTGTAATTATTGTAAAGTAATGAATAGTTATCGTTTAAATCTTGTTTGAATAACAGTCGTTAGAAAATAAATCTTGGAAAGGTCTAAAAATGGTAATAAAACTCCCCTGGTCCGACTGTGAGGGTGACAAGAGAGAGCCATCATACCCCTGTCCTATATGTACCTACGGTCTCTTGTACGAGGCGTATTTTTAAAGTAAGTACCGTTTGAAAATAAAAAAAAAATAAAAGGAAATTTGCAAAAACTAATTTTATTTTCGGAATCTACATACTTTTATCTATTTTTCTACATAGTTTCCAAGTTTTTGTAAACACTTATCATATCGCACAACTAAATTTTGGAAACCTTCTTCATAAAAACTTGCCGCCTGCTGTGATAACCAAGAATTCACGGCCGTTTTCAATTCGTCGTCATCGTCATAACGGCTGCCGCCCAAGTGATGTTTCAGATGACGGAAGAGATGAAAGTCGCTCGGCGCAAGGTCAGGGCTGTAGGGTGGGTGGTCCAAAACTTCCCAGCCAAAAGAGTCCAATGCAGCTCGGGTCTGAGCGGCAGTGTGAGGCCGCTCGAGAGAGTTCAAAAGACTCGACAGTTCCTTGAATTTTCTGACACGTTATGACGAAAACGGTGACGATATGCTGAGTCGGATCGTAACTGGAGACGAAACGTGGATTTCGCATTTCACTCCCGAATCGAAACAACAAAGCATGGATTGGAGACACACGCACTCTCCCGTAAAGGTCAAAGCCAAAGGTCAAATCACAGCAGGCGGCAAGTTTTTATGAAGAAGGTTTCCAAAATTTAGTTGTGCGATATGATAAGTGTTTACAAAAACTTGGAAACTATGTAGAAAAATAGATAAAAGTATGCAGATTCCGAAAATAAAATTAGTTTTTGCAAATTTCCTTCTATTTTTTTTTTATTTTCAAACGGTACTTACTTTAAAAATACGCCTCGTATGAATATCAGAGTATAATAATAATATTTACAGTGTAATAAAATACGCTTCATTAGGAAGTGAAAGTATTTTTTTAAGAATTCTTTGATTAAAAATGAGCTTGCTAGAGCATGGTAAGCAAAACTCTAAATATTTTTGCCCATGATCTTCGGATAGAGTTGGTGGAGTAGAGTTATTGTATTGGCTGTGCCTGATGTTTTCCGTACGCCTGATAACACAACGGTTTCTCATAAGAGCTGTACTGCATTCTGAACGTGAAATAGAATGTAGGAGACTCTCAACATCCTTCTGTAATCCCACAACTCAAACACTTCAAGTGTTTTACTCATTACATCATTAAGCATCCAAGACTCCGACCAAAAAACAGAACTGCAAAAACGTAACATTGCAACAGTTGCATTTTTGTTTTAATACTCAGATTATGTGTTTTGAATACTTTACTCATTCTATAGAATGTCCAACGAGGTGGTCCAACGGATATTCTAATCTCTTGAGAATGATCTAATCTATTGTTCCCAAATACTTATATGTGCTAACATGTTCAATATAATAAGAAATAAACCTTGAGCAGAAAAATGTACAACACCAAAAATGTTTAAGTTATATACTTTTATACGTACCTGAGCATATAATCCAGGAGGCATAATTCTTTGTTGCCCTAAACCAATTAAAGCAACCTCAACAGCAAGCGTAAGATATGTTTCCGAACGATCTCTTGAACCAACTACTGCCACATGATGATACCTTGGTGTTACTGTATTACTAGATTCTTCCACTCCAACTGGGTCTGTACAAGTACAATAACAGTCAAATTAATTAGTCCCACACTTAAATACATTCAAAGTAACTCATCCATTTTGTTACAATAACTTACACCAGTGTTTCTCAACCAGTCAATCGCAATACGTTTCGGGGGTTCGTAAAATATGAGGAAAATTAAATACAGTTATTTTTATAGTTACTTACTTAAAAAAGAGACACAAAAATTGTAAATACATTACTTACACAACATTTTCCAATTCAATCAAAGTGAAATTTGGGTTCATTTGGAATTAACCAATTATTGAACATCGGATTTATTTTTATAACACACAAAATGAAATCATTGTTCAGTCTCAAAAGAATTATTATCTCAAAAGAATTATTATTGTCTTAAAGAATTATTTGATTTGGTTTTCAAATTCACCATTATGGAAAATCCTGGTTCACAGTTGTAGGATGTTGCAAATGCTATAAATATTTTCAATGCTGCTCTGGACAGTTTTGGATATTCCTATTTAATACTGATCCAAAATTTGTTGGCAAAAGCGTTAATGAAGTTTAATTTAATTACCATATCAATTGATAGCTCTATAAGTTCATCATAAAGACAAACATCTCAGAATTTTGTATAGTTTGCTCATTAAATGGACTAACTACCCACAAATATCCACTCATATTCATAAAAATTACAACTATTGTAGATTTTAAATTTTTTTTAACATTATAATTTAGTGAGGATCAGCAAAATACTCAACCTAAAAAGTAGGTCGCAGGGTCTAACAGGTTGAGAACCACTGACACACAATTAATAAACAGCTATTTACAACACAGATATTATCAGGAATAAATTCATTTCTGCATTTTTTCTTGTTTTTTTTAAATTGTTAGAAATAATTTATATAATCTATATTTATATAAATGGGAAACCCTCACTGACTGACTGACTCCCTCATTCATGACTAATTCTCCTACTTGCTCAATAGCTAAAAAGCTGAAATTTGGTAGGAATATTTTCTTTAGGGTAAATAAAAAAGTTAACCATAAATAATTTTAACATTCCACCATTAAAGGGTTGAAAATGGTGTTTAACACTTAATCTAATATTTTCCGTTTACTAAGTTCCAGACAAGATAAATGGCAGAACTTCAGTGCAGATGTTACTTATATTTGAACTACAAAAATTATCCCATAACAATTTTTAAAATGTTCCCCTGAGAGATTGAAAATGGCATTAAACCTGAAAAAAAATATTTATTGTTTACCAGGTTCTAGTAGACTGAATCCTGAATCCTGAATCTATTACTTATTATTATCTATAGACTTAGAAGGCTATTTTGTTGATGTTATTTATAGTACAACTAAAAAAATTACTCCTTAACAATTTCCACAATGTACTCCTAAAAGAAAGAAAACGTGTCCAACCCATAAACCCATATTTTTTATTTACTAAGTTCCGGATAGGTTAGATGGCTGAAACTCGATGGAGATGTTAATTGTAGTGATCTTAAAAAAATTATAACTCAATAATTTCTAAAATTTACTCGTAAGGGGTTGTAAATAGTGTTTAACCCTTAAACCAATATTTTTTGTTAACTACATCCTGGACAAGGTAGGTGGCGGCTGAAACTTGGTGGAAGTGTCGAACAAATATCCAATTTTTCCAAATCACAAAGTCTTATTTTTGATTTATTTTTATAACCCCAATTTAAAAACTAATAAAATAACACAAAATTATATTCATATGAAGCCAGGACAGGCAGCTAGTACAAGATATGAACATTTGATACATTAAAACATCTGTTTAACTTCTGTTCACTTCCTGCAACAATGCATACATTGACAGGAGTGAAACTCCTCCATGTTAAACTTGTGATAACCTCATCAAAACTACATGTTCTTCTGCCTTCAAGCAATTATGAGAATTAGTTCAGTACAGTTCAAGTAGATGTTTTTTTTATGTAACATTGTTACACATTGTTTTTAAACAGAATAAAAAATAATGTTACATTATTGACAATAATTAATACATAAATCTGAAAAGGAATGTGTATTTAAAAATTTCACTTTTCAACAATGTCAAAACTACAAGAATTTATATTTTTTAGTTGTAAAATTAGTAAAGCTATAGTATATCCCACAGAAAAGTGCAGCAGATATAAACAGACTATGAGTTGAAAGGTCAGTAAAAAGGATGCGTAATCATGTCACTATTGGTAAGTGATGAATTTACCATTGTGTTTGATTTTTTATTTATTATTTTGTGTGATATTTGATTCAATGGGGTTCATGACAAGCCTACTGAAGTAAGCAGTAGCAAAAACAATTTTTTGGTGGTAAGTGATGAATTTATCATTGGTGATAAACTTTCAGTTTATCAGTTTTTATCTTGACATGTCCTATACTCCCTTTGGAGTCTCCTGGATGCAAGGAAAAAAATTTTTAACCCTACCAATGCCTCCAGTCAAAACAACCGGTTGGTTACAAACTAGATGTTTTATAATAGGCCTAATCTATGAATTCTTTCTATTGGTACTGTCATATTTTGTAATTAGTATATGTTTTAATTAGTATAAAGCAAGTTTCATCTGATAAGCAAAGAACAATTTTTGTAACTCGAATGGATTGTGCTAATTTCAAACACACTTTTAATATATTTATGTTTTGACATGCTGCACATATTCATGGGATAAAGTAAAGTCATATTTATTTTAGCAATATTACTAAAAAGAAATTTTTTGGTAAAATTTAAAACAGAGAAATTAATCCTTTCAACATACATCAGTAATTAGTTAAACATTTTTTAAAATTAATGATTGGAGTTCCTGTTGACACCTTGAAATTAGCATAATTAAAAAACACAATTTACTAATTCTTTCAAATTCTTGTCCAACTGAAGATCTAGTCTGAAATGAAAACCTGTAGAATGTATTTCACTTAATCAATAAGTCAATTAACCTTTTGAAACTATATTTATACCCTTTTTTGTTTCAGTTTATATACTACATCAACCGCAAGTATATTTGTTTTAAGATTTACCACGGTAGGAGCATGCACATATTTATTCATTTGACCTTTTTTAATGCATAGCTAAGTAGTGGTATCCTCATGAAACGTTTTAGTAAAATTCCACAGAGATTAAATATTATGTATTTTGTTACTACAATGTGATCACAAGACTTCAAACTCATGTTGTCTTGACTGTGTTATAAACTGACTTTACAATTTTTTGTAATTCTCACATGTTCTTGTCATTTACGTAAAAACTAATTAATAATGAAATTAACTTAAAATATTAACTAAATAATTTTTTTTTATTATTATTCCTAATCTGTGTACATTGTAATCTGTTCAATTTAGAACAATCAGCACCCCTATGACCCAATGAGATGAGGATGATATGTGTGACATGTAAATGAGATGTTGTCTTGTACAGACTCAGGCCGACCATTCCTGAGAGAGTATGATTAATTGAAACCCAACCATCAAAGTACACCGGTAACCACTGTCTAGTATTCAAATCCATATAAAAGTAACTACCTTTACTAGGATTTGAACCAGGATCTTTTGTCTCCAAAAATCAGCTGTTAAACAGCTGATTCTGTTATCAGTGAATAATTTTACTAGTGGCGACGTTGTTACCCCTAGACCAACCGGTGGGTTTTTACAAAATAATGACTGAAAAAAGCTTATTCTTTTAATTTCGGATTAACTCAACACACAACAAAGGCCCAAGTCGGTTTAAATATATTTGGTATGATTATTATTTTTAAATAATAAAACATTTACTCAAAACCCAGCTCATAGGGTTAATATAATTTTTTTTAATATAAATAATTCTGTTATTATTAAAAAATTACAGCGAAAATCATTTGACTTCTTTTAAAAAATATATTCAAAACATAACAACTAAATAAGTTATAAAATATAAATTCAAACTTACCAAAATAACTAGGTGTACTAGGTGACTGATCATCTGAGATCCGAGAAGCATCCGCCAAAGTATCAAAAAGACATCCGATTGGGTCAAGCGGATGCCCGACCCACCCTTCCGCCCAATTTGAATTGGCACAATATTTGGTAGAACATGAAGTCCGACTATCAGAACACGATTTAACACTAGAACAACAACGGATGGCACACCTCGGTGACATATTAGAACGCGAATGACTGTCCATGTAACCCCCACAACGAGATCCACCACATGTATTTGGGTTATAACGGTAATGGCAGTCATTAAAACATCGTTGGCTGCATGAGGAACTAGACCGAGAGTGATTGTCATAGGAACAGTGCATGCCGTGGTGGCTATCCGCATAACCGGTGCACCGTGAAGTACACGCCTGCGGACAAGTCGGATTACTGTAACCCGGGCATCTGTGTCCATCCATGCACGCACTCGGACCGTAACCGGGACATCTATGATTATCACTACAACCACGAGAACCACTGTTACCGTATCCAGAACAACGCATCGATTCACCACAGTTATTCGCACTACCACAACTTAATTTTTGCTGTTGACTTTCATGCCACCTTCGTTGCGCATTTAATTGTTGCTGTTTCATTGTCCTAACTACAGCTACAGCTAGTCGTAAAGCAGCACTCTGGTGTCCATGAGACCGAAGAGCATCCACACGAGCTGCACATGTTGGCAAAGGTTCTGAAACAAAGAAAAAAAATACATTACAAATAATCACACAAAATACTCATCTAATAACTGAACTCTTTGCTGCTCATAACTGCCTCTCACTGGTTGAAACGAGCAACGAGTCATATCCATACTCTTATTCATATCCAGTCATATCCAGACTCTTAGTCAAATCCAATGCTGGCTGCATTGGTGTAATTGGTAACGTGCTCGCCTCTCATCATGCGATCTTGGGTTCGAATCCCATTCAGGCATGGCATATGTTCATACTTTACAAAAAATCATTTCATCCTTCACCGTCTGCATTAGCAGTAATTGCAGAAGAGTCGGACGTTAAACAAAAAAATGAATACTACAGTATGTTATGAAAAACATTGTTTAGTCTGCCATTCAGCCGATGCATTACTCTGATCTGTTTGACAACCATGTATCCGGACAAATGGTATCACTTTCTCTTAACCTACATGAGTAATACACATAGGGAAGGAAAGTATTGTTTTCATATTGATTTCTTGAAAACAAACACTCATCAGAAACACAAATGTTTTCAAGCCTCCGAACCCAAAAAACAGTTTTACCAATTATTGTGTGTGTTCGCACATGCAAAATATCTAAAGAATGAAATATCAACCAAGATTAATGGAATATATATCAAACCGAGGTTGCTTTTTATTTAGCGTCATTCACCCATGATTAAAATTAATCATATTTTTAATTTTACATGTTTACTCATGATTAAATATATATATAGGCTATGTTTTTCATTATTTACATTGGTAAGATTAAGCATGTGAGTGTTTCACACCAATGCTTTTTCTTGTAGTAGTATGAAAGGTACAAACTCCTTCCCAGACGTCCTGTTCACACAGCATACCCATTTCTTACATTCTTTACAAAGGCAAAGTAACAAGAGATTATAATACATTTTACTTCACAACAACAACCTATCAGAACAGAATTACAGTATAATTCCAATAATAGCTTGGCAGTAAATCATACTATGGACCCTCTTTCATCCATATTAATGGCTCAGGGAGTTTACATTTTCTAAAAAAGAAACATCGAATGAAAGTGTTCAATTAATGAACCTTCACTGCAATACAATCAACCAAAATAATGCATAGAAATGTAAATTAAAAACAATTAATCTGCCCAAAATAGAATAGTCTTAATTCACTCGCAAAAAATTCATAATAATTCTTATGTAAATGAAATAATTTAGTAATTACTTCAACAAATTACTTATTAACAAAGATAATTTAATTCAATTTTTTTTAAGTTTATTTAAAGTAACATTCACAGCTGGGTCATTAGTGATTAAGGTGGGTTTTGTCTAGTAAACATTTCCAAACCCTAGCCGGGAATCGAACCCGAGACCTTTGCTTAGTAAGTTAGTGTGCTAACCACTATACCACAGAGGCGACCTAGTTCAAATTTAATCAGTTTAAAATGTAGCTTAGATTTAATAAAGTAATTTATGAGTAAATAAAATACAAATAAATATGATACATACCATGCCAAAGAGGTTGGCCAAGAGAATTGAAGCTACCAGAAATAAGAGCACTATCAGGAACATGACTGCAGTAAGAATCACTGGACAATATATGCTTTAGATGCATGTTATCCCAAGACATTCCAACTGCATCCAAAGCCCTAAAAACAAAACAAAAAATATGTTTATAAAATCACTTTTAAATAATATTCTGTTAATCAGAATTACTGTTTAAAAAATTAACTTACAGAAGTAATATTAATTAACAATAGTAAGTATGATTTATTGATGTTTTAATTTCAGTCTAAAACATTCACAACCTAGTTTAAATTAACAATAAATTCTACTGTCATGTTTGTTTAAGTCATGTCTGTTGCGGTAACACAAACTCAAGTTAATATCTGTGTCAGTCCACTCTCTGGGTGGTCTGATCCTTTCAAATACACCTTGATTTTCCTAAACACACTACAAGAAATAACTATGATAAATTTTAGTATTCTGAGAAAATGGGAAGTAGGAAAATCAAGTGAAATGTAAAACAAAATTTTTTGGCAGAGACAAACAAAAGAAGGATTTTTCAGTTATGTATGTATATATAAGATTAAATTCTACAGATATAACGTCATACTATACATATAATCAAGCTAGTTATTTTTTTAAGTTGCTGAAAAAGTTAATAAAAATAAAATGCTAACACATAAACCTTTATTGTTCAAACTTTTTTTTTTTTTTTTTTAATTCCTAATTTGTGTACGTTGCAATCTGTTCAATTCAGAACAATAAGCAACCCTATGACCCAATGAGATGAGGATGATGTGTATGACGTGTAAATGAGGTGTAGTCTTGTACAGACCCAAGCCGACCATTCCTGAGAGAGTATGGTTAATTAAACCCCAACCATCAAAGTACACCGGTAACCACTGTCTAGTGTTCAAATCCGTATAAAAGTAACTACCTTTACTAGGATTTGAACCCGGAACCTTCGTCTCCGAAAATCAGCTGTTGAACAGCTGATTTTGGCGACGACTTTACCTCTAGACCAACCCGGTGGGTTTTTGTTCAAACTGTAAATTTTTTTGTTGACTTCATTAGTATAATTCACAACTGTTTATAAAACAATAAGTGAATGAGATGATTAAAAAATGAGACAAAACACGCTTTAAGACTTAGTGGAGATCACCACTCAACCGTACGCTCCGGACATAAATTTTCAATAATTGGTTTACATAATTTTGTGTATTATGTACAAAATACTGTTTATGTCAATCCTAAAATTGTAAGAAAGCCTTAGCAAATGTCAATTCTAAAATCAAATCAGTAATTCTTCAGATTATCTCACACATAGAAAAATACGCATCAACTTTCCTACTTTAGTATAAATTTTTAAAACATATTTCTTCTTACCTGTGGAAGACAGTACGAGGAATAGCAGAAGTTGAAGCTCTATTATGGTTATTTCCCTGAGATCCGAGCCAGGAACGTCTTCTGCCATTATTATTATTGTTTCCGTTACCTCCACGATATGCCCCACCACCTTCATCCTCTGAACTGCTATCCGATGAATGGAATCCACCACCATGGTACTGCAAAAACAAAAACAAAATTTTGTTATAATTTCACTTAGTGCAAATCTATTTTTAAAACAGAGGAAATGAAATACAGAGAAAAATTAAATTATCTTTTTATGAAAGAATTATGAAAATAGATATCCATAATTAAAAATAAATTAATGGAAACGATTAGAAAATGAAGATTAAAATTTTACGGACACAAATGGTTTACATGATTTTGTATACCATGTATAAAACATCATTTATGTCAATCTTACGATTGTACAAAAGCCTTAGTTAATATACAGAACGTGTAGTTTCCCTTTCATATCCCTTTTCAGTCTAGAAAACAGAAAGAAGTCAGTAGCCAGATTGGGTGAATAGGACGGATGAACAATTGAAGTCATTCTATTCTTGTTCAGAACTGCTTTACAGACAATGAGGTGCGAGCAGAAGGGTGGCACAATTTTGGCTGCAACTCGTTTCAGGTTCAGATCCTCTGAATTGAACCCCATTACATTTTAATCACGTCAGACAGTTCATCAATTATTCGATGATGATCTTCACAAACAAGAGTGTTGATTTTTTCAACGTTTCCATCAGTCCTTGCGGTTGAGGAGGACCCAGAAGGAGGTTTGGCTTCAACTGACATTTCCCCTTTTTCAAACGTAAAAATCAGTCATAGACTCAAGATTTACTCAATTCATCTTCCTTGTAAGCTATTTGGAGCATTGGAAGAGTTTCCGCGGCCGTTTTTTCTAACAGGAAACAAAATTTTACTGCTATACCTTACTCTCAGGCATCCACCATATCACATTTTGCAGGAAGGGGAAATCTCATTTCACTTAAAAAATCAGTACAGACGAATGGGTGGACTCACAGTGATGAAGCTTCACATACTGACTCAGGAAGAGTTTCCCTACAAGAGTCCACCACCAAGAACTTCTTCACCCCCCATTGCTCCCCTCCACAGCCCAAATCTTGTTACTTTTGGGTCCCTTCTTGTAAGTAGTTAAATAAATACCTGCACAGTAATGCAGTCATCTCTATTTAACCATTTCAAAACTCTGATGACCATGCTACTTCTTTATTACACTGAGATAGAAATAATCTCAGAACAATATATTGAGATATAAATTACTCACATAAGTTTAACTAAGAATACAAAAATATATTGTTTTTTTTTTAGTTAATTTAAGTTCCATCAACAGCTTGGTTATTAGCGACTAGGGTGGGTTACGTAACTGGGACAGTGGGTTTTAACTTGTGAAAATTTCCAGAGCCTAGTTGGGAATCGAACCCGGGACCGCTGCGTTGTAGGTTAGCACACTACCACTTCAATACGAAGGTGGCTAAAAATAATATTATTTTTTAAGAGATAATAAATTAATATATTAAGTGTTTAACTTACAGCTTCAAGGCGAGGTATTGGTTGAGGCCTAAAATCAGGATCTTCTTGCGGACAGACCTCATTCCTTGTCCATTTTTCTAATAACTGTTTCCAATGTAATTTTTCCTGATTACTACAATGAGGATTCAATACAATGCAAACCCATAAAGCACCTGGAAATAAAAATATACTAAACATTAACATATTCTTTTTATATGTCTAAAAAAAATTACCGCAAAATTGAAAATGTCATGTAACTACTACTTAAAAGTTAAATAATTTAGTTTTTTTAAATGGTTTGACATGCTTTTATGCATAAGACAGAATAAAACACCTACTTTTATTATTAACATAAATTAATAAGATGCATTTAAAATTAGAGACATGTGGTAATTATTACTAAATTATCATTCAGAAATATTAATTTGTTTTTGCCAAACAATTATTTCATTTAATAACATATAATTTACCCGTAACAGGCAGGTGGAGTGTTAAATTATTTCCATTCGATCTGCTAATTACAGGGCTACAAAAATAGTTCTGTTTTTCATCACAAATGATCAGCCAATTTTATGACTGAAGCATTTAAGAACAAAAGAGGTAGATGTGTAAAAGACACTAGTCACAGTTATCTCCTCTGAGAGTAATGAATTTATTAAACAGCCAGACCCTGTGGTGGATGAATTGAAGGTATTTGCAGGGTGGAAAGTAGATGCTTTTCAGAAGGCACATGCTGATAAGCAAACTTTTCCACTCCAAGAGGAAAGCAAGGTAAACCGCCTCACTCCTTGTTTTAGTTACTAAAGCCTCTAAAGGTTCAAACCAGCCTTTTGGCTGATGACCTAAACAACAAACATATAATATTAACAAAAATATGAACTACAAAGATAATAGATTACCTAGTTGGTCCCAAAGCTGGCGACATTTATCTGTCATGGGTGTGCCTTGTGATTTCCAATGGAGAAGTCTAGGATCAGACAAAAACTGTTCTGTTATTAACGTTAACATTCTTGCTCCATTTGAATCTCTTGCTCTTAACATTTCTCTCACCTAAAACAATAAATACATCAATAATTAATATATTAAAATATTTCATCAAAAGGAAAATTAATTAAAAAAATGTTTTATAGGAGTATAATAGTGCACCCATATGTAATATTACTTCACACCAGTCTTATACCTCTGAAAGTTATATTGAGAGAGTGAGGGGAAATTTTTTACCAGAAGCATTTTATGTGACAGAAACAATGAAATACAATTTAAAAGGTGTTAGAAAAGATTTAGAAAAAGCAGAAAGAAGAGTACAAAGTAGAAAAATGGGTTTAATAACTGAAAATATAAATAAAGATGGAAAATATTGGATAAATACTTACCCAAATAATGAGATATATGGATAATTCAAAACATATTGGAAAAATAAAAAAGAAAATAACAAGTTTCAATGGAGATCTTGTAAGGTGAACCAAGAAAAACTTACTGAGTCACCTCTGTGGCCCAGTGGTCAGCGTGCTACAATTCAAAGCGGAGATCCTGAGTTCAATTCCCAGCCAAAGACTAAAATATTATTAAAACCCAAACGCACTGTTCTTTACTCCAACACAGTCGCTAATAACCAAAATGTTGAAGCAAGTTAAAATAATCAAAAAAAATCTGAGAAGTTGAAAAAAATACAGAAACAAACCAATATGATTGAAAGAAATATATAAACGAATAATGACAATGAAATAATCATAGATAAAATGTAATAAAAACATAAAATAAATACAGAACAACAATTGAAGAATATAAGTGTTTTCCTGAGAAAAATTTGAGGAAAACAACAAATCAAAGTAGAGTAGAAACAAAGCATTTTTGAAATTGCTGAAAAAAGAAAACTCAAGCTTCAAAATGATAACTATAACAATAAAACTGAAGGAATAACACATGCATGTGCTGATAGTAATTTATATAATGAAAAAAAAATTAAAACAATAATAATCTATTGATATTTACAAAATATTTTATTAAATTTGAATAGTGATCATGGAGAATGTAAATAATTTGATACATGTAAATTCAGAGTACCTTATACATTGGATTATTGGCAATTAGCCAGCGACACAGATGACCACAAAGTAGGTGTTAATAATAACAATAACATACAGAGTACCATTTTAAAATCCTACACAATTTAATAACAGAATTCTGTGAAATACCACTAGATATTTCCTAACAGGAAATAACATCACTGATTAAATTGAAAACAAAATCATCAGATAATATTTTTAGAATCATAAAAACAAATACGATAAATTTTCTGATATGAACTATATTTTTATTCATACAACTACGCAAGATAATAATTTGTTTTCTTGATATAATTTACAAAAAATCTGGAGTGAAACACACACACAACTTTTCTTGCCAATGTAAATAATGAAACATAATCATTTTTTTAATCTCTAATGTGTGTACGTTTCAATCAGTTCAATTTAGGAACAAACAGCAACCCAAATGATCCCTAATTAGCTGATAACTATAATTAATGAAAAAAAATGTATTTTAGAATTTACATGAATTTATGAAAACTTCCATAAGATCGCATAATCTGGTTAGAAACTTTTCAAAGAGACATTTTTGGAGAACGCATAAATATTTAATATTACCACACATGCCCAAAACGGGCAGGTGGAGTGTTATTTTAATTGCACTCTATCTGTTTGGTCCAGGGCTACAAAAAATAGTTCTGTTTCTTATCAAATAGTCAGCCACTTATATGACTCAACTATTTAAGAACAGAAGAGGTAGAGGTGTAAAAGACACTAGTCAGAGTTATCTCCTCTAAGAGTAATGAATTTCACTATGCAGTCAGACCCTGTTGTGAATGAAGTGAAGTTGTCATTTGCAGGGTGGAAAGTGAGTGCTTTTCGGAGGGCCTGGCATGCTGATAAGCATACTCTTTCAACTCAGTGAGGAAGGCAATGGTAAACCACCTTACTCCTCGTTTTTACTTAGTAAAACCTCTAGAGGTTCAAACCAGTCTTTCGGCTGTTGACTTAAACAACACACATCCCTACACCCAATTTTTATTACTGCATTATGCTGACTTTTAGCAACAATTACCATGAATTTGAACAACAAATGGTAATGTGAATTCATGTAGCCTACAGGTTAACATAAATAAAGTCACAACCAAACCAGTGTTACTTAACACTTTAAAGCAACATTCAATTAGTTGATCGTCTGGGCTGGCCCAATGCTTTATTGAATATAATTATAATATATTAATAAAACATAAATTATTACTGACCTTTGCAAATAATGAATTAAGCTGCTTGTTGGCGTTATAATAGCTGCCTTGTGACAGATATGACTTGACTTGTTCACAGACTTGTTCTTCATCAAGGTGCCATGTATGATCATCGTCTGCACTAGCTCCAGCTGTTGGATCTGGAGCACCTGTTATCAAATACAAGAAAAATTATTACAATTTTAGGAGAACATTTTTTTTCATCTATCATGTTAGTATGTATATAAACATTTTAAGATGGTTCAAGAAATCAAATAACTTTACTGATACAAAGTATTTAAAAAAATCAATCAGGACGGAATTGATTGAAAGAAATGGGGATCAATCAAGGTGTATGAAAAAACAAGGTGCAGTTTATCGTTAATTTACTTAATATACAAACAGATCACATTTTTTCCGATAATGTAGTAGTGAATGAAGACAATGTAGAAGTCAATGTTCGAAAATGAGGCTGAACAATGATGTTACCTGAAAGCTTTATTGTTTGCAGATGATTTGTGGATTGCGCAAGACAGAGAGGATATAATTTAAAAGTTTCATAAAAAAGTTAAAGATAATGGCATTTACTGGTAAATATCCCGCCAGGTCTAAAATTGTGGTAGATGATGCGGAGCTGGAAAAAGTATCACAATACAATTATTTAATTTGTGACTTCAGCGTTTAAGATTTAAATATAGAAAAAAGTCGGAAAATTCCAAGCAGTGTGCAGAACCTATGCAGGAAAACAAGGAAAGAAACTAAAATAGAATTTTATACGGTGATGGCTGCTCCAGTCCTCCTCTATAGAAATGAGGTCATTGGTTAATGTAAAACCACAAGAGAGTTGAGTACAGGTGGCAGAGATGTGATTCCTGCGGAGAACAAAGGGTTGCAATTGCATGGACTAACAGAGAAATGAGGAAAAAAGAATGAAACTGGATCTTTATAACTTGAATGTGAAGATTGCAGAATATTGAAATTGATGGAGGGAGCACATAGAGAGTACACCTGAGGAAAGGATCTCCCTTAACGTTCTAAAATACAGGCCGAAGGAGAGGAGAGATGTTGTGAGGCAACGCAAGAGTTTCAACAGCAATGCTATTGAATAATTCAATAAAGTTTTCTCACTATTGTGAGTCAAAACGGGCGGGACCCTAATCCTTGATTGTGAGGAGAAGAAGAAGAAGTATTTAAAAATTTATGTTAATTGAACTGATAAAGAAATACCAACTGAGTGACAAAAGATTATTCTTCTGGCTGGACTTGGATCTAGTAAACATAGTGATGAGACAAGACATAGTAGATAAATACTATGGACGAGATACCAGCGAATACTAAGAACACTAGTATTGTGCTACTGCTACAGCAGTTTCTACTATGGTCTTTGGCCTACTCTTATACCTGATCAACTGTCCTGTTCATCTCCATCCGACTTCCAGTAAATATGCACTAAATAACAACAATACTATAAAAGTTACATCAAAAACACTATTTACATTAGGAGCTTTTTAATAATTTTATGTGTTGTCTATCCTTATTACCCTACAAGATTCAAAACTCCATATAATTCCTACTATAATGCAATAAATTAACTTTTAGCCCTTGTTAAATTGTTTTAGTTATTCCCCACTGTGTAGGGTACGTGTAACGTGGTACCTTGGTACCTGGTATCTGTTCCCAGTATCTACTTGTAGCATATTCTGGTTGCTCCACTATTTGAATTATAGTTGAAGGGTTGAGGGTGCCACTATCGCTTCATTTTGTGTTCACTGACCACACACTCGCTTGCCAGTACATGCCGTAGACAGTTGGTTCGTTCCCTTTATTAATTGCATCACTTTTATGCATCCAGAAAACAGCATACTACTGTGGGTTCAGTGAATAAATCGCCTGGAAGAAGACAGCAGTGTTGTGGGTATACCTATCCCTTTATTCCTGTCTTTACCTTTTACACCCCACTCATCACGAGTACTATTCACGCTGAAAAAGGAGGAAAGACACTGCTTCATTTTGTATTTCTTTACCACATAAAAACTCCATAAGACACACAGCAGGCCATGCAACGCATACAGTCCACTGCTCTGCAGGAGGATCCTGAGGGATCTTTCCTCGATTTCGTTTTTTGTTTCTGCTCGGGAGCAAACGCACCGCACCACGCTATCAGATTCAACATATCAGTTTCCAATGACTAGCCACATGATGACTTGTACATTATGTAAATTTTAATGAAAAGCAATCTTAACTTCAGACACAATATTAGTTTGGTTCATCAACATTCGATTGTATTTAAACGCTATATTATTTGAATACTACTAACCTGGTATTTGATTAATTTCCGATCGCTGCTGTAGAATTTCATCGGCAAGTTTTTGAGCTGTAGGTAATACTTCCGTATGATGTTCTGATATAAGGTACTGGACAAATTTCTGTAACTGTTGTCTATCCATTTGTAAAAGTGTTTCTGAAAATAAAACAAAACACAAAAATTATTTTTTATAGATCGCTAATAATATTAATTATTAACCTCTGTGATATTAAAACACCATGAAAATTTTAATTTTTATACTTGTCTGGTACACTCATAAGATCAGAAACAATATGACATTTATTTCTGAGATTAATAGAAGGTACTCTTCCATTATGTGGACGAATCTCCTATTTCAGATTTCCTTCTGTTTAATTGCTGGGTTGTTGACAAGGAAATTAACGGAATATGGATACCTGTTACTTATAAACAGAAAACAACATTTATATCTTTATAGGTTTTGAATTGTGTCAATTTATTACGGTAAATCTGTGCGTCCACATAACAGCCAATTGACCCTTGCCAATCCTCCATTAGCTGGATGCCACGTTATCAGAGCGTTACTTGCCTATCGTCTTATCTCTTCCGGTCTGTATTTCATTGTTATACCTTGGACAATTTGAATTGGCACAAGCAGCTTCAGTGTTTATCTACTCCACTCTTCGCCCCTCGCCATACAACGATGGTACAGTCACAAAAGTACACAATCTCTACTGTAATGTGCAACTCATGCACGGGGTCACTACGCTTTGTTTTCACTGTTGTTATTAATAATCTATCAGACATAATGATGTGACTAATTTGTGTTCATATGATTTTCTGTTCATTATTTATATTCAGACCAATTTGTTTAGTTAGTTGCGTATGTCTGTAGAATATAGTTTAGTGAGTTTTTGTAGTTCAGTTCTTGTAATTTATAATATAAATTTTTACTGGGATAAATTAAATACGCATTTTAAAATGAAATAATTATTTGTATGTTTGTAAACTGAAATCTGCCCATAACAGACAGGTGGAGTGTCAAATTATTTACACTCATTCTGTTCGTTGCAGGGCTAAAATAAATAGTTCTGTTTCTTATCACATGGTCAGCCAATTAAATGACTGAATCATTTAAGAACAGAAGAGGTAGAGGTGTAAAAGACACTAATCAGAGTTATCTCCTCTGAAAGTAATGAATTTCACTATACAGCCAGACCCTGTGGTGAATGAAGTGAAGGTGTCATTTGCAGAGTGGAAAATTTGTGCTTTTCAGAGGGCCCGGCATGCTGATAAGCATACTCTTCCATTCAGTGAGGAAGGCAATGGTAAACCACCTCACTCCTCGATTTACTTAGTAAAACCTCTACAGGTTCAAACCAGCCTACAGGCTGATGACCTAAACAACAACAACAAACTGAAATAAGGTTGTAAGCATTTGCATATAATAAAATTTGTAGATCTTGTTGAAATAATAGATTATGGATAATATACTTTATGTGGAACTGTGTGTACACGTAGAGCAAGAGTCGTGCCAGTTCAAATTGTCTACAGTATATCTAATTGCATTAATAATTTGATAAATAAAATAAAAAACGCTACTAAGTTAACCACTTTACTACTTTATTCATGATGGCAGTATTGTCTGTAGTGCCTTTTAACTGAAAAAATATCTAAAAATCAAAAGATTTTAAAATAAATGAATATATAAATAAAACAAAATAATGTTGTATCCCTTAAAGTGTATTATATTTAAATAGGCGTGTAAGTACGCAGTTTGGGACAGGATGGCAATAAAGAGAATTCATATCAGACTCACATCCTCTTTAACATATGAGAGTCTACATCACATCAAACACTACACTAACTATAGCACAGAGAGAGAGACAGGCAGGAAGTTCTCATTATTGGTGGAGCACTCTTGCTCCGGCTAATAATCACTATGGGACTTTCTCAACACATTTTCATTCATTAGCTCATTCTGTTTTATTCATTGTTCATTCATTCTTTTTATTCATTACTTGAGATTATAAAAGTTCATACACTTTCACAATGACATTTACTCTAAAAAAAAAATGTGGAAAATAAACTCTGTTGACCTAACAATCAAAAAGGTCTATTTAATAAAATAATAATAAGAAATCCCCACAGACTTCCTCATTAATCTAGCAAAATTATATTTTTGTCATATTTCAACTGGTGCAGATGTTAAATCCACAACAAAGTTAATTTGTAAAAAAATTATACGAGGTATGGCTCATTAAGTAACGCAACTGATGTAAAAAAATTTATTTTTATATTATACATAATCACTTATTGTCACCTTCAATATACACTCCTTCTCTATCCCTACAACCCTCCATGCGAATTTTCCATTGTTGGAAACAGTGCTGGAAGTCATCTTCTGTCAGCTCCTTCACGACACGTGCTACTTTTTCTTTTACAGCTTCCACAGACTCAAATCTTGTCCCTTTTAATGCAGATTTCACCTTAGGGAACCGGTTAAAGTCACAAGGTGCAAGATCTGGTGATTAAGGTGGATGTTCTAACACTGAGATGCTGTACTTGGCTAGGAACATCTTGAAAGATAACGCGGAATGAGCTGGCGCATTGTCTTGGTGGAGAACCCATGATTTGTCCTTCCACATTTCGGGGCGTTTTTTCCTTACTCTTTGACGTAGTTTTGAAAGTACCTCAAAGTAGTAATACCGATTAATAGTTTGACCTTCAGGAACCCAGTAAAGGTACACAATCCCATGAATATCAAAAAAACAATCATCACTGCTTTAAATTTTGACTTGCTCATTCGAGCATTTTTGGCTCTCGGTGAAGTTCGGCTCTTCCAGTGCATGGATTGGC
The DNA here is from genome assembly GCA_035578175.1 of Catonia carolina. Lineage (NCBI taxonomy): Eukaryota > Metazoa > Arthropoda > Insecta > Hemiptera > Achilidae > Catonia > Catonia carolina. The sequence continues at coordinate 424,272,395 of JAQMRL010000001.1, forward strand.
GCTTCGTTTCCGGATCATAAGTAAAAAACCACATTTCATCACATGTTATTATCGTTTCCAAAAAATTCGGGTAATTTTAAATCACATACAAAGTGTCAGTACAAACATTTTGGGTTTCAAACCCTTATCATTCAATAAATGATTTAAGTTAACAACAAACTTAACCGTTATACAACTTAACGCTGAGTAACAACTGAAGCACAGTAGTACGATAGTTTCGTTCTGAAAAGAACGGTTTTAAACTAAAACTTTAAATAAAACAACATTAACACAATGTCTAATACCGACTGTGTTGTGAGGTAAGAAGAGAGATGACACATATAATGTATGCTTATAGAATATGGCTATGGATGGATAAATTTGGGATAACCGAATTACATTACGCTGTATAATCGCAACGCTGTAAACGAAATTTACTCTTTTTCATTTTGTAAAATGAACCTCTTATTAGCATAAACTTCAAGTTTAGAACTTTTTGGTAAATCAGGAAAGAATACTTTTTAAAACCATGTAAACATTTTAAAAATCCGTTCGGTGTAACTCTGTATTTAGGAGTTAATAGAATTCCCATTTAAAATACATTGGAAGAGATTTTGCGTTTAAAATATATAAATACTCCCGAGTTTGTAATGTTGCATCTCCAAAACGATGAGTCGGATTTCAACATACTTCCATCAAAATTTAGCTCATTTTATTCTGCGTTGACTTGTAATAGTCATATATTTTTAATGTTGTTTGAAAATTGTCATATCGACGTTGGAAGACAAAAAGAGCAGGTTTATTTGTTAACGCAAAGAATTTCATGCGTTTAGAAAAAGTATTACTTGAGAATTATTTGACCGAAAACTTTAAAATTTTAAAACAACATAGTTAATTATATTCTTACAGTGTATACAAAATTTCCAATCCGTACGTTACTTTAATGTTTATTTATAAACAATATTCTGAACCCTTGCAATTAAGGTAACCGCTTAACCCAGATATGCCTGAATTATTTTTTTTTACGTTTTTTCAAAATAATACCATTTTCCACTTTACTGGGGTCTAAATAGGACATTGTCACCAAACTTTCGTTTCTCCGCTGCCCTGGTTTCAAAAAAACGACCGTCCTTCCAGAAGGACGTTAGGCAAATACAACATAAGTGTACCTCATGGAAAGGATGAACTTGGACAGGTACAATTCCATAAAATATAATATTATGAGCATAATATAACTGAATGAGATTTTCATTATATTTATTAATTTATTACTAATTAAAAAACCTCTTGACCGTACCTCAAAATACCAATGTTAACAAAAATTTATTTTTCGAAAAATATTTTATTTTAATTATTCACTGTGGTAATATTTACAATTCTACCGTAAATATAGTTGGCATAATGAAGAGTAAAAAACTGTAAAATATTGATTTATATTTTAGTGTTTACTATTATTGTTATACTGCTTTGCTCCATGACGCCCAAAGTATGGACTTTCGTCAACAGAATGGTTTTCTACATGTAGAGCAAATCTTTCATTTATTTGTTCAATAAGAGAACCTTAGAAAATTTGTCATTTTTATTCAACTTATCATTGTCACAAACATAAAGGTTTGTCATGAAAAATTCAAACTTATCTCTCGATATCGCCTCAGAAACTAAATTATTGTGCACACATCTGCCGTTTCTCAATACATTCTTCTTTTTGGAAGACAATTGTATCCACTCAAAAGCAAAACGGCAAGACTTCATTTCATCGGCGGTGCAACTTCCACATCGATTTTGTTTGCCGCATTCATTTGTGCTCATCACCATGTTATTTATAATGTCTTCATCACAAAAAATTCAAAATATTCTAACGAAGTCCTTCCTTGAAAAGTTGTTGTTACTATGGGCAACCAGTTTTTTTTTTATTTATTACATGAAAGAATAAAAATCTTCTTTAGTCCAATAAAAATCATCTTTATTTTTTTTCATTTTATCGAATTTCGTTTTCTATTCACACATTTTGATATTGTTGGTTCATCGTTTGTCGCCGAAGAAGTTTCTTCATAGCTTCTCGACATTATTATATTTGAAGCAATATTGAATAAATATTGAATAAATTGAAGCTGGTGCACTAAGTTGACTTGCAGGCAGATTATCGAGTTTTGGGTCATCCTCCTCACCAGAATCTTCATCCGTAAGGTCATCAACAGGAATTATCGAGGGTTGAACTGCAATATCCATCCCACACCCAGGAATTATTTCTCCATTTCCTTCTAAAATATCGATCAGTTCATTTAAGGTTATTTCTTTCTAAAACAAAGACAAACAAAAATAGAAGGTATATTTTTACTTAACCGCTAAATACATAACGTCACCCTTTCAGGTGCCTGCTGTTCTGTACCTTGCTTATGATAAGACTACTATAATGGCTTTGTCTTAGACATATATTTTTAAAATAACATAATTTTTTTGTAAAATTTAGTGTAGGCTGCTATCTAGGGTTTAGTTTATTACATAAAAAAATTAATTTACGCATTATTTTCTACACAATATTATCATTTTATAAATAATGACGTAAAGTTGAATTTCAAGACTAATAATTCAGATAATTCATTTATTGTGTTAATATTTCACTGTTCATCAAATAATAAACAAAAAGATTTTATTAGTAAATGTTTATTTTTTGTTCCACGTTTTAGTTCTTACATGTTCCTAGCGTCCTTCTGGAAGGATCCTGTCTAAAATACCACTACACCTAGTCCGTGACTATCGTCCTTCTGGAAGGACTGCTTTAAAAAAGTCATTATAAGTCACGTTAGACAGAAAATTGTTTTGAATTATTTTAGCGTATACATAAATCAATCATTTAAGATGGATTAAATGTAAAAATAGTATAAATAAAAATAAAAATTAAGCAGTATTACTCACCCATCAACAACTAGGTCGGTCAAGTCAGCCATTTTCCCGAAACGTTGTTTTTAAAACAATACTACATACTTCTAATAACAAATATAGCATTCCGAACTCGTGTAAATCGAAAAACAGACTATTCTCTCCCAGTCTACACAATGAAAAACCATAACGTAAGTACAGAGTTGCCAAAAATCCCGGAAAAAGATTATGTGACACTCGTCCTTCTGGAAGGACGTCAGGGCTATCTGGGTTAATCGTTCGGCACGAGCAAACTATCGTTTTATTCAGCGTAAAAAAATTAGTACAAATATTTATTAATAACATGAAATATTGATTGGCCAATGTTGTATTCGAATTTTTAAAATTTTGAAAAATAGAATGGACAGTGGGCGCTATCCATGTTGTCAGGTTGTGTAGGTGACATCCTGTCGGAAAGTCTACTTGATATTAGCACCCACCTCCTCAGGTATAGTCTATTTTAAAAAATTGAGGAATGGGCACCTGCGTCAAATGATTGAAGACAGACGGCCCTGCAAAATACGGAATTGGACCCAAAGGGAGATACAGAAAAGAAAAGCCCTACAAAAGCAATGCATGACAGGATACTCCACTGATTAATGGAGGCGATAACCAGTGGAGGCCTGGAGTAAGTTAATTGGATGGATAGCTCTCCCAAAAGCCAAGTTTGAGATGCGTATACGGTAAAAATAAAAATCAGTACAAAGTAAAAAAAATACACAAACAGCCTACTAGATAAATTCTAGACGAACAATATAGGTTACGAGGTCGAGAAGAACTGTACTAGGAAAGTGAACAATTAATAGAAACGATTAGAAAACGAAGGCTAAAATTTTTACGAACACTTGTTTAGAATGGATGACAACCGATGGCCAAAACAAAATTTTAAGACACTAAGCACTAGACCTAAGGTGTCGGATAAATGGTTTAAAGAAGTAATACTGTAAATGATATTGAGAAAACCGGAATAAACCGAGAAAACTTAATGAACAGAACCAAATTCAGATATTACGGACTTTAAGGGAACAAAAATTTACAGAATATGTGTGTTGAATTATGCAGGTTACTTATGTAAAATGGCTTCCATGAAGAGCAAAAACACCGGATGACAGAAGAAATGAGAAAAGTGTACGGTGAGCGAATGTGGGCTGCAAAAGTGCTTCCCAGAAACGCCTAAAGTCACCTCATGTGGTCTAAAATTGGTTCAATACGAGAAAAAATGTACAAAACTAGGTAATAAAATAAAAATCATACAACTGATTATTCAGAAACTCTTCGATATTTTTCCAAAACTTTCGACCAAATTCAACTAAACGACTTACGTTATGGATGATGGCATTCGGCATAACTGGCTTATAATCAGCGATCTCAGATTTGATCAACAGTCCGGTTTGGAAATTTTTCTTTGGGTACTCATTTTCATTATCACCTTGCACATTTCTGTATTTAGCCCTAATACGCATAACAGTCCGACGTAAAATAAAAAAAATCAGGTGTGAAACACTCACACAACTTTCTCCTGCCAATGCAAATAATTAACAATATAATGTAACATTAGAAATAAACAAAAACTAACCTCAATAAACATAACCTAATTTTAATCATGAGTGAAAGAGGCAAAATGAAAATCAACCTCAGTTTGGGTTAAAAATACGGAAAATTACTCTTTCACACTAAACTAGGCTCTGTAGAGAAAAATTCTCTATATAAAAGTTGTAGATCTTTTTATTTCCTATAAAATTAATTATATACACTTTTGTCGTAAAATGCATACTAAGGCCGAAATCTTAAAAAAATCGATTTTTCACACGTTTTCGTGAGAAAAAAACAGAAAATTGCTAATTACTGCTAAACTAAGCGTTATACAAAAAAATATTTGAAATAAAAGTTGTAGAATTTTTAATTCTCTACAACTTTTATTATATAAAGTTTTGCGCTAAATTGCATATTTAAGCCGTAATCTTAAAAAAACTATGTTTTTACGTGAAAACAGCCTCACCAAGAATTTCAGCAAACATGGCGCCAACCCTATCTTGTAGAGCATTAAAAAATGAGTAAACCAGGCGATTTTAAAAAAATCGTTAGACCAGTTTTTGAGAAAATCGCAAAAAAGTGAAAAATTATACGAATAAACTACTACTTCCGGTTGACCGATTTTGATGAAAATGTTCGTGTCGGGTCCGGTAGTGGTATGTAACTTAAGTTTCAAGTTTCAAGTACATACGATGTTCCGTCCTAGAGATATTTTGTACACACACACACACACACACACACACACACACACACACACACACACACACACACACACACACACACACACGCACACGCACGCACGCGCGCGCACATGTTTTTTGGGTTCAGGTGGTCTGAAAACGTATAGATCCGGTGAAAACTCGATTTCGAAAAATCGACATGAAAACAATACTTTCCTTCCTATATATTCATATAGGCAAGAGAAAGTAAAAAAAACGCTCACGTCGTCCATTTTATCTTTATTACAGTCAAATGTACATCAAACGAAGTTTGTATATAAATTCCAGAACTATACATACGAGTTGGTTTAATTATGAAAATCTGTGTTGTAATATTTTTTATAAAACTTATCCATTAAACCGACCACTACCTAAGGTTACTAGAATAGTTTAATTTGAATTCAACTGCATATTGAACCAGATAGCACAACAATTTCCGACTATTTGGGGGATACAAAACGGACGAGTTATATGACGAGGGTTTTCAACACCATGGTGAATCATAAATATAATTTCGTTGACCCTGAAACTGGAGTGAATGCACAGCGAGTAGAATTCATTTGGGGATCAGCAAAATGGCCAAAAAAGAAACTCCGAGGTACAGCTCGTTATCACTTAGATTTTCACCTCGGAGAGTACAGATAGGGATCGGCATCGGCGGTTAAAGGCGGAAATAGCTACCTCAATGACATTTCTGCATTCTGGGAGTCACAGAATTGTAAATAATCGTCATAAATTCACGTAAATTAAAGTAAATATTAAACTTTTGTTCAATAAAGTTAGATTTGTTATTTTCTCGTAGAAATTTTCACAGTAAAAAGATGGTTGGTTTAATGCATAAGTACCGGTTATTGTTTTGTTTTGAATAGGCAGTGATCATTTGATTGTCTACAATAAAAAATCCGAAGTTGAACAATAGTTTTGTGGCTTGCTTTGAACAAAATCAGTACTTGGATTTGTAAACGAACATATGTTATTGATAGAAATACCATTACGTATAACATGACATAACATATCAGCATGCTATGATGCAACTAAAAACTACTATTATTATTGTTACTAGTACTACTACTATTACAACTAGGTAACAGCAGACGGAAAGATGCAAAGGTCAAATGCAGTTGAAACTGATGACGTCACATAACAGCTGAGCAATTCAAGGTCGCCGTCTCCCCCCTTACGTTCTCGTATACAATGATACGGAAGGTGGGGAAGTAGGGTGTGTAATCCCCCACTCCACCGACAAACACACACACACACACAAGCCATCCCCACTTCGTCTAAACCTTTATAGTAGTATCTCTCGCCCAGCCAGCAAAAACAAACCAAACCAGGAGGAATTTAAAAAACCGACTGATAGCTCGGCTGGAGTTACTGCATTCCAAAAGACTGGCACACCAGTGTGTGTTCGCTTACCCGTCATGTCCCTTGCTTGGAACTCAACATAACAGCACCGCCTTCCAATAACAAAACACAACCGCCGCTTGCTTACTTAGTTTGTTCACGGGTTCATTCACAAGAAATTGTAAATATTGCGTTGTATGAGGTCGATGAACTCTATTCTTTTATTACTCACAATTAAGCGCCACTTCCTAATTAGATTAACCGATGCCATAATTATTTATTTATCATCTAATATTAAATTCTGAATAGTTCAGCCCTGGCCAAAATTTTATTAATAAATCTACATAGTTAACCCAACATTAAACATTTCGGCACTTTGGTATGCATTAAACCAACCACCCCTCAGGTTACTTATGCATTAAAAATAACAAGCCAATTATATGATTGAAACATTTAACAACAGAAGAGATAAAGGTGTAAAAGACACTAGTCAGAGTTATCGGATCTATTCCGTTATCTCACAAGAAATGTACTGCATTTAGCAAGTGTTATGCGGGTCGCGTAACCCATTATTGAACTTATGTATATTTATTGTATGTAAATACTACATACAATACATAATATTTATTTAACTATTAAACTATTTATGACTCATTCCATTACGCATAGCCATTACTCATAGTTAATGTTGTTATTGTTATGTTATTTTTATTTAATTTAACATGTTTTTAGCGATTGGTCTGTGTATGTGTATACAAAATATCTCAAGAACGGAACATCGTGCGAACTTGAAACTTAAGTTACATAGGTACTACTACCGGACCCGACACGAACATTTTCATCAAAATCAGTCAATCGGAAGTAGTAGTTTATTCGTGTAATTTTTCACTTTTTTGCGATTTTCTCAAAAACTGGTCCTACGTTTTTTTTTAAATTGCCTCATTTAGTCTACTTAATTTTTTTATGCTCTACAAGATAGGGTAGGAGTCATGTTTACTGAAATTCTTGGTGAGGCTGTTTTCACGTAAAAAAAGTTTTTTTTTGTAAGATTTCAGCTTTATAATGCATTTTACCGCAAAATGTGGTATATAATTAAAGTTGTAGAGAATTTTAAATCCTACAACTTTTATTCCAAACATTTTTTTGTATAGGCTTAACAGTTAGTTTAGCGGTAATTGGCAATTTTCTGTTTTTTCTCACGAAAACTTGTGAAAAATCAATTTTTTAAGATTTCGGCCTTAGTAGTCTATGCATTTAACGACAAAAGTTTATACAATAAAATTTATAGGAAATTAAAAGATCTACGATCTAAGATCTTAAGATCTAAGGCTTAAGATCTTAAGCCAAACTAAGATTGATTTTCATTTGGCGTCTTTCATATTATACGATTAAAATTAGGTTATGTTTATTGAGGATGACGCAAGCCGTCACTATATACGTCTTTCATATTATATGATTAAAATTTTGTTAGTTTATTGAGGATGACGCAAGCCGCATAACAAGTGCTAAATGCAGTACATTTCTTGTTGGATAACGGAAAAGATCCGAGTTATCTCCTCTGAGAGTAATAAATTTCATTATACAGCCAGACCCTGTGGTGAATGAAGAGAAGGTGTCATTTGCAGGATGGAAAGTATTGTGCGGTTCCAAGCTCCATGTAGTTGCGGGGTGAAGGGTACGGGTGAGGTATATTGAATGAGTGACGCATGCTGGGAGAACGATTGTTGTATTGCTCTGATACAAAACATTCGTTTTCAAACTTTCCCTATTTAACATATTTGTTTGTATTTTTATTTATTTAAATATTTTGATATAAATTGGGGTAAGTTAAATATTATGAATCCGACTAAGTTAATAACCCGGTAGGTATTTGTTAAATTAATGCCCTGGATGATAAGAATATTTTTTTAGTCTAGTTAGTACACGCTACCACTACAAATGCAGCACGAATGAAACACTACTAACACTCACTCATTCTCCCACTACTACAACAACGCACTGCATTCCTTCCAACTACACGGAGCTGGGACTCACGTAATATATGCTTTTCTGAAGGCCCGGCATACTGACAAGCATACTTTTACACGCAGTGAGAAAGACAATGGTAGAACACCTCATCTCTCGTTTTACTTTGTAAAACCTCTAGAGGTTCAAACCAGCGTTTCGGCTCATGACCTAAACAACAACACCAGTAATCTGAGGTGGTGGTCAGTTTTATGCATAAGTACCAACATTTCAACATAAAAACTCACTGTATGATTCCAGAAATAAACAGCCCAAAATAAATTTTGAATTTTACTCAAAAAGAAACATCGTACTGAGTGAATAAACGACAAAATAAATCCTTTATTTCATTTTTATCACAAGTTTCATCCAATGAACGTAATAAACTACTCAACCATTACTAATTTGAATACAGTATGACTTTAGATTGTATAAAATTAGTTGTATACCCGCGTTATAAAAACTTTAAAAACTCAAATCACTGCATATTGTACACGACTGAATAACTTGATTGAATAATGGTTTATTTCCTTCTTGTTTGTAATAGATCTTTTATAACTATCGACTATTGTGTTTAAATTACAACACAAATAGATCTACATACGTCACTATGAAATTCAAAACAAAGTACTATAATACATTCAACTAACAGCCTCGAGTAATAGGAGGGGCCTTTTCAAAGTTTTCTATCATATCAATTTTAATATTAGTTTACTATCCAGTAGATAGATTAGACAACTACCAAGTAGGAAAAACCCAGACAAAACACACACGACTTTCTCTTGCCAATGTAAATAATAAACAAAACAACAGCTATGGTTAATCATTAGTAACACAACGTAAAATTAAATACGAGGTGTGGCTATTAAATAACGAGACTGACGTTGTAAAAAATTGTATTTTTGTTTTATACATAGGTAATCATTTATTGTCACCTTCAATATTCACTCCTTCTCTATCCCTACAACGCTCCATGCAAATTTTCCATTGTTGGAAACTGTGCTGGAAGTCATCTTCTGTCAGCTCCTTTAAGACACATGCTGCTTTCTCTTTTACAGCTTCTACAGACTCAAATCTTGTCCCTTTTAATGCAGATTTCACCTTAGGGAACAGGTACAAGTCATATGGTGCAAGATCTGGTGAATAAGGTGGATGTTCTAACACTGAGATGGTGTACTTGGCTGGGAACCTCTTGATAGATAATGCGGAATGAGCTGCCGCATTGTCTTGGTGGAGAACCCATGATTCCTCCGTCCACATTTTAGGGCGTCTTTTCCTTACTCTTTGACGTAGTTTAGAAAGTACTAAAAGTTGAAATATTGATTAATTGTTTGACCTTCAGGAACCCAGTGAAGTTACACAATCCCATAGATATAAAAAAAACCAATTATCATTGCTTTAAATTTTGACTTGCTCATTCGAGCGTTTTTGGCTCTCGGTGAAGTTCAGCTCTTCCAGTGCATGAATTGGCGCTTCGTTTCCGGATCATAAGTAAAAAACCACGTTTCATCACATGTTACTATCTTCTACCTTTTCCCTAAGGTGAAATCTGCATTAAAAGGGACAAGATTTGAGTCTGTGGAAGCTGTAAAAAAGAAAGCGGCACGTGTCCTGAAGGAGCTGACAGAAGATGACTTCCAGCACTGTTTCCAACAATGGAAAATTCGCATGGAGCGTTGTAGGGATAGAGAAGGAGTGTATACTGAAGGTGACAATAAGTGATTATGTATAAAAAAAAAATTTTTACATCAGTCTCGTTATTTAATAGCCACACCTCGAATATACCCTAATTTTAATGATTAATGAATAACGCCAAAATGAAAGTACATCTGTGTTGGGCTTAAAAATACGGTAATCACTATTTGACGCTTAACTAAGTTCTGTTGAAAAAATGCTTAAAATAAAGTTGTGGGTTTTTATTTCCTATCTGATTGTAGGCTTAGGCTTATACATTTTTTTGATAATGGATAAGCCTAATAAAGCTGAAATTTGAAAAAGTTCAACTTTTTCCTTTTCTGATGAGCTTAATACAGCAAATCACTAATTGACGCTAAACTAAGGCGTTGCATGTTTTGTAATGTTCCACAACTTTAATTGTGTACTATTAAACCGCTTTCTAAAAAAAAGAACTATTGCATCACTAAATACAAAAAAAAACCATAGAAACAACATTTTTTTAAAAATTATCTAAAATGATAATAATTAAAGAAGTTTTATTTACATCCGTCTCTTTTGAAAATTATTAGTAATGCGGACGATGAAGATGAAAATGAGTGATTAAAAAAATGCCAGACTTGACTGGGAATCGATACCAGGACCACTGGTGTAGAATCCAATTGTTTCGACCCATATACCAAGGGCCAGTCGAATTGCTGAAGATAAAAAATACTTAAACACAAAAAAAGCCTTGGTTAGTTTATGAAAGTATTAATTCAGCAAAAAAAAATTAGTTGACCAATCAGCAAGAGGTATCAATATAATTTCCGCCATTTTACAGTTCGCCTACTGTAAGAATGAATGACGTACGAGGAATTCCTCGTATGAGGAAAGGGGCGAGGTAATTTTTCTGCACGTGCGTTATTACCACTACTTCACACTAGTTACACTACTGGGTTACTGAAAATGTCTTCAAACCTTTGTAAACATTCTATAATCTTTCCCATGGAATCCCACGTCAAAACATAAATGTATTAAAATTGTGATGGAACTTAGCGCAATCCATTCGAGTTATAAAAAATGTTCTTTGCTTATCAGAAGAAACCTGCTATATACTAATTGAAACATATACTAACTTAACGACAGTAACAGTAGAAAAAATTCATAGAGTAGACTTATTATCCGGTCTGTCGCCGGTTGTTTTGAGTGAAGGCGTTGGTAGAGTGAAACATGATTACGCATCCTTTTACTGACTTTCAACCCGTAGTCTGTTTCTTTCTGCTGCACGGTTCTGTGGGATATACTATATGCGGACCGTACACGATCATTAATAATGGTCATTCCCTTATAATAATGACATTATTACTGACCGTCTACGGTTGACAAAGCTGGAATGATTCTCAGTAATGATGCGAATCCGGATTTTCTGATTTCGTTGCTTCATTACTGCGGCAGAGTGGGGATAATGTCAGTAATAATGACCGTATACGGAGATGCATCATTCCTTGATCATTATTTAGTTAAGTTTGTAGCGTGGTGCAGTAAACATGAATGACGAAACTGAAGTATCTGTCGCGAGTGAAGTGATTAGTAATCTAGAAGAGAACAACGATAGTACCGATGTTCTTCTACATTTTATTGAAACATATGAGACTCTTCCAGAACTTTGGAACCCTTCTTGCGCATTATATTTAAATAAGACAAAGAGGAATCAAGCGTTGGATAAACTTTTAAACATATATAAAACCATTAAACCGGGGGCTACACGTGCTGATGTTAGGCGGAAAATAAATACACTGCGATGTAATTATAGGAAAGAACTGAAGAAAATTCTTACATCTCGGAGATCGGGATGTAGTACGGATGAAGTGTACAAGCCGACATCAAACTTCAGATCTTCAAAATTTCTTCCTGTTGCGAGATAACTTAAAGTTAATGCTAGTCTTTCAGACACTGGTATACTTTCCCTCATATTTGTATCCTTCCTTTTCAAAAATGGCTTAACCAATCGCAACAATTCACCGAAAGTTTCTTCGTTCATGCGAAAGTAGTTTTTATAATCCTCGGGTTCTGTTGCACTAACTGCTCTGAGCAACACAACGTGGGAATGCTCACGGTTTTTTAGCCAGGTTTTCATCCAGCGTCGACGTTCAACATTACACTTTAAGCTTAATCCCAAAATTAGAGCAACACACGCTTTCTTACGCGAATCCATTACTGGTTCTTGTTAGGTAACCCAAGTAGTAATGAACTAAAACTATTGTCATTATTACTGATGGTGTACGGCTACAAAAAAAATGATGCGGTAATGAAGCTTGAATTTTTGAAGTAATGACATTTCTCGTAATGACATTATTAATGATCGTGTACGGTCCGCAATAGATCTATTCAGTCTACTACTGTATGTATTCGGTTCGGTAGCATATAGTCTTTGATTATATTTTTTCTCTTATTTTGTTTATTTAGTAGTATTTTATAGTTTTTGTATCAGCCCAATTATTAGACTAACGGTTATTAATTAGTTTATTTTTAATATTTTAGTGTATTTTGTAGTTTAGACACATAGGCCTACTCATGAGGGGCTAAGTGATACTTAGATTAAAATGTTTTATTGATTTTGGTTACGGTACATACCGGTAAAATAGTATAGTGAAATCAGTGCGTAAGAATAAAAATACAAACCATAACATATACAGGTGGAGTGGCAAATTATTTACACTCAATCTGTTCGTTGTAGGGCTAAAATACGTAAATAGTTCTGTTTCTTATCACATGGTCAGTAAATTAAATAACTGAATCATTTTAGAACAGAAGAGGTAGAGGTGTAAAGGATAGGCTACTAATCAGTGTCATCTTCTCTGAAAGAAGATGACCCTGTGGTGAATGAAGTGAAGGTGTCATTTGCAGAGTGGAAAATATGTGCTTTTCAGAGGCCTTGGAATGCTGATAAGCATACTTTTCCATTCAGTGAGGAAGGCAATTGTAAACTACCTCACTCCTCGTTTTACTTAGTAAAACGAGGTTCAAACCAGCCTTTCGGCTAATGACCTAACCAACAACAAGAATAAAAAGTAAACACGGAGAGTTTTAGCAAAGGTCATAATGGTAAAATTATACACAGCAAAGCACTAAAAATGGCGAGTGAAGTTATTAAAGTATGCGATGAATAAGCCTTGCAGAAAAAAACTGCTCTTGCCAGAGTAGCGAAAGCCAAAGAAAGAGCGGCGCTTTACAAGAATTTATCAAAACTATCAGAAAATAAAGGAAGAATGGTGATTCTACTCCAAGAACAAGAATTTCAACACCCCGTAAAATTTATGCGGCGGTATTAAAAATGTGAGTAAATGTTTTTGCACACCCAGTCGATACTACTGTCAACAGAATGGGTAAAAGAGGGGTAAAACTCAGCCGCACTCCACACGTCCTCATTCTTATTTGTGTTGATCTGTATATACTACGCCTCTGTTAAATTCACAATCTTTCTACACCAATGGTGGAACGTATATATATCCAAGGGTGGAGCCAAAACCAATTAATAATAATAATAATAATAATAATAATAATAATAATAATAATAGGTTAATAAAACTTTATTTCAATATTCTTTTTTACAATTATTTCCATAGACATTCATTCATTATTATGCATTAACAAAAATTCGTAATGTACGAAATGGAGAAAATTGACCTACCCAACTATGGATAAAGCCATGTCCTAGGGCAGTGATTCTCATCCTGGGGGTCGTGGTGATATTATAAGGGGTCGCGAAACAATAATGAAATCATTTATTCATTTTATGAGAAAAAAATCATTCATTACAAACTTACTTATAAAAATTTTACATGTAATAAGTACAAACATTCTCAATGAACATAACCTAATTTTAATCATGAGTGAAAGGCGCAAAATTAAATTCAACCTCAGTTTGGCTTAAAAATACGGAAAATCACTCTTCACGCTAAACTAGGCTCTGTGGAGAAAAATGCTCACAATAAAAGTTGTAGATCTTTTTATTTCCTTTGACTATAGGCTACTCTGTCGTCGTAAAATGCATACTAAGGCTGAAATCTTTAAAAAATCGATTTTTTACACGTTTTCGTGAGAAAAAAAAAACAGAAAATCGCTGTTACCGCTAAACTAAGCATTATAAAAAAAACAATTGAAATAAACGTTGTAGAATTTTAAATTTTCTACAACTTTCATTATATACATTTTTGAACTTTCATTATATACATTTTTGCACTAAAATGCAAATTAAAGCCGCAACCTAAAAAAAAACAATTTTTTTTCGTGAAAACAGCCTCACCAAGAATTTCAGCAGACATGGCGCCTACCCTTTCTTGTAGAGCATAAAAATTTAGTAAATGAGGCGATTTTTAAAAAAATTGTAGGACCAGTTTTTGAAAAAATCGCAAAAAGTTAAAAAGTACACGAATTAACTACTACTTCCGGTTGACCGATTTTGATGAAAATGTTCGGGTCCGGTAGTAGTATCTAACTTAAGTTTCATGTTCGTACAATGTTCCGTTCTTGAGATATTTTGTTGACACACACACTTAGGCCTACACACACGCGCGCGCGCGCGCGCACACACACACACACACACACACACACAGACCAATCGCTAAAAACATGTTTTTTTGGGTTCAGGGGGTCTGAAAACGTGTAGATCCGGTGAAAACTCGATTTCGAAAAATCGACATGAAAACAATACTTTCCTTCCTATTTATTCAAACAGGTAAGAGAAAGTAAAAATAAGTGAGCCGAAGAAAAACAGTATTTTGATAGTAACCTTTTTATATTGTCTCTTCCTACATTTATTATCCAATCAGGAACACTTCTTTTAAAATACCTATGATTTAAACTTTTAACGTGCAAAGGGAGCAAATTAAATATTTTGGGAGCCAAATTGAAAATATAATTTCTAAATAAATAAAATATATACATTTTTATATGACGATTGTGTTTTCTTCTTTCATTCCTAACAAATTTAACATAAATGAAAAAGCAAAAAATGTAACGTTAAAGTTTTGTATAGATAAAGATAACTTACCTGATATTGGCACCCTAAGACGAACATTTTCAGCGTTTCTAATACGATATAGTGATAAAGCGACAACATGTTGGCACCAGAAAATATCCTTCGTTCCACAACTACACGTAACTGATGTTATTTTACATCTGCAATACAAAAAAAATCAATTTAAATGACACAATCATAATTAATGATAAAAATCTAAATAAAAATATATAAAGATGTTTGAACCCAATAGTAATGCCCAAACGAATTTTAATTTGTGTATTACGATCAGAATTTAGTTCAACGTCGCTCAATATAATTAAGTTTGTAAAGTAAGTTGATGTTTTGATGGCCCAACAATCGGTTCTGCATCGTGTCGGTAGGCGTGGCTTCTAGTTTACCTCCCGTTTTCCTACTTAAGATCTAAATATTAATTTCATATGATTCGCCTTAAAAATGATAAAATTACATTTTCTTAAATGATTTATATAATTTTCTATTCGATATTTTACTAAAAACCTCAAAGGTTTCGATGAATCAAAAATTTGGCGTAGGGGCGTGTTGACAGGCCATGAAACAAGATGGCCTCCCGGTCACTGGTCCGCGGTTTTACAACTTATTTCTTCAGTCTTTAGAAATTGTTATAATTAATGCGTAAAATGTGTCTTTATAAATGTGCCTATTAAATACGCGTTTTAATTATATTTTCGATATGGACTTACAAAATTAGGTATTAGGCTTACAATTTAAAAAGAAATATCTGGTAGACTGGATCTTTCAATGCTGTCCCGTTTTGGTGGGAGGGGGCAACTATATTGCCTTTCAGTCTGCTGTGTTAAGATCCGTGTTATCTGTAGTAGAAACGATTTTTTACATAAAGAAATTGTTATGAAAACGTGACTTTATAGAATTTTCTTCAGAGATTTGTAAAATTTGTTATTTGTTTTCGAGTAAACAACTTTAGTCTTTTGATGCCTCGAGTTAGCAGGCCGTAAAAGCCAAGATGGCCTCTCGGTAACTTTTCCGGGAACATGTTACGAACTTAATTTCAATAATCTTTACAAACATTATTTAAATAAATAATTCCTAAAAATTCGTTTGTAAATAATAGCCTATAATTGAAGTAGATTTATAACTTTGGAGGATAAATGTTTGTAAAGTAAGTTGATGTTTTGATGGCCCAATCAATCGGTTCTGCATCGTGTCGGTACGCGTGGCTTCTAGTTGAACTCCCGTTTTCCTATTTGAGACCTCAATATTACTTTCATAATTCACCTTACAAATGATAAAATTACAGTTTCTTAAAATATTTATATAATTTTCTATTCGATATTTTATTTAAAACCTTAAAGGACTCGATGAATCAAACATTTGGTGTAGGGGCGTGTTGACGGGCCATGAAACAAGATGGCCTCCCGGTCACTGGTCAGCGATTTTACAACTTATTTCTTCAGCCGTTAAAATTATTATAATTAATGCGTAAAATGTGTCTTTAAATACGCGTTTAAATTATATTTTAGATATAGACTTACAAAATTAGCTATTAGCCTTACAATTTAAAAAAAAATGTCTGGTAGTCTGGATCTTTCAATGCTGTCCCGTGTTGGTACGAGGTTGCAACTACATTACCTTCCAGTCTGCTGTGTTAAGGTCGTGTAATCAGTAGTAGAAACGATTCGTTAAATAAAGAAATGTTATGAAATACGCGTGATTTAATCGAATTTTCTTCAGATTTGTATAATTTGTTATTTGTTTCCGAGTAAACAACTTGAGTGTTTTAATGCCTCGAGTTAGCAGGCCGTAAAAGCCAAGATGGCCTCTCAGTAACTTTTCCGGGAACATGTTACGAACTTAATTTCAATAATCTTTACAAACGTTATTTTTTAAAAAAAATTTAATTTGTTTTTAAACAATATTATTGAAGTAGATTTATAACATTAGATTATGTACATTGAACTTTGTACAAAGTGTACATGAATCCTTTCGGTAATAGACGGCAAACTGACAATGGGTGCAGACATAGATGGAAAATATCTCCATACTCTTCTATTTGCAGAAGATAAATTATTTATTTGCTCATAACAGGCAGGTGATGTGAAATAATTCTGTTTCTTATTACATGGTCGGAGGTTCTAGAGAAATGGCCCCGAAAAGTTAACTACTTACAGAGGAAGTATCTAAAGATCGGAATGGTTAGATGAGATTTTAAAATGGGGAAACACTGGATGGAGGTTAGTGATGAGTAGTACAAACACCTTGGTGTGGTGTTGAGTAATGGGGGGGGGACATCCAAAGGGTGGTAATAAGCAGAGCGGCACTGGGATGGGCAACACCACATATGCTAAATTCCGTTTTGTAGTCTAAGAAACTGCCCATAACAGACAGGTGGAGAATCAAATTATTTACTTTCAATCTGTTCGTTGCTGGGCTAAAATAAATAGTTCTGTTTCTTATCACATGGTCAGCCAATTAAATGACTGAATCATTTAAGAACACAAGAGGTAGAAGTGTAAAAGACACTAATCTGAATTATCTCCTCTGAAAGTAATGGATTTCATTATATAGCCAGACCCTGTGGTGAATGAAGTGAAGGTGGCGCAGAGTGGAAAATACGTGCTTTTCAGAGGGCCCGGCATGCTGATAAGCGTACTTTTCTATTCAGTGAGGAACGCCTGGGTAAGCCACCTCACTCGTTATTTTACTTAGTAAAACCTCTACAGGTTCAAACCAGCTTTTCGGCTGATGACCTAAACAACAACAGTCTAAGAAAATTCGAACCAAAACAAATGAAAAGGATTAGGACAGTCATAAAGCGAATCATCCTGACGTACGGTGCAGAAACATGAAAATAGTCAGAAGAAGTATACTAAATGATAGCAGTCGTACAGATTGGACTTCTAGAGAAGAAGTAGAAGGATCTCGAGGTTGAACCACAAGAAGAATGAAACAATCTGGGAAGAGGTGAATGAATACAGGTGGTCCAGCAAGGTATGGAACTGGACCCCTGGGGAGAGAAGGAAAGAGTACGCCTTGTAAAGCAATGGAGACAAGAGCGGATCCAGAGAAGGGATAGTGAGGCAATAGCTACCAAAAAGAATGGTTTTTACAAAAAAATCAATATTGTACAGTTTTTAGAACTACAGTACAGTAGGTACTGCAGATTTTTATACTATTCAAAATACGGTACATGAAAGTATAAATACAAAACTACCTGTAAAATATTTTGTTTACGTGTACTAACTCACCTTATAAATAATTAAATTATATCACTTTTGTATTTGATGAGGCTATATAAGTATTGTTTGCGGTATTGTAAGTATGAAATTAAATGATTAAATAACCTAAAATGTGCTTGACTACAAACTTCCCTCATTTATACCTAACTACCTCATTTATAGAGTTACTAAAATCGAGTTTTTAGATTTGAATTTTCAAATATTTTCCGGGGGAGAACCCCTGACCCCTCGTGGTTGCGGGAATTCCATACCCCAAACCCCCCCCCCCCGAATTGGTCCTCCCCTCAACAGCCCCTGGATCCGCCGTTGAATAGAGGAATGGAGTATTGGAGGTGAAGACCAACAGAAAACTGCAGGAACGTGCAGGTGTTTAGGTGCAAAAAAGTTAAGAATATCTGTACAGAGTCGCAAACAAATTATGATCGGGATGCTATACAGTTAAAACTGTTCAGAAAATCAGTTGTGAATAACAGCTGCTTTACTACTCCTTGTATCACTTAAATAACTCCACAACAATTATTTTACAAACAAACGCCTAATAAGAATAAGCAATCAAGAATAAAAATCAAAATTTTATTTAATAATAAATACAATAGAGTTAAAAATTAAATAACTTATATCACAAACATCTTCCCCATTAAATAAACCTTCAGGCTTCCGCATTACGAATCAAACAAGGATCTTTAAAGAGAATTAATTAAATTTGGCGGTAATTTGTTTCGGCACACAAGGTCAAGAAATCTTAATTTAGTTTATCAACCGCGACAATAAACTTAATCAAGGTTATAAGCATACAGGAGAGTCACAAATAGATAAGTTAAGTATTGTTTAATTTAACACAACGATAAGGACCGAAGTAAATTTATTCCTTATTGTACTCGTACACTGAAACGAAAGTTTCTTAATCCATTCTTAACAATCAGATTTTTCATTACGTCAATAAAAGAACTCCGATTCATAGATTTCTGTATACAAAATCCAGAAAAACATACACGTTGATCAGATATTTATTTAATTTTAATCCCTAATCATAGGTGTATAGCCCATAACAGGCAGGTAGTGTTAAATTATTTGCACTCGATCTATGGGCGTACCTAGGATCAAAAATAGAAAGGGGGAGCAATCATATCGTTCAGGTTGTAACATTTTTAAGATGTATTTAAGACCTCTCTAGATACTTCTCGATTTGTAACACCATTTCAGTGTGGTAAACAACTGATTAGTAACTTTAAAACCATTTTTTCCCCTTCTAGGGGTGCAGCTGCCCCCTGCCCCTCGCTGGGTACGCCAATGGCTCTATCTGCTTGTTCCAGCGCTACAAATCTGTTTCTTAACACATGGTTAGCCAATTAAATGACTCGTGCTCGCCTCTCATCATGCGGTCTTGGGTTCGAATCCCATTCAGGCACGGGTATATTTTAATACGTTACAAAAAAAAATCATTTCATCCTTCACCGTCTGCATTAGCAGTAATTGCAGAACAGTCAGACGTTAACCCAAAAAAAAAAACAAAAAAAAAACAAAATGACAAGCATTAACAACAGAAAAAGTAGAGATGTAAAAGATACTAGTCACAGTTATCTCCTCTGAGGGTTGTAATGAATTTCATTATACAGCCAGACCCTGTGGTGAATGAAGTGAAACTGTTATTTGCAAGGTGGAAAGTAGAAAATTTTTTAAAGGCCTGACATGCTGATAAGCAAACTTTTACACTCAGTGAGGAAGGCATGGTAAACCACCTTACTCCTCGTCTTACTTAGTTAGCCTCTGGTTGAATAGTAGGGCCTACGTTGCAATCTGTTCAATTTAAGAACAATAAGCAACCCTATGACTTAATGAGATGATTATACATGACGTGTAATGAGGTGTAGTTTTAGACAGACTCACGCCTACCATTCCTGAGAGAGTATGGTTATTTGAATCCTAACCATCGAAGTACACGATTACCACTGTTTAATACTCAAATCCTTATAAAAGTAACCTTAACTAGGATCTGAACCACGAAACCTTCGGCTCTGAAAATCACAGCTGTAAAAACAGCTGAGTGTGAATGGAATTTGTGTTATCGGACCGTATCGAAGTAGTGTCGTTACGGTATCTGAATTAACTCATTATCGAGGGGGGGGGGGAGCACATGGTTGTGGACAGGTAAATCATATTTTTCATTGTTGACATTGTCTTACTTCCAATCAAGTTTACTTTAAGCTTTGTAATTGGTCAATAATATTTTTATTTTATTTTATTTTTTTTTGTTTAACGTCCGACTGTTCTGCAATTACTGCTAATGCAGACGGTGAAGAATGAAATGATTTTTGTAACGTATGAAAATATGCCGTGCCTGAATGGGATTCGAACCCAAGACCGCATGATGAGAGGCGAGCACGTTACCAACTGCGCCAATACGGCCGGCTTGGTCAATAATAATTAGTAAAAGTTTAAAGAAAGACTGTTTTTTATTTGGTGTTGTTTAGGTCATCAGCCGAAAGGCTGGTTTGAACCTCTGGAGGCTTTACTAAGTAAAAACCGAAGAGTGTGGTGGTTTACTTCTACCTTCCTCTCTGTGTTAAAAGAGTATGCTTATCAGTAAGCCAAGCCCTCCGACAAGCACTTACTTTTCACTCTGCAAATGTCACGTTCACTTCATTCACCACAGGGTCTGCCTGTATAGTAAAATTCATTACTCTCAGAGGAGGTAACTGTGACTAGTGTGTTTTACACCTCTACCTCTTCTGTCGTTAAATACTTCAGTCATATAATTAGTTGACCATGTGACAAGAAACAGAACTGTTTTTTTGTGCCCTGGAACTAACAGATCGAGTGAAATTAATTCAAAACTTCATCTACCCGTTATGAGCAAATTTTTGTATCTTTTATAAAGATACAAAAAAGTATTAAAATAAATAAACAAAAATTTGGAAGGGTCCTGACCCCTGTGACCCCCACAAATCCGCTAGTTATAGTAAAAATTAAGCATATGATGACGTAATAAATAAATGCAACAATAATGAGCTTTATTATTAGAATATTCTATTTAAAAAAAATCAATACTGTAGTAGTCGGGCTATTAATAGAACGACGTCCCTTCTCTTTAACTCATGCAATGAAACGAAATACGTAATGGTGTTATTGTATTTGTTTGAATATTTTTCGTAAGACGAACACGTCTTACCTGATGCAGAGGAAGTATCTACCGTGTGATGCAGGACACGCGTGGAGCACAGGAAGTGGGACCGGAAACAGTCATCGACCCCGCGGCCGGCACGCGTCCCCCACCATTGACAACCTTGACACCGCTCCCGTTCGCCCGTTCGCTATACACGTCAAGTTCACGTAAGCGCTGGGCAGGCTACAGAGCGTCCGCGTTCGACTCGCCACTCCGAGTAAACGGTGTAAGCATCGCTCAGGCCTCAGACTGTGTGAAAAGCTAAAATAAAAACCCGTAAAATATCACAACATAACCGAGTGATCTATTTATAAAACGCGGAAACTGTTCCATGAAACCTGTTTTACGTCATTCAAACGTCACATCAATAACATTGCAATAATGCAATTGAAAGTACTGCACTACGTTACGTAATTATTTTATTTAAACATCATTACAAAACTAGTAACACTGAAAACGGTCAGTTTCATTTTACAGAACCATCAAAAATATATCCAGAATAAGTATATAATTATATATTTCATTGCCTTGAATATTTACAAATACACTTGACCCTCGGTGATCGTGGACTCCTATGTTCGAGGTTTCGACCTTTCGAGATTTTGTATTTGTACACAAAAAATTCAATTTTCGAGATTAAAACTCTGTGTTCGTGATTTGTACTAGGACCTTGAACGAGAACTGTCCCTCTCAGCCCCACCCTTCCCGTATGCTTCCCCTGCTTAGTGTATTGACCTGGTGGCTTAGCGCACAATGATGTTATTTCTGAAAGCGATATTCTGGAATTGAACGAAGAACATAATGCTTCCTCAGAAGAATCCGAAGATGAAAAAAAAAATCAAAAAAACTTGACTAGGGAAGATTTGAAACAATTATTTACGGGGATACAATAGAAACAATATTAGACAAGGGTCCAGAACAAGATAGAGCTTTAGTATGTTACAATTCAATAAGATTAGCTTGCCATCCTTACAGACTAAAACTTAAAGAACTTCAAACCATAGCAGAACAAACAACGATTGTGAATTTGTTTAAGCCGAAGAGAAATGACATCATTACCACTCATCAAGGTATCACCATCAACATCAAGGACACAATTTGCATCCCAGAAAGAATAAAATGTACATAAAGAAACAACTTTTAATGTTTTATAAAATCAAATAATAACAAAATATAATAGGGCAATATTTTTCGATTACAAAGAACATTTTACATTTGAATCAAGTTAGTTAATAATATTTTGTATTTCTTTTTTTAATAAATTAAATTTTTCTATAACACGGTTTTTTTATTTAAAATAAGCCAAAACGTATTGTTTATCTTTAAAATATACGCACTAATCACTCACATGGAACCGATTAGAAATTTTACATTGAAAATAGATCTCGATGTTCATGATTTCGATTTTCAAGATGGTTTTCATGGGCCCAATTAATCTCGAACATTGAGGGTGCAGTGTACAAATTGTTTAACTATATCATTTTATTTGAATTTAAAGGTTAACCCGATCTTAAGGATTATTAGGACTTCGAAGAGGACAACTACAAGAAAAATTGTATAACCCTTTATCGTCAATCATGTGTTTAAAAATCTGGTTTGTAACACTCACACGACTTTCTTTTGCCAATGTAGATAAAGAACAATGTAACCTATGTTTCATAATACGTAAACAATGTAATATTAAAAACATAATCTAATTTTAATTATGAGGGTATGACGCAAAATGAAAATTTTAGTGTACTGTTGTAAGAAGTGGTGTACATTGAACAAGGGTAATGAATTGTGATGAATGGAATTGTTAGAAGGCTGTCGATTGTTTGGAAAACAATCAGACCGCAAGTATAAAAACAATTAGCGCCTTGGTAGTGAGTCAGTTACTGACATTGTGAATGGGAAGTGTTGTCGGGCCGTTCGAAATAGTGTTGTACCGAAACCGGTAACGAACTACGTTAATAGTGTGTGTGCGTACGAGTAACTGGTTCTGGACAGGTAAATTGACTGTTCATTGACGGTGTCTTATATAGTCAAGTTGAGTTTAGCTTAAGTTTTGTAATTAGTTATTTGAACTAATCTAATTATATCTGTTAGTAGTATAAGTTTTATGATTTATTTTTAATTGTCAATAAAATAATTGTTTTAAGTTTAAGGAAGTCTGTTTAATATTTATTATACCCAGATCCCGAACGAACCTAGCCTTATATGCTAAGAGTATCTCTACATGCAATACAAATACTTGTTATTGTTTAGGTCATCAGCCGAAAAGCTAGTTTGAACCTCTAGCAGCTTTACTAAGTAAAAGGAGGAGTGAAGTAGTTTATTATTGCCTTCCTCATTGAGTGGAGTATGCTTATCAGCATGCCAGGCCTTCTAAAAACCATCTTCTTTCCATCCAGCAAATGACACCTTCACTTCATTCACTACAGGGTTGACTGTATAAAGATGAAATTCATTAATCTTAGAAGAGATAACTGTGACTAGTGTCTTTTACATCTCTACCTCTTCTGTTCTTAAATGCTTCAGTCATATAATTGCCTAAACATGTGATAAGAAACAGAACTGTTTTTGTAGCCATGGAACTAACAGATCAAGTGCAAATAATTTAACACTGCACCTGCCTGTTATGGCCAAAAAAATAACTATAAGAACTAAACTCTCCAAAAAATTAGAGATAAATATACAAATTTATGGAATGTAACCGAAAAGAAAAAATAAACATGATAGGATATGTTTGCAGACGAAACAATTTTTATTTTAACCATACAAGAGGAAACCAACTGGGAAATTAATCAAAAAAAAAGAAACAAAGACACAAAAGAAAATCTAATAATATATTTTGTATTTGATAAATAAATAATTGAATTGAAATCGAATAATTAAAGTGCTTTTTACACAAAAATAAAAATATAAAAGTAAGGAAGGACTGGATAATGGAAGAACAAGTATTGTACTCGTAGTATTTTCTTAATTGAATACTATTAAAACTGTTTTCCTAGTTATAACTCAATGTATTGAGATTTCTAATAAAACACACAAATCGAATATTAATTAATATCATAGAAACTCATTTCAAGTACGGATTTCTGCGTATGACAACGTAATCTGAAACCTTCTTAGAATAATAATTACGAACACGTTCGGAATTTCAAATAATCTATTAAACGGAGGATATTGCAATCAAAAAATGTATAGTAATGCATTATTAATAAAACTACAATGAATGACGTAACAGATTTTTTATCAATCGATAAATAAATTAAATTTATTGAAGATTATGCAGAATGGATGAGGAAGATATTCCCGGATTTCCTGCTAGCCAAAATACCAAGTAAATATCAGTACGCTTAACTTAGGAGAGTGTATATAGAAACTAGAAGCTACCATATTTAGTTGGCACAAGAAAGGAAATGGCCCGACGGAAACGTATTTTGGCAGCCAGACACAATTCAGAACCCTCTTCGCTTGACCTGGCAAAGGTTCTTGATCAATCCCCATCAACGAAATCCCTTTTAACTACTTACAGAACGAAGTAGAGTGGCTAGCATATAGATTGACTATATAGTATTCTATAGTCATCCTTCAACGGATTATTATTCCAACAGATGTGGTCTTCCTAAACAAAAAATAATCCTAAATTCTCCACCTGCACATATCTTTATCTATCTTAACAAAAACTTGCCATCTCATTCCAAACTACCAGTTAGAAATTGTTATTTTATACAAAAATAACAAATAATAATATAATTAATAATAAAAATCTGGTGTGAAACACTCCTACCACTTTATCTTACCAATGTAAATAATGAACCTTAACTTAAAAGATTTAATCATGAGTAAACAATGTAAAATAAAAAATAACCTAATTTTAATCATGAGTGAATGACGCAAAATTAAAATCAACCTTTATTCGACTTAAAACTACGAAAAATCAATTAATTGATGCAATACTCTGTAGAAATAAAAGTTGTAATTTTTTTTAACTTCCTTTTGATTATTTTTTACACTTTTGTCGTAAAAGGCCGGTATCTTAAAACTTCATTTTTTAATAATTTTGATGAGCAAAATACAAAAAATCACTAAATGACGCTAAACTAAACGTTGTAGAACAATATTTAAAAAAGTTCTAAGTGTTTTAATTTTCTACAACTTTAATACTATACAGTTTTGCCCTAGAAAGCATATTAAGGTCGTAAACTTAAACAAATATTTTTTACCACGAAACTACGGCCCCCCTCGCTAAGTATTTCAGCAGACATGACGCTTACCCTATCTTGTAGATATTAAAAGATATATAGTAAACAAGGCGATATAAAAATTTTAAAAAATAGGAGCCGTTTTTGAGAAAATCAAACGAATAAACTACTACTTCCGGTTGACCGATTTTGATGAAAATGTTTGTGTCAGGTCCGCTAGTGGAACCTAAAGTTCCAAGTTGAGATATTTTGTTCAAAGATGTGCGCGCGCAGAGACAGACAGACAGACAGAGAGAGAGAGGGGGGAGAGAGAGGGAAAGAGAGAGAGCAATCGTTAAAAACAGGTTTTGGGGTTTAGGAACCCATAAAACGTGTATTTCCGATGAAAACTCGATTTGTAAAAGCAACTTGAAAACAAAACAATCAGTTCCTTCCCAAAATATTCATACTGGGCAAAATAAAGCAAAAGGATCTTAACTTTACCAATTGATTTGAATACTAGACAGTGGTTACCGGTGTACTTTGATGGTTGGGGTTCAATTAACCATACTCTCTCAGGAGTGGTCGACCTGGGTCTGTACAAGACTACACCTCATTTACATGTCATACACATCATCCTCATCTCATTGGGTCATGGGGTTGCTTATTGTTCTGAATTGAACAGATTGCAACGTACACATATTAGGAATTAAAAAAAAAAAACTTCACCAACTGCACATATCCTTCTCTCTAGCCTAACAAAAAACCATGCAATCTCATTTAAAACTACCAGTTAGAAATTGTTATTTCATAAAAAATGACAAAAATAATAAAAATAATAACACTAATTCCACGAGAATCATCATCGTTTCTAAAATATAATTTTCAAGATAATTTTATAGATACGGTAGGCCTCTATAAATAGATAAGAGATCAAAATTGTTCAGCTGTCATGTGTAACATGCAAGTCAGTCATTATTATGAGAATAATTATCTTAATTTATATTACCCATATAAAATTACTATCGATAATTTAACTCAAACTAATTTACTCTAAATTAACGAGATCAAAACAGGTCTATAGGAGATTACATTCCTCCATTTTAATTTAATCAAACCAGTTCAAAATTTATAGATTCGACCAAACATATTTTTTTAAATTTACGTTAACACTACTTGGTCTTCGACTAATAAGTTACTAGGTTTCGACTAATCTAATTTTTTATAAATTCACTTTCGGACTAAATATAAATAAAATTTGATAAAAAAATTTATCATAAAAAGGTATCTCTCAATGAAAACAACTTTGATTGAAAACGCTGAATAATTTGAACATTTGAATTACTTGATGCGCCCAGTAACTCGATAACGCACGTCGAAACTGGTTCAAAAAGGACTTAATATAAGGTAAAAATTCGTTTTTGAGGGTTAATATTGATTTTGATCCGAGTAGTCAAAAAGGTTTTTTAAACTTTAAATCTAGGTATTTTCGTTTCTGCTAAATCTTTGTTCTCCAATTTTGGCATTTGTCTTGTTATAAAATACAATTAAAAAAATAAAATTTCCCCAAAAGGATCCTGTTTCTTGTTTAGGTCAACAGCCGAAAAGGTGGTTTGAACCTCTAAATGTTTTTCTAAGTAAAAACGAGGCGTGAGGTGGTTACCATACCTTCCTCACTGAGTTCAAAAATTATGCTTATCAGCATGCTATGTCCTTCGAAAAGTACCTACTTTCCACTCTGCAAATTACCTTAACTTCATTCACGACATTACAGGGTCTAGGTTTATAATGAATTTATTAGTCTACTCTTAGAGGAGATAACTCTGACTAGTGTATTATACATCTCTACCTGTTCTGTTCATAAATAGTTCAGTCATATAATTGGCTGACTATACGATACGAAACACAACTATTTTTTGTAGCTCTGAAACTAGCAGATCAAATGCGAAAAATTTGACACTCCACCTCCCGGTTATGGGCAAAAGTAATCTTGAAGTTTTTGTAGAATTTATACATGCAGAATACTATGTTATTTATAGAGACAAAAGACTGAAATATCAATGACCACGTTAGAGTAAATACAATGATGTGTCGATGTGATCTTCCAGTGACGTGATTCTGTGTTCACTACACGTTTGAACGTGGAATTGGCTGATAATGTGAAAAGAAATAGACCTATTTTTTGTAGCCCAAGAACCAGTACATTGAGTGCAATTAGTTTAACACTCACCCTGCCCGTTATGGAAAAAAGATCATACGTACAAATTTAGTTTTGAGTTTAAGAAGGCAAAATTTATTTATCATTTATTAAAAAATTCGTAAGTTAATTTATTGTTAGCAAAAGAAAATCGATGATAGTACATGGAGTCATGGTAGACGAACATAAACCAAGTTCATAAAATTTGACAAATTGGATTTATTAATAAGGGTTGTTATCAAATAGCATGTTCGAGCACCGCAACTTATTAGCTTGTAAATTGCTGATGATAATACCGATGCATGACTCCAAACCATTACAAAATAATTATTCCAATTAAATTAAGTCTGAAAGGTGGTTGGGAATTTTAAAATTTACTTCAATACTTTTATATATAATTGTGTATTATTTTAATTACTTTGAACTCAAAAGCCTGAATAAATTAATGCTAAAATTTTAGTAATTCATCGAAGAAAATCGATCGCTCAACTGGTAGACAAATTCTTACCTTAAAATTATTAAGAATACCATTAGTTTCTAATTTTCGTAATTCTATCGATTCTTAAACGATTTAAAAGTTGCTTAAAATAATAAATAAAACTTTATCGTCACGTAAAATATTATACTTTATTACATATATGTTGTTTAGGTCATCAGACGAAAGGCTGGTTTGAACCTGTAGAGGTTTTATTAAGTAAAACGAGGAGTGAGGTGGTTTACAATTGCCTTCCTCACTAAATGAAAAAGTACGCTTATCAGCATGCCGAGCCCCCTGAAAAGCACATATTTTCCACTCTGCAATTGACATCTTTATTTCATTCACCACAGGGTCTGGCTGTATAATGAAATTCATTACTTTCAGAGGAGACAACTCTGATTAGTGTATTTTACACCTCTACCTCTTCTGTTCTTAAATGATTCAGTCATTTAATTGGCTGACCATGTGATAAGACACAGAAATACTTATTTTAGCCCTGCAACGAACAGATTGAATGTAAATAATTTGACACTCCACCTGTCTGTTATAGGCAGATTACATATATATGAAATATAAAATTAGTTTCTAATTTCCGTACTTCCATCGCCTCTTAAACAATTTAAAAATAAATAAATAAAATTTTAACGATTGTCACGTAAAATAATATATTTTATTATATAACTAAATGAAATACATTATAAACTAAAGATAACCTGTTTTACTTTTACAGAAGACCTAGCAATTATTTCTAGACACATAGAAACAGCAATAGAGCAAATCAACGTGCTAAAAGAACAAGCAGAAAAAGCAGGACTATAGATTTTCTTCGAGAAAACTAAATACATAACGAACATCAAAACAGCTCCACGTCACCTGAACACCCAATACGCAAAATTGAGGAAGTTGATACCTTCAAGTACCTCGGAGAGATAATACAACCAAAGACTAGCGAAAAAGAAGCGAAGAACAGACTAAGAAAGATGGTTGGCGCACTTAGAGGAACTCACCACTTGTACAAGAAGAAAGCACTCTCAAGTCCAAGCCAAGATTAGACATTATAATACTGTGATAAAACTTTGTGTCTGTATGTGAGTGAGTGCCTTAGAGTAACCGGTAAGCTGGTCTGAGAGAAACACAAAAATTTGAGGGAGATCCTCCGGAAAATAATGAGTCCAAAGATAGTAAACGGACAATACAGATTTAGAAGTCGAGAAAACAGTTCACGGAAAATGAATGATTGGAAAAGAAAACTAAAATT
This sequence comes from Catonia carolina, assembly GCA_035578175.1. Taxonomy (NCBI): domain Eukaryota; kingdom Metazoa; phylum Arthropoda; class Insecta; order Hemiptera; family Achilidae; genus Catonia; species Catonia carolina. The sequence continues at coordinate 424,302,070 of JAQMRL010000001.1, forward strand.
ATACTGACACCCGCATAAAATGGATGAGAATCGGTTGACAAAATAATTCTTTAAGACACTAAACAATAGACCAAAGGTGTCGGATAAATGGTTTAAAGAAGTCAGATATGATATCGAGAAAACCGGAATAAAAAGAGGAAACTTAATGAACCGAACCAAATTCAGACAAATAATTACGGACTTTTAAGGGATTCCATGAAGAGCAAAAACAAAACACCAGATGGACAGAAGAAAGGAGATAAACCTACAGAGAACAAATGCTGAGAATGTGGGCTGCAAAAAGAGCTTCCAGAAACGTCTAGTCATCTCACGTAGTCTAAAAGTGGCCCTAAACAAAAAAAATTAAGAAAAGAAAAGCTACGAATATTATCATTCCTAATATTGGCTATTTAAATTTTTCTTCAGAAAATTTAGAAACGTTTTTAATAACATTAATGAATACCAAAACAAGAGTTCAGCCTAAACTACAAAGATAAATGAGAACACAATTCTAAATTTAAATGGAAGAAATAAATTTTAAAAATTAAAAGGTCAAACTCATCTACCAGACGATTATTTACAAAAACTGATCCAGAAAGCAGGCTTTGTAAATAAAAAGTACAGTTGGAACCGACGGTAAAACCAGAACTGCAACGCGACTCGTTTAAATGCCGATACATAAAATCCGGTCAGATACCTGATTAAGTAACTGCAGATCTGGATGCTTACTGGACAGTCCAGTTGATCAGAGTTGGTCATCAATTTCAAGTACAACTTCAAGTTTTAAGTTTAATCTTTTTACAAATTGATTTAATTACGTTAAAAAGACAGGTAAAATAAACAACTTATATGTTTTCATCTATAGATATAAAGATGTATTTAGCACAGACATTTATATAAGATTAGTTAAACAATAAGAAAAAAATTGGGTGAAACACTAACACGCTTAATCTTGCCAATGTATATGTTGTTTAGGTCATCAACCGAAAGGCTGGTCTGAACCTCTCAAGGCTTTACTAAGTAAAACGTGGAGTATGGTGTTTTACAAGTACCTTCCTCTCTGAGTGGAAAAGTATGCTTATCAACATTACAGCTTTTCTGAAAAGCATCTACTTTCCAACCTGCAAATGACAACTTCACTTCATTCACCACGGGATCTGGCTGTACAATGATGAAATTCATTAATTTCAGAGGAAATAACTCTGAATGGTGTCTTTTACACCTCTACCTCATAAGTTCTTAAATGCTTCATTCATATAATTGGCTGAGAGTGAAATTTTTCTGAGTGTGAATAATTTAATACTCTAATTTCCTGTCGTGGGCAATAGTAAACAATGTAATACCAAAAAATATAACTTAATTTTAATCATGGGTGAATGACACAAAATGAAAATCAACCTTAATTCGACTTAGAAATATAAAATCACTAAGTGATTCTAAACTAAGCTCTGTAGAAAAAAATACTTGAAATAAAAGTTGTAGGTTCGTTAATTTTCTATAATATTTCTCTAAAATTCATATTAAGGCCGCAATCTTAAAAAAAATCCCAACAAGAGCCTTTCCACAGCCTTCCTAAGAATTTTAGCAGGCATAGTACCTACCTAATTTTGTATAGAATAAAAAATGTAGGTACTAAATACGGTGATTTTTTTTAAAAAATCGTAATTTTTTTGAGTGAATTGTAAAAAAGTGAAAAATTACATAATTATTCTCACAATTTGTAAAAATGTTTGCTTGTAAAAATCGGCAATTGCTAGAATACCGATATTATAATCGCGAACACATGATTGCAAATTCACGCTGTGGTGGCAGATGAATTGGCTGGCGGTGTGTTCATTACTTTCTTCCCATGGTTCACAAGAGAGTGTTTGTAGAGATACTTCCAACGGCCGGTTCACAAACGGTTCGTTCGTCGCACATTATCAAATTAAGTAATCTATATTATATCTAAAATTCGATGTGTGTGTGTGTGTGTGTGTGTGTGTGTGTGTTCCCCCTATCTCCTAAATTACTGAACCAATTTTCATGCAGTTTTTTTATGTTGTAACTATGATGCCGGTGCAGGTTTTAGGCTATTGAAACCCTTAAAAAGTTAGCCCTAAAGGGTTGAAAATAATGTTCATGTCCTACATTAAGGTTTTCATGAGGTTAGATAATCTGCTGCTTTTAAACCAGCTGATGTGATTCAAATAAAGATTTGTCATAAATTAAGTCATATGATTTAGCAAATAGCGACGTGGTGCTAAGGATCAGCTGGTGACAACATCACATGATAATTTTATTGTATTTTATTATGTAGATACAATTTTGTATTGTAGAGTATTTTATAAAAGTAAAGTTCCGCATTTCTTTAATTTGTTTTAATTTTCTTTTAATTGGTGAGTGATCAATTTCTGCTACATATTTAAAAAAAGTGATTACACTATTTTTCGCGTGCAAAGCCTCGACGGGGCATCATGCTAGTGATACATAAAATAGTTTACAAATACTTAACCTAAGTGTTTACTAACCTGTCAAAGCTGACCGAGACCTTATACTTGGTTTCAGGTTCAGGATTATAAGGTGGTGTAGTCGGACTACTTGCACGAGGCGTTGACACAATACCGCTTAAGTGGAAACCTGTAACAGAACCAAACAATAATCTCAGTTATGTACTCAAATGGGTATTAATTATACACATTGCAATGCATTTTGCATTACTTGAATACCGTCTCACTACAAACTATGTCAACTCGAGATTAACTCCCCTCCAACAAAGATGAGTATCTTGGTGTTGTCTTACAATTAATTAAACTAATCGACATGTTTATAAAGATCAAAGTTTTCATCAAAAATTAGTCAGAGAATATCTGTAATAACTGATAAATCTGATACAGTTAAATTATTAAACCCACTGGGTTGATCTAGAGGTAAAGTCGTCGCCAGAATCAGCTGTTTAACAGCTGACTTTCGGAGACGAAGGTTCCTGGTTCAAATCCTACTAAAGGTAGTTACTTTTATAAGGGTTTGAATACTAGACAGTGGTTACCGGTGTACTTTGATAGTTGGGATTTAATTAACCATACTCTCTCAGGAATGGTCGGCCTGGGTCTGTACAAGACTACATCTCATTTACACGTCATACACATCCCCCTCATCTCATTGAGTCATGGGGTTGCTTATTGTTCTAAATTGAACAGATTGCAACGTACACAAATTATGAATTAAAAAAAAAAAGTTAAATTATTTAAAATATTAGTAGTTTCTACACCGTATAGATTTCTGATGAATTATACAGCCAGGTCCTATGGTGATTGAAGTGAAGGTATAATTTGCAGGGAGTAAAGTAGGTGCTTTTCGGAGGGCCTGTCATATTGATAAGCATACTTTTCCACTCAGGAAAGCAATGGTAAACCACCTCCCTCCTCGTTTTACTAGTAAAGTCTCTAGAGGTTCAAACCAGCTTTTCGGCTGATGATCTAAACACAAACAATAGACTATAAAAACCGGAAAAAACAGCAATAATATTTTTATCATAGTAATAGAATGTCAGGAATTGTAAAAAACGAACTTTTTAAAATTCAGATTAAACGAACACTCAAATTTGATAATAAACAAGAAAACTTTGTTTTTCTTTTATTCAATCAATTTTAAATATTTAACACTAAAGTTGCATTTATGTCTAAAATAAAAACAGCAGTAGTCTAATATTTTTATCATAGTAATAGAATGCCAGGTATTTAAAAAAACAAACTTTTTAAAATTCAGATTAAACGAACACTAAAATTTGATAATAAACAAGAAACTTTGTTTTTCTTTTATTCAATCAATTTTAAATATTTAACACTAAAGTTGCATTTATGTCTAAAATAAAGATAGGCGCAAACAAACTTGTGTCTACAATAATCGTAGAGTACTTGACGGTTAACTTTAGTTACAAAATACATGGAAGACTTTAAAAAAACTAAAACTAATAATTGATTATCTATTTGTTATTTTATTCAACACGAATTATTTCCTGACTTCTCTGCGTGACTTAAATTATAGAGAAACCGCTTCACCACCAAACCCACACACCAAAATACTAATCGCTGAAAACAAAGTAGGCAAACGAGTTAAACGACCCATCGATTAACTATTACTATAAATGTTCGTAAAGTTACTTGTAAATTAAAATAGAAAAACAAATTAGATTTTAGGAATATTTTTTCGAGTTTAGATTATATCTTCGTATTTAAAATATTTTTTAATTATCAATCTTCGTAACGAATCCTAAGGTGAATGCTGTTATAAAGTGATAGTTTTTTTAATCAGTTTATGCAATGTAACAAGTACGTTAAGAAAATTAGGTCTACATACGGGAAACAAAATATACAATTGGTCGTAAGTAAGAGTCGATTGTTATTATAAGTGTAAAAAACAACCACTTTTTGTTTTTAGTTAAGTTTAGTAATTTATTATTAAGCCCATAACGGGGAGGTGGAGTGTTAAATTAATTGCACTCGATCCAGGGCTACAAAAAATAGTTCTGTTTCTTATCACATAGTCAGTTAATATTATATGACTGAACTATTTAAGAACAGAAGAGGTAGAGGTGTAAAATACACTAGTCGAAGTTAAATCCTTTGAGAGTAATGAATTTCATCAGTATACAGCCAGACCCTGTGATGAATGAAGTAAAGGTGTCATTTGAAGGGTGTAAAGTGGGTGCTTCTCGGAGGGCCTGGCATGCTTACAAGCATGCTCTTTCAACTCGGTGACGAAGGCAATAGTAAACCACCTCACTCCTCATTTTTACTTAGTAAAACCTCTGAAGGTTCAAACCAGCCTTTAGGCTGATGACCTAAACAATAATAATTTATTATTGTGTTAGTAATTATTTGTTACTATATAGGTCTAAAAGAAGTTAGTCTATAATTTATTATAACCAGATCCCGAAAGAACTTGGATTAAATGTAAATATATTAATATCATTGTTACATTGTTGTCAGCTATGCAGAAAATATTCTAAATGCCACGTTTTAAAATATGAACAGAATTTAGTTACAAGTACTCTAATTTTAGTAAGGTAAAGGAATGAAAAAACATTGGTTCTGAAAGTGGGGGGCGATAAAGGGTTTGGGGGGGGGGGAAGCAAAGCTTAGTTTAAAAACATAAACGAAGTTTAGCGTAGACCAAATAAATGAAGTAAAATATTTTTTATTTAAAAAATTTAGTGTTTCTATGAAAATGATATGTTGAAATTTAGGTTTCTTTAGGCAAAGATAACCTCAGTGATCTTCAAAGTGACACTACCATGGAAATAAAATTTAAGGTATGTTCGCTCACGCCCTTCTGGATCAGTATCCAAAAAGAATACATTTTTTTGGTTAAAAATACCTTATAAGAACTATTCCCTTTGCTACTACATATTCTTGTGAAACGGTAATTATGTTTTTAATTATTTCAAAATTGAACCTATTGTCCCAATAGGAATTGGCTTTTAACATGTAACTTACAGTTAAACCATATTAAATGTTTTTCACCGTTCATGAGCTCTGCTGTTCCACGCGTTTAAACCAATCAGAACGTTTGCCAGTGTTGTCAGATTGTACGAATGTATCAGCCTGACAAACATTACACGCGCATGCGTATAAGAGCCACAGTAGTTCACTCGTCTTGCATCTCGTACTGAACACATCGATCATAGAGCGCGTTAACATGCAATACTTTATGATATAATCAGCTGGTTGTATGTTCATAGGTTATAAGTTGTTATTGAAAGACCAAAAAAATGACTGGCGAAATATATAACACAGCTACGAGAGCATATATCAACCCTCCAATGGTAAACTCGCGAATGAGCAAATTTTGCGAATATGAGTTAGTTAGTGCAAGCTGATGTAGACTATACAGCCCAACGCACGTTGTAGTAAACTCGCGAATAAGTATCTTGTTGTTAGGGAGATACAGCCTTTGTAAAGTTATGAAAATACACGAAGTGTGTTAAAGAAGAAAGTATTGAAATTGTTTTTTGCTCTCCAATAAAACTGAGAATTTGCACATTCGCGAGTTTACCACTGGATGGACGATATTGGTAAGGTTGCTGGCAAGTCATTGGCTAGCTACGAAGTGGGTAGGGGGCAATGCGTACGTTCAGAGTTCATCAACTTTGCAAAATAGGATAGGGGTTCAAAATAAAAAGTTTAAAAACCGCTGAATTAGAGGATCATCTGAATCTCATTTTGTTTTTATAAAAAAAATGGAGAATTTAATACAAAGAAAATTCAGAAAGGTCTAAGAATTATTCGAGGTAAAATTAAAAATACATCAAATAATACCAAATGGTATTTATGTACCATTCAGTGAGATAATTTGAATTTATCAAGTTTCAGCGACGAAGCATCACATTAAATTGGTTAGGAAAGGGCGTATGAAATTGATTGGAGTGGGGGGAGGGCTGATGTACGTAAGTACATTAATGGAGGAATAACTTCCTTTGTGCAAGCAGGGAGGAGCCATTTATGTTCTCAAAGTACATAACTTAAATTATAAGATGAAACAATCAGTAATTTACATTACGAATCTGCATAGCCATTAAAATAATTACAATAAGACATGTAATTGGTATTGAGATAATTCTTAAAAGAATTAACTTATTTATAACACCCGCAAACGTAAAATTATTCTTCTTTACTCTCTTATGACCTTCAATTTTTAAGGCCATCGTCCTATAAAATATAAAGAAAACCATAATGAAACCTTCAAGGCTTTGACCACAATACTAACAACTGATGCACAGCCAAGTTACAATAATTTGTCTAGTCGCTCTCCTTTGTATCTATCCGTTCGTTTCCAACAACATATCTCCCCCCCTCTTTAATACACGTGTAAATCCTTAGGGCAAACGTTCTTCATTTATTTTTTCATCAGTAAATTTGTAATTTGCTATAGATAATTTCATTTTAAATTGCTATAAAAGTTTGTCCTTCCAAAAATCATTGTATACAAAATCAAATTATTTAAGACATTTACATTTCTCTAAATGTAATTTACGAGTATTAACCTCGAATTTATTTATTATCCTAAACAGATCAACAAATATGAAAAAATGTCTTTCAATATCTTTGATAGAACAGTAATTGTAATAAAAACATCAAACTGCTTAACTTCTTCTTCTGCCTTTCAAGGATTAGGCATCTCTGCCTGTTCCGAACCTCTCAAATCTGCCCATCTCTAGCTCGAGCGTCCTCATTCTCTCCTGCCCCCCCCCCCGGCTTATAGCCCAGTTTATGTTAGGGTATTCGTTATTCCTAATCTCTTTTTCTTTCTTCGTATCCTGATTAAATTATCCGTAAATCCCGGTCCATCATCCGAGGAATCATGAGGTTTGCCAGTATTTAAGAAAATCGTCTGGCCGCGTTAAGAGCGCTGCGCAGATTAAGCTCATTAGTGGGATTGCCAGATTACTGCATATGACCCTGCAGGACAGTTCCTTCAAGATGCCGCTCTATGCTCTTTCACCTCCTCCGCCGTTAGAAAAGTCTTCCATGTCCGCCTTTGGAGCCACTGACCATCTTCACTGGTTTTTCTCCACCATGAGTATTTTATTTCCTCAACACTCTCCAACAGAGTTGACGAGTGTCCCCATCGCCAGGGGTGGCATCCGATACAGACCCAACAACAGCCACGGGACTGCTTAACTATTCTTTAAAATATATACTCCCACAATTTGAAAAAAAACATTACTTCCCATTAATCAGACGGGTTTTAATACATTAAATTCCTCAAAAAAGACATTTTGTATTTATAACTTACATGACAAAAGAGAGTTGTATTTACTGGATTTTATTTTTAAAGAGCAAACGATACGGAATCATAAACTACAATAACATTAACATTATTTCAGAAATTTGATCTTAAAAGATGACTGAAACGAATACAAATTAATGAATATTTTCCCATAATATCTGTACGTTCAAATCTGTTTAATTTAAGAACAATAAGCAACCCCGTGACCCAATGAGATTAGAATGATATGTATGACGTGTAAAAATGAGGTGTAGTCTTGTACAAAATAAGAGAGTAATCTCAATCAAACCCCAATCTAAAAAAATTTTAGTATCAAATTCATATCAAGTAACTACCTTAACAAGGATTTTGACCAGGAACCTTCGTCTCCGAAAATTTAAAGCTTTTAAACAGTTGATTCGAGGTGACGACTTTGCCACTAGACCAAAACCTGGTGGGTTATAAATGAATCACAATTTCTATACCTCAAAAATTTAATCAAATAAACACTTAAAAAATTTTATTTACCAACAAAAATGGAATATCCCAATTTGTATTTAAGGAGATGCGGATTTGAATAATAACATACGAGTAATACAAAAGATTTTCCCACAACAGGCAGGTGGAGTATTAAATTATTTGCACTTGATCGATCTGCTAGTTACAGGGCTACAAAAAAATATATTTCTGTTTTTTATCACATGGCCAGCCTATTTATATGCCCGATTCATTTAAAAAGTGTAAAAGACACTTATCAAAGCTATCTCCTCTGAAAGTGATGAATTTCATTATACAGCCAGACCCTGTGATGGATGAAATGAAGGTGTCATTTTCAGGGTGAAATATACGTGATTTTCAGAGGACCTGTCATGTTGGTAACCATTTTTTTCAGCTAAATGAGGGAGGCAAGGGGCAACCACCTCACTCCTCGTTTTACGTAGCAAAGCCTCTAGAGGTTCAAACCAGCCTTTCGGCTGATGACCTAAACAACTCTATACAAGTTCTTTTTTTAAAAAACCTATTCATAGACTATAAAAACATGAACAGTTTTGTTATTTTTTTTAACATTAAGTTAACGTAACAAGAATATAATGTAAGTTACACTATCTCGTTTGTTTTAGAGAAGTAATATGATTGTGTATCATTAAACGATAAGATACGCCCATTTTAGGGAATCGTTTTATTTAAATCACAGCTGCTGCTGTGATAATAACTACCATACGAAATATTATAACGTATCTGGTAGTACGGATGAATTAACTGTAGTTATTCAACAAAATTTAACGTTAAATTTCACTTACTATTATACTAAATTTAACAGTATAATGCACGATTTTTTCTTTAGAGAAACATTTTTAATATCACAAACTGTTAAATATCACAATTATGAAAGATATTTGAAAATTGAAATACACGAAAATATACATTAATATCCGTTTAGAATATAGTAACTCTGCCCATAACAGACAGGTGGAGGGTCAAATTATTTACAGAGCAAAAATAAATAGTTCTGTTTCTTATCACATGGTCAGCCAATTAAATGACTGAATCGTTTAAGAACAGAAGAGGTAGAGGTGTAAAAGATACTAGTCAAGAGTTATCTTCTCTGAAAGTAATGAATTTCACTATACAGCCAGACCCTGTGGTGAATGAAGTGAAGTTGTCATTTACAAAGTGGAAAATATGTGCTTTTCAGAGGGCCCGGCATGCTGATAAGCATACTTTTCCACTCAGTGAGGAAGGCATGGTAAACCACATCACTCCTCGTTATACTTGGTAAAACCTCTAGAGGTTCAAACCAGCCTTTCGGCTGTTGACCTAAACAACAAAACAACAACAACAGAATATAACTTAAAACTTCTGTCTACCATTTTGAACTCAAAATCTTATACTAGATACAGACTTAAAATCGTTATAATCGAATGGCGGTGTGCAGTCATGAAAGAATACTTCTTCTAATATTTACAATTTTCATTATCATCGTATTTACCAGTAACATTAAAATAGTAAATTCATAATCCTGACGTTTAATTAAGTTTTTCATTTTTTTTTTAAAGTTTACCAGTTTCAAAATCAAGTTTAAGAATACCTCTACAAGTTTTGTTTTTTGAAATGACTTTATTTCAATTAAATGTTTACTACCAACCAGTGCGTGGTGATGTTGTTTAGGTCATCAACCGAAAGGCTAGTTTGAACTTCAAAAGGTTTTACTGAGTAAAACTAGCAGTGAGGTGGTTTACTATTGCCGTTCTTACTGCTTATTAGCATGCCAGGTCCTTTTAAAATCATCTACTTTCCACCCTGCAAACGACACCTTTACTTAATTCATGACAGGGTCTGATTGTACAATGATGAAATTCATTACGTTCAGAGGAGATAACTTTGATAAGCGTCTTTTACACCTCTGCCTCTTCTGTTGTTAAATGGTCCAGTCGTATAATTGGCTGACCTTGTGGTAAGAGAGAGAGAGAGAGAACTATTTTTTGTAGCCCTGGAATTAGCAGATTGAGTGCAAATAATTTAACATTCCACCTATCTGTTACGGGCATATAGTGCAAGCTATTAAACCATCAAAATTCCGTTTTTCGGTGCAGTTAAAATTCCTCGAAACACCTAACAAAGATAAAACAAGTTGAAAGATCGGGCCTTTTCTGTTAACCCCCCCCCCCGGGCATAATTTTTCACATTTTGCGGATATTTCATATGTACGGATTCTTACAGTATTTTTAACGACATAAACGGGAAAATATTTAAAAAAATCATACATCAATATTTTTCAAATTAAAGTTTTTTCTTTTTCAAGTTAACCTTTAACTATTTATTGAAAACTATTATTATTATTTAACAATATTTAATTATGTGAAATTAATTTAATGATGACATTTACTCAATGAGTTTATATTTCTTTATTACATACAGTAACATTTTTTTTTTAAATCAATGAATTTACCCTACCTATATTTAACCTTAACATGAAGAATATTGAAGTAGGATTATTTTAAATATTTTATCCGTTTTTATCGTTAAAAATACTCTAAGGTTGCATACGAAATATTCACAAAATGTGAAAAATTATGCTGTGAGAGGGGGAGGAATATCAGAAAAGACCCGAAAGATGTGTTTTTAGAGCTGTTCGTTATAACTAAGTTCCGGTTTAATGAAGTTTTATAAAACTAGAATTATGACTGTTACCACGAAAACTCCGTTGAGTTGATTCGTTTAATTTAGTATAACAATTTTTGGATCCAGAGTAAAAAAAATAGAAACAGAATATCCATAGAGTAACAGTTATGGAAAGGATAAATGGTAGAAAGCGGAATGATAACGAAAGCATAAATAAAAATAATTACCGAGAGAGGGAAGGAAATATTGATCAGAAACATTCATGAATCATAAATAAAATAAAAGCAAGCAACTAAAAATATTTAATATGAGCGTTGTTCGCCCATTTATTTGAAAGGGATCATCAAAAATGAAGTCCGGGGTGGAATGAAATTAAAAATCATTCGTTCGGAAGGGGTGAATGATACTGCCGGCTGGTGAGAAAGAAAGTCGGAAAACTAAGAGAGGAAGACGAAGTGAGGTTCGGCGCTGTAGGATCGATAAGGCATAGTAGAACACGGCTAGGCAGGCGAAGTCGGATGGGATATGTGCCAACCAGATATGGTATCGCTGCCAGCGGATAAATTGCCCTATTTATCTTTATTTAAGCTGACACCAGTCGATATTGACCGTCAGAGGCGCAGCACCGGCGATGGTAATTCAATATGCAAATAGGATTTACAATGACTCATATTATTGGTACATACAGCAAAGCCGAAGCCCCGGCTTTGCTACGCTCTGCTCTGCATTAATGTTATCCAATTTCATATTCTTTGTTCGCACAGCAAGGGTTGGGCCTTGATATGGACGTGATAATCATCGCTCTACAAAGAATAATACTGATTCTGAACAATGACGCTGTTCAGCTGAAGCCCATAACTTATAATTATTGGAATAAGCAGCTCCTTGTTTTCTTTTCTGTTACGTCAATAATAAAAAACGTTACTCGATGTTTCAATACACTATTACGTACACTGATTACTAAAACACAATACTTAAGAGTATGTAGCCTATGTATATAAATTCTAAAACCCTCACGACTTAAATCGCTAGCAAATGTATCACAAAATCTCTAAATTTTCTCTAGCACATAATTAGCTGAAATTTGGTATACTTGTTCATCAGGGAATGAAAACAAAAACCAAATTTATTCCAATCCATCCACTTGTGTCTGACGGGCATTGTATTTATTCACTTCAGACGCGACGTAACTACCCTGCGCAAGGTGGGTAACATACCTTACAGGGTAGCATAAAAAAATAACTATTATTTTTATGTTGTGTTCAGGTCATTAGCCGAAAGACTGGTTTGAGGCTCTCTAGGGCTTTTACTAAGTAAAACGAGGAGAATGTGGTTTACCATTGCCTTCCTCAATGAGTGGAAAAATTTGCTAATCAGCATGCCCGGCCCCCTGAAAAGCATCTACTATCCACCCTGCAAACGACAACTTCACATCATTCACCACAGGGTTGGGTGCATAATGATGAAATTCATCACTCTCAGAGCATATAACTCTGACTAGTGTCTTGTACACCTCTACCCTTCTTCTTTAGTTAAACGCTTCACTCATATAATTGGTAGACCATGTGATAAGAAACAGAACTATTTTTTGTAGCCCTAGAACTACCAAATAAAGTAAAAATAATTTATCACTCCACCCGCCTGTTATATGCTTGTGTCTTAACGGGTATAAATTTCCATTTATTCCCACATAACTCCTCTGCGTACGGTGGGTAACTTACCCTCCAGGGTAGCTACAAAAAACTATTATTTTTATAAAATTTTAAATAACTAATCATGAAAATCGGTAATAATTATACTAATATCAAAATATTCATTGTTTGTTATCAATAAACCTATGATAACGTATATTTTATAAAACGTAGTTTTTTGCAATTACTTCTAACCAGTTCTGAAATATGTATTCAGAAAGCAATTAAAGGACAAAAAAATCTGGTGTGAAATACTAACACGACTTCCTCTTGTAAATCTAAACAACGAACCGATGTTAAATATAAATATTAACGATGTTAAATCATTAATACAAAAATACAAAATGAAAACGTCACCTAATTTTAATTACGAGTGAATTACACTAAATAAAAATCAAAGTTTGTCCAACTTAAATATATATACGGAAAGTAAGTAACTTAAGTTTAGAAAATTGAAAAAATTATAACTTTTATTGAAAGCATTTTTTCTAAAGTGCTTACTTAAAATCAATTAGTGATTTTCTGTATTTTTAATTTCTACATAGGTTGATTAGCTATCATTTTTTTAATTGCATCATTTTTAACCACCGGTATTTTTTTCAAATGTCGTTGGTAATACATGTAATGTATTCCATCTATGTTAACCTTCTGAAAGGATTATAATTTTGATTTAATATTTTTTATAGCTTTTATAAAATACATAATTAACTGTATATTCTGTAAATTGTTATTAAATTAGCACGGTTTATAAATTGTTATTAAGATACATGTTAATTTGTTATTTAACAATAATTATAAAACTTGTAAACAATATTTTTTTAAGAATTGTACTTGTATCATATTTTTAGATTCTAATATAATTTATTAAAGTTATTTTATTTATTAACATTATGTATTTTTATAAAAAAAAATATTAATATTTTGTGTAGTATCAGTAATGTTAACAATAAAAATTGTAATTATTTTATTTTTTTGTTAACTAAGTCTGTTATCCTATTTGTGTAATTAATAATATTGTACAATGTTTTAATTAATAATAATTTTGCGTCATTATGATTATGATTAAAACGTCTCATACTTAAAATTAGGTTATGTTTTTCATTATTTACCTTGGTTAGAGAAAGTCGTGTGAGTGTTTCACACTAGTTTTTTTTTTAATAAAATGATCATAGGTGTGTTTATGACTAAAAAAAATTCATGGTTATTACGAACATTATCTTCAATTATTCTGTAAGAAAACAGACATTTTATCCTCCTAGGAACCAAACATAAAATATTCGTATTTTGTGAAGTGACGCAGGGGAATCAGTAGTAAAAATTCCATTTTATTATATTTATATCCAAGTTTACCACCTGTATTTTTTCAAATGTCGTAGGTAATATATATACACAATGTATACCATTGTCATTGTCATTGAGGATTTACAATACATTTTCATCACATCATTGATAAAACCAGAAAATCCTTTATATAATTTATTTTCAGTATAACCTACTCAATGTATAAATAACAGAACTCATGTTATTGAAATTTTGTTTTAAAGCCTAAAGGCATGTTGTGTATATGTAAATTGAAACAAAAAAAAACCTATAATTCCCATTTTCCTATTATATTACTGGTACAAAATAGCTACTATTATTCTGGTAAAAATATTTTCTAAACATATAATATATTTCACTGTAAACAGAATCAATGTTAAAACGAGATTATTAGGTTTTTATATATTCGCATCTATATTACAATCGTAAGCACTCTCAAGACAAGCCAACAATATTAGACATTATGATAGTGTGTGTCTGTGCGCGAGTGAGTGCCTTAGAATGACCGGGAAGGCTGGTATAAGAGATGCAGAGAAATTTGATCCTCCAAAAGATAATGGGTCCGAAGATACTAGATGGATAACATAGTTTATGAGAAGAACTGTAGGCCTACAAAAATATGAACAATTAGAAAAAGAAGACTAAAATTCTGGACACGTTTAAAGAATAGATGACAACTGGTTGACAAAAACAAATTTTTAAGACACTAAACAGTAGATCTAAGGTGTCGGATTAATGTTTCAAAGAAGTCAGAAAGGATATTAAGAAAACCGGAATAAACCGAGAAAACTTAATGAACTAAACCAAATTCAGACAAATAATTTCCTGACTTTTAAGGACTTCCGTGAAGAGCAAAAAAAAAACACCAGGTGGGCAATGAAAGGAGAAAAGCCTACAGTGAGCGAATGCTGACTGAGCATGTACGTTCCAAAAAGAGCTTCCAGAAACGTCTTAAGTCACCTCACGTGATCTAAAATTGCTCCTATACGAGAAAAAAAATTCGCCTGTATCTTACAATTATACATTGTAGCTAATTTTATTTCTTCAATTGAAGTTTAGTAATTTTTTTACTTTCTCTTATCCAATATAATTATACAGGGAAGGAAAGTAGGTATTGTTTTCACAAGATTTTTCGAAATCGAATTTTCACTGAAAATACACTTTTTCAGGCCCCCTCAACCCAAAAAAACATGTTTTTGCCGATTAGCCTGTGTGTGAAAAAAATATCTCAAGAACAGAATAACTTACGAAGTTGAAACTTGCAACTTAAAATATGTACCGACACGAAAATTTTAATCAAAATCAGTCAACCTGAAGTAGAAGTTTACTCGTACGATTTTTCACTTTTTTCAATTTTTACGAAATCTCATTACGGCTTTTACCAATTTTCATTTTCGGATATTATTTACAGAATCCCGAAAGTGTCCTCTTTACAACCATGTAAAAATTATTTTAAATACGTTCCGTAGAACTCTGTATTTAAGAACAAACAGAATCTCCATTTAAAATACGATGGATCAAATTTCGTGTTTTAAATCTATGATTTGCGGAGTATCGTTCCCACTTCGTTTAGTAATTTCGTTATTTCCTCTCAAGTTTCTTCTACTGTTCCTGTTGTTATAGCTACATCATCTGCAAAAGCAAAATGGGTTCGAATCCCACTCAGGCATGGCATATTTTCATACGTTACAAAAAATCATTTCATCCTCCATTGTATATAGTTACACCCCCAACGTCGTCGCTAATGACCGTTGTAGTTGATGCGACGTTAAATAAATGAATTTAAAAAAAAGAAGCAAAATGTTATTATTGGTAGCAATTTTTTAAATTGTGATTCTCTTTGTCCACCCAACACATCCAGATGTTAGAAACTACAAGAGATAGCAAGAAACGGTTTCCGGATTCATAATCTACACAAAAAGTTAGTGGGCCTGGATTATGTTTGATGTTCCGATTTTGACCGGAAGTGGCCCAAAACCGGAAACCAAGAAATCACAGTCGGGATTTGGAAACAAAAATAGTGTCATTCGATTCCTCTTAGGGTAGCTTTTTCTTAAGAGGGCTAGATCCCATTATGAGCAAGAATAACCCTGAGTTAACACGCAATGTGACGCTCCGTCTCATGAAAGAGATTTTAAAGTAATGTTTTTTTTTAGATTATTCAACTTGTAAAGTTCGTTATTTTTTTATTTTGATAAAATACTTTATACAGAAGTGATAGAAATACAATTTCTACGAATCTGTTTATGAATTAAATTCTCAATTTTATTCGTTACATATAAGGATTGTTTATGAAATGTAATTTTTTTTATAAAACCAGAAATAAGGGAAATATAAGTTTTAAAAAAATGTAGAATATCTAATTGTAAATGCCGTATGTATATACATAGTAGAAAATATACGAGATGAAAAAGCGTAAAATATTGACAAAATTGTTTTCATATTTCAGTGAAGAGGATTATAAATGGAAAAACGAAAACAAAACACAGATACGGGCGGAGTGGATTCGTGTAGAATGATGAAGAGCGAGTGAGAGAGGTGATGTAGTGGCTTACGTCGGTCTTTAAGGGCGACACGCCAAGCAAGACCAGACCAAATACAATAATTGACAAATATGTGGTAGACAGAAGTGGAGGAATGCTTTGATCGGCCATGCAGAATGCTAACAGGCATTTAAAATTTCCACTAGGGTGCTCTCTTCCGGAATGCCATTATTATCGGAATTTAATATCGTATTATTCCTCGATATCTGCTCAGGAAGAGGCAGGAAGCGCGGAGTCGAGAGTCTGGGGCTATGTACTCGCTAGAGCTTTCTGTACCACTACTACATCGTAACACATTAAACTGGAATTCTCAAACCCCTTTAATTGCTAGAATACTTCAAACAACCGACCGTTCGGAGTGGCCACAGCTATATCTCTTTGATTACAGATTAAACATGCTAAGCTCCGTATCAACTCTTTGAGGACACTATTACTGTACTCGTCCGCATACAAGAAAACACGTACAATACCTACGATTCCGGAGACTGTATAGCAAAGATTAGTGACACATCGAAGTTCTAATATCAATGAAACTATTCGACAAAGGTTACATCATGAAGTTATCACTTCATATATACGAAACGACATAACATACTCCTTTCACAACATGTTTAGTTCGAATTACTATGCGTATTTCTTTGACGTACCGTTAACTTTCCTTTGTTTGAAGATCATTTTTCACTTGTTAACGATTAGTTGAAAAATTTTTTGAACATATAAGTCGTACAATTTAAATGTAGTATATTTTTAAGGTGAACTTTCAATTCTCTTTATTGCCCATGTTGTTTAGGCACCATGTTTGAGGTGGTTTGAGCCTCTAGAGACTTTACTAAGTAAAATGAGACGTGAGGTGGTTTATTGCCTTCCTCACCGAGTAAAAAAGTATACTTATCAGCTTACCCGGCCCTCTAAAAATCACCTTTAGTACCTTCCACTCTGCAAATGACACCTTCACAACATTCACCAAACGGTCTGGTTTTATAATGAAATTCATTACTCTCAGAAAAGAAAACTTTGACTAGTGTCTTTTACATCTCTACCCTCTTCTGTTCTTAAATACTTCAGTCGTATAATTGGCTGATGATGTGATAAGAAACACAATTATTGTTTGTAAGCCCTGGAACTAGCAGATCGAGTGCAAATAATTTAACACTCCACCTGCATGCACACATGGACAACACAACACTACAATACTCAAACACTTGTATATTTCGAACTGATTTTTGCAGCGTCCTTTTATTACGGCAACGTACGTAAATACTGAAATTATTAGTTTTGTGTCATTTCCTATTTACTTAGATATCCTTTCTGATATACGGAATACCGGGCGCCATATTAGTCCGGATGTCAGAGAGCTTACTGTATTTTTGAACCTGTTTTGTTTGTTTAATAGAACCGATAATCGTGTTCCGAAAGTCTAGACTGTTCTTATGACTTTTTTTATATTAGTACCAAGTGATAATTTGAGAGTCTCTCCTGTAATTGTTTCACTAAATTAAAATGCGTTTTGATTATAACTTTGTGTCATTTACATTTTACTTAAATATCTGTAGTTTAAATGATAAACAGAAGAATTTACAGTGAAGAATGAGACAAAGTGAAATAAAATTGTTTCCTTTGTTCGGCTTTACACTCACGACCTCCCTCTCATTTAGGTTTTTTGTTAAGGTTTGATCAATCCACAAATAAGGAAAACTGGTTGCTAACTTGAAACATTTCATTAGGATTTCAACGAATAACTAGTAGTAGGCTATCTTCTGTTATTACGACAATTTTCGTAACATTTTTACCACAGATGATCACCTTTTAAATGTATTATTATTAGAGTAACAATTATTTAATTGCCTGGAGAAATATTTAATGAATTACCTTGGATCTAATTGTACGAACGTGATAAAAGAATAGCTGAAGTGGTGGGGGAAGTGTAAGGTTGGGGAAGGCCTTGACACTACGCAAGAGGTCGCTCACCTACCTACCTGTCTATATATGCTAGTGTTTTTGTGAGATATGCATCTTATGATATTTTTACTACTATTTTTATACCACAGTTTTAAACCCCTAACCTCTTTTGGAGGTCACTTTGAAAAAAATAATACTTTTGATAAAAATACTTAATAAATTTGTTGACAAATATTCTTGTTGTTTAGGTCATCCGCCTAAAGGCAGGTTTGAACCTAAGAAGGAAAAGGAGGGGAAGGGTTCTAGAAGGTTTACTATGTAAAACGAAGGGTGAGGCGTTTTACTGATCCCTTCCTCACCGAGTTGAAAGAGTATGCTTATCAGCATGCCCGACCCTCTGAAAAGCTTCTATTTTCCACCTTGTAAATGACAACTTCACTTCATTCACCATAGGGTTTGGCTGTATAATAATGAAATTTATTCCTTTCAGAGGAGATAACCGATTAGTGTATTTTACACCTCTAGTTCTTCTATTTTAAAATGCTTATTTAAAACCAATATCCTTTTTTACATAAATTCCACCAAATAAAAACTAATTTTGCCCGTAACAGGCTAGGTGGTGTTAAATTGTTTGCACTCGATCTGCAAGTTCCAGGGCTACAAAAAAAGTTGTTTCTTATCAAATGCTCACCGAATTATACGACTGAAGCACTCAAAAACAGAAGAGATAGAGGTGTAAAAGACACTAGTCACAGTTACCTCCTCTAAGAGTGATGAATTTAATTTTCATTATACAGCCAGACCCTGTGGTGAATGAAATGAAGGTATCATTTGCAGGGTGAAAAGTAAATTATTTTCAGAGGGCTAGGCATGCTGATAAGCATACATTTCCACTCATTGAGGATGGTAAGGGGATCTCCTCACTCCTCGGTTACTTAGCAATGCCTCTAGAGGTTCAACCCAACCTTACAGCTGATGACCTAAATAACAATATATGAGAAACCATAGAAAAACGAAACTTAATTAAAAATCTATAAACAAAAAAAGAAGAAAAACAGCCCTCTGATAAATCAATCATCACCGGTAACACATACAAAAGCATATAAACAAAACACAGCTGACTTTTTCATATTCTATTTTCCTTTACAATATAATATGAGCATGAAATATTAATTTTAAAATTGTCAAAAAAGTTTATAAAACTTGCAATCAACATATCTGTAGCTAACTTACAATGGAAAATTATCATGAGAGTTTTTAACAGTGTGTAGCTAACACAGTAGAAACACAAAAGATCAAAGCACATTTTTTTACTATAGAAAATAACATATCAACGGATAAACATACACACTTAAACTTACACAAACACAAGACTAAAACACAATATGTAATAAGAGTATATAATATTAAAAAAAACACAAACAAGAGGACATGGTGACGCAGAGATGTGTTCACCAACTAAATCCGACCATACTTTAGTGAGAAAAATAACGACAGTCGCACTCTTCCACGAAAAACCATTGAAAAATACACAAGTAATCAACAGCAACACTTTCCACTGTATGAATTTTATCTTTGAAGGGTTTTTAACAACAAACGTTTCGAAAATTAACTTACTTTTTCTGTTCAGGAATTAAAAGGAAAATAATTTCCTATTTACACACCAACGATAATACAGAGTTTTAATAATCGTGTTCTTTAGAAAAAAAGAAAAAAAATGTAAAAGATATTGGGTAAACTGTAGTCTATGCGTATTTATATTACTGCTGAAAAAGGATTATAAAAAAATATTCTGCACCCTCCTTTACAAACTGGCACAATTCTTTCCCCCCCTCAACTGTCCGATTACTCCATTCCTATCTTACTGGAAGACAATTCCAAGTCTCTGTCACTATTCCTCAGTTCCACATGGCCATGTCCCCACTCACCCCTTCGTCCGCGGGTGTACCTCAGGGCTCGGTCCTTGGGCCCATCCTCTATCTTATGTACACCTTCGATTTTCCTGTCCGTGATTCAATCCAATTCGGACTGTTTGCCGATGATGCTATCCTGTACCGTCACGGCAGATGCCTCCGCCTCAATTGCCGCGCGCTTCAAACTCAGCTTCTAGACATCACTAGCTGGTGTCGTGTCTGGAGACTATCACTTAACCCCACAAAATGCGAAGCAATCCACTTTACACTAAAACGCAATGTTCCTCCGCCTCTACGATTGGAAGGGGAACTCCTCCCATGGCAGAACAGCGTGAAATATCTAGGGGTTGACCTAGATAAACGATTGACACTTCGACAGCACATTGACAGCAAGCTTAGCAAGGGTAGGGCCTTGTTCGCTTTACTCATCCCTTTGTTCCTCTCTCCTGCATACTCCTCAAAACTGAAACTTCTGATGTACTCCTCTATCCTACGTCCTTTCCTTTTGTACGGGTCACCGGTATGGTGGCCCTTTCTCTCCAAGTCCAACAAAAGACGTACTTCAGCATACCAGAACAAAGTCCTCCGGTGCATCACACAGTTCCACTATCTTATATCCAATCGCATCATACACGAACACCTTCTCTTCCCTTCTATGGAGGACTTTATTTACAATACCTCGAAACGGCTACACGACGCTGGGAAAACTGACGGACCCCAGATCATTCAGGACTTGTACCGACGCCTACACCCACCTGAAGTCTCTATCCCGTTACCATTCCACGACTTTATCTAAATTTTAGAATGACCCACTTAACAAAATTTAGAGTTGCCACATTTTTATTCTGCCCTGTATTCCTCTTATTTACCCATGCCCCTCCTACTTGTATGACTCACTCCCCCCAGTTGGTAGTTGTCCCCATGTTCCTATGCATAATCACTCCACTACGGTGAAAAGAGCCGCAATTTAAATTAATTAACACTCAGAAGATAAAAAGGCCGGTGATTATGCCAAACTCTACCCTTTCCGTCTCCCCTGAAATCATAAACTAACCCCTACCTTAAATTATACCTTTAGTCCACGTTCAGTAAAATGCATGCCTTCCCCTCACCAAAATATTAGGCCTCCCACAAAACTGAAAAAAGGCCACTGAAAAATAAAATAAAATAAAAGAGCCGCTCTTAAACCCACTTGTCCCTTAATTTAAATTTTCCACAAATAACTTCTAAAAATAAATTACCTCCTTTCAAGTCCCAGTTCCAATGTCCCACGAACCAGAATCCTATTTCCTATTTAAACTATAAAATTCCCCCTAAATTTCTTGAGGTTGCAATTATTCTGTTATATTGTTCCCCGAGCGACCAGGTGTTCCTTAACACGATGTCGCCATCATAGGGCTTCTTAGCCCTCTCAACCAGGATTCAGGATTCAGGATTCAGATTCTGCACCATTAAGTGAAATTAAAAATTTTTTAACTTTAAAAAAAAGTAAATTAAATAAATAAAATGAGAAGTGGTTGCTAGATATGCTGCGTAAACAATATCGAGGATCACCTAGTGAGACAAAAATACATTTTGTAAGTTAACTTACATTTAAAAAGAGGCAGAGAAGCGGTTAGAGATAGGGGAGGGGAGGATAGAGACGCGGATGTTAGGACTCGAAAAACGTCTCAAGATGTAGTTTTAGTCTATGTACAACCTAAATTTTCCGCAGTATTTTTTAGTATATCTTGCCCTATATGAATATATAGGGAAGAAAAGTTTGTTTTCATGTCGATTTCTTCCGGTGAAAACTCGATGTCAAAAAATCCACATGAAAACAATACTTTCCTTCCCTATTCATTTAGAGCAATATAAAGATTTCTTAAAATACATTTTTAAAACTAGATTCCGGGAATTTAGAGCGTCCTGAAAAAACTTTCAAGAAAGTAATAATAAAACCGGGACAATCCCGGATTTCCGGGACGTTTGGTCACCCAAACCTATTTCCATTTTCGAATAACCATTACTTGTACTGTATCTAGCATTTTGGAGATGTTCCCCGTTTTCATTTGACTTTCAAAGTCGCAATTTTAACCTTATCATAGATCATTCCCTACCACGTTGAGTTTTTGCTGAATAATACTTTGTTAATATTTCCCATAATGAAAACCCAAGTTTTTGTACCGTACATTTCTTAAATTTTAATTGAAAAACATGATAATTGTAAACAAATTGAATAATCAAATATATCGGAGAAAAACCCGTACCAATGAACACCAACTTCGCGATACTTCATTCAGCAGATATAAAACACCTAAAATAACTTTTAACTTTAATAACTACTAGACAATATAAACTGATAAATATTACAAAGTCCCTAATCACACCTCCAACAAATCCGATCGACAAAGTAAACTTGCGCTTCAAATTATTAAAAAATGGGTTCCAGAAAATGTACGAGGTGTGGCTATTAAAAAAAGACTGACCTCGTAAAAAATTTTATTTTTATTTTATACATAATCACTTTTTGTCACCTTCAATATACACTCCTTCTCTATCCCTACAACCCTCCATGCAAATTTTCCATTGTTGGAAACTGTGCTGGAAGTCATCTTCTGTCAGCTACTTTAAGACACATGCCGCTTTCTCTTTTACAGCTTCCACAGACTCAAACCTTGTCCCTTTGCAGATTTCACCTTAGGGAACAGGTAGAAGTCACATGGTGCAAGATCTGGTGAATAAGGTAGATGTTCTAACACTGAGATGCTGTACTTGGCTAGGAACCTCTTGACAGATAACGCTGGATGACCTGGCGCATTGTCTTGTTGGAGAACCCATGATTTGTCCTTCCACATTTCGGGGCGTTTTTCCTTCCTATTTGACGCAGTTTAGAAAGTATCTCAAAGTAGGAATATTGATTAATTGTTTGACCTTCAGGAACCCAGTGAAAAAACACAATCCCATGGATATCAAAAAAAACAATCATCATTGCTTTAAATTTTGACTTGCTCATTCAAACTTTTTTGGCTCTCGGTGAAGTTCGGCTCTTCCAGTGCATGGATTGGCGCATCGTTTCCGGATCATAAGTAAAAAAACCACGTTTCATCACATGTTATTATCTCTACCTGTTCCCTAAGTTGAAATCTGCATTAAAAGGGACAAGATTTGAATCTGTGGAAGCTGTAAAAGAGAAAGCTGCATGTGCCCTGAAGGAGCTGACAGAAGATGACTTCCAGCACTGTTTCCAACAAAGTAAAATTCGTATGGAGCATTGTAGGGATAGAGAAGGAATGTATATTGAAGGTGACAATAAGTGATTATGAATAAAATTAAAATAAATTTTTTTACAACGTCAGTCTCGTTATTTAATAGCCACACCTCGTAAAACACCTAAAATAACTTTTAACTACTAGACAATATAAACTGACAAATATAACAAAGTCCCTGATCACACCTCCAACAAATCTGATTGACAAAGTAATCTTGCACTTCAAATTATTATAAAATGGGTTCCAGAAAATGTATACTTTGATTTAGGGAACGACCTTCTTAAAAATAAAAAACTGTATTAAGTGAACCCCTATTTCTTCATTTCTGTTCATCTTTTGATTTGGTTTCATGTATTATTATTAGTATAAAATAATGGCTTCTACGCGTATTGGCTGAATGAACTCAAAGGTCAGCCAGAACCCAAGCCTCGATTCTGCTGGTTGCCTATGATACAGGATTAATTAATGTGTTGTTTACTAGATAATGTATTCTGTTAAATTGAAAAAATATTATCATTAAGGGTACACGGAATGCCTATCTCCGTAATGTTAATTTAAGGAACATTTTCTTAAAAACCATTACAATTATCTTGCCCAATTTTCTTGTGTTTACTTGTTAGCTTATTCTACACCCACCGAAATAGTACCTAGCATCTTTATATATTGTTAGGAAGACAATGTAATGAAAATGTTTTTTTTTTTGGAATTACCATTTTTGAAAAGCATAATGTTTTGCCTAATTAAATGACTATAAATATTTAAAAACATTTTATTGTAATAATAACTCATTACATTGCAATTATGGTGTAAAAGGCTGTGTAAAAGTTTCATTAAAATCCGTTCTCAGTGTGCTGACAAAATGTTCCTTATGTATCAAAAATTGCTATTTACGGGAAACAAGAAAAAAATAAAAGAAAAAACATTATAAGTACTGCAAAATAGTTACTTCTAATGCATTCCAGTTTCATAATCTGGAAATTCCTCAACGTTTACATTTACAGCTAGTCTACTGCCAACTTAAAGTTTTAAAACAAAAACAAAATTATGAATTTATCGTTTGTCATCAAAAAATATATATATGTTTATTGAAACTTGTAACGTTTATAAAAAAACGCAAGGGTTCAACTTATTTTTAACTTAGTTTTTTGTTTTTGAGGGGGAGATAAAAACCAAAATCCGCAACAAATTATACATCATTGGATGCAGTAAACTCTGAATTTCAATATTGTGCAAAAAACCGGGTATAGACACTTGAGTCACGAGTTTGCCCTTGTTTGCAACGAGGGGTAAAGAGGGAACAGTATCAGTGCGCATGCGTGACCGCTTTAATTTCAGTACACAAACATAACAACTTATACCTACTATACCCAGAGCATACCCAATACAGTATACCGCGGAACCTTTTGTAGGTTAACGGTACGAATATAACTGTTTGTTACCGTAAACAGAAATGTTAGTTTCTCGAAAATGTGGGCAGACTATTCACAGTGCTGAACGAAATGTAATATGCAGTGTAATAAAATGCTGAGAAGTTAAAACTAAACAAAAATGCCTTTCAATGCTTCTTAACAAAAGCCATGAGCGAGTGGATAACTACTGTGATGTTTCTCTTTCCACAATTCGAAAAACAAAGATGTAAATTAAAGACGTGAAGAACCTATTCTTCAACAGTTCTGTTGACACCTGGTAAAAAAGAAAGCGGTTAGGTAGACTAGTGAGACTGATAGTGAAGACGCCGTTGACAGCGATCGTAAAGAAGGCGATTCATTCGTAGAAAATTTGTTCTAATGGAATAAGGTAGCTGGTAATTACAGTAAATCAAATATTTCTAGTTGTGCAATTAAGCTAGCCTATAGGCAGTATTAAATGTCAGATTTATTTCTTATAAGGTTTATGAAGAAAATTTACTCGGATCAAACCACAGCTTACAAAATGTATGTAGAAACTGCACGATAGTGAAATGTACGAGTAGTGTGTCGCACTGTTGAGGTTAGCAGCACTGTAATATTTTCACTTCCCTTCCTCACAGCCCATCCATACGCAAAAGGCAATCTCGTAACTTCAGTATCTATATGTGAAAATTTATCAATTTTTCCGTTCCGGGTAGGTCTACCCTTAAATAAGTATAAATAAATAAATAAACCCAGCATTTTGATACGGGTACGGAGATTTCTTGAAATATTTATGTTAAACATAATTTACCTGTACTTCAATCTAATAGCTCTAAATACTTCAATTAAGTCATATCTCGCAAAACGAGATAATACTTTGCAGACAAAAATATTCTAAATTACAACTTAGTAAACTTAATAACATAAAATATAACTAAAAAGTAAAATGCCTCAATTTACAGAAAAACCACATGATGTTTTTATATTATTCTTACCAATATTGACATAAAAGTTTTTCACAAAAAATTAAAGGACTTTATTTACATTAAAGATTTTTTCATGTATCATTTCTTTTAAATTTAATTCAACAGATGGATACCAATAGAATACCCTTTTTTAAAGTTCCGTGGGAATATTGATTTAACTCTAAAGAGAACAACGTTTAATTTATAACATCGATAAATCAAGTTTCTTTGAAAATATTTCCTTTAAAAGTTAGATTCGTATTATTGATATTACACTGTAGAATATACATTGGGGTGCCACAAGGTACTGTACCATCGCCAGTTTTATTTTAGCTACATAGGATGTATAAGACTCTGTGAGAGGCCATGCAGTAACAGCGGTCCTATTATTAAGGTAGATATATATATGGGTACTTAGTTCAGCGTATCGTCGATGGTGAACAGCTGCATTTATTGTAGTAAGGTACAATATCGTATTGTTATGTCTACACAGTTTTTCTCTGCCTTTTATTTCTTTCTTTAACATTAAGCTTCAGTTGGTAGTCACAGCTTAAGTAGGGAACCCAACCATTCAGGCACGCCCTTTTTATGTTCATTCTGAGTAAAAATCTTGACTACAAATTCGAATTTCAATACGGTGAACGAAAATGTAATAAATATAACTTGTTAACGATACCGTAATTATTATTTGAAATAAATATTTATGTTGGAAGAAAACGCTGTATATATGTTATACTTTAATTACATTTTATAATACATTTCAGAAGAGGCTGTACCAAACGGAAACATCTTTTAACAATAACACACATACTGATTGTAAAGTTAAACTAATAATCATTTATTTATAGGATTTATACCTACAAAACTATCGTTTAAGCTCGTTAATGTTCAGCTAAAATCGTATATTTCATAACCGTAACGAAAAAATTAAACAATTAATATTTTAGGCCCTATTCAATTTGTAAGAATAGACGACGATCGAGAATTACAAATTACGGAGGGGTATTTATGTACTACAAAAAGTACCGGCATTAGGGGTGTATAGAGGGGGATAAAAAACGAACTGTAAATATTTGGCAACAAAATGATTATGATACTAACAAAATCTTTCAGCTTAACATTCTAAAAATAATACTAAATTATCTAACTACTTAATTTTTACTCACAATTTATATGATAACCTTTAAATTATTTTTTTAATAGGCTATACAGTGTCCAATAAAACTTCATGCTGGTAAACACGAGCATTTATACAGCATTTATTAAGTACAGTTTTGTATTTAAATTTATTAATTTTATTTTTAATATAACCGAATGTCATCTCGAGGTATGACCTGTGAGAGATGGTGATATCCTTGTTGAATCGAGTTTACCAACATATCAGCAGAAATAGGTAACCAAGTTTTTTTAGTTTTGTTAAATACCTAAAAAGACTAAATCATTATTAACGTAATGGCGTTTCTAGGAAAATTCCCGATGAGGTCAAAAATAGAAATTAATTAAAACATTTTAAGCAGGTATCCAATTTTAAACATTTGCAGTCTGACGTGTCTTTCGCAAGCAAGGAGGATGTGAGGAATAAACTAAATAGGTTGAAGAATATTTGCCGGACGATACATAAATCCTCGAACCACAGGAATAGGAAAAAACACGTTTAAAGTTGTAAAAAACTATGGCGATACCAGAGGTACTATTTGGAAGTAAGGTGTGGGCACTTTCAAAGCAGGAACGAAAAAAGTTGAAAAAACATGGTTATCAGCATGCC
Organism: Catonia carolina; assembly: GCA_035578175.1. NCBI lineage: Eukaryota > Metazoa > Arthropoda > Insecta > Hemiptera > Achilidae > Catonia > Catonia carolina. The sequence continues at coordinate 424,329,659 of JAQMRL010000001.1, forward strand.
AGGCCCTCCGAAAAGCATCACTTCCCACTCTGCAAATGACATCTTCAATTTTTTCACCCTAAGGTCTCGCTGTTTAATGAAATTCATTGCTACCAGAGGTGACTTTGACTAGTGTCTTTTTACACCTCTACCTCTTCTGTTCTTAGATAGTTCAGTCATAATTCTCTGACCATGTGATAAGAAACAAAAATATTTTTTGTAGCACTGAAACTAGCATATCGAGTACAAATAGTTTATCACTCCACCTGCCTGTTATGAGCACAAAAATATTATGTAAATAATAAAAAATTAGAAATTTAATTCATTTTTTTAAAATGAAAATGCGGTCTATTTATTTTTATCATTAAATTTTCAATAAAATGAAGACGGCAGATCGCAGTTAACTGAACTGTATTGTATTTAAATAATGAAATTCATTACTCTCAGAGGAGATGACTTTGACTAGTGTCTTTAACACCTATACCTCTTCTGTTCTCAGCTGGTTCAGTCATATAATTCCCTGACCAGAATTCCCTGATAAGAAACAGAAATATTTTTTGTAGCACTGAAACTAGCAGATAGAGTACAAATAATTTAACACTCCACCTGCCTGTTATGAGCACAAAAATATTATGTAAATAATAAAAAATTAGAAATTTAATTCATTTTTTTAAATGTAAAATGCGGTCTATTTATTTTTATCATTAAATTTTCAATAAAATGAAGACGGTAAATTGCAGTTAACTGAACTGTACTGTATTTAAATAGTTATAATTAAATTAAAGAGAAAGTAGGTAATAAAGTTAACAGTTTTGAAATATTTATTCGAATAATAATTTTTAAGCCAACACAGAACATGTAGGCTATAGAGAAAGAAGGTATATAGAAACTAAATACATAAAGGTAACAAACTTGAAGGCACTCTATTATAAATATATACGTATACTAAACATACCCAACGACTTCCTCTTTAAACAAAGTTTAATGAATATTTATTTACTTAATTTGGTATAATTTTTGTAATTATGCACAGTTTAAAACGTAAATTAAAATTAAAACAGATAATTTTATTATGAATTTACATTAATATGAGAATTAATGGAAGTGGTATATAAATAATGGCGGTGAAAATTGAGGAAGAAGAATAGAGTAGAAATAAACAAATAAGTTAATAAGAGTGTTTTTTAAGTAAGGTATACATGGTCAGTGCGCGCGCGTTACTTATGAGATAATACAATATTTTTAATATATTCATTGTCTTAAAAAGGGCATTATTTCCCTACATTTCTAATAGCTTGTCCAGATCCACCTATTTGTTATTTTGCCAGTGGCAAAGCCCGTTTTCTTAACAAGGTTGTTGACCCTTTTCATTGCAAGTTTCGTATCCTTATATACATATTTTTTTAATGTTTATGAGTGTGTGTGTGAGTGTGTACGAGTATGTTTGTGTTTGAATATATCTTCCCTTTTTACTGTATAAATATTAACGACGATATGGTCCTGGTTTTCTCGGTTTTATTTTATTTTACTTCAGTTTACTATGCTTACCAGATGTCTATCTAAATATTTCCAAAAACAACGAACTCTTCTCGTCTGAAATGTAGATGTAGACAAATAGCAATCTATATTCGGTAAGATGCGACTTGAATTTAAATTTCGGTTGCGTTTGTTTCATTGTTGTAATATCATAAGAACAAGCTTTATCAGTTCTCAAATATTAAGTAAAGATACCAAAATTTTCTCTTACACTACTAATGCTAAGCTTCGAATTTGTATTCACACCGATTTCTAAACTTTATCATAGACTTCACAACTTGTGAATTTCATATCCTCAGTTCAGTCTCTTCCGTTCAAATTAGGAATTACAATTGCGTTACTCCTTGTTTTCATGTTTTCCTATTACTTACAAATTTAAATTAGATTTCAAAGAATCCTTTCTCATCAAGTAATCAACGAATTTCGGGATATATCAACGACCAAACGAAAGTGTTTTTTAATATTCTATGGTTTTACTTACAATCAACAAAAAACAGCTATATTTATGTATTATTACAAATAAAATGGAGTTTAAAGTGGTTACTCAATAGTAATTATCCACTTTATAAACAGACTAAGGGCCCATAAGAGACAGGTGGAGTTTCAAATTATTCGCACTCGATCTTCTAGTTCCAGGGCTACAAAAAATAGTTCTGTTTATTATCATATGGTTAGCCAATTATATGACTGAAGTATTTAAGAACAGAAGAGGTAGAGGTGTAAAAGACACCAGTCAGAGTTATCTCATGAGAGTAATAAATTTCATTATACAACCAGACCCTGTGATGAATGAAGTGAAGGTGTCAATTGCATGGTGGAAAGTAGATGCTTTTTAGAGGGCCTGGCATGCTGATAAGCCTACTTTTCCATTCAGTCAGGAACGTAATGGTAAACCACACTACTCCTCGTTTTACTTATTAAAGCCTGTAAAGGTTCAAACCAGCCTTTCGGCTGATGACTTAAAACAACATAGCAAATCGTAACACAGTAAGGCGCTCTTGAACACCAATAAAAAATTATACGTACTGAAAAATAAATAAATAACATTTTAGTCGGAATTTTTCATACATTCTGAGTATCATAAATTAACTGAAAAATTCTACTTCGACACCAGAAATATGCACAAGTGCAAAAAATGTATTCAATCAATTTAAAACATCAACTTATTGAAAACAAAATAAAAGAATAAAAAAATCTCATACGAGTAGTTGCAGCCTACAACACATAGTAAACTTACTACACAAGCAGTCTTATCATTAATTAATATTACTAAGATATGTATAAAAAAAAATAACTGAAGATAACATTTTACTAATCAATAGACTTAAGTCAAACGAGATGTTATATTATAGGGTATTCCAAAAAAAATATTTCAAAATAAAACCGTCTTGATATCACTCATTAAATTTTATATCCGTTGCGCCATCTAAATTCAATTCGACCCGTCCATCTTTTTCTTACGCCCTAAATATCTTTTACCAACAACTTGGCCCAAATATTTCTTTTATAATATAAACTATCTTGTCGATTTTTTCTGATATAAATTATAAAATTCAAAAGAATTAGTTCCACATTTTTCCCGTCCATTCGTTTTGCATTGTTGACTTAAATACGATTCTTGAGAATCAGTAGACCTATAATTTAGAGTATCTAAAATTATAAGTAATCCTTTAATCCTCAAGTATATGAAGATTGTTTTTAAAAACGACATTTTTAGTAAAAACGATCCCACAAAAAAATCTGTAGGTGTAAGGATTATTCTCTTAGCAAAGTGTAATTCTTTTTCAATTAGTTTTCTTAATGTACCGAATATTATAAACTTTAAGAAAATACGATAAAAGTCTGAATAATAACGTTTTTAAAATGATAAAACGCTACATAAAACACACTCAGTATGAGTTTAAAAAGAGGACTAAATTATAAACAAAAAAAAACTAAACTTGACTCTGATTGTCCATTGATATCTTGAAACATGAAGTAGTTATAGCTGAAGATGGAGATGAAAATGAAAATACATTATCACTAATTGTCCCTTTAATATACACACACTCTCTCTCTCTCTATCCCTACAACGCTCCATGCGAATTTTCAGTTGTTGGAAAAACTGCTGGAAGTCATCTTCTGTCATCTCCTTCAGGACACGTGCCGCTTTCTCTTTTACAGGTTTCACAGGCTCAAATCTTGTCCTTTTTAATGTAAATTTAACCTTAGGGAATAGGTAGAAGATAATAAGCTGTGATGAAACGTGGTTTTTTACTTATGATCCGGAAAGGAAGCGCCAATCCATGCACTGGAAGAGCCGGACTTCACCGAGAGCCAAAAAAGCTCGAATGAGCAAGTCAAAATTTAAAGCAATGATGATTGTTTTTTTTATATCCATGGGATTGTGTACCTTCACCGGGGACGATACGCCAGCTCATTCCGCGTTATCTATCAAGAGGTTCCTAGCCAAATACAGCATCTCAGTGTTAGAACATCCACCTTATTCACCAGATCTTGCACCATGTGACTTCTACCAGTCCCCTAAGGTGAAATCTGCATTAAAAGGGACACGATTTGAGAACAAGATTTGGGACAAGCTGTAAAAGAGAAATCGGCACGTGTCCTGAAGGAGCTGACAGAAGATGACTTCGAGCACTGTTTCCAACAATAGAAAATTTGCATGGAGCATTGTAGGGATAGAGAAAGAGTGTATATTGAAGGTGACAATAAGTGATTATGTATAACATAAAAATAAAATGTTTTACAACGTCAGTTTCGTTATTTAATAGCCACACCTCGTATATCATGTTACTGGTTGTCATGGCAACCTGCTATGCGTTTGAAGAGAAACGGCGGCCACCAATCAAACTCTTCACTTGGGCATTTATTACTTACATTACGTATATATATATTAAAACGCTCTAAGCAGATACGATAATTTATGTATTTTTTTACACGATACTTCTTCATTTATTGTAAAACAAAAAATAATTATTAACTGCAATTATTTTTATTTTGTGAGAGAAATAAATCTCAATACTCTCCAGTGCATAGGTGAAGAGGCTCTTCACCTACTTCACCTGAATAACCGCCGATGTGTAAGAATTAAAACAGGTCGTCTTTGGAAAACGACATCGTTGACACAGTAGACCAGAATTGATACTGGAATAATATTGGTGCACAACAAAGAAAATTCAATTTTTACACGTTGTTAACCTTGAATATAGTGTCGCCAACAGTCATGTAAGAAGACATGAAATTTACATACGCCTTACTTCTATTGTGAGATTCCAAGCACCGTGTAGTTGCTGGGTGAAGGGTACGGGTGAGGTATAATGAATGAGTGACGCATGCTGGGAGAACGATATTTGTATTACTCTGACACAAAACATTCGTTTTCAAACTTCCCGTATTTAACATATTTGTTTGCATTTATTACATTTATTTATTCACATATTTTGATATAAATTGGTAAATTAAATATTATGAATCCGACCAAGTTAATAACCCGGTAGGCATTTGTTAAATTAATGCACCGGATGATAAAAATATTTTTTTAGTATAGGCAGTACACGCTACCACTACAAATGCATCAGCTGTGGAACACTACTAACTCATTCATTCTCCCACTACTATAACAATGCACTGCATTCCTTCCAACTACACGGAGCTGGGACTCAAGCAATACATAGTACCTTCTTAATGTAATAGTTGGGTCATTTTTGAAACTCCCGTTACTTTAAAAATGTAATCTATACATTGGAAAAAATAGATCCAACAAAAATACGATAGGTTTTCAAAACTAACATATTGAATAACTTCTAAGACATCCTGTATAAAATTTATTTATTTTTATACATTATTCTTATAGACAAAGATAAGATATCAGTAATCAAATGCATTTTTTTAAATTATATTATTAAATAGCCTTTCTACAAACATCTAAAGTACATTAAAACAAACTAAAAAAAAGTATAATCAAAACTTTTTAAAAGAAAACAATATCTATTTATAACTCCAAGAGTGATTTCATTTTATTTACTAAATTTCTGAATACATATTCCGAAAAATGTACAAGAAATAAATGATCAAATAGGCTGTATCATTTCGGCTATTAAACATTTAATTACAAAAATTTGGTGTGCAACACTCACACGACTTTTCTTGCCAGTAATTAATAAAATATATAACCTACATTTAATCACGAGTTAATTACGCAAAATGAAAATCGACCTCTGTTCGACTTAAAAATTTGGCAAATCACTAATTGATGCTAAACTCTGTAGAAGAAATGCTTGAAATAAACGAAATCGGTTTTGTTCCCTATAACTTTGATTATATACATTTTTGTCGTAAAATGCATTCTAAGCCCCCAATATTATAAAATCTAATTTTTTTACCAATTTTGATGAAAACAAAAAATACAGAAAATTAGAAAGTTGTCGCTAAACTAAGCGTTGTACAAAAAAGTGTTTGAAATGAAAGTTGTACATTTATTAAATGTTCTACAACTTTGATTATATCCAATTATAGTCCAGAAATGATACTTAATTTGTGCAAGCATTATTTTTATTGTGGATAACACATTCTTCTTTTTACAGTGCTCATCCATTCCGGATGTTTGCGATCAACATGGCTATATTCACTCTGTTGGCTGCAATTCTGAACAACTCGCTGTTGTTTCCCTTACCACGCCCTCAGGTTCTGCAACCAAGAAATTCTCCTTCGCCCTAGGCCACGTACGCCGTGTATCTTCCCCTCAATGACTGACTAAAGTAGGGCGGTATCTCCTTCTATTTCTCGTTATGTGTCCAAGGTATTGGAGCTTGCGAATCTTGATAGTATTTAAGGTTTCACTACTTTTGTTCGTTCTTTGAAGGACTTCGACATTGAATACGTGGTATTTCCACGAATTCCTCAGGTTTTTCCGATACAACCACATTTCAAAGGATTCCAGTTTTTCAGTGATAACCTGGTCGAGTGTCCAGTACTTAACGCCATACAGCAAACTGGAAAAATGTAGCATCTGAAGCAGACGAAATTTAATGCCAACACACAGATGATAACTTTTGAACGCATTTCTTATATAGTTGAAGGCGGCTTGTGCTTTTCCTGTCCTGCATTTGATTTCGTCCCTTCGAATCCTCATCCCAATATCCAAATTCTCATTCACAAGGCTCCCAAGATTTGTCGTTTGCCTCACTCTTTCTATCAGTTAGTCATAGACGTACAGTTTAACATTGTCTCTACGAATTACCATAAACTTACTGTCTGTCTATAACTTGATGGCCTCCGGCATAGGGGAGCAATTTGCGGATTGTAAAACATTTTCACAAAACATACATCTAATTTTTTTTTAAGTAACTAAAACTTGTCGGAAATGACGTATTTTTTATAAAACAAGGTTTTTGTTCTATAAAATTATTTTGAAAGACACGCGTAATGAGATAATGTATCATTTGTACAAGTTTTGTTTTTAAAGAAAATAGACGCTACAATATTTTTCAAATACTCCGTCATTGTTCAACAACCATTTCACGGATTTACATAATATGTGGCAGGTTTGTTCTGTAATAATTATGGAAAACAATGATGTAATAAAATTTAACAGAAAATCATTACTTTTTAAGTTACGAGGACAGGTTTTTCTTCAAAAAGAAAACTTTTATATCATTAGGCCTATACATTACCTCATTAAGCATGTTTTACGTAATAATTTTTTAGAACAAAAACATGCGAAGAACTTCGTTTCATAAAAATACACATTTCCGACAAATTTATAACTTAAAAAATATTAGAAATGTTTTCTGAAATGGTTTTACAATCCGCAAATCGCTTCTTACTGAAGGAGACAATCAAGTTATAGACAGACTGTAGTTTTGTTGCTGTTGCAATTTTGAACATAGTCTCTGAAGTCCTCCAAAACTTTCAGCGGAACGTATGTCGATAACACTTTAATACACCAAAAAATTTCAAAAATGAGGGGGTATTATTTTACAATTAAAAAAAAAACTTGGAAGATGTGGCTAGCTCTACTTGTACTGTTTTCGCCTCCCTCATTTCTGTGCATTGATACAATTCCCCTACAGTCGATCCGACTGTTAATCATCGCTGACGCTACTCCCACTATAAAAAAGGCAGTAAAAAGGAGGAACTGTTCCACGGTCATCAGTTTGCGCATGCTCATATCATAAAAATTTTTTACTTTCTTGTTCTGTATAGTACGGCAAACGATGACAACCAGTCTCACGCAGACAGTTTACTAGCCTATTGAATTTACAAATACTTTACTCAGTGTGACATTGTATTTCTACGTACGTCCTAAACCAAATGGCAGTAAACTTGTTCGTTCAATAGTTATCCATTATATTATGATAGACGGATATAAGTACATGAACAAATATCATTCCACTGTAGGCCTACATGTTTACTTTTGAAAAATCAATAAAATAGGCCGCTTTTTATTAGATAAAACGCATTTCTGTCGTAAGTATGTAGTACTAAACTACTTCATACAACAATATTTACTAATATATTTATGATTAAATGTTACGCTTGTTCGTAAGAATAATAATACAGTTTTTAAGAACTAATTTAACGTAGCTATACCAATAATTTTTATTTAAGAAAGGATGAATTTTATGTCTAAATATTTTTAAAAGTGTCTGTAATTTTTTAAGTAATTTTAATCAATTTTCTGGTGCTACCATTTCTTTTTCTATCTAGAACGTTTAATGGTTTTTTTCATACAAAGCGATTACCATTTTCTTAATTAGTCAGTATTGTTTTAAACAATGAATTGAATCGGTTAAAAACGTTTTGTGCATAATAAATCACATACTGAAGCAGCTCTTCCGTGACGGGCAGTTAGTGTACAATTTTTTTATCATGTTTTAAGTAGGAATTAATTAATTATTTAATTGTAAATCGCCACATTTATTTTGAGGAAAATTTTGTGTTAAAATTTAGTCGGTTATTAAATCAAGTCGTTAATTTTAGAATACCCACCGGGTTGGTTTAGAGATAAAGTCGTCGCAGCGAGTCAGCTGTTTAACAGCTGATTTCGGAAATGAAGGTTCCTGGTTCAAATTCTAGAAAAGGTAGTTACTTTTATACGGATTTGAATACTAGACAGTGGTAGCCTATACTTTGATGATTGGGGTTCAATTAACCAAAATGTCTTAGGAATGGTCGGCCTGGGTCTGGTCAAGACTACACCTCATTTACACGCCATACACATCAACCTCATCTGATTGGGTCATGGGGTTGCTTATTGTTCTTAATTGAACAGATTGCAACGAACTCACATTAGGGATTAATAAAATAAAATTGTGAATAAATATTTGTTGTGAATTTTAAAGGAAGTTTTATAATTCAGTTTATAACCAGATCCTGAAAAACTCGGGAATAAATATCAAATTACTACTGTATAACACTAACAACGCCGCCGAGATAGTTATTAAAAAAAATTACAACTCCAGATTATACTTTCATACCGGGTACATTGATCTGAACCTAATAATACCTGATGAATAAACGGTACAGCATTTAGCGCCATAAAATAAATATAAAAAATAATTTATTTGAGCATAATAAAACACAATAAAGTATAATAATAATATATAGAACGTTATGTATACCCAACAATGTAGGGCTACTATACTCAATTCGGATAACATAAACAGGAATATCCATTTTAGAAATCTGTGAATTATTGTGCTAATAAACGTTAATAACCGAGTTGAATATGAAAAATAACGGTCGGTAATAACAGAGAGTTATTGAAATAAACGATTTAACGACTATCGATTCGCGGGCGAATAATCGAATAGCTAGCCCCGGCCGATCGTAATTAATGAAGCACACCAGTTATTAACCTATGCATTATAAAGTCCGTTTCAGTAATTACATAAATGGTTTATTCACATAATTACTGACGACGACGACAACAACAACAATGAAAGATGTAGACATTAACACGAATAATTAACTTCTAAAATATGAAGAATTAACAGCTGTACAAAATAAGTCAAACATTAAATCAAGTAGTAAAAAACTTAATATACTTCATAACTGAAAAAATATACAACGTGGGTATTAAATTTAACACTCATAACAAACTTATTTCCATAAAAAAATCACAAAATAAGTAAATTTTAATATTATTTTGAAAACTTTTTTTAAATTAATTTTAATCCCCGGGCTGTGCTGCACGCGAAGGTACAAGAAATTCTACAAAGCTTATGGCAGAAATCTTCATTACCATTGTATAACAAAATTCTGATATATTTACGTATAAACAGATGATAAAACCTGACTGAATACATGGTATTCAACTTTTGGGCATATATCAAGCTATACCAACTATATTGGTTATTTACTATACACAGTTTTAATACAAATGTCATCAACGCTTATCCAAATCAGAGTGCTGAGAAACATCTTCGACGCACCCTGGTTTATCAGGAACAAACAAACTCCATAAAGACTTGCTACTGTACATCAGGGGTGTAGTGGAGCGGGAACGCGTGGGAACGCCGTTCCTACACTGGTTTTTCCATAATTTAATAAAATATAAATATTTTTAAGCCAATTTTTTACGATGTTCATTAAAGTAAATAAATAAAATTATAGTGCTTACTATACTATTAATTTAATTTCTCCTCTACGTCTATGCATTATTTAATAAGTAACAGTAAGCCTACAGAATCCGAAGCAATGGGCTACTGTAGAAAATCACAGAAATACAACTGCACTAAAATAGTCCTTTTCATGTATCACACAAATATTTTAGCGTTCCCACAATGGAAAATTTATGACTGTAAACTTGCTGGACATCGTCTCCTGTGAAATCTCAGAGAAGTATGACGAAAGACTTCACCGCCATAACAACATCGAAGCTGCATGACAATGATGATCAAGTGCGAAGGCTCAAAAGAAGAAACCAATTGAGCTTGTGTAGTGTCAGTGTTAGATTAAAAGCAGAATAGTGTTAGTGCGCGATTACAATTAGTGTTAAATTTAAGTGCATAATATAGCATAGTTTAAATCTTTACAGAAGAATTACAGGAAATTAACTCTATTTTTGTAATTTTTCTAAAAATTTGTACCAATATAGCTTCTGATACATAGATTTAAATGACTAAACAACTTTCTTAACTTCAACACCTCTCTGACCACCCTCAGAACTTCAGTTAATCAAACGAAAACCAAACTCAACGTCTCAGATAATATCTGGCCAATCAGAGTCTGTTATTTTGGGCCAATGAGAAAGCCCACATTCTAAACCATCAGATGTCTTCATGTGCGTCATTTTGATTGGTTAATATTGTCCAATCAGAGAGGTTATATTACTGTACTACGTCAGACCGATATGAACTAATGAAATAGGGTCTTTCGGCGTTACGTCATTCGTAAGGATGCTACTTTCTGATCGGTCCCAACTCTTACTGTGCGTCACATCACGTGAAATTTTGACATAAGGTCCACCCAATGTCAACGTCTAGTTAACTGTAGGGCAGAACATATATGAGTACCTTCTACTCGAGATTTATAATTTCCAGGTTGGTATCACTTACCAAATACGTAATACCTCATTATAGAGACCTATCGGGTACTGAACGAAATTGAAATTGTTTTCAGTTACTGTAGAATATTTACACCGTTTTTCTAAATCACGAATGTTCACTCAAAACGAAGAAAAAGGAGAACAAAATGAGAGTGAGTCCTTTTTCCGTGTTGTATTTTTCTTGATATAATTAACTACTGCCCATAACAGACAGGTGGAGTGTAAAATTATTTACACTCAATCTGTTCGTTGCAGGGCTAAAATAAATAAATCTGTTTCTTATCACATGATTAGCCAATTAAATAAATGACTGAATCATTTAAGAACAGAAGAGGTAGAGGTGTATAAGACACTAATCAGAGTTATCTCCTTTGAAAGTACAGAATTTCATTATACAGCCAGACCCTGTGGTGAATGAAGTGAAGGTGTCATTTGCAGTGTGGAAAATATGTGGTTTTCACAGGGCCCGGCATGCTGATAAGCGTACTTTTCCACTCAGTGAGGAAGGCAATGGTAAACCACCTCACTCCTGGTTTTACTTAGTAACACCTCTACAGGTTCAAACCAGCCTTTCAGCTGATGACCTAAACAACACATCTTCTTCTTCATGTAGCATCTCCATTACGAAGGTGTGCTAGCATCATGGCAATCCTGACCTTGGAAACTGCAGCTCTAAATAGGTCGATGGATGACAAATTAAACCACTCTCGCAGGTTCCGTAGCCAGGAGGTTCTTCTTCTTCCAACCGATCGTTTGCCCATAATCTTTCCCTGGATGACAAGATGAAGGATTTCATATTTTGGACCTCTCAAGACATGGCCGAGGTACACCAGCTTTCTCTTCTTGATTTCGATCATCACTTCCATTCCCTTCTGCATCCTCCTTTAGGACTTCCATGTTTGTGACTCTCTCTGTCCAAGATATTTTGTGCATCCTTCTGTAAATTCACATCTCAAAGGCCTCAGGTCTTCGTTCACATTGCCAATTGGTAGTCCAGGCCTCTGCACCATAGTACAGCACCGGAAAGATGTAACACCTCAGCACACGAATTCTCAAGTCCAGACTCAGATTGTGGTTGCACAGCATCCTCTTCATTTTCACAAATGCGGCCCGGGCTCTCTCTATGCGGATTTTGATCTCAGTAGAGTAATCAAGGTTACTGTTCACCGTCATACCAAGATAGCTGTACTTCATAACTCTTTCCAACTGCTCTCCCTCCACATACAAGTGTTCGTCATGTGGGACCACACTTTTGGTGATGACCATGCACTTTGTCTTCCTTGTGTTGAGGGTGAGACCAAAATGTTGGCTGGCTTCAACAACCTTATTCAGGAGTTCCTGGAGATCCTGCATTGACACAACACATAATTAACTAAAACAAAACAAAATTCATGTTACCGGATTAAAATGGAAGGTACCTTTCTTTGAAGATGAATGACTCATTGTACTTACGAATTACGGAAGATCTAAACAACCAATAGGCGTACTCAAAAGTTTGTTATTACGTACCTGAAACAAGAAAAACCATTGATGTGGTTAGAATAATAATTTAAAATATTTCCTTAATTAACAAAAATGGAATTAAGACAAAAGAAACAGTCTTAGAACGCTCAATCTTACTAAAAAAATCGATTATATTAGTATACATTATAATTAAATAATAATAATCTTATGATGATGTTTGTATTTTCAACGCCCACATGTTTGCCTTTTTCTATTGGCCCGTTTCGTGGTATTAGAACTAACTTGGCCACGCCCATTAAATCTCTTATACTATTAGCCCAAACATGAATGGCAGAGTTTATAAAATTTTAACAACTTTAAGAATAAATATTTATGCCGCCTACTTATCACAATGGTTAGGGGACTTAGACTATACTATACAGCAAAGCTGGATGTTCCAGGTTCGATCCTCTGTCAGGATCTAAAAATTAAAACCATTTCATACAGAAATTAGTATAATAGTAGTCACAGATAAACAAATCAGTTGATGCGACCGCTTCAATATTCTAAACAAGAAATGGAAGATTTCAAATGAAACGTTTTTTCTATTCTGAAAAAGATTTCTTTAATTAACTTTCATACAATCAGTTGTATTGAAATGTAATTTAACTGTTTAAAATTCAGAAAAATGTAACATCGCAGGTTGTGAGTGACAGTATTAAAATAAAATTAGTAAACTAATTAAAATTTATATCATTAACATTAAAAGTTACATAAAAAATTGACTTGTAAAATGTTATTTCATAAGATTAACAATAAAAGTGATAAAATTAAACCTACATCAACATCAAGGATTTCATGCGGTCTTGTGTTTGAATCCCATTCAGGCACGGCATATTTTCATACGTTACAAAAAATCATGTCATCTTTCACCGTCTGCATTAGCAGTAATTGCAGAACAGTCGGACGTTAAACCATAAAAAAACATCAAGAATTCAGAAATTCTGAAGACAGGTGTGCAAGTTGGTGGTTGTAATACACGATATGTGACACTCTACTGCCTTCCTGCACGTAATACAAGTGAACTGAAATCAGATGATGCTATATGAGAGCCAATATGTGGAACCCTGCCAGAGTCAAGATGTTTTTTTGAATGAGATTTTGAAGTGTGTAGTCGTTTGTAAGGTTAACTAAACTTATTAAAATTTATGAATCTTGCATAACTATATAAAATATGTATTATATTTTATGTTAATAATAATGTTGTGATAAAACCTGTGTATGTGGAAGTGAATGAGTTTTTCAGAATGACCTGGAAGGCTGGTGTAAGAGAAGCAGAGAAATTTGAGAGAAAGACTCTCCCCCAAGATAACGGGTCCGAAGATAGTAGAAGGACAGTACAGGTCACGAGGGCGAATAGAATTGTACAAGAAAAACGAACGTTTTTTAGATACTATTAGAAAAGAAGACTAAAATCCTAGGACACAAGAAACTATAAAATGGATGACAGTGTTGACAAAAAAATTTTAAGACACTAAACAATAGACCTATGGTGCCGGATAAGTGGTTCAAAGAAGTCAAAAAGGATATTGAGAAAACCGGAATAAACCGTTAAAACGTAACGGATCAAACTAAATTCAGGTAACTTATTACAGACTTTAAGGGCTTCCATAAACAGCAAAAACATAACACTAAGTGGGCGGTAAAGAGGAGAGAAGGAGGGAGGCTACAGTGAACGAACGCTGATGATGTTGACTGCAAAAAGACCTTCTAAAAGTGTTACCTGCTCTAAAATTGGTCCTATTCGAAAATATATATACACATACATTTATTTTATGATAAAACGGTTTAATAATTAAAAAGTGTTTTATATTGTAGAGAATACCTCAATAATGATTCAATTCTTTATGTTGAAAAGTAAAAGATAATAATTACACGAGAAGAATTAGTAATGCTAAGAAATATTCAAATTTGAAGAACTGAAATAAGCTAGAAGTTAACGATTATAAAATGAAATTCGCAGAAACACTCGAGGTAAAATTAGAAGTACGCCTAAACCGAGAAATGTAAATGAAATTGATATCATGCAAATGATAAAAGATATTTGCATGAGTTATGGTGCGTTAATATAATCAATGTGGATGACTTAAACCATCACCAAAGTGTCGGCAATTGACTAAAATAGGAAGGCACAAGAATTGAAAGGTTCAAGTGTCTTCCAGAATCTATAAGACACCCTGGAGGGTTATACTTGTGCTACACGTTATGAAGAATTTATGCAAATGGAGAGTACTGTTCATGAGGGAAAAGGCAATGATACATGACTACTAATTAAAGATCCTTACTATGCAAAACAAGGCTTTACTCGGTGAAAACTTTGAGCACAATTACCGGCACGATAATGTAGGCACCAACATTATATACTGCTTTTTATCTAAAACTATGATAATTTATTAATAACCACGTCAACAACTCATGATACTAAACATGGACACTTAAAACGCTAAACAATACTAAAACTTCACTCATATTTTACAAACAAAATCTTCTTCATTCGACTCACTTTTCAACCGTAATTTACTACACTGTTATTATAAACTCCAAACATACACATAGAATAATTAAACAAACAAAAACTACAATTATTATTATCTTTAAAAACCAATTTGCATGTAAAACAAGTACCTTGGTTTAACACATAAAAACCTTTAGGTCAAAGAGCATATTAAAAAAATATGCAAAAATATCCACCATCCTGATTACAAGAACAAAATAATTATTTTTATTAAAGTTTATTATTATTTAATGTTACTTCAAATATAATTAAGTATAATTATAAGTATAAAAAGATACTGCAAATGTTAGTTTTGCCAGATTATCCGTAAACTTTCACTCACGAATATTTTCTAAACATGAAACGAAAATAAAACATTTTTAGTTGTACTATTTACAGTGAAGTAGAATTTTATAATAAAAACAGAAACTAAATGAAAGATATACAAAAAATCTTTTGTATTATTTTTTTCAATAACTAATCGTAATAAATTTATCACGTTTGTTTATATTTTTAAGGTTATGCAATTGTTTTTTGACTAGACAATTTTGTACAAAATATATAACTACAAATAACAGATCTAAATTAAATTCATTTCCTCTTATCAACTTATACCCTATTTCATATTTATGAAAACATTAATTGAAATATATTTTAATAACGTGAGTTTCAAAAATGACGCAACCATAAATTAAGAAAGTAGCAGCATTATTATGAATTCTAGAGCAAAAGTGAAGTTATATTCAAAGCTGAAGAATACTCAAAAACCTACAAACATTTTATTTCAAACATTTTTTGTACAACGCTTAGTTTAGCGTTTATTTGTGATTTTCTGTAATTTTTCTTAAAAATGGGAATTTTTCATATTGCGGCCTTAGTATCCAGTTTACAACAAAAGTATGCCTATATTTATAACTAAAGTAATAAAAAATTAAAAAATCTACAATTTTTGAACCGCTTTTCAGTCTTATCTGTTAGACGCCCTGTAATCTGTTAAAAAGCCTACAAAAACTACAAATTCACATCACACCACACACACAACACACCAGTGAGAAAAAAACTGGAAATTTTATACAAATGGACTTGATAACTGATCGTCACTATTAATGATTCCTTGACGCCAAAAATGTTATTGTAAGTAGATGTCCGTTTGTATGCACACCAAAAAATACGGTGTGAAACACTCACAGACTTTCTCTTGTCAATGTAGATAATGAATAATATAACTTATGTTTAACCATGAGTAGACAATGTAAAATGAAAAACATAACCTAATCATGTGTGAATGACGACAAATGAAAATCAACCTCAGTTCAACTTAAAAATACGGAAAATCAGTATTTTTTTCTGAACTAGGCTCTATAGAGAAAAATGCTTCAAATGAAAGTTGTAGGTTTTTTAATTTTCTAAGATTTTGATATAATACAATTTGACGTAAAATGCATACTAAAACCGCAATCTAAAAAATCCTAAGCTAACAGAATGCGAAGCGTCTTAACAGATAAAACCCGATCTTTTTCTACAGAGGTTAGTTAGTGATTTCCCTTATTTTTAAGTTGAACAAAGGCTGATTTTCATATTGTGTGATTCATTCATTATAAAAATTGGGTTATATTTTTAATTTCATGTTGTTTAATAAGATCATAAACATGGGTTATATGTTTTATTATTAACAGTGGAAAGACGAGTGATTGTACACACCAGATTTATCGATGTAGCATATCAAAACGTTTTAACATGTAAACTATACCTATATTATAGTACTGAAGTATATAGAAAACACACAGGGCGTATACCCCGAACATTTTTCATTAATTAGATAAGAATGCCTTTTAAACGACACTGTTATAAAAGGCTTCTGTAGTAAGTTGACTTAACGAGCGAGAAACGTCAGTGCTTAAGAATCATATGACAAGGGTCAAAGCAGTAGGTAGGTTGTACATAGAGTGAGAGAGGCATTTCCTGCTTCCATCCAAGAAGGGTCAATGGAGAGTGTCATTCCCTTTGACTTATGACCTTAGATCAAGTACCAAATAAACCACTCCAGTTGACCCGGCTGTCTTCTCACATTTGGTTCGTTGGTTGGCTAACATCACAGGTTGATACTGTACGCCTGAATACGAGACATATTGGAAGTAAGTAAACTAATCTCAAAATAAAAATACAGGTGTGAAACAATCACACGACTTACCAGTGTAAATAATGAACAATAAAACCAATGTTTAATCAAGAAAAAAATAATTTAAAATGAAAAGCAAAACCTAATTTTAATCATGAGTGAATGACGCGAAATTAAAATCAACCTCTGTAGAACTGAAAAATAAGGAAAATTGCCTCTTAACTAGGCTCACAATGTTTATATCGAGTACGAAAAAATGTAATTTTTAAGTTATGACAATTTTCTTCCGGACTAACGACAATCCAAAGGAATTAGTGTGGATGTTGCAGCGATGTCAGCATCAACAAATATTAACAAGTTGATACAAATTAATTACTTTTCTTTTGTCAAATTCGTTAATTATTTAAGAAAATAAATTAAAATCACAAAGTTTAAAAATTTGTACAATAACAAATCTAAATGCCCAATTACAGTGTACAAATTGATCCCGTATGCCAGTCCTACCATATGCTAGCATATAATGGATTTGCTGCATTACCAGGCGTTAAACAATAATGCATTATTAATTAGTTACAGCTCAGTAATTAATGGCGACCAAGACCTAGTTCAAACAGCCAAGTCAACTCTCAGTTCACAGTGAAACAGTAACTGAACGCTAGAACTCAAACCAGGAACTTTTAGAATCCAAACGAATAGGAATTAGCAGTCTTATGAACATTAAACCAACGACGGTTTCTTAAAACTTATGCCAATTTTAACGCTTAACTTTCATAGTTATTACTTTCTCTTGTCCTGAACGAATATATAGGGAAGGAAATCATATTAATTCTTTGAAATTGAGTTTTCACCGGAAATACATGTTTTCAGCGATTAGTCTGTATGTGTGTAAAAAAATATCTTAAGAACGGAATATCCTAAAATGTTGAAATTTGGAATTTAAGTATCACTAGAAGATCGGACATGAACGTTTACATCGAAATCGGCCAACCGAAAGCCGTAGTTAATTCGAGTGATTTTCTCATAAACGGCTCCTACAATTTTTACTTTCTCTTGCCTATATGAATATATAGGAAGGAAAGTATTGTTTTTTTTAAAAATCGCCTTATTTACTACATTTTAAATTCTCTATACAATAGGGTAAACGCCATGTCTGTTGAAATTCTTGGACAGCCTGGGCTCTGGTTGTAAAAAAACAAATATCTTTTAAATTGCGGCTTTATTTGCATTTTATGGTAAAAGTGTACATAATTAAAGTTGTAGGAAATTAAAAAACTTACAACTTTTATTTTATGCGTTTTTCTCTAAATCCCTTACTTTAGTGTCAATTAGTGATTTTCTGTATTTTGCTCACCAAAATGGGTAAAAAACTGGAGTTTATAAGATAACGGCCTTAGTATGCATTTTGCAACTAAGTGTTTTAATCAAAGTTTTAGAAAATAAAAAAATCTACAAGCAATTAATTCCAAATACTTTCTTATACAGAGCCTGGTTTAGCGGCAATAATGAATATTTAGTATTTTTAAGTCCTACAGAGGACGTGATTTTCATTTTGCGTTATTCATTTATAATTAAACATACTCCATTATTTAAATTGGCAAGAGAAATTCTGTGTGTGTTCCAAACGAAATTTTTTTTCATACTTGAAAACTAATTGAAATCTTACGATTGAAATAATATTGTAGAAATATTACAATTTTTTTATTCTACATATATGTACGTTGTAATCTGTTCAATTTAGAACAATAAGCAACCCCATCACCCAAAGAGATGTGGATGACGTGTAAATGAGGTGTTGACTTGTAGCTACATACTCAGGCCGACCATTCCCGAGAGAGTATAGTTAATTGAAACCCAACCATTAATGTACACCGGTAACCACTATATTATATTCAAATTTGTTTAAAAGTAACTACCTTTACTAGGATTTGAAACAGGAACCTTCGTCTCCGAAAATCAGCTGTTAAAACAGCTGGCTAGCGGTGACGTCGTTACCCCTAGACCAACCCGGTGGGTTATATTACATAATGAACGTAAACAACTCAAATTTTATAATAAGCACCCCAAAATTTGGAATACTGATCTTCCTTTTTTATATTTACTTTAACATTAAAACGTTATTGGAGACTACAAAAATGAATGTATAAAAATTCTTACAAGATTTTTGACAGGCCTGCATTGAACATTAGAAAACGAAATAGAGAAACCCCTTAAAATTATAATCGCATGAAATGTTACATAAACACGTAGGTAAGTTTAGAAAATTATATTTTTCAAAGTTATTATGTGAGCTAAAGAAGTAATTAAGGTAATTCTTTCAAAAAACAAAATTATTCGATACAGAAATTGGTTCGTATAGACTCTTGTATAAATAATTCGAAATTTTAAATTCAGATCTTAACATATTTTTTTAAATTTATTTAAAGTCGCATCAACTGCTTGGTCATTAGCGACTACGGTGGATTATGTAACAATTAACTGTGGGATTTGACAAGTGAAAATTTCCAGACCCTGGACGGGAATCGAACCCGGAAACTCCCCGAGGCCGTCCAATGCGATAACCACTACGCTACGGAGGTGACCAGATCTTATTGTTTGTAAAGCTGTGCATTCGATTAAAACCGTTATTTGTTAGCTCATCGATGGATTAAAGTGTACAAAACATATTTTCTACGTTTTCTTTTTCGTTTTATTCGGCAAGTGTCGTTTGAATTGTCTAATAGTGAGATAGCGAGATGATTGGAGTCTTCATTGGTATTTTGCAGTATTTTTACAGTATGTGTTAATTTGATTCCTTCTTGAACTGCAGGAATTTGTAAATCTTTGTGTAATATGTTATTCGTTATGTACCCAGGCGATACTGTGATTGTCCGGAGTAATTTTGATTGGAACCTTCGTAGTATTTCAATGTTGGAATGACTTGCCGAGAACTTACATACACGAAGTTCCCTCACTGGGAGGTTTTGTTTAATCATATTCTACTAAGAAATAGATTGTACAGGTTTTGCAATTAAAAAAATGTTTTCTTTTAAAATGATAAAAGAACTGTTTTCGTTTCGTTTGTAGGCCTTGTATATATGCAAATCATACATTTTTTTTTTGTTAATATTTTATCTAAATTTAATAGGGGGTTAATTTTTCCAGTTTTCAGATGTTTAAGAAGTGTGAAAATGTATTTATATTGTCGTACGCACTGTTAATTAAAAATCCAATGATAGTTGAAGGTTCGCCGAGTGTTTAGCTTGAGGACAATGTCATTGGGTTTTGGTGGATTGTTTATAGTAAAATTAACAGCACCACTAGTAGGTGTACACAAGGACGTCTCGAAGTCGCATAGCCCGAGGGGGTGGGGCGATGTTTTCGCGGCGGAGAGTAGTCGGGTTCTAGGTCATAACACTAGCCCCCATCGTGGGAACTAGTGTATAAATTGGTATAGAAAAGTGGAAAGGGCGATGAAGAGGACGATGCTATGTTGCCGGATCTGGCTCCAAGGTCGGCTTCATTCTCGTTGTACGGCTGCTGAGAAGAATACCGTGAGGAAAGGAGGGGAATGCTTTGTTGATCAGGATTCTTCTATTCGCCGCTACTCTTGTTATATTTCCACGTTTTGTTTTGATTCACTCAACCCCACCTCCACCCCCGCTCGCTCTAGCACGTGGATCCGACAAAGACACCGCCGACATTCCTGCCACTCACCTTAATGACTCATTAAACGAAAACAATATTATAACACCCTTTCCTTACCACCTTACCTAGGTGAAACTTGTAAAATAAGATTCGATTCGGTCTTGGGTTCGAATCCCACTGAGGCACGGCATATTTTCATACGTTACAAAAAATCATTTCATCCTTCACAGTTACAACCCAACGTCGTCGCTAATGACCATTGTAGTTGATGCGACGTTAAATAAACACAGGAAAAACAATTAGATTCCTTTTAAATTTTCCCAACATTTATTACAAATAAATTAAATTTACCAAAATCTAATCCATACAAAAATTGTCATTTCTTCATTCCATCTAATCATCATCAAATGAAAAATTGGGCACCGTCTGAACCAAAGACCAACCCCTAATATCATCTCCAATATTCAAAAAATTGGACAGAAAGAACAATGCTGAATAATTTTTTCTTTAAGATATATTTAATAAACTCTCAACATGTTTACTAAAAGTTTTCGTTAACTTTCATAAATAATTTTGAACAGTTAAAAAAATACCTAATACAATTTTTTTAATCCCTAATGTGTGTTCATTGCAATTGTTCAATTTAAGAACAATAAGCAACCCCTTGACCCAATGAGATGAGGATGATTATATATAACGTGCAGTATTGTACAGACTCAAGCTGACCATTCCTGAGATATTATGGTTTAATTGAATCCCAACCATACAAGTACACCAGTAACCACTGTCTAGTATTCAAATCTCTAAAAAAGTAATTACTAGTACCTTTACTAGATTCGATGAACCAGGAACCTTCGTCTCCGAAAATCAACTCTGTTAAAACAGCTGACTCGCAGCGACGACTTTACCACTAGACCATCCCGATGGGTCTAATGAAAAAAATTAGGCCACCTAAAAAATTCAGCTAAGTGGAAGAAAATTAAAATTTCTTCAAAAACTTAAGATTTTGTTTGTAAAGGGCTAGTTGAGTGAAAGAACTAACTCCCATTGTTAACAATTTTACCATTTATTTATCCAAATATCTAAATTCTATTGCTAAATTTCTATTAATAAATTTGTCACCCAGGCTTTGCATGAAAAATCTCCACATCGATGGATATACCCTGACCTTCAACGAGTCCAAACCTGACACCTTGCGATTTTTTCTTGTGGGGTACCTATATCAAAATTATTGTTTATTCAACAAATATAATCGTGACTTCTGTAAATCTCCTTTTCACGTAAAGGAAAAAATTAATGAAGCATTGCAAACCATATCATGTTAACTACCGTTTGGTCAGAAACTCGGTATCGATTGGTCATTTCGTCGAAAGACGATGGTGCACATATTTAAATTGATTAGTTACGTAAAAAAAGACAGGTGGAGTGTCAAATTATTTGCACTCATAAATACTAACAAATAAATAGTTCTGTTTCTTACCACATGGTCAGCCAATTAAATGACTGAATCATTTAAGAACAGAAGAGGTAGAGGTGTAAAAGACACTAATCAGAGTTATCTCCTCTGAAAGTAATTAATTTCATTATACAGCCACATCTTTTTTTTTTGTTTTTTATCCGAGGCGGCGAGAAAAACTCATGTTCACTCCCTCGCGATGGGGGGCGATGGGGGAAGTAGTGTTGGACTCAACTGAGGCGTCCTCGTCCAGTCCCAAGGAGGCCGCAACTGCCTACTAACCAAAAACCCGCCACCTGGCCACTTGATCCGGCATCAAGAAAAAACCCTTCAACTCCCTCGGAACTGTTTATAATACTACAAGGGAAATGGCGGGTTAAAAAAAAATTACATACTGTCAACGGGGCGTGGAAGGGAACCGTAGCCTAATTCCCCTCTCGCTATCACTGATCAACACTCACTCTCTCACTTTCATTCATCTCTTTCATCACCAGCTCAGGAAATTAGTGTGCCTACCTTACCCACTGAGATCGGGACAGGATTGATTCACTGTGGGAGAGGGTGATCCCGCTGATCTCTATACAGCCAGACCTGTGGTTAATGAAGTGAAGGTGTCGTTTGCAGAGTGGAAAATACGTGCTTTTCAGAGGGCCCGGCATGCTGATAAGCATACTTTTCCACTCAGTGAGGAAGGCAATTGTAAACCACCTCAAACCTCGTTTTACATAGTAAAACCTCAACAGCTTCAAACCAGCCTTTCGGCTGATGACCTAAACAACATGTAAATAAACTGTTTGAGACGACAAATTCGATAAATAAACAAAATCAGCTGTAAATATTTCTGTTTTTATTTAATCCATGTTCAAAATATCACCATTATTTTATGGTGAGCTGTATAATACCAAGGCCTTCATGGTTTCTCTCCATTACCCGTTCCTAACAATAATTTACCTCAATGTAATCCTGTCCACCGGTCTTAAAATTACGCACAACACATCAAAATTATTCTGTACACTATTCATGAACACATCACTAAAACCTATTAACTGATCTTTAATCTTTAATACTATTTGCTAACACTACAGATACATTTTACTACGCCAACATACACGAATGTTCTCAACGTCCCGATCACATACTTCACCGGTTCAATTCAAGTTCCAGTTAACCACTGTCCTTTGCTCGGTACACCGACCTAACCTATATACACCTACAAGGGTTGAACAACAGTCACATTAACTATTGTTCGTTGCTGTCTGCTATCAACCCTGACAAACAAACGCATTCCAAAATTCAGTTTAACACATGTTGACTGTTCACTTCGCTTATATACTAAAAGTAAACCCATAATAACTACAACTATTACTAACTTAATGTACCCTATTAATCGGAGAATCTTAAATGTATTTTAAGGTGTTAAACGAACATTTATTTCTGTAAATGACATAAAAAATGTTATACCATTACAATTTATGAAAATGCTTGTGAATACAGATATTATACTCTATCGCATGGAACTGTGCAGCACGTCAAAACATAAATGTATTAAAATTGTGATTGAACTTACCGCGATCCATTCGAGAAAAACAAAAAATGTTCTTTGCTTATCAGATGAAACTTGCTATAAACTACTAATTGAAACATATAATAAATACAAAATTCGGCAGTACCAGTACAAATAATTCATGCAGTAGGCCCATTAAAAAACATCCAGTCTATCACCGGTTGTTTTGACTGAATGTGTTTGTAAAGTAAAACATGATTATGCATCCTTTTTACTTTCTTACAACTCGTAGTCTGTTTATATCTGCTGCACGATTCTGTGGGATACACTATAACACCTTCTTTCACTAGAATGCGTGATCTTGTTAGAATAATCACAGTTAGATATAGGGGCTTATAGTAAGAACCTTTTTTTGTGTTATCAGTCTATCGACTGGTTTGATGCAGTTCTCCAAGCTGTTATATCTTGGGCAAGTCGTTTCATATCTACATCCTACAACAACCTACATCTTTGGTAATTTGCTTTAAATATTCTAACCTTTCCATCCCTTACAATTCACCCCTCCATTATTGATAGAGCATTACCAGGATGTTTTAAGATAAGTTCCACTAGCATATCCATTCTTCTGGTACCATGTTTTCACATACTTTCTTCATCTACTCGTCTAAGAACCTCTAAATTATTTATTTTGTCCACCCACCTTATCTTTAATATTTTTCTATAACACCATATTTCAAAAGCTTTTATTAAACACGTATCTTTGTAAATGTCTTTATCGACGTAAATGAACTCTGTATATACAATACATTTCAACAACATGCTTATACTTGTAAAATAAACGTTATTGAAATTTTTTTTTTCTTAACAAATAACAGGAAAGATCCGTATTTTCTAGCTGTAGGCTACCTGTATCAGTTGACTCAATTTTAAAATACAAATAGATCAATTATGACGCATTTTACTTAGCGAGAACTCTAAAAGTACTTTTGACTGATCAGTAGAACTATACTGTTACCTGGTCATTCTCTAATTTGTATTCTGTCCAGTAGTATAACCTTCCAATTTTCTACTCCAATTTTTTTTACTTTTCATACAATGTAAATATTATTTCAAGTGACAATAAAGTTTGCTAATACAATGTGCTAAAAATGTTTAATATGAAAAAAACGTCGTTAATGATCCTGTCCGTAACGCAACAAAATCTAAACAAAAAAGGTTTTTCAAGAACTATACAACAATTTCTTCTAGAGGAAGGTGTGTATGAAATTATATGTCAGGTATAAAAATGAGGAGTAAAACTAGGATCGGATTAAATTTCTGTGAAGAGTAGGCTATAGGAATTTAGAAATTTATAATTTTAATTGTATCTTTTTTAGAGTTTTTACAGCATACATACTTAACACATACAATTAATTAAAATTCCATCAACATGACTTATGTAACAAAAAACTCAACCAAGATTATTTAAATTTTTTCACGGAAGGTTTTCATTTAATTAATTTTTCTTGATACGGTATTAAGTACCTAGTAGAAATAAACAAAAAGGAACTAGGTACTCATTCAGGTAACTGACAGTAAAGCTGTTTATGTAAATCATATTTTTATTGCGAAACTATTGAGCACGCAACTAGAAAGAACTGTGGCGGAACTATTGCTCTAATTTCACAATGGAATAACCACCCAAAGCTTACCACCATTCTAATAGATTTATTAGATAATAAAGATTTCTAATAAATAATATCCAGTTCATTATTTACTACTTAATGAAAAACATTAAAAATAAGATTTAAAAAAATCTAAAGCACTGTCATAAAGAAAAAATAATGATTAAAGGTATTTACGTTTCTAATTAGTTAAATAAATACGTAAATAATTTAATCTCGTGTTTTTTAATTAATTGTTCGAAAATAAATAAAGTTTTTAGTAATTGACTTGCTTTAAATATTGATACAACAATGAAAAATATGTAATAACGGTTTAACTACAAAAATATTTATAAAAAATTACACAAAATTACATTTTTATAACATGTAAATATAAATAATTAAATGAGTAACCTTCCGTTGTCGTTTCCGGATCGGAAATCCATGTGAATCCGTAATCTTCGGTAATAATAAGAGGAAAGAGGAAGAAGGATAGGAAAAAGAGATCGCGGTGGCCGTGGCTGGTACCTATAAGAAGAAAAGAATGCCGTAATTGAAGATATATAGATGCCATTAACCATGCCGGGGTGGTGTGCGGCAAAGAAGGACTATTGATCCTCGTGGATGATTGAGACAGTCGTTATCCTAGCAAGATGTCTGCTCAGCGCGAGAGAGAAAGAGACAGGTTGCTCGCGCTGCCAGATCATTATTTCATATGAGGGTAATTGCAAATGAGTTGGCCCGACGCACGCGCATCACGGCCCCTAAACGAGGCATGCGCAGTTTCGGTTATCAGGCACCCCCGGCCTGTCACCTTCACATGTATTGAGCCGAGGGGCGGAGCGGAATTTGTTAACGTCAAACAAGATTAGGTATTTTGTCCCTGCCAGAAAAACCTTTATGTATGGGTCGAAAACAAATGCGGCCCGTGACCACGTCTCTCGCTTCAGGGACTTCAGGGCGTGGCCGACGAGCGTTGCTTCTGAAACGTACGTACGTACGACTCGTAGGGCTCCTGCAGCCGCGTGCGATCTCCGTTTCACTCTTATCAGCAAGACGTGCCTCGCGGGCATCCGGACCACCACTCTAATCAATAGATGGGGTAATCATCACCGTGTCACGGGTTAAATTAAACTTTTTCCTTTTTTTTCATTTACATAATACCCCATCTCTGAATCGGTACAACGCAATGTGTTTTTTATTTCAAATCGATGAATACAATTTCGTTTCACAACTTAATCGGATCTTTTTTTTTAACTATGTACATAAAAAAATTAGAAAGTAAAAATATGAGATCTTAAGACAATAACATAAAGATTCAACTAAAATAATCTAAAATAAAAACCAATTCTACGTTCAAGGAAGAATATTTTGAACAGAACACGTCACTGGAAGATCACATCGATGTGATCTTGATACGTCAGTTTTTTATCAGTATCAATAACATAGTATTCTGGATAATAAATTCTGCAAAAACTTCAAGAATAATTACTTAAGATCTCTTCTCAGAACTCTAGTGAGAATGTTAAATATGAATTAATTAAAGAGATAGATAGCAGAGAATTGACGTATGAACTACCGCACAATTAATAACAAGAAAATATCAGAATGATTTAACTACAAAACTTTAACATAGAGCATTTAAATACTTTACTTGAATAACCTTACTTCAGTGACACCTCATTTAACTGAAAAAGGTTTTTCATTGTTTTTCTATTTTGTTCCAAATCAGGTTAGTTCATAACCCCTCAGTAAACTGCTAAGAAACATGCAAAAATGTCACCTTACTTTTGTTATACTTTATAGAATAAATAATGCCCATAATAGGGAGTTGTTGTTTAGGTCATGAGCCGAAAGGCTGGTTTGAACCTGTAGAGGTTTTACTAAGTACGAAAAGTGAGGTGGTTTATTTTTGCCTTCCTCACTGAATAGAAAAGTACGTTTAACAGCATGCCGGGCTCTCTGAAAAGCACATATTTTTCACTCTGCAAATAACACTTTCACTTTATTCACCACAGGGTCTGGCTGTATAATAAAATTCATTACTTTCAGAGGAGATAACTCTGATTAGTGTATTTTACACCTATACCTCGTCTGTTCTTAAATGATTCAGTCATTTAATTGGCTGACCATGTGATAAGAAACAGAACTATTTATTTTAGTCCTGCAACGAACAGATTGAGTGTAAATAATTTAACACTCTACCTGTCTGTTATGGGCAGATAATAGGCAGGTGGAGTGTTAAATTATTTGCACTCGATCTGCTAGTTCCAAGGCTACAAAAATAGTTCTGTTTCTTATTACATGGTCAGCTATATCACTCAAGCATTTAAGAACAGAAGAGATAAGATGTAAAATGTAAGTCAGAGTTATTTCCTCTAAGAGTAATGAATTTCATTATACAAACAGATCCTGTGGTGAATGAAGTGAAGGTGTCATTTCCAAGGTGGAAAGTAGATGCTTTTTAGAGGGCTGGGCATGCTGATAAGTATACTTTCCCAATTAGTGAGGAAGGCATATTAAACCACCTCACTCCTGGTTTTACTTAGTAAAGCCTCTAGAGGTTCTAATTAGCCTTTCGGCTGATGACTTAAAAACAACACTAACACCTCGTTTAACCAAAAAAAAAAATTAATTTAAAAAATTGTTTTGTTGCATCACAAATTTGTTCACAAAACCTCAATACACAGTTAAAGTGTATGGTGAAATTAGACATTTTTTGCTATACTTTGTAGAACAGACAATAAAATACACACAATTGCAGAAGCCTATCATGTAGCATCATATAAGCATAACTCCACCGAGTTTGAGCCACCTTACTCTTCCGGAACTTAGTAAATAAAAAAATATTGGTTTAAGGGTTGGACGCCCTTTTCAACCTTTCATTAAGTTGAGTAAAAGTTGCATATACAATAGAAATATGTTATTATGTTTGCGAAGAAAAACATTTCTCTTTGAATTGCCTACACTGCAGTTTGTGGTAAACCTGTATAAATGTTATTAAAAATTATGCGACCCGCCAAGTGTTTGTAATTTTTTTCCCTGATGGTAACGAGTTTGAGACCGCTGATATATAAAACGTTTATCTGTATCTTAGCGGATGGGAACAATTCAGACAACGCTAGTTGATAGTAGGATTTACGTACGTGTAGCTAAATTCTAGAAAGAAGTATTTTTATAATTGGGAAAATCAAGATCTCCAATCAACCAATGGAGCAATTAGGGCCTATTTTTTCAATTTAATCAATAATCATGAACGTATATATATGACTTGTTTTATGGACCAAGATACCGTTAAAATGAAGACAAATTTAATTTTCGATAAATTAATCAGATAAATTTTTAGAATGTTTATAACTTATTGTTTCGTTGATGAATTTATGAAACCAAATCAATAAGATTACAGAGAAAGTAGGTCTTAGCTATATTAGAATTCTTCAGTAAATTCAGAATACCACAATACACTACGATGTCGTAGTTGATTTGAAATCCTTACCAAAATACAACGCATAAATGTACAGATATTAATTTTCCACAAAATTACAATTTGAATGGAAATGAATTAAATGAACGTGAAATGGTTGAGATATTACATGACGGAATGCTGTAATCCCACACCGCAGTCAACTCTCGTTCATCTACGCGCCGTATATACATATTGTTTAGTTTCCATCTGCAAAAAGGTTTAACACTGAAATCGATTTGTCGTACATTCTAATAAAATGGATTACCGTCGAGTGGGTATCGAAAAAGAAGACAGAGAGTGTGTGCGTGGAAATTTGACATAAAAATGATATTAAAATCGGATAACTAAAAAAAAAATTCATTTTTAATCAACGGTAATAACATAATAATGAAAAAATTGTTAAATTACAATTCGTAATTTCATTAACAAAGATTCATTTCAAAATAATACAATATTAGCTTGTTGAATAAATAGAAAATAATAAAAACATGAATTTCTAATAATATCACAATGTATTATGTACAAAAGCGAAAAAACGTTATCTAATAATTTATAAACGACAAAGATATGAAAAATTTAATATTGTTACAGAATGAAAGGGTATTCTCTGTTTCGCTCGTGTTATCCCGCTAATTAGAGCTCACAATTTTTTTATATTTTTATGGTTCTATCTTTAATATTATCCTAGTTGAAAATTTTTATAAGACTTTGGCTGTTCCAGTATTGCTGTATAGTAGCGAGTCTGGGTACTTTGAAGGAAATATGAACATCAGATGAAGGCAGCGTAAATGCGGTTCTTGAGAAGAGTTCAGGAGTGTAGTTTGATGGATCACATTAAGAATGAGAAAATCCGAGCCCATTTAAATGTATACTCTCTCTTAAAGACAGTTGGTAGTAAATATAGAGAGAATGGGAGAAACATTTAATACAAATGAATGAAAATAGATGGAAGAAACGAGCATTAAATTACATAACCTGATGGACGAAGAGATGTAAGTAGGCCGCAAAAAAGATAAGCAAAAAAATCAGAAGGCCTACCATGAGAAGAAAAAGAAGATCTTTAATATCGAATGGAAATGTAGCAGTATGGTTGTGAAAAAATTCTATTAACAGATTTGGAAAAATTTGACGTTTCAATGACTCTTAAAACCAAGAAGGTATTTTTTAAATGGTTTTTTTAAAATTACTATTCAATCAAAATTACTACGTGTAATTACCTGCGCACCTTTTTAAGTCAACAATAAAATTTTACATGATGACCTTAAAATTCCATTTATAAGTGAAGTAGGTAAGATAAGCTACAGCGTTTTTCACAGAAAATGCATGATCACCCCCAACTATCGGATGCATCACTACCAGGGAACCAACACAGGTTGAAAAGGCAATAGGTCCGAGATCTTCTATAACGTGATATATTTTCTTTTTTTTTCTTCATTTTTTTCTAACATTGTTATTTCTCATTCATGCATTTATTAACATTATCTCATAGAACATATACCAATGGGTTTCGCTGTTCTTTTTCATTACTTTTTCTTGTCATCCATTGTTTACTTTTATCAAATTTGTTCGTTGTATTTTAGTATATAGTTGCAAATAAAGTTATTAAAGATAAAAAAAATACATATAATAATTATTATAGCAGTTGTTCAGAAGCACTAAGTCATTTGCCTAAACAAAAGACATTACATTCATTAATATTGAATAAATCTTCATCCCTTACGTCCTTCTTCTTCATAGTCCTTATAACGTCATCCATCTACACAATTCTGGGTAGTCCTGGCTTCTACCGTCTAATTGGTACCTATATCTTCTGACGTAACAAGTGATGTGCTCGTAGGGTAAAGGCTACAGTTTACTTTGTATACCTGATAACTCGAGAGTCATTTTTATTGGAATTACTACAATAGATTTATTAATAGAAAAATTGATTTGAAAAGTTTCTGCATAAGTTTGAAAAAATATTTCTATACATTGAAATTACAGCGTTACGTTGCACTTTGAGGGAAATGCGTAAAAAAACTTAACACAATAATAAATAATAAAAATTATTTAACACATACTTTTACCACATGCTTTCTTTAGTATTAATGTGGAATTAAATAAAAATTATTCTGATAAAACGGTTTTTATAATAATGAACTCAGAATTTACATCGAATAAAGTGTTAGTAAAAGATTTAAGAAAATTTTAATACGCATTGTTGCAGGCACTATTTTCATAAAATATTCGGATATTGTACTGAGTTATACATTGTTAAGTGTTAAGAAAAGAAGATTCTTTTGTCTGTAATTTTGATTGAAGTGATTTGAAAATATGTACCCGAGAAGGATACAAACAAGGAGGTTTACCGATAGAGATTTATTCGAGATTGATTCTCAGTGGGTAACTCAAGAATTTCCAGCTGTTATTCAATACTCCAGCTGAGAGTAAATTTATCACTCTTATATAATACCGGATATAAAAAATATTTATCTTTAAGTTAATCAATTTGAAGCCGAAATTTATTTGGTAGGCCCTGTATATTGTACTTCACAATAATACAACCTTTGGAATAATTAAGAATCATATCCATCATCAAAACCGAATTCAATTTAATATAATAGTCCATTTTGAAAAATATAGGCAACACAATAATATATCTTATGGTTACTATCATTGTATGATTAAAATTTCCTAGGAATCATTACCTCCGCATTTGATCTTTTCAAAATAATCCTAGAAGACAAAATTGAATAGTTTTAAAAGCGGACTTCATAATCGTTAAATATTCAGAATTTTGCCATATTATTTTTTGACAATAATTTCCTGAACACAGTTCTTTCAATAGTAACGAATAAGAGATAAAAACGAATCTTATTGGAAAATTACACTCCGTTAGCGTAACTTGCGGGGAAAAATATATATTTATTCCCGTAACAGTTTAAGTATTAAATTATTTGTACTCAATCTTCTAGTTCCCCAAAGCTGCAAATTAGTTCTGTTTCTTATCACGTGGTCAGCCAGTTATATGGCTGAAAGCATTTAAGAACAGAAGAGGTACAGTTGAAAAAATACTAGTTAGAGTTATCTCCTCTGAGAGTAATGAATTTCGTTATACAGCCAGACCCTATAGTGAATAAAGTGAAAGTGTCATTTGCAAGGTGGAAAATAGATACTTTTCAGAGAGCCTGGCATGCTGATAAGCATACTTTTCCACTCAATTAGGAAGGCCACCTCACTGCTCGTTCTCCTAAGTAAAGCCTCTAGAGGTTCAAACCAGTCTGATAACCTAAACAACACATAAACATATTTAAAATAAAAGTATTGCAAAACGTTTGTCAAAAAAATTGTCAATTGCTGATTGTCTCTTCTTCTTCTTTTCCCAATCAAGGATTAGGCTCCCGCCTGTTCCAACTCACAATAGCGACAAACCTCTATCGAATTATTGCCAATTTGTTGATTGTTTCCATTAGAATTATACATTTTGAAATTAACAGAAATTTTAGCTAAATTTTCATTATCAAATCGGTAGAAGGAATTAAAATAAAAACAAACGTTTCCACTAGATTTCCGAGAATTTCTATTCAAAACATTTAATTCATCGGAATCTATTATCCTTGTTCAATACACTCCAAACCCCATACAATACACTATTTTTAACAATAAACAATCTATTTCGTAAACCATTTCTAGTACCGTACAATTTTACAATATTTAAAAACTTTATACTTATTTACGTTATTTGGTAATAAGTATTATCTTAAAATTACAAAGAACTTTAAAAAATTACGGTTAATAAAATTTAAAATGAACAAAAACAGTTAAATGATAATTAAATTTAACTCAAAACAATAATGATACAGAAACAATTGTTTTATGTTATTTACAAAGTAGTGACCAGTTATGGTTACAATAATATGAACAAAATTTGATGCCACTAATAATAATGATAATCATTGTCATTTATTGTTAAACAACGACGTATTTGATCAAATCGGGTTTATGTGTGATTTCCACGATTGATACATTTAACATTACATGCCATTAAATGCACTCAACTAGCTTCGAGCATTATTCAAGTAGCGCCTGTATTTCCACGTATATGCTGCACACATTGACACATAATACATATACGGATACTGTAAATACACTTACAAGAACGGTAAACAATTCGCACGCATTTTCATCATCGAGTTCTCTATTTATCCGTTACCACTCTCTCTGGTGTTTATCCAAAACATGGCGACATAAATTAAAACAACTTCATAATTATTAACTCACACCTCCATTATACTAATCCATTATTAAATTATGTACAACTACGTAATTTTAACCTCAAATTTTCATAAAATTTAAACTACGAATTTCATACAAATAACTCTTGTGTACTCTATTTTGTAATCTGCTCGCGATATCTAAATTCCAGTTGTAAATAACATTTTCAAATAAACTGAGATATAATAATAATGAATTTCAATTATTTTAAAGGATTTCAATTGAAGGATATTATTAATTTAATAAATGTTTCAATGTACAACGAATACAATACAATCAACCCATGATTATCTAGTTATGAATATATAATTGGCATACCTTTTATATTATGTTTTTTTAAAGTTTAAATATTTTTCTTCTTCACGCAGGTTAGGCATTTCCACTTGTTCAGACGATCAGATGAAGCAAGCTGTCT
Source organism: Catonia carolina (assembly GCA_035578175.1). Lineage (NCBI taxonomy): Eukaryota > Metazoa > Arthropoda > Insecta > Hemiptera > Achilidae > Catonia > Catonia carolina. Next base: position 424,363,202 of record JAQMRL010000001.1, read on the forward strand.
GGATTGTGAGGCGGAAGAGGACAACGCAGAACATGTGATTTTCAACTGCAGAAGACGGAGATTCTAGGGACCCTGCTTGGGTCGCCAATTTCTCCCGAAAATCTCAGAGATTTCATAATTTCAGAAGAGAAAAGCTGGAACACTATTGAGGAGTTCATCCAGAAGGTGATGAAGAGCAGAGAAGCCCAGCTGCGTTAGTCCCGAAGAAGTCACTCAAAAAGAGGGGGAAGGAAAAGAGGAATCACGCTGAGATAACGTCCACTGATAAAGAACCGCCGACTTGTTGTGAAGTCATGCCTAACGGTGATCCTGTGACAAGTCGGGATGGGATAGAAAGAAACTGAGAGGTTTTGGTAAATAGGTGACTTCGGCAGAGCTCCGTATATCCCAAGTGAAGATTCACCTACCTGGGTACCAGTAAATTCGGTTTCTTCTTGAAAAAAAAATATATATCTGCTTCCTAGTGGTTTGCACAATCTTTCTAAATCAGTTAAGCTGCTTTTAGGCATTCGATTTAAATGAGCGACCCATTGGGCATTGTATAATTTTATTTTTTCGTTATGTGTAAAAATTCCTAATTCTTGCCTTAGATCTTCATTACTGATCCTGCCTTGTTTTGAGCAACCCTTGACAGACCTTAAGAATTTAATCCGCAGTTTGAATGTTTCTTCCCTCCCTTCTCCTCAATACCCATGCTTCGCTGCCGTATGTCAAGACTGGGACTATCACAGTTATAAACTTTTAAGCTAATTTCGGGTCTCCTCTTTTGCCTCGGTATCCTATGAATCGTCTCATACATCTGATTAAATTTAGTGAGTTTATATTTTCTCACGTCATAGTCATCTTCATATGAGACATAAATTCAAAGGTACGAGTATTTGTATTGGCTTACTTGCTCCATTAAGTGTCCATTAATGAATATTTTGGATCTTATTGGTCTTTCTACAGAATGCCACGATTCTTGTCTAGTTAGTTGATATGTTCATATTGTATACTTTCATCTTTTTGGTGAGTGTGAAGCCTGCTCGCTGTAGATAACCCTCAATCTCCTGCATCATCACCATGTCATCAGCACACAGGACTTACTAAGGAGGTAGTCATCGCCTAGTCTTATTCAGCTATTTTCCCTTTTCCATGACAAAAAAGTCCAATATATAAGCCTATATATTAAAAATTATGGGTGTTAATGGACATCCCTGTCGTTATCCTTTGTTTGTAAGGATCCGATCAGTCAGTTTACCATCAAAACTCAGTACAACAGTGGTTTCTACCTTCAATTAAAGTATAAATTATTTGGCAAACCAAATTAAACCAAAACTATGCTAGGCTGATGCCTACAAAAACTCATTACTGGTCTGTCAACATAAATTATTTCAATAATTTTATACACTATACTTAATTCAATGATTTCCACAAGAAACAGTGCAATTATCGTTTACAATGTACTTCAGAAATAAATAATGTAACAAATAAATTTGAATAACGAAGAAACCTTTAAATTCTTATCTTGATCTAATTAAATATAAATAGGCCTATATTTCGTTAAAATCACTAGACTAATCACGTTATGGAAGCAAATCAACCACTGTTACCAGATCACTATTATTGCCAACGTAACCACTAAGGCTGAAACCAAGCACAAGTAAAGCGGTTTATACTAAATTTAATTGGAATAATGTATAGAAACAAATAAACTAGGTTGGTAACACTGCTTTTAATACAATATAACCACCCATGAATTTAATAACAATAGTAATGTGGCGCAATGAATACAAAATACACATTTGTATGTTTAATACCTTTTGTGTAGATTCAAAAAAAAAATCTATAACTTCCCACACAGCTCGATATTTTTAATTATCTGTGTTAGATTAACCACAAAAAAATACATTCTCAATGCATAACAAAATAATTAACAAAATTCTATGTGTTTTACGCATTTATATATCCGTAATAATGAAGTCCAGTTAAATAAAATACCACTACAACGAAATGTATTTCATTACAATATTTACATAGAAAGCTTTTTATAGGTTTCACCAACGAACTGAATGATAAATTTTAGAACAATAGTAATTTTTTAATCAAATACCGGGTTGAATAACGGAAGGTATGATTTAAAAAAATATTTATTACGTACAAATGTTGTTTAGGTCATCAGCTAAAAGGCTTGTTTGAGGTTTACTAAGAAAACGAGAAGTGAGGTGTTTTACAACTGCCTTCCTAGCTGAGTGGAAAAGAATGTTTATCAGCATGCCAGGCCCTCTGAAAAGCATTTACCTTCCACCCTGCAAATGACACCTTCACTCCATTCACCACAAGGCAAGTATAGTGAAATTCATTACTTTCAGAGAAGATAACTTTGACTAGTGTCTTTTACAACTTTATTGAACTTAAACTTTTATTAAAGTTGAAATTTAACGTTTAACTACTTTAAAAGTAGTTAAAATTTTATTTGTTCCAAGGCTACATAGTTCTGTTTCTTATCACATGGTCAGCCAATTAAAGGAGGGGCAAAGCCGATTCAAATTTATGAGTAAATTTGGAATTAAGTCATTGTTTTAAATGACTTAAGATTTTAAGGACAGTAGAGGTAGTCTACAGATGTAAAAGATACTAGTCAGAGTTATCTCCTCTGATAGTAATGAATTTCACAATACAGCCAGACCCGGCGGTGAATGAAGTGAAGGTGTCATTTGCAGGGTGTAAAGTAGATGCTTTTCAGAGGTCCTGGCATACTAATTTTATACATAATATTTTTCCACTCATTGAGAAAGGCAAAGGTAAACCACCTTACTCCACGTTTTACTTAGTAAAGCATCTAGAGGTTCAAACCAACCTTTCGGCTGATGACCTAAACTACAACGAACTTTTATTTAATTCTATAAAATGAAAAGTGCATGCAGCAGTTGCATTAAAAAATATAAACAAATTTTAAGAGAACGGTAGTCCTACAATGTATGTATGGGACGTACCAATAACATCGTGTGCAGTGTAATCTAATTTTTATACATTATGATTAACATTTTTTTATACATTATGTGCTGTTTACCACGTGAGAGTGACACCGGTAGAAGCCTGGCGGGAATAACTGATCGAGCGACAACTGATCAGTTAACGACCGCCGAGAGTAGAAAATTATTAAATTACTAATATTGCTATAAAAAAAATAGGGGTTGGTGGTAGAAGGGTGAAAATTTAGGAGTGTATGTATTTTTTTAATGCCACATTATAAAAAAAAGAAAATTTTGTCCAAAAAATAAAAAATTGTTTTGGGGTGGACCACCCTTATCACTTAGGGTATAAAAATAGATAAAAACCTATTCTCAGACCTACCAAGTGTACATATAAAATTTCATCAAAATCGGTTAAGCCGTTTCGTAGGAGTATGGCAACTAACACTGTGACACGAGAATTTTATATACGAGTATTAGATGATTTTTAACATAATCATTCATTTACCGGTCAGACGTTTTTGAGATGAACAGCACAATGAGAAAACAGCATGTGCGCCAATCAAGCTTCAGTAATTAGTTGAAGACATGTACATGGAACAAATGTTTACGCAATGACCTTTAGCAACATGTACAGCATACTAACAATGCTTGTATCACGGTACTTAATCATTCGGATAAATCTGTGTGCCATGATTCGTGCAAAACCAAACTACACGGTGCAGCATGATAGTAGGCCAGTAATAGTGTGATGTAGACAAACAAACCTTAGACCAAGCACGAAGAAATGCAAACATTTCCATCAAAGAACATTATACAATATCAGTGAACATCATGTTGTCGAACACAACAAAGGAAATCACCGCGTTTATGACGTTCTGGTCATTAGTATACAGAAATACAATTCACCGGCTTTATATCGTGTGTTGGATGAGCCATCACAGACACAGATGTGTAGGGGACTGTGTTAAGGTACATGTACTATGCTAATATCATGCCCGTCAACGGACGGCTTTATTACAAAACGCTGAATAAGTAATTACACAGGACAATGACACGCACATGGAGCGGTTTTGATACATTTCTTCCACCATCAATACTAACTCATTAAAATTTTGGGTGCATTTTCTTTAACTAACTCATTAAAATTTTGGGTGCATTTTCTTTAACTAATTTCTATCAGATTTTATTTGCTAGTCACACATATAGGGAGTGGTTCTATGACTATAAAAAAAATCATCCTGTTTTTCCTCTCATTGTCAACAGATATAGTTGTTAAGAAAAACTAATAATATTCATAACAATATCACCTGATAGAAAATGAAGTTCTAGTTACAGGTTAAAATTGCAAACGTCATTCAAGAGTCATGGCATAAATAGGTAAGCAGTCGTACTTTTTAATTTTTAAAGATAGCAACACACTACTTAACCCTCAATTAATTTGGTAAAATTCTAAACTCAAAAAAAATCTGGTGTGAAACACTCACACAACTTTATCTTGCCAATGCAAATAATTAACAATATAACCGAACATTAGTAATAAAATATTAGAAACAAACCAAAAAACTAACCTCAATAAACATAAATTAATTTTAATCATAAGTGAAAAACGCAAAATGAAAATCGACCTCAGTTTGGCTCAAATATACGGAAAATCACTCTTTCACGCTAAACTAGGCTCTGTAGAGAAAAATGCTATGAATAAAAGTTGTAGATCTTTTAATTTTCTATAAATTTGATTATGTAAACTTTTGTCGTAAAATGCATGCTGAGGCTGAAATCTTAAAAAAATCGATTTTTTACAAGTTTTCGTGAGGAAAAAACTGAAAATCGCTAATTACCTCAAAACTAAACGTTATACAAAAAAATGTTTGAAATAAAAGTTGTAGAATTTTAAATTCTCTACAACTTTTTCTATATACATTTTTGCGCTAAAATGCATATTTAAGCCGCAATCTTTAAAAAACAATTTTTTACGTGAAAACAGCCTCACCAAGAATTTCAGCAAACATGGCGCCTACCCTATCTTGTAGAGCATAAAAATTTAGTAAACCAGGCGATTTTTAAAAAAATGGTAGGACAAGTTTTTGAGAAAATCGCAAAAAAAATGAAAAATGACACGAATAAACTACTATTTCCGGTTGACCGATTTTGATGAAAATGTTCGTGTCGGGTCCGGTAGTGGTATGTAACTTAAGTTTCAAGTTCGTACGATGTTCCGTTCTTGAGATATTCTGCACACACACACACACACACACACACACACACACACAGACCAATCGCTAAAAACATGTTTTTGGGTTCAGGGGGTCTGAAAATCTGTAGATCCGGTAAAAACTCGATTTCGAAAAATCGACATGAAAACAATACTTTCCTTCCTATATATTCATATAGGCAAGAGAAAGTAATAAAATAGCTCCGCATCTCAAATTAATCGTCAAAAAAAAATATTACTGGTTTTTTTAAAAGTATTCGTATCTGGTAAAATATATAAAAATATAATTGCAAAAGATAAAAATAAACCCTTCATATTTGCTACAATTACATAGCCTATAGCTCTACTTCTTACAATATTATAATGAGTTTACATTTTCATCTCAATCATTACGTTGATAGAAAATTACAGATACACGTTCAATCCTGAATGTTTCCTCTCCAAATTTTTCTTTACCAATTAGTAAATTAAATATTTTACGTAATCAAAGTTATATTAAAAAAAATGTTTATATCTTCTTCTGCCTTTCAAGGACTAGGCATCTCTCCTTGTTCCGGATCTTTCTCAAATCTACCCATCTCTTTCTCGGGCGCCCACGCTCTCTCTTTCCCTCCGGTTTATATCCAAGAGTTTGCTTAGCTATCCTATCCTCCCTCATTCTGTTCACTGCTCCAACCACTGCATTCTATTCTGAGATAACCTGTCGTTTATAGAGAAGATGTTGAGTTCTTTCCTTATCTCGGTATTCCTGTAACGATCTTCTCTACTACACCCATACGTATGTCAAAGAAATTTCATTTCAGATTTTAGCAATCTACTCTCCTCTCGATTTGAAAGTACCAAAGTTTCACTGCCATAGAGTAGGGTCGGCACTGCTATTGTTAATGTTTATGTAATAAGCCAAATGTTCTAAAATTTGATTAAATTACTTGTAAGTTTTAGAATATATTATATTTCATTTTACAAAAACTTGATGACGTGGCTTGCGATGCTTGTACTATTTTCGCCCCTCCCATTTACTATGCATCGATAGGCCTACTTCACCTCTACTGTCAATCCAGATGTTTATCATCGTTGACGCTGCTTCTTTCTATCATAAAGAGGAAGTGAGGCCCTGCATCATACGACAGAATATAGAAATCAATACTTTATTAAGTACTTTCAAAGATCACTATAAAATTTAAACTGAAACACACTTAAATGTAAAACAATGTGCTGGGAATGTGTTATAAACATTACAATAATAAAAGCTATAAAAATAAATGATAGCTTCGAGAAGGTAACAAAACAATAAAATAAAGAAGAGTGAATTAATTAAAGAAGAAAAAGTCATAATGATTTTATTGTTAAATTGAAGGAAGAACAATTATAGAGTATTACACGTGTTTGGTTACTATATAGATATTGTTGCGGTCAGAGAGAAAGTGGAAAGGTAATGAAGCACATGTTAGGTCTGCTTTAATCCGAGAGCGAACGAGCTGTTTAGAGAGGTAGAAAAGGGGTGAAGTAGAGGCATGGACGGGTGGTGAGGAAGGCTGGGGTGTGCTATCGCTCTTCAATGTCGGCCGAGAAAAGAGACAAAATTGCAGACAAACCTCTCTCTTCTAAAACACCCCTCCCATCAACCCTCTTGTTACGTCTACTACTATATACACTCTTTATACTCTACTCCACCCCGTCAGTACCACAACATCGAAACCTCAGCAGTAGAGAGAACAGAAATACAAATTGTGTTGAGGACACACAATGCACTCTGTTCTGTCTCCCTCCGCCCCTCCACTGCTTTCCCACACCTAAAACCTCTGTCTTTTCAAAACACCAACCAACACTACTTCAGTGTCTTTAATTTACCCCCTCTTACCTACAAACACTTGAAGAACTTTAAAATTACTTTCCCTAAAGGAAAAATGAAATAAACAACGCAATAATACTATATTTGTTTTACAAATGGAATATTCAAATTAATTTTATGAACAATTTCCACTAATTGCTAATTGACCATATGACTACATTTTAAACGAATTACTTAATTTTTAACTACTGTACATCAGCTATCCTTCTGTAATGAAGAACTTGACTAAAAGGCTCAAAAAGTTTTTCAGAATAACAAAAACTGTGCTTTTACGGAAATATCATCAGGAAAACTATCAGAAGGATTCTGGAATCGATGATGAAAAGGAACACCTAAGTGCAAGAGGCTCTAAGAGAACAAAACATAACACAAGGAACGGTACACAATAAACAAGAGCACAGCACAATTCATTAACACAATTAAGGAATTTCAGGAACAAACCTAAAGAAGAATGACAAGAATTCTTCCAATCGGAGGAGAGGACACCACAGTCTGTAATGGGTGAACGATTTGGTTCATGAAGCTACTTAGCATTATCCAAAGTAACTTAACCAAAATTAATGATGTCAGCAATCAGTACTAGATCTTACTTTTAAGTTCAAAAACATGAATACAATTTCAAATGGTAGTTACTGAAGTCAATAGATAAAGGATGGGTTGAACCTTTACACGTTTTAATACGACAAAATTGATTTTAAGAGGTTTAGGTTCACTACCTTATCCGGTTCAAAACACTACTTTTAAGTACAAAAACCCAAGTACGAGTACGAGTATGTACTTGTCACTTGAACCACATACGAGAACGAACTCGATGGGGAAATTAAGGTTACTTTGCAAATATAAAACTAAGAATAAATTAATAAGTAGGAACATAAAAATGTAAATACATACACTAGTTTGGTGCGCTCAGTTGTCACCTACAGTTGTGAAGCACGGGTTATGTAGGAACAGATTTCAACATTATTGAGAAGGTTCGAAAGAAATACTTAAAGGATTTCTGGTCCGGTAAGAGAAGATGACTATACCCCGACGAATTAGAGACTGCAGATGAGATCCAGCCAATAACAGCCAAAGTCGGGTGTGAGGTTGTCGCTTCGCTAAGTCACGCTCTGTTCCACCGAACTCCAGCTGACTTTTTGTTAGTCTGTCATCCACAGCGAGACAACAACGTGACAATGCAGGATACGATTAACGAAAGTCAATTCGCTCTGTGCTGTATTCTAGATCAGCAGTTCTCAAACTGTGGTAAGCGGGATTATGGCCGGTGGTACGCGAGTATTCGCGTTTGATTGATTTCGTTTTGTATCTTTCTGATCACTTATTTTGAAAAAAGGATAATTCGAGCGTGTGTATGAGATTCACACGTCACACAGCTAGTACAAACCATTACTGCATTTATTCTTTCTAGAGAAAAACAAAAACAGAAGGAAAATAAAACAGCTTACTCATTGACTGCTCTGTGATTCCGAGTTGTGCATTCCCGAGCAGTGACATCCTGTTATAATGTATCATTTATTTTCATGTATGAGTTTTAAATATAATTGTTTGTACGTTTTTCATAAAGTACGTATATTTCTGTTTGATTTTACCATAATGAACTAGGTTTTGTTTGTAGTTTTAAGCCAGTTCAAAAAATTCATTTCATTGAACACTAATTTTATATAAGTAAAATGTGATCACAGACATATCAGTGTGTATTTTTTCTATATAGTAGTGTTAAAGTGCTATAAGCGCGCAGCTCCCCTTCTTCTGTGTCCTTGACTACGTTTATACCTAATTATTTTGAGTCACAACCACTGGTGGTACGTGAACGTCTCAAGATATATTAAGTGGTACGCCACCAAAAAGGTTAGAAAACCGCTGTTCTAGATCACTATGCTCCGCCGTCACATGCAGTCTCTGGTTCGTTAAGCTGTAGAGAGTACGTAAATTAAGGAATACTCTCATTGAAGACAAACATTGTCGGAGGTATTATGGGGAGAGAATGTAGTAGTTGACAAGGGTGGTTAAATGTAGTTGACGAGGGTGATGTGGAAGGAAATACTGTATTACAGAAGAAAGAACAGTTTTAAAAACAGGTGAATGGATGATGTTACAAATGATCTGATTTAGGTCTAAGATTAAAGGGTGCTAGCAACTAGTCGGAAGGATTGTGAATGAAGCCAAAGACCACAGAAAAGTGTAGAGCTACAAGAAGATGATTTAATTGACATTCTCTTAATTTACTGTCAACATACCGATATTCGGGAGAATACTAAATTAATGAATGTAAAACATCACGTGGTATCACTAAAACGATGGACTGGACATACAATAAGCCATACGAATAATCGATAGAACAAGGCGGTTCAGCGTGGAGGCCCTGGCTGGAGAAGAGGAACAGAGGTCGTCCATACACACGATGGAGAAACGACTTCCAACTGTTAGCCGTATGTAAAAACTGTGCAAAACAGAAGTTGTGGGGGCAAAAAAGTGAGGCCTATATCCCACACTGGATGATGATAGACTGTTAAGGTAAAGAGAAAAAGAAGAAATAAATGGTAGAGATTTAAATTATTGATTTAATTACCGTTCTGTCTACAAATGATGAGATATATCTTAAAACCATTATTTTTTCTCGTATCGGGCCAATTTTTGACCACTTGAGGAGACTAAAGGTTTCTGGAAGCTTTTCTGTAGCCTACATTCTCAGTATTCGCTCACTGTAGAATTTTCTTTCTTTTTCTGTCCATCCGGTGTTCTGTCTTTGCTCTTCATGGAAAGTCCGTAATTAGTTGTCTGAATTTGGTTCGTTTCATGAAATTTTTACAGTTTATTCCCATTTACTAATATACTTTCTGACTTCTTTAAACTATTAATCCGACATCTTACGTATATTGTTTAGTCTTAAAAATTTTAAGCCTTAAAATAATTTACTATAAAAAATTGACCATAAAATTTATGCAATTAAATAAGTTATCCATAAAATGTTATTACTGTGTGTTAAGACACACACGTTACAACAGATGGTACAGACAGAACGTATCACATGAAGATAAAAGGATGAAGTCGTAGAAAAATCTGTTCTCCCTCGAGAGATAGTATCATCTACGAGAACCCACCAACGATATTCTATGGACCTTTACAATAAAATAACAATCACATCTATTGGTATATGAATAAAACTGTTCAAATCGGTACATAACAGTTTGTTTTCACCCAAAAAAAGTCTATTACACAGGAGCTACTAAGCAGATTTCTTTCTCGCAGTTTATGCGTTATTGAATAAATAATTTGAGCATCGGCGATTATTTATTTATGTAACGGTATATCGGAGGTTTTAAACGTGTAAAAATATTCCAGGATCTTCTGATTAATAATTTAGTATAATCTAACCTCACAAACCTTCATGAACTTTTAAGTGACGTTAAAGGGCATCATAATTTACATAATAAAGTTCCAATAATATTAATAAAAACTAAATTTTCTCTTTGTTTCAGAAAATAACAGAATGGTACGCCGAAATGCTTTCAATTTTGCCTAATTGTTATTTTAGGAGGCTTTCAATCGAAATTCCTCCAAGCTCTAACAGTTGTACATAACGATAAACATACTAAAACCAAAAAACTACATACTATAACTAAATCATACATTCTATAACTAAACCTATTTTGCAAATTACATTAGAAATTTTAAATTTTAGTTTAATTTACAGAACAACGGTGTAATTAGAAGGCTTAAACACAGTATTTAATAGACCTATCTGTTTAGTAAATACTTTATTGCTTTCTCGTTTTTCATAATTTAGCTTTATTATATTTTTAGTAATAATAGGCCTACTGCAAATATTTTGATAGAAATAATTTATTTTTAAAGGTAACTTCACTAGGGAATTACATTTCATGTGCACTCTACAAGAAACAGTATACAAATTGTTTAGAAAGAGTAAACAAAAATTACTGTCTAAATAGTTTTTTTTATGGAAAAATAAATAAATTTTTTAAGGATACACGCTGAGGCAAATTGTGTATTATTTGCTCAAAGTGATTGGATGAAACGCTTTTTGAAATAATCAAGTAAGTAGAGGTAATAAATGAATTGGTAAGTAATTAATTTAACTTAAATGTTAATATCTAAGCTTTTCAGCAATCTACGTATACATATAAAATTCGATGTATGTGAGTGTGTATGTATGTGTGTATATGTTCTTCTTTATCTCCTAAATTACTGAACCAATTTTCATGCAGTTTTTTATGTTGTAACTATGATGCCGGTGCAGGGTTTAGGCTATTGAAACCCTTAAAAAGTTGGCCCTAAAGGGTTGAAAATAATGTTTACGTCCTACATCTGCTGCTTTTAAACCACCTGATGTGATTCGAATAAAGATTTGTCATAAATGAAGTCATATGATTTAGCAAATAGTGAGGTGGTGCTAAGGATCAGCTAGTGACAACATCACATAATTTTATTGTATTTTATTATGTAGATACGATTTTGAATTGTTGAGTATTTTATAAAAGTAAAGTTCCGTATTTCTTTAATTTGTTTTAATTTTCCTTTAATTGGTGAGCAGCTACACAATTTCTGCTACATATTTAAAAAATAGTGATTACACAATTTTTCGCGTGCAAAGCCGCGACGGGGCATGCTAGTACTGTGATAAAACGTGTGTGTCTGAACGTGAGTGAGTGTCTTAAAATGACCGGGAAGGCTAGTCTAAAAGACGTAGAGAAATTTAAGAGAAAGATCCTCCACAAGATAATGGGCCCGAAGTTAGTAGACGGAAAATATAAAGCTACGTAACGAGATCAAGAAGAATTTTGTACAAGGAAAATGAATGAATAATTAAAACTTTATTAGAAAAAGAAGACTAAAATTTTACGGACATTTATATAGAATTGATGACTACCGGTTAACAAAACAAATTTGTAAGACACTAAGCAATGGACCTAAGGTCTCGGATAAATAGTTTAAATAAGTCCTAAAGATATTGAGGAAAAGAAATAAACCGAGAAAACTTCTTCTTCTTCTTCTTCCAGTGCCTATCCGTTACCGAATGTTGGCAATCATTCTGGCAATGCTGATTTTGTTGACAGCCGCTTTAAACAATTCAGGGGTGGATACCGAAAACCATGTCCTTAAATTTTTCAGCCAGGATATTCGCCTTCGCCCAACGCCTCTCCTGCCATGCACTTTCCCCTGCACTATGCATTTCAGCAGCTTGTATTTAGTTTCATTTCTCATGATGTGTCCTAGGTATTCCAATTTTCTTCTTTTGACGACTGTGTACATTATTTCAGTCTTTTTATTTAGTTTTTGAAGAACTCTCTCATTGGATATTTTATCGGTCCATGATATTCTCAGGAGTCTTCTGTAGGTCCACATCTCAAATGACTCGAGTTTCTTTGCTGTTGCTTCACTGAGAGTCCAAGATTCTACTCCATATAGCAAGATGGAAAATACGTAGCATCGAAGTAGTCTAATTTTCAATTCAAGGTTCAAGTTGTGTGTCTTGAACAGTTTTGACATTTGGTTGAACGCTGATCTGGCTTTTTCAATCCTGGCCTTTATTTCCTGAGAATGGTCCCACCGCTCATTTAACACTGTGCGAGAAAACTTAATGAACTAAACGAGAACTAACGAGAAAACTTAATGAACTAAAATTCAGAAAACTAATTACGGAATTTCCATGAAGACAAAAAAAACACCGTGTGGACAGAAGAAAGGAGAAAACCATACAGTGAATGTTTAAAATATGGGGTCCAAAAAGAGCTCCCAGAAACGTCTTAAGTCACCTCAAATGGTCTAAAATTGGTCCTATACGAAAGAACAAAAGGCTTCTAAGTTTGATCTTTTTATGTTCTAAAGGTTACTCCTTTTTAAAGTCTCCTGGATGCAGTTACGAAAAAAATCACTTTTATTGATCTATTTATCTCTTCTATAAGTAACAGATGTTGCTGTTTAGGATACCAGCCGAAAGGCTGATTTGAACCTGTAGAGGTTTTACTGAGTAAAACGAGGAGTGAGGTGGTTTACAATTGCCTTCCTCACTGAGTGGAAAAGTACGCTTATCAGCATGCCGGGCCCTCTGAAAAGCACATATTTTCCACTCTGCAAATGACACCTTCACTTTTTTCACCACAGGGTCTGGCTGTATAATGAAATTCATTACTTTCAGAGGAGATACCTCTGATTAGTGTCTTCTACACCTCTTCTTCTTCTGTTCTTAAATTATTCAGTCATTTAATTGGCTGACCGTGTGATAAGAAATAGAACTATTTATTTTAGCGCTGCAATGAACAGATTGAGTGTAAATAATTAACAGTAACAGATAAAATATCAATTGAGTAATTATATTAAGACTGTAAAAAGTCTTACTTACTTCATACATTATTTTTAGTCTGTTAATTCTTAGGCCTACTATAACAAGATAAAATAATCGATATTTTATGCCTTATCAATGTAGCTAATACACTAAACGGATTACTTTCATATACTTCTCTCTCAATGTAATAATATTAAAGTAAATTGAATTAAATTTGAATTTTAAATTACAAAAAAAATAATATGACATGCGTAGTAAGAAGGTAGTTTATAATAGATCCGTTTAATATGATGTTAATTTTTTCATATAAAAAGCTACTGTTTAAAACAAAACAGAAACAAATCTCAAAATTTTGGAGTGGTTTGATTACTACAAAAACAACCTTGGAAAAAAATAAGTTAGTTAATAATATTTCTTTTAGCTTTTTATGTTATCGGGAACTGTACATTATTAACAACTACCCAATTTGATCGCTGCTTTCCGCTGTATTATTTTGACGTGGATTTGACATGAGTTTGAACAGGGACCCCCAGTAAAGTTTGTTCATGGATGGCTGTCAGCCGGTTACCATACAAAGTCGCTTGCCCAACCAGTGTTACTTAACAAATAATAGCAACTTTCTACCAGCTGACTGACTGGGCTGGCCCGGAGGCCTACTTAATAATTAAATTTAGTTTATGAATCCTAGTAAAACTTAAATATAATTCATGACTGAATAATGGTTGAAATTCTAGTTAAGGTTACTTTTATATGGATTTGAATACTAGACAGTGGTTACCGGTTTACTTTGATGTTTGGTATTTAATTAACTATACTCTCTCAGGAATGGTCGGCCTGGGTCTGTACAAGACGATATCTCATTTACACGTCATACTCATTATCCTTAACTTAATAGGTAATGAGGTTACTTATTATTCTTAAATTGAACAAATTTCAACGTACATACATTAAGGATTAAAATTAAAACTGTGAATATGTAGCTATGATAGTAACAAGTTAAGGTCTCTACGTGATTTTTTAATTGCATTTTTTTTGTGGTATCTATCCCATATTTTATTCATTCTTCAGTTTCCTAACAAAGTACAAGTCTTATAATATCATCAAACAATTTTACTATCGATATTCAACAATAATACAAAAAAGTAAAATCATCGGTATTTTCTTAAGAAAATTATTATTAATCCATTAGGCGAATATTTTCCTACCCATGTATTAATACATACTTTTAAAAAAATGTTTGAAGTGTAAAAGTGAGTAAAAAAATCACATTTTAGGGGTATGATTTTTTTTTAATTTTCGTTAGAAACCTCAAATACCCTCAGACCCCCGTGGTAACGTTTTTCGACAAAAGTTTTCATTTTGGGCACCAGGCATGGTACCTATACTCAGAATGACCGGGAAGACTAATATAAATGAAACAGAGAAATTTGACCAAAAATCCTCCGCAATTATTATATTGCGTATCCGCAATATAATTATTGCGTATAATTAAAATAAATATGATATAAGAAGCCATTAGGCTTCGAAGATTGTAAACCGATCTATCAGATTACATGAGGAAGAGAAGAAATGTAAGATAAAAGAAAAACGAACAACTGATTGAAGCTATCAGAAATGAAGACTAAAATTCTGCTAAAACAAATACAGGATGGATGACGAACGATTGACAAAACAAATTTACTTTACACTAATTAATTGACCTAAGACGTCGAAAAATAGTTGTTTGAAACATCACATAATAACTAAAAAGGAACATCTTAAGCTGATAGTACGTAAATTACACTGGTTAAGTGGTACATACTCACCTTTATCAAACGATTCAAAAATTATTTTATACAAATCCCTTTTAAAACCCAGGTGGACATACGGGGTTCAATTTTGGGGTACATCCAGCACTTCAAACAAACATATTCGAAAGTTTTCCGTCAAAATTCTTGCGGCGGGCCCTGCAAATTTCGTGGTACATCAAAAATACCTATATCTAGCCTATCTTAATACAGATACTGTGAAACTAAGTATATCAAAATTCAGTCGTAAATATGAAGAAAGACTGAACTATCACCCAAACTTCCTGGCTATGAATCTGCTAAACAACATTGATACCGGGTTTTAAAGCTTGAAAAGAGATATCTAGTGTTTGCGATTTAAGTTACAGGTTTTCATGAATATTGTTACAGTTATCATAATATTTTTCTAATTGATATACTTTCTGTCTTTCAAAATCATCATTGTGTTTCTCAAATATTAATTATTACTAATTTCCATTTCATTAACAGATGAAATTGTAATCATGTTTATATAAGTAACATTTATTAAAATTACTGATTGTTCTATTTCATGTGAACAGATTGTAATGTGGCAGACATTTAAAAAATAATCATCAGAAAGGATAAAGAGAGGATATTAAAATAAACCGAGAAAAACAATAGACAGAACAATGTTCAGTCTAGTACAAATACTAATAATTAATGATTTCAAGGATTTCAGCAAAGAACAACATCAGAATATCGGATGGAAGTAAAAGGAGTACGGCGAAAGAATTATGATAATGTGGGCTGCAATAAGAGCTTCCACAAATGTCTAAAGTTACTTTAGATGGTATATAACTATTAAAGACGAGGAAAAATTAGATTGTTAAGATAGATGTTAGTTCAGTTATTAGTATTGAAGTTAATAATATAATAACAGATCATCAGATGTCAAGATTTTTTTAAAAACAATAAATAAATCATATTGTATTATTGAAATACACGTGGGAATTTCATTACATAAGAAATGTAACACAACTACTACGTAGGTAATATTGTAATAATATTTAGTTGTAAAACGAGCTCGTTTTCTGTACCGAGAACCAACAGCGATAACGAGAGAGTATTATGATGAAGGAGAAAAAGAAGAAGAAGGAGGATAAAAAGGAAGATGAGTGGTAGGTAGTAAAGGAATCGATGCGAATCCATCGTGAAGAGTGAGAGAGTGACGGGGGTAAGGAGTAAAGAGGAGGAAGAAGAAACGAAGACAGCTGACCGCAGGCGATCGCGAAGACAAGGCATGCAACTACATCGAGGAATCAGGCCGTAATTTCTTTATTGTACGAGGGACAGCGCGTGCGTAGTGCTTGCGCTTCCTATTGATCCGGATATGACGTCATCTCTACTTATGAATGATCCAGTATTCTGCCCACTCCGCCGTAATCAAGTTTTCGCTGCCCTGCCTCCTCGTCCTCACTATTTGTCATCCTCTTAAAAACAGAACAAATTATGCAACCGATTCGGGATGGGAGCACTGAGCAGTACGCCCTTTATAACACACAACCGTTCGTTCCGTTGCTGTTTTTATTACTACCATGATCACATCGCCCTGTTCGATTCACAATTCTAATTACCTCGTACTAGATAATAAATGCGAATTATACATAAAACTAAATTGGAGAAAAACAAAAAAGGGCGGAGAGGATGTGAACAACCCAAATCCACAAACACTGAAAACCGCTATCGATTTTTTTTTTAAACAGAAAGCCTCTGCAATACAATAATGGATTAAAAACGCAGCCACATTGTTACTCCCTAGAAACAATCACACGTTATGTATTTTAAAACTATCAAATATTAAATTCCGTATGCCCCCAAAACATTTTTTCTTCAGAATTAAATTAGTGTGAAATGATGATAAGTAATCATACAAGGCAGTTTTGGATTATTTTATATGTTGTTTCGGTCATCAGCCAAAAGGCTGGTTTGGAACTACAGAGACCTAACTAAGTAAAACGAGGAGTGAGGTGGTTTACCATTACCTTCTTCGCTGATTGTAAAAGTATGCTTATCATCATGCCAGGTCTGAAAAGCACCTACTTTCCACCATGACACCTTCATTTCATTCACCACAAGGTTTGGCTATGTAATAAAATTTATTACTCTTAGAGAAGATAACTCGGATTAGTGTCTTTTACACCTCTACCTCTTCAGTTCTTAAATGCTTCAGTCATATAATTGGCTGACCATCTGATAAGAAACGACTACTTTTTGTAGCCCTGGAACTAGCAGATCGAGTGCAAATAATTTAGCACTCCAACTACCTGTTACGGGCAATACATTAATACAATACATTGAAAAAGTAAGCACTTTTGAACGGCTTGGTGTATTGTTCAACGTAATTGGCTTCTATGCCGGGGTCCCCGGTACGATTCCTGGTCAGTTCTGGTATTTTTCCATCAGTATATCACCTCATACTATTATCTGCCCACAAGTCAAGGTTTATACATGTATCATCACTTTATTAAAGAGGAAAATAAACTAAGAAAACAATACAATTACAATTTTACAATAAACTTGTAACATGATTTTAAATGAATTGTCCTCATTTTTTAAAGACTTCTGCCAAACATAGGTAATTACATAAACAACTATGTAGAAGATTGGAACTAGTTCCTTGGTGGTTATGGAAACATTTTTGGCCACACTCCACACCTCTCGACTTTGTTTATGTGAGTTCCAACTGGATCCATGAATTTATGTGATTATATAAAAATACTTTCCTTTCCTGGAATATGGTACCTATACTAAGAGCGGTCATTGGCTTAAAGAGTTCGGAAAGATAACCAGTTGAAGTTTTACAAGGCTTCGGCTGTTCCAGTATTGCTGTACTTGGGGAGATGATGAACGTCAGATCCAGGTGGCGGAAATGCGGTTCTTGAGAAGAGTTTAGAGCCTGATTTTCGTAAGGAGAAAACGTGCGTCTGTATTAGTATAGTCTTGTATGTACTGCAATAGTGCAGCGTATGTAATCAACAATGGAACAGGATGCATACAAAATACAATGGGAGTTATCAATTTTCAACAACACTGACTGTACATCTTACCGTGAGTCAGAGGGGAATGCGGGGTCGAAGTCAAGTATGCGCATCCGTAGTCCAGCGCACACATCAATTGGCTATCCCTTTAGTTTGATGGATGACATTAAAAATGAGGAAATTTTGGCCCATTTAAATGTTTTCCATCAATTAATAAAACAGTTCACAAATGCTGAGAGAAGTGGGAGGAACATTTAATACGCATGAGTGAAGATAGATGGGCGAAAAGAGCATTAAGCTACACACCCGCTGGACGAATAGATGTATGTAGACCGGGAAAAAGATGAACAAAGAAGTCGGAACAGGTCGGAAGGCCTAATCCATGACAGGAAGAACAGAACAGTATCAAAATAAAGATTGGACAGGCTTAAATATTGGGTAATCTTCGTAAAATAATCATAAGTAATATTTTAAAGCTCTGTAATTTAAAGTGTAAAGAACAATTTTTAACATTTAGGGTAACATAACGGAATCTGAACCTCTCAAATTAATCTTTCAGAATTTAACAAATACACAATTTGAATACCTTATCGATTTACAATAATTACCATCAAATACATTAAACCATTCCCAGACTTACATCCATTCAATAATTCCTAACTAGAATCTCAAACACGTATCGTGTTCTGTACATTACATTTGTTATCTAGTTCTCTGTCTGCATTATCTACTGATAGATTTACCAACCAATATGGAACCACAATCGGATTTACTTGCACGAAGCAGTACCACGCTTGATTGACACACAACATTGCACTTATGTTGTGCTTGGTTTTGTATACCCACACATCAAGATTCCATTACATACACGTTATCGTACACAATTCAATTAAACCTTATACGTTTATAGGATGTACAACTACTAAATAAATCACATTTAAGAAACAATAATTGAAATTTAATGCCCATAACAGGCAGGTGGAGTGTTTAATTATTTCCACTCGATCTGCTAGTTTCAGGGCTACAAAATTTAATTCTATTTCTTATCACATGGTCAGCTAATTATATGACTGATTTAAAAAGAGAATAGGTAGAGATGTAAAAGACAATAATCAGAGTGTATATCCTCTGAAAGTAATGAATTTCATTATACAGCCAGACCCTGTGATGAATAAAATGAAGCTGTCATTTGCAGGGTGAAAAATAGATGTGTTTCATAGGGACTGGCATGCTGATAACCATACTTTTCTTCTCAGGAAGGCATTGGTAAACCGACTCACTCCTTAGTAAACCTTACTTTTACTAAGGAGTGAGGTGGACCTTTACTTTTTCTAAGTGTGAAAAACGATGACTTAGTAAATCCTAGTAAATGCAGTTATTTTATACAAATTTGAATATTAGACAATGGTTCCCGGTGTACTTTGACGGCTGGTGTTCAAATTTACCATACTCAAAGAGTTTGTACAAGACTACACCTCATTTACACGTCATACATATCATCCTCATCTCATTGGGTCATGGCATGGGGTTGCTTATTGTGCTTGAATTGAACGATCTGCAACGTACTCATTAATATTAGGGTTTTTGTTCTTTATTTAGGAAATTCACAATCTGTTGAAAACAATCAGTGAATGTGGTAACACAAAATTTGAAAAAAATTAACATGATAAATAAACGTGAGTGGAGACACAGTCCAGTGACAGAAATCCGACGTAAATAGATAAGTGTAGCATTAAGTACTACATTTAGAACACTATAATGGATATTCAATTACAGTACTACGTTAATTGATGAGGTCCCGGCTCCTTTGACGTTTTAGTCGTCTTACTGGATTGTTTGGGAGAGTCTGCGAAGCCAGATTTGAGATCAATGGGTTTTGGTGGTTCACAAGTTTCTTCCTAAATTTTGTATAGTTTTAAGAAAACGTCATTTATGTAGGGTAACGTTTAGGTCTGAGTGTAGCGTTTTATTGGTTATATAATAGGGGGCGTTAACTATCCTCCGAAAAAGCTTTGATTGAAAACGCTGAATTTTTGCTAATACCGATGGTTTTGCACAGCAGTAAAGCTGACTGGCATATAATCCATATTGTTCGAAGGTAGGAGTTGTAAATGGTCAAAAAAAATTAAAAAGTAAGCAATAACATTTTGAAGAATACAAAATACAATAATAAAGAATATCTCAGGTAATTTATTAAACACATGGTCTTTTATATTTTTCAAGGTAAATACTAACCGCGGTCCTACATTTGGTTTAGGAATACAGATTTTTACGTTGATACTGGTAGGTAAACTTTGTACATCTAAATCCAGGATGTGAAGGAAGTATTTGGAGTTGATGACCTAGGAGCCAATTAGAGAAAGAAACGACTATCATCGAATGAATATTTCTGATTAATGAAAGAAACAGACGAAAATCCATCCGTTTCCCGGTAAGTCAGCATCAGAAAGTACGGCAAAATTTGCAATCATCTCCCGGAAACTTAAACGGAAGCTGAATCGAAACGACGATAATTTCTAACAAACCTTTTACATTTTCAGACACAAAATAATTTTGTATTTATTTACTGTATATATTAAAGAACTTGTTCGAATGGATTTTTTTATTTAAAAAAAACAACAACAAAGCCTACGGTACATTTCAACCGAATAAAATATATTAATGCACGCATACATTTAAAAAATTTTGTATTTTAAACGAATATAAACAAGAGAAAAATTAACGAAATTTTATTCACCAGAGTTTTTCCAATTATAAAAAGAAAACATATGTAAATGACAAAGCTAAAGCATTTTATTATTATATAAAAAATATATTAATGTTATAAATTTTCATTTAAACTAAATTTTTATTTTTTTATAAAAAAAGAAAGAAAACAGAGGTAAAAATATTACACGAACAAATTATAATTCCAGTAAAACTTAAAAAAATAAACGCTTACCTGCCTTGGAAACATTAAAATGACAAAACAAATTAAATGAGATTCAAAAATGAATTAGTCTATTTTAAAATTTCATAATGAATTTAAATTACACAAATTTAGCCGCAGAACAATGTAATATAATATTATATTTTTTATAACAAAAATTTTTTAAATTTAAATAATGTGACCCACCGGGTCTAAGGGTATTTCGTCGCCGCGAATATGCAGTTTAACTGCTGATTTTCGAAGACGATGGTTCCTGGTTCAAATCCTGGTAAAGGTAATTAATTGTACACCAATTTGAATAATATTATTTTACAATTTAAAAAAACTTGAAGGCGTGGCTTGGTTGTACTGTTTTCGCCTCTCCCACTCCTGTGCATTGATACTATTCCCCCACTGTCGATACAGCTGTTAATCATCGCTGACGCTACTCCACCTATCACAAAGAGGCAGTTAGAGTAAAAACTCTTCTCCAGTCTTCAGTTGGAAGTTGCACATAGGCTTTTTTTTCTATGTTGTTCTGTTATAGACAGTGGTTGCCGGTGTACTTTGATGGTTGGGGTTCAATTAACTATACTCCCTCATTAATGGTTTGCCTGGCTCTGTACAAGACTACACCTCAATTACACGGCATACACATCATCCTCTACTAGATGACACGATTTTGAAATTGAATCATGTCATTTGCTTTTATGTAAGACATAGTATTTGAATTTAGTTTTTAATTATTTATTATATATTATTTAATTATTTATTATTTAATTTTAAGTTTTTTTTAAATTATACACAGAATTTTGTTTACTAAGATATGCTCATGCATCGATCAATCTACTGAAATTCTTAACGTAAATTGAATTTCTGCACCTAATCCAAAGAACTAAAAACTGAATTAAAAACACCAAATCTTGGAACTTTTTGGGTCTTTTATTTCAATTTCTAATTAATAATATGTCTACATTATCAAAAGCCAGATATCTCCAAGTTGAAGTGTGTAAAATACAGTAAAAGATTTAGTCGTAACATTTTTACTCTGTGCCGTTCAAACGAATGCCTTCGATAATAAAAAAGTGCCTCATTAGGCCTAATGGAACACTTGATATAATTCAATAATTATGCATATAAATCTGTGAATTTACATTAATAATAAATGTATTTATTTATTTTTAAAAAAATAATTTATTTACACCAAAAATAGTTATAGGAATCAATAAATTAAATTGATACAATTTCACAACCAAGAACAATTTGTTACTTTCTGTTTTGCCCTATATGAATACAGGCTTAAAAGTATTTTTTCACTTCGATTTTCTAAATCCAGTTTTTACCGGAAATACAAATTTTCTGGCCCCTGAACCTAAAAAAAATCGGTTTTAGCCATTGGTCTGTAAATTATGAGTAAGTTATTTATGTTTGAGAACAAAATATTTCAAGAATGGAATTTCGTACGAAGTTGAAAATTAGGTACCATAAAAAGGAGGACCCACACGAACATTTTCATTAAAACCGGTCTACCGGTTCGTAACTTAGTAGTTTATTCGTACCATTTTCACTTTTTCCGATTTTCTTAAGAAAGGGCTCCTACGACTTTTTTTAAATCGGCTCATTTAATACCAACAATTTATATTCTCTACAAGATAGGGTAAGCACTACGTCCGCTGAAATTTTTGGAGGCCCCGTGCTCCACGCTATTTTTTTAAGAATGGGGCCTTAATACTATGCGTTTTATGGCAAAAGTGTAACATTTTTTCTGGAATGCTTAGTTTAGCGTCAATTAATGACTTTCTGTATATTGCTCATAGAAATCGATAAAAAATTGGATTCTTTAAGATTGCGGCCTTAATATGCATTTTACGACAAAGTTTTCTTAATCAGAGTTAAAGGATATAAAAAAATACAATTTTTATTTCATGAATTTTTTCCACAGAGCTTAATGCTGGATATTAAACCATGAATTCATTAACGGAAGCTGATTCTTTGTTCGATTATTATCAATTCATTTCTGAAAATTGAACGGAAACGTACTACTGGTCTTCTTAATTTTAATCTCAACTTACAACGCAAAACACGTTTTTAACTGGAATGCAGGTTGACAACATGCAAGGTACAATTATTTTTGTTACAAAAGAAACCATCCTACAAATTCAATCATGGATTTATCTATTTAATTAATTGTTTCGGAAATCCTGACAACAACTATTCATTCATTAAACAAGTAAAAAAAAATATAATATTATAACAAAATGTTCACAAATAACTTGACACAATACAAAAAAGTAACTTGTTCGACAAGTAATACCTTTCAAAACTAATATAAAGAATGCACAATCAAAAGATTAAAGAACTTAAAACAAATGTTACCCTACTACATAAAAATAAAATAAGAATAATGTTTTACATCAGTGGTTAATAAATAAGAAAGGTTACCAAACTAAAAGTTTCAACAGAAGGAATTTTTAAAATACGAAATCTTAAATAAACTATTCATTTATTATCTGAACATCCTTTTAGAACTGAAAAATAACAAAATATATTTATTTGTTAATCATAACAAATCGTAGCAGAAATGGGAAATGAAACATGCCGATAAAGGAGTGTTAAACCAAGTACACATTGGAGGATCAAAGAACGGTATAAAGATAAATTGTCTTGCTTTTGCAGAAGACCTAACAATGGTTTCTACGGATAAGGAAACAGCAAAAGAACAAAAATCAAGTATTAAAAGAACAAGCGAAAAATCAGGACTACAGATTTTTTTCGAGAAAACTGAATAAGTAACGAACATCAAAACAGCCTCGCGTACCTGAAGACCCAATAAGGAAAATTGGGAATGTTGATAGTTTCAAGTACCTCAGAAGATAATACAACCAAAACCCAGCGAAAAAGAAGCGAACAACGACAGACGAGGAAAGATGGTAAGTGCACTTTGAAGAACTAACCACTAAGAAAAAAGCACGCTAAAGACAAGCCAAGATTAGATATTATAATAATATGATAAAACTTGTAAGTCTGTACATGCGTGTGCCTTAGAATGACCGGGAAGGCTGGTCTAAGAGAAGTAGAGAAATCTGAGAGAAAGATCCTCCGCAAAATAATGGGTCCGAAGATAACTTTAATAGACTGACAATAGTTACGAGGTTGAAAAGAACTGTACGAGCAAAATGAACGATTAGAAAAAGAAGACTAAAATTTTACAGACACCTATATAGAATAGTTGACAACCGGTTAAAAAACATATTTTTAAGATACTAAACAATAGACCTAAGGTATCGGAAAAATGGTTTAAGGGAAGACTGCACTTTGTATCCCACCGATGTTAAATTTCATATTTTTAGATACATTTTTGAAAGGATTGATAAAAGATAGGAAAATAAAACTTAACACACGTATAGTTTTCGGGTATCTTTAGCTACTGACATTTTTTCAGTTTAATCAGTCGGACCATAAAATTAAAAACAAAATAACGAATCACATAGATTTTTACAAATTTATTTTCTACGTTTTTTGCATATTACTAATTGTTGGAGCATTTAAGGACGTTATAAAAATGCCTGTATAGGTGCGTGTAAAAGATGAATAACTGTTAAAAATTTCAACTAGGTTGGTTTGATGGTTTCCGAGAAAAATGTACCTAAAATTTTAAAAATCCAAATTTACGAGAACAGGCAAAAAACAAAAAACCAAAAACAAAACGTGCACACATAAGTAAATTTCCTATCAACATTTGGGCAGAAAGATGAACCAACGACTATTGTTAAAAATAATGATGCAGATATTTTTAAAAACTAAAATTCCCTTCGTTTTAAAGTGATCAGAAAATATTCGTTCTTGGTTACATGATAATTTTTCTGGACAGACCTGGTAAAAACTTAATATGTTCATTAAAATAATGGTTTTGACGTAGATTTAATGTTTTATCTTGTAGATCTAGGGCTGAACTATTGAAAAACATAAAAAACCGTAAATCGAAATTTTCAGTCAAAACCATCATACAGTCTTACCTTAAAGAAGTCAGAAAGGATACTGAACCTAGAAAACTTAATATGAGCCAAACCAGCAAAACGAACTTCTAGAAACGTCTTAAGTCACCTCACGTGATATAAAATTGGCCCTTTACGAGAAAAAAGTAACATAATAATAGGGATACTCTAAATATAGTTTGTTATTGTAAGAAATGTTGTAATGCATGAAGTGGGTGTATTGAACATGGTTATTGGATTGCGATAAATGAATTGTTTTGAGTAGGATTTCTCGAAAATCGAAACTAGTAAAAACGTTTTTATTTTTATTTTTTCTACCATGTTCTGAGTAAAGCGGAGAAATTGTTAGAATGGTACCATAAAATAATTCCTGAATGTTTCAGTTTATTAAACGATAGAAAAGCAGCAATTGGCTTTTATTTTTTAAAACAAATTTATAAACCAATAAAAAAACAATATTTTCTAAAATATTAATAAAAATGAAATTCCATCTCAGTATATTTGTCATTCATTCAGTATTGCACACGTCGATATGAATCAGTTTGAAATGAAAGTTGTTCATTTTTGTTTAAAATGTAAATTCTGACAGTAAAGGAGCTAACCGCGTCCTTGTATAGTACATTTCACTACAGATTAGATGACCATCCAAACCAACTAGCCCGTAATCTAGCTGCAAGGAACTTTCCAACTGTTCGTTTTTTAAAGCAAAAATGGAGTAGAGACCTCTTGGTCTGAATAACGGACAATACACGTAGTTTTAAACGGAGAATGTATCACTGGGTACCTCTTCTCCTTAAAGTTAAATTCCCCACCGCCATTTAAAAATCAAATACGGAAGTTGTGCAGCTCAATGTACAGTACCGTAATAAAAATTAAATACAAAAAAATGTAAATTTAAGTCAGCAGTAGCCTAATTATGGAGGGTTACAAAAAAAAGCGTGTACCGAGAATAGTAAGTACGCAATGGTGTGGTGCAGGTGACAAGATGGGGCACGGAGCGCGCTTGCTTACCCCTTATACGATCGATAGTGGCCGCCACTTCTTGCCTAACCACACTCGCTCTATTCCGAAGAGAAACTATCTTGCTCGGCGTACTCAACATTGCCTACTCATATCGAACTTATAGGGGTCTTTATTCGTTTATTGAACCGCTCTGTTCACTCCATAGTTAAATTAAACATCAGCAACCGAAGTACTACTAGAAATTTTATTCTACTGGTTACTGGAAAAGAAAGTACGTGTCTGGCTCAGCCGTTATCTTTCTAGTTAAAAAAAAATTGAAAATATAATAATCTAATAATAATGGGTAAACGCTAAATCCTGCAAATAGATTCGTAAATAAAACACTAATGCAATATAAAATGTATTGCGGAAGTAATTGTCGGAAAATTGACAAAAACAAATTTTAGTACGCTACATCCTGAGCAGGAAACAATAAATTAATGCTTTATACGAAGAATTGCCCAAAATAAAGAGGTGAAGTGTTAAATTATTTGCACTCGATCTCCTATTTTCAGGGCTACAAAAATAGTTCTCTCTCTTATCACATAATCAGCCAATTATATGACTGAACCATTAAAGAATAGAAAAGGTGTAAAAGACACTAGTCACATTTATAACCTCTAAGAGTAATGAATTCCATTATAGAACTAAACTCTGTGATTAATCAAGTGAATTTTTCACTTTTAACGATTTTCTCAAAAACGTTTCTACGATCTTTTTGTTTTTAAATCGTGTGTTTACTACAATAATACTATATACAGAATATAAGATAAATGATTATTATTCTCTACAAGATAAGTCTGCTGAAATTCTGCACCATGTCTGCTGAAATTCTTGAGGAGGTTATGTTCTCATGGTAATTTTTTTTAAAATATTCCGCCCTTAATATGCATTTTAGGGTTAAAGTGTACAATTAAAGTGCAAGAAAATAAAAAGACCATCAATTTTTTATTTCAAACATTTTTTACTACAACGCTTATTTTTCGTAAATTAATGATTTTTTTGAATTTTGTTCAATAAAATCGGTAAAATCAGAAGTTTTGATGATTGCGACCTTAGTATGCATTTTAAGACAAAAGTATATACAATGGACCGTTAGTTATCCGAACTAATTGGGATCAGAACGGTTCTGATCATGAAATACTTCGGATAATCATATAACCTAAATACTCTAATTTGTTGCACTGTACCGTAACAATGTAATACATATAACCTAAATGTATAATAGGTTATTAAAGGGTAACATAAAGTTTATTAAAAAAAAAAAACTAATTTATTGCAAATGCATAGTAGGCTACAGAAGATTATAAAAAACAAACAAGAAAATACAGAATTTCATAGCTGAGTAAATTAATGAAATAAACTAAAGTAAAATCCTTATGAAATATTTTTTAACGCTCTTGTACATATTATACAGTATTAATTTTTTTTTAAATCTTAAATTTTGCTCTAAACAGTCTCCAGTGTTGCCAAAATGAACATGGAAATTAACTGTAGTATACAAATTTTTCATTGAATTGTACGTCCATATTATGGTAGCAAATAATTATGTATATTTTCTATTGTTGGCGGTTCGGATGACAGACGTTCGGATAATCGACTTTCCTGTGTAGTATAATCAAATTTATAGGAAATAAAAAAATCTAATTTTTTATTTCAAGCATTTTTTCCACAGAGTTCAGCGTCAAATTAGTGATTAAACATATATTTAAGTCTTACAGAGGTAGATTTTAATTTTGCGTCATTCACTTATGATTAAATATAAGTTATATATTTCACTATTTACATTGGCAAAAAAAGTCGTGCGAGCGTGTATTACACCAGATTTTTATAATATTGAATATATATATATTTAAATATATACAGACTTTCCTTTTAATTACAGAGAAAAATAAAATAAATGATGAATCCAGTTCGGTATTTAATTTCAGTAGCCTATAATAACATTAATTTATTTACATTCCGGAATTAATTGCGGAAAAGTATTCCGCAGTAAGGTAGAACTTAAACATAGCTTAATGGATTTAGCAAAAAATTTAAAATTAAATTTGTTAATTTGGTAACCCTGATAATAAATTAGTGATTCATTGGCAGTTAAATGTAGTAAACTAAGGTAAGGAAGCGAAATCTCGTTTTAGTGAGCAACTTGCCTTTTTTCAGCTCCTCGCAGTCAGTCGTATATTCCTAGTAATTTACAGGTCACAGAAGTGGATGTTGTCAGGCCTGTTTTTATGCTTATAGGCATATTTATCAGTTCATCTTTATAAAAAAGCAAACTAATTCAAGTAAAATACCTATTTATTTACTCTTTCTGTGTAGCTTATTTGTAATCATCTTTCCTTTAAGCATAAAACAACTTAATCAGCCTCAATTATTAACTTGTACCATTATGGACAATGTATCCACATAAAAGTGTATTTTTATTATTCAACTGGTACATTAACCATGAGGTTATGACCTTACAAAAATGTAACTGCGTAGATTTCTTGAGTTGAGGTCACAGGTACCAAATACATATATATAAAATTTACCATTACCATAACCGAATTTATTTAACCTTTTAAAAAAATCTTAAAAAGCAGGGAAATATTTTTTTATTAAAAAAACCATTCTTAATTTTAAACTTTTAAGTAAAATATAAGTGGTTCTCTTGCCTGTATGAATATATAGGAAGGAAAGTATTGTTTTCAAGTCGATTTTTCGAAATCGAGTTTTCACCGGATGTAAGTTACACGTTTTCAGACCCATTGAACCCAAAAAAAAAAGTTTTTAGCGATTGGTCTGTGTCTGTGAGTGTGTGTTAACGAAATATCTCAAAAACGAAACATCGTACAAAGTGGAAACTAAAAACTTAAGTTAAGTACCCTACTACTAGAGAAACCGACAAGAACATTTCATCAAAATCGGTCAACTGGAAGTAGTATTTTATTCGTGTCATTTTTAACTTTTTGCGATTTTCTCAAAAACTGCTCTACGATTTTTTTAAAAATCGCCTCATTTACTACATTTTTTATGCTCTACACGATAGGGTTGGCACCACGTCTGCTGAAATTCTTGGAGAGGCTCTCATAGATAAAAATGTGTTTCTTAAATTTCGGCTTAATATGCATTTTAGGGCAAAAGTGTTTATAATCAAAGTTCTAGAAAATTTAAAAACCTACAACTTTGAATTATTTCAACCATTTCTTTGTATAACGCTCAGTTTAGCGTGAGTGTGCTTAGTTTTCATGAAGGAGTGATTTTTTTCAAGAGTGATTTTCCGTATTATAGAGCCAAACTAAGGTTGGTTTTCATTTTGCATCGGCCCGTTGGCGTGGTGGTTAGCGAAACTGGCTTCTACGCCGGGGTCCCGGTCAGGTCTGGCATTTTTTCATCACTCATTTTCATATATCATCATTCTCCATCGTCTGCATTAGCAGGAATTGCAAAACAGTCAAAAGTAAAACAAACAAAAAACAAAATTCTTTAGTAGAATACTAAGAAGATAAGTTTTTGTTTTATGTCATGATTGAAGAAAATTCCCCCAATGGGGGAACTTGATGGATATAAGTCATGTTTAGTCTTCGTATCAGCCGGCGAATGTCGTTTGAATTATCTAAAAGCGAGATGGCCAAGTGAATTGTGTGCGATTCTTGTCTACTTTGGCATTTTGTACTGCATGGGTTGATTTCTTGCCAAACTGTAAGAATGTGTAAATCTTTCTGTAATATGTACGTTATGTTCCATAGCCTACTAATAAAAATATTATTTTTTAATCCCTAATGTATGTACGTTGGAATCTGTTTAGTTTAATAAAATAAGGAACCCCAATACCCAATGAGATGAGGATGATATGTATGACGCGTAAATGAGGTGTAGTCTTGTGCAGACTCAGGATGACCATTCCTATGAGTTAATAGTTAATTAAACTCCAGCCGTCAAAGTATACAGGTAACCACTGACAAGAATTTAAATCCTTAAAAAACGAACTAACTTTACTAGATTTGATAAGACATTCGAAAATAGGATTTGAAAATAATAACTAAAATTTTCAAAAGTAAAACTAAAACAGTAATTACTTGAATTTTGTAAATTTAATACAAATCTTGAAACCTCTACAACAGAAAGGATTAATTGTTTTCAAAATTACTTAATCATTTTTCAGCAGTTTGAATTTGTAAAATGACAGATTTTATTTAAAACAAGAAAGCTATGAACATGAAGTAATAAAATATACTATCTAAACAAGTTGATTTTTTAACTACTCGTAGACTAAACAAGACTGGCAATTAAAACAGAAAATCAATATTTAGAGTTTTGTTAAGTCGATAGTATATCACAAGGAGGTTACTAAATTCCATACGTTAGTACTTAATAGACAGAAGATGAAAACTACACAGAATTAAATTTTCTGTACCAGATTTTCTCATTAACAACTTTTAATAACATCAGCACAATTTTGTTTCGGACAATTTGTTAAGTGGACATCTGTAAATTCCCATCTAAAGATTTTTATCATTCAAGGAAGACTGCGTAACACCTAAAATCTACTTACCTCATTAAGCTTTAACAAAATTCTCACTTTATTACAAAAAAAGTTATATTTACATTAATGAAATAATAATTAAATACTAGGTCTACCTAATCAATAATATTAATTATTAATATTCTTTTTTTTGGCTTTAATTTTTATTACGGTACTGTACATTGAGCTGCACAACTTCCGTATATGATTTTTAAATGGCGGTAGGGTATTTAACTTTAAAGAGAATAGATGCCCAGTGGTACATTCTCCGTTTAAAACTTCGGGTATTGTCAGTGATTCAGACCAAGAGGTCTCTACTCCATTTTCGCTTTAAACGTCGCACAGTTGGGAAGTTCCTTGTAGCTAGATCACGGGCTAATTGGTTTGGATGGTCATCTAGTCTTTTGTAAAATGTAGGGCTATTATACAAGGACGCGGTTAGCTCCTTTACTGTTGGAATTTTGAAATCGTCGTGGATAGTTTTATTGCTTACACAAAAAGGAGCGCCAGAAGAAAGTCTAAAGAATTTTGATTGTAAGGCCTCGGTCGACTTTAAATTACTCTCTGCCACTAATCCAAAGAGCTGGACGCCATAAGTGCAGATTGGTCTTAATAGGAATTTGTATATTAAAATTTTGGAGCGGAGGTTCAATCTTGATCGAGGGTTAATTAAGCAGAAGAATATGCTAATAATAAATTAAATACTTCAGTCTCCCAAACTCGAATTTCATATTTCCGTACTTCGGTATCATTAAAAAATCTGATAAAAACCGAAAATTCATACATTTTTAAATTCTTACTTACATATGAAAAATAACCTCCGTTGATACTTAACGAATTATAATTTTCCAAAAATAAATTTGATACGATAAAATTAGAGTATTTTTATCCCTTTTGAAACTTAAAAACGGTTACGAAGATTTAAAAAAAAGAGTACAGCTATCAAGAAATGAAGGCTCTGGTGGAATTGAAAAAAAAAACATTTTGCAATAAACATTCTCAGGGCATAAACGCTTGATGTTCTTACATTTTGATACGTTGTTACCCAACATTCTTCCAGACCCGTAAAATCAGGTTTTAATTTTTTTAATTTTTAGTTTATTTTAAATCGCATCAACATCTCGGTTATCAACGATTACTTTGTATTGAGGAACGGTGGGTATGAACTTCTAATAACTTTCCAGGGCTAGGCCGGGAATTGAATCCAGGACTTCCGCTTTACAACAAGCACTATAACCACTGAACCTTGAGGAACGGTGGGTATGAACTTCTAATAACTTTCCAGGGCTAGGCCGGGAATTGAATCTAGGACCTCCGCTTTACAACAAGCACTATAACCATAGATTTTTTTTAAATTTACTAAAAATTAATACATTTAAAGTTCTGAATATGATTTCGAGATAAACGTTTGAATTATTTATTTATATTATTCCATATAGTTTTAAAACTAATGTACTTGCGAAAAGATCAAACAAAATAATTAATTTTAAATTTAGATATGTAATAAAAACGTAATTAAATGTAAACAAAATATTAGTAATGTAAACATAAAGTTGTAAATATAACACTTGCACATAATAGTTACAAAAAGAAACTTAAACCAACATTTACAATTTATCACGATATAATAAAATAAAAGTAAAAAAAAGAATAGAAGAAAGCTTAAAGTAGTATAGCGTACATTGTATTGGAGTAATAGGGAAGGAGGCAATGGCCAAGTAGTAAGCAGAGGTAAAAGTAAAGCTGGATTGCAGAACAGAATTGGTCTTGTGATATCAATACGTGACACTATAAGAGGGGTATGGGGGGGGAGTTTATCTATTTAGAGGTGCCGGCACACAGAGTGGGGGCGTTGCTAGGTTACCGTTCAAGCCGCACTGCCACGCATCAGACTATTAACTCGTGGGAACCGCACACCCTTAAAGCAGAACCTTTCATCCCCTTTAAAGAAGACAGATGCATTAATAGCTTCCTCAAAAACTTTCTTCTTTAATCTACTCTTATTATTAAGTTTAAATAACTTAATATTTCTATTTTATTTTTTAAATGTTTATAAAAATCTATTATATTTATGTACAATATGTACACAATAATATACCACTTATATTTATTAAATCTATTCTTAAAGCTTCCTTTTAAGAACGTTCTTTTGACTCTTACCCAAATATTTATAGTATTTTAACATTTTCACTTCAAATTTATAAATAATAAATTTACTACGAAGTATTTTAACAATGATTTTACAAACATAACTATACATATTATAACAAAATAGCATATTTTTTAATAAAAATGTCTTAGTAGTTCAACTAAGGTATCCATCGGAACAGCTTTTCCAAGAATTCAACGTACTTGACATCCGCCAAATTTTTACATGAGAAGCTCTTATTTTCGCGTATAAAAATATAAATTATTTTACTACAAGAACACACCATTATAATACCAGGAACAAGGATCTCTTACTTTTTTACAAGGCCTCGAAAACTTTATACCAAAGACATTTCTGCTATTTAGCGCCCAATGCTCTCCTTACAAATTAAAAATATGCCGGACATCATAAGGTATAAAAAAGCAGTAAACATTTAGCTATTGGAAGTAGGGAGAGAAGCTATAGAAAAATGGTTTACTCCAGGAAACATACGAGTAGTTTTTTTTGAGCTCGTTTACCGGTTCGATTTTAGTTTCTATTTTTAAATAAATTCTTTTGTTTTGGATGTTTTATTGTTTGTTTTGTTTTTCATTTGTACATATAATTATATAATAGCATATTTTAAAAAAAATTCTTAGTAGTTTAATTAGTATTTAAGTAACTAACATGTAGTTGTAATTACTAACACACTAATAGATTACCGTAGTAGTTGCAGTATTATAATGAACAAAAAGCACTGAATTGATCTACCCTTGAACATGGGAAACCATAGTTGTGTGGATTAATTTTTCCACCACGAATTAAAATAAATAGTTTTAGATTTTCAAAGTATCTATAATTAAGGAAATTAACATTTATATTGTAATGATATTTTCGTGTAAGTAATGGGGAAATAAATAAATAAATATAGGCCTAGGGTTAATTCGTTTCTTAATAGACTTATAAACTTAAATGTAACGTTTTACTAAAACCAATTAGGACAATTTTGCTGAAATTTCCTTACATATTAGTATATTTAACACAAAATAACTTACGGAATTATATTAATATATAAATAATTAATAAAACTGTATATAGAGAGGTTATTGGTCTGAAAGTCAGTCCGCTGAAAAACTTAAGGAGTTGATGGTTTGGTAAGGTACCTAACACTCCATATGGGATACGAGGGTAGTTTTTTCAACCTCCGTCATAAATACATCATAAGTAAAAGATAAATGAATATAGAAAAAATAATTTGTAATTAAAAGTTACGTATTCTTTGCCTACTTTTCCACATAATCAAGTTGACGATTGAATCGTTTGTCGTACCTGTGGACGAGCTTTCCAATATGACTCATAAAATTTAACATAAATGAATTCAAATGAGTCTTGATTTTTTTCTTTAAGTTCTTCATTGTGTTTCTAGTGGAGTTCATGCAGCCGCAGACCACGATTAATGCAGTTGTCTATTGTAAAATTTTACGAAGTTTGCAGAAAGCCATTCAAAACAAAAGAAGAGATGTGCTGATTTCTGTAATTGTTCTGATCCATGAACACGCACATCCTTATAATTCTGGTGGAACCCAAAAACTCCTTCAGCAATTTCAATGGAAGATTTTCGATCACCAGCCATACAGTCTCGACCTAGCACCGAGGAACATCCATCTTTTCCCTAAACTAAAGAAGTGGCAAAGAGGAGAGCTAAATTAAAGAAAAGCTTCAAGAAAACATCACGATTCATTTAAATTGATTGGCGGCAACATTTTATGTAGAGGTTATTGAAAAGCTTGTCCACAGGTACAACAAATGCCTCAATCTTCAAGGTGATTATGCCGAAAAGTAGCCGTATGTGTAAGTAACTTTTAGTAATAAAATATTTTAAAAATTTCACTTGTCTTTAAGGGGATCCCTATCCTACGCAATGTTAATGTTTGTACCTTTTTCTCAGCAACCACTACAGCTAGAGCTACAATTTTTTTTTGTATGAAAGGCCACTCTTTGGTACATAATTAGAAAGTGTAGTATTTAATTCTGATAACAATTTTGATTTTCACAATTTTTTTTAAAGAGACCATTTTTTCATCGAAAAATCACCGAAAAATTTTTTTCTCCCACAATTTTCAATATTTTGAAGAACGGCACGTTCAATCAATAGAACTGGACCATTAACATACTCCATAAAAATTTCAGCCTTGTACCTTTTGTGGAAGCTGAGAAAAAGGTACACACAGTTCTAAAAATAACGTTTTGAGATATTCGCGTTTAAACTTTGAGACTTCGGAGACGAAGGTTCCTGGTTCAAATCCTAGTAAAGGTAGTTACTTTTATACGGATTTGAATGCTAGACAGTGGCTACCGGTGTACTTTGATGGTTGGGGTTCAATTAACCAAACTCTCTCAGGAATGGTCGACTGAGTCTGCACAAGACTACACCTCATTTACACGTCATACACATCATCCTCATCTCATTGGGTCAGTTGCTTATTGTTCTGAATTGAATAGATTGCAACGTACACACATTAGGGATTAAAACAAACAAAAAAGTTTGAGAAACAAAACCAGATCACAACAAAAGTAGTGCAGGTTATAAACTTTTAGGTTATACTACCAACCTATTAATAAATAAAAGAGAGACGGCAGTGCGAAAAAGTAGTATAATAAATCACAGTAAAATATTAATCGAAAGGCAAAATTATTTTAAAAAATTTCGTGTCAAATGGCAAAATCGGCTTAAACATACAATCACAAAAAAATTAATAAAATATTTTGTAGTTGGCACAGCAACATGATTCTATCGCCGTTTTAAAGCGCTTATTTCAAACTATATTTTTAACGAAAAATCGATAATTTTGTATTTTTTCATTCCACGCTCTCCTTAATTTATGGCCTATAGAAGGTTGAAAAATACGAACCTCATTCTTATTGGAAGATCAATCTATTAAGTAGGTTCAAAAATGTAAGTATTTATGAAATTGTATTACAACAGATCCTAAGCAAGCAATGCAGAGAAGAACATGTATTGAAATGTAAGGCTGAAATTTTTAAACATAAAACATTTGCTTGTTAATAATATTATAACATTAGGCTAGAAATAGTTAAGGTGAGATAATTAGGCGAGATCCGCTATGGTATGAAAAAAAGTGTATTCTCATTGATTTAGTGTAAGAAAGAGGCCTACGTGATTGTAGATGAAATGCAGGTGAATCTCCACAACTCGAACCATGTAGGGAATATGGTACTGATTCGAGTTAAAGAAAAGTCGTAATACAGAACAATAAAACTATAGAATTTTTATCAATTTTTAAAATATTAAACGTTTAAAAATTAATTCTGTTTTAATGGCATTAAACAAATCTGCGCTGTAACTTATGATTTTAAGGGACGTAATATTGATTGGTTGTAATTTTAGAAGAATTCGTTAAAAACTGAAGCACTTTAATCACAAATCACCTTTTGAACGATTCCATGACGATTTTTAATTCTTTCAAGTCTTCCACTGCTGGCTTTAAATTTGGTATGACCCTCTTGCATCACTAATTGATCAGTTTTTTTTGTATTTTTTTTTGTTTTTTTTTTGGAGCATTACACCTCCTGATATGAGAAAGTTTTTCCCGGGTACTTCTTGCAGCCAATTTAATACACCTTCTTCTATTCCAGGCTACACATTTGCGTTAAAAACAAAAAATTCTAATTTAAAAAAAACATCTCAAACAAGTTCGAGTTATGAAGGCTATAACGTAAATTAACGAGTAAATCCTAGGAAAACTAAATTAAATTCTAATTATAAAAAAATCGAGTTATGGAAGTTCAACTGTACATTTATCAATAAAATCCCATATTAGCATTACAACTACCTCGATTACATCCTTAAAAATTTAAATTTTATAAACGTTTATAATAATTTACCTTTAGGTTTTTCAAAAACAAAAACATTAGGACATGTTTACTTCATGTTTTTGTCATTAGTGATAAAATTTCAGGAATAAATACGGGTTTTCTCGTCCGTTCTATACATACATATTATATTTTAGCATGAAAGGGGTGGTTTTCTGGCAAAGAATCTAACATTAAGTTGATATTTAAAACCATAATAAAAAATTTGTTCCCTTATCCAATAATTTTATGAACGAAAGGTGAAATAGTGTTCCTGCAGTAAAATGTTCCCTTCTTTCACTTATTAATCCTAAAACATTCGATCTTCATCGATTTTTATTGTTTTATTAAAAGTTTTATGGTAGTTCTGGATTAACTTATAAAAAGAAGAAATGCTAAATGAAATAATATTATTCATCTTCAAAAGTAATAAAGGGATGGGAATCGGGGATAAAATAATTTCATGGTAGATTTTTTTGTATCTAATTTACATATTACATCTACAGTCAGTTTAGCTAATCATGGAAGAAGCATAAAAAAAAGAAGGTGAAGTATTACAGAGGTTCGTGCTTCGATAGCAAATAAGTATGAAAACGGTTCGATCTTTAAAACGTCGTCAGCTGTTGGTTGTTCACCGTTGACGACGTTAAAAATATAACAACGCATGCGCAGAGATGAATTCGGGATGTATATGAATCCTCATAATGAGAAGCCCAGTTGCTTACGAATTCCGATTCGAAGCGGCCTTATCTGAATATAAAAGTGTCCTATTGTGCCGTGGCCACCGTGTAATGG
Source organism: Catonia carolina (assembly GCA_035578175.1). Taxonomy (NCBI): domain Eukaryota; kingdom Metazoa; phylum Arthropoda; class Insecta; order Hemiptera; family Achilidae; genus Catonia; species Catonia carolina. Next base: position 424,400,518 of record JAQMRL010000001.1, read on the forward strand.
GTTTATTCAAATTAATTCAACTCGGCATGGCATAACCAAAAATAGAGGGAGTCCAGGGCAGGGCGGTAGGTTATTAGCGAGCACATTATGCAGCTTGCTTTAAATTCAACGTCCACAGAGATATAACGATATTAAAACAGGTTAGCGAGTGCGTTTCGCTATTACAGCGACTGAATTATGTATGTGTACAGCATCCGGTGGTACGGTTGGAAGGGCTACAACTACCCCCACCATATCTCGCGCAACTCAACGCTCCTGCTGCATACCCTCTCCCGATCCCACTACACTACCTGTTTTCTGCCAACCACCCCACACTAACGCAAACAAAAACATGACAAGAAGTCTGCAAGCCCACAGTCCTTCTAATACCGTTTCCATTCACTGAACATTGACAAACTATAGCACGCAAACAAGCGACTTAATTACTACACAAAATATATACACTAAACATATACTTTTTTAATTAAGAGAAAAATATTACTATTTATATATTCGGCTCTCTCTTCCGTAATTCCATAAGAAATAAAATTAATTGTACCACCACCTACCTAATTAACGATTCCATCAGATTCTACACTGACAGAAAAACCGAAAAACAACATCTTCATAACAGGAAATCAAATTTACAAACACTAAATATAAAATTGTTAACTTATCAAAATTAATTGGTCTACCAATATGAAACGGATAATTAAGCAATCTACGAAAATAGGAAGGCCAAACAATGTATTGTTCAAGTCATCACCTGAAAGGCTGGTTTGAACTGTAAAGGCTTTACTAAGTAAACCGAGGAGTGAGGTAATTTACAATTGGCTTCTTGAATGAGTGTACAAGTATGCTTATCAGCATCCGAGGCTCTCTGAAAAATATTTATTTTCCACATTGCAAATGAAACCTTCACTTCATTCACCACTGGGTTGGCATTACTCTACGAAGAGCTAGTTGTGACTAGTGTCTTTTACACATCTACATTTTCTGTCCTTAATTAGTTCAGTCACATAATTGGCTGACTACGTAATAAGAAACCGAATTATTTTTTGTAGCCCTGGAATTAGCAGATCGAATTTAAATAATTAAACACTCCACCTGCCTGTTATGGGCAAAAAATGAGTCTATGACATGATCCGTCCACGAAAAGTAACTTATAAGTCTTTGAGTAAGTTATATTAAAGTTTTATGTACGTATTACAATGGTACAACTAAAATCCCTCGACATCCGACTTAAGGGGGTAGTCAACTCAAGAAGATATTTTTACTTTCTCTTGCCTATATGAATATATAGGAAGGAAAGTATTGTTTTCATGTCGATTTTTCGAAATCGAGTTTTCACCGGATCTATACGTTTTCAGACCCCCTGAACCCAAAAAACATGTTTTTAGCGATTGGTCTGTGTGTGTGTCTGTGTGTGTGTGAGTGTGTGTGTGTGTGTGTGAACAGAATATCTCAAGAACGGAACATCGTACGAACTTGAAACTTGAAACTTAAGTTACATACCACTACCGGACGCGACACGAACATTTTTATCAAAATCGGTCAAACGGAAGTAGTAGTTTATTCGTATAATTTTTCACTTTTTTGCGATTTTCTCAAAAACTGGTCCTACGATTTTTTTTTAAAATCGCCTCATTTACTCAATTTTTTATTCTCTACAAGATAGGGTAGGCGTCATGTTTGCTGAAATTCTGGGTGAGGCTGTTTTCACGTAAAAACAAAGTTTTTTTAAGATTACGGCTTTAATATGCAATTTAGAGCAAAAATTTATATAATAAAAGTTGTAGAGAATTTAAAATCCTACAACTTTTATTTCAAACATTTTTTTGTATAATGCTTATTTTAGGGGTAATTTGCAATTTTCTGTTTTTTTCTCACGAAAACGTGAGAAAAATCGATTCTTTCAACATTTCGGCTTTAGTATGCATTTTACGACAAAAGTGTATATAATTTAATTTATAGGAAATTAAAAGATCTACAACTTTTATTTAAAGCATTTTTCTCTACAGAGCCTAGTTTAGAGAGAAAGAGTGATTTTCCGTATTTCTAAGCCAAACTGAGGTTGATTTTCATTTTGCATCATTCACTCATGATTAAAATAAGGTTATGTTTTTGAGGTTAGTTTTTCTGTTTATTTCTAATATTTTATTAATAATGTTAGGTTTATTGTTAATTATTTGCATTGGCAAGAGAAAGTTGTGTGAGTGTTTCACACCAGATTTTTTAAATTTCGATTGTTTTTTTTGCATTTATTTACTTTGAACGTTGACAAAAAGTTATAAAAACATCTGTTCAAAATAATGCTCACTAGCAAGATAAGTTAAATTATTCCTTCAACTTTAAATTAAGTTTTCCGGAAGTATGGTTGTATATTATAGGGAATTTAATATTTTGATTTGCATTGGAGATATTTGGATGATTTTTTTTGATTTTTTTCAAATGTTTATAATTTTTTGCTCTATTATCTGTAGAATGATTATTACAAAAAAACTTAATAGGGATTTCTGCCCATAACAGACAGGTGGAGTGTCAAATTATTTACACCCAATCTGTTAGTTGCAGGGCTAAAATAAATAGTTCTGTTTCTTATCGCATGGTCAGCCAATTAAATGACTGAATCATTTAAGAACAGAAGAGGTAGAGGTGTAAAAGACACTAATCAGAGATATCTCCTCTGAAAGTAATGAATTTCATTATACAGCCAGACCCTGTGATGAATGAAGTGAAGGTGTCATTTGCAGAGTGGAAAATTTGTGCTTTTCAGAGGGCCCGGCATGCTGATAAGCGTACTTTTCCACTCAGTGAGGAAGGCAATGGTAAACCACCTCACTCCTCGTTTTACTTAGTAAAGCCTCTAGAGGTTCAAACCAGCTTTTCGGCTGATGACCTAAACAACAACAACAGGGATTTAGTTAAAAAATAATTTGTGAATACCTAAAATAAATGTTTTTGAAAATATGGTTTTTTTCAATTAATTTCTTGAAAGAAAAAATACATACAGAGCATACAACAGATAGTAGACAGAAATTTTCTGATTTTTTAGCATAAGATCAAAATATTTTTGTTAGTTCCTGAGATATTTGATTCCTCGTAAAAGCCGCTTTTCCAAACCCACCCTTATATTATATTAAGGGCTGTAATTAATTTTTTCGCCTGGTTCAAGTAGTTGATCATTACTAGTAAATTACTCTTTCATTTAAAATATATAATGATAAATTATAGCCAGTATTTTTGATTTTCACTTTCTGGTTTGAATACCCCCTTAAGCACCAGTAAACACAATTTTGCCAAATTGCACAAAGGTGCCATATTTACAAAAAACAAAAATAAATAAATAAAAAATAACCGTCAGTGTCAGATATTTTTAAAACAGTTTTACCGAATGTAGGTTAATACATGTAGAAACAAGTATAAGTTATATGTAGGTAGACTATTTAGTAATCTTAATAAAAATTTATACAGTAATTCCAACAATGCCCTTGACAAACAGGTGGAATGTCAATTATTTACACTCAATCTGTTCGTTGCAGGGCTAAAATAAATAGTTCTGTTTCTTATCACATGGTCAGCCAATTAAATGACTGAATCATTTAAGAACAGAAGAAATACAGGTATAAAAGAAACCAATCAGAATTATCTCCTCTGAAAGTAATGAATTTCATTATACAGTCAGACCCTGTGGTGTATGAAGTGAAGGTGTCATTTGCAGAGTGGAAAATATGTGCTTTTCAGAGGGCCCGGCATGCTGATAAGCGTACTTTCCACTCAGTGAGGAAGACAATTGTAAACCACCTCACTTCTCGTTTTACTTAGTAAAACCTCTTTGGGATCAAACCAACCTTTCGACTGATGACCTAAACAACAGCAACAAAATCCAACACTGAAAAATACCTATATGTTATAAAAAATGGGACATTTTTTAAAATCACTCTTAAAAAATACAAATGAGATTCAATTCATGGATTTTTAAGGTGCAGGGAGAACAAGCATATCTTGCAGAAACCCGATCTGAATTTTTATATACATAGGTATATTTCAATAATGCATTAGAACTATAAAATATAAATTACAATAGTAAGCACTACAATTTTACATTTATTTATATGTATGTTTATGTATTTGCATAAATTAGTTTCTAAAATGTAATAGAATACATATACTTCCTGGTAGATGGAATAATAATAATAATTACAAAGGAAAACAAAAGTTATTCTTAGTATTATTTTATACATACATTTGTAGTTCTGTCTATAAGTATAATAAATACAATTGTATAGTTAGGCTCTATAGTTTATGATAAAAATAATAATAGTAATAAGAAATGAGAAGCACGCAGCTGCGGTGTAACAAGAGGATACGGCGGTAGTGAGTACTGAAACAATATTTTTCTTGAATCGTAAGGATATCCCCTCTCACTAGTTCACAATTCCCGTTTCACTATCTACATATCCTTCCTTAATTACCCATTCAAATATTTCCATTCTTACTATCCTGTATTTCCTTCTCCTGGAATACTTTTACATAAAATTATTCCTACTTTTTTATTATTATTATTTTAAGTAAATTTTAATTATTTTTAAATATTACTTTTTTTTTATTGAATAGTTACAGTAGGCATTATAAAAATAATGGAAATTGGGAGTTTCTACGAAGATTAAAATTAAACACCGGATGGACAACGGAAGTAAGAAGAAATAAAAACACAGACAGTGAAAGAATGCTGAGGAAATGGACCACAAAAACACCTTTCAAAAATTTATAAAGTTATTTCATGTGTTTTATATTCGGCGTAAACGGCACTTTATTTTAAATTTTTGTTGTTGTTTAGGTCATCAGCCGAAAGGATGATTTGAACCTCTAGAGGTTTTACGTAAAACGAGGAGTAAGGTAACTACAATTGGCTTCCACAATGAGTGAAAAATAATGTATATCAGCATGCTAGGCCCTCTGAAAAGCATCTTCTTTCCACCAGACAAATGACACCTTCACTTCATTTACCACAGGATCTGGCTATATAATGAAATTTATTAACCTCAGATAAGATAACTCTGACTAGTGTCTTTTACACCTCTACCTCTTCCGTTCTTAAATGATTCTTCAGTCATATAATTGGCTGAGCTTGTGATAAGAAACATAACTTTTTTTTGTTGCCCCGGAACTAGCAGATCCGAATGCAAATAATTTAACACTCCACTTGCTTTTTATGGACATAGATACTGTATTATAAAAAATTATGAAAATTAAAATTTTCTACGAAGAATAAAATTGAAAATCGAATGGAAAACGGAAGTGAGAAGAAATAAAAATACTACAGTGAAACCTCAACGCAGCGAATGCTGAGGAAATGGACCACAAAAACAGATTTCAAAAATTTATAAAGTTATTTCACGTGTTTTATACTCGGCGTAAACAACACTTTATTTTAAATTTTTATTGTTGTTTTTGTTTATGCCAATTAGTGAATTTTAGTTTTCTTTTCATCATAATGGGTAAACGATACGGATTTTTGAGGATTGCGGCTTTAGTATTTACACGAAACCAACATTTTTTGTCAGAATTTTACGATTAAAGTGTATAAAATCAAAGTTATAGGATATTAAAAACCCTAAAATTTTTATTATAAAGCATTTTCTCTACAGAGCTTAGTTTAAAGGCAATTCCAGATATTCTGTAGTTTTAAGTTCTACAGACATGTTGCATTTCATTTTGGGCCATTCAGTCATGATCAAACATCTATAATATAAAATTAGATGTACGTGTGTGTGGGTCTATGTTCCTCTTTATCTCATAAATTACTGAACCAATCATGCATTTTTTTATGTAAAAAAATTCTATGATGCCGGTGCAGGTTTTAGGCTATTGAAACCCTTAAAAAGTTAGCCCTAAAGGGTTGAAAATAATGTTTATGTCCTACATTAAGGCTTTTATGAGGTTAGATAATCTGCTGCTTTTAAACCAGCTGATGAGATTCAAATAAAGATTTGTCATAAATAAAGTCATATGATTTAGCAAAATAGCGACGTGTTGTTAATGATCAGCTGGTGACAACATCACATGATAATTTTATTGTATTTTATTATGTAGATACGATTTTGTTTTTTGTTTTTTCCATTTTCAATAATACCCTCAAAAAAAACATCACTAGGAAGAAAATCTTCAAAAGCAAAAAAACTTCAAAAAGCAAGAACTGGTGAAACACAGGAACAACGAGAATCTCGCCTATTTTTCTGCCACAAATTGAAAAAAAAAGTGATTACACCATTTTTCGCGTCCAAAGCCGCGACGGGGCATGCTAGTAGTTTATATTGTTCATTATCTTCACTGGCAAGAGAAAATCGTGTAAGTGTTTCATACAAGATTTTCATACATAAAAACTACAACCAGATATCATGTAAAACATCAAACTGCAATAAATCAAACGAGTATTCATTAGAAAATATGAAATTATACACGATGTATATTAATTATTTAACAAATAATAACTAATAAATATATAATTAACTTTCAATCAATATTTTATACAATGTAAAAATTCAAGTTAAGGATCAGGCCAGTCGACTCGGAACATGAAAATTAAATTTTATTAATTAATAAATAAATCTTACATAACAAAAGCGATCGACCGATATTGTACTTATTTAATATTGAAACATAAAAATAATAAAATACTTTACAATGTATTAATAGTTTATCGTTGTTATTTCTGTTTCAGTATACATCGCGTATGCAACCAGCCACGCCTCTTTGAAAACTCTCGCTTACAGTTTACTGTAGAACTCGTGTTGTTTATTGCCGCAAGGGTTCCTCTCAGCCAAGTACAGATAGACTGAGAAAGAAGAAAAGCACTCACCCTTCCTTCACCACACCTTCTTCTTTCCCATCTCCCACCCCAAAACACCCACCATCCCACCCTCTGTACCTCAAGCAAAACTTCTGGCAAACTTTCCAACAATGCTTTAATTTACATTCTTTCTTTTTACTCCATAGAAGATATTTTTTAGCAGATCTTTTTTAATTCTTATCTTCCATATACTTTCATAATAATCTTATTGTTATTAAAAATTGTTCTAAGTAGTTTTTAAAGAAATTTTAGGTAAAAAATTTAATATTAATAATAAAGAAACAAAATTAAATAATTTCCTCTTTACATTTATTTATTTTTTCCATTAATTTACAAAAATCATTACAATACAAAAGTTAATTTCCTTAATTATGACTTAAAAATCTAAAACTATATACCCACAGACTTGGTCTGGAGGTAAAGTTGTCGCCACGAGTCAGCTGTTGAACAGCTGATTTTCGGAGACGAAGGCTCCTGGTTGAAATCCTAGTAAAGGTAGTTACTATTATATGGATTTGAATACTAGACAGTAGTTACCGATGTACTTTGACGGTTGAGGTTCAATTCACCATACGCCTAATCTCTGGATCTTTACATGACTACACTTCATTTATTTATACACGTCATACACATCATCCTCATCTCATTGGGTCATGGGGTTGCTTTTTGTTCTGAATTGAACAGATTGCAACGTACACACTTATGGATAAAAATATATAACTATATTAACCTCGTGGTTGACAAAACACATTTTTAAGACGCTAAACAATACATCTAAGATGACGGATAAATTATTTAAAGAAGTCATAAAGGTTACCTATTGAGAAAACCGGAATAAACCGAGAAAACTTAATGAAGCGAACCAAATTAAAACAACTAATTACGGGCTTAAAAGGGTTTCCATGAAGAGTAAAAACAGAACACCGGGTGGACAGAAGAAAGGAGAAAAACCTACAGTGAACGAATGCTGAGAATGTGGACTGCTACAAAAAGGGCTTCCAGAAACATCTGAAGTCACTTCACGTGGTCTAATATTTGCCCTGTACGAAAACAAAATAACAAATTACACCCTTCCTTGGAAGTCAAAAGGAAAATGAACGATTAAAAGGAGACTCAAATTTTACGGAGACCTGTATAGAATGGATGACAACCGGTGGACAAAACCAATTTTTAAGACACAAAAGATATCGGATAAATTATTTAAACATACTCATTGGGAAAACCGGAATAAACCGAGAAAACTTAATGAAGCTAACCAAATTCAAACAACTAATTAGAGACTTTAGACTATATATTTCCACGAAGAGTAAAAACTGAACCCCCAGGTGGATAGAAGAAAGGAGAAAAGCTTACAGTGAACGAATGCTGAGAATGTAGACTGCTGCAAAAAGGGCTTTCAGAAACGTTTAAAATCACTTCACGAGGTCTAAAATTAGCCCTATACGAAAAAAATAAAATTAATGGTAAAATTAATCTACCCAACAACCATGGTTTCCAATGTTCAAAGGTAAATCAATTTCGTGTCTTTCTGTGTTTATTTTCTACTATTGTTAACTACTAAAACACTGAATTAGTGTGTGTTAGTGATTAAAATTTTACATCAATATACTAATTACAATTACTATTAGAAAGTCAGTAAAATATTATGCTGTAGTATAATGTATTTCCCCATAACAGGCAGGTGGAGTGTTAAATAATTTGAACTCAATCTGCTAGTTCCAGGGCTACAAAAAATAGTTCTGTTTCTTATGACATGGTCAGCAAATTATACGAGACAGTAGCATTTAATGAGTGTAAATAATTCAACGCTCCATCTGCTTGTTGCGGAGAAAAACAAACTTTTTTTTTAGTTAGTAAACGAAGTTACTTAACATAGACAAACAAATTGAACATTAAACAATAAAAAAACTAATTATTAACAAGCGCTTTTACTTATAAAATAAAAGAACACTAAAAAGTTGAATTTGAAGTATTTAATAGTATTTTGTGAACTAAATTTATATTTCATCAGTAGGCCTACTAATTAAAACAAGACAATGCTACATTTTGTAATAAAAATAAATAAATAACTTACAAAAAAGAACGATGAAAAGATTATTAGTGTAATACATATAATAATTCAATAAAAATACATGTGACAAAAATCAATAAAATTTTATTACATTATCTTTGTTAGGTCCTAAACTACATAGAGTAATACACGGTTTAAGATTATATAACATTTATGAGTCAATTCAAATCATAAATATTTGGTACTAAAATACAACAAAACATTTTCGAAAGACATAAATATATTCAGTAATAAAAATTTATGTCAATTTTATTTATACTATAATAAAATATAAAACATAAAATTCAGAAAGATGATAATAATATGCGAGCACTAAAATATCCGAGTGATTAAATATTCCATTTTGTAAAAACATAAAAAGAATAATTTAAATTCTAAACTGGTTTACATCCGTTATATTCTGAGCAGGATTCGGGCAGTCGGAATAAAAAAAAAGTAGGAAGAGAAATTTGTAAAAGAAATGAGCAGGGATGCTAAGCTCTTCTTATGGAGATTTCAATAAAGTAAGCCATGAATATGCAGTAAGGGTCTCAGTTTAAAATAAGCATCGGAGGAAGGTGGGCTAGACCTACTCCATACTGCATACCCTCCATCTTATTGCGGAATACCGTCACTTGATAGTCTCCGTTCTTTACATCAGCTCTACATACGTTAAAATAAATTACTAGTACAGTCATGGATGCTAACGAATTATTAATAATTATTTATGAAAATATAAACAGATACAATATTCAAAATTACTAATAACAACCAAAATAAATCTGTAAATCAAATTTTGATTCCCTAATCATATATATTTAATAAAAATTAGGTGAACACGTGCGGGAAAACCCGCACAAACGTGTAAATTTGTTTTTATAGAACTTCTCTGTAAACATTTTTTTATTTTATTGTTGCGTGGTATTATTTGAATTTTTAGGCTATCAAATGATCTGAAAAATTTTAACAGCCCTTCCAACCTGAAATAGTGTGAAATGTAGGAGGGATAGATAGAGTAAGAGAAAGATATATGCGTAGGATAGTACTGCATTCTGTACACAGACGCATCGCTAACAGTATTCTCGTTCTTATTAACTTCAAGAGAAAGATACAGTATATGCGTACGGTAGTACTGCATTCGGTACACAGACGCATCGCTAACCGTATCCTCTATTATTATCTTTATTTTCGACTTCCTATTTCACTGTCATAAATCAAAATATGTAATTTTTAATTAGTTTTCTGCAAATCTATTAAAACAGACGATTCATTTAAACGCAATTCGGGGAAAATCGGTGAAGGTTTAGGTGGTTCAAATCGTGTTGAAAAAAACCTGCTCGCTATTAATATATAGATTTGATATCGAATTCAAACCAATACAAAATAGGGAACCATAAAAATGGTCTATAAATTACCCTCAAATAATAAAAATAATACAAGAAAAACAAAAGACCCATACTAACCATGAAGAGTAGGATACAAAAAACCCAAAGAAGGTACAACAACTGGACAAAAGAAACACCTCAAAATTCGACACAATTAAACGGTCAATAAACCAACAATTGCCCATAACAGGAAAGCGAAGTGTTAAATTATTTGCACTCGATCTGTTAATTCCAGGATTACAAAATAGTTATGTTTCTTATTACATAGTCAGCCAATTAAATGACTTAAGTATTTAAAAATAGAAGAGGTACATATGTAAACGACAATAAATCAGAGTTATCTCCACTGATAGTAATGAATTTCATTGTACAACCAGATCCTGTGGTTAATAAAGTGAAGGTGTCATTTGCAGGATGGAAATTATATACTTTACAGTAAACTGGCATGCCGATAAGCATACTTTACCATTCAGTGATTAGGGCAATAGTAAATTACCTCACTTCTCGTTCTACTTAGTAAAGCTTCCCTTGTAGTATTATATAAACAGTTCCGAGGGAGGTGGAGGGTTGTTTGCTGATGTCGGATCAAGTGGCCAGGCGGTGGGTTTTTGGTTGGTAAGGCAGTTGCGGCCTCCTTGGGGCTGGATGAGGACGCCTCAATTGAGTTCAACACTACTTCCCCCATCGTGAGGGAGTAAGCATGAGTCTTTCTCGCCGCCTCGGATAAAAAAAGGTAAGAGCCGCGGAACACCAGTTTTCTGTTGGTGAAAAATCAGTGAGAAGTTGACAAAAAAATCAAAGATAAATTTAGACGCGCATATTTCTCAGTATGTTAATTTATCGAGTATCCTGAGGTTAGACGTGGAAGCAATTTATTATTTACGTTGAAGAAATTAAGAAAGAACGATATTATTCGAAATAGCAAGATAAAATATTTTTTAAGAATTATTTTAAGGCAGTCATGGTCAGATCTATCAGATTCGCGAGAAGACGAATTTCATATGCCAAAAATTTCCAGCGGGTTTGTAGCAGGACAGGTGAGATAATTTAATTTAGATATATTCAAGTTATTTGTATGTCAATTTATTAATTTAATTTAAGATTTCTTTTATTTCGAATGGACTTTTACAATTATCTATGACAGTTAAAAAATATTTAAAGACATTTTCTTTTAAATTTTTAAATATTTCTTCCTCAATTATTTTCATTGTTATAACTGTAGATGGATTAAGAAATATAAAAATTTAGACTTGAATTCATGAATGCCATGGATCAACAAGGAATAGTTTTGTTTTCTTATATTTACGCCTTAAGACCATATATGCATTAAATATGTATATTTAAAATATAAACAACTCTAAATAGGTTTATTATCGTATTTATTATTTTAATTTTGTCAAACAAACGGATACCAGAATCGAGTTAAGTTATAACATTTTTTTAAATATTAATTATTTTGTATAAATAATACCTTTAACTGAGGTAACACCAAAGGTGTCAATTGACACCTTTATGTAAATGAGGGAAAAATGTAGAATATCATCGTTTTATAATTTTCCGGATAATGGTCACACTATTAATTTGTCGGAAAAATTGTTTAATACAAAATGTGTGACACAGTTATAGACTACGATTATACATTGGTTGGTTTTAAAATTTATTGAATAAATATTAAAATAAAGAACGATTAGAAGAAGAAGACTAAAATTTTACGGACACCGGTAGAGAATGGATGGTAACCGGTTAACAAAACATATTTTTAAGGCACTAAACAATAGACCTAAGGTGTCGGACAAATAGTTTAAAGAAGTTAGAAAGGATACTGTGAATACCGGAATAAACCGAGAAAACCGGGAAAAATTCAGACAACTAATTACGGACTTTCCGTGAAGAGCAAAAACAGAACACCGGGTGGACACAAGAAAGGAGAAAGCTTACAGTGTACTAATACTGAGAATGTGGGCTGCAAAAGAGCTTCCAGAAACGTCTAAAGTCACCACACGAAGTCTAAAATTGGCCCTGTACAAGAGAAAAATAACTTCAATAAAATTTTATGTCTCAATCATTTAGCTTACGATATGAAACAATACTTATAAATTAAAAAATCCAATTCAAAAATTAAGAAAATTAATTAATAGTACAATAAATTAATCCAACACACAAAAGATTAACAAAACAGTTGATTATAATAGTAAGAATATTAATAAAATTAATCAATCGAACTTCGATAAGTCAGTAAATACTTAATTTTTAAAGCTATTCTTTTAAAAGATATTTACAATGCAGTCATACAACTCTAGTAATCTTTAGTAAATTTACAGATACTAATTATTTAATTCAATACTTATTTTTACCATACTCTACAATCGATTCAATTATCACTACATTGTCAATTTTTAATGCTGTATAATTTGAATTGAAGGTCTTGTCTATCTAATCAAGTAGGCATCAATAATTTTTTAATGCAACATACTTAAAACGTATTGTCAACTTTTCATCTTTTTCAATACCAAGCAAATTATGAAGTTTAATTATTTCACAATTCGTAATAATTTTATTCGTAGGCCTAAATCATTGTAATCATAACAAAAAAATCTCGTATGAAACACTCATGACTTTCTCTTGCCAATGTAACTAATGAAAAGTACGTAAAACCTATGTTTAATCATTAGTAAAATATGAAAAATTAAAAACATAACCTAATTTTAATCATGATGAGTGAATAACGAAAAATGAAAATCAACTTCTGTCGAACTTAAAATATGCAAAAGACATTATAAAGAAATCACAACACTTTTTTTCATTCAAGCTAAACTAAGCTCTGTAAAAAATAATGCTTGAAATAAAAGTTGTAGATTTCTTAATATTATATTACTTTCATTATACACTTCTGTCGTAAAATGGATATTAAGGTCGCAATCCTAAAAGAAATCCCAGTTTTCACCCATTTTGATGAGAAAAATAGAGAAAATCACTAACTGACGCTAAACTAAGCGTTGTAGAAAAATATTTGAAATAAAAATTGTAGGTTTTAATATGTTCTTTGTTGTTAAGGTCAACTGCCAAAAGGCTGGTTTAAGCTTCTAGAAGTTTTACTGAGTAAAGACGAAGAGTGAGGTGGTTTATCATTGCCTTCCTCACTGAGTTGAAAGAGTGTGCTTATCAGCAAGTCACGCCCTCCGAAAAGCACCTACGTTCCACCCTGCAAATGACACTTTCACTTCATTCACCACAGTGTCTGGCTGTATAATGATGAAATTCATTACTCTAAGAGGAGATAACTCTAGACTAGTGTCTTTTACACATCTACCTCTTCTATTCTTAAATAGTCCAGTCACGTAATTGGTTATGTGATAAGAAACAGAACTATTTTTTGTAGCCCTGGAACCAATAATGTTCTACAACGTTGATATGTACACTTTTGCCCAAATGCAAAGGCTGTTATCTTTAAAAAAAAAACATTTTTTTACCACGAAAGCACAGCCTCCCCAAGAATTCAAGCAGACATGGAGCTTACTATATTATCTAGTAGCGCATAAAGAATTTAGTAAATGAGGCAATTTTTGAAAAATCGTAGAAGCGTTTTTGAGAAAATCGCATTAACAAACTACTATCAGGTTGTATACAAATAATACAAAGAAAATTTAATTAAAAATCGACTAAAAGATGCAAAATGTAGGTACTCTTGTATGAACATCTGGAAATATATTGAAATGGACAATATAATTTATTAATGTAAGCCTGATCAACGAAAGTAACGTAAAACATAGTAGGGCCTATAGTGTATTTATGTACAATATAACACATAAATTTATGTTCACACTGATATTCAGATTACTATAATACATAATAACACAATTTATAATAATTTTATGTAATTTACGTAATACTTTAAAGTCTACTGGACCGAAAATGAACAACAGAATTAATAATTAATTTATTAATTAGTTAATTTATAATTAAAATTTAACACAAGTAACGATCAACCGATTACATTAATTCATTCAACGCAATTACCTAACAATACGGGATTAATTAATAAAATGTCAATTAACTGTAATTCAAATTAAAAAAAAATTTTCCTGTAAGTAATAAGTATTTAAACAAATTATTAATGATCAAATTTATTAAATAATTTCTCTTTTTTTGTTTTATCTCAAGTTCAATCAATAATTTTTATTATTAGTTAGGTACTATGTTCAGGTACACAAAAATAGAATATGTTTTGGAATTTAGTGTCTCAAAATTTTCAAGTAATATAAGAGAATTGGATAAGATCATGAGAAAGGATTACTTCATGAAAATTAATAAGAACAAAACGAAAGTGTTGTGCATTAGCAAGAGTTGTTTAGAAGAGAAGCGAAGTATAAAAGTAGGCAACGATAACATACAGGCAGTTGGGGAATTCCGCTATCTAAGGAGTAAATTAACAAAGGATGGTAGAAGTACAAAAGATATCAAAAGTAGGATTGCTCAAGCTAGAAGCCTTTCAAATGAAAAAGAGCTGATTTACAGATTACGAAAAGTTCTTAAAAGATTATGTTTGGAGTGTAGCATTAGGCCTATTTAGGAGCGAAATGTGGGTGACAGGGGCTGTATAAAGGAAGAAGATAGAAGCTTTTGAAATCTGGTGTTGTAGAAAAATATTAAAGATTAAGGGGGTGCACAAAATAAGTAATTTAGAGGCTCGTAGACGAATGGATTAAAGAAGAATACGGAAACATCTTTTCAGAAGAAGGGATAAGCTAGAGGGGCATATCTTAAGATATCCAGGTATTTTTCTTATCAATAATGAAGGGTAACATTGAGGGATTGAATTGTAAGGGTTAGAATGGCAAGGGTTAGATTAGTTAAAGCAAATTACAAAAGATGTAGGATGTTGTAAGTATGTAGATATGAAACGACTAGGGTAAGATAGAACAGATTGGACAACTGCATCAAACCAGTCGAGAGACTGATGACAAAAAACGAGAAATGAAACTTGTACACTTGGTATAGCCTACGGCCCTTTGGGTAAATGACACTGATGTAAATTCCATTTTGTGATCAAAGGAAATTCGGATCAGAACGAAGAAAAGGATTCGAAGAGCAAAATATCATTCTGGTACACGGTGCAAGTATGTGGTGATTAACAGAAACAGTTAAGAGGATAATTACAGCCGTGTAGATGAACTTCTGGAGAAGTTATCGGGTCTCGAAGTTGGACTACATGCGATATTAAGCGCAATGAAGCGATCTGAGAAAAGATACGGTTACAAAGAGTTTATAAGAAGAAATATAAAAATCTGGTGTTAAATACTCATACGACTTTCTCTTGCCAATGTAAATAATGACCAATACAACCTATGTTTAATCACGAATAAACAATGTAGTACCAAAATCATTACCTAATTTTAATCATGGGTGAATGATGAAAATACCCGAAAAAACGCAAATTTATGATACGTCTACAAAATGAAAACAAGAATAAAAACATTATTGAAATAAAAACAGTTGTTATTCGTTTGAAACACAGCCTTGAATTTAAAATATTGAAACAATTCAAAATATGCGTTAACACATTGATATTGACACTATGCGATATGAAGTTATTTTTTAATTACAACAAAAAATAATAAAATAAAATAAAAGTTGAAGGACAAAAATCCTGGACTTTGATTAATATTTTATTAAAAGTTTTTGAATTCTCTTCACAAATAAAACGAAAATTTGTAATTTTTACTTATTTCCATAAAAAATATATAATGCTACAGTAACATTACATATTAATATTCTCTTATATGAAGTAACGGATGACGAAGACTTCGACCGATATAATACTTAGAAAAAGTTAATATTTTAGTTCCAAAATTTCCTGGGATAAGAAATTGATCTTAACGAATAAAAGAACTTCAGCGTTCAGAGACGTTCAGAAAAAAAAATAGGGAAAAATGAGTCGTCATTTTGAGTGTGTGGTCTTAATTTTGTAAGCAAAATATTCCAGAACGAATAACAAAAGTTATTTAAAGTGGTTTGTTAAGTCCTTAAAAAATGGATAAACAATAATTAAAACAAATTAAGTCTTGGACAGTAATAAGAAATTAATTACATTAATAATTATAGTCATAAATCATTAAAAATAAAACAACGAAGAAACCAGTAATTAAATATTAATTTTTAATTAGTTTAATTAAGAAGAATAAATAACAAATACATAAATAAATTTTAAGAAACATAATAAACCTTATTCTGATATAACAATTTTATCATGTACGGCTGACATTTTAGATTAAATAATTAATAAAGATAAAATAGTTCGTTAAGACACCTAGTTAAAATATTTACATTTCAGAGCACTCGTACAGTAATAAGACATAAGTCATTTATTAATGTACTACTAAATTAGTGGATAGTAATTTAATTTATCTTGCATACACTATTACTTGAATACAACATTTTCAAAATTATAGAACATGAAGTTCTAATTACATTACATAAAAATTAAGATATATTGTACATTAACACAAAATTATAATACTAGAGTACTACCAGATTATCAGACACGGAAATTTTATGGTAAGATAATTTTCTTCCTATAAATTTTACAATATTAACTAGGTTAAGTATATTTTTTTCTTCTTCAACCATGTGATCATATAAGTCCATAAAAAAACTTTCCAATTTTATCATTACAAAAATATTTAAATTAATCATTTTTTACATATTAACTCTTGCAGCGCCCAAAAAATATTTACAAGTTCGATCCTAAGGTGCCATATCATTTGTATAAAGATGAAAGAGAAGTAACAGCTTTCGACAACTTGCAGGTATAAGCCTGCTATTGCCACCCTAAATTTCAACGTTACAGAAAAATAAAATTTCACGTAACAAATTAATTTTTATTATGTTCATAAAAAAATAAATCGTTCTGATAACACTAAACATATTCAAAATATATATTTTTTAATTTATTTAAATATAAACGATAGCTTAATCATTAGCGAACTACTGTGGGTTTCAGTAGGCCTACTGTAACGGAAGTTTTAATGTGTTAAAATTTCTAGACCCTGCCCAGGAATCGAAACCGGGATCTTTCGCTTTGTACGCTAGCGTGCTAGTCCCTACACCAAGAAGGCGGTCTCAGAATTAATTATTCCATTAATTTTTGTTAAAAAAATATTTTTTTAGAGTTTCTGAGTTTCAGCCAACTAGCTTGTCTGTAATAAAGTAAACTGGAAATATTGATTTCAGGGTTAAAAACCATTTTCATCCCCATAGAGGTACATTTTAGAAATGGTTAAGGGGTAATTTTTGTAGTTGAACTATAAGTAACATATCCAATCAGTTTCAGCCATCTAGCTTGTCTGGAACTTTAGTAAACGGATAATTCTGGTTTAAGGATTGAATACCCTTTACAACACCTTAACGGTGAAATGTTAAAATTGTTTGTTTAATTTTTCTATGTACCCTAAATTTTCTATTTTCTATTTCCTTTAAATTTAAGCTTTCTAAAAATTGTACAAGTAGGAGAATTAATGATGATTGAATCAGTCAGTCCATAACGGCTTTCCCATTTATACGCCTTAAAATTTCATAAATATTTAATTTTTCTACTAACTAAGCTCGGTTTATTTTTCGTTTGATTAAAATATCAGTTCATTAATGTAATTTACTTATTATGCAACAACTGTTGCAAATTTAACGTACGGGCTGTTGATTATGTTAAATAGTGCAATATGTGGGCTAAAAAAACATGATTAACCATCACGTAACCGAATGAAATCAGAGAAGTAAAACACAGTTATTAAATTAAACAATAAGTAGTTCATTATATTTTTACGTTAAAATTGGATTGAGTCAATTATTGCAAACCTACCTGCAACCACAAAAGTAATAAATGCAGAAGTCCATAAATTTTTGTTGTATGATCAAAAAACAATCCATTTGTAGAGATTTTCATAAGTTCACAAATATAAAAAAAATATTGGACATTTTTATAGGCTCAAACAAAGACATTAAGTCACAAAAAGCAGACTTTTTTTACTTTCTCTTGTCCTGTATGAATACATAGATAAGGAACGTATTGTTTTCCTGGGGATTTTTCGAAATCGAGTTTTTATCGGAAATACACGTTTTCCGGCCACTGAACCCAAAAAACAAGTTTTTTTTCAAAAAAGTACCACGCGTTGTGGAAGAAAGAAATTAAAATTCTTCGTAATATTTGTTTTATCATTTAATTAGTTTATTCTTTAATGTTATATTTAAGATAATTCTCAAATCTCCCAATTCTACTGTTCCGAATATTCGACTATATTGCGTTTGTTAAATAAATTTCGTGAGACTGGGAGAGTAAAAAAAAAACAACGATCAGTGATAACCGTTCTGGAGGATGTAAAAAAAAATTTGACTCGCTCTCCTAGAAAATTACTCAGGTAGTTATTTTCACAGGCTTATTTTCCCTATCTACTGCTTTCAGGGCTACAAAAAAAATACATTTTTCATGTTTACCGCATCAGTGTCGTACATGAACTGCCAAGAAGTAGATCACGAAAAATGTTTACAGTATTTTTGTAGGTTTCGTGTCATTGTTAATGAAAACAACATTGAATTATTGGTTAGTGTTTATTTTAGCAATCAGGAGTGGTTTCATTTTCATGTGAAGCACTGAAAATCATCATGTGTTTCACGAACGACCATTATACGTAAAATTGGCATTTGCTGTGGGATCTGTCTGCTTCGTGAAATATGGCGGTTATTTTTTGACGATTAGTAATTGGTTTTTGGAATTTTAACCCCCACCCCGCGATTGGTCGCCCAAAACCACAGGCCCGGAGGCTGTTCCGAAGAACTCTTACTGACTGGCGACTGTCACTTACCTACAAATATTCTATTTTTTGACAAATCCGTGGATGATATGGTTTATCACGACTTAATACAACAGTTTATAGCAATGTTAGATTTACACGAACGAAAATTTTGGTTTCAAAAGGTAACACAACTTCCCATACTTCTGACAAACTCTATAAATGTTACAGATAGATCTTTTTTGAAACATTCTATATTACTAATTCAGCTTTCCTCAGAGTACAATATAGATTTTTAGTATAGCCACTTGAGTCACGAGTTTGCCCTTGTTTGCAACGAGAGGTAAAAGGGGGAAAAGCATCAGCGCGCAAGCGCGACTGCTTTAATTTCAGTACGACAAACATAACAACTTATACTAAACCCAGAGCTTATACAGTCTATCGCGGAACCTTTTGTAGGTTAACTCTACGAATATAAGTGTTTGTTACCGTAAAAACAAATGTCGGTTTCTCGAAAACGTGGTCGAACTATTCACAGTGCTGAACGCATTGTAATAAAATGTGAATTTGAAGCTAAACAAAAATTCCTATCCGTGCCTCTTAACAAAAGTCGTGAGCGCGCAGCTAACTACTGTGATGTTTCTCTTTTTACAATTCGAAAAATAAAAAAAAATTAAGGACGTGAAGTTTTGTTGGCAGCTGGTCTAAGAAAGAAAACGGTTAGGTAGATACTAAAGAGACTGATAATGAAAACGCCGATGACAGCAATAGTAAAGAAGGCGATTCATTCGTAATTACGAATATAAATATGTTAACCAAACATTTCTAGTCATGTAATTAAGCTATAGGCAGTATTACAGGTCACATTTATTTCTTGTAGAATTATGAAGAAAACATTTTCTCGGAATATGCTTACAACAAAATGTATGAAGAAACTGAACGGTAGTGAAATGTACGAATAGTGACTCACTGTTGAGGTTGGGAGCACTGTCAAATTTTCACTTCTCTTCTTCACAGCCCATCCATACGCAAAAGGCAATCTCGTGACTTCAGTATCTATAAATGAAACTTTTTTGTTATACGCATTAAAATGGGAACCTTAGAACTTTGATCGTCTTTTTCTCTAAACTAAATTTCTACTACATAACACTATCAGCCACTAACTTTACAATTCTAACACACACATTCAAGTAGAAGTAACTTAAAATAAAACAATAAAGATAATATTTATCAAATAGATACTAATATATAATAAATTTAATTACATTAATAAAATTAAACACATAAGTAAATTAAATTAAAACACTTTCACAAATTAAATAAATAAATGTATATTAGTCTACATACAAATAAAATTTACTGTATGCTTAAAAAAATTTACAACAAACCAATACAGTAAATACAAAATAGTTATATTAGAATAAGCAGCAATACAGATCAAGTATTAGTAAAAGTAAAAACAAGCTTTCTTTAGACTAAATAAATAAATACAAAACAAAATTTTATAATAAATCGTCCACTAATGAAATTACAACTTACGCCACCGCTTTAAAAGACAGCGAAACTATAGGTAGAAAACTGGGTCGCACAGGAGAAGTAATGAGCAGAATTACTGTTCCGCAGTACTACGTCGTGTACTGTAGTTTAAACCAAGCTGTTTAGTAACTACAGTTCACTAAGTAAATCTAACTTACTAGATTTACATTAACAGTCACCTTTAAATGTTGTAGTACTTACCTGTAACAGATAAAAACAAATACAAATGAGATTTGAAAATGATAGTAAATATATTTATTAACTTATTCTTACTAATGTTACTTATATATTATTATTTATTTTTATTTACATTTGTAAAAACGTAGTTAGATTGTCATTTGTTTACTCCTACCAACTCTTAAAGGTAAATTACGCAAGGTTAAATATTAAGTTTTGAAATAATTTCTTTGTAACTGAAAATTACATAGTTATAAGATATAAGATATGAAATAAAAAATTCTTTGTTATTACTTATTATACTATTTATAGGATAATATAATGTACATTAAATGGTAAATCTTTATCTTAAAAATGAAAAAATAAATAATTTTGATTAGATATAAACTAATCAACCGGGTTGGTGTAGGGGTTTTATTCGGAGACAAAGGTTCCGTGGTTCAAATCATAATAAAGGCAGAGTTCATTTTATACAGATTTTAATACTAGACATTGGTTACTGGTGTACTATGATGATTGGAGTTTAATTAACCATACTCTCTCACGAATAATAGGGCTGGGTCTGTACAAGACCGAAACTAATAAATATTTGTTTTTTTGTAATATAAAAACCTTTTTAATTTACCTTATACTGCTTTTAAAATTTTTCTACATCTAAATCTTCTAAATTCTTGTAGAAGAATTTTAAAAGCAGTAGCTATAAGGTAAATTAAAAAATTTTTTTATATTACAAAAAACAAATATTTATAAGGATTCTACTGCTATGATGCTAACTAATAACTTAAATAATTACTGCAACTAATTTACACGTTTTACACATCATTTTCATCTTATTAGGTCATGTTTATTGTTCTGAATTGAACAGTTGCAACGTACACAAATTAGGTATAAAAAAAATTGGAATTATTTATTTTTAAATCTACTGATGACGTACTACAACCGTTTTATAAATTTAAATAAAATATATAAAAACATAAGTAAAATATTAATTGATTTATTAATTTTCAAAGGAAACAATATTGAGTAAAATGTTTGATGAGAAGGCAATGAACTGAATCAGATACACGACTGAAATTAAGCTAAGTAAAGTGGATAGGTACTGCTGAGTGACATTTGAGCTAACATTCACGAAATAGGACTGACAAAAGACTTAATATATCAGTAGTAGTTGTAAATTAATGCGACTGCATAAACTTGCAAATGAATTTAGTTTGGTAAATAAACTTTAGAAGATTTTATTATTCAGATAAATCGAATAAAACCACACGATAACGTCTACTTAATGTTTACTTTAAGGACTAATCTAGCAGCTACTTTGAAAGCCTTTGAGGCAAATTACAAACAAGGACAAGGCAAGTTCATGTATTAAGGGAACAAAGTTTAACGCAAAGTTTACGTTAAACTTTAACAATTCAGCAATTTCCATGTATGGGAAATGGGAGAGTGTATATGTGTATATATATTCACGTTTGTTATTTTATATGTCGGTGCATACTAAAATGTTATTTTAACTAAAAAATATACAACAGATTACACAACAAGAATTAATTCTGATTATAAACTGTTATAACTAAAGATTTTAAAATTACAAGGAAGTATATAGTAGCGTATATATATTTACATAACTGTTTTTTATCATCAGTCTTTCGACTGGTTTGATGCAGTTCTCCAACCTGTCTTTCTTGGGCAAGTCGTTTCATATCTACATATCTGCAACACCCTACATCTTTTGTAATTTACTTTAAATATTCTAACCTTTGCCTCCCTCTACAATTCACCCCCTGAATATTATCCTCCATTATTGATAATTATAGCAATATCTGGATGTCTTAAGATATGCTCCACTAGCCTATCCCTTCTTTTGGTAAGATGCTTTCATATGCTTCTTTCATCCACTCATCTAAGAACCTCTAAATTACTTATTTCATCCACCCATCTAATCTTTAACATTTCACCACATTTCATAAGCTTCTATCCTCTTCCTTTTTAACCTTACTAAACCATTTTAAACAAGAATTACTTTGATAAATATGTTTGTTTTCTGCTTATTTTTTATTACTTTAAATCTACGATCTCCTCTCATGGAACAATGAATAGATGTGTTGTGAGAATCAATCATGAGTCAGTAATAACTCTTAGTATTAGTTCATAAATTTTAAATTTTGTTGTTTTGTTCTTGACGTGAATGTAGGATAAATAAAATAATAAATTTAAATAAATCTATAATGTCTGTGTAGTCTTCCGTGAGTTTCAATGTTGTCTAGGAGATTGATGGCTTCTGGATTCTGATGATTTTAAAGTCGTGTTTGATAACTGGTGCAAAATAGCTGTATTTTTCGTGTACTGTGGAAATGTACTACGGAAAAATTGGAAAAGTTGATAGCTTCAAGTACCTCGGATAGATAATGCAATCGACGACGACCGAACAACAACAGACGAGAAAAGATTGCCGGTGCAATCCGAGAAACTCGCACATCTATAAGAAGAAAGCACTGTCAAAAAAACCCAAGATTAGATATTACAGTAAAATCTCTCTATTGCGGAACTCTATATAGCGGAAATCTCTCTTTAGCGGCATTATTTTCCGACCCCGACCCTTTCGTATACTACGATAATGTATTTAACTCTCGTTATAGCGGCACAAAAATCTCTCTATAGCGGCAAAACAATATCTTCAGGATATGGATTTAGACGCCTATGTAGGGGCAGACAATGACTTAGCCACTTCAGCAGATGTTGGCGATGATGCAATAATCGAAAATGTCTTAGCCCAAAACAACGAGCAAGAAAGTGAAGATGACGATGAAATGGAAACAGAAATGTTGTCCCTTCAAGTAAACAGGCACTAGACGCTGTTCTTGTTGTCTCCACGTACTGTCATTGCCAATATGTAAATGAAAATTTACAAGTTTTAAACATTGAAAATGAGATTGAAGACATGTTTTATAAATTGAAAACGAAACAAAATTTACAACTTATTTTACGAAATGAAATGTACTTCACAGTTATTGTTTCCTTAATAACAAAAAAAATATACTGTACTGTGTATTTTTTTGTGATTGTGTAGCCTATGTTTTATTATATTTTAATTGTATGTATGTATATCTATTACTGTTCAGTGAAAAACGAGTTTCAGTGCTAATTAATTTTAGGCTATCTATTACGGTATGTACTGTATGAATGATTATTGAAAAAAGTTCAATACGAAAAGTGAAATTCTATTGTTAAACAGTAGTAACACAACATCTAATAAAACCAGTTTGTATCCAAATTTCTTGTTAAGTTACTAACCTACACTTTATGTAATTAATTTAAATATCTCACTGTATTGAAGTAATCTACTGTATTAAACATTCGTCATAAAGTTATCTATTCAGTAGTTTTTCAAAAACTTATTCCATGCACCATTTACATACGTAAAGTTATTTTGTACAGAAAAATTAGTACTCCAACTTCCCTCCCACCGTTAATTACTCGCTCTTTCTATAACGGAACTCTCTTTATAGCGGCGGTACCTCATGGTCCCTTCAGTTCCGCTATAGAGAGATTTTACTGTATAATACTGTGATAAAACCGGTGTTTCTGTACGTGAGTGCCTTAAAATGTCTGATCTAAGAGAAGCATAGAAATTTTAGAGAACGATCCTCTGGAATATAATGTATCTGAAGATATTAGACGGACAATACAAGTTACGAGATCAAGAAGAACTGTACAAGGAAATGAACGATTAATGGAAACAATTAATAAAAGAAGACCAAAAATTTACGAACACCTGTATAGAATGGATAACAACCGATGACAAAACACACTTTTAAGACGCTACACAATCATAGAATTACGATGTCAGATAAATAGTTTTAGGGGAGATTGCACGATGGTCGAAAAATTTCGATTTTCCATTTTTTATATTTTTTAATAGTTTAGGCCTAGATCTACCAGAAAAACATTAAATACGTCAAAAAAATGTTTATCAGAAAAATTATCATGTTACCAAGAACGAATATTTTACATAATTTTATACTGCTCGTTCTAGTGCAAAGGAAATTTCAGTTTTTAAAAATATCTGCATCACTATTTTTAATATTCTCAGCTGTTGGTTCAGCTTTCTAAACAACTGTAGATGGGAAATTTACTTATTTGTATACATTTTGTTTTTGATTTGTGCCTTCTTTTTTGCCGTTGCCCGTAAATTTACATTTTCAACACTTGGGTACATTTTTACCAGATACCAATAAAGCTATCAGGCTGAAATTTGTATCAGTTAATTATCTTGTATATCCACATACACCGACATTTTTATGACTTCCACAGGTGCTCCAAAAAATTAGTAATACGCATAAAAGGTAGAAAAAATTTGTAACAATTTAACCTCAGTTTGTAAATTTGCAAAAGATGTTATTCGTCATTTTTTTTTAAATGTTATGGTCCAAAAGATTAAATTGGAAAAATGTCAGTAGCTAGAAAAACCCGAAAACTATAAGTGTGTAAAGTTTAATTTCCTATTGTATACCAATCCTATGAAAAATGTACCTAAACAGAGAAAATTTAAAATTAGCGGGATACAAAGTACAGTCTCCCCTTAAAGAAGTCAGAAGTGATATTGAGAAAACCGAAATAAACCGAGAATACTTAATGAAACAAACCAAATTCAAACAACTAATTACCTATTTTAAGAGCTTCCAAGAAGAGAAAATACAGACAATATAGTCTCCATTCTGGAATAACATTAATTATTCCATCTACTATCCCCTTTTTCCTGTCCATATTTCATTATGGCCTACATACACTTTCGTTAAACCATGTTTCCTGGACTTTCGTGATGGTTTTTTGTACATTCGTTCTATTTTCCATTTTGGAATGTTACCTCTGTTATAGATCTTAATATTACATGTTGTGTAGTAAACATCCACGTTTGCGTAAGGTGCGGTAGTAATGGAAGCAAATATAAATCAAATACCTTATTCTTCAAGTACTGGAGAATATTCTAGTTTCTCGAACAACCTACCAAGGTCCGAAAACTCTGACCGAATCCCCTTGTTCTTAAACCGTGTTCGTTTATCGACTTCCTCCTCTCTTTGTTATTTTTTTTTACTTTCTCTTGCCTATATGAATACATAGGAAGGAAAGGTTGTTTTCATGTCGATTTTTCGAAATCGAGTTTTCACCGGATCTACACGTTTTCAGACCCCCTGAACCAAAAAAACATGTTTTTAGCGATTGGTCTGTGTGTATGTTACTATAATATCTCAAGAACGGAACCTCGTACGAACATTTTCATCAAAATCGGTCAACCGGAAGTAGTAGTTTATTCGTGTAATTTTTCACTTTTTTGCGATTTTCTCAAAAATTTGTCCTACGATTTTTTTTAAAAATCGCCACATTTACTTAATTTTTTATGCTTTACAAGACAAAAGGTAGGCGTTATGTCTGCTGAAATTCTTGGGAAAGCTGTTTTCACGTAAAAAAATTGTTTTCTTTAGATTGCTACTTTAATATGTATTTTAACGCAAAAATGTATAAATAAAAGTTGTAGACAATTTAAAATCCTACAACTTTTAAATCAAGCATTTTTTTGTATAACTCTTAGTTTAGCGGTAATTAGCGATTTTCCGTTTTTTCTCACGAAAACGTGTGAAAAATCTATTTTTTTAAAGATTTCGGCCTTAGTATGCAGTTTACGACAGAAGTGTACATGATAAAATTTATAGGAAATAAAAAGATCTACAACTTTTATTTATAGCATTTTTTCTAGAGCCTAGTTCAGCGAAAGAGTGATTTTCCGTATTTTTAAGCCAAACTGAGGTTGATTTTCATTTTGCGTCTTTCACTCATGATTATAATTAGGTTATGTTTATTGAGGTTAGTTTTTTGTTTATGTCTAATTTTTTATTACTAATGTTAGGTTTTAATTATTTGCATTGGCAAGAGAAAGTTCTAGGAGTGTTTGACACCAGATTTTTTATGTTTAATTAGTTATCCTAGATAAACGTATTTAGTTACCCATTGTAATTTTTAACCATCTACATATATTTTGGTATTTTTCATTAATTGTTTTCTAAATGTATTTTTAGACCTATATTATAAATTATACGAAATTCAAAGTTTGTATGATTTCCCTGAGATCTGCAATTTTAAAAATATACATTTGCTAAGCATGAATTCCATGATACATTTAACCTTTGTTCATTTAATGAAACATAGATTTCCAAGCTTTTCTGGCATAACAATGTTTAGAGAACAACAAATCAGTAAAGAACTGTTTAATTCAGCGTAACCGTATATGTATGAAAACTACCGATGTGAAACGTAGCACTACGTGTACAGTAACAATCCACTCGGTTGATAGTTTAGTTTAGAGTTTAGGTACGTTAGACATTTGTTAAACATGTAACATTCATGTAAATTATGCTCCATTGTCCGTTGTACCTATTTGCTGTTTTTATATACACGCCCTCCATTGTACTTATAATGTTAAATACAATGGGTCAATGGATGGTTTTATCAAGAACAGCGAATTTATAAACGTTACATTAGGTAGGCTACATACGTACACATATGATACGATCCGTATTATATTTAATTCACCGCTTTTTATTTAAGATCTATTTTAGGTACCGTTCCAAAATAAATTTAAATACCTATATGACTTTACACATTGCAATCAAAACATTAAACTCTATTGTTAGTTCCACCTATTGATTATCTCCACGTATTTTGTATTTACAATAAAATAAACTGATCATATAAATGGCCATCATAAGGCCCCAATCGGAAAGTACCAAAGGGGTTCCACGTTTTTGGGATCAGCAAATACAGCTCATGCTAAATGAATTCAAACCATCCAAAACAAAATTATTTGCTCGCCTCTCATCATACGATCCTGGGTTCGAATCCCACTCAGGCACGGCATATTTTTATACGTTACAAAAAATTATTTCATCCTACATTGCATAAAGTTACACCCCAACGTCGTCGCTAATGACCGTTGCAGTTGATGCGACGTTAAATAAAAGAATAAAAAAAAAATTAAATTATTTGTACAATTGTAATAACAGAGGAGGGGGGTTTACCCCTGGTGAGCTGTTAGTTCTAAAGTATTGTTGTTTAGGTCGTCAGGCAAAAGGCTGGTTTGAACCTGTAAAGGTTCAACTCCTGTAAAAGATTCAACCTGTAAAAGTTCACTCCTCGTTTTACTACGTAAAACGAGGAGCGAGGTGGTTTATAATTGCCTTCCTCACTAAGTGGAAAAGTACGCTTATCAGCATGCCAGGCTCTCTGAAAGGTAAATATTTTCCACTCTGCAAATGACACCTTCACTTCATTCATCACAGGGTCTGACTGTACAATGAAATGCATTACTTTAAGAGGAGATAACTCTGATCAGTGTCTTCTACACCTTTACTCTTCTGTTCTTAAATGCTTCAATCATATAATTGGCTGACCAAGTGATAAGAAATATAACTATTTTTTGTAGCCCTAGAACTAGCAGATCGAGTACTAGAAAAAATAAAAAATATTTATTACATATAAAATAAGGACTGGATAGATTATTGTAACACCAAAACCTACGTTCGCTCGGGATCTGGGTATGATAAATAATAAACATAGTTAATTTAAACTTATATAACAATTATTAATTGACGAAATCATTTTTAAACTTGAACTACTAATACAAATTTACTTTGATGATAAACATATAAACTATTTTTGAAAGGCTCGCATGATGTCAATTAACAAATGCACCTCTAATTAAAGCATTCTTTTCTATATAGCCTAGTTTAGCGCCAATAAGTTAATAAATTCCATATTTTTAAGTTCTACAAAAGTTGATTTTCAATTTGAGTCATGATTAAAATTAGGTTATATTTTTAATTTCATATTGTTTACTAACGATTTTAAATATAAATTGTATATTTTATTATTTATTTAGAAAAGAGAAAGTCGTGTGAATGTTTCAAACCAGATTTTTTAAAGAGTTTTTTTAGAAATATATCAAGAATTTAAAAAAATAAAACAATTCTAAAATAATGATAATACACCACGAAAACCATCCCTAAATGTTAAAAAATGTTAAAAAACACAACGGTATTCATTTGTTTCATTAGTTGTAGCAAAATGGGATCTATTCTACGTAATTAACTATTGTTACATTTTGAGAAGAGCACTTTTTAATTAACTACAAAAATTCTTCGTTAATTGAAAAGGTTACATTTAGGTATTATAACACACTAAATGGATATAATTTAAAATTAAATACATCCAAACCAATGATTATTTTTAACTAGTGTAAATTAATTCTAGGAAAATAAAATTTGAGTAAAAATTGTAATTTGTAATGTTATAATTAAATAACATGGTTTTAGAACTAGACCAACCCGATAGGTTTTTTTATACTTATGGTAAAAATTTTTATCTTTTAGTATTATTGAACTAAATAATCAAAAACAACCCATCCTCAATTGCAATTTTATGTGCCAATTCAGGTTTGGTTTTCTTAATATGATTCTCGCATCATTGCTTTTAGTATTACCAAAATACAATACAAGACTATATGAATAAACAATTCTTTAATTTTTTTCTCGTATATGGCCAATTTTAGACCACGTGATGTGACTTTAGACGTTTCTAGAATCTCTTTTCGCAGCTCATATTCTCAGCATTAATTCACTGTACACTATCCTCCTTTCTTCTGTCCACTCGGTGTTCTGTTTTTGCTCTTCATGGAAATCTTAAAGTTCGTAATTAGTTGTCTTTATTTGGTTCGGTTAATAAAGTTTTCTCAGTTTATTCCCGTTTTCTCAATATCTTTTCTGATTTCTTTAAACCAATAATCTGACACCTTAGGTCTATTACTGTTTGTTGTTTAGGTCAACAGCCGAAAGTCTGGTTTGAACCTCTAAAAGTTTTACTAAATAAAAACGAGGAGTGAGGTGGTTTACTATTGCCTTCCTCAATGAGTTGAAAGAGTATGCTTACCATCATGCCAGGCCTTCCGAAAAGCACTTACTTTCCACTCTGCAAATGACACCTTGACTTCATTCACCATAGATTATTGTGTAGTGTCTTGAGAAAAATTATTTTGTTAACCGGTTGTCATCCATTCTATACAGGTGTCAGTAAAATTTTAGTAGTCTGTTTCTAACCGTTTCCATTAACCGTTTATTTTCCTAGTAGGCTACAGTTCTTTTCGACGTCGTAATTTATATTGTACGTCTAGGATCTTCCGACCCATCATCTTTCAAAAGATCTTTCTCTCAAATTTTTCTGCTTCTCTTAGATTAGCCTTTTACGGTCATTCTAAGGCACTCACTTGCGTACAAATACAAAGGGTTTTCCACAGAATTATAATATCTAATCTTGGCTTATCTTGAGAGAATGTTTTCTTTTTACACAAGTGAAGAAATGCACCGGCCATCTTTCCTCGTCTAACGTTGTTCACTTCGTTTTCACTGGTCTTCGATTGTATTAGCTATCTTCCAGAGGTACTTGAAGCTATCAACTTTTCCAATTTTTCCGTACTATGTCTTCAAGTGACACGGCAATGTTTTTGACGTTCGTTATGTATAGCTATAGTTTATTGAAGGAAATCTGTAGTCATACTTTTGCTGTTTATTTTTTTAACACGTCGATTAAACACTATTGGTGTTATTTATAATTAATGTTATTTATAATTAACACTATTGGTGTTTCCGCGTTCCTAGAAATGTTTGTAAGCTCGTTTGCAAGAGCAAGATAGTTTAATTTTAAACCATTCTTTAATCCTCCAATGTGTATTTTGTTTAAATAATTCTCTATTATTTAAAATAATTTTATTCGATTACTAACCTTAGAAGACTTAAAAAACAGAAATTTTAATAAGCAGTATCTGGAACGAAATAACATTAAAAAACTGAAATAAATTGAAGACAGTACGTTACCTACTTTTCTTATTAATTTAAGAATTGCTAATTAGCCTGAAGAAGAATGTATAAAAAAATAAAAATCCTTGCAATACGTCAACCAACAGGATACTTGTGCTACTTAATTTAAAATATTTAAATAAAAATTACTTACACGTAAAGAGAATAACTAATTACAATAATAGTAAATGAATAAAATTATTTATTTACACGAAGCGAAAAATAAAATTTTCAACGTTTTATAATTTCATAATAATTTCCAAACACAAATTTACCATAGTATATGATCATTACATAAAAAATAATAATACTGACAAAATAATAAATATAAATAATTTTGTTTGTAGCTTACAGAAATAATAATAAAGTTTGCGTGAATAACCTAACACTTAAATATTAATAATAAAACGCATATAACTTACAAATACAATGTATAAAATGCTTATGAAACGTTTTAAAGCTTAAAGGCATACGCTTATTAATAAGTTTTAACATTATGAAGAACTAAGCAGCAATAACAACAGGCAATTTTACAGGAGCAAAGGAAAAAAACACGCACGTATTTTACAAGATACTCAAATTATGTGAAGTTTTATTTAGGAGTAGTGGTAGTAGGTCTTCAAAAGGGGCGTGGCCTTGTATTTTACAACTAACGCAAACTGTTAATTAAAATAGATATAACATATACATAATATGAAAAGTATATAATTATGTTAAACCATTATCTAATACGTTGCTTTAATACATAAATATACAATTTCTATAAAGTATCTATGGTAAATGCCTTATTAATCACGATTCTTAACGTGTCATAGCACAATATTTCACTGATTCCTTTAAAATACTACAACTGCTAAGCATTTCTGTTTTATATGTATTTTTTGATTTCTTTGTATAAACTTTTGATTTCCCAATGTTTCCGAATTTTTTAACGACTATTTACACAGACGATACAGCTGTTATGACCAACAACAATAGTTACAACACTTACATTAACGCAACGTTATCAAAATTTAACTGTAGCTTTTCACGGTATTTACAAAATTTTCTGATATCTTTGCAAGAATGGTTACAAAAGTGGATAATTAAGGTAAATGAAACTAAGTCAGTCCATGTGACATCACTCTACGCAGACGAACGTGCCCACCAGTTGTACTTAATGACATTAGTGCCACAGTCAGATAATGTGAAGTACCTGGGACTACATCTGGATCACCGAATGGCGTGGGAAGAAACATATTTTGACGAAACGAAGACAATTGGACTTAAAAATGAGAAATATGTTTTGGTTAACTGGGAGACGCTCACAACTGTCAACTGAAACAAAACTTACGCTATATTCACGCCAATGTAAACGTACGGGATACAACTCTGAAGACAACAAAAAAATACCAATATTGACATTTTAGAAAATTTTCAAAGTTTTTTCGATAATCTCTTAGGACACCATGGTAAGTTACATACGAAATAAATATATCTATAACGACTTAACTCAGTAAGACAAGACAATTACACGATTAAGTAAAACATACGAACCAAGACTAAACGGACATCCGAAATCATCTCGCGATAAACTTACTGGACACTGTGACTATACTTTTCCAAGACCTAACAGATACACGAGTTGGACTTAAGAAACAAATTTAAACACAATTTTTTTTGATACGTTTATGTGTGTATAATATATTTTTTATTTAAAAATTAATAAATTAAAAAAAAAGTACAAAGTCACTTGTAACAAATTATTGTTAATTTATAATGTTGTAAATTTGTCTTTTCTATGTTAACCTTCTTACTTATTGCTTTTGTTCCTTTATAACAGAACAGATTGTAATTTTGCTGATTTGACATTTTAAAAAATTACCTAAATTTAACTTCTCACTGGTGTAAACTAATGAAAATTAAATTGAATAATCAAAAATCACACCACATTGCGTTTAAACTTCTCCACCCGTATGCTATGACACTCACCCAATAACTGAGACAGAAACAGTAAAGTATTTAGGCCTTAGACTAGACAGGAGACTGACTCTTAAAGGTAAAAGAGAACCCATTGTAATCAGTTGAAAACAAATATCTATATAATGGATATCTCGTATTGTAAGATACGTTAATAAGAACAATTATTGTAGTTTAAGTCATCAGCCGATAGGCTGGTTTGAACCTCTAGAGGTTTTACAAAGTAAAAACGAGGAGTGAAGTGGTTGACCATTCAATTACTCACTGAGTGAAAAGTATGCTTATCAGCATGCTGCAGGCCCTCCAAAAAAACACTTACTTTCCACCCTGCAAATGATATTTACTTCATTCACCACAGGGTCTGGCTGTATAATGAAATTCATTACTCTTAAAGGAGATGACTAGTGTCTTTTGTACCTGTACTTCTTCTATTCTTAAAAGCTTCATTTATATAATTGGGTGACCATGTGATAAGAAACACAACTATATTTTGTAGCTCTGGAACTAACAGATTGAGTGCACATAATTTAACACTCCACCTGCCTGTCATGGGCAAGGATCAGACTATGACAGATATTGTTATTACAAAAATATATTCACAATTTATAAAATGGAAATTTAATGAATGAAAAATACATGTATCACTAAAAGAAATATCGGCGATTTGTAACATATAAGATAATTATGCACTGATACAAAACCCGTGGTATAAATCCACCCAAAATAACTGGTCAGCGCAACTGGTTTCTACGCCAGGGGTCCCGGGTTCTATTCCCCGGTTGGATATGACATTTTTTTATGTTTTTACTAATCACTCTTCTTGTCGTCTGCATTAGCAAAACAGTCACGTAAAGATAAAAAAGGAGATTTGAACTAGAAAAATCTCAAAGGTAAACGAGAACCCATTTTAAACACTTATA
Source organism: Catonia carolina (assembly GCA_035578175.1). NCBI lineage: Eukaryota > Metazoa > Arthropoda > Insecta > Hemiptera > Achilidae > Catonia > Catonia carolina. The sequence goes on from JAQMRL010000001.1 coordinate 424,434,059, forward strand.
AAACATCTATGTCAATGTAATGGAAATCTCGTATTGTGAGATAAGTTATTAAAAATAGTAGGTCCACGCAACTCCTCGTTCATAGCTCGAAATCTGATTCCCGAGGCAAGGGACAATATACCCCATCCTTTGTTAATTCTAACACGTTTTACCATAATTTAATGTAATGCTACAAAATTAAAAATTAAAAAATGTATTGTTACAAAATTTAACAAAGTTCAACATTTCCAACAACAAAGGCAACGAAATTACGTAAGTAATTTTAAAAGGCAAAAAGAAGGTTAAGGGGAGAGAGAGAGAATATGCAATGTAATCAAGAGAGAAAACAGTAATGGCTGCATACGACATGAAGAGCCATCTTTAATGTGATCAGGGGATGCCAAATAACCCAATCCACCACTCCCCCACCCGTACCAACTCCACAGAACCCCTTATTGAGTTACCATCAGTGGCAGTCGCATATTAAATCGCCCGTAATCCACTTTCATCCGCCTACAGGGTGCATGATTTAAATTAAAATTAGTATCAGCATATTTAAAAAAAAGTAAATCAAATTTTTAATTCGTATATAATACTAGATACATACATTATTTAATATTTAAATTAAGAAAAACAATTTATATTATTATTCAAACCAAATAATAATTAAAATTATGGGAAATTTAATAAGTTAGGACGAATAACAATATTAATGAAAAATAAATTATAATAATAACATTTTTAATTAAATCATAATTAATTATTTTATTAATTAGATGTAAATAAATTACAAATATTCTATTTAAATTCAAAAAATATGTTTTATAATCAAAATCTTTGTATTTTTTTTTAAATATATTTATTTTTCATTTAATTAAAATTTATAAATAATAATAACTTTGAATTCGTTATTTAATATAAATATTGTAAATAAAATGGTTTTTTTCAGAGGTTATATCGTTAAATAAATATCATACACTTTATTTGTTAAGTATGCTTCATTGTTTTTTGGGATTATAATAATCACGTGAAGAGTATAGTATTCAGTATTCATTTAAGTACATCAGAATATATTTTTTAAACAAAAAACCCCTTAAACCTCATTGTTTTATAGGTAAAAAAGGATAAAATATTTTGTGTAATGAAGTAAATTATTTATTAACTAATTAAAAAAAAATTTAATACGAATTGCTTAGAAATTTTCAATTTTTTATCTAGTTAATTTAACAGATAGACTATAGGAAGAAATTATTTGGTACCAATAAAACTTTTGAAAAAAATACAGAAATTTTTATTAAAAATACAATAAATTAAGTGTTATTATTATTATTTTAAGGGAAGCACTATACCTCGAAAATCAAAATAAAATCGATTTTTCTAATTTTGGCACCTTCTGTATCTTTTTCTGTATAATTATATATAAAAATTATAACTGTACGATAGAAATTACGGAAGCTATGCAGAATTTTGTTAAGTAATGTTTTGACCAGAATTTCTTTTATTTGAGGTAATCTGTAGAAACAATTAAGAGTTGCGGTATTCAAAGAACACAGAAAACTGAGAAGAAAAGAAAAGAACTACAACATTGTTTCAAGAAGACAGGCAAGATTTTGATCCTAAAAATGAAATTCAAAATTCATTCAAACAAATTTGTAAAGCTATTCTTAGTATTTTAGATTTAAATTTTTGTATAGCTTATTTTTACTTTACTTTGAAATTTCATCATTTGCATACAATTCAACACTTGTATAAAATTTTGTTGTTTAGGTCATCAGCCGAAAGGATGGTTTGAACCTCTAGAGACTTTACTAAGTTAAACGAGGAGTGAGGTGGTTTATCATTCCTTCCTCACTGAGTGCAAAGTTATGCTTATCAGCATGCTAAGCCCTTTGAAAAGTATCTACTTTCCACCCACCAAAAGACACATTCATTTCATTCACCACAGGGTCTTGGCTGTGTAATGAAATTGATTACCTTTAGAAGAGGTAACTATGACTAGTGCATTTTACACCTATACCTCGTCTACTCTTAAATGCTTTAGTCATATAATTTGTTGACCATATGATAAGAAACAGAACTATTTTGTGTAACCCTGGAACTAGCAAATCGAGTGAAAATAATTTAACCTCCCTGTTATGGGTAATTTGTATAAAATGCGTTAACTTTTCAACAGAATTTTTTCCGGAAGTTACTCAACTGCTTACTGCAAGTCATTTTAATGAAAACTAAATATAACCAAAAATATCTGGTGTGAAACACTCACACAACTTTCTCTTGCCAATGCAAAAAATGATCAATATAACCTAACATTAGTAAAAAAATATTAGAAACAAACCAAAAAAACTAACCTCAATAAACATAACTTAATTTTATCAAAAGTGAAAGACGCAAAATGAAAATCGACCTGTTTGACGTTAAAATACGGAAAATCACTCTTTCACGCTAAACTAGGCTCTGTAGAGAAAAATGCTCTAAATAAAAGTTGTAGATCTTTTTATTTCCTATAAATTTTACTTGGTACACTTTTGTCGTAAAATGCATACTAAGGCCGAAGTCTAAAAAAAAAAAAATCGATTTTTCACACGTTTTTGTGAGAAAAAAACCAAAAATTGCTAATTACCGCTAAACTAAGCGTTTTACAAAAAAAATGTTTGAAATAAAAGTTGTAGGATTTAAATTCTCTAAATTTTTTATTATATAATCTTTTGCGTTAAAATGCATATTAAAGCCGTATTCTTAAAAAAAATATTTACGTGAATAACACCTCACTAAAAATTTCAGCAAACATGGCGCCTACCCTATATTGGAGAGCATAACAAATTTAGTAAACCAGGCGATTTTAAAGAAAATCGTATGACCAGTTTTTGAGAAAATCGCAAAAAAGTGAAAAATTACACGAATAAACAACTACTTCAGGTTGACCGATTTTAATAAAAATGTTCGTGTCGGGTCGGGTAGTGGTATGTAACTTAAGTTTCAAGTTCGTACGATGTTCCGTTCTTGAGATATTATGTTAACACACACACACACACACACACACACACACACACACACACACACACACACACACACACACACAGAGAGAGAGACAAATAGCTAAAAACAAGTTTTTTGGGTTCAGGGGGTCTGAAAACGTGTAGATCCGGCGAAAACTCGATTTCGAAAAATCGACATGAAAACAATACTTTCCTTCCTATATACTCATATAGACAAGAGAAAGTAAAAATGACTAATAACTTTTAAACAGAATTTTTCCGGAAGTTACTCAACTGCTTACTGCAAGTAATTTTAATGAAAACTAAATAAAAATAAACAAAACTACAGCACTAATAAATTTAATCAATCTTACAAATTGTCAGCAATAAAACGTGAAGAAAAGAAGCAGAAATAAAAAAGAGTATTAACTCGTGACTTTCTTTATAAATATATATAATATATTATATTTTGTCATGTTATGAACAACCCCCTCCTCTATAATATACGTTCATGTAATCCCAGGAACGAACGAAAAGGCAGGGCAATATGTTACATAAAGTGCGTGAGAAAAAAATGTACAAGAACCAATCATGCTGAAAGATTATACGAACAATTTCGGATTGTGCTAAAAATAAATTTATATTAGGATAAAAAATTATTAGTAATGCACACATACTAAATTAGTATGGTAAACAGATAAAAGACGAATGCAACGTATTTAAACACAGTTTATCAGATTGTAAATACCTATAAATGATTCAACAATTCAAATAAATTTCAACAATATTTACTTTCTCTTGCCCTTCATGAATATATACGAAAACAAAGTATTGTTTTCATGTCGATTTTTCGATATTTAGTTTTCAATGCATGTTTTCAGGCCCTCTAAACCCATAATAAACAGGTTTCTACCAATTGGTTTCTGTGTGGACAAAATATCTTAAGAATAAATTGTCGTACGAAGTTAAAACTTAGAAGAACTTAAGTTCGGTACCAAAAGGGGACTCGAGACGAACATTTTCATCAAAATCGGTCAACCAGAAGTTTATTCGAGCAATTTTTCACTATTTTGCGATTTTCTCAATAAATGGTTCTAACGTTAGTTTTTAAATCGCATATATTACTAAATTTTTTTATGCTCTACAAGATACGCTAAGACAGTTAAAATTCTTAGTGAAAATCGGTAAAAAATGTTTTTTCAAGTTAATATGCATCTAAGAGTAAGAGCATAAATAAATTTAATTATTAGTGATTTTTTTATATTTTACTCATCAAAATAGGCAAAAAATGGAATTTTTTAAGATTGCGGACTTAGTAGTATGCATTTTACAATAAAAATGGACAAAATCAAAGTTATATAGAGAATAAAAAATGTACAACTAAAACTTAAAGTATTTTATCTACATAGACTAGTTTAGCTTCTATTACTGATTCTTCGTATTTTGCCAACTCACAGGGCGTGGCGTTTAATTGAGATTCTTCGATCCTCTCCTTAATGCATTCTAGTGGAAGGTGTGAAGTCTCAACCTTTATTTACAAAAATATTTAAAATTAAGCAATTCATAGTCCCTTAATTCACCAGTATTTACTTAAATTCTGAAGATAGAAAATTCTATGTCATCTACAAAACACTAAATATTCATGTACCACCTTCACGAATCAAAAAAAATAAATTTAAAAAATGTTACATAAGACCACCTTATCTTATGAAATTTTTTTAAATATACGAGGTGTGGCTATTAAATAACGAGACTGACATTGTAAAAAATTTAATTTTAATTTTATACGTAATCACTTTTTGTCACCATCAATATACACTCCTTCTCTATCCCTACAACGCTCCATGCGAATTTTACATTGTTGGAAACAGTGCTGGAAATCATCTTCTGTCAGCTCCTTCAGGACACGTGCCGCTTTCTCTTTTACAGCTTTCACAGACTCAAAATCTTGTCCCTTTTAATGCAGATTTCACCTTTGGGAACAGGTAGAAGTCACATGGTGCAAGATCTGGTGAATAAGGTAGATGTTCTAACACTGAAATGCTGTACTTGGCTAGGAATCTCTTGACAGATAACGCGGAATGAGCTGGCGCATTGTCTTGGTGGAAAACCCATGATTTCTCCTTCCACATTTCGGGGTGGTTTTTCCTTACTCTTTGACGTAGTTTAGAAAGTACCTCAAGGTAGTAATATTGATTAATTGTTTGACCTTCAGGAACCCAGTGAAGGTACAAAATCCCATGGATACAAAAAAAAACAATCATCATTGCTTTAAATTTTGACTTGCTCATTCGAGCTTTTCTTGGCTCTCGGGGAAGTTCGGCTCTTCCCGTGCATGGATTGGCGCTTCGTTTCCGGATCATAAATAAAAAACCACGTTTCATCACATGTTATTATCTTCTACCTGTTCCCTAAGGTGAAATCTGCATTAAAAGGGACAAGATTTGAGTCTGTGGAAGCTGTAAAAGAGAAAGCGGCACGTGTCCTGAAGGAGCTGACAGAAGATGACTTCCACTATTGTTTCCAACAATGGAAAATTTGCATGGAGCGTTGTAGGGATAGAGGAGTGTATATTGAAGGTGACAAGTGATTATGTATAAAATAAAAATAAAATTTTCTAAAACGTCAGTCTCGTATTTTAATAGATACATCTCGTATAAGGGAATGAGAAGAAAATTATGAAACCTGACTGACAAAATTTAAAAAAAAAACTTATCAAATTTAAAATAATGAACGCACTGAGAGCAAACGATGAACAATAAAATTAGATAGAATTTAGGCTAATTTGTTTAAAATTCCCAAGCTCTACATCTTTAATAAAATTATAATAATCTTGAGAAAGTTCATTCAGATGTGTGAAATATGTATTTAAATTTACTTGCTACACTGTTACATATAAATATATATATGATAACCAATTATTTTCAATATTTTAATTCTTTACAATTAAAACTTTCATTTCATTTAGTTGTTGAGGGATTAACAAAAAATTTTCTCAAGGGAATACAAATTTAAAATAATACCTATGACTAATAGTTATTACCTAGTAAAAGAAAGAGTTATTCGTAATGGGAAAATTTTACGAATTCTATTTCCTATACAATGTAATACATTTCTGCGGGGTAAGAGATATTAACCTTGTGTGTTATCATGGTTATTTCCAACCAATCATCTTCTGTAATAGACATTCAAAAATACAGTTATACGAATTGGTTAATATGCAAAAATTATTTAAGTAAATTTTAGTGATTCAACAAAGCGTTCTACTTTTAATGTAACTTATTATTAAACATTGACTAATCTAAATTTACATAGAGGTTGTTTTAGTTTATTTTAAGTTTCATCAACTGCTTTTGTTATTAGTACGGCGGTTTACGGTTAAATTTTAACATGTAGTGATTCTAGGCTAGCTGGGAATCGAACCCGGGATCTTCCACTTTGCAAGGTATATAGCAAAGTCTAATGATCTAACCTCTGGGCCACGGAAGAGGCCAAAAAAATAACGTTATACTTATTTACCTTACTACAATCTAACTATTAGCATGGAATAGAATTTTCGAGAGAGTTTATTCGAAACAGATCAAAAAGACAGAAAACTAAATTTTTTTTAGTGTTTATTAGGTTGTTTTTTCTGCCCCATAACAGACAGGTGGAGTGTCAAATTATTGTCACTCAATCTGTTCGTTGCAGGGCTAAAATATATAGTTCTGTTTCTTATCACATTGATCAGCCAATTAAATGAGTGAATCATTTAAGAACAGAAGAGGTAGAGGTGCAAAGGAGTTATCTCTTCTAAAAACAATGAATTTAATTATACAGCCAGACCCTGTCTGCTTTTCAGAGGGCCCGGCATGCTGATAAGCGTACTTTTCCATTCAGTGAGGAAGGCAATGGTAAACCACATCACTCCTCGTACTTAGTAAAAGCTCTACAGGTTCAAACCAGCCTTTCGGTAGATGACCTAAACAACAGGTTGCTTTATTTAATAACTGTTCGGTTGTTAAAAACTACAGTACGGTAAAATATGAAGTATATAGTAGGCCTACCGTTCGGTTTCGGGTTAAAATTTGCAGATACTAAGCAGGATTCGAAGCCCAGGATCTTTCATTTCGTAGTTTAGCACGCTAACCACAATACCACAGAAGGATAGGGAAATTGAATTTTTTAATATTTTTATTAAAGTCGCATCAACTGCTTCGTTATTTAGCTACAATATAATAAGAAACAGATATCGGTGTGTAAAAACCGAAATAAAAATTCCAACCCGTATAAACTATTACTTTCGATTAACCGATTTTGACGAAAACCTTTATGTCGGGCACCCTCACCTTACTTAGGTTCCAAGTTTCAACATCGTTCGATTTTCGGTTTTTGAGTTAGTTTATTAGTAGACACACAAACCAATCGTAAAAACATCTAGGTATTTTCGAGTTTAGGGGGCTTTTAAACTGTATTTCTGATGAAAACTCGATTTCGTAAAATCGAAATGAAACATAACTTCCCTACCTCATATGGGGCAAGAGAAACAAAAAACAAGAATTTATAATTCACAAACAAAAACTTAGCCATTCCCAGATCAGAATAACGTTGAAAAGTTGTCTTAAAATCCGTTCCGTAGCCCTAAAAGGGTTCGCAGAATGTACCCTAAATCATTGACGTATAAATTTCAAAATGTTACCGTACTTACACAAATCTTACAAATACCAGTTTCTACCAAATCTTTATCATTTTTTTAACAAAATTGTTTAGATTCTATATGACAACGTGGAAGAGTCAGTTACCCTAATGATTTAAGGAGCTATTTGATTAAAAAATTTATAATCAACGGCCAAAAAATTTATTTTCATGAAGTATGCAGTAACACAATACAATTACGAGTGACGTGAAACATAACTTGTAAACGAATGTTTAACTTCTAAAATGTAAAAAAAGAATAACATTTTAATCGTAGGAATGAATAAACGTTAAAATAAGATCGACAACTAAGAAAATTACATTTCCTAAAATTGATGACGTAGGCTATACAAGGAATTAACTTTAAGATAATGGGAAACACGACGTCAAATAAGGAAGGCATAGCATGCCGACGCTGGCCAATCAATAGCTCTTCTCTCCACATGCACACAGCGTTGCAGCATGCGTAATAACCGTTCCAGACGACGCTGCCAGCAAAGGAGAGAACCTAAACTCAGCCTATGGAAAATCTCTCTTCAAAATTCTATAATCGACCCGACACAGATTATTTATTGAAATTACTCAGCTAATCATCTGAAATGGAATACTGAATCGAATCATGGAATCGTTCAACTCTTGTACAAATTCAACATTCATGTTTACTTAATTTAGTTAGGTACATCAATTATCTTAAATTGCTAACAAAATTAGGAAACAAATTTAAAAATCGAGTTTCTTAAGAATATTTTTTTGTGACAACGCTGTTAAATTAAAGTCTTCACTTTATAATAAACACTCATTTTAAACCTGCACAACTGTTTATATATTTTAAAGTAGTATTTTTCCAAAGGTAAGTTAATCATTTTTTTAATTTCTTGAACAATTATCCTAATTTACCTACACTCAGATCCATTTTACCAGAATATATATTTTTTGTTTTTGGTTTAACGTCCGATTGTTCTACAATTACTGCTAATGCAGACGGTGAAGGATTAAATGATTTTTTTGTAACGTATGAAAATATGCCGTGCCTGAATGGGATTTGAACCCAAGACCGCATGATGAGAGGTGAGCACGTTACCAACTACGCCAATGCGGCCGGCATTGTTATTAATACATATTATTTTTTTAGCTTTTATTTGTTATCGAGAACAGTACATTATTGACAACTACCCAATTTGATCGCTGCTTAGCTGTACGAGTATTTTTTGAGTGAATTAGGCATGAGTTTGAACAGGGACCCCCAGTAGAATTTGTTCACGGATGGCTGTCAGCTGATCACCATCCAAAGTCGCTTGCCCAACCGGTGTTACTTAACAAATAATAGCGACTTACTACCAGCTGACAGACTGGGCTGGCCCGGAGGCCAATATTAATATAATTAATATTATTATTTTAATATACCAATGCGGTATATTTACCAGAAGAGTGGCACAACGTTTCGAAAAATATCTTTAAGTTGATACATAGTTTGCGCACACAATTAACAATAAATTACTCGCACAATAAATCACAATTGACGATATATCATTAAATAGTCAATGATCCGATAATTGTGGAATAACGAACCAACCAAAAATGATTATGTAAATTTCCTGTATTTACAATTTACACAACCAGAGTTGTGCAAGGTTTGTAGTTTTTGCATTTTCTAAAAAAACTCCTACGATTTTTTTCCTTAAATCGCCCATTTACTACATTTTTATGCTCTACAAGAAGTGTACGTAATTAAAGTTATAAAAAATAGATAACGCTACAACTTTCAAGAATGTTTTTCTACAGAGCTAAGTTTAATTAGTGATTTTTCGTTTTTTCAAGTCGAACAGTTAGATTTTCATTTAGCGTCATTCACTCATAATTGAATCATTCATTTCAGAAAGCCCATTTTTACATTTTTTTTTCTTTATTGCATTTTAGAACTAACTGGATGTAAACACACCATCCCTACAAAAATCACATAAGTCTGGCTTTCCTTAAGTAATGTACCACTAAGAAAAGGCTTATCCTTAAGGATATAAAGTAGTACTTCCTTCTAATTAAAAAATGAAGGTGGATAATCTTTTGAAGCTAAAATTCTACTTTCTAGTGGAAGTGGCAATGCAAAAATCTTTTTAAGGGAGATAACTACTGTTTGTGATGACGAAGAACTTGAATAGTCCTGAAAACCAACATTTTTCTTCTTAAAATTAAGAATTTCAATTTTTAATTGCGAAAAGCTATTTAAGTCAATATTGTAAACAAGTGAAATAAATAAATAAATAAGTGAATACTAACGTTCAACACGATGTTTTGTCTGGTCTACGAACGTATTTTACAGAAAACATCTAAGTTAGTATTCTACTCTAATTTATTTCACAAACACCTTAAGACAAAATTTACAATTTTTTTTAAACAAGTGGCTTATATTGTTTTTTATTGAAACGTAGTAAATTACCATTTTTTTTTAAATTTTTCCTAAAGTTAGTTTTTTGACTTCAGGGCTTTATGACATGACTAATTCAATTAAAATTAGGTTATGTTTTTCATATTATATTGTTTGATAATCGGTTGACAAACAAAAATTTAAGACACTAAAATGACCTAAGTTATCGGATAAATGGTTTAAAGAAGTCAGAAAGGGTATTGAGGAAACCGGAATAAACCGAACCAAATTCAGAAAACTAATTACGGACTTTCCATGAAGAGCAAAAACAAAAAACCGGGTGGATAGAAAAAAAGGAGAAAATCATACAGAAAACGAATACTACGAATGTGAGCTGCAAAAAGAGCTTCCAGAAACGTCTAAAGTTACGTCAAGTGATCTAAAATTGAGAGTATACGAGAGAAGAGAAGAATTATTTTGTTTAATCATGATTAAACATAGGTTATATTGTTCACTATTTAAATTGGCAAAACAAAATCATACGAATTTACTGTAAATAAAATTCTAAATTAAATTTAGCAAAATATACAAATGACAGTATAAAACATATATATATATATATATATATATATATATATATATAATTCGATGTATGTGTGTGTATGTATGTTCCCCTTTATCTCCTAAATTACTGAACCAATTTTCATGCAGATTTTTTATGCTGTAACTATGATGCCGGTGCAGGTTTTAGGCTATTAAAACCCTTAAAAAGTTAGCCCTAAAGGGTTCAAAATAATGTTTATGTCCTACATTAAGGCTTTTATGAGGTTAGATAATCTGCTCCAGCTGATATGATTCAAATAAGATTTGTCATAAATAAAGTCATATGATTTAGCAAATAGCGACGTGGTGCTAAGGATCAGCAGGTGATAACATCACATGATAATTTTATTGTATTTTATTATGTAGATACGATTTTGTATTGCCGAGTATTTTATAAAAGTAAAGTTCCGTATTTCTTTGATTTGTTTTAATTTTCTTTTTAATTGGTGAGTGATCAATTGCTTTGATATTTTATTTTGACTTTTATTTTTAAAAAAGTGATTACACCATTTTTCGCGTGCAAAGCCGCGACGGGGCATGCTAGTCATGTATAAAAGTGTTATGTCCAACAATGTTATTAAAAAAGAAAAAGTAGAAAAACACTAGTTCTACAGTTCTACAAGGTGATTGTAGAACACAAATACCATTTTGAATAATTATCATATAATTTTTTTATTATCCAAACTACTTAATAATTTTAAAATTATAATATCTAACAGCTTTTACTATAAAAGAGTTATTAACATATTGAACAATACAAGCAGTGTGTCTGTGTGTGTTTTTTTAAAGGAAAATTTAAGTTGCTAATAGGTTTCAAAATAAATTTCAATATTTAAAGATTCTATTGATTAGCATGCATATTATTATTATTAAGCCTTTCGTTGGTCGTGTAGCGTTGTTTAATTTATATTTTAATTTACAAGTAAGATAACTTTTTTGCTTTTTAATACAGCTTTCAATACAATAGTACCTACATTACTTATTTAAAATTTTGGAATTCATTGTACGGCACTACGATGAATTGTGAATACAACACAAAAGGTGAAACAAGTTTATGTAAATTTTTTCACAGTTCTGTCGTAAAAGTTTTTTAGTCTAATTCTATTATTTAAATTTGTTTCACTGGAAATACAGTCATTGTAGTTTAAAATTTGAACCAATATTAAATTTATTTAACTTTATGTAGTGAACCGTTAATTTACAATTCACAATCTTTTATAACGATATTAAGTGATTACAATGGAAGAATATTTTAAGTTATAAGTAAATTTAGGTAACTTTTTCTTTTATAAACAGTTATCTTATATCACATCTTAATAACAACTAAAACTATTTTCTATAAATAATGGTTTCTTTAGAAAATTTTTTGTAGTTATTTTATTTGCAACAGTTTTAAAAATACACTAAAAAAAATCTGGTGTGAAACACTCACACAACTTTCTCTTGCCAGTGCAAATAATTAACAATAAACCTAACATTAGTAATAAAACATAAGAAATAAACAAAAAACTAACCTCAACAAACATAACCTAATTTTAATCATGAGTGAAAGACGCAAAATGAAAATCAACCTCAGTTTGGCTTAGAAATACGGAAAATCACTCTTTCTCTCTAAACTAGGCTCTGTAGAGAAAAATGCTTTAAATAAAAGTTGTAGATCTTTTAATTTTCTATAAATTTAATTATATACACTTTTGTCGTAAAATGCATACTAAGGCCGAAATGTTAAAAAAATCGATTTTTCTCACGTTTTCGTGAGAAAAAAAACAGAAAATCGCAAATTACCGCTAAACTAAGCGTTATACAAAAAATTGTTTGAAATAAAAGTTGTAGAGAATTGAAAATTCTACAACTTTTATTTCAAAAACTTTATTTCAATAAAAGTTGTAGAATTTTCAATTCTCTACAACTTTTATTATATAACGTTTTGCGCTAAAATGCATATTAAAGCTGTAATCTTAAAAAAACTTTGTTTTTACGTGAAAACAGCCTCACCCAGAATTTCAGCAAACATGACGCCTACCTTATCTTGTAGAGAATAAAAAATTGAGTAAACCAGGCGATTTTAAAAAAAATCGTAGGACCAGTTTTTGAAAAAATCGCAAAAAAGTGAAAAATTACACGAATAAACTACCACTTCCGGTTGACCGATTTTGATGAAAATGTTCGTGTCGAGTCCGGTAGTGGTACGTAACTTAAGTTTCAAGTTTCAAGTTCGTACGACGTTCCGTTCTTGAGATATTCTGTTCACACACACACACAGACACACACACACGCACACACACACACACATACAGACCAATCGCTAAAAACATGTTTTTTGGGTTCAGGGGGTCTGAAAACGTATAGATCCGGTGAAAACTCGATTTCGAAAAATCGACATGAAAACAATACTTTCCTTCCTATATATTCATATAGGCAAGAGAAAGTAATAATTGTTCTTTAGGCATCAGCTGAAAGATAGTTTGAACCTTCAGAGGCTTTACTAAGTGACACGAGGATTGAGGTGGTTTATCATTGCTTTTCTCACTGAGTCAGCATGCCAGGCCTCTGAAAATTACATATTGTCCACCCTGCAAATGATACTTCCCCTTCCTTCACCACAGGGTCTGTTTGTATAATGAAATTCATTACTTTCAGAAGAGAAAACTCTGATTACTGTCTCTCACAACTCTATTTCTTCTGTTCTTAAATGCTTCAGTCATGTAATTGGCTGACCATGTAATAAGAAACAGAACTATTTTTTGTAACCCTGGAACTAACAGATCAAGTGTAAATAATTTAATAGTACACCTGCCTGTTATGATCAAAAACAATGTTATGAACTAGCAAATGACAAATGAAGATCTCATTACTCTGAGTACCTCTCAATATATCAATTTTTTTCCAGAAGAAAATCACTATTTACATAAATATTTACATTTTTACTTTTTCTTATCCTATATGAATACTTGGGAAGGAAAAATATTGTTTTCAAGACAAGTTTTCGATAACTTTTCACCGGAAATACACGTTTTCAGCCCAAAAAAACATGTTTTTAGCGATTGGTCTACGTGTCTATGTGAACAAAATATATCAAGTGTACGAAGTTGTAACTTGAAACTCAATTTACCTAAATTGAGTACCTACCACAAGAGGACCCGAAACGAACATTTTCATCAAAATCGATCCGACTCGAAGTAGTACTTCATTTATTCGTGCGATTTTATAAAATAATCGTCTTATTTACTAAATTTTTTATCCTTTACAATATTAACCGCCATGTCTGCTAAAATTCTTGTACAGGCTATATATCTAAATTCTTCAATGAGTTTATGACTGATCGGTATTTCATCAACAAGAAAACTAAATTATTAACAAACTTCAAGGCTGTGAAATAGCCGGAACTATGAATTTGCCATAAATCACAAATCAATTAAATGTAAATTGTAAAATTGTATTTCATTTAAGTCTCATTAAATTTCAATAACAACACTGTAAAACGAGTTGTTCACAAATCAACAAATAATTTATAAACATTGTAGTTATTAAATCAAGATATGTTAACTGTGAATCATTGTAATTAAGCAGGCAGTTAAGATAAACTATAAACAGAAACTCTTAAGTAACTGTGAAATCATTTTTAAGTTTACTTACTAGTAACACCTACGCAATTCATACGTTTAATAAAACAGAAAATACTACTTTGTCATGAAGTATATAAAGGCTACTTTGGCTATAATTTACATCTCATTACTAAACATACTAAAAAGATTCTTAGCTTAATAATTTCAGCATTTTGTCAGCTAACCGTATGGTTCTGAATAATTAATGGTTAATAAGTTATAAATTAAAAATTAATTATAATAAGAATGAAAAATTACAAAACTACGTAATAAATAACAATTTTATAAGCCTGTACAAATACTTTACAAAACTGTTAACTCATAAGTCCTAAGATTCATGTTGCATAAATTTTTCTTATAAATATTTTCTTTTTTCCCTCGAATAGGACCAATTTTAGATCAAGTGAGATGACTTTAGACGTTTCTGGAAGCTCTTTTTGAAGCCTAAAATTTTACCATTCGTTTACTGTAGGCTTTTCTCCTTCTTTTATCCAACCAGTGTTCTGTTTTTGCTGTTCATGAAAGTCCGTAATCAGTTGTCTGAATTTGGTTCGGTTCATTAAGTTTTCTCAGTTTATTCCGATTTTCTTAATAACCTTTCTGACTTCTTTAAAATCCATTTATCCGACACCTTAGGTCTATTGTTTATTGCTTTTAAAATTTGTTTTGTCAACCGATTATTAGAAATATACATAATAAATAAAAATTTTATTGGCCTGTGGAAATACTTTACAAAACGGATAAGGTATATTAACAAATTAGCGATACCATTCATGTTGCATGAATTTCACTTTCATATCATTTCTTTTTGTGAAGTAATATTTGAAAATTTTATATGTTTTTCATTACTTTCTTTGTAGTTCTTTCAGAGCCCTTTTAGCCCAGGTTAACATTTCTGGAAATTATATTGCAACCAATAATATTAGTATTCTTTTACTGTAGGATTTTCTTTTTTCTTCTAGTTTTTCATGGAAACCCTTACTACTCACTTATATTTATTGAATTGATTTTTTTACAAGTATATATACTTGAGATACTTTTAAGTATATTCGAACTAAAAACCTAAAAATGTATTCTTTTACGTTGCAGTCATTCTTGTTTTATTCAATTCTTCGAACAGATATTTGAATCCGCTATTAATAGTTAAAAAATAAATTATAAAAATAATGATGTCCACTTCCATAGCGTAGTGACTGGCTAGCTAGTCCAAAAAGCGGAAAATCCTGGCTGAAAATTTTAACACATAAAACACCGTTACAGTGACAAAACCCACAGTAGTCACTAATGACTAACCAGTCGATGCGACTTTAAATAAACTAAAAAAAAGATCCTTTTATGATGTAATATTTGAAGATTTTATGTTTTCCATTAATTTCTTTGTTCTTTTTCTTAGAACCCTTTTATACTATATTTAACATTTCTGGAAATTTTATTATTGTAGCCCATATTAGCACTATTATACAGAATGATTTTCTTCTCTATTCCAGTCTTGCTTTTCATGGAAACCCTTACCATTCACTTACATTTATTAAATTGATTATTTTTACAAGTATATTACATACTTTAAAGTATCCTCGAAGTAAAAAAGGTAAAAAAGTGTATTCCTTTACATTGTAGTCATTCTTATCTCATTCGATTTGATCCGATTTGAATCCGCTGTTAATATTGCTCAAAAATAAATATTATAAAAATGATAATGACTTTTTCCGTGGCGTAGTGACTAGCGCGGTAACCTACACAGCGGAAGGTCCCAGCTAAAAATTTTAACACGTTAAAACCCACCGCTACAGTAACAAAACCTATTTACTCAAGTTTAGTTCATATCTTAAGTGTAAACCCGTCTGTTAATCGTTGTAGCGTACGTTATTTTTGGTTTTTATACAAACGTAAAAATTTTACAGTGATGGAAAAAGCGCACATTATTTGGTGTTTAGAAAACGGTGAAACGAACAGGGATATTGCAACGGAGTTCAACGATGAAAACATTACAATATCCACAATTTGGAAAACCTGAGAAAAATTTCAGAATAGTTTTGATGAAGGTAAAGAGAAATCTAAGAGATTTCGACTGCGTCAAAAAATAAAGGCGTAACCTTTGCTACTAGAAAAAGCCATCGGTTAAAGTGAGTATCGCTTACAGTGGCCGGAACTACACGGTTCCTTGGAGGTCACTGTATCCGATAACTACTGTATACAAATCAGTTTATTATGAACAAAAATACTACCTTACCTACAAAGAAAATCTTGACTACAGCGAGGAAAGGAACATTATGAAACTAAGCTCAGCATCCTATGCAAAATAATCATACTTTATAAAAAAATAAGAGAAAAAATATAAGGGAAAACATAGATTAAGACCACAAACCCGCTCTCACACATTCTACGCGCAGTACCAACATTTACCTCGGTAGAACCAAATCATCAGTGTAGTTTTCAATAACGTTAACAAAACAACATTGTATATGTCATCTAATCTTTCTGGCTGATGAAAAAAATTCAACGCTTAAGTTTCCTTCTAAATAGATCAAATGATTTATAGAGTAACGCACTTCATCATATATATTACATTAAAAGATTTTGGACCAACAAAAACAACATTTTTTTGAAACAAATTACAAATTGCTCTTAAGATTTTGACACAAAACCAAAGTTATGGTTATGTTATACGCCTGTTCAACCATAGTTGAATGTCAATTTTCATTATCTTAAAAAATGGAATGGAGCAATAGAGCTGACCGTGTCTATTAAAGTTAATTAAATGTAAAATATAAAGTTATTTAAATAAGGTATTATTATTAATTCCTAGTTTTCTTTGTACAAAGAGTAACAAGGGCTAATGTTAGATTACATTGTTTAGCTGTGGTTGTATTTGTAGAAAATATTAGGGGATTAAAAAATTTAAATATGTTGAATAAGACATACGATGTTTACAAGTACGTTATTTATTTAAAAAGAAACCATAATAAAAAAATAACAGTTGTGACGGTGGAAGCAGCCGTGTATCAGGAGAACAATGATTTTGATCAGCAAGAGTCAGCGTCCAGAAGAAAAAAATAGATATGAGCAGAGCAAGAGAGGCTTCGGCCTTATTAATAGTTGGCAATATGCAACTCAGCAAGCATGCTCTGGAGTCCCATAGATTGCATCCAGAATTTACATGAAAAAGCAATTTCATTTGTTAATGTTAGTTATGGTGCAGCCATTACTAGAGCTTAGGCGGCCGTAAATTCATTGTATCGGGTAGGGGTAATCCCCAGTGAGTCACCCGCACGCGTCCGCAGGGCAATGCCCTTCCGATTCTGATCCGTGCTCCCCTAATCTCTTCTCCCATTCACAAGAACAGATAACTAACGATCGAACGAACACTTTCTGATATCAGATTTCACTTTCGATCCGGCCCTTTACTTTTACTCTGGGGAAGTCGACAGTCGGAGAAAAAGAAAGGGAGTTAAAGGTCGCATGAAAGAATAGACAGCAGAGAGGAACGTCGCGCGTCTGTGACTAGATCGAGGAAAAGCACAGATTAAGTCAGACCGACTCGATCCCCACCCCGTCGTTCCACACCGAACACTTTCCTCACCCCTCCACCTGTGGAAGCTGCGAACTCGGCGGTCGGTGTAACAGCAAGAGGGTGAGGTAGGTAAGAGTGGCGCCGACCGAAAAGGGGATGAGGTGAAGCAGGGTGGGTGGTACGGCAATAAAAGCCGGCAACTCCACTTCTACCATCTGCAAGGGCACACCGTTTAACCCCCACCTCACCCCATCACATCTTTCCACTTCAAATGTACCTGTCTTACCACCTCAGTGCACAGCTTTTATATCATTTCCCAATTCCCAAAATAAACCGACTCAAATGTCCCGTATTAATAAAAACCCTTATAAAAATATAATTTTCTGTAACACGATAAACATCTCATTTCACACATCCAAAATAAACTACAATAACAAACACTCTCATTTTCCTAACTGACCTAAAACTTAAACAACATTTGACAGTCCAGTAATTCAGTTAAATACATGACATTCAGAATATTTTGAAGAAACTTATGTTCACTTGCATCTTAACAATTTGAATGTACAAAATTTTACAGTAACAAGACATACATTATCTTAAAACGAATCACGAATCTATTCATATATTAACAGCACAACCAGAAATCGTTTGTTTAAATTATTGTTAATAGGTTTAATTGTCACACGTAAAGAATTCATCAAAAGGTAAACTTAAAAACATACATTTCAGTCTTCTACTACAGCGAATTTGATTAATGTGTGAAAAAAGTGTGTGAATTCAGGAATTAGCGTATCCTATTAATTACAGTGATAGAAATGGTAGCTTATAATTTGTATCGTTTGCTAAAAGTACCATTGCGTTTCCGTGAACTTTGAAGTTACTAACGAATAAAAGGGAGTTACTTTTATACACTATTTTGATGAAAAAAATGTATCAATTTATTTATTTTTGTTAAACTAAATAATATAAAAAACTTGAAAAAAAATATTACTAAGCTAAATTAAATTTTTACAAGCTAAATATGCTATTCACTTTCTGTTTACGAAACAAATAAATGGAATTCTATAAATCAACAGATTATCCAACAAAATATAACATAATTTTGCTGTTCTCAACGAAATGTCTAATAGTACAATAAAGACGTAGGCTCGACACCTCAATCCACGTTTACTAAATGTACAGATACTGCAGAAAGTAGCTATTTTATTACGTTCAATAAATTAACATTTTTTAAATGTTCTGCAGAAATATGACACGAAGAAATTCGTTTATTGAGCCGATTTACGTCATTTTATATTTCAGTAGCAAACCTCACACATTTAAAGTATACTGGCTTAAACAAAAATTACTTCTAAATTTACCAAAAACACAGGAACGTTTTTTGTATGAGTAAATGCATTAGATGCCCATAACGGGCAGGTTGAGTGTTAAATTAATTGCACTCGATCTGTTGGTTCCAGGGCTACAAAAAATAGTTCTTATCACATAGTTTCTTATCACTAATTTCAATTAATAATCATTACTAATAGTTTCTTATCACATAATCAGCCAATTATATGACTGAACTATTTAAGAACATAAGAGGTAGAGGTGTAAAAGACATTAGTCAAGAGTTATCTCCTCTGAGAGTAATGCATTTCATAATTATACAGCCATACCCTGTGGTGAATGAAGTGAGGTGTCATTTGTAAGGTGGAAAGTGGGTGATTTTCGGAGCGCTTGACAAGCTGATAAGTATACTCTTTCAACTCAGTAAGGAAGGCAATAGTAAACCACCTCACTCCTCGTTTTACTTAGTAAAACCTCTTGAGGTTCAAACCAGCCTTTCCGCTGTTGACGTAAACAAGAAAATGCATTAGAAGACAGGGAAAGCAGACAGTGCCCTCGAGAAGCAGAAATCCCAACCACTTTAATGGTTAAGATTTCTATTATTTTAATAACTATACTCTCTTAGGAATGGTCGGCCTAAGTCAGCATAAGACTACACCTCGTTTTCATGTCGTACCATCCTCAATCTTACTAGATCATGGTAATGCTTATTGTTCTTAAATTGAACCGATTGCAACGTACACAAATTAGTGATTTAAAAAAATTATGAAATTTCAATTGACCACATTGCAAAGTACAAACATTTGGGATTTTAAAAAAAGAGTATGAATTTTAAGAGTTAAAGGATAAAGTATGTAATGACTGAAAAAATACTAAGCTGTTTTTAAAATATAATCGATACTGAATTTTTTTAATAAAATTTATAAAAAATTGCAATCAGCCAATTTTGTATTGTTACAAACCGACAGGGTCGAATAAGTGATTTAAAGTCTAAATGGATATTGAAATCGTTCAAATAAATAGAGAAAAATAATGGACCGAACCAAATAACTGATTACGGATTTTCACGAAGATCAAAAACAGATAATTGTATAACCGAAAAAACGAGAAAAGGATATACTGAAAGAACTCTGAGAGTGTGAACTGATAAAAGAGCTTCCAGACATCTCTAAAAAAACCACAAACGGAGAAGATACCACTCGGGCGATACCGGGTGCTCAGCGCAGAAGTTTGAAGCACCTCTGGCCAAGAGATCTTCTTGGCCAACTGTAGGACTGTGGTGATGACTCACGCTCCTTCAAGTAAATCAAGTTTTGGAACATTAGCTTCACATTAAGAAATTGTTGTATTAATTTAATAACAGATACTAAATTTCAATTGGAAGTATCAAAAAAAAAAACCGGAGAAGAAATAACAAAATGTCAAATTAACACAAATTTTTTTTCTCTTGAACTATACAGATATATTTATGTCAATGAATTGAACATTAAAATTGTAATAAATATTTAATACAAATTGTTGAAGAAATATTTGAGAAAATTAAATTTTTAACCATTTTGGATGGGAGAAATATTTTGTTAGTTCTACCATGTTTTAGCACAACTATTTTATGGAATCGCAACTAATTTTTTCAAGGAGAACATACGTGAAAGTAAGTAAATAGGGTAAAAAAGTACAAAAAATAGAAAAATAAATGAACTGTCGTACTTTATAAATAGACATAATATATATAAATACATAACAGTAGAGCGTACTTGAATAAAAATGTAATATATAATAGTCATTCGTTATCATTTGGTTCCCAGAAGCCTATTATTAAAGGTACGTACTTTAAAAAGTACCTTACTATACTAAAGGCCTATATCCAACGTCCTTTATTTTCTAAATCATGAATCGTAAGAGGGAACACCAGTGAAAACCAATTTCCTTTCTATCTTTTAAAAGGACATATCTTAGTTTCAAAAACGATGGAGAAAAGAAAAAGAAGCAAAACAAGGATAAAAAGTTTTTACAGTAGGGAGATTTCAATGAAAAAGATTTTTTAACCGTTTATCTGGTAGATTTTTATCTCTTATGTATTTTATTTTCAGATTCGTTACTATACACAAGGTGACTAAATTCAATGAACAGACATTTTTTTTGTATAGGTATTTTATCTTAAAAAAAAGAATCATTTTTTTGATTATTTGGCAATAAATTCAAATAGTAGGCCTATCGTACTTATTTTATATTTTATGTACTTGTACAATAGAAAATATCAGTAAAAATAATTATGTACCCCTGTCAACAATACAATTTTTGTAAGGTAAACAGGCAGGTGGAGTGTTAAATTATTTTCATTTCATCTGCTAGTTCCAGGACTACAAAAAATAGTTCTGTTTCTTATGACATGGTCACCCAATTATAACTGAAACCGTAACTGCCTATAAAACTAAATAATAATTTTTTGCAACTTTTCACAAAAACTATAAAAATTAGAACCTTAATTTTTTTTAATTAAATTTCAGCCTTTTTTAGAACTTTTTTCCGAACGTGAGCTTATTTTTGAATAAAGTATTAAAAATTGTTTAATAATTGAACCCGTAGAAGCTTCACGTGATCCATAAGGGTGTACAACGTGTATAATAATAATACACAAAATACAAATAATTCCGAGAAAAAATCATAAAATATTTTCTATGGACAATTCTTAAAAATCTTGAGTGTGGAACTAGTGCATAATGAGTAGAATGTGTCCTGAAAATTTCATACTGATTTCTTTAAATGTTTCTCAGAAAACTTGCATAAATTTCAAAAATCATGATTTTCCGCAAACTTCCAGTAAATTGAAACTTATACTTTTTCAATACCGTCCAGCGCTGTAAGATGGTTGGTCTGGATCCTCTTCTTGAAGATACCTGAATCCAGTAGTTCCATTGCACGTAGCATGTTCTTTCTAGGTTTCAGCCCAATTTCTTTGTGCAATGATATAAAGTTTATAATCGTAAAAATTCATAAATAAAAGAAAAATTCATAAAGAACAGAAAAGGAAGAGGTGTAAATGACGCTAGTCAAAGTAATCTCCTCAGAGTAATGAATTTAATTTTACAACCAGACCCTGTGCTGAATGAAGTGAAAGTGTCGTGTGCAGGGTGACAAATGTGTATATAATTATGCCGAATAATTTTGAAGATATCGTAGAGGCAGAGTGTGACGAACTTGGAGGTGGTGCGAAGAATCAACAGACTTGGAACTTGTCAATACAATTTAATGCTGAAAACTGTCATACTTCAGCCACATTATTAGAAATTAACAAAAAGATACATCTTGCTTCAGCAAATACTCCAGGAAGGAGAGCACCAGGACATAGAAGAGTATGCTGGCTGGCAAACTTTAGAACTTGGTTTGACAAAAGCTCGGCGGAACTGTTCAGAATTGCAAGGAATAAGGTGCAGATAATGATGATGATCGCTAACATTCAAAATCAGATTGGCACCTGTAGAAGAAGAATAACTTAAAAAATTACAAATATAAATCATAGAGAACAGAAGACAATTGATAAAATTCAAGTCCGTTCTAACAACTGAAAATTCAAAAAAGTATTAAAAAACTTTAGAAAATTAATTAAATCCTGAAAATAAATCATGAAAAATAAAATAGTATCTTTAAAAAACTTTTTGGATAACAGACGATATTGATATTGCAAATTACAGTACCTCCTACAAATAACCAGAATAAGTTACGATATTATTGGAAAACTTTTCACTTAAAAATATGTGAACGGAAAATAAATTGACGTAAAATTTAAATTTAATAATTGAAGAACAATGAAGCGTAAAAATAATGAAATGTGAAAATTAAAATTGTATAGTAAATAATGTTTCATTTTGTCAGAGCTGAGTGCAAGTTAGATCAAAAGGTTGTTTCGTTTCAGTTCATTTCAAGTATTGATTTTCAATTTGTTATTCTTGGTAGCTAGAATGCAGTGTATATTAAAAAAAAGTGAAAGATAAAAACTTTGATCTGTCAGAGGTTATTACGTGGAAGCCTAAAATACAAAGTTAGATGGCGTAACATAAAGAGTGTGTATTGTATTATATTATGTACACCAGTGAGAGATCACAGCTGTACTGAATCTGATAGGACACAGTAGAAATTAAGTACGGAGGAGACCATCGGGTATTCCTAGTAACGCTACATATAAAAGAGAGAGGGTTCGACACCCTTGATCAATCCACCCCCGTATACCCTTCAATAAATTAAAATTTACTCTAGGGAAGCACAGAATGGTCGTGTCTGTTATCTTTGTTCGATCCCGCCAAACGGACCGAATGAGCTGCAAGGCTGCATGGCTCTTTCAAAAGCAAAGTCCAATAGAAAAAACTATCTTAACAAAATAACAAAAGCTATTCAATTGGGAAAAGTTTCGATTTAGTCGCTATCCAAACAATGAAACACTCTTTTATTACTTACTCTTTTTTCGTTTCTAACGCATTACATCAATAGTATTTTTACCGGAAATTGTAGTACTCCTGTAAATATATAGTTAAATTAACAGAAATACACAATAAAATTAACTAACAAAACTTAGCTCTTAATTTCATGTCTTGAAGAATGATAATTCTGAACATCCATAAATAAAAAATGATTAAAAATTCAGTTTTCAACTATATTTATCGGGGTAAACCTCACATTTTTCCCACAACATAACGTAATGTGGTCTTGACCTATCAATAATTAATAATTATTATTATTGAAATATTGCTGAGTACAGCTTTCTTTAAGAAAAATTAGAAAATTTTGTACAATTGTTTCCAAACAATTCTTTACAGTTCTGAACATATATAAAAAATTTAAGGTAACTTTAATTAAATAGTAAATGTTACTCCTTGAGGATCTACTCAATGTTTAACAGGGTTTCAATAATCTCAGAAATGTTTTGAATAAATTTCTTCGTATCGCAACAAATGTCATTTTCTTTTATATTAACCCAACAACTTTTTTCTTAAATTTTTGTTCACTTTATTAAACGAATTTATTTATTGATTTGTAAGAACGCTTGTTAAAACGGAAATATAAATGTGAATTTTTTATGTTAGAAACTTTAGATAAGTCAAGGGATTCAACTGGAAATGAAATTTAGAATGAATGAAGTGGCTCTGGAGAAATAATTTGTGGGAAAAAAAATAGATATTGAAACAAACCCATGAACGATAAAGGATAAAATTTCCTGATGAAAATCCCTTTCTTCCGATTACTCATTGATTCTTTTGTTTACAAAATCCTCCGGAATAAAGTATCTTCATTTCCGTCTTAACTATTTTCATGTAAACAAATTCTAAACCTTATTAAAAAATCTAAGCCTAGATTCGTTCGGGATCTGGGTATCATAAATAATAAACAGACTTACTTTAAACTTATAACAACTAATTATTTATTTACACAATTAACCACTTCTTACTACCCGTACGGACATACACTAGTAACATACTTCAAAACCGGTCTCGTAACGACAATATTTCGAACGGCCCGACAAGACTTTTCCATTCAGAATTCACTTGACAACAAAAAACTCTTAACTGTTTTTATAATTACGGTTTAATAGTTTCCCAAACAACAAGATCCTTCGTTATTTTTGAACATCGAAAAAATATATAAAAAAAGTTGTACTATTTTCGATTTCCCAGAATTCCTATACAAAACATCTCATTCATTGTAATTCACTATCCTTGTTCAACAAACTCGACCCCATAAAATACACCAACAGCGGTTATGCAGGTGAAGTAGGTGAAGAGCCTCTTCGCCTAATTTCGGGATAGTATCGAGATTTATTTCTCTTACAAAATATTTCTCTTACTTTCTGTTATTATTTTTTGTTTTCCTTATAAAAGACGAAGTATTGTGTAAAAAAGTACATATAATTATTGTATCCTCTTAGAGCGCTTTCTAATGTTTTAAATAGCCCTTGTATTAGCCTTAATTGTTGTTTAGGTCATCAGCCGAAAGGCTGGTTTAAACCTGTAGAGATTTTACTAAGTAAAACGAGGACTGAGGTGGTTTACAATTGCCTTCCTCACTGAATGGAAAAGAACTCTTATCAGCATACCGAGCCCTCTGAAAAGCACATATTTTCCACTCTGCAAATGACACCTTCACTTCATCACCACAGGGTCTGGCTGTATAACTAAATTCATTACTTTCAGAGGAGATAACTCTGATTAGTGTCTTTTACACCTCTACCTCTTCTGTTCTTAAATGATTCAGTCATTAAATTGGCTGACCATGTGATAAGAAACAGAACTATTTATTTTAGCCTTGCAACGAACAAATTAAATTTAAATTGGCCTTAGTATACGTAATAAATGCCCAAGTGAAGAGTTAACACGGATGGCCGCCGCTTCTCTTCCGGAGCTAGCGGGTGGTCATTTAAACGGAAGTATAAGTGGCAAATATGCACGCCTAGATCTCATCAACCGTTCACGAATAGTGGAGAATGTACTAGGTCGACCAACCTACTGCATCTTGATGTTCTATGTACCTGTAAGCTAGTTATTTTGTATTTGCGGTATCACACGGTGCGGTTTTGTAGCTAAATGTATATTAAACATTTCTTTTTACCTTCGAGAGTCTCGCGAATACTTATTGGTATACTAGTTTTTCTCGGTATTTTTCAATCCTTCGCCTATTTTTTGAGGCACGAACCGCTACTGTAGTAAACAATTCTTAAAACAAACAATCAATCCCATCAACCACTTTTAGAATATCACATTATTATATTATGAATTATATCAAAAAATTTATTAAGGATAAAAAGTAGGTACTGAACCTTATGAAGAAAATTCTATTATTGAGAATCAGCGTGAGAAATTTTGTTAAAAAATAATGATTTTAATCAAAAAATTTCAAAATTAACTGGAATCTTAAAACAAACAAGAAAACGTCACACATTTTACAAAAGTATTAAGTAATTATTATTAAAAAAAACTTGTCAGTGGTGATGACATATTTCTTGTACATATACGATAATAAACAAAACACAAGCTAATAAAAAAAAATTAATCATTTTATTATGAGATAATATACGCAACAATGTTACTTTTTTAATTGGTTTTCTTTATTGAACGAATAAGTTAGTTACATTACATACAATAATTTTATTTAAATTCATGAAATAAAATGCTGAATTTTAATAAAACAGTTGCACGTGTCACAAACTACAATGGCCAAGTCGTTCATATATCACGTATATTTTTTCAATGAAACTAATTAAGAAGAAACATAATAAACTTATAATAGATGTACGTATATTCTAGAACTTATTGTAATTAGCGTGAGAAGTAAAAATTTAATAATTTATTTAAATTAAATGAAAAAGAATCATATTAGGAATTGTGTATTTCATGATTAAAAAGGAATGGAAATATGTTGTGTACAAAAATAATAATTTTTCTCGTTAGGTTATCAAGAAACTCCGCGGTAAACTTGATCTTACCTCATGTTATAACAAACAAGTAATAACCAATACACACAATCATAAAATTCTGCAATAAATTTTAAAATATAGCTTAAGAGCAAAAAATCGTCCACTAACTAATTCATTCACCACTAATATTCTAATTCACAAAACCTACTTCTTACGGTAACTATCACCTATTGTCGCAGATTGGCAACCAACATATCTGTTGTTAAAGTCATCAGCCGAAATACTGGTTTGAACCTTCACAGGCTTCACTAAGCAAAACGAGGAGTGAGATGGTTTACCATTACCTTCCTCACTGAGTGGAAAAATATGCTTATTAACAAATCAGGCTCTCTGAAAAATATATATTTTCCACCCTGACAATGACACCTTCAATTCATTCATCAAAGGCTCTGGCTGGATAATGAAATCATTACTTTCAGAGGTCATAACTTTGATTAGTGTCTTTTACACCTCTACCTCTTGTCTTAAATTATTCAGTCATATAATTGGCTGACCATGTGATAAGAAAAATAACTCTTTTTGTCGCCTTGGAACTAGCAGATCGAGTGCAAATAATTTAACACTCCACTTGCCTGTTGTTGTTGTTTAGGTGATCTGCCGAAAGGCTGGTTTGAACCTGTAGAGGTTTTACAAAGTAAAACGAGGAGTGAGGTGGTTTACAATTGCCTTCCTCACTGAGTGGAAAAGTATGCTTATCAGCATGCCGGACCCTCTGAAAAGCACATATTTTTCACTCTGAAAATGACACCTTCACATCAATCACCACAGGGTCTGGTTGTATAATGAAATTCATTTCTTTCAGAACAAACAACTCTAATTAGTGTATTTTACACCTCTACCTCTTCTGTTCTTAAATGATTCAGTCATTTAATTGGCTGACCATGTGATAAGAAACAGAACTATTTATTTTAGCCCTGCAACGCACAGATTAAATGTAAATAATTTAACACTCCACCTGTCTGTTATGGACTCCAATCAATCTGAACCTTGGATACAACCGTACGAAATAGTTATTCTGTTGTTCTGCTGTACCATAGCCCAAAATATTCAACCAGGAGTCTCTTCTTCATCCCGGCCTCTTGTACCGTGAACCCTATGATGGTATTTTTCATTGCGCAAAATTATTAATTTTCTTTTTACTTTTTCTAGCCCTATATTAAATATTAATATCAGTTTTCAATATAATTTTTAAATAAAGTTTTCACCGGATACACACATTTTCAGGTCCTCTGAACCCCCCACCTTCAAAAACACAGGTTTGTAGCGATTGGTCTGTACGTATGTGTGTGTGTGAACAAAAATGCCTCAAGAATGGAATATCGTACAAAGCTTAACCTTGGACCTTAAGTTAGGTGCCACTAAGGGACAACAGAAACATTTTCATCAAAATTGTTCAACCGGAAGTAGTAGTTTATTCATGAAATTTTTCACGTTTTGCGATTTTCTCAAAAAACTACACCAAAGATTTAATTTGAATCATATAGGTAAATATAGGACTTAATATAAATAATATATAGGTACCTTATTAACTACATTTTTATGCTCTGCAAGAGAGGATAAGCACCACAGCTGTCGAAATTCTAGGGAGCTGAGCTCTCGTGGTAAAATTTTCTTTTTTTTCAGATTGCAGCCGTAATATGCACTTTAAGGCAAAAGTGTGTACAATTAAAATTGTATAAAAATTAAAAAACCTACAACGTGTGTACCTAAACCGTATAGTTTAGCGTCAATTAGTGACTTTCAGTCACATAAATTTTGCTCATAAAAAGTTTAACCAAAGGTAATTTTGATTTCGATTCGAGTAACAAAAAGATTTATTTTTAGTTTTAGCCATTTTTCAACCAACGCTTAATTTAGCAATACGTTTTTATTTTCCACCAAAATAAACCCGAAAAATTATATAAATCAAAGAAAGGGACATAAATCAACGTGCTATAGTTTTTGTACCTAGGTAGCATATTTCTCTCTAATACTTATTTCAGCAATCATTTCAATTTTTTTTTAAACTGCATCAAATATAGGTCCATTTTTGAACTGATAAATTGTTACTAGTACTTAAATTATAGCAAATTTTAAATCATACAGAAAAAAGTCCAATTATATTTTCATAAAGAACCAAATTTATTTAAGATATTTCAACAAGTAAAACCAGAAAATAAAATTAATTAACTATGAATGTGAAACAAAGCTAGTGTGGGTTGCTAATAATCATGTACAAGTCGGTAATACATTATTTATCGCCTACATGATGTAAATGTTTCACATAGAACGAATCGGGATGATAATACAATGTACTTATTAACAGCCAAGTGAACAAACGAAGAAGCTTTTTGTTAATTCTATAGCTCATGGCTGTAGTATGACTAGAAAATTGGCTTCCCGCTGGTTATGGTGTTAAGTGTACAAATCATTTTAAAAAGCTTAAATGATCAACAAAGGAGCTCTTCAATGGTTTCTTTGAAACCTCGCCAAGCCAAGTAACAAGCAAGTACTGAATACAACCAACCTCGATCAGAATTCAATACTTAGAACAATATCAAATTAATTCTGTAATAGCAAATAAAACGTTCTTTAAAATTACATTTAAATTGTCAACATCATCATTATTATAACAGAAATATTTTACAATACTACAAAATGATAATGATTAATTAAGAATAATTAATTATTTAACTTAATCAATAAATCCACTGCTTCTCCAGCATTCATCCGATCCGGACGTTGCCGATGAAAACTAATCTACTGCTGCTCGAAAGAGTTCTATCGAGGTAACAATAAACCAGTTTCCCGGATTAGCGAGCCAAGATATCCTTTCTCTCGATCTGTGGTTCCCCAACGGTATTCCGGGGGAGGGTCCAGCAGCACATAAAAAAAGTTTCCAAATAAATAGGGATTTAGAAATCGATTTGTTTTTGTTTAATACCTAATATGTAGAAGCAAACTGTTCATTTTAAAAACAATAAGCAATACCATGTCTGAATTAGATGAAGATATTGTGTGTATAGGCTATTGTCTTATACAGATTCAGAGTGACCATTCCTAAGAAAGTATGGTTAATTAAACCCCAACCATCAACTACACCTGCAACCACTGTCTAATATCCAAATCCGTATGAAAGTAACTACCTTTAGTAAGATTTAAACCACGAAATGAATTTTACCTTCATATATTACGAGAAGTCAACTTTTAAATTAAAATTAATTTATTTTAACATTGTATATGGTTTTATACTGTGGACAATTCGAACTGGCACAACTCTTGCTCCACGTGTACACACAGTTCCGCATAAAGTATATCCATTACTTATTCTTTCAACAAGGTCTACAAATTTTAATGTACGCAAATGCCTACAACCTTATTCAAATGTACAAACATACAAATAATTACTTCATTTTAAAATATGTATTTAATTTGTCCCAGTAAAAATTTAAATTATAAATTACAAGAACTAAACTGCAAAAACTAACTCACTAAACTATACTCTACAGACGGACGTAACTAATTAAACAAATTGGTCTGAATATAAATAACGAACGGAAAATCATACATGAAAACAAATTAGTCACATCATTATGTCTGACAGATTATAAATAACAGTGAAAACTAAGCGTAGTGACCATGCGTGAGTCTCACATTACAGTAGCGATTGATACTTTTGTGACTGTACAGTCGTTGCATGGCGAAGGGGGAAGGGTGGAGTAGATAAACACAGAAAATGCTTGTGCCAATTCAAACTGTCCAAAGTATACTTGTGAATTTCAGCTGTATTGTATGTGTTTTCCATATCTTCAAAATATTGCCCATAACAGACAGGTGGAGTGTCAAATAACTTACACTCAATCTGTTAGTTGCAGGACTAAAATAAATAGTTCTGTTTCTTATCACATGGCCAGCCAATTAAATGACTGAATCATTTAAGAACAGAAGAGGTAGAGGTGTAAACGACGCTAATCAGAGTTATCTCGTCTGAAAGTAATGGATTTCATTATACAGTCAGACCCTGTGGTGAATGAAGTGAAAGTGTCATTTGCAGAGTGGAAAATGTATGCTTTTCAGAGGGCCTGGCATGCTGATAAGTGTACTTTTTCACTCAGTGAGGAAGGCAGGGGTAAACCACCTCACTCCTCGATTTACTTAGTAAAACCTCTACAGGTTCAAACCAGCCTTTTGGCTGATGACCTAAACAACAACAAAATATTAATAACTGATCAATCAGATTAAATCGTTATTTATGTATATTTAATCAGCGTACAGTTAAATCAGTTTTTTAGCCATTACAGTCCGCCTAGAAAAATTGCTCTAAGGGTGTTTCAAAACGAATCACGACGCAGAATTACGAACATTATACATTTTGACACAACTCACAATTTTTTTACAGCACTTTACAAAACACACACTTTTTGGCCAATTTAACGTGCCAAAAATAAAAGAAAATGCCGTAACATATAACTGTAACAGAAAGCCGTTGATTTACAAAGAATACTAATTTCACAAAATTTGTTTATAGAGTAAAACAAACAATTTGAAAGGTTTAATAAGGGTAGAGTTTAGGTTATCAGAACCTTTTTATTGTTCTTTTGAATTTAGGTTGTTTAGGTGATCACCCGAAAGTTTGGTTTGAACCTCTTGAGGTTCAAACCGATATAAAACTGGATATATATATTTAAATATGGTAATTAAAATATTATATTTTGAATTTAACTGTATGCGCTTACATAAACATGAGTACATTAACGGGATGGTATGAGTCGGGTGCCTAATATAACCCAGAATATGATTGTGCAGTGAGCATTCATTTATTCATGAATAAATGCATTTCATGTGTAGGCCTTAGCACATATATTCGTGCACAGTATTAGTGTTACTAAAATGAAATATATGTAACATATTTGCAAAGCTGTAAAACTACACACATTTGGTTGGTAGCCGGTTGACGTAAAATCTAGTGTAATGGAAACGAGAATCCCTAGAGAAAACTCTACCGCAAGAGCCGTAAATAAATTGTTGAAACACATTCAGTAATTGTATAAATATAGTAATAAATGTTATTTCAGCCGTGTACGTTTCACTCAGGGAATTTAAATTGTTTTATTTTAACATTACTGATACACTAATAACAATGAAATAATTAATACAATAATTGTACAGTCGGCTTGTTACCTATTACTTAACTACTGTACTACTCTGTTTAACTGGAAAAGATTTTATTTAATCCTATTGGGTTTTTACTTATTCCATTAGTATCCAGATGAAAATCGATTAAAATATAAATTTACAACATCTTAAAACATTTTTAGTAATTTATTTGTTAAATAATATCATATTTTTCGTTTTGTTTAACAAAAAGTACAAAATTCTTTTATAATTAGATTTTTATTTATGTAGGACCTAACTATATACTATTAACAAAAACAATAAAATTATGAATAATAATATTCTTAGGGGCCTTTTACACGGTCAGTTTAGTTTTCATGTTAGTTTCCTTTCAGTTCAGTAACAAAAATACGACATAAAAATGATAATACGATTTTTTTTAAATGTTTTTTATTCCTAATATGTGTACGTTGCAATCTGTTCAATTCAGAACAATAAGCAACCCCATGACCCAATGAGATGAGGATGATGTGTATGACGTGTAAATGAGGTGTAGTCTTGTACAGACTCAGGTCGACCATTCCTGAGAGTATGGTTAATTGAACCCCAACCATCAAAGTACACCGGTAACCACTGTCTAGCATTCAAATCCGTATAAAAGTAACTACCTTTACGAGGATTTGAACCAGGAACCTTCGTCTCCGAAAATTAGCTGTTAAACAGCTGATTTTGGCGACGACATTACCAATAGATCATCCCGGTGGGCTTTGTATTTATAACAAGATTTTTTTCTTATTTTTAGTTCTAGAGTCAGACACAGAGAATAAGCGTAGTTTAGAATCACCCTGCATATGTTTGATAATCCGAATCTTTCTATACAGTTTAAATTATTAAAATGTCATTGTTAATAATGAAGAATGATATTTAACCCTTTCAATCCCAAATTTTTAACTATACACAAAAAAATACGTGTACAGTATTTCATACATTTTACTGACATTTAAGTTTAATAATATTACTTTTTGACCTTCAGCCCTTTTATTAGCTTGACTAAAAAGTGTGACACGTACGTCAGTCATATTGGGACTTGATGGTATCAAATTTCCTAACAATATGAATAAGTAAAATCATGTTCAGGCTTCCTAAACGAAATATATTCTCTTACTTAGATTTGTAGCAAAAAAATAAATAAGATTTTAATATTAAAGTCATTATTTAAGACTTAAAAAAATTTACAATTAAAAAATTTTTGGTAAAATGGATAAAATCACTTTTTACACAGTCTTAAAGATATACTTGTACATACACACACAACATATTCGAAGAAGTGTTACTTTATTTTAGTAAATGAAGACGAATACATTTAAAACTAAAATTACCTTTAAAAAGAAACTAATGTTCACCTCCGTGGCACAATGGTCAGCGTGCTACACTGCAAAGCGGAGTTCTCAGGTTCGATTCCTAGCTAGTATAAAGAAAATTATACACTTCACACCCAGCACTCTTTAATCCAAAGTAGTCGCTAAAAACTAAAATTTTGATGTCCATTATTTCACTCCAATGTGACTTTTATGTCACACTGGGTTAGAAAGGATTAATTTGAAAAGCCATAAAATTAACAAGGTTTTGTTCGCATCAAAAGCGTATACGTCATCAAAATTTGAGTGACTCACGCGTTGCGTTTTTATGTATACATGGAATAAATATACGCCATAACAAATTAGAAAATCAACAACTTCCATAACAATATTACAGACCTTTTCCATCAATATATACATATATATATATTACGTAAACAAAATTAATAACACTACATCCTAAATAATGAATGGATAATAAATGTTAATATTAGTTTAGTAAAATTCAACTAACATGAAAGGTTATAAATAATTGTCGTGCCGTTTAAACAAATTGGTAAATAATCCATCCATATGATAGGCAGCTACAAATGAACAAAACGTGCAGCAGCAAGAAAATTGATTTTATACACAAAAGTGTAGCCCTGAAGCAAAGGGTTTTAACATAGTAAAAGCTCTAACAAATAACAGAATAAGCTCGTTCCCCTAACCTACACGTAGTCTACTCATTGTACACATGTGTTACAACTAACTATTGTAATAGGTTACATTATGGGGGATAATTAGAGAAACTGAACAAATACGGCTTCAGAAACCTACGTGGAATATGTTACTCGTACTTCGGTCACAACAAAACATGTTACGTTGTTCCCAATTATACAGCGTTACTTCTTATTGCTGCATTCAATAATTTTCAAATATAATAGGTCTCGCACAAACAACCAATAATCAGAAAATTTAATTTAAAAAAATCAGGTGTGAAACACTCACACAACTTTCTCTTGCCAATGCAAATAATGACCAATATAACCTAAGATTACTAATAAAACATTAGAAATAAACAAAAACTAACCTCAAAAACCATAGACTAACCTTATTTTAATCATGAGTGAAAGACGCAAAATTAAAATCGACCTGTTTGGCTTAAAAATACGAAAAATCACTCTTTCACGCTTAACTACGCTCTATAGAGAAAAATGCTCTGCATAAAAGTTGTAGATCTTTTAATTTCCTATAAATTTGATTATGCACACTTTTGTCGTAAAATGCATACTAAGGCCGCAATCTTAAAAAAATAGGTTTTTAGACCATGTGATAAGAAACAGAACTATTTATTTTAGCCCTGCAACGAACAGATTGAGTGTAAATAATTTGACACTCCACCTGCCTTTTATGGGCAAGAATTGCTAGTTATTAAATAATAAAAACTCTTGTTGGAAGATTATCCTATTTTAAGTATTATATAAATGGGCTAAAGGCCATGGCCCTAGTTTAAATAAATTACAGAATTTTTGAAAATTTCTGTTTTCTCACAAATAAGTGCAAACGGGCCGCCTCCGTGGCTCAGTGATTAGCGCGCTACGCTGCAAAACGGAGGTCCCAGGTTCGACTCCCGGCCAGGATCTAGAAAATTATTACAAGTTCAAATCCACCGTTCCTCACCACAATTTAGTTGCTAAAAACCAATTTGTTGATACGACTTAAAATAAACTAAAAGAAGTATAAACGGAATATTGAGCTATAGTAATAAACAAGAAACAAGATCCACCGGGTTGGCCTAGCGGTAACAACGGTCGTCTTCGCCAGCAGATTTTCGGAGACGAAGGTTCCGAGGTTTAAATCCTACAAAAAGGTTGTACTTTTAAACGGATTTGAATAATAGACAAATGGTTACCGATATACTTTAATGTTATAACTGATTCCCGGGAACTTTCAAGATTGTAAAACTGTTTTAAAATAAAAAAATATTTTATATTTGAACAGAACGTTCGAGGGAAGTTACATAATTTCTGATTGACTACAGATCATAAAAGTAGATTTTCTAATAACAAACATATTTTAGTAACTCAACAAAGAAATCCTTGTGCAATACAAACATATGTAGGTAGAAATGATAAAAAAAATACACTCACGAGATAAAAATTCTGATCATGTGATAAAAATTTATAGAAATGACAATTTTTTTCATAAACGCAATCGACCTTATCGTAAATGGTCAAACGGTTATTATCCTTGAAAACTATCGTTAACTATTACAACCACTATAACACCTGGATGTGAAGGTTATATTGTATTACACATATTAACCATGGTACTGAGTATTTGGATTATACAACAAAATACTCATTTATTTTATAATAACTTGTTTAATGACACAATTCTTCCATCTGAACATAAATGGATAACCTACATAATAAAGTCACGAAAACGTTCTAAGTACATTCTACAAGATAATACTATAACAATCCCAAAATTTACCATCGATAAAACTGAAATCAAAATATTAAATAAATTTAATGTTATCTACATTATGTTGAAACGATTTTTTTTGTAACTTTCAATTCACGAATTTATAAAGAAATAAATGAACAAAGATATTTTCAAATCGTAATTTTGAAATGTAATAGTTTTTCGTGTACGTATGATTCTGTAAGTTTGTGACAGACAAAATAGTTACTGATAATCGTATATTGATATAACAGATTACATAAATTTAAATCAAGATTTTTATCAAATGAATTGTGTTTTAAAAATTTACTGATCTTTATGATATAGTATAATAAATTTCGGTAAAAATCATGTTAATCTAAACGGATTTTTGAGAAATACGTATAAAAATGTATTTATTTCTAAATGTTACTTCTTCAAAGAGTATATGACCTGTACTTGGGGGTACACTTGAAGAAAAAACCAGAATCCAATATTTATAAATTGCACAAATAAAAGGACACCAGTACAGCAATATGACCAAAATACATACAGTTAATTAACGATACAATAATAATAACTAATTTTAAATACTAATAATACTAAGTCAATAAAACCCAAAGTATTAAACCTATCTAATATTATTTTCCTTTTTATCAGGATCGTTGCATCAAAACAGGTTCACGTAATTTGAATTTATTTTATCAGTAAACGTAATCTGTATTTCATGACAATTACAAGAATGTACCACATTACAGTACAGATCTATCTATCTATTAAGATTCCTGTAATTATCATGACACACAGAGGAGGTTTACATCAATGATAAAATAAATTATATTATTGTGTAATTTTAAGAATTGTGATTAGCTGACGATGTGGTAAAGCCACGAAACTACTCAACTGGTTAAGTGATCTTACTTATTCTTTGACCGTTTCTGGTGGTTTTTAATAATACAGTATAATACCGATTATCCGTGGTAATTGGGGGGATAACTATACCGGATAACCGGAAAACACGGATAATACAACCCAATTCGGTCGAGACCACCTACGTCATAAACAAAACCACCAGTTACGCGTATGTTTTATTCTACTGATTAATACATGTTACTACTATCGGATATCGGAAATAAATAAACAAATTGTATTGAAATAAAAATATTTACTACATAAATTTATATAA
The DNA here is from genome assembly GCA_035578175.1 of Catonia carolina. Lineage (NCBI taxonomy): Eukaryota > Metazoa > Arthropoda > Insecta > Hemiptera > Achilidae > Catonia > Catonia carolina. Next base: position 424,470,627 of record JAQMRL010000001.1, read on the forward strand.
ATCTTACCTTAAACTACGTAACAAAAATTATCACAAAAAATCTGTTATTTTACTTTGTTTCATTTTACTACGATACGAAATTAGTTTATGTCTACATTAATGTGCCTACTCATTGTTGTCGTAATCGAACAATATTATCGTAGTAAATCACAATAATTGTGATAATTACGATGACGAAAATCTCGGGGGAGTTGATTTTAACTTTTCTAGCCGGCCGCGTTGGCGATGTTGGTAACGTGCTCGCCTCTCATCACGCGGTCTTGGGTTCGAATCCCACTCGGGCATGGGATTTTTTCATACGTTACAAAAAATTCATTTCATCCTTCACCGTCTGCATTAGCAGCAATTTGCAAAACAGTCTGACGTTAAACCAAAAAAAAAAAAAAAAAAAATTTCTAGTGATCGCACGGTTAACCCAAACCCCGGTTAAACGATCCACGGAAAATCGGTACTCTACTGTATTATTTATACGAGTAAAATAAAAAATAAAATAAGTGAGTACTCCGTGGCGTAGTGACTAGCGTGCTAGCCTACAAAGCGAAAGGTCTTGTGTTCGATTAACGGCTTGGGTTTGGTCATTTCTTCTTCTTCTTCTTCTTCTTCTTCTTCTTCTCTTCATGGTTTAGGCCTTGGCCTCTTCCGACATCACTCTCTTCAGCTCCATCTTTTTTTCGGTCTACCCAGAGCTCTTTTGCCTTGTGGTTTATATTCCCACATCTACTTCGGTATTCTTCCATCCGTCATTCTGTTCAGATGTTCCTTCTATCTTTCGTTGTACTTTATGATTCTCTTATGTACGCTAACAACCTGTAGTTCCTCTCTTATGTCCTCACTTCTTATGTGATCCACCCTTGAGCATCCTTTTACTGCTCACAAAAAACTCATTTCTGCCGATTCCAAAATTTGTTTTTTCCGTTGCGTCAATACCCAAGCCTCTGAGCCATACAACAGGGTAGGAATCGCCATCACCTGATACAATCGTATCTGTGTATCTCTTCTCGTCTTATTTCTCAGCGTTCTTCTGATTGTTCCGCATATATTTCTAAACCTTACTACCTTCCTGTCTATCCTTCCTTGGTCATTTTAACACGTTAAAACCCACACCTACAGCACCAAAACTGACAGCAGTCACTAATGACCAAGCTGTCGATGCGACTTTAAATAAATAAAAAAACAATAAAATAAGAAATTCATTAAACGGGTTACATGCAACATTTTTTAACAAATTCATGGTATTTATACACACCAGTACTTCACACATACAGTATCATAAAATGTTAATAAATAAACTTTGGTAATTGGATCTGTTTGTTGTCTAACTACGAAGATATTTTTTGAACTTTAGAAACAGAGCTAGCAAAAGAGCATCGTTATGAAAAAAAATTAAAAAATCTATATTAAGATTAGTAGTACAACTACTACGGGATTTATCAAACAGTAAAAAAACTATAATCTAAACTTACCAAAATAGGTACAATTTAAAATAAAATCCATTAAATATAAAGAGGTCTCTTCACAAAACGGATTTATCATCGAAAAATCACACTTACCTGTAACAAAAAGGAAAAATACAAATATAAGTTTTATATATAAATAGTACAAAAGTTTTTTAATATTGTAGGCTATATGTAATAATTCCAAGTAGGCCTACTGGTAAACTGTAACGTAACTATATGTCAAAAGGAATGTACACGAGCAATAACTAAGAAAGCATACGACTAAATATTCCAAAAAAAAAAAAAAAAAATTAAATCTCCACCTGGCAATTTCAACTTTTCACCTTAAAATTGTACCGTTTCGCCGAAAATCGAAAAATAAATTCATCACTACGGAGAACGGAATCGTACAAGTTTTTATAAACTACAATTTGTTATTTATTTATTACTAAAAACAATACAATAAATCTTATCCAATCTTATTTCCTAATGCCCGCATAGAGGGCTAGCCTGTGCGAGGGTTGGTACTTTATATTGTTAATCTTATTTATATTTACACTAAATTAACACAAAAAGGAAAATAAATTTACAGAAAAAAACATAAAATAAAATTTTCTACGCAAGTAATACTAAACTTAGGTAATAGCCAATATTAATTTCATTACTGAAACTTCCCTTATCTACAATATATATATTGTAAATATATACTGTAAATATCAAATGAAAGAAAAAAAATACTGTTATACTACATTTAATAACACATAGGCAACTAACACAACAGTTATCAAGCATAATCATAATAGGTAGTATTATACCAAAATAAATATTAAAAAAAAAATATTATAAAAAAAATTCATGTAGTGGCAAAGTATGAAAGCAGACTTTCGATGACAATGCCGACAAAAATCAAAGACTGAATCAGAAGGAAGAGCAATTTATTAAAATTATACAAAGTAGTGCGTTATAATGCAACATATAATTGTTTATTTTTAAACATTGCAATTATTTTGTAATCAGTTTTTAAATGTAATTATAAACTTAAATTTATCATAGTTTCTTGTAAAGTTATTCGCCAATATGAACCTTCAAGTGAGATAAATCTGTCGTTCGTAAGGCTATTATTATTGGACTTACGGGATAAAATTCTGGGGAACGGCTAGCAATTAATATAGGCCTACATTAGAAAGATTTCAATCAGACACCATACCAAGCCTCTTGAACATATCCTCGTATGTGAATAACAAATTAATTTACCACTACCTGGAATTAAATACTGTCGGAAAGGAAATAACTAGTTTTAATGAGAGGTACCAACAACGCTAAACAAGCATAAAAATCTGGTGTGAAACACTCACACAACTTTCTCTTGCCAATGCAAATAATTTACAATATAATTTAACATTAGTAATAAAATATTAGAAATAAACAAAAGCTAACCTCAATAAACATAACCTTATTTTAATCATGAGTGAATGACGCAAAATGACAATCGAACTCAGTTTGGCTTAAAAATACGGAAAATCACGCTTTCACGCTAAACTAGGCTCTGTAGAGAAAAATGCTCTAAACAAAAGTTGTAGATCTTTTAATTTTCTATAACTTTTATTAAATACACTTTTGTCGTAAAATGCATACTAAGACCGAAATGTTAAAAAAATCGATTTTTCTCACGTTTTCGTGAGAAAAAAACAGAAAATCGCAAATTACCGCTAAACTAAGCGTTATACAAAAAAATGTTTGAAACAGAAGTTGTAGGTTTTTAAATTCTCTACAACTTTTATTATATAAGTTTTTGCGCTAAAATTTATATTAAAGCCGTAATCTTAAAAAACAACGTTTTTACGTAAAAACAGCCTCACCGAGAATTTCAGCAAACATGGCGCCTACCCTATCTTGTAGAGAATAAAAAATTGAGTAAATGAGGCGATTTTAAAAAAAAATCGTAGGACCAGTTTTTGAGAAAATCGCAAAAAACTGAAAAATTATACGAATAAACTACTACTTCCGGTTGACCGATTTTGATGAAAATGTTCGTGTCGCGTCCGGTAGTGGTATGTAACTTAAGTTTCAAGTTTCAAGTTTGTACGATGTTCCGTTCTTGAGATATTCTGTTCACACACAGACACACACACACACAGACCAATCGCTAAAAACATGTTTTTTGGGTTCAGGGGGTCTGAAAACGTATAGATCCGGTGAAAACTCGATTTCGAAAAATCGACATGAAAACAATACTTTCCTTCCTATATATTCATATAGGCAAGAGAAAGTAAAAATAACTGATTGGCAATTTATTTATTAGGCAATACCACCGATAATTTTGTTAAGATTGCAACGTTGTAATATTCTTGATTTATCTAAAAGACTTCAGGATTAGAGTGAACGAGTAGATAAGTGTTAAGATTCTAAGTTATACTACGATTTTTTAGAATGTATCATTTCAGTTCCTTATTTTCTTGCTCATTTATTTTGTTTAATTTCATTAAACAATAAAAGCATAGAATGGATGACAACCGGTTGAAAAAACGAATTAGGACATTGAACATATAGGCTACCACAACTATCGGATAAATGATTTAAACAAGTCAGAAAGGGTATTGAGAAAGAGAAGAAACCGAGGAAACTTAACGAACCTAACCAAATTCAGACAACTAATTACGGATTTTAACGGCTTCCATGAAGAGCAAAAACAGAAAACCGAGTGGACAGAAGGAGGAGAAAAGGGTACAGTAAGTGAATGCTGAGCAATGTGGGCTGCAAAAAGAGCTTCCAGAAACGTCTAAAGTCACCTCACATGGTCTTAAATCAGCCCTATAAGAAAGAGAAAAAGTTCAAGAAAACATGAATATTACAGGAATATACAGTAGTCTCCCTCTTAACCGACTCTTCTTCAAACGCCCATCGGATTAAACGACCCTTTCCAGGAACATATGATTAGACTTGACTTCCGTCGCGGCAACATATGACTAAAATTTCCCCATAACGGGCAGGTGGTGTATTAAATTAATTGCACTCGATCTGCAGGTTCCAAGGCTACAAAATAGTTCTGTTTCTTATTACATAGTCAGCCAATTATGTTACTGAACTGTTTAAGAACAGAGAGATAGAGGTGTAAAAGACACTATAATGCTTTTCACCGTTGATGAGCTCTGCTGTTCCACGCGTTTAGATCAATACGAACGTTTGTCAGCGTTGTCAGATTATACGAATGTTTCAGCCTGACAAATATTACGCACGCAAGCGTATAAGAGCCGCAGTAGTTTACTTGTGTCTTGCATCTCGTACTGAACACATTGATTGTACAGCGCATTAACAAAAAATAATTTATAATACAATCAGCTAGTTGTATGATAGTAGGTTATAATTGTAATTTAAAGACCAAAAAAACGGCTGATGAAATATATAACAGAGCTACGAGAGCAAGTGTTGGCAACGTTGCTGGAAAGTCATTGGCAAGCTATGAAGTGGGTAGGGCAATGCGTACATTCAGAGCCCATTATCCCTGAAAAATAGTATTATATTCAGAGTTATCTCCTCTGAGAGTAATGAATTTCATCATTACACAGCCAGACCCTGCTGTGAATGAAGTGAAGGTGTCATTTGGAGGGTAAAAAGTACGTGCTTTTCGGAAGGCCTGGCATGCTGATAAGCAATCATACTCTTTCAGTTTAATGATGAAGGCGATAGTAAACCATTTCACTCTTCGTTTTTACTTAGTAAAACCTCTAGAGGTTCAAACCAGCCTTTCGGCTGTTGTCCTAAACCACATTAACTAAAATATCAAATTTAATAACACACTTCTTGTCTCGTGTACTAAAGCAGTAGACCTAGTAAATTTCAAACAAAACAAGGGTGGAGCAGTATTGATTTATCAGTTACTTTTGAATAATTTCTAGTTACACAAATATTGTTTTGAACGTAATGTTGATTAAGAATTTAAATTGACGGATACATGGATGGATACACGATTGTAACGAAGAGTGAATATAGAACGGACCAATGATATTCGAGTAGAATTGCATTCATTGGGACTCCCTGAAGTGACGTAATTCCCTTGCGATGCTATGACGTCATACGTATTATTTGTAGCGTAGTAAGAGTAGTACGTATGACCGGATGGCTGATTGGACGACCCCTTGATTGTTATAACCCTATCTATTCTATTATATTAAGTTATATATATTATATTTTGTACTATTATTCTCTACTATACTCTAGTTATATTATGTATTATATTATTCACTTGAAACTTATATGGTCCAGTAATCTAATTCGTTCCTTTCAAATTTAACGTACTGGATTCAAATAACAACTTCCCTACATCCTCTCTCTGATACGCCGGACCATTATTAATCAATTATTTTTTTATATTACTTATACATGGTTTATTTCACATAATGATAATCATTCAAAATCAATAAAACCACAGAACAACCATAGAGATTCTTGTGTATCCAGTAAATTATATAGTCCGACATGTTTGGTAACCCGAAGTTCAGCCCAAAATATTTATAATATAGTAAAAGCTCCGATATCCGGCAATGTATCATCCAGATCGTTCTATTAACCAGCATATTTTCAATCGAAAAAATCGAACAAGATTGAAAAAAGGGCGTTTAGGCCACTGCAATTCCGCAACAAGAACTACAATACACGATAATTTATACCATTAGGCTACACGAGAAAAAGGCTGCTGTAAGAAACAATGTACGACAAGGATGTTCATTGTCACCACTACTTTTTAACTTGTATATAGAAGAGGCTATAAATGAAGTGAAAGAAAAATTTGAGACAGGAATAAAAATTCAAAGAGCAACACTAAAAATGCTGAGATTTGCCGTAGGTATCGTACTATTAGCCGAGACAAAAAAAGAACTAGAGGATATCTTAAATGGAATGAGATCATGAGAAAGGCATACTTCATGAACATTAATAAGAACAAAATGAAAGTGTTGTGCAGCAGCAAGAGTGGTTTAGGCGAGATGGGAAATTTACAAATAGGCAACGAAAACATACAAAAAGTTGGGAAATTTTACTACCTAGGAAGTAAAATAACAAAGGGTAGTAGAAGCACAAGGGATATAATAAGTAAGATTCTTCAAGCTAGAAAAGGCTTTGAAATGAAAAAACAGCTTACTGACTACAAACATTGACTTACAGATTAAGAAAAGTTCTTAAAACACTATGCTTGGAGTGTAACGTGAGTAATACGGGCTGTAGAAAGGAAGAGGATAAAAGCTTTTGAAATGTGGTATTATAGGAAATGTTAAAGATTAGGTAAGTGAGCCAAATAAGTAATTTAGAGGTTTTTAGACGAGTGTATGAAAGAAGTGTATGGAAACATCTTACCAGAAGAAGGGATAGGATAGTGGGACATATCTTAAGACATCCAGGTATTGGTCTATCAATAATACAGGGTAATATTGAAGAAGTAAATTGTAAGAGGAAGCAAAGATTAGAATATTTAAAGCAAATTACAAAAGATGCAGGGTGTTACAGGTATGTAGATATGAAACGACTTGCGCAAGAAAGTACAGCTTAGAGAACTGCATCAAACCAGTCGAGAGACTGATGACAAAAAAGGCTACACTTACACTCATTCTCCTAATGATGTTATGTGAAATAACTATTCATTATTCATTCAAAATTTAAAAACGATCATTCCGTATCAGGCAGTTGGATATTCGTGATTTCTTTAAAAACCAGTGAAAATTACAACTTCGTTTATACAGGACGTTTCAAAATGTTCTTCGGGGTTACGAAAATTCATTACAAAAAAACTATTCCACTTACAAGAATGAAACAAGTACTGTACGAAAGAGCAATTCAAACAGTTTTTTTCCACGGGTACTGGGCAGTTAGTTGACCGTCTGCCCGCTAGGTGTAGACAGTAGAGAAAATGGCTGCCACGGGAAGCGAGAAGTCGTTTTGTGTCTTAGAATTTCACTCGTCAAAGTCGGTAATTACTGTGCAATGTGCGTTTCGGTTAAAATTTCATAAGGATCCACCAAGTGACAATTCAATTCGTGCATGGTACAAACAATTCAGCGAAACTGGTTGCTTGTGCAAGCGGAAATCAACTGGTCGTCCATCAACCTCAGATGCCAGTGTTGACAGTGTGCGTGCAAGTTTTATTCGCAGCCCGTCAAAATCGACTGCGTCTGCAGGCAGAGAGTTAGGAATTCCGAAAACAACAGTGGGGCGAGTTCTCCGTAAACGTTTATTATTCAAACCGTACCATCTTCAATTACTGCAGCATCTATTTGATGGAGATAAAACACGTAGGCTCCATTTTTGTTTAGAGTTACAGCAAAAGGTGTCATTGGATGAAGGTTTTCTAGAGAAGATAATTTTCAGCGATGAAGCTACGCTTCATATCAGCGGCAAAGTAAATCGTCATAACGTGCGAGTTTGGGAAAGTGAAAACCCACACGCTTATGTGGAACACGTTAGGGATTCTCCGAAAGTAAACGTTTTTTGCGCGATCTCTCGTGAGGCAGTGTATGGGCCGTTCTTTTTTGCAGAAACGACAGTAAACGGCATGACGTACCTGGACATGTTGCAATTATGGCTTATGCCTCAGCTATTAAATGACTTCATTTTCCAGCAAGACGGTTGTCCTGCCCATTTTCATAGCGAGGTTCGACGGTACCTTAACACAACACTGCCTCGACGCTGGATAGGACGCGCGTCTGAGGAAGACCAACAACTTTTGCTGTGGCCACCAAGATCACCAGACCTCATGCCATGTGACTTCTTTCTCTGGGGTTATGTGAAAGACAAGGTGTTTATCCCACCAATGCTAAATGATATCACTGAGCTGAAGGATCCCATAGTCAATGCAATCAACTCTATCAAAAAGGGACATGTTAGGGCGTGTTTGGCAAGAGCTAGACTTTCGTGTTGACGTATGCCGTGTCACCAAAGGAGCACACATTGAACATTTATAGATGTTAAAAAAAACTGTTTGAATCCCTGCATCTGCACGTACAACTTTCATTTAGGTAAGTGGAATAGTTTTTTTGTAGTGAATTTTCGTAACCCCGAAGAACATTTTGAAACGCCCATTTATGTTTTGTTTAAATATACTGAAGACTAAGAAGTTGTTTATGTGTTACTGTATTTAAGTTTTACTGTAGGCCTACTACGTTCTTATAACGTTAATGTAGTTCTATGCGCATGAGTTAGTGTGTGGTTTTATTCATTTGTGAAGAAAGTGGATGTACATATATGAAAGGTAAGATTGTTAATATGTATCAGTGTAAAAATTATTAATTAAAATATTAAGTTAAATTTAAGTATAGTGCTAAGAAATTGCGGTTTTCCACGACCACTTTACGTGCACCGGAAACAACGTTCGATTTTTCAGAAATTTCCGATAACCGGCAATATTCCGAACCGAGGGTGCCGGATATTAGAAATGTTACTGTACGTAAGGTAGAAATAATTTTTAATTTAACTTCTTTTTAAGTTGGTTAAAAATAAAACGTTCAATTCGTTGTTATTTTTGTTACTTTAATTTCGACATGAACAAAAAACTAAAAAAGAAATAGGTACTACAATCATAAAAGATTAAGCGATAAGAAAAAGAATTTAATGTAAAACAATACTTTTAATTTTTATTTAAAAACTTTTTTAACTCATTCCAAAGTTGCTTTTACGTATTTTTCACCTAGATAAAAACACAAACTAAAACTTGGTCGGTCACGCTATTAAAATGTCTGTCGTGTTTGTTATCTAAAATGGTTTTTTGGTTCTTCGATGAAACCTTCTATACTCTATTACTCACAATCAAACCCTTCTCTTTATTTTCTTTTACTCAAGCCTAAGTGAATTCCTTCATGCTTACAAGTCCAAAGAATGTCAGAGAAAAAATAAACTTGCTTACGGTATCGACGTAAACTTATATTTTACATATTATGGTTAGAAATTATAATTTAAAAGGTATTTTTTAAACATAGAATTTCATAGATGGAAAAATATAAACGAGAAAAATAAAACGTGAAATGAAATGACGTTAAAATGGCTGCGAAAATTATTGAAATGCTTTAAATAGCTTGTAAGGAAGATGTATGAGTAAAGCTAGAACGTCTACGACTGTTTTTCTCGTTTCAAAAGGGAGGAAATATCGATTGAAGACCAACCTCGTTCTGGGCGTCCCTCAATCTCAAAGACCTATGTTTTCTTGATGTCAGAGGTGTTGTGCACACCGAGTTTGTTTCTCTAGGCCCAACAGTTAACCAATACTTCAACATGGAGGTATTGAAGAGGTTTCAAGAGAGCATCAGGAAGAAAATGGCAGATCTTTGGTGCACAGGGGACTGGTTCTTCCATCACGACAACGCTGCTCACACCATGTTGTCTGTAAAGCAGTTTCTAAGTAAAAATGGAATGACCCCGATAATTCATCACCCGCCCAGGCTCCCTGTGACTTCTTCCTATTTCATAGACTGAAAAAGTACATGAAAGAGAAATGTTTTGGGGCTGTCGAAGAAGTAAAACAAAAATAGCTGGAGGGCTTAAAAGATACACCATTCAGTCGTTTTAAAAATTATTTTGAACGATGAAAAAAAACGATGGGCAAGTGCAAGCTATCTAATGATGAATGCTTCGAAAGGCGATCAAATTTTAATGTAAAAATATTGATAAATAAAAAAATATAAAGAAATTTTTGTTACGTTTGGGTCCCCCTCGTACGGTATTACAAAAAACACACACTGGTGTTGTTATTATTTAGGTGATCAGCGGAAGGCCCGGGGTTTGAACCTCTAGAGGCTTCACTAAGTAGAACGAAGAATCAGGTGGTTTACAATTGCCTTCCTCACTAAGTGGAAGAGAATGCTCATCAGTATGCCAGGCCCTCCGACAAACCTTCTTTCCAGTATGCAAATGACATCTTCACTTCATTCACTACAGGGTCTGGCTGTGAAAGAAATTCTCAGAAGAGATAACTCTGACTAGTGTCCTTTTAAACCTGTACTTCTTCTGTTCTTAAATGCTTTAATCATATAATTGGCTAACCATGTGATACGAAAACGAACTATTTTTTGTAGCCCTCGAGTAGTAGATCGATTGCAAATAATTTAACACTACACCTGCCTGTTACGGGCAAATTCTAATAATATTAATAATATTTCTTTTTATTCTTTCGAGACCGCAGTGGATCACTTGAGTCAATTTCTGAGCACTCTCTCCTGGTTCTTTTATGTTGATTTTCCTCCAGTACTCTTTCATTCTGGCAGATCTTCTTTGCCTTCTTGCTTCTGAAAAGATCACTTTCCTGCTTCCTCTTTTATCTAATTTTCCTTAGAATCTAATAATGTTATCTTTTAATAGTCTCAGCTGTTCGGTTTTATTTTCTAGATCTTCGAAAGTGATGCCTAATTCTTCCAAATCTTCTTGATTTCTCTTACCCATATTACTTCTATCTTTTTCTGGTAGAGTTTTTTGACTATTTGGTTAATGATTCTATCTTTGGGTGTTCTGATTATATGTCCAAAGAAGGATATTCTCTTTTTCCTCATCGTTAGTAATATTATTTGGTATAATATGTCTTTATTATATTAAAAACTCACCAAAAATTACGAATATTTCAAATTAATTATTAAATCGTCCATTAGAACAATGCCAACAACAATAAAAAATTAAACCACTTTTTTCCGAAACTCATTATATCAATATATCAGGACACCAATTTAAAAATCTTATTAAAAATCGGAAATAGAAAACAACAACTGTCATGACATTTTAAAAGTCAGGTTTTTAAGTCAAGTGGGTGTTGTTTGAGTTTGTTTAACAGCTGAACAATCCAGCCAAGCAAGCAAATAAAAAAAAGAGTAGTCAGTCAGGTTAACGAAATGCTCACTCAGGCAAGTCATCAGTTTTTCAATGATTACTCATTTCCGTTCATAGTTATTGCCATACTACTCAATTAACCATACAGGCCTACTGTAATTGCTACATTTTTAACTATTTTATTTGGCTACATTACTAATGTACTGTACATAGTATTATCAAGATGACCGCATTTTTCCACATAGAATAAAAAATTGAATCAGATATACAGAAAAATTATATAAAGTCCATAAATGTAATAAAATTGTATCATTCCATTATCTATAAGCTATATTTTTTATATTCCAAGTAATATTTTTGGTCGCAGTCTATATTATGAAACAAGAACAGTTAAACTTCGTTCATCCAACCCTCGTTGATCCGGATCTCCGGATAATCCGGGTCAGATTTAAAGAGCTTTTATTTAATTTACTGTTCCCATAGATAACAATTTTTAACCATGATAACAAGAACGTAATACGTCAAACATTAGTTTTTTATTTTGATTTAATGTACAATTCTTGCATAGATTTTACAATAAATTTTAGTAATAAATTGTTTTTTGTCCATTTTAAGAAAGCTTTTCTAGAGTGTCACTTCAGCTGAACAATTAATGATAAAGCATTTGTACGACCGTGCTTCATTCAAACGTTACACGTGTTTCAATCAAAAAACAGTGGACCAATTCTTTGTTAAAAAATGATGTGAAAAGTTATTTTTATATATTTTTATCGTAATAAACGGTAAGTCTGGTTACTTAAGGATTTGTTTTGTTTAATACCCATATTACCCGGATGTTTGGTTTTCCGGTACATTTGGCCCCAGTTAGTCCGGATAAACGAGGTTGTAATGTATACAGTGAAATCCCGCTCAACCGAAATATACGGGGCGGACCGGATTTCAGATACACGAAATTCCAGATAACATACAGACATAATTTTAGAGTTTAAAAACAGTTAAAATTAATATATGTACAATATCTCTTACCACTGTATATTAGTACTATGTAGTAATTTATAGGAAGTACTGGGCTACCTTTAATGGTACTACCAAACTTCCAAGTGTCAACTTCGTACGATATTCCGTATTTGAGATATTTTGTTCACACAAACACATAAAGATCAATTGCTAAAATATGTTTTTTGGGTTCAGGAGACCTGAAAACGTGTATAGTAAACCCGGTGAAAACGTGATTTGGAAAAATCGGCACGACAATACTTTCCTTCCTTATAAGTTAGTAAATAGGGCAAGAGAAAGTAAAAATTATCCTCTTGAAAAAGAATCAGTTATGAGAGAGATCAGTGTGCAGTAATTAGTTAAGATGTCAACTGCTTCTCAAAAGTAATCCTCAACATTTATATAATTTCAAAAGGTTTCCTCAACTTTACCAAAAAAGCCAAAGGAAATATCAATATTATAGCGTTTATATACAATAATTTACAATGAACTTAATGACGAGGCTTGAAACACCCAGATCTACAAGTTGTTACGTAGCGAGTAATTATTACTGAGAAATAACAATTTTATTACGTTCTCATCGTAAAGGTTTAATTATCTAAGAAAAATAGTGTAATAAAATATATTATTAAAATTAATACAATTCATGAGAACCGATTTTATTTTTGGTCAGGCCATAATTTCTTAATTATACTCCAAGAGAAATCCTTGACGCGAAATTTTTTAAATCTATTTTTTTTTGTCTTTCATTTTAGTTTTAATATTAAAATCAAAATTGTCCACACATAAATTTGAAACACATATAAATTTCACACATGTGTTGTTGTTGTTTAGGTCAACAGCCGAAAGGCTGGTTTGAACCTCTAGAGGTTTTACTAAGTAAAACGAGTTGTCAGGTGTTTTACCAGTGCCTTCCTCACTGGGTGGAAAAGTACGCTTATCAGCATGCCGGGCCCTCTGAAAAGCACATATTTTCCACTCTGTAAATGACACCTTCACTTCATTCATTACAGGGTCTGGCTGTATAGTGAGATTCATTACTTTCAGAGAAGATAACTCTGACTAGTGTCTTTTACACCTCTACCTCTTCTGTTCTTAAATGATTCAGTCATTTAATTGGCTGACCATGTGATAAGAAACAGAACTATTTATTTTAGCCCTGCAACGAACAGATTGAGTGTAAAAAATTTGACACTCCACCTGTCTGTTATGGGCAGATTTCACACATAGATAGTGTTAAATATCTTTAATTACAACTAAGTACCGGCACACATTTAGCAGAAACTGTATCAACTTAACCAAACAGGAATTCAATTCGTTATTATAAAATAATGGATAAGAACCTCTAGCATACCAGATGAGGAAAAAGAGAATTTTTTTCTTCGGCCATTTATTAACGAGTGACTCTGCCAGAATCTCCACACAAATCATCAACTACTTCCTAAACAAAAAAAATCTCAGCCCCATTGGATCAAAGAAATTGAACAGGACATGAACGAAATCCAAATCTCACTTGAAGACCTAAAAAGAAAATCCGGAAATTACCACAAACTGACCAACACAAGACTTGAACCGAAGAGACCGATCAAGCAACAGAAAATCGAGTATTTCAACGAAGGACGCCAAAAGAGATCAGAAATATTGAATACTGGAGAAGAATCAAGGAAAGAAACATCAAAAAAACTACTCCAAAACAACAAAAATTGAAATAAGATGTTTCTTCTTTAATGAACTTATGTACTATATGTGGTACGTGGTTTAAAAAATTACGAATATTGAGTAAATAATTTAAGAGTATAACGTCGATATATCCGCTGCAAAGACAAAATCGATGGCTTTCTGGGGAGAAAAATCCCGTACGAACAAAAATAGTTATCAATAGGTGCCTGATAGATCAGGTACAGGATTTAAATACCCGGGATGTGATTTAACGTACGCTATAAATCCAGACATGATCGATAAACTGAATCGTTTTTGGTATATTTGTGGTACAATAAGCGCGGTCACTAGGTAAAAGAATTCGGAAGAAACCCATTTGAAGTTTTACAAGACTCTAGCTATTCCGGTATAGCACGGTAGTGAGTCTTGGGTACTTGGGAGGAAAAAGAACGTCAGATCTCGGCAGCGGAAACGCGGTTCTTGAGAAGAGTTCAAAGGTGTAATTTGATAGATCACATCAAGAATGAGGAAATCCGAGCCCATTTAAATGTCTTCTCTCTCTCTCCCCCCTCTCTCTCACTCTCTTAGAAACTTACGGAAAATACAAAGAGAAATGGGAGAAACACTTAAGACGAATGAGTTATGATAAATGTGCGAAAAAGACATTAATCTACAAACCTGATAGACGAAGAGTATGAAGACGAAGATGTATGCAGGCCGTGATAAACATGAGCAGAGAAGTCCGAACAGTTCGGAAAGATTAACTCATAACGGGAAAAAGATGATAAAATAACAAGATGTTTGACTCTGAACGACAACAAAACTTGTACACAAAACAGTACAAAATCTAATTTTTTTTGTCATCAGTCCCTCAACTGGTTTGATGCAGTTCTCCAAGCTGTACTTTCTTGCGCAAGTCGTTTCATATCTACATACCTGTAACACCCTACATCTTCTGTAATTTGCTTTACATATTCTAATCTCTGCCTCCCCATACAATTTACTCCCTCAATATTACCCTCCATTATTGATAGCCCAATACCTGGATGTCTTAATATATGCCCCACTAGCCTATCCCTTCTTCTGGTAACATGCTTCCATATACCATATATATCTAATAATTTATTACACCATAAAACTCATCATCAACAATTCACTAGCGCATTCCTATTTATGTAGGTTCTTATGCTTTCTAAAACGTTCCAGAACCTAATAAACAGTTAACACAATACAAAAATCACAAAAGATGAAGTGTGTAAGTGCGGTTCTACATGTACGTTTAACTAGGCTTAAAATTTAAATAATTCTTTTGACTACTCCAACCAAAATCAAAACTATCGCTTCAAAACGGACTTTTGGTAAATAAAAGTGTTTAAAACGGTCTGCATGTACGGTATCCAGTTATCGGGTGCATTCAAGAATTCAGTTTTTTATAGACTTTCACAAACTTTGTGGTTCCATGTCAATCTGCTGTCTAGTGTAAGGTCTGAAGAATAATTTTAAAAAAGTAACATAAACTAAAAGGTTGAGTAAAATTTTGTTACTTGTAAAGAAAAAAACAATTTAAGTTCTAAACAATTTAAGTAAGTGCTGATATACTTTAGTTTGTAAATGATACTTAATTTACTTTTAATAAAATTTTACTACCAGAAAAAATTTTAGTAATAATAATTTTATGAAATTCTTATCCCGAATATTTTACTAAATTGATTATTTAGTACAAGTAGCATTAACACGTAATATTTTTAGTATAAGCCTATATCCGGTGTTTGAAAAAATTTCAAAAATTTTAATCAATTTTATTTTCTGATATAACCAGTTCAGCTGGATACTTTTTAGCTTTTAGTTTAATCGATGTAGATTGAAATATCCATAACGAACGTTATTATACATTTAAAACTGAAATGAAATATAAAATTTATCTATTAGAAGACAAAATTAAATTTTATTCACTTCCCTGTACCGTAAACAACTATGAATTTAAATAGCTACAAGTATTATTGCGTTTTTAAATCCCAATTTTAAATTCTATATCTATTAATACAAAATACTAGTATTTAATTAAATAAATTAAAAGTGTTTTGGATTTTAATGAATTTTTTTTGAAATATATTTAAACAAATCTAAAAATATATATGTTTTTAATGTGATTAAGTCCTCTTAACATTTTCAAAAGGGGGTGTAATCTTGGCCAGTATAGGTTATGTATCTGTTAGCAAAAAACATAATAGTTAAATTTGCGG
Source organism: Catonia carolina (assembly GCA_035578175.1). Taxonomy (NCBI): domain Eukaryota; kingdom Metazoa; phylum Arthropoda; class Insecta; order Hemiptera; family Achilidae; genus Catonia; species Catonia carolina. The sequence goes on from JAQMRL010000001.1 coordinate 424,486,756, forward strand.
ATATATAAGTTACTGGAAGGAGACGTTAAATATTTGGGAATAAAAATACCTGAAAAAATAAATAAAATAAAATAAAATTGAAGAATCAGGAAATCAATATATTTTATTTTCATAAAGATCAGAAGAGTACTGAATCAAAGAACAATTGTTCATTTTTCCGTGTTCAATAAGTAATCAATTAACCCTACAGCCGGCAATAACATTTTTCTAGACCTGCAGAGAATTTCTAGCATATGGGTCAGCGAACCGTAAAGAAATCATTAAAAATTTGCTATAAATCACAAACCTTATCACATGACGTATCAAAATAACGGAAAATAGAATAAATACATTATTGACATTTTAATCTGACAGTTAGGGATGCTGAAGCTATTTGAAAATAATTTTTAGACAAATATTTTTCTAAAATTTCAGATGACACTACCGTTTAAAACTTTCTTATGCTGTACTTTCAAAATTCATTACATACGAAACGTTACTTATAATGTTTGTTTCAAAATAAAAGAAAAAAAAACCATTTTATGTTCAAAATTGAAGAATACAAAAACACAACATGTAAACCAAGAAATAACCAAATTCAGCTCTAGGACAGCGTGGTTTCAACCGAGAAACAACAAGCAGAATACGCAACGAAAACTATTGTATTGTACGTAAAAATTAACTTTATACATTACTAACCTATTGCACGAAACAGCAACGCTGTCTGTAGATGTAATTAAAACAAAAACGACAACATTGCAATTTGGGGGGGTGCATATTTGCCGCTGATATCTCCGTTGTCATGGAAACCCTGTCACGCTGGAAGAGTAGCGGCGTTCACCCAACTAATTCTTCACTTGGGCATTTATTACGTATGTTAAGGCCATTACAAGAACATTTAAAACATTAGAAAGCGCTCTAAGCAGATAAATTAATTTTATGTATTATTTTTACACGATCCTTCTTCATTTATTGTAAAACAAAAAATAATTATAATAGAAATTATACTTATTTAGCAAAAGAAATAAATCTGGATACTATCCAGTGCATAGGTGAAGAGGCTCTTCACTTACTTCACCTGAATAACCGCCACGCTGATATCCAGTGATTAATTTATAAACATTTTTATAAAAATAAAAAACCGGCCAAAAGAAAAAAATATTCAAAATATAAATCAGCTTTGTGATTTATTTTACTCGACTAAAACAAAAGCAATAAAAATAATAACGGTTAATAGAAGTACATTATATGTAAATTTATGGGTTATTTAGAAAAATTACGACCAATTTAAAGTATTGCCAAAATTTAGGCCATCCTAGATTTCCATGTAATCTGACCATATATCTGTATTAAAAATCCATTGTAATGGGTTTTAGAAAATGCAATTAAATACATATATATGCAATATTCATTTATTAATGTGGGTGGGGTCTGGCAATCGTTATAGTACTTCGTAATACGTTGCCTCAGATCTGGCTCAATTCCAGAGTAAAACAGACTTTGTAGATATCTCCATACAGTATATACAGCACTAATCTCCAAACGGTATTTATCTTTTTAATCACTATTACTACTACAATACCCTTTGAAAAAATCTACCAAAATAATTAATGGTTTAAAAAGTAGTTAAACAAAATGATATTCTGATAAAATATACATTTATTTAGTCTAACCTAAATGTAATTCTATTGAAATTGTAACAAAAGGAATAATATGAATTATTTAAATAGTTAAGCCCTTAACAGAAAAAAGCTTTAATTTTTAAATAACATTTTTTAAGGTTTAGGAGCTGTCAATCTCACTATCAGGCCGGTACGCTTCTCTGCTAGTAGGTTCTTATTCTTTCACCGACTCTTTCCTTAACATTCCCTAGATCCTCTTCTTGGAAACTGTCTGAGATACCTAATTCGACAAGTGTCTGCCTGTACCAAATTCTAATTTCTGCATTTTTGATAGAAATGTAGCTTTTTTCTCTGACAAAAAGCTCAATTCTTTTACTGGCCCTATACCGCGACTATTCCCTAGATCCTCTTCCTACAAAACTGTCTGAGATAATCTATTCGACAAGTATCTATTTGTACCTCCTTTAATATTTCTGCATCTTCAAGCAAAAAAATTTGAATTTTTAAATATTATTTATTTATTTTAATGTTGAGCCGCTACGGACTGCGTAAGCATAATTTTCGTTCTCTGCCATTAGGCTCAATTCGTTCACTGACCCTATCCCGTTACCATAACTTAGATCCACTTCCTAGAAATCCTACGTGGAGACATTCTTTGTAGATGATCGGTCCATTTCCGTCAATATCCTATAATTGTCTCTTTAAGAAAACTGACAACTAATTTTCGTCAAATAACCTCATTTCTGTATTGATCCAGTCTACTATACCAGCATTAGAGATTTCTTCAGGCTGTTAAAGGTTGTTCCAAATTGGACATGCTTCAAAATGGATATTCGAGCACAGTTGGGACCCAAGCACTGAAAGGTAAAATTGGGAAATACATAAGAAAATAGATGGATCATGTTCATAGGATGTTCCCAGAAGAATCCTCCTTGGACTGAAGTTCAAACCTAAGGGAAATAGGGGTATGGGTAGACCTTGGAGGAGAAGGTCAAAGTTTTGTGAACGGTAAAGACCGGAACAGGCATGTCTGCCTATCCATTGTGGAAAAAAGATACATTTTTACATCAGAGGATAAAACCTCATCAGTACACGAGTGCACCTAAAACTGAAAGCTTTTCATAAAAACTAAATCATTAAACAAATAATAAATTACAGAGATATGTATTATTTATCAAAATTTTCAATGAATAAACATATCAATTTATCAAATTCAGAATTGGCTAGTAGTGACATCTCCAAGTATAAGATACCAACAAAACAGTATTGTCTGAAAATGATGTCGCCATATAGACGTGCAGGAGTTAGTAGTAACTGAAAGTTTTTGACAGTGTGACGTTGAATGAAATTTATAGATTTATTTATGCGTACAACATTTAGCAACTAAATAATGATAAATTATTTATTTTCATTACAATAATTACGATGTTATTAATATTTAGGCAACAGAACTTCATGCTGTTTAATAAAATAACTCTAATCAATATAGAAGTTAAAATTCAGAGGATCCTATAGGTTCTATACTGTGATATAATTCTTTAAACTTGTTTAGTAGCTAAGCCCTTTCTTTACTCGTTTATCTGACATGGTAAAACATTTAACAGTTTAAGTAATATAGACTTACAGTAGGTCCTCGATTTACCGTGGTAAAGTCTGGTCCGACACCGACTTCAAATCCGAATCTTCAAAAAAGGGCTGGAAGAATTTGTCTATTCATGTATTGTGCAGTTCCAAGCTCCGTGTAGTTCCGGGGTGAAGGGTACGGGTGAGGTATATTGAATGAGTGATGCATGCTGGGAGAACAATTGTTGTATTACTCTGATACAAAACATTTGTTCTCAAACTTTCCGCATTTAACATATTTGTTTGTATTTATTACATTTATTTATTTACATGTTTTGATATAAATTGGTACGTTAAATATTATGACTCCAACCAAGTTAATAACCCGGTAGGTATTTGTTAAATTAATGCATCAGATAAGAATTTTTTTTTTAGTTTAGTTAGTACACGCTACCACTACAAATGCATCAGCTGTGAAACACTACTAACTCATTCATTCTTTCACTACTGTAGCAACGCACTGCATTCCTTCCAACTATACGGAGCTGGGACTCAAGCAATATGTTCAGTGATCCTATGTACTTCATAAGGACAGTAATTAATATAGACATGTTACTGAAAAAGAAGTAAATACAGTATTATTAATAACACATTGTCCATTATTAATGGTTTTAACTCATAATTTGTGGAATTATCAGGCACTTTTGTTAATTCTCAAAAAAAAGAAAAGAGTGGGCGAAATTGTTCTTTTCTCAAATGAAAGACATTAAATCCCTAATGCAATCTGTTCAATTCTAGATCAATAAGCAACCTCCATGACCCAATGAGATGAGGATGATGTGTGTGACTTGTAAATGAGATGTGTATATACTCAGACCGACCATTCTTGAATGATTACTGTAGATTACTTGAAACCGAAACAACAAAGTACACCGGCAACCACTGTCTAAAATCCAATCCGTAAAAAATAACTACCTTTTCTAGGATTTGAACTAGAAACCTCGTGTCCGAAAATCGGCTGTTAAACAGCTGACTAGCGGAGAGAACTTACCACTAGAACAACTTGGTGGGTTACAGTGTAATATCCCTAATGTGTGTACGTTGAAATCTGTTAAATTCAGAACAATAAGCAACCCCATGACCAAATGAGATAAAGATGATTTATGTGTTGTTGTTTAGGTCATCAGCCAAAAGGGCTGGTTTGAACCTAAGTTTTACTAAGTAAAACGAGGAGTGAGGTGGTTTACCATTGCCTTCCTCACTGAGTGGAAAAGTACGCTTATCAGCATGCCGGGCCCTCTGAAAAGCACAAATTTTCCACTCTGCAAATGACCCCTTCACTTCATTCACCACAGGGTCTGGCTGTATAATGAAATTCATTACTTTCAGAGGAGATAACTCTGATTAGTGTCTTTTACACCTCTGCCTCTTCTGTTCTTAAATGATTCAGTCATTTAATTGGCTGACCATGTGATAAGAAACAGAACTATTTATTTTAGCCCTGCAACGAACAGATTGAGTGTAAATAATTTGACACTCTACCTGTCTGTTATGGGCAGTGATTTATGTATGTCGTGTAAATAAAGTGTTGTCTTGTACAGACTCAGGCCGACCATTCCTGATTTTCCATCAAAGTACACCGGTAACCACTTTCTGCATTTAAATCCGTATAAAAGTAACTGCCTTTATTAGGATTTGAACCAGGAACCTTTGTCTCCGAAATCAGCTGTTAAACAGCTGATTTTGGCGACGACTTTACCTCTAGACCAACCCGGTGGGTTACTGTGTAATATAATGACAATGTAGTGAAAATTTTCAAGAACTATAAAAGGAACAACCTTTAACCTAGCACTGGTTTTTTTGTACCCAGAATACTCACAGAGAAATACTTATGACAAAATAGTTGGATAATTATATAAAATTACTCGTAAGCAAAGAAACTTAAGTTTTTAACTAATAATATTAAAATTTGTAGGCCTTATTACCATACAAACCAGAATAAGTAGAATGTAAAGTTAGATAATTTATACGAGTACTTGAATTACGTATTGGTGTGTTAAAATAAACGCGAAATGGATTCTCCACAGAGAACGGAGGGTCCCACGGGCAAAATAACGAAGGGTAAAACTAGAATTATTGATTGGATGCGGATTCTAGTTTTTGTACGAAACAAATCTGTGTTGAAGTAAAAAAATGTCTTTGTTGGTGGTAGCAGCAGACTAGTTGGTTCCAGAGGAAATGGAAGCGCAGGTGCGATTGCGACGTTTATACCTCGTGCTTCCTTTACGGACGTTGACCCCGCCCACATCAGATTCAACGATGTATGGCCAATGATTACCAAAAATAATTGTTCATTACTTGTTTTAATATCTTAATGGAATGTAAATTAATTTCCTTTTGACGTGTTTAATTTATTCTATTAATTTCTTGTTTTCTTATACGTTTATTACTGTTCCTTGATATTGCATGGTAGCGAAAGTAACGGCTTAATTCGAAGGTCCCGATTTAATTCAAAATATAGTTTTTTCAAAATTAAGGATGCCTTCCGGGCCAGCCACATCAAGTGATCAAGTGATGACAGCCACATATGTACGAACACCGTTGGGTGTCGCTGTAACAATAATCACAATTCAAGCTTAAACAAATTCACTAAACATTACGTAATTCAACTATTTAACCTAGTGATTGATTCAAATTAAAAAATCTGGTGTGAAACAATAACACAACTTTCTCTTGCCGATGTAAATAACAAGAACTATAACCTATGTTTAATCGTGGGTGAATGACTCAAAATTAAAATCACTAATAGCCGCTAAACTACTACATTCTGTAGAAAAAAATGTTTGAAATATAAGTTGTAGATTATTTTTAGTTCCTATAACTTAAAAAGTGGGTAGTCAACTCAAGAAGATAATTTGTTTTTAAATTTCGGAGCTACCGCTAGGAAAAATCATAGCCGTAGTACACTATTTAGTCCGTTATATAGAAAGTATGTTAAAGCGGAATCCTACTGTATTCGTGGTCACCAACATGACAACATGGTGATCGGAGCTACCGCTAGGAAAAATCATTGCCGTAGTACACTATTTAGTCCGTTATATAGAAAGTATGTTAAAGCGGAATCCTACTGTATTCGTGGTCACCAATATGACAACATGGTGATCGGAGCTACCGCTAGGAAAAATCATTGCCGTAGTACGCTCTTTAGTCCGTTATATAGAAAGTCTGTTAAAGCGGAATCCTACTGTATTCGTGGTCACCAACATGACAACATGGTGATCGGAGCTACCGCTAGGAAAAATCATTGCCGTAGTAAACTCTTTAGTCCGTTATATAGAAAGTATGTTAAAGCGGAATCCTACTGTATTCGTGGTCACCAACATGACAACATGGTGATCGGAGCTACCGCTAGGAAAAATCATTGCCGTAGTACACTATTTAGTCCGTTATATAGAAAGTATGTTAAAGCGGAATCCTACTGTATTCGTGGTCACCAACATGACAACATGGTGATCGGAGCTACCGCTAGGAAAAATCATTGCCGTAGTACGCTCTTTAGTCCGTTATATAGAAAGTATGTTAAAGCGGAATCCTACTGTATTCGTGGTCACCAACATGACAACATGGTGATCGGAGCTACCGCTAGGAAAAATCATTGCCGTAGTACGCTCTTTAGTCCGTTATATAGAAAGTCTGTTAAAGCGGAATCCTACTGTATTCGTGGTCACCAACATGACAACATGGTGATCGGAGCTACCGCTAGGAAAAATCATTGCCGTAGTAAACTCTTTAGTCCGTTATATAGAAAGTCTGTTAAAGCGGAATCCTACTGTATTCGTGGTCACCAACATGACAACATGGTGATCGGAGCTACCGCTAGGAAAAATCATTGCCGTAGTACGCTCTTTAGTCCGTTATATAGAAAGTATGTTAAAGCGGAATCCTACTGTATTCGTGGTCACCAACATGACAACATGGTGATATGAGCTACCGCTAGGAAAAATCATTGCCGTAGTACGCTCTTTAGTCCGTTATATAGAAAGTATGTTAAAGCGGAATCCTACTGTATTCGTGGTCACCAACATGACAACATGGTGATCGGAGCTACCGCTAGGAAAAATCATTGCCGTAGTACGCTCTTTAGTCCGTTATATAGAAAGTATGTTAAAGCGGAATCCTACTGTATTCGTGGTCACCAACATGACAACATGGTGATCGGAGCTACCGCTAGGAAAAATCATTGCCGTAGTACGCTCCTTAGTCCGTTATATAGAAAGTATGTTAAAGCGGAATCCTACTGTATTCGTGGTCACCAACATGACAACATGGTGATCGGAGCTACCGCTAGGAAAAATCATTGCCGTAGTACGCTCTTTAGTCCGTTATATAGAAAGTCTGTTAAAGCGGAATCCTACTGTATTCGTGGTCACCAACATGACAACATGGTGATCGGAGCTACCGCTAGGAAAAATCATTGCCGTAGTACGCTCTTTAGTCCGTTATATAGAAAGTATGTTAAAGCGGAATCCTACTGTATTCGTGGTCACCAACATGACAACATGGTGATCGGAGCTACCGCTAGGAAAAATCATTGCCGTAGTACGCTCTTTAGTCCGTTATATAGAAAGTATGTTAAAGCGGAATCCTACTGTATTCGTGGTCACCAACATGACAACATGGTGATCGGAGCTACCGCTAGGAAAAATCATTGCCGTAGTACACTATTTAGTCCGTTATATAGAAAGTATGTTAAAGCGGAATCCTACTGTATTCGTGGTCACCAACATGACAACATGGTGATCGGAGCTACCGCTAGGAAAAATCATTGCCGTAGTACGCTCTTTAGTCCGTTATATAGAAAGTATGTTAAAGCGGAATCCTACTGTATTCGTGGTCACCAATATGACAACATGGTGATCGGAGCTACCGCTAGGAAAAATCATTGCCGTAGTACGCTCTTTAGTCCGTTATATAGAAAGTATGTTAAAGCGGAATCCTACTGTATTCGTGGTCACCAACATGACAACATGGTGATCGGAGCTACCGCTAGGAAAAATCATTGCCGTAGTACGCTCTTTAGTCCGTTATATAGAAAGTATGTTAAAGCGGAATCCTACTGTATTCGAGGTCACCAACATGACAACATGGTGATCGGAGCTACCGCTAGGAAAAATCATTGCCGTAGTACACTATTTAGTCCGTTATATAGAAAGTATGTTAAAGCGGAATCCTACTGTATTCGTGGTCACCAATATGACAACATGGTGATCGGAGCTACCGCTAGGAAAAATCATTGCCGTAGTACGCTCTTTAGTCCGTTATATAGAAAGTCTGTTAAAGCGGAATCCTACTGTATTCGTGGTCACCAACATGACAACATAGTGATCGGAGCTACCGCTAGGAAAAATCATTGCCGTAGTACACTATTTAGTCCGTTATATAGAAAGTCTGTTAAAGCGGAATCCTACTGTATTCGTGGTCACCAACATGACAACATGGTGATCGGAGCTACCGCTAGGAAAAATCATTGCCGTAGTACGCTCTTTAGTCCGTTATATAGAAGGTATGTTAAAGCGGAATCCTACTGTATTCGTGGTCACCAACATGACAACATGGTGATCGGAGCTACCGCTAGGAAAAATCATTGCCGTAGTACGCTCTTTAGTCCGTTATATAGAAAGTCTGTTAAAGCGGAATCCTACTGTATTCGTGGTCACCAACATGACAACATGGTGATCGGAGCTACCGCTAGGAAAAATCATTGCCGTAGTACGCTCTTTAGTCCGTTATATAGAAAGTATGTTAAAGCGGAATCCTACTGTATTCGTGGTCACCAACATGACAACATGGTGATCGGAGCTACCGCTAGGAAAAATCATTGCCGTAGTACACTATTTAGTCCGTTATATAGAAAGTATGTTAAAGCGGAATCCTACTGTATTCGTGGTCACCAATATGACAACATGGTGATCGGAGCTACCGCTAGGAAAAATCATTGCCGTAGTAAACTCTTTAGTCCGTTATATAGAAAGTCTGTTAAAGCGGAATCCTACTGTATTCGTGGTCACCAACATGACAACATGGTGATCGGAGCTACCGCTAGGAAAAATCATTGCCGTAGTACACTCTTTAGTCCGTTATATAGAAAGTATGTTAAAGCGGAATCCTACTGTATTCGTGGTCACCAACATGACAACATGGTGATCGGAGCTACCGCTAGGAAAAATCATTGCCGTAGTACACTATTTAGTCCGTTATATATAAAGTCTGTTAAAGCGGAATCCTACTGTATTTCTTTTAACACTAAAAATCGAGGACGTTCTGTCTAACCAACAAAATACATGAAATATATATTGACATATCTCCAACTTTTCCTTATTAAATTGAAACATATTATTTTTTTAACTTTTACTCTATCATTTTTACTCATTCAAGCGTTCTGAATAGTAAATGTTGAAAATATAAGAGGTTTAAAATTCACATGGAATTAAAAATTCATATATTTTTTTATTTTGTAATGAGAAGTTGACCTTAAATTAAATTACATAGATTTGTTTCCTTAATACAAACAAAATATGTATTTTAAAGATATCCGCCTGAATAATACATACCTGTAATAAAGACATTAATTAATAAAATACAAATTTTAATACTTATTTCTTCAACGTGCTTCCAATTTTTAAAATATCTTTTTAAAATTAAAACTAAAGTGTGCAAACACGATCTTCCTTATATTAAAAATTCTAATTATTGGCCATGACATATTTGAAATTTTATGTTTATTCATAAGGTTAATGTATTAGAACGATCAAATTCAATGCTTAAATTCATTAAATTTGTTCATAGGTAGGCTATTAAAAAAATACAGGATATTTTGAAAAGAATTTCAAAAGATAAAAAATATATTATTGATTAAAGTAATTAAAAAATTAATTACAGTTTTTAAATTTAAAATTTAATGATTAAAGAATCAAACTTTTTGTTTAAGTTATATTTCAAGTCGTACTAACAGCTCGGTTATTAGTGACTACGGTGGATTTTAACTAGTGAAAATTTCCAGATCCTAGCCGGGAATCGAACCCGGGACCTCCGCTTTGCAGACTAGCGCGCTACCACCACGCTACGGAAGCGGCCACAAAAATGTTAATGCCTACTAAAAAATTTCATAACAATTATAGAGTTAAAACTGCAATGGATACTATTAACACATCAAAGCAGAACATAATGTGATTAAAATAATAGAAGGCCTACTGCTTGCAGTTAACTAGAAAATAATGAAATTTTTATTTCTTCTTTAGCTGTTTTATCCGGTCTCGACGTTGGCGATTATCATTTTGATATAGTTTGTCTATTCCTGCTCCAAATAGCTCCACCGAGGTGGTACGAAACAACTTTCTGAGATTAGCGAGTTAGGATAACCTTCGATCAGGTTTTTAAATGCCAACAATCGTACCCAAACTAGCGATTTGAAGTTTACACTAGTCCCCGTCTCCCCATAACAGGCAGGTGGAGTGTTAAATTATTTGTACTCGATCTGCTAGTTCCAGGGCTACAAAAAAATCTGTTTCTTATCACATGGTCAGCCGATTAAATGACTGAAGTATTTAAGAACAGAAGAAGTAGAGGTGTAAAAGACACTAGTCAAAGTTATCTCCTCTGAGAGTAATGAATTTCATTATACAGCTAGACCCTGTGGTGTATGAATTGAAGAAGTAATTTTCAGGGAAGGAAGTAGATGCTTTTTAGAGGGCCTGGCATGTTGATAAGCATAATTTTCAATTCAGTGAGGAAGGAAAATTTTAAAACACCTCACTCTTCGTTTTACTTAGTAAAACCTCTACAGGTTCAAACCAACTTTCAGGCTGATGATTAAAAAGCAACGACAAAATAAACTCGTGAAATTCTCACAATACGTCGAATTTTCTTTACGATGGAGTTGAACAGAATCCATGCTTAAACACCATGCAGTAACCATGAGAAAATCACTGGAGGTTCTTTTTCAATTCCAGGCTGAGGTTCTTACCGCAAAATAACGATTTTATAGGCCTAAATGAGGCTTTGACTTCATCTATTCAACTTGTAATCTCTCCGTAATTATCTAAGCTGTAATATCATGTATATACAAGTTTACCGTTCATTTTACTTAAAGAAAATCTACCACAGAAATAACTTCTTTAATTATATATTGTATATTTTCAGTTAACATCCTACTGATCCTAATAATATTTCAAGGAAAAGTGCCGGCGCAATTGTTAGTAGGTACGATAAATAGCGAAGTAAAAAAGTAAATATTTTAGAATAGATAAAAGTGCTTCTTCTACAGCAGTGATACTTTTTATATTTAAGCTTTGTGCATTTGAAATTGTGTATAATGTATAAAAGGTAAAGTGTATGACTAACAGAGAGAAGGAAAGAGAAAAACCTCTTGTAATTTTAACAAGCTAGAGGTAAAATAATACTACTGCATGTATGTATGAAAGCATATATGTAGTAGGTATGTAGTAAATAGTATGTAGTGCGGGAGCACTATGTTATTTCTAAAAAGGTAGTAAGGTGAAAACAATACAGTACCATGCACATGCATCTATCACGACAGTAATTTCATTCACCAATACATTACGCGCTCACATGTATGAGAGTCATACAATGTTTATTATACAAGGTGTCCCATAAGTAAACAATACTTTCAAATCAAATCAAATTTATACACAGTAAAGCCTTGTTTATCCGGCCCTCGTTAATCCCGAATGATAATAATTTTTAACTATTATAGCAAGAATGTACCAATGTTGTTTAGGTCATCAGCCGAAAGGCTGGTTTGAACTGTAGACGCTTTACTAAGTAAAATGAGTGAGGTGGTTTGTTATTGTGTGACGATTCAAAATCATTGACAGCTGGCTTTGTTTATTTTTTAGTTTAAAATAAATGTAAATAGATCCAGCTGGTGGAAAATAAAAATTATTTAATTTTAAAAAAGAAAAGGGATAAACAAAATCTGGTTGCTAGACAACTACAGGAGGATGAAGAAATTGTAAAAAGATTTTAGTGGGACCTGGACGTTGAAGGAAGGTAGAGGTCCCATCCATAATGGTTCTTTAAAGAAAATTGAGATGAAATTTATACATTTAAAAATAAATAATTAATTGGAATGAGTAAATAATAAGAGGACAAGATATTAATAAAAATGGTGAATTCGATTTAAAAAGTTGTAAAAGAAAAATAAAGAATATGATATTTAATCTATAATTCAAATTTTGTGAATAATTTTATTGTAGAAGGGACATCTACAAATATGGCTAATTCCTGGTGGGAATAAGAGTTAGTTTACAAATATGTCGATCCCTTGTGGGGAATATATTTAATCATATTACAATTGTTTTCCGCACTGAGTAGAAAAGTATGCTTATTAGCATGCCAGTTTCTTTGAAGAACTTCTACTTTCCATCTTGAAAACACACCTTCGCGTCATTCAACGAAGGGTCTGGCTGTATAATGAAATTCATTATTTTTAGAGGAGATAACTGTGACTAGTATTTCTTACATCTCTACCTTTTCTGTTCTTAAATAGTTCAGTCATATAATTGAATGACTATTTAATAACAAACCGAACTATTTATTGTAGCCCTGAAACTACCAGATCGTGTGCAAATAATTTAACACTACACATGCCTGTTATGAGAATTTTTTTAGGCTCTCATTGGAGCAAATCTAGTCAAGGATGGGAAGACTGTTTCTTGGAGCTTTTCTTCTTTGCTCAATACTCTTTCATTCCTATAGATCTCTGATCCTCTCTTATATTGTACTTTCTTCGTGTTGGAGTTTCAATTTTTAAATATTTTTTAAAAGTAGTTTTCTTCCTTTTTAAAATTTGTTCTTCCATTATTTCTAGCTCATCAAGGTCTTCCTCTCTTTTCCCGTAGCCAATTATTCTTAACTTTATATCTCTGCTGAAAGTTTGCAGTTTTTTGGTCAGTCTTTCTTCAGGTAGCCTTACGAGAAGACTATAAAAGGCTAATGTCGTGGGCATTAATATAGTGTATTTATTTTAGGTTAAAACAATAAAATTAAATATTTCTTCAAATTTTTGGTTACAGGTCTCCTCAAATAGATTTAGAAATACTTTAATGTTTCGCGTTAACATTTTGAAATACCCAGTTTTATAAGGTAAGTAAATCCCCTACTCTGATAAATTACATAGTAACATAATTTACTTAGAACGCGCATCTATGTGCTTTGCACACAGCATACAGTATGCGCATACGGGTAATTGTGCAAGAGAACAGTTCTATTCTGATGTGCACACGCACGCACGTTATAATTTATTATCTAACGATAATTTTCATCGTTAGTTAAAGTTGGTAATGCAATCTATTTACTAACAAGCATGCCATCCTTACTATATAAAGGTAGAAAATGCAACTACTATAATTTTATTGCTTCCTATATTGTACGTAATTTAATCACCCATTTAAAGCATTTAAAACTTAACTCATTTATCCAATTCTTATTCAGGTATTTTAAAGATCATTTAGTCATTACATTACAATAGGATATGTCTCATTGTACATTGATTAAACAAAATGTAAGATGGATTATAGAAAAATAATCTTATTTTAAAAATATTTTGGGTAAATTGTAAATTAAAATTTGGTAATTAATAATAATTATAATAATATAATATAATATATAAAGAAACATCAAGTTGATGGACAATGGAGATTTCTGGCAAACGGAGTTGTATTTCGGGAAAGAAATTTAATTTTCTAGATGCAATTCGAAAACGGAGAAAAGCCTTTTTCTGTCAACAAAAGAGTGTCCGGTAATGTCAACATTACCCGATACTCGGCTAGTGAAACAGCTCTTCAACTACTTTTGTTTGGAAAAATAAAACCAAGAACGATTGCTTTAAAGAGATCCAGGATGATTTACAGGAGTTAGGTATAACTATGCAACAAATTGCAGACAGAGAGTAGAAGAGGAATCTCAGGAACAGAGACGTAAGACTGGAACTAAAATCATTTGAACGAAAACAATAAAAAAATACTAGTAACTAGTAGCAGCAATAGTTACTAGTGAAAAAAGAGCAGCCAGGTGGTTTAGAATGAAAAGGTTTTCGGAGTAGAAGAGGAAACTGAAAGCCAAATCACTAGCTCCTACTTGGAGCACTTAAATGTGTATGGACTAATTCAAGTGCTCCAATGTAGGCATAAAATATATACTTTTAAAATTATTAATTACAGGTTAATTATGATGTAAATCAAAATTTGGTAATTAATAATTATCATTAATATAACGGGCCGGTGGAGTGTCAAATTCATAATTGCACTCGATATTATGCTGGTTCTAGGGCTACAAAAAATATTTCTGTTTCTAATCACATAGCCAATTATACGACTGAATTATTTAAGACCAGAAGATGTAGAGGTGTAAAATAAATTAGTCATAGTTATCTCCTCTCAGAGTAACAAATGGCATCATTATATAAACAGACCCTGAGGTGAATGAAAGTAAGGTGTCATTTGCAGGGTGGAAAGTAGGTGCTTTTTAGAGGGCTTGGCATTCTAAGCACACTCTTTTTACCAGTGAGGAAGGCAACAGTAAACCACCTCACTTCTCTAAAAGCCTCTAGAAGAGGTTCAAACCATCCTTTTGGCTGATGAACTAAACAACAACAACAACGATTACCGGTGTACTTTGATGGTTGGGGTTCAATTAACCATACTCTCTCCGGAATGAAGAGCTTGAGTCAGTACAATAATACACCTCAATTACATGTACAGTAGAGTCTCGATTAACCAAGGTCTCGATTAACCAAGGAAACAAAATGCGGATCGATGGTACCTCGGATAATCGAAAACTCGGATAACGCGACTATATCAAAAATCGAGAGGAAAGCGAATGGTAAACTGGTGAAATGAATAAAAACGCGGTCAAAGATGTGAAAAAGGCCATCTACTGTATTATGAAATGGTAAAATGACGTAGGCTACAAATAAAAAATACAAAATAAACAAAGCCATACATAAGACTGTACTGTAAACATCGCAGTAGCATACATATGGCCGTAACAGTGAGTTTGGGGTTCATTGAACAACGTGACATTTAGTGCAGACTACATACTGCATTTCATCTTATTCTAAATGTCTTAACAAAATTATATTGATGATTAACAAAGCATTGAAATTACTGTTTAGGTCATCAGCCGAAGGGCTGGTTTGAACCTGTAGAGGTTTTACTAAGTAAAACGAGAAATGAGGTGGTTTACCATTGCTTTCCTAAGTGGAAAAATATGTTTATCAGCAAACCCTCTGAAAAGCACATATTTTCTACTCTGCAAATGAATGACACTTTTTGTTCATTCACCACCGGGTCTGGCTGTGTAACGAAATTCATTACTTTCAGAGGAGATAACTCTGATTAGTGTCTTTTACACCTTAACCTCTTCTGTTCTTAAATGCTTCACTCATATAATTGGCTAACCGTGTGATAAAAAACAGAACTACTTTTTTAGACCCGCAACTACCAGTTTGAGTGAAAATAATTTTACACTCCACCTGTCTGTTACGGGGTTGATTAAAAACTGTGCGTTTCATTTATCGGAACCCTTTTTTGATGAAAACGTATGTGACTAATATAAAAGTATAGTAGTCTGCAGTATTGTACTACGCAGTAAGAATTGTAATTGATTTGCAGCAATATGCGGATTCCGCTTTGAGCGGTAGTTTTTGGGACTACCTCGGTTAACCTGGAACTCGGTTAATCGGGGCTCGGATAACCGCGGCTCTACAATAAGACATTGTATCGATTAAGAAATTTATATTTTGAAAGAAATTTTTGCGAAATTTGAAAATCAAATGAGTATGATGATTAATAAACTAATAATTTATTTTTATTTAGGTTTATTATGGTAAGTTATTATCCATACCGGACCTAAGCGCAGCGTGGAAAGGTTAATAAGTTGAGGACCTGAAAAACGAGCGGGGAGGGCGGCCCGAAGCAAGGCAATAAACACGAACGGTTCTGCCATGACATTGGTTTAAATAACCACGCTGTGTAAGTAGGTTAACCGACGTAACTTGAGGCGAAACTGGTTGTCAACTGAATGTTAACTACTGCCGATCAAGAATACTTCTGGTCCCAACTAGTTGAGGTGCTCGAATCTCCTCAGCTCACTCTTAATCAACCCTTACACCGGTTTTTGATTCAATCACAACATTTTATGAAAAGACAGATCGAGTGTTTGTGGGTTAGTTATTTTCGCCACGTGTTTGTAGTATTCATGTTTTACATAATACCATGACCAACTTTCATTTATCGGTTATATACCTACAAGGAAACAGAACTGAAATTATAAAAATTATACTTATACGTGTCATTTGATTACTTAGAAATCTATTTCGTAAAAAAAATCATTTAAAACAGATCGTAAATCAATGAATTACATTAATACATCTAAAGATAACACTAGTAAACAAATTAAACTACTAAAATTATATGTTAAACCAAGAGAAAACAAGTTTGTTTTTTAATATCTCAACGACTTCTCTTACATTTCTGCATTATCCGGAATAGCCTACTTACAATTAAGAAAAACAAATCTGGTAAGAAACATTCACACGACTTTCTGTAGCCAATGTACATAATGAACAATATAACCTACGTTTAATCATGAGTAAACAATTGTTGTTCAGGTCAACAGCCGCAAAACTGGTTTGAACCTCTAGAGGTTTTACTAAGTAAAACGAGCAGTGATGTAGATTATCATGCCTTCCTCACTGACTAGAAAAGTATACTTATCAGAATACCAGGCCCCCTGAAAAGCATCTACCTTCCACCCTGCAATGACACCTTCACATTATTCAAAAGTCTGGCGTATAATGAAATTCATTAATCCCACAGGAGATAACTCGGACAAAACTATTTTTGTAGCCCTGGAACTAGCAGATTGAGTGCTAATAAAATAATTTAACATTCCATCTGCATGTTATGGACAGGTAAACAATGTAAAATGAAAAACTTAACCTAGTTTTAATCATAAGTGAATTACGAAAAATGAAAGTCAACCACTGTAGGACCTAAAAATACAGAAAATCACTAATTAACGCTAAACTAGGCTCTGTAGAAAAACATGATTGAAATAATAGTTGTAGAATTTTTAAATTCTCTATTTACACTTATTATACATACTTTTGTCGTTAAATGCATTCTAAGGCCGTAATCTTTAAAAATCTCGTTTTTTCAAATTTTAATTAAAACACATACAGAAAATCACTTATTGACTCTAAACTGAACGTTGTAGAAAACGGGCTTGAAATAAAAGTTATAAGTTTTGAATTTTTTACAATTTTTATTACAAGTGCTCATTAAGGCACCAATCTTAAGAAAACAATTTTTTATCACGCAAGCACAGCCTCTCCAAAAAATGTCAGCAGACATGGCGCTTTACTAGTAGAGCACAAAAAGTAGTAAATGAGGCGGTTATAAAAAAAATCTTAAGAGCCGTTTTTGATGAAAATGTTTCGGTTCTCCTTGTGGTATCTAACTTACGTTCCAAGTTTTAATTACGTACGATATTCCGTTATTGAGATTCTGATGATAATTTTGACCCCTACAGAAATCGAACTCAGGGCACCTGGAATAAAAGTTTTTTACCGTGGACATACCAGACAATTAATGGACTACAGGTCAGATATTTAAATATAACAACGAACCTTGACCGAACAACTTATTAAAAACATTTATAGTCCAAGACTTCCTCTTAATAAATTTATTCATAAAAAAGTGTAAAAAGAATTGTATTATAACATTAATTTTTGAACTTTACAGTTTCACAATTTTATTCTAACTTAATGAATCGTACCAAATACAATTTTCCATCAGTGCGGAAATCTCCCAACTATTAAAATTTAAGACGGAGTCAGACTTTTCATGAGAATCTTTAATTAAAATAATTCAATCAGTATCACAACTGTAAAAAGTTATCTTTATTTTTAAATTTACTAGCATTACCTCACCCATAAACTAGGTCATGCAAAAGAAAATTCAAGATGATATACACAAAATTTTTAACAAAAATTCAATAATCCATTTACAAGAGATACGATTTACCCTCGGCATGTAGAGAAAAAAGGTCTCTCAAGAACGAAGGAAAAGTAAGATAAGACACGAATTTGTCCCTAATTGATTGTCAATTTTGGGACGACACATACTTTCTTTAGTGGAATTAAATCTGTTAATACATTAGATGCTAAATCGATAACAAAATATTTTTTTAAATGTCCCCATTTCGGCTTGTTACCCCTAATTTGGGGTTAAAAAGTAAGTTTTTTTAAATATTTTTGCACAATCGCCTAAAATATCCTTAATTTCCGGGCTATACAACTTCACAAAATAAATTACAGAAAGGAATCTGATTGAAGTTAAACAAACCTTAGTTATACAATTTCAACCAAACTGGTCTAATAGTCGTTGCTTTAGAACAAAAAGAAACACGTAACTTACTTATGGACAACATTTTTTGAAAACCACTTTTTGGAGTCAGAGGCTAATGAATAATGAATTCAAAACAATTAAAATCCAGATTCTAAACGGTTTTTCTCAACGTAATAGTACATTCTACAGACTATTATACGAGTACGAATATGTAAAAACCAAAATAGTAGAGACATTCAGACATTAGATATTTAGTAACGAAAATTGGATGTCATATCCAAATATCGCACGTAGACAGAGTAAATATCACCGGTAATATCTGTACTCGACAGGTCATTACAATAGTGGGCTAATATCCAGCTTTTACAGAACATTCAAATCTGAAAAGTTATTACGTCGATTCAGTACGTGCTAAAATAGTAAACCACTAAGAGATGAGGCGGTGTTTTCGTACACAACTCTGCAATCACTTTCATACCAACGTAATTTTGGCAGTCGATTCAACAATATCGAATGAATAATGTCGGTGTAAATGAAATATCAAAGGGAATGTAGTTCCAAAAAAAAAAAATACATCGATGAACTTTCCTTATAACATAACATTAAATCTTTATGAATGTAAAATCAGTTACAACAAAACTAATTTACATTAGATTGAATGTGCAGGTAAGAAAAAATTAGAAAAGTTACACCAAAAATTAGAATTAAAATTCCCATGTGTTTGATAATAAACAAATAATTACCATTTGTCCACTATTGATGTTTCCCACTCTGATACAATTTAGAAATAATTTAACGTACCATTTTTTCAAATAATATTTTGATCATTTTAAATTGACGTACTTAATTCCTAATTACTCGTACAACTACTAAAACTTAAGGACCGCTCTAGCTCAATTGTTTAACAGAATTTTCTTCTTACTTTGTGAGGTCAAGCTTTAGAAGAGGCTTCCCGAAAGTGTTGTCAGTGAACCTGCATTAAGTGTGTTCAAGAAGTGTTTAGAAAAAAAATTATTGAACTTAATTGGTGATTAATTCAGTATACCATACCATATACTGATAAATAGTAATCATATTTATTAGATTCCTAGTGCTTCAGTCCAGTCCTACAGATTCCTAGTGTTACTAGGAATCGAACCCGGGATAATTGGTTTAATAACCAAGGATTTTAATTATTATACGATAGATTCAATACATTTATACTTCAGTAGATTTAAAATTAATAATAAAATATCAATTAAAATTTATCTTAATTGACCTTTTTGATATGCCATTAATTAATGCATTTTATATCTAAATTAAAATACAAGTACTCTATAAATTTATGTATTAAATCACAAAGAAACCAAGACATAACAATAAAAAACTACAAAACTATAAAAGTACTCGGATTTGATTAAAGAGAACGAGTACTTGTTAATTACTAGTTAATTGCAAATAACTACTACTAAATCTCTAAATAATAGATAAAATAAACTTATATCTTTTTATTCTGTATATTGTTATTCTGTATTCATGTGTAAATATACATTTGTACTTATATATACATATACATTTGTATTATATGCAACTGCAATTTAAATTATAATACTATGTAATATTGATACGGTACAGTCAAAGAAAAAAATTTCTATAAAAATGTCTGTAAGTAATGTCTACAGTATATAGAATGTACAAGAAGTTATGACCGCGCTATGCACTAGATTAATGGCATCAGCAGTGTGGAGTTGTTTGAGAAAAATATTTTAAAATTACCAATGCACTTTTTTTGAATTTTTAGTTTTTTTTCAATACTCGTACATAAATAATTTATTTTTTTAATTTATATAATTAAATTATTTTAATCCCCCCACTAACAAATAACTTTGGAGAGAAAAGAATATCATTCCTAGGACACATACTCAGAGCCGAAAAGTCCAGACTTGTGAACCGACTGATCAACCATTTTTGGAATAAGGTGTCGAGACCTAGGTGGCTGAAGGAGGTACAGCGGGATTTGGAGGAACTTGAAATCACTAAACAAGACCTGCTAACAAAATCAGCTAAGTACAACCATCTAGTCAAAACTAATATGGTAACATTCGAACCAAAAACCAGAAGAGTATACAACACGGTGTTTACCGACGAAGACCGGAAACAGAGATCGGAACGTTTTAAGAAAAATCCAAACGAAAGGAAGCCACGCTTAGGAGAGCGCGCTTTTCAAAGAAACCCAAAACTGGAACAGACCTAAACTTGAACTAGAGTGATCCTTTGAGGTCCCAAAAGTAGAAAAAAAAACTAAATTATTTAAAAGTAACAAAAGATGATGTTTTTGAGATCTGTAGTAAGTTAATCCAGTAGATAGAGAGCGAATTATTGATATTAGACAGCAACTATGTATTTTTTTTACTAGTCGAAAGAGTTGACAACAACAGAGAGCAGTGGTTAGTTTACATTAGAAGAATGAGTGCAGGGTGATAGAGGAATACAACGAGAGGAGGAGACAGAGCTTGGGAGGGCAAAAAAAAAAGATGGAAGGACCAATGATCATGGAAGTTGAATGGCGTAACAGGCCATGTGTCCAATACTTGCAGATAAGAAGAAAGTAAAAAAGTTAAAATAAAATAATAACGTCCCCTAAACAATAAAAATGGAGGAAATGACGAAAAACTAATACGTAATCGCAAAACAGCCACGCGTCATTTGAAGAAACAATACAGAAAAATTGGAGAAGTTGATAGCTTCAAGTACCTCGGTGAGAAATTACAACCGAATACCAACGAAAAGGAAGCAAACAACATCAGACGAGGAAAGATGGCCGGTGTACTCCGAAGAACTCGCCACTTGTATAAGAAGAAAGCACTCCCTAGACAAGAAAATTAGACATTAAAATATTGTGTAAAATCTGTGAGTCTGTACGCGAGTGAATCCCTTAGAATGACCGGGAGGGCTGGTCTAAGAGAAGCAGAGAAATTTCAGAGAAAGATCCTCCGCAAGATATTGGGTCTGCATATAGTAAACGGACAATATAGGTTAAGAGGTCGAGACAAATTTTACAAGGAAAATTAACGATTAATGGAAATGATCAGAAAAAGACTAAATTTTATGGACACCTGCGTGTATAATAGCTGACAACCGGTTGACAAAACACATTTTTAAGATACTAAAAAATTTAGACCAAGGGTGTCGGATAAATGGTTTAAAGAAGTCAGAAATGATATTGAAAAACCAGGAATAAACTAAGAAAACTTAATGAACTAAATTCAGACAGCTAATTACGGACTTTATAAGGGCTTTCATGAAGATGAAAACAGTACACCGGGTGGACAGAAGAAAGGAGAAAAGCCTACAGTGAGCAAATTGTGAGAATAAAGGCTGCAAAACGAGTTTCCACAAACGTCTACAAGTCATCTCACATGATCTAAAATTGGCCCTTTACGAGGAAAAAACCAACTTACGAACTCCTTTTTACAAATTACATCATAACAATACAATTTCACGAACAATTTAGGTAAAGAATCGCTAAAAATTGTGTTTTATAAAAGTTTAATAACATAAAATCGGTGTTTCAATAACATTTTCTAAAATTGTTCGATTTTTAGAGAAAAATATAAATTTCCTTCAAGAATATTTTTAGCACGTACTTATAATTATTAATTTAATGACAAATGGAATACAAGTTTACTGGAAAATATGAGTAGAAAATTGTATTATTAAATTGAATAAAGTGATAAAACATTTTGTAGATAGTTACTTTAATTATAAATTAGATGTTACAGTTAATGACAGTTCAAGGTAGTAAGTCGTCAGTAGTACAACTAGATCATAGGACAGACTATACTCAGAGTATATAACTACAAAGCAAGGTAGTAACATAGTAGTTGAGGTGGAAGATATGGTGGACATCTGTTGCGGATGCCAGCTGCAGTATTTTGCTAGTAGCTACTGGACATAACATCAGATAATTTACTTCCGGCGACGGTTACACTGTGTACTCTACAATAGTACTATTGTTATTATTATTAATAATAGTAATAGTAAAGAATAATACAGTTTAATACACCAAGTAAGAGTATAAAATTGTTCTTTTTAGATTCATAATAGAAAAACTACAATACGTTTAATGTATAAGTTTACCTACGTTACAAAATGTTGTTGTTTAGGTCATCACCCGGAAGGTTGATTTGAACCTATATAGAGAGATTTTACTAAGTAAAACAAAGAGCGAGGTAGTTTACCTTTGCCTTACTCACTGAGTTCAAAAGTATGCTTATCAGTCTGTCAGGCCTTCTAAAAAGCACATATTTTCCACTCTGCAAATAACACCTTCACTTCATTCACCACAGGGTCTAGCTGTATAATGAAATTTATTACTCTCAGAAGAGATAAATGTAACTAGTGTCTTTTAAACCTCTACCTCTTCTGTTCATAAATGATTTAGTTAAATAATTGGCTGACCATGTGGTAAGAAACAGAACTATTTTTTGTAGCCCTGGAACTATGATTCAGTCAAATAATTGGCTGACCATGCGATAAGAAATAGAACTATTTTTTGTAGCCCTATAACTAACTAATCGAGTGCAATAATTTAATACTCCGCCTTACAGTTATGGGCGGACTACATTACACAACTATAGTAATTTATAAAAAAAATAAAGTGACTTTTGACTGTAATAACCATGAAAATAAGTATGACTTAAACCTTATTATAATAATTAAGTTTGACTTAATTTTGAACATATGAAAACAATTACAGGTATAACAATAGCTGTTGGAAAGAATATAAAGTTTTAAAGTATTTTTACTTTCTCTTGCCCTGTATAAATATAAAGGAAAGGAAAGTATTATTTTGGTGTCGAATTTCGCAAATTGAGTTTTCACCGGAAATGCACTTTTTCAGGATACTGCGACCGCTACTCCGAGAACCCCATATAAAAGTATTTCATTGTCCTTATTACAATATGTATTATTTTAGGGTGTAACCCCTTATTTACTCCTTAGGCGCAAGTTGTCAAAATGAAATCCTTTAGATTTCCTGTTCAACCGTTAAGGAACAAATGCCGAATTTCAGCTCTCTATGTGATCGAGATACAAGAGAATTGAAAAAAGCTTCAGTCCGTCAGAAAGAATTTTTGCAGCCAAATATAGGACACGAATACAGAAATTAATAACCATTTCCCCAAAGGGTAAAAATACAGAAAAAACAATATGGTATTCATAACGGAACACGTATGAATATCCCCATAACAGACAGGTGGAGAGTCAAATTATGTACACTCAATCTGTTCGTTGCAGGGCTATAATAAATAGTTCTGTTTCTTATCACATGATCAGCTAATCAAATGACTGAATCATTTAAGAACAGAAGAGGTAGAGGTGTAAAAGACACCAACCAAAGTTATCTCCTCTGAAAGTAATGAGTTTCATCATACAGAGAGACCCTGTGGTGTATGAAGTGAAGGTGTCATTTGCAGAGAGGAAAACATGTGCTTTTCAGAGGGCCCGGCATGCTGGTAACTTTTCTACTCAGTGAGGAAGGCAATTGTAAAGCACCTCACCCCTCGTTTTACTTAGTAAAACCTCTACAGGTTCAAACCAGCCTTTTGGCTGATGACCTAAACAACAACAACGGAACACATCCAAAATGAAGGAACAAATTTTTAAAGAACCAACATAAAAGAAGACTGCAAAAAAACGGTTTTCAATAAATACTTTTTTTTAGTTTATAAGTGGCATAAACATCTTTGTCATTAGCGACTACTAAAGAATTTGGAATAGTGGGTTTGAAGGTGTAATAATTTCAAGGCCTTGGCCGGGAATCAAACCCGAGGACTATCCAATACGTAATTGCAAATTTCCAACACTAAATCACTAAAACGGTTACCAAAAATATTTTCTGTGTATTATTGCAAATTATTGGATTGTTATATTGTTGTTAGAGGGTGAATTATCATAAGATTTTTAGAATTAAACAGTTAAATAACAATATTTACTTGAAAGACACATCGGGGATTTCTTCTTCTTCTTCTTCTTCTTCTTCAGATGCCTATCCGTTCCGAATGTTGGCGACCATCATAGCAATGCTCACTTTATTTGTTGCACTGCGAAAAAGCTCTTCTGAGCTCATCCCAAACCAAGTTCTCAGATTCCGAAGCCATGACACCCTTCTTCTGCCAGGTGCATGCTTCCCGTATAGTTTTCCCTGAAGGATGGCTTGTAGTAACGAATATCTTGAGTCATTCCGCATGATATTTTTTATTTATTTTATTATTTATTTATTTTATTTAGTAAAAAATAGCTACATTAAAATTACAATTCATGACTATACTAAGCTATGTACAATATTTTAAACTAAATATACTTATACGCAAAAACTCTTCTTCACAAAGAGTTTTGTCCGCGCATAGGAGTATACAGAACAGAAACATTAATTCACTTAAATACTTATAACTACTATAAAATTACTAAGTTAAATTACTACTGGTAGCTATATTATAATAGCGATATTATAATTTTTATTTTATAGCTATAACTACTTTACAATAATATATTTTAACTAACACAACTTAAATATTTTAACTTTATACGAAATTAATTCAATAAATGAGCATAAAGAGACAGTTAAACTGTCGCAAAGAGAAAATTAAAAACTAATAAAACAGTTATTTTAAGACCTGGAAAAGTTTCTCAAGTTCTTGCTCACAGATCGATATTATATGATATTTTAGTTTATGTTTTAATAGATGTGGTGACATAATACTTTGTATATGGGGTGGAAGTACGTTAAAAAATCGCCTCTCAAGATAGAGAAATGACTTCTGAAAAAATGTACTATTTGGTTTTCTAGGATATATCCTTTGGATATGTCCAAAATATTGGAGCTTCTTGCACTTGATGGAAATGACATTCACGTCTTCATTTTCCTCAGAACCTCTACTATATCGGGGATTTAGTTTTTAAAATATTCGAGATCAATTTCAGCGCTGAAATTAAGTAGCGCAATAATTCGAGTATCTTTATTAGTTAAAAACACTTTTTGAAAATGTTACTAAATTAATTCTTTATTGTTATTTCGTTAACTTTACCCAAATAGTAATGGCACGTTTTATAAAAATCAACACACTACTGAAATACTACCTTAATACACTTTTAAAATCTATAAAAAAAATTGAACAAAAAGTTTAAAATAAATACGCCCATTATAACACTTAAAACATCGTCCATTAAGGTACAAAAAGCTTTTTAAAAATAAAATAATTTATTTATCTCTTCTAAAAACCAATAATAAAGCCACGAAGACGATATTTAAAAGCAATCAAGATGGTGGCAAAGGCTAACGTCGTAATTTCTGCTAATTTATCCATCGACATGAACGCACGCCCGATTGCTTTTTAACAGAGTATTATTATTATTATTATTATGGAGATGATATTTGGTTAACAATGAAAAATAATATTTATGTAGCACTGCACGGATGGAAATTTCAACAAGCACGGATCTTTAACAATATTTTCCTTTCAGTTTATTTTTATTTAACACCACACCAACTGTTTGCTCGTAAGTGATATAACTTACAAATGTATTGTGAAAAAAATTCTCGAATCCAGCTCAAGGGTCAAACCACGAACCTTTTGGTTTGCTGTCGAATATAACTCAACATACTACACCAAAAAAGCGGAAAAGGAAATTTCATAAACCTTAAACTGTATTTAAAAATTAAACATCTAATTGAAATACACACGACTTTCTCTTGCCAATGTAAATAATGACCGATATTATAACCTATGCTTAATCATGAGTAAACGACGGAAAATGAAAATCAACCTCTGCTAGAATTAAAAATACGGAAAATTACTAATTGACGCTAAACTAAGCTCTAAACAAATTATGCTAGAAAAAAAATTGTGGTTTTTCATTCATTATAACTTTAATTACATAGTAAAATTCGGTTATACCGAAATTGAAGAGCCCGGCATTATTTGTTCGTTATATCCGAGTGTTCGTCATAATCGACCTATGCGCCCATATGTCTTAGTAGTACTCTTTTTATCTTACCAGCCAATTAACGTAATAACGACCTTAGTCCAAATACTCTTATTTTAAGTAATAAATCATGAATGAAAATCTTTTGCACCACCTCCGCGGCCGAATGGTTAATAAAGTTTAGTCGTCAGTTGTACTAGGCATGAAAAAGATCTAGCTATCATTTAATAAAATATATCTGTCTATTATTATTATTATTTCAAGGAATGTGATTGGTTCGTTACAACCTAATTCCATTTTCGTTATATCAGACTTTACAATGTGTTAGTTAATAACATATAAAATCTACTAAATTTTCTATTTTCATTCGTTATTACTGGATTTTCATTACAACCGAATGTTACTGTATTATACTGTAGTCGTGAAATGCGTACTAGGCCGTAATCTAAAAAAAAAACAATTTTTTGCCGATTTTGATATGCAAATTACAGAAAAACATTAACTGACGCTAAACTACGAATTGTAGGAAAGCATATTTGAAATACAAGTTGTAGGTGGATATGGATATATATGTACCATATCAACTCTGAACAGGCTTAAACCAAGCCTTATGTGGAAGGAAAAGAAGACTATTTAAACACAATTAATTAAACATACCCTCCACAACTATTTAGCCCTTACTGTTAAAATAATTCGTATGTTTTTCAAACAATTAGATATTATAAAAATACTAAGTAGTGACCGCTTCCATGAAATCTACAGTAGTCGCTAATGACTAAGCTGTCCATACGATTTTAAATAAACTAAAATAATAGTACGTAATTATAATGTAAACAAATCTGCCATAGTCTACTTACATGCTGTAATTTATAAATTACTGGAATCAATACGTACCTGTAAAAAAAAAATGGTTAAATTAAATAACAATCTTTATAAATGGATAAAAATAATTATACCAAATGTTTTTATATACTTGTATTCAATTTTCATATTTCCTAAACAACCACAAGATATTAAAAAAATAAAAATGGTGTCTAAAATTCAAACCTAATTCACTGAATTGGAAAGTAAATATAAATTGTAACGATCAATACTTTAGCTTGTACATTTACCAATTAAAAAACAAAAAAGAAATAAAAAGAAACGAAACGACCAAGTGTATCAGTTCTTGCTAAAATAATGAGAGAAAGTTGTATAAAATATGATAAGAAAATAAGGCAGGCAACATAACAATCAAAATCGTAAATGTTACAACAGTAACAAAAAACTATAACAAAACAAATCGGTATTACAAATACATAATAATAGCTGGCATTAAGTAATACTTACAATAGTAATAACGGTCAATTAGAACAACGGGCGGTAAAAATGTTCCAAAGGAGAACATTTTAAAATTACTTTACATTTTGTCATAACTATTCACAAATACCATGCTACGAATTTATAACGTGGTTTCTATTAATCTTAAGAAGGTTATAATTTGTAACTTGCACTAGTAAAAGTATTTTTTTGTCATCAGTCTCTCGACTGGTTTGAAGCAGTTCTCCAAGCTGTTCTATCTTGCGCAAGTCGTTTCATATCTACATACCTGTAACACCCTACATCATTTGTGATTTGCTTTATAAACTCTAAATTTGCCTCCCCCTACAATTCACTCTCTCAATTTTACCCTCCATTATTGATAGACCAATACCTGGATGTCTTAAGATATGCCCCACTAGCCTATCCCTTCTTCTAGTAAGATGCTTTCATATAATTCTTTTTTCATCATATTTAATAACACCATATTTCAAAAGCTTCTATCCTCTTCCTTTCTACAGCCCTTATCACCCATGTTTCACTCCCGTATAATGCTACACTCCAAACACAGTGTTTTAAGAAATTTTTCCTAATCTGTAAATCAATGTTTGTAGTCAGTAAGTTGTTTTTCATTTTCAAAGGCTTTTCTAGCTTGAGGAATTCTACTTTTGATATCACTTGTGCTTCTACCATCCTGTGTTATTTTACTCCCTAGATAGCAGAATTCCCTAACTTCCTGTATGTTTCATTGCCTACTTTTAAATTTCCCATCTCTTCTAAACCACTCTTGCTGCTGCACAACAGTAAAAGTAAAAGTAATAGGTTGAAAAATTCCTAGCGCGTTTGGAAAAAATAATTATTTTTGGACATGTGTCTTAATGAAACGGAAAATATTATTACAATATAAAGATTAAATATTTTCTTGGTAATATTTACAATGGTCGTTCGTGCCTTTGAAAATAGGTGAATAATTGGAAAAACCAAGAAGAACTACTATAATACTAATTAATAAGTAACCGCAAGACTCCTGAAGAGTAAAAAAAAATTTTTAAATACACATATACAAAAAAATGCGTATGGTAAACCTAGCAATAATTCAATAGTTTTGTTGCTGTTGCAAGAAGAAAATATTTTTTTGGTTTTTCACGAAGTATAGAAGTATACTTAACCCGGTACCCGGAACGAAAGAAATTGAAAATTTTCACATTTCCGGTTTTTTGCAAATTATTAAAATTCAGAGTTTTCTGCATCCAACGATATACGTATGATTTGTTGGGGGTTTGAAGTTTTTTTAAATTAAAAAAAATTTAAATCCTTACGTTATTTTTTAAACGTTACCAATTGCATAACATCTCTATTTTTTGAATGATAACAGATAAACACATTTTTTTTTATTTTGTGCGATATTTTTTGTTTTAAAACTCCTGAAGTTATCACCTGACCACCTGTGAATGTAATATAATAACCTCTGAACTTATTGAAATATTTAACGTATAATGTGTTCTCTTTTAGTTTTTTCTTGTTGCCCGTATACAGCAATTTTTGACGCATACGGAATATTTTCTCAGCCAACTGTGAATGGATTTCAATGAAAATTTAGCACAGCCTTTCATACCAGAATTTCAATGTACTAAGTTAATACAACAGTAAAATAATGTGTTTAATATGTATTTTCCACTTCAATAGGCATAAGAGTTATGATTTTCAAAAGTGGTAATTAAAAAAAAATTCTTATCTTCCTGACAATATATCAAGATGCTACTAACTCTGTGTAAAATAGCCTGAAAAGTAACCACAAGAAAATTAGACTGGATAACAGTTTTTGAGAAAATGTTCCTAACATTAAAATTACGGAAATAGGCGTTCCGGGTTCCCTTAAGGAGGTTAGAACAAAATATTTTCTTCTGACCCTCCGCGGTTTACCTGAAATTTAAACCGGTTTCAAAGACTGACTATTTTTAGAATGCTCTATTAACGAGTAATATGAATTAATTTTATAATAAGAAAATTACATCCTTGATTGCTCGATAAGGTAATCCAACGTGGTAATCTAAAGATCCTAATTTCGATTCCCAGTTGAATTTAGCCAGAACATTTACAGCTGAATCTACTTGTTACATCGATCGTTTATTTGTATTTTTGTGACCATCGCCATTTTAATAATATCAAAACTCAGTTCTAAATGTGAAGAACTGTTTATCGTCATTTTCAGCTTCAACAGCTTTATGTTTCAAGATATTAATGCACAATTCAGTCAAGTTTAGTTTTATTTTTTATTCACAGTTTAGTCTTTTTGAAACACACAACTGAGTGTAGTTTATATTTTCAGCGGTGTAGTTTATACAGAAATCCGAAATTGAAAATATTAATAATTTACTACCGCGTATAAAAGATACAAAATTCCTCTCTTCTCTGATATATGTTGGGTTAAAAAAGCTAAATTCAAATAAACTACATTCACTTCTACTTTCAATAGATTGTTAATACGATTAAATTCAATATGGAATACCTTTTAGTTTTTTTTAAAGCAAGTACGCAGTAAAAAAAAATACTGTGTAAACAACAGAAAGTACCACAAAGCTTCAGTTTAATAAATAAAAATACTGTACTTCAGTATACAAAAAAAGGTTGATATAAAAATAAACTAAATTTTTTTACGTAGTAAATAAACAATGAGAACGGAAAGAAAAAGTTACAAGAGAATACGGATAAAATCAATACTTTAGTCCATCTGTTCAAGAACCATAACTAAAGTAATAGAAAAATGCATTACTATCCCCATACAATTCTTTAGTTTTTTTTTTTGTATATTTTTTATAAGTAATGCAATGTATAGTTAAAGAGGGTAAAAGAAAAAACCGCAGGAGATCTTTTAACAATGCACCGGCACCTGACCACCTACAGTCCTATTTTAAAGAAGGCGTAGAGTATGCAATTTCCAACTCAATTTTAGCGTTTGTGTACTACTACAATAAGGTACTGCATATAGTTAATCAATCAAGTTCACCAATGCCAGCCAGCCATACTGCACTAAACATCAGTCCTTTGTTTAAAAACAAAGAACATGTTATTTTATTACAAAAATACATACGGTAAATAAATAACCGAAGAAGGTCAGATTGTACACTGTATTACATTTTATTGTTTCTCTAGACAAAGATAGTAGATTATCAGTGTGTTTTTTTTAGTAATAAATACTTATTCCTAACAGAAAGAAATACTTGTATATATGTAATAAAATCTAACTTCATTTATCTGGACTAACTGGAACCAAAATTAATCAGGAAAATCGAAAATCCGGATAATAAGCCAAACAAATCTATACAAATAAAATTATGATTTTGTCTGTACAATTTTTTAAAATGCCCCAAATTTTGTTTCTACGCCAGATGTACCACGTAAACACCGAAAAAACGTTCAGCTGAATTTTTGACTGTTCGTATGTTACTGCATCACGCAAGAACCGCTGAACCAAAATCAATGAATTTCGGTATCTAGGTTCTGGACAACTAGAGAGTTCAGAGGGAGGGGTGAACAAAAAACTACGATATCTCCGTTAAAAGTCAATTTATCAAAAAATTTTATATAATCGAAATTACGAAACGTTTAGAGACAAATAAATTTGATTATGTAAAGTTTTTCATTTTCATGCATAATAAGGGAGATATTACCAATTTACAAAAAACCATTATTTTTAGAAGAGTATAAACAGTACAATAAACACAGGCCTACGCGCCGGTAAAACCCGTATTCATAGTCAGTTACCTACCTACCCATTCCACCAGTACTTTTTACACCTTTTCTCGGTCACATTGTCAAAAATGAATCAATCGTCTTAATAGTAATCACCATCGTGGTGTTCCTGTAGTGATTTCATTGATTCATTTAATATGAAAATAATAAAGCGCTGCATATCTTAATTTAAAAACACAAAGATCTCGCTTTTATTTTACGTTCAACTATTTTTTTTATAAATAATAATGCTGACGTTGAAAGGAGGTATAACAATGAGTAGTTAAAGAATATCAGATCTGACATGGATCGAACTCGGTAACCCAACCGACCGTCCACGGCACCAAGGAAACCGTTCGAAGAACGGGTACTTTAGCTAGTCATTAAATAAGCAGACTGACTGTTTATTACGATAAAGAAAATACAAGAATAACTTTTCACATCCTTACGAAGATCCACGAACGAACGGGGTAAGTCCATTTTTTCCGAAAATGAGGTTGTAGCGCACTCTGGTAGTCAGTTTCATGTACCCTCGGCTAGTATACTCGGCACACGCAAATAACATGGTAAGCCACTGAGATACAAATATTTTTAATTTTAGTATACAATAAAAGAAAGTTCCCAAGGCGAATTTTAAATATGTTCTCCTGAAAAATTCACAAATTGTGACTTACCCCGTTCTTTTCGTGGAGTCTTCTTAACAAAGAATTGGTCCACTGTCTTCTGTTTCAAATACGTGTGGCATTTCAATGAACCACGCTAACGCAAACACTTTATCATTAATAGTTCAATTGGAGTGAGACTCAAGTAAAACTTTCTTTAACTCGAAAAAAAATTTATTACTATAATTTATTGTACAATCTACGGAGGAACTGTACATTTAATCAAAATAAAAAGCTAATGTTTAGCGTACTTACAGTTACGTTTTTGCTATCATAGTTAAAAATTATTATCTATGTAAACATTAAATAAAAAACGTCTACAAATCTGAACCGGGTTGTCCGAAGATCCGGGTTAATTAAGTTTTACTGTACTGTAATTTTTTATGATACTGTGATTAACCTTCACGATTTTCTGTTTAGACCATTATTGAATCAGAATACCAGAATTAAGCTGTGTGATGCTTTTTGTCTTTTAAACGACAAAGTTTTCAATAATTTGTCAAATTCAGTGGAACCTCGATTTAACGAATACGTACCTACTAGATATAACGAAATAGTCAAATACTATACAATAACATCATACAATAATTTTTATTACTACTTTTTGGTAAAAATACTAACATTAAAATGAGTACTGCATTGGAATTACTTTTGGGCTTTAAGGTTGATTCCTGTGATTTCAATAGCTACCTTAATTGTACTTGTTTACAATTTATAAAATACATGAGTATATTTAAATAAATTCGAACATTTTTTGAACGTAATGTATTCAAACTCAAAAAACCAATTACTAATAGAAAATTACACGTTTTTCAAGCAATAAATTAACATTTAAAATTAAATACCAACTCCAACCATTACTTATCTATATCAGAAACTAAAGAATGTGTTTAAGATTAGTGTTTTTACGAGTTGAAATCGATCTTGTCTTTCCTAACATATACACATATATGTCCTGAACTTTATTCCTAACACTTACACATTAATCTCTAGTTTTCTTTTCACCTATCGATATTTCTGCTGCATAATTTAGCATTGGCGAAAAACATAAAACATTATAGGCCTACAAATCATAAAAACCAAAAATGTCTTAACTTTTATTTTAAATATTATTCATACGATGGAACGAAAGCAGGTTCCATTCTTCATAACACGTATTTTGTCTCTCTTTAACATATTTTTATGTTATTTTAGTGTGGATATGTTACAATTATAATTTAGGTAGAATTCATAGAGTCACGTACAGATCTGTACTCTTTTTGTGTACGATATCATGTAACTATCGTACAAAAGAATCTTTTGAGTAATAAAATATAATGAATACATGGAGAGGGAAAAAATATAAATTAAACCATTATTAAATTAATAAAGAATTTAAAAACAAACAAGAAACAAAGATCGGCTGCTTTAGAATGACAAAAATATGACCAAATACGTGACAAGATAATCACAGCGGTGTCGGGAATCGGAAGGCAACATAGGTGTGTAAATCTACAGGCTCTGTAGAAAGAGGAGGTAGTTATAAAAATTTTGTTGTAAAGGCGGTGTCGGGTAGTCTTCTTCCTCTTTCCTCTTTTAGTATCTAAAGGACGAGGGAAGGGATAATAGAAGAGTGTGAGTAGAAGTGCTAGGGATAGGATCGATACGATAAGCGAAAGAGCGAGCAGTTTGATTAGCTGCAAGCCTGCCGTGCCGCCAGCCTGCCACCCGCTGTGACCAACCTCTCTCTCTCTTCCTGGCCTCATAGCAAGAGATTCTGACTACTATACCATACACTTAAGTATCACACCGTACCATATTCGACAAGAAATTCTGGTCACAATTTTTTCCCTTTAACTATCGCTCTTCTAAGGTATCTAAAAATCGATCTTTAAACACTTTTTCTGTTTCGAAAAGAAACCTAACGTCAATCGGCAATTAAGTACGACAAAAATATTATCTTTCATTGAATTAAGTCTAATAAACAAGAATATGGATATAAATTCTCTTAGATTTTTAGGTTTAGTTTACCGTAAAGTTCGGCGAGTGGGAGTTGCCGTTTATTTTTCAAAACGTATCAATATTCACAATTTGCATAGGCCCATATTGTATTATAGTACTCCAATGAAAGGTAAAAATTTGATGTACTGTATGACCTAATTACAACTTAGGCACTCCTACCTTTATTTACCAAAGTATTTCATTAATAAACCCGTGATTGTTTTAATGGTAGTCAACATAACGACATTATTCAACTAGAAGTTGTGGTCAAAAATTTTCCCTTTTAACAATTTTTCTTCTTAACCTACCCATTAGTTTTTCCATTCTCTTCAACTCGAAAAAAACAAAATGACTATCGGCAATTTAATACTTTTTACAAATACATAATAACTAGTTTACCCGAAACAAGGCCTTTTCATACATTCATATAAGCTCTCTTTTTCAAAATTTTTAGAAACCTTTTACCTCCAAACATACATACTTGAATCAAAAAATAGAATTCCTAATCATCAGTTTGGCTTACGAATCTTACACTCCACTATCTAGCAATGCCATATAATTATTAACCTCTTTTTACCAGCTTTTAAGATAAAATACTCCTATTTGGGTGTATTGAAGCCATGATCTTATGGGATATGGAGCTTCTTTTCAAACTAAAACATACGCTACCCGATTTGTTGGACAAAATAATAAAATCATAATTTCAGAATGGATATTCTAATGTATAGCAAGGTAATGATTGGTCTTAGCTGTATTTAGAGCTGGTGTACCAAAGGGTAGGGTACTTATTCCAATGTTATACGCGGTAAACAAATGCGATGTTTTAACACACGGTTAGAGCAATGCTTTTTGGTGATATTATTATTAAAAGCTGATAATCCGGAGAAGCTTCACATAAAATTCAAATTCATATGAACCTTACAAAGGTTTGTCTTTCAAAATGGAAAAAACAAAATAAACGAACTGAAATCTTAATAATTAATTTTTACACGTGGATCGCTGTCACATAGCGAAAATGGCAATAATGGTCTGCAGTAAATTAAAAATTTGAAAAAATAAGTTTATTGCATCACAAATATGACATATTTTTGAAGTGATGATCCGAGTAAAAATGTAATTAAATAGTTTATTAAATTGTCAATACTGAATACCTTTGTATTTTTATATTATTTATTTAATTTATATGATAAATCATCAAGGACGCAATGAGGAAGAAAAGGGTCTCCTGCTTTGAGCATATACTCAGAACGCCAGAAACTAGAATAATAAGAATAGTGGAAAAACTGTATTCTTCTAAAAACTCGAACATCCAGTGGATAAAAGGAATCTAAGACGATTTGTCAGAACTTGAATGAACAATAAATAATCTAAAGGAAAAAACAAACAAGTCATTAACGACAAAGTAAAAAATTGCATGTAAAAACAAAAAACTACAGAAAGGGGTTTATTTAGTTGAAGAAAGACAAAATAGATCTGAAAGAATGAAAAAATACCGGGAATAAAAATTAAAGAACACCCAGAAGAAAGTAAAGACAACCTGGTCTGACTGAAGTGATCCCATGAGATCGTAAAAGTATTAAAAAAAATTGCTTTGTATTGTATACTATTTATAAATATGTATTAAATTTACAACGATTCATTTTAAGATAACGTAAAAAAATTAAAACGTGTATCAGAAAACTGAATTGAAAGATAATAGGTTGTTTGAATTTACTTTCTAAAAACTTGAGTAAATACTGTATCAATGGGTATACTTTTTTTAAGTCATTAAATTTATTTTTATACAATATTGACAAAAACCGTATATAAAGTAATCTACAACAGACAAAGAAATTTTCGTTAAATATTATATCAATCAATTTTCATTTTTCCAAATGAATTACTTATATAAACTTATCCGTCTTTTTAAATAGAATTTTCAATAAATAATTACATAAGTAATATTAAATTAAATATTTTATAATTTTTTAAGTAATTTTAGCACAATATACCCGATCGTATTCAATCAAATAACTTATATGACACGATAAGAATAATAAAAATAAACTTAAATCGACTTAAATTGATAAATAATAAAACTACATATTTATTATTGAGCCAACCTATTGTTACATGTCCGTTGTGGTGCGCTCATCACATGTTATTATTATTTCTGGTTATCTAAATCGGTAGGAATGAATACAAAAAAGAAATTTACGAAACGATAGTCATTAAAAATCAATAGGCCTATATTTTAAATATTTTATACATGGAATTATAGTACGACTGAATTACAGCCTAGCATGACCGCGTTCACTCACCTCAGTCGCTTTTCTATGTATGCTTTCATCCAATAATCTTCATAAAGTATCTAGTTCGATTCTGGATTTCCTAATCTAAATTTTATTATAATTTTAAAAATAATATTCTTTACGTTTGTTGTAGTTATTATTATAGTAGCTATACTATAATGATTCTGAAGAACGTTGAACTAAATAAATAAAAAAAAAACAAAAATACATATATATATCTATACTATTACAGATAATATAAGCTATATTTATCACAACGTATAAACAGCTATAAATAAAAATTCTTAAGTATTTCCTGAAAAGTTCGAAACAAAAAAATCTTTACATTTCATCAACAAATATGTAAATAAATCAATCGATTTTATTTTCTATCGAATATTTTTTAAGTGAAATTTTTTGCAATAATTTTTTTATAAATTTAATTATAAACTTTCATAAAGATGAGTAAAATCGGAGTGTTTAAAAAAACTGAAAAGTGAACTGTTCATTCAAACTGATCATATTTTGAGAATTAAAATAAATAATTTAATTGTTTTTATATAATCCAAGCTCAGATAGAATAAATTCGTGAAAAAAGTAATAAGAGATTGGTATTAATTATTAAATGTGTCTGGTGTGAAACACTCATATAAGTTTCTCTTGCTAAGGTAAATAACGACAAATATAATTTTAAAAATACGAAAAATCACTACTAGTGGCTAAACTAGACGCTGTAGAGATGAGCTTTGAAATAAAAGTTTTAAATTTCTGAAAACGTGTATTTCCGGCGAAAATTCGATTTAAAATATCGACTTGAAAAAAATACTTTCCATCTTAATATTTTTAGACTATATAGGGCAAGAGAAAGTAAAAAAACCCGTTTCTATACAATCGGATACTACAACAACCTATTTTATGGGCGTAAGGGATCCAACAAGGGGTTGTGTACCAAACCAACAAATAATAATACATTTCAGTACTTCGAAAATAAAATACTACGGAAATCTTAGATGCATCTTGGCACACCAGCAACGCCGATCTTCGTCGGGACTTAGTGATGGAAAAATTTATAAATGAGATCGAAAGGTTTGAAAAAAGATAACAAAGTAAGACTCCACTGGGATAATAACAGAAATATTCCAGCAGCTAGAAGTCCAGGAACTGTATTTAGAAATAATTTCTCACACAAATTTTGACCTGAAACGATCCTGTTTATGACAATATACCATAATCTTTTTTACATAAACAAAAAAGACTAAATTTTACACGTGTTTAGAATAGAAGACCGGTTGACAAACCAAATTTTTAAGACAATAGACACAAGGTGTCGGATAAATGGTTTAAAGAAGTCAAGAAGATATTGAAAAACCGGAATAAACCGAGAAAACTTCATGAATTGAATCAAATTCAGGCAACTAATTACAGACTTCCATGGAAAGCAAAAACAGAATACAGAGTGGAAAGAAGAAAGGAGAAAAGCCTACAGTGAGCGAATGCTGAGAATGTGGGCTCCAAAAAAAACTTCCACTAATGTTTCAAGTTAATTCACGTGTTCTAAAATTCGCCCTATACGAAAAGATAAAAACCAACAATCAATATTACTAATATCACACTATTTTATTGCAATAAAACACAATAATTAACACTACCAATTAATAATTAATTAAAAACTATTAATTAATAATTTCTTAACAAACAATAAGAATGATATAATTAGAGTAATTAAGTTGTAAATAGTGCAGGTGTTAATTAATAATTCAAGGACAATAAAAAAATATACAACATTATAACATAATCGATAAAATCTATGACACGATATACACAAAGCAGATGGTGCCTGTAAGTGTAGTTTATAGTCAACATTTTACACACAAAAAAATGTTATAATTAACAGCTGATATTACCGTTTTTTCTTCTTCTTTTAAGTACTTCTATGTTTTAAATAAGTTAAGTTGCGTTAATACGTAACGGATAAACTTAACTAGTATAATGAATGTACATATTTATAAGTGTTAGTTAAGTTTACTTTTTAACTTAACTATCTATAGTTAACTTCACAACGGACGTAGCTACATTTTTAATAAAATTGAAAAAAAACCTTAATTGTTTATTTCCTTTCACAAATGATTGTATTGAAATAAAATACTCGTAACCTACCTATATATCTACTATTCTACCATAAAAATAATAGAATAAATGTGGTAATTTTTATCAGTTTTGTTAAATAATAAACCA
The DNA here is from genome assembly GCA_035578175.1 of Catonia carolina. Classification (NCBI taxonomy): domain Eukaryota; kingdom Metazoa; phylum Arthropoda; class Insecta; order Hemiptera; family Achilidae; genus Catonia; species Catonia carolina. The sequence goes on from JAQMRL010000001.1 coordinate 424,525,494, forward strand.
AGAAACATTTTCAGGTCACAATTTGGGCATAATTTTACCTACAATGATGTTTTTTAAGTCAGCTAAAATAAAATTTGTTCACATTAAATTAAACTATAATAATCTTTGCTCATAACAGGCAGGTAGAGTGTTAAATTATTCGCACTCGATCTGCTGCTACCAGGGCTACAAAAATATAGATCTGTTTCTTATCACATTTTCAGCCAGATCTATATTTTTGTAGCCTATATATTTATATATTTTTGTTTTCTTATCACATTTTCCGCCCGTGCTCGCTTCTCATCATGCGGTCTAGGGTTTGAATCCATTCAGGCACGGCATATTTTCATACGTCACAAAAAATCATTTCATCCTTCACCGTCTCCATTAGCAGTAATTGTAGAACAGTCGGACGTTAAACAAAAAAAAAAACATTTTCATCCAATTATATGACTGAATCATTTAAAAACAGAAGAGGTAGAGGTGTAAAACACACTATTCAGAGTTATATCCTCTGAGAGTAATGAATTTCATTATACAGCCAGAATCTGTGATAAATGAACAGAACATGTCATTTGCAGAGTGGAAAGTAGATGCTTTTCAGAGGACCCGGCATGCCTATCAGTGAAAAAGGCATGGGAAACCACCTCACTTCTCGGTTTACTTAGTAAAGCTTCTAGAGGTGTAAACCTGCCCCTTTCGGCTGATGAACTAAACTACAACAAAAACAAGTTTTTCTTGACATCGGCCTATTGTTTTTAATAGTGTAATTATTTTGCAATCAGTTTCTTTAATGCAAATAAATTTTAAGCAAGAAAGATAAAAATCTGAGCGATAACAATGTTAGAATGAAAATATAAACTACATTTAGTAGTGTGTTTCAAAAAGACTAAACTGCGAACGAAAAATAAAACTTAACTTGACCGAATTGTGCATTAACATCTCGGAACATGAATTTGTTGAAGCTGAAGATGACGATGAACAGTTCTTCACATTTAGAACTGAGTTTTGATATTAACGTGTTTGACAGTGTCGATGTTAAGATCAGAAAAATGTTTTTCAAATACGATAGTTTTTGTAGAGTTGGCCGCAAAAGTATTATTGAAAACTTTCGAATACGTTTATATAATGAAGTGCTGGATGATCATACGTCCATCAATTCCATAAAGATGTAGTTACTAAATGAGCAGATTTTAAAGAAAATCGTAGAAGACTTTTAAAAAACTGCAGAAAAGTGAAAAATCGCACGAATAAACTACTAATTACGGTTGACCGATTTTGATGAAAATGTTCCGTGTCGGATCCACTAGGTTTTCTAACTTACATTCCAAGTTTCCACATTTTACGATACTACTTTTTGAGATATTTTGTTCACACTCACAGACGAATCGCTAAAAAACATGTTTTTGGGTTTAGGGGTGTCTGACAACTTGTATTTCCTGTGTAAACTCGATTTCAAAAAATCGACATGAAAACAATAGATACTTTCCTTTCTATATACTCATACAGATTAAAAGAAAGTGAAGAAAGAATCTTCATGGCCAAACTACCCACCATAAGACAAATGCAAGCACCTCATTTCAAACATTAAGTTATTTAACCAACAACACATTCCGTTAATTAACCAACCAATAATCATTACTCATATTTTACAAATTAAATTGGATACAAAATGTAATCAACTGCAGGGTATATTGCAAAAACAAAACCAAGCATAATTTAATGCCTAACTGCGGCAAAACATCAAAGAAAAATAATGACAATTTTGTAATACCGAACAAATGTATTACATTTATAATCATGTAAACAGTACATACAGTGTAATAATCCTGCAGGATCTACTTGTCACTCGAGTCATCTTTTTCCGTTTTTAAACGAACGGTCACGTTGGTTTTATTTACTAGTTATATTTCTAATTAATTTTATTAATTACTACAGTTCTGTATACATACAGTATTTATTTCATTCATTTTTAATAGGTACATCTTTTGAGAATTTCATTCAAAAATAATACCACGTAGTGCACCTGAAAACACTTTAGGCCTACTTTGTTTATTATTCTTTCTACTATTAGTTTTCACGATTTATTTATAAAATAAAACCTTGTTAGACCGAATACAAGGGAAACCAATTGTGACATAGAATGAGAAGTCTTTACTATATGATCTTTAATTTTAATTATTTTTATAAGTTCTTATACAATAAAAATAAAATAAAATAAAAAATATTTACTCATAACAGGCAGAACGTTAAAAGAATGGAATTTTAAATTATTTTCACTCCATCTGCTAGTTCCAGAGCTACAAAAATTAGTTCTGTTTCTTATCACGTAAACAGCCAATTGTACGAGTGAAGCATATAAGAACAGAAGAGGTAGAGGTGTAAATGACATTAGTCAGTTATATTCTTTGGGAATAATGAATGTCATTATTATACAGCCAGACCCTGTGGTGAATGAAGTGAAAGTGTCATTTTCAGGGTGGAAAGTAGATGTTTTTCAGAGGCCCGGCATGCTGATAAGCATACTTTTCTTTTCAGTGGGGAAAGCAATTGTAAACCACCTCATTCCTCGTTTTACTTAGTAAATCCTCTAGACTAAAGGTTCGAACGAGCCTTTTGGCTGATGGCCTAAACAACAACGTAATAAAAAATAACGTACTTCAAAATAAAGTTCTGGAGAACATCGTAGATGCGTCAGAAACGATGATTTTCATCGGAACTGAGGAATGAAAACTATCGTGAAGGAGATTCGAATATTCACCAATAACTATGACGATAGACTCTACCAGCATCAAAAGCTACATGCAATCTTGTCGTCTTATCATCAATAAAAACAGTCGATTATGATGGTGATAAATTGTGATAGTAAAAAAATTAAAAGAACAGACTCTTCATAATAGTTCGGTAGATATTTGGAAACAGCATACGAGGTGTGGCTATTAAATAACGAGACTGACGTTGAATAACGAGACTGACGTTGTAAAAAATTTTATTTTTATTTTTTATATAATCACTTATTGCCACTTTCAATTTACACTCCTTCTCTATCCCTATAACGCTCCATGCGAATTTTCTATTGTTGGAAACAGTGCTGGAATTCATCTTCTGTCAGCTCCTTCAGGACACGTGGCGCTTTCTTTTTACAGCTTCCACAGACCCAAATCTTGTCCCTTTTAATGCAGAGTTTACCTTAGGGAACAGGTAGAAGTCACCAGGTGCAAGATCTGGTAAATAAGGTGGATGTTCTAACACTTGGGATGCTGTACTTGGCTAGGAACCTCTTGACAGATAACGCGGAATGAGCTTGCGCATTGTCTTGGTGGAGAACCCATGATTTGTTCTTCCACATTTCGGGGCGTTTTTTCCTTACTCTTTGACATAGTTTAGAAAGTACCTCAAGGTAGTAATATTGATTAATTGTTTGACCTTCAGGAACCCAGAGAAGGTACACAATCCCATGGATATCAAAAAAACAATCATCATTGCTTTAAATTTTGACTTGCTCATTCGAGCCTTTTTGGCTCTCGGTAAAGTTCGGCTCTTCCAGTGCATGGATTGGCGCTTCGTTTCCGGATAATAAGTAAAACACCACGTTTCATCACATGTTATTATCTTCTACCTGTTCCTAAGGTGAAATCTGCATTAAAAGGGACAAGATTTGAGTCTGTATAATCTGTAAAAGAGATAGCGGCACGTGTCCTGAAGGAGCTGACAGAAGATAACTTTCAGCACTGTTTCCAAAAATGGAAAATTCGCATGGAGCGTTGTAGGAATAGAGAAGGAGTGTATATTGAAGGTGAGAAGGGTTTATGTATAAAATAAAAATACAATTTTTTAAAACGTCAGTCTCGTTATTTAATAGCCACACCTCGTATATCAATTAAAAGAAAACCACTAGATCCAAATTTTCGTATAATGTATTGGCTCTAAGGTAATAAATCTCTTCTGTAAAAATTATGAATCAACGTTAAAACCATTATAATCGATTACAACTTCGGGAACTACCAAAAATTTCAACATCTATAAAATTTAGAACGATTCCAGCTGAAATCTATTAGCACTATCTTTACATACCCTGGTAAATTACAACAATTTATTCCTGGAGATCTCTACTTAAAAAAGATAAAATTTCAGGGAAAATTTCAATAAATCATACGAACTTCAAAATTTACTAGAAATTAATTTATTAGTGAATAGTTTAATATCAAAATAATTTAAGGTTAAATTTGCTTTTTTGGAATTTCCACACTGATACAGTAATAAAAAAAGTGTACAACAGTATTTGCTAGTTTTTAATTTTCTGTTAATAGGCTATCATAAAAGTCAAAGATAAATGGATATTTATTTTAGATTTTTTACTTTCTTAGCCTGTTAGTTACTTTTTATTCAAAATTCAGGAAAAAATTCTAATGTAGCAGTAAGTTAAAAAAGTCTCTGATCCAAAAGCGACGAAGCCTTCTTCAACGTAATAAAATAATTTTGAATAATAGTTTCAGTTGTAAGTTGAACAAAACGAATTTTAAGATCTTAACTTAAAAAATGTATTGATTTTGAATGAAATTATTTCATGATTTTTATCATAGAACATTGTCTGAGATTAATTTAGATTTTAAGGTAAAAAAATAGTTTTACTTTTCATGTAGGCCTAATAACAAACCGTATGGATAATTTTAGTAGCCTATTATTTTTAAATATTTTTACCTAAGAAATTTAAATGAGATGGTGAATACTAGAGTTTTAAAAAGTGATAAATGTATAAACTATCCTGATACGTTGTTAATTTAAAATTCAAATGAAATAAATTGTTTTGAAAATTTAATACAGTTAAAAATAAAGAATCTGTATAGATTTTAGTTTTAAAACCAAAACGAATAAGCAGTAAAATTTTAGTATGTTGTAAAGCAGTAGATGTAAAGCGAAGTGAGAATATAAGTTTCTAAATTTATATGGAGCAGCTGATTTTTTAGTAGTCGGTAGAATAGTAGTCTAGCATACATCTAAACGAGCAGAGTAACATTAGGTTCGGTGATTTTGGCATTCTACCTGGCAACTGAACAAACATTTTCAGATTTCAAAAGGATACTACAAAAAAGAATCGATGAAGCTTGAAGAAATGAAAGTAAGGAAACTATCCAAGGGTGGGGAAACTGAGAAAGAATCTAAGAACTATAGCATAACTATTTATGATTCTATTCTGGCAAAAATCGTTCAAACTATCGCAATAAAATATATCACAATGTGAAATAATAGTATAAGTGTTCGATTACATAACTGCAAAACAGATCTTGATAGTAACTATTTTTATACAGAATTTCTAACCTAACGAAATATTTATTAACAAGGAAAAACCTATGAATTCATCTTTAAAATTTAAATCAAATTTATATGAATTTTCAAAATAAAATTTATTTAATAAATTAAATAGCGTCAAATATGTTAGAATGAATACAAATTCAATACATAATGACAATAATAATGATAAATACATACATACATAATGACAAATAATAAGCTAAATAATAACACAATATTAAGCTACATGTAAAAACGTGAGTTAAATACTTTTTCCTTATTTTGAATAATATTTTTGTTAACTTTAATTTATAAAAGGCAAATTCAGTGTTAAATTATTTGCTGTCGAGCTGCTAGTTTCAGGGCTACAAAAAATAGTTCTGTTTCTTATTATATGGTCAGCCAATTATACGTATGACTGAATCATTTAAGAACAGATAAGGTAGAGGTATAAAATACACTATTCAGAGTTATATCCTCTGAGAGTAATTAATTTCATTATACAGCCAGAACCTGTGGTGAATGAACAGAAGGTGCCATTTGCAGAGTTGTTGAAAGTAGATGCTTTTCAGAACACCTGGCATGCTAAACTACCTCAATTCTTGTTTTACTTAGTAAAGCCTCTAGAAGTAAGTCCAGCCTTTCGGTTGATGAACTGAACAACAAGAATTACCGTATTTATTAACAAAAAAAAAACAACCTAAGAATTCATCTTAACAAAACTAAAAAAACATCAAAAATGTAAACAAATTTTCAAGTTAAAATTTTTATTTAATTAATGAATTTAATAGCGTCAAATATGTTAAACCAAATATACAAATACAAATTCAAAGAAATCTTTCTCTGAATAAAAATAATGCTTCGACTCAATTTTCTTATTTTATTTTTGTATTTTAACACAATAATGCGTATTTCTGCAGATATAAACGTGCATTTAATTACTTATTTTAAATAATATTTTTTTTAACTTTAATTCTTCATTTGGAACTTTACAATAATGAATTCAGAACGCCTAATTGTTCAACAATTAATGAACAGAAAAGAAAAACCCACGTTTTTGATCAATTTAAACCAAAGTCGATTGATAAAGTTTTGCTATTCACAAAACGAAAAATCAATGAAATTAATATTTAATATAATACACATTTTTATAAAAAAATTATACAGTACATACAAAACAGCTGGGCTGGTCAAACAGAAGCAGGAAAATTTGAGAGAAAGATCCTCAGCAAAATACATTTTTACATACATATTTCAGAATTCATGTCTCTATCTTGAGGGGCGGTTCATTAACGTACTTCCATCCCATATACACAGTATTATGTCACCACATCTATTGAAATATAAACGTAAATATCATATCCTATCTATATACGAGCAACAACTTGAGAAACTTTTCCAAGTTATAAAATAATCGTTCTCAGATTAGTTTTTACTTTCCTCATAGCATTAGTGTTTTGTTTCTGCGCTTATTAATTGAATTAATTCCCATAAAGTAAAAATATCCAAATTGTATTCGCTAAAATAGGTATATTGTAAAGTAGTTTTAGTTATTAAATAAAAGTTTTTTCTCTAGGCTATTATTACAAATGTACATAATCTTAAGGTAGTTTTTTAAATTAAATTAAAAATATTATTGTTAGGTATTGATATTTAAATAAATTTAATGGTTTTTATCATTTATATTCTTTTTTTGTTTTACGTCTGACTGCATTTATATTTAATGCTTTTAACAAAACTGTTTAACGTAATTTTTGTACCCTTTTTAGATTTTATTATAGTATTTTTTACAAAAGTTATTAACATATATAAAATTATAAAAAAAAAAATTGTATACTCCTGTGCGCGGATAGAACGCTTCATGAAGAGTTTTTGCGTTAAGTATATTTAGTTTAAAATATTGTTTATAGGCTTAGTTTGGTAATATTGTAATATATATTTAACTAAATAAAATAAATAAATAAAATATTGGGTCAGAAAATAGTAGACGGTCGATACAGGTTACGAGAACGAGAAGAACCGAACAAGGAAAACGAACGATTAGTAGGAACGATTAATAGAAACTATTAGAAAAATACGACTAAAATTTTATGGACAATTGTATAGAATAGATGACAACCGGTTGACAAAAGTAGTATTTGACACTAAACAATAGACATAACAGGTATGTAGATATGAAACGACTTGCGCAAGATAGAACAGGTTGGAGAACTGCATCAAACCAGTCGAGAGACTGATGACAAAAAAAATAGACATAAGGTATTGGATCAATGGTTTGAAGAAGTCAGAAAGGATATTGAGAAAACCGAAATAAACCAAATTCAGATAACTAATTACAGACTTGAAAGGCTTCTATGAAGAGCAAAAACAAAACACTGGGTGTAGAGAAGAAAGGAGAAAAGCTTATACTGAACGAATGCTGAGAATGTGGGTAGCGAAAAGAGCTTCCAGAAACGTCTAAAGTCACCTCACGTGGTCTAAAATTGGCCCTATACGGAAGAAATTTTGCTTGAATACGAAAACCATTAGCTATATATTCAGAAGAATAATTACTTTTTGAAAACCGTTAATTCATCAGGTCAATGATAGAGGAAGTTTGTCGTAGTAGTGGCCTACGTCAAAATTAAGACAGCATTGAAAATGATTAATTTAGGCATTTAGATTCTTTAGAAGAATTTTTTTTAAATTTCTTGGTTTTAAAATGCCGAAAAGTTGCAATGTACATCCACATGGGAATTTATTAGCTTTTGTAATACATCGACTTTAATATTGTTTACTACAAATTTTACGATGAATCAATTCATAGAGGGGAAGTTGTTCCGTGAATTAGTTTAAATAAGGAACAGGAAAAAACAAAATATATAGGTAAGTACAATCATATAGGAAAATTTAAATTTCAATAAAAATTTATTGTATGATTATGGCTAAAAAAAGAAAAAGCATAAGAAAGGGAAAAAAGAGACGTGTGTACTTTACAGATTTGTCTGGTAAACGAGTTGATGAACGGTGTTGACATGGAAAGGGAAGTAGAGAAAAGGCAAGGTGGATTGTATAAGGCAAGAGAGAGAATGAGGGGAATGGTGGGGAAATAAGGGTGTGAGTGGAGATGTAGGCAACCCTTATCATTTATCCACCGCCACTCACCCTCCAGTCTTCCACTAAACCCAAACTCCGAGCGTATTCTATCCCCTCGATTCCCTTCCCATCTGAGGACCGATTAAAGCTCGCAGCGTGCAGGCGTCGCCCGTTAAAGAGGAACATCCGAGGCTAAATTAAGCTACGCCGACATCACTACTGGTGGAACAAGCAACGGGCAGCTTGCATTCGTAGTGTGGCGTGCGACCACCTGTGAAACACACTCTACACTGGATGAAATATTACCACTGCTTGCTATATCAAGCTTGCTTATCCTTTTCTGTTTATATCCAATCCTCGAATCCTTTTCCTTGTTATCCCTCATCCTTTTAGTCCTCGGATATATGTACACCAGTGTAAAGCAATATCTCTTTAAAATATTAAAACTTACTCAATCGTAAAACAATTCATTATTTCATTTAACATGCGTTATTTACTAAATCATACTTCAGTTAACTTATTTTACTAAAATTATATTTAAATAATTAAATTTGTAAACAATGTAACGTCCTACCGTTGTTCATTTATTCACTTTTCACTAAAACCTACCAACTAACTGTGTGTGTTGTTGTTTAGGTCATCAGCCGAACGGCTGGTTTGAATCACCAGAGGTTTTACTAACTAAAACCAGGAGTGAGGTGGTTTATCTTCCTCTCTGAATTGAAAAGTGTGCTTATCAGCATGCTAGGCCCTCTGAAAAGCACATATTTCTACTGTGCAAATGATACCTTCACTTCATTCACCAAAGGGTCTAGCTGGTTAATGAAATTCATTACTTTCAGAGGACAAAACTCTGATAGTGTCTTTTACACCTCTCCTCTTCTGTGCTTACACGATTTAGTCACCTAATTGGCTGACCATTTGATAAGAAACAGAACTATTTTTATAGCTCTAGAACTAACAGATTGAGTGCAAATAATTTAACACCACCTCTCTGTTATGGGTATAATAAATAACTAACTAAGAATGTAATATCAAAAAAAAAATCACCTCAACCGTTACCCAATCGACAGATGTAGAACAGAAAAACGTTACAGTAAGAACAATAGGAAAAAATGTTAAATACAAAACTGAACCTAACAAATGACACATTTAAACAACCAAAACGCTTGTAAGAACAAACACCTCTACTTATAACACCAAAGCATCTAATATGTAAATCAACCAACTTAACACATCTGTAAACTATTTTTAACTGTAATTTTATATCAGGAACTGTATTATTTTGAACAAAACTCTATTTTATTTCTGTTTATGCCGCATTTTTGACTTGCGTCTAAACAGGACAACCCTGTTTGCATGTGGTTGTCAGCTGGTAACCAAAGTTTCTTATCCAACCGGTGTTATTTAACAACTAATAGACTGAAATCCCCAAAGAATATTGAATCATTTTTACAATCACATTCCCAGCTTTCACTCACTGCACGCTTTTCTCCATTTTCCTGTTCACCCGGTGTTCTGTTTTTTGCTCTTCATGAAAGTCGTTAAAGTCTGTAATTAATATTTACAAAGTCGGTAATTCTACTGACTTCTACGCCGGTGTCCCGGGTTTGATTCCCGGTCAGGTCTGGCATTTTTTTATCACGCATTTTCACATTATATCGTCCTCCACCGTCTGCATTAGCAGAAATTGCAAAACAGTCAAACGTAAAACAAAAGAAAAAATGTAATATTTAAAATCTGTAATTAACATCTGTCTAAATTTGGTTCGGTTCATTAAGTTTTCTCAATATCCTTTCTGACTTTCTTAAACCGTTTATCCAACTCTCTATTATTTAGTGTCCTAAAAATTTGTTTTGTCAAACGGTTGTCATCAGTTTATACAGGTGTCCGTAAGATTTTACTCTTCTTTTTCTAATCGTTTCCAATAATCGTTCATTTGCCTTGTACAGTTCTTCTTGCCCTCATAACCTATATTGTCTATGTTCGAACCTATTATCTTTCGGAGGATCTTTCTCTCAAATTTCCCTGCTTCTCATTTCCCTTTTAGAGGGCTTTCCAATCCCCGCACTGCAAATGACACCTTCAATTCATTTACAACAGGGTCTCGCTGTGTAATAAAATTCATTACTCTCACAGGAGATAACTCTGAATAGTGTATTTTACACTCTACGTCTTCTGTTCTTAAATGCTTCAGTCATATAATTTACTAACCAGGTAATAAGAAACAGAACTATTTTTTTAGCCTTGGAAGTAGCAGATCGAGTGCAAATAATTTAACACTCTTACCTGACTGTTATGGGCAGATATAATATATTACAGTTTAAAATATAAAATAAAGCAATTCAGCTGTAAAATGTATAATGTCAAAAAATGATGTATAATGTCAAAAAATGATGTATAATGTCAAAAAATTACAGGGTCTCGCTGTGTAATAAAATTCATTACTCTCACAGGAGATAACTCTGAATAGTGTATTTTACACTCTACGTCTTCTGTTCTTAAATGCTTCAGTCATATAATTTACTAACCAGGTAATAAGAAACAGAACTATTTTTTTAGCCTTGGAAGTAGCAGATCGAGTGCAAATAATTTAACACTCTTACCTGACTGTTATGGGCAGATATAATATACTACAGTTTAAAATATAAAATAAAGCAATTCAGCTGTAAAATGTATAATGCATAAGTTAATATTATTAATACATATTTACTAAATATACGTACAATAAAATATAATGTCATAATTTCCCTTTCAGTGGAAACGAAAGAGTAAGTAAGACATTAAATACAGTACACGTTAAATAAGTAATAAAACAAAGAAGAGAAGTTAAATTTAATTATAGCACAACTAAATCTTAAACTGTTAAGTAATATTGTACTGTACTGTACTGTACTGTACTGTACTTTAGCTTTAATATAACGATAGATAATGATTAAAACCTTTTGCACATAAAACTGCAACTACTAATACTCGTATTACTGCAGTAATACATGTTAAAGTAATACTGTATACATAGTAACTTATAATCTGTTGAAAAATAAAATGTTTTCATTTTAATAGTTCACAATCTTTTAAATTTTATAACTTACTTTCAGTTATGTACGTAGTTCAAATGGGAATTTAAAAAACAATTTTAGTTTACCGTTTTTGATTACAGAGAAGATATTCATTTGAAAAAATACTGTACTTTTAAACCCAAAAAATTATCAGTTGTTTGTTTATTCTGGTATCCTGACAACCAGGATATTTATCAGAATACCTTAGACAAAATAGAGATCAGATAGGCCTACTTGGTATGATATGGAAAACTCCAAAGAATGTCAGCGGATATAAGTTATAACCTCACAGACCAGTTAGTGGTTTCAACCTTTCTGACACAGCGACTCCCTTTTCAGGTTGAGTATTTTGCCGAACCCCTCTGAATAATGTTAGAACAAATTAAAACTGCAATAGTTGTAATTTTTAGTAAAGGATATAAGTGGATATTTGTGGGCGTTAATCCGTCTAATGAGTAAGCTGTACAAAATGCTGAGCTAAATGTTCGTCTTCATGATGAACTATCATGATAGAGCTATCAAGCGATCAGGCAATGAAATTGACAGTCAACAATCTTTCTTCCGACAAATTTTGGATTAAGTATTAGAAAGGAATATCCAAACCAGTCCAGAATAGCGTTGAACATTTCGAAACCATTTTCCACATCCTACAACTGTGAACAAAGATTTTTCACCTAATGTGAATTTGAAACCCAAATCAAGAAATCGTTTAAGATTGGAAAATTACACCATTTTGTGTGGTACAAAAATAAATCTAAACAACTCCAAATTTCGCGTTAATTGAATTGGAAAAAGTTGCAAAAGTACAATTTTTGTACCTCTTTTTAAATAAATAACTACAACAATAACTATTTTAAATTTTTCCCCGTAATTCGCGCCCCCAACCCGGGGCCGCGACCCACAGGTTGAAAAACACTGCCATAGACCGTTCCTATTCCGTCCAGAAAAAAGAATAACCGGCGGAAAACATAAATAAGGAAAATACAAGGCGCTATGATAGGCCTAGCATGGAATTTCAGAATGGATAACTGGAAAGACAGAAGACGATTGGTTGTAGGATACCAAAAGCGGAAATATCTGTAGAAACCCACAAAAAATTATAAAATGGAAATATAAACATATAAATATATCACTGGGCTTTTACTTACTTCCATTTATAATGGGATTCTAACTGATTTTTCTTGATTTCTAACGTTTCAAAATATGGGAATTTTTTTAACAAGGTGTAATTCTTTTACAATCAGAGTTTTTAAATTTAGATATAAACTTTAAACAAAAACGATTAAAGTCTGAATTATTTCATTCCAATATTATTTGAATGAAAAAACCAACATTAATTAGGATACGTTTCAAAAACTTAACTCTGAACAAAAAATTTAACTAAACTTAATTCTGAACTGAACTACATAAACATACTGAAACATGAACTACGTAGTTTATATACCAACATTTTCTTTTCGGCTGTTTTAAAATGCAGCCTATAGTTGTAACAAAAACTAATAAATTCTACGAATTAAGTATCGTATTGTTCAGTACAAATGATTTCAGAAAAATAATGTGATCAAGAAAAGAAAGAAAATGGCGTACCGTTCTTAAATCACCCAGTCATGGTATATCGTTGATTAGACGAGCAGCGGATGGCCTTTCCCCGGCCAATGACTCAGATACCTCCTACTAGAGGAATGTCTTAATGTATCCTCTCCCCACATCCAAAATACGTAGCAATATCTAGCAATGCCAGAACCTCCTACCCAACCATTCCTTTTGATAGCATAGGGGAGATTCCCAGAGCTTCGCGATCTCCACATAGCTGGACAAACGTAGCATAATACCATTTCTGTCATACCACCGCACCGGCCGCATTATCATTCCAAGCCATCAATTAAGATAACGAGATAACGTACCTTACTATTACTAAAATTCGCCGTCAAATTATTGAAACAACTCTACAGCAATTAGTATTTCGTAACTAATACCTTTCTTTGTTACATCAAAAATAGTACCATTACTTTTACATGTACAAAACTAAACCTAAATATTAATACATTTTTCATTTTGGAAATAGCCTACACTGATATATTTGGTATAGAAAATGTTCATTTATTCAACGCAGGAATAAAAAATTATTAAAAACAAAAAAAATTAGATAATTTATTACCAAAAAGTAGAAGTGAAATAGTTAAGAAATCTTTAGTTATATAGCTTCTATTTATAGGACCCGAAGATAGAAAGGCAATACAGTTTACTAGATCGAGAAGAACTGTACAAGGAAAATGAACAATTAGAAAAAGAAGACATAAAATTTTACGGATACCTGTATAGAATGGATGACAACCGGTTGACAAAACCAATTTTTAAAACACTAATTAATATACCTAAGGTGTCGGGATAATAGTTTAAAGACGTCAGAAAGGATATTAAGGAAACCAGAATAAACTGCGAAAACTTAATGAACCGAACCAAATTCAGACAGCTAATTACGAACTTTAAGGGCTTTCATGAAGAGGAAAAACAGAATACCGGGTGGATAGAAGAAAGGAGAAAAGCCTACAGTGAGCGAATGATAAGAATATGGGCTACAAAAATTAGTTTCCAGAGACGTCTAAAGTTACCTCACGTGGTCTAAAATTGGCTGCATACGAGAGAAAAAAAATCGCTCCTAAAATATTTAATATTACATTAATTTCATACTATGTAGCAAATCGAGGTTATTCAGGAGTGGAAAATAAAACTTCCAAATAAAACTGTTAAACCAAATACACAATGGAGGATCAAAAAAAGGCATGAGGATAAAAACTTTCTTGCTTTTTCAGATTGCAGATGACCTACCAATTGTTTCTAGAAACACGAAAACGGCGATAAAACAATATTATCGTGTTAAAAGAACAAGCCGAAAAAGAAGTGACAAATTTCTTTCGAGAAAATTAAATACATAACGAACATCAAAAGAGTTCCAAAAAAATGGAGGTGTGGCTGTAAAAGCTGGGTATCACGTATGATTACACACTGTTGTTAATAATTAAAAGCATCTTAATAATTCATAATTGAAAATAAATAAGAACACTTGATTTGGAACTTCTGAACTATTTTTTTGTAAAGAAAAAGTAAAGGTGTTTCTGTTGTAATAAAAATATTTTTTTTCTCGTATAGACCCAATTTTTGACCACGTGAAGTGACTTCAGACGTTTCTGGAAGATCTTTTTCCAGCCCATATTCTCAGCATTCGCTCATTGTAAGCTTTTCTCCTGTTTTCTGTTCACCTGTATTCTGTTTTTGCTTTTCATGGCAGCCCTCTTTAGAACTCTGTAATTAGTTTTCTGAATTTGTTTCGGTTCATTAAGTTTTTCCGGTTTTCTTAATATACTTTCTGACTTCTTTATATCAGATCTCCGACACCTTAGGTCTATTGTTTAGTGTCTTAAAATAATAATAATAATAATAATAATGTACTATACATTTTAAAAAATCGACACAAACTCTATTTTCAAAAATCTATAAAAAGTAACGGACACAAAGAAAATCTTCAATGAATTAGTAGATTAATATTTAATCTCATTATTTATATTTATGACATGACAATATTGGATTTAATAAACAGGTAACGGAATAGGCAACATCATAAAAACCGGAAAAATAAAAATAAAATATATAATACATAGAGATGTTAATAAAAGACGAGAAAATACTTTTGATCCCTTATTTTAAACCCTTGCCCTTTGGAAAAATAAAAACAGAGTAGCAGATCTTTAATACCGTGTTATACTTTGTTCCATGCCATACAAAATTACAACTTCAATGAATGCAGATACAAACTGAGTTTGTCGGTACATAATACATTATTCATCGAGTCATACACACAGACAGGGAACGAACATAAAAGGAAAAAACGTAAACTAAATATTGATGACTGCAGCAGGCACCCGAAAAAGGGTGGTGGTGGTGATGTGATGTGCTTGGATATTCATTATTAATATTTTCATTACACATAAAACTAAATTTTAAATTAACATTTAAATATATGCAAAACCTTTCAAAAATTATTTATTATTCTTACTCAACTCATTCATATATATTATTTATTAAACATAAAAACAAATTAAAATTTATTCAAAGTATAATTTTTCATCGAAATGGTTTCCATAATATTTTCTTATTGTTGTTCTAATAATATGCCTTATTCAAAATGGGCTACATTCTTTTAAAAATTCAGTACATTTCACGTAATTTCATGAAGTTGTTATTAAAATTCTTTGTTTTTTTTCTTAAGTACAATTTACTCATTTGGCTTTTAACTACAATAGGTCCTCGATTTCCCGTACTAAATTCTGGTCGGACACCGATGTTAAATCAAAAAAATCTGGTGTGAAACATTCACACAACTTTTACACAACTTCTCTTGCCAATGAAAATAATGACCAATATAACCTAAAATTAGTAATAAACAAAAAACTAACCTCAATAAACATAACCTAATTTGAATCATGAGTGAAAGACGTAAAAAGAAAATCAACCTCAGTTTGGCTTAAAAATACGGAAAATCACTCTTTCACGCTAAACTAGGCTCTGTATAGAAAAATGCTTTAAATATACGTTGTAGAATTTTTAATTTCCTATAAATTTGATGATATATACTTTTGTAAAATGAATACTAAGGCCGAAATCTTTAAAAAATCGATTTTTACACGTTTTCGTGAGAAAAAAACAGAAAATAGCTAATTACCGCTAAACTAAGCGTTATACAAAAAAAATGTTGGCAATAAAAGTTATAGGTTTTTGAATTCTCTACAACTTTTATTATATAAATTTTTGCGCTGAAATGCATATTAAAGCCGCAATCTAAAAAAACAAATTTTTTACGTGAAAACAGCCTCACCAAGAATTTCAGCAAACATGGCACCTACCTGATCTTGTAGAGCATAAAGATTTTAGTGAATGAGGCGATTTTTAAAAAAATCGTAGGACCAGTTTTTGAGAAAATCGCAAAAAGTGAAAAATGACACGAATAAACTACTTCTTCCGGTGGACCAATTTTGATGAAAATGTTCGTTCAAGGTCCTCTAGTCCTTCAAGGTCCTCATTTAAGTTTCAAGTTTCAAATTCGTAAGATGTTCCGTTCTTGACATATTCTGTTCAAACACACACACGCGCGCGCGCACACACACACACACAATAATAATAAAACATAAAATAGCTAAAAACATGTTTTTTTGGTTCAGGGGGTCAAAAAACGTGTAGATCCGGTGAAAACTTGATTTCGAAAAATCGACATGAAAACAAAACTTTCCTTCCTATACAATAATATAGACAAGAGAAAGTAAAAAGGGGTGGAGGAATTAGTGTATTTGTATATGTACAAAGATCTTATGTACTTCATTAGGACTTACAAAAGAAAATTAATGATAATACCTAAATGTTAATGATTTTAACTGATATTTTGAGGAATTGTGTTTTTACCCTAATCTGTTTACGTTGCAGTCTGCTCAATTTACATAAATAAGCAACTCAATGACCAAATAAGATGAGGATGATATGCATGACGTGTAAATGAGGTGTAGTCTCGTACAGACTCAGGTTGACCATTCCTGAGAAAGTATTGTTAATTGATCCATAACCATCAAAGTACACCTATAACCACTGTATAATATTCAATTACCTATAAAAGTAATTACCTTTACTATGATATGAACCACGGAACCTTCGTCTCCAAACATTTGATATCAAATAGCTGACTCGCGGCGAAGACTTTACCACTAGACCAACCCGGTAGATTTTGTGTAATTACCAGATGCTTTTGTTAATTCTCAAACAAAATAAATGACCGAAGTTAATAAATTATGTCAGAGCAAATTTTGCTGAGGACTCTGGATGATGACGTCATACGCATGAAGGCATTTCAGATGTGGCTACATAAGCGAATCTTGAGTACCACGGACTAATTGAATAACAGTATTGTAGAAGTTTTCAGGAGGATGAAGAAAGATATGGATATCATTTATACTATCAAATGTAGAAAGCTCCAGAACTTAAGACAAGTCATGAGTAATGACTCCAGATAGTCATTATTGTACCAGTACCTGGTATTTCAAACCTTCTACATGGGAAAATAAAATAAAAATACGTTTAAACGTAAACAAAAAATTTATTTTTTTTCCTTCTTAGAAAGTTCACTAGGTGGGAGATTGAGGTAAAAAATCATAAATAGTACATAATGGGATTTATGTAACTGGGTTACTTACAGTTATTATTATTATTATTATTATTATTATTATTATTATTATTATTATTAAATATGTTACAGTAAGTATGCTTTAACTAAAAATTGAGATTGCGAATTTCAGTTATAAATTACATAAAATTTAACACGGTAATTTGACAACTCCCAAAAACCATAACAAAAAATTATGGGCAAAAGAAATCGCATAACAAAAGACTGGCATCAATAATATACAATTTTATAATTTTTTATGACAGATTTAATGGACTGAATACTGTATTTCATCAGTAGAAAAAGGGAAACTGTAATGTAGTAAATAGATCTGCTGAAAAAAATCAGAATAATATTCAATGATTGCAGTTGTATAAATGAAGTAAAAATATTATGCATTAAATGATTACGCAATACTTAGGCTAACAATAGAAATAATTTTGAATTACATTTCCAGAAAAAAGTTTTCCCATTTGTAAATTTGTAGGAGTTTCACCTAATTACCAATCAGTAATGGTGCATTAACTTCGTTTAGCATATAAATTCCTATTATTCTTTACAGGTAGTATATTCCTTGCAAAATATTTCATTGTTACGTCACTCTCTTTTTATTTTAGGCTTTAAGTACTACTATTTATTTATTATCTAAAGATATTTCATCGCGGTTGAATTTTCCTGTCACTTATTCCCTGAAATCAAATTGGGTACAGTACATTTCGAATTCAGAAAAGTAATAAACAAAATTACAAATCACCTGCACTAACAATATTTCACTTGGTTATACAGAAAAATAAATACCCTAAACAAATCCATTGATTTCCCGGTTAATTTTTTTTTCTCTATTTAGGAAATTCACAATCTGTTAAAAACAATCAGTGAATGTGATAACCAAAAATTGGAAAAAAATAACATGATAAATAAACGTGAGTGGAGACACAGTTCAGTGACAGAACTCCGACGTGAATAGATAAGTGTAGCATTAAGTGCAGCATTTAGAACACTGTAATGGATAGACAATTACAGTACTACGTTAACTGATGAGTTGGTTTATAAATTCTGAGATCTATGATGAAAATTCTTAATGATATTGACATATGAACCGACTTTTGTGCCTAAATTTTATTTTATTTTTAAATAAATTAATCTAATAACCTCAGTATTTTTTGTTTACCCAAAACAGGCAGGTGAAGTGTTAAATTATTTGTGTTTGATCTGCTAGTTCCCTCTCTTATCACATGGCCACCCAATTATATGACTAAAGCATTTAAGAACAGATGAGGTATCTTCAAGAGGTATCTTTAAGAGGTATCTTCTTCTTCAGGTGCCTTCTTCATTACGAAGGTTGGCTATCATCATGGTCAGTCGTACCTTGTCCACTGCTGCTCTGAAAAGGTCATGCGACGAGCAGTTAAACACTACTCTCAGGTTTCTTAACCAGGATATTCGTCTGCGTCCCACCGAGCGTTTACCAACGAGTTTCCCTTGAATTATGAGATGCAGAATCTCGTATTTAGGCCCCCTCATGATGTTTCCAGCTCTTTCCCCATTCTTCTGAGGACCGCCATATTTGTGACCCTGTCCGTCCAGGTAGAGGTATAAAAGACACTAATCACAGTTATCTCCTTTGAGAGTAATGATTTTTATTATTATAGACTCAATCCCTGTGGTGAATGAAGTGAAGATATATTTGCATGGAGGAATAAAGAAGATTTTCAAAAGGACTGGCATGCTGATAAGCATACTTTTCTAATCAGTGAGGAAAGCAATAATACTTACTTTCGTTTCACTTCTTCCTTACTCCTCGTTTTACTTAAAGTAACCTATACTATATACACACAATCATATAGGGTAAGAGAAAGAAAGTGAAAAAAACTAAGACTATATAAATATACGATTCAGTTTTTCCCACAAAAAACCGATTATTCCAAAAACTATTTGAGTAAATTTGTTTAACAGTAAGTATTCCTCGTAATAAACATATAAAACTAATTAAATTAATAATTCTGTAATAATTAAATAACTAATTGTTTTAGTTTAATTAAATAATACATATTTAAAGAGCAAACAGAGGATAATTATTGTTAGTTAATGGGATTAATAATATTCAAAGTTAAATAATTCACCATAAAATCGAAGACTTAAACTATAATTGCAAATTCCGGTACAGAATTTGTAATAACAATAATAATAACTAAAGGTAACTTTAATAACTCATACGTGTAATGATTTAGTTTAATATTTTAGTTGTAATAGTAATACAAGAGTAGTATTATCCAAATAATAATTCTGATACAAATAACTGGATACATTTACGAAATATGCAACTACCGTTATACATGATTACCGAACATTTGGAAGCCTATTGGTTAAAACGATAATTTATTAAACCAACCATCCGACTGTACATTTTAAATACAGTTAATCATAATATAAATTAATATAATAATTTCAAATTTCACAAACTAAATCAATATTAATAATAATTTGGTGTTTCTGTTTGCTACATTTAATTAATTGTTGTAATAATTTATAATAACTGTAGTAATTTGATTTAGTAATATTCAATTAGCTGTTTTAAGGATCTAGATAATTCCAACTTATTAAGAATGAAAACTATTTCAATAATTAAATGTATTTAATATTGTTGCTGTTCAGGTCAACAGCCAAAAAACTGGTTACATCTAAAGGTTTTACTAAGTAAAAAACGAGGAGTGAATTGGTTTACTATTGCCTTCTTCACAGAGTTGAAAGAGTGTGCTTATCAGTATTGCCCACCAAAAGCACCCACTTTCCGCTCTGCAAATGACACTTTCAATAAATTACTCTCAGAGCAGATAACTGTGACTAGTGTCTTTTACGCCTCTACCTCTTCTGTTCTTAAATCGTTCAGTCCTATAGGCTATGTGATAAGAAACAGAACTATTTTTTTGTAGCCCTGGAACCAGCAGATCGAATACAATTAATTTAACACTCCACCTGCCCGTTATGGGCAAATTTAATAATATAAAACACATTTAATATTATACACATACCGTTAATCATAGCTATTTAATATGTATTATAAATACATAACGGTTGTTTTCAGCATAAATATAAAAATCTAGTGTGAAAACTTACACGACTATCTTTTGCCATAAAAATAATACAATAACCTATGTTTAATCGTGGTTTTTTTTAGTTTAACGTCCGACTGTTCTATAATTACTGCTAATGCAGGCGGTGAAGGATGAAATGATTTTTTGTAACGTATGAAAATATGCCGAGCCTGAATGTGATTCGAACCCAAGACCGCGTGATGAGAGGCCTGTAGAGAGGCCTGGTAACGTGACGTTACCAACTACGCCAACGCGCCCGGCTTAATCGTGGGTAAACAATATAAAATTAAAAATATAAATAATTTTTTTTTTTAGTTTAAAGTCATAACAACTTGGTTATTAGCGAATACTGTGGATTATGTAACAGAACGGTGGAATTTGACTTTTTCAATTTTCATATCCTAGCTGGGAATCGAACCCACGACCTCCGCGTTGTAGGCTAGACGCAAAATGAAAATCAATCCGTTTAACTTAATAAATAAAATCACTAATTGACGCAAAACTAGGCTCTGTAGAAAGATAAATGCTAGAAATAAAAAACGTTGTAGGTATTTTAATTCATATAGTAACTTTAATTACATAGGGCTATTCTTTTACCCTAAAATGCATATTAAGGCTGCAATTTTAAAAAATCTTTTAACCAAAAAAGCACAGCCTCCCCAAAAATTTCAGCAGATATGCGTTTACGCTATCTTGGAGAGCATAACAAATGTAGTAAATAGGGCGATTTTTCTAAAATCATAGAAGCCGTTTTTTAAAAAATTGCATAAATAAACTATTGCTTCCGGTTGACCGATTTTTATGAAAATGTTCGTGTCACCCTCTTGCGGTATCAAACTTAAGTTCAAAGTTTTAAATTCGTAGGATATTCCGTTCTTGAGAACGGACCAATCCCTACAAACACAGACCAATCGCTAAAAACATGTTTTTTGGGTTCATGGGCCTAGAAACGTGTATTTGCTGTGAAAACTCGATTAGAAAAATTTACTTGAAATCAAGTCGCCTACCCACTTTTCTTCCCCTATATATTCATATAGGGGAAGAAAATGTAAAAACAAGTCTCTCGAAGCGCTTGCTAGGAATGGTTAAGAAAAAACATTGCTATCAAATTTTACCAAAATTTAAACAACCCGGTATTTAGTAACTTATTAAAGGTTAAATACACCCAATACCGTGTTCAAAAACAAAATTGGGAATACAGTATTTTATTTCTGCACAATTAACTATCGACATATTTGTATAAGGAAAAATCGGTACAAACTTTCATGCAGAGCAACCAAATTTACACAATCTAAAACCATACATCCTTTGGAAACATTCTCCAAAGAATATACAAAACACCCTACTACACGAAAAAATACACAACCAAAATTATGTAAATAGTCCAGTACATTTTGGTCCAAAACTTTACATGAAAAATGAAATTGTAATATGTACCCCCTAACCAAATAATTACTAATGACAACATAATTTTAATGTTATAATTAAAATATTACATTACTTACAAATGGACGAACAGCAAAATAGCATGTTAAAAACATGTACACTTACCTAGAAAAAAAAACAAAAAATAAATATTATTAACATTAAAATACAAAGTTGTAAAAAAAATGAAATGAATTCGCTACGATACAACATAATACACATATGTTTAAATTATACATAAAACAAGATATACATTTTAAAAATTAACCACCGTTTTGGTATAGTAGTAAAATGAAGCGAGTCAGCTGTTTAGCAAATGATTTTCGGAGATAAAAGGTTCTGGTTCAAATCATATCAAAGGAAATATTTGAAGTGGATCTATAGAATAGATGAAAGAATTGACCTTACCAAACAAATAAAATAAAAGATGACTCCATTTACCAATCACAATATTTTGTTTTTTTTGTTGTTTAGGTCATCAGCCGAAAGGCTGGTGCAAAACTCCAAATCATCAACCGAAAAAGTTTTAGTACGTAAATCGAGAAATGTAGAGAAGAAAGTTGGCAACTTCTAAGAGAAACCCAGATAAAGTTTCACAAGGTGATCGCTGCCCTAGCCCTACTCTATGGAAGTCGTGGATTAGTACCAGACCACAGGAGAGTAGGATACAGGCGACAGAGATGCGATTCCTGCGAAGAACAAAGGGTTGGAGTAGTAGGGACCAACTAAGAAATAAGGACATAAGAACGGAACTGGATGTTTACAACCTAAATGGGAAGATTGCAGAATATCGTAAGCGATGGAGGGAGCACTCGAAGAGAATGCCTGAAGGAGGGATCCCCCTCAGTGTTTTGCAATACAGACCGGTGGGGAGGAGAGATATTGGGAGTCCACGCAAAAAATGGCCATAATTCAATAGTTTGTCCCTGTTGTGCGTCGGAACAGGTGGAAGCCTAATCCTTGATTGTGAGAAGAAGAAGCAGAAAAATGACGAGTGAACTGGTTTACAATTGCCTTTCTCACTAAGTTGAAATAAATGCTTATCAGCATGACAGGCCCTCTGAAAAGCACACAATATTTTCCACCCTGCAAATGATATCTTCACTTCATTCACCACAGGGTCGGGCTATATAATGAAATTCATCACTTTCAGACGAGATAACGTCCCTCCAGTAAACTCGCGAATGTGCAAATTTTGCGAATATGAGTTTGTTAGTGCATGCTGATGTATAAAACCCAACGCATGTTGTAGTAAACTCGCAAATATGTATCTTGTTCAGTTAGGGAGATACACCCTTTGTAAAGTTACGAAAATACACGAAGTGTGCTAAAGAAGAAAGCATTGAATTTGTTTTTTCATCTCCAGTAAAACTGAGAATTAGCACATTCGCGAGTATACCATTGGATGGACGATAACTTTGACTAATGTATTTTACACCACTAACTTTTCTGTTCTTCAATGAATCAGTCATTTAATTGGCTGACCAAATGATAAGAAATAGAACTACTTTTGTAGCCATGGAACTAACAGATTGAATGTAAATAATCTGACACTCCACCTATTGGTTATGGGCAGAAATGTTTTGTTTTGAAAATTAAAAAAATAGTACGTAATACCATGTTTCTTGTAATTATTTAATTCAAGAAGCTCTAAGGTTCCCAACAGTAAAAGAAATTTCAAAATTGTTTGGGTCGTTTTAGTAGAGATTACCTCATACAAACACATATAAACGATATTTTATTATAATACTGGTATAGATAAATTTCAAGTTTCGAATTTTAGAACTACAATTTTGAAATATTTATCATAATCTTTAATTGGAATTTTCCATCTCACTTCAAGCCCTATTAAGCCCTGATTTAAAATGTTTTTATGTATTAATATTATTCACTGTTACTTATAATTAATTAGATTTTTTCCATTATCTAACTTATTATGGGAAAGTTAAATTTAACACCTTGTCACACAAGTAATTATGGGAAGAAATTAAACATAATGACTACTACACCTTTTAACAAGTCAGAAATAACAAGCTGAAGATAAGGCTGTATGTAAGCATTTAGTAGGCCTACAGTAGGTAAATGTACTAGGAGTATACAATAGGAAAAGGTAAGTAAACTGGACTACGCAGACATTCCTTGTTGACAGGCAACGTGGACATCATTGTTCAACATATTAATAACACATCAAATTTATAGATAGTGGTAGTTGGTTATTACTACAGTAATTTTAAACAATAATGTTCAGGAAACTGTAAAGTTATTTCAAGAGTTTTACTACTTTCCCTCTATATTAAATTCGCCTATATAATTACACTACATTTATTACTTACCTTGTAATTACTCCAAGTATTCCAGTCATAAATGTTTAATTAAATTCAAAAATTATGTCCAAAATTTAATAATTAACATTTCACATATAATGGAGCTACTACGGATAACTATTAGGACCTATTGACATGGGTAAATAATTTCTTATTTTAATCAGAATACAGGGTCAGTATAAAATAAGGAGACGTTGCAGTAATTCAGACCACGACAGTAGAGACATTTTGAAATATTTTATTGGTATAGCTACTGAAGTCACGAGATTGCCTTTTGCGTACGTATAGGCTGTGAGGAAGGGAAGTGAAATATTTGCAGTGCTGCCAACCTCAACAGCGAGACACTACTCTTACATTTCACTACCGTGCAGTTTCTACAAACATTTTGTAAGCTGTGGTTTATTCCGAGAAATTGTTTTCTTCATAAACCTAATAAGAAATAAATATGACCTGTAATATTACCTGTAGCTTAATTACATGACTAGAAATTTGTGATTTACTGTAATTACGAATGAATCACCTTCTTTACTATTGCTGTCACCGGCGTTTTCATTATCAGTCTCTCTAGCTAACCGTTTTCTTTTTTTTTACCAGGTGTCAACAAAACTATTAAAAGAATAGCTTCTTCACGTTCTTAATTTCCTCCCTTATTTTTCAAATTGTGGAAAAAGAAACATCACAGTAGTTAGCCATTCGCTCACGGCTTTTATTAAGAGGCACGGATAGACATTTTTGTTTAGCTTCAACTTCATAAAATTTTATTACATTGCATATTAGATTTCGTTCAACACTGAATACTTCGACCACGTTTTACCGACATTTCTGTAACAAACAGTTAACCTACAAAAGTTTCCGCGATATACTGTATAATATGCTCTGAGTATAGCATAAGTTGTTATGTTTGTGATACTGAAATAAAAGCAGTCGGGCATGCGCACTGATGCTTGTCTTCCTTTACCCCTCGTTGCAAACAAGGGCAAACTCGTGACGCAAGTGACTATAGCTCCGATACCCTACAACCTAAAAGTTTGTGTAACAGCAGTTCAACTTCAGGTTTTGCATTGTTGTTTTGGTCTACTTAAACTGTGTTCTCTGATAAAGAAAATGCAAAGTGTGTTTTGTTGTCGGCCGAATTGACATTTGTAATTTCATTTCCGCGTGCATTTTGACGTGAGTATGGTAAAGATCCACCATATGTAAATAATACGTTGGCTCACATAATTTGAAGAAATTGGATTTTCAATTTTATACGCATCTTCACACTTTATTGCATTTGTCACCCAGGCTTTGAATAAAAGATTTCCACATCGATGGATAGGCCGGCAAGGACCCTGGCCTCCAAGGAGTCCACCATCTGACACTATAGGATTTTTTCTTACGAAATTACATCAAAAACATAGCTCATTTAAAAAATATTTGTGACCTAAATCACTTAAAGGAAAAATTCATGAAACGCTGACAATCGTAACTGAAGATATGTTAATTAACGTTTAGTCAGAAATTGAGTATCGATGGGACATTTGCCAAGCTAATTGATGGCGCACATATTGAAATTTATTAGTTATGTAAAAAAAGCCGTTTGAGACGACAATTTGATAAATAAACAATATCAATTCTAAGTATTTCTATTTTCATTTAATTCATGTTCAAAATCCGATATTCTTTTATGATGACTCTGTATATAAATTGTTTGATATTGATGAAATTAGAATAACTGAGAAAACAAAATGGATTCAATTAATTTCAGAATACAGACTTTAAGGGCTTTCACGAAGAAAAAAGCAGAACAGGAATAACGGAGAAAAACCTAAAGTGAAAAAATTTCGAGTATAGACTAAACAAATGAGCTTCCTGAAATATCTAAAATTACTTTTAGTGGATAGGGTTGTATCTCTTCAACACTTTTTAACATTTATTTAGACGATAACATTCACAGAAAGCGAAAAGTTCCAAACCTGGAGGGCGGCTTAGTCATGATGTTGTACAGCATACGCCGATGACATTGCTATAATTTTAAGATCAGAAGAAAGATTACAATGAGGGATATTTACGTTAAACAATGTTTTCGCAGATTACAACTTGATAATATCTCCTGAAAAGACTAAAGTAATGGTGTTTCTACGAAAATTGATGGTGAGGTCAAAAATATAAATTAATCAAAACATTTTGGACCAGTTATCCAATTTTAAATATTTTGAATGTGAAGTGTCTTTTGCAAACAAGCAGGAAGTTTATTATTTATTATACCCACATCCCAAACGAACCTAGGTTTAAAAATTAATAATATTTAATATTCTAACTATTTTCCATACAATCAATAAAAATGTCGTACATTTTAGTAAGTAAATTTAACATTTATTTAAAAATTTACGGGGTTCTTGTTGGATTTGATATAGGTTCGTGTTTTCTATTGGACAAGTGTAATGGACATTGTTGTATTTTCTGTTGTTTTGGTCATCAGCTGAAAGGCTGGTTTATCATTACCTTCCTCACTGAGTTAAAAAATATGCTTATCAGCATGGTTGGTCCACTGAAAAGTATATATTTTCACTTCATTCATCACATGCTGTATAATGATAAAATTTATTACTCTCAGAGGCGATACCTTTGATTGGTGCCTTTTACACCTCTACCCTTTCTGTTCTTAATAACTTCAGTCATTGTTGTTTAGGTCAACAGCTGAAATGCTGGTTTGAACCTCTAGAGGTATTACTAAGTAAAACGAGGAGTGGGGTGGTTTACAACTGCCTTCCTCACTGAGTACAAAAGTAGCCTATGCTTATCAGTATGCCGGGCCCTCCAAAAAGCATCTACTCTGCACCCTGCAAATGACATCTTCACTCCATTCACCACAGGGTCTAACTGTATAATAAAATTCATTACTTTCAGAGGAGTTAACTCTGATTAGTGTCTTTTGCACCTCTATCTCTTATGTTCTTAAATAGCTCAGTCATATCATTGGCTGATCACGTGATAAGAAACAGTTCGATTTTTTGTAGCCCTGAAACTAGCAGATCGAGTGAAAATATTTGACATTCCACCTGCCTGTTAAGGGCGAGGTTTCAGTCATATAAGTAGCAACCGTGTTATAAAAAAACAGAACTACTTATTGTAGCCATGGAACTAGCAGATCGAGTGCAAATAATTGAACACTCCACTTGCCAGTTATGGGAAAATGTAGGCCATACGAGTAAATAAATTATAATGAACAGTAAAATCTATTATGACGATAATTACATATATTTTCACACACCATATAAGTTATAAATACGAATTGGTATTACATAATAATAAATTATATTGAGTACAATTCCGTGTAAAATGTCCGTTAAGTATTCCTCGTCAAATTTAGCAGACAGCAAGCAAGTTAACTTGTTAATTAAGCAGGTTGAGGTTTAGTGGTGATGTTATGTCGGGTTGGTTCATCTCTAATACATTTAAACATCCACGAACACATTCGTCGTACAGGACGACAATGGTTAGGCCTACACACAACGGAATGCTGAAATGTTCCCAGTTCGGTTAATATTTACTGGGCTGTTATAATTTTAGAAATTCTCTTGTCATATCTTTGGCATCGGTGTATTAAATACAGGGTGATTCTAAATTATAAACACAATATCAATTGCTTACTTCTGGATATGAATACAACCCTAAATATTTTTCTATAAAAAATTATTTACAATTACAGTTGAATCTTAACAGTCCGATATTTGTTAGTACGATACGTTTGGTTATTCGACAGCTGTAAAAGACATAATCAGACTTTATAATACTGTGATAAAATCTGCGAGTCTGTGCACGAATAAATTCCTTAGGAAGGTTGGTCATAAATCATGAACAAGTCTCGTGATTTAAGCTCAAGTAATTCAATACACAATGAAAATAAAATTACAGCAAAATTTTCCGCTATCACAACTTCTTGAAAATAAAAAGAATTTTCCGATATGATCATCTTTTGAGTTAGATATACACTTTTTTACTTTCTATTGCCTATATGACAGCAAGAGTCTAATTTTACTAATGTTGGTTTTATTGTTAATTATTTGCGTTGGCAAGAGAAAGTTGTGTGAGTGTTTCACACCAGATTTTTTTGTTATCGGGGACTGTACTTTATTGACAACTACCCAATTTGATCGTGATTTTTTAGTGTATTTTTTTTGGCGTGATTCGACATGAATTTTTGAACAGGGACCTCCAGTGGAGTTTGTTAAGGAATGGCTGTCAGCTGGTCACCATGCAAAGTCGATTGCTCAGCCAGTGTTGGTTAACAATTAATAGCAACTTTATACCGGCTGACTGACTGGGCTGGCCCGAAGACCAAGTTACAAATTAACTTAAAAATTTGAGCAAATATTTTTAGAATCACCCAGTACAAAGATATTATTTTAAATCGATAATTTTTAAATACCAACTAATTCCAATAACCCATAATGAGTTTTTGATCTATGACGCCGTAATTATTTTATAATTTATAATATGTCTATAATTACATTATTTATTTATGTGTAATAACTTAAATATGTAATAATGTAATGTAGTACTAAAGTTCAAATATTAACAGTAGAGTACTATAATTACCAATCTATAAATAATATTGTTTAAATACAACTAAATTATTTAATTGAATTAAATAGTTTAAATTGTAATTCTAAAAATACATTGTAATCAGTAATGTATTTATAACGATACGCATGGGACTTACTCGTAAAACATTGAATTGATTTCTACTATATCTAATAAATTGTATTACTCTGAATATTATTCTAAATTGCTGTAAGGACTTTGTACCGTTATTTTTTTTAGAATTTATCAAACGTTACTCGTATTAAATTTGTTCTCTAGTACGGTGTAAAACCCTAAAGAATCTGCTACTTAGGAAGAAATTTATAAAATACTAGTTAGTAAATAGTAATTTTTTCACTTAGTGTAAAATACCTGGATGCCAAACTCTGTAAGATAACCAAGGAATTTTCACGTTTCCTTTCCGTCTTACATAAACATGAAATTCCCGAAAAATGATAAAAAGCTGCTGGAGTAGAAACCTGCTAATTTAATAAAGTAAAGCTTATTCAATATTCAGAAGATTTTCTATCGCAAATTTTTGGGAGGCACCAATGGGGGAGCCCTACCCCTATTATCATCATTTTAAAATAATCATCATAATCTCATTTCCTATTTGTTTTACAGTCATAAATAAAACATTTAAGAGAAAAGTGTGATTTTACGATATTTACCGAATTGTAAACAGTTATGTTCTGCATTCGTTTGGACATTTAATTATGTTTACGATAAAAAATAATTTGAGAGGAATTCCTGTACACAGTAAAATGCATCATTAATCAATAATTTTTTAACAAAAATTCACATTACCACAAATTTTTAAATATTGCGATAAGCAACGTAGCAATGTGTTCTGTTTCTTTTGTTTTCATTGCGTACATTTAAATTCTGTAAAAATGATTTCGATTATCCTGACTGTGGCTCAGTGAGTAACTCAAGTAAGAATTAAGTAAAAAAACTCACTGTTACTTCTTATTTATGGCCTTTTAACTTAACAAAAATTAAACAAAATAAGAAATTTAAATAAGAATACTTAGTACTGATCGGAAAAATTGTCTTAATCGTTTAAGTTAGTGATGTACTTGTCCGTTAAGTCAGGAATCCTCGGTTCGATTTTCAGAAAATTTTAAAAAATAGCTTATCGAAGTCTCAAAAATATTCTGAATACAATGTAGTCGCTCATAAATTTAATGGTTAATACCCTACAAAGGTAATGACGTAAAAAATAGTTTTATAATTATAATAATTTTTACGAAGTAAAATAAAGAAAATTAATAAATTAAATGAAATATAAATGACTAATAATAAATTATAAATAAAGGACTAAGGATAAAGTTTAAAAGTTGACAAAGAATGGAAACAAGCCAGATAGTACATAACGCTGTTTTGCATTACAAGCTTACATTATTTGGCTTCTACTGACAACCAAAAGCGAGAATTACAGCCAGAAATGATAACTAAAGTTCCAGTCTAAAGAGTTTTGTGCCAAACGCTTTCAGATTCCATTATAATATGATATTTTTGCCAATAAACATAACTGAAACTGCAATACAGAAAAATAAATAAATAAATGGTCCTGCATTTAGAAAATCACTACATAAAAACATACAAGCCGTTTACTTAAGATAAGGCTTCATGCCAGAATAATACACAGTACAACTACTGATATATTCCGCATAAAATGCATATTGCCTTAATAACGAATTGACAAGGCTTTTTAATTATGTAATATGCGTATTTTTACTGCATATTAAATTTCTAGAAGACTAAACACCGGTATTATTAGCCAATATTGAATACATTTCAAAAATACGAAAGAAATAGTTTATGATAAAACTACAACTTTATAAGAAACTTCTTCTTATAGTCCTCATCCGTTCCGGATGTTAGGGATCAGAATGGATATCTTCACTCTGTCGGCTAAAATTCTGAACAACTCGTTGGATGTTTCCCGTACCAAGTACTCAGGTTCTGCAATCAAGAAATTCTTCTTTGCCCTGGGTCGCACTTGCCGTGAATTTTCCCTTGAATGATTGATTGAAGTAGGTCGGAATCTGCTGTTATATCTCATAATGTGTCCAAAGTATCGGAGCTTGCGAATCTTGATGGAATTTAAAAGATTCTTATTATTATTAAGATTTATTTATATATATATATATATATATATATATATATATATTGTTGTTAAGGTCATCAGCCGAAAGGCTGGTTTGAACCTGTAGAGATTTTACTAAGTAAAACGAGGAGTAAGGCGGTTTACTCTTGCCTTCCTCACTGTGGAAAAGTACACTTATCAGCATGCCGAGCCCTCTGAAAAGCACATAATTATTTTCCACTCTGCAAATGACACCTTCACTTCATTCACCACAGGGTTTGGCTGTATAATGACATTCATTACTTTCAGAGGAGATAACTCTGATTAGTGTCTTTTACACCTCTAACTCTTCTGTTCTAAAATGATTCAGTCATTTAATTGGCTGACCATGTGATAAGAAACAGAACTATTTATTTTAGCCCTGCAACGAGCAGATTGAGTGTAAATAATTTGACACTCCACCTGTCTGTTATGGACACTTATATAAATATATATATATATATATATATATATATATATATATATATATATATATATATATATAGTAAAATCTCTCTATAGCGGAATTGAAGGGACCATGAGGTACCGCCGCTATAAACAGAGTTCCGTTATAGAGAGAGCGAGTAATTAACGGTGGGAGGGAAGTTGGATTACTAATTTTTCTGTACAAAATAACTTATATACGTATGTAAATAGTGCATGGAATAAGTTTTTGAAAAAACTACTGAATAGATAACTTTATGACGAATGTTTAATACAGTAGATTACTTCAATACAGTGAGATATTTAAATTAATTACCTAAAGTTAGGTTATTAACGTAACAAAAATTTGGATACAAACTGGTTTTATTAGATGTTGTGTTTAACATCTTGTTTAACAAAAAATTTCACTTTTCGTATTGAACTTTTTTCAATAATCATTCATACAGTACATACCGTAATAGATACCCTAAAATTAATTAGCACTGAAACTCGTTTTTCACTGAACAGTAATACACATAGGATACACATACAATTAAAATCTCCTAAAACATAGGCTACACAAACACAAAAAAATACACAGTACAGTATATATTTTTACGTTATTAAGGAAACATTGACTGTGAAGTACATTACATTTCGTAAAATAAGTTGTAAATTTTGTTTCGTTTTCAATTCGTAAAACATGTCTTCAATCTCATTTTCAATGTTTAAAACTTGTAAATTTTCATTTACATATTGGCAATGACAGTACGTGTAAACAACAAGAATAGCGTCTAGTGTCTGTTTACTTGAAGGGACAACATTTCTGTTTCCATTTCATCGTCATTTTCACTTTCTTGCTCGTTGTTTTGGGCTAAGACATTTTCGATTATTGCATCATCGCCAACATCTGCTGAAGTGGCTAAGTCATTGTCTGCCCCTAAATAGGCGCCTAAATCCATATCCTGAAGATATTGTTTTGCCGCTATAACTAGAGTTAAATACATTATCATAGTATACGAAAGGGTCGGGGTCGGCAAATAATGCCGCTAAAGAGAGATTTCCGCTATATAGAGTTCCGCAATAGAGAGATTTTACTGTATATATATATATATATATATATATATATATTATAGTATATTTGTTATATATTATTTATGTATATATTATTAAGATTTCTTTACTTTTATTCTGGCCATAACTGGCAAGTGGAGTGTTAAATTAATTGCATTCGATCTATTGGTACAAAAAATAGTTCTGTTTCTTATCAAACAGTCAGCCAATTATATGACTGAACTATTTAAGAACAGAAGGAGTAGAGATGTAAAAGACACTAGTTACTGTTATCTCCTCTGAGAGTAATGAATTTCACTTCACAGCCAGACCATGTGGTGAATGAAGTGAAGGTGTCATTTGCAGGATGGAAAGTGGGTGTTTTTCGGAGGGCCTGACATGCTGATAAGCATACACTTTCAACTCAGTGAGGAAGGCATAGTAACCACCTCACTCCTTGTTTTTACTTAGTAAAACCTCTAGTTTCAAACCGGCCTTTCGGCTGTTGACCGAAACAACACAACTATTATTCATTCTTTGAAGGACTTCGATATTAGTTTTTGTGGTTCTCTGTGATATCCTCAGGATTCTCTAAAACAACCATACTTCAAAAGCTTCCAGTGTTTTAGTGGGAGCCTGGTTGAGTGTCCAGGACTCAACGCCATAGGCCTACAGCAAAATTAAAAATATATAGCATCTTAGCAGACAAAATTTAATGCCAAAACACAAATCATGACTTTTTAACAAATTGCTCATACTGTTGAAGGCGGGCTCGTGCTTTACCATTAGAAACTAAAAAATATTGTCAAATTACTAATAGAAAACCCGTTTTTGTAGCCTTTATTTACAGTTATCTTAATATAATCTTCCTCGATAGCGAAATACGTGTGAAATTCAAATTTTCTTTGTTTTTTTGTACTAAGTATGTTGATTTCCTGTTTAACTGTAGAAATGTGTAAATCTCTGTGTAGTATGTAGTTCGTTATGCACCAAGATGATAATGTGATTGTCCTGAGTAATTTCGATTGAATTTTTGCAAAAATCAATGTTGGAATGACTTGATGAGCCCCATAATTGGAATTCGTACAACCAAACTGGAATAATCTATATTAATATTATAAAGACAAAGCGTGTTTTTTTGTGCAGGATAATTTCCAAAACTACGAAACATATGTTCATTAAATTTTGACAGCAAATTCGTATTTTTATTCACAGCAATATTTTATTTTAAAATTTTCAAAAATGAAAACCCTAAAGGCCCTAATGAAAATTTTCGTTAATATGTTTGTGTGTGTGTGTGTGTGTGTGTGTGCGCGCGCGCGCGCGCATGTGAGTAGGTATTGTGGTTGAAGTAGATGAAAGGTTTTATGATGACGAGAGACGTACGCGGGAGAAATTATCAAAATGTTGTGTACATTGGAGTAGTTATATACAGTCGATCTAGCAGCTAGACAATTTCTGTTTGATATTTATTTTTTTTAAATTTATTAGGTCCTACACATGTTTCGCGTGGGAAGCCGCGCGGGCCATGTTAGTAACCTATATTTTTGACGGTATACATATAAACATTTTGCTAGTGTAAATACTTGTTCCATGATATATCTGACAAAAGTTCCAAACTTTCAAACGCAAAACTTATTTGAATTGTGTCTAAACGATATAAAGTAACAAAATGTTATAGGATATCTTTCAAATAAACACGTACGATGTATTTCGATTAACAATGAACATCTTTGAAAAGATTTAAAAGATTAAAAATAACAATATAACTATTCTATAACGATTATAACAGACAGATAAACAAAACTAAATTCTTGGCAAATAATACAGAGATTATCTTTAAATTTATCTCGAGATATTCTTACAAACATTTGAATAAGTTATTACGGTTCATTGTTCATTAAATTTCAATTTATATAAATTACACAAGAGAAAGTTATAAACTTATATGGATGGATCTATTTACAATACAACGGTTTTCCTATTATCCATTGAAAAACAGGTCGTACCTTTTACAAAACTACGCAAAAGTTTATAGTAATTTAATAATAAACTACACTAATATCCTAATCCTATTAAATATTTATTAATTAATTTATTATGTAACATAATCCTAGGATATTCAACATTTCAGTGTACTGTAAATTCAGCTAAATTTAAATTTTAGCGCTAAATCCTTCAAATACAATTCAACAATTAACAGGAATATCAGTAAAAAATATTTAATCATAAAAATAATTAAACGCCCATAACAGGCAAGTGAAGTGTTACATTAATTTGCACTCGATTTGCTAGCTACAAAAAATACTTCTGTCTCTTATTATATGGTCAGCCAATAATATTGACTGAAACATTTACGAACAGAAGAGATAGAGGTGTAAAATACACTAGTCAGAGTTATCTCGTCTGAGAGTAATGAAATTCATTACACAGCCAGACTCTGTGGTGAATGAAGTGAAGGTGTCATTTGGAGGGTGGAAAGTAGATGCTTTTCTTGCTAATAATCATACTTTTCAACTCAGAGATAGAGGTAATGGTAAACCACCTCACTCCTCGTTTTACTTAGTAAATAAAACCTCAAGAGGTTAAAATAATCGTTTTAGCTGATGACCTAAACAACAAAATTAGATTGAACCTGTTGTTTTCTCCCATGTTTTAAAACTTTATCCCTACCACAGAAATATAACAACGTTTATAATCATGTAATGTTGTTTAAGTCATCAGCCGAAAAACTGGTTTGAACCTCTAGAGAGGAAACGAAGTAAAAAAGGAATGAGGTGGTTTACCAATGTCTTCTTCACTGAGTAGAAAAATAGCCTAGCCTTATCAGCATACCAGGGCCTCCGAAAATCAACTACTTTCCACCTTGCAAATGAAACCTTCACTTCATTCACCAAAAGTGTCTGGCAATGAAATTCATTAGTCTCAGTCATATAATTGGCTGACCATGTGATAAGAAACAGATATATTTTTTGTAGCCCTGGAACTAGCAGATCGAGCGCAAATAATTTACCACTCCACTTGCCTATTATGGGGAAAAATCTCTATTATATTGTTGTTTAGGTCAACAGTCGAAAGTTTGAACCTCTAGAGATTTCACTAAGTAAAATGAGAAGTGAAGTGGTTTACTATTGCCTTCCTCATTGAGTACAAAAGTAGCCTATGCTTATCAGCACGCCAGGCCCTCTGAAAACTATGCATTCTCAACCCTGCAAATGATACCTTCACTTCATTCACCACATGGTCTGGCTGTACAATGATATCCATAACTCTCAGAAGAGGTAACTCTGACTAGTGTCTTTTACACTTCTACCTCTTTTGTTCTTAAATAGTTCAGTCATATAATTGGCTGACCACATGATAAGAAACAGAACTACTTTTTGTATCCCTGGAACTAGTAGATCGAGTGCAAATAATTTAACACTCCACCTGCCTGTAAGGGCATCATCTCTATTATATAACACTACAAATATACAAAAGAATCTGCGGAAGATTATTACTATTGAACTATTTTTAAAAGTAATTTACAAATGTTATTTTAAAATTTGAACTAAACAATTTTAAAAAAGAATAATAATAATGAAAGTACTACCACAACATATACAACAATAAGACCATTGTGTTACAAAGTTTCTAAAATTAAAGCATTATATTGTATCTTAATACATACGATATACAGTAGTTTGTTTCCCACCACCAACAAACTGTTTAAAATAACCAGGTGCATCTTTACGTTTTTCTCTTCTTATACAGTATTATAGAACAAGGTTTTATCTACATTTACCTTTCGTTAAAATAGAGAATAAAATGGTTGAGTAAAATTTTGAAAAACATGGGGTAAAAAGGAAGAAAAACAGGTCCATTTGTTAAGAGATTCCTGTGGAGTTTTAAAACACCATCATAGTAGTATATCGGATATAGCCTACAAGGTGGGGGTAACCGTATAGGTACTTACTTTTGTAAGTTTCTACTAAAAATGCCTCACTGCAGCCTGATCTTTTATTCTTTTTCAAATGAATAGGGGCGCGAAGCTTTCATTTCAATGGACAGCTATTTTACACATGAGAGCTACAGTTCTACCAACTAAAAACTTCCCTCCCTACAGCCAATCTATCTGAAATTTTGCAATCTAATACAGAATCCCACCTGCATTTTTAAGATACGAAAACGCTCATCATTTTATATAACATCAAGACATATTTCGGTACATTATTTTAAATCTTTTATGTATTTATAACATTTTTTTTGTTTTTAATTTTTATTCCGGTACTGTACGTTGAGCTGCACAATTTCCGCGTGATACTTAAAGGGCGTTAAAGAATTTTAATAAAATAAATAAGTAATTCTACTAAATTTTAATAAAATCTAGTAGAATGTATCTTTTGGTTTGTTTTACCCACATCTTGATCATTAATGAGTACTGTGAGTTGTGAAGCGTTAGTGTAATCACGTAATAATTTCCAAACGTTCCGGAAATTGAACCTGAAGCCTTCTGCTTTGTCGCCAACCATACTAACCACTACGCCAAGATTATTTGCATTTCAAATAAAAAAATTTGAAATGCAACAAACACTACTGGCTGTTTCTGTGGCCCAGTAATTAAAGTGCCAGGTTGTAATTAATGCAAAGCGAAAGGTGCAAGGTTCGATGATTCCGTACCATATCCCAGAAAATTCACTAATAAGCAAAGGAATTGATGCGACTCTAAACAAAATTAATCTAAAACCAATTAAAAAATGGATTAAGCCTATCAACGTATTTTAAAAAAAAAATTGCATGTTAGCCGAAAGCTTGGAGAGTCGGAGCACCCAGGGATAATTTTGAAACACATTTTTGATACGTCTGTCAAAAAAGTTACTTTTTGAAAAAATTCACATCAATATTTTGGACATTAGCGACTACTTTGGGTAAAGGAACAGTGCGACTAATGTTTAATAATTTTCCAGATCCTAGTCGGGAATAGAAGCCAGGACCTCCGCTTTGCAGCGTAGCACGCTAACCACTGGCCCAAGGAGGTGGACTACTTTTGTTTTATTAATTTACACTGTCACACATAAAAAACTTATTAGTATATTTTTCACACAAACATTATGTAAATTTAGTAACAGAGTTCTACGCGAATGAAAAATCTTGTCCACTAAGAACAAGATTTTCTTTGCAAGTCACACCAACTGTTTTTTCCCATTACGGGTAGGTGGAGTGTTAAATTCACTGCACTCGATCTGCGGTTCCAGGGCTACAAAAAATAGTTCTGTTTCTTATTACCAATTATATGACTGAACTATTTCAGAACAGATGAGGTAGAGGTGTAAAAGATCATAGTCAGAGTTATCTCCTCTGAAAATAATGAATATCACTACACAGCCAGACCCTGTGGTGAATGAAGTGAAGGTGTCATTTATAGGGTGGAAAGTGGGTGCTTTTCGGAGGGCCTGGCATACTGATAAGCATAATCTTTCTGCCCAGTGAGGAAGGCAATAGTAAACCACCTCACTTCTCGTTTTACTTAGTAAATCCTCTAGAGGTTCAAACCCTTTCGGCTGTTGACCTAAACATCAGCAACCAACTGTTTGATCATTTACGGCTAACTATTGTATGAAATAAAATTGTCAATTGTAATATTGATAAATTTTCCATAACGCAACCGGGAATCGAACCCTCGACTTTCTGTATTATACCCCAGCATGCTAACCAATTAACGTTTGTTTTTAGTAATCTCAGAAAAAAAATAGTGGTCGCCTTCATGATATAGTGGTTAGCATGTTAGGGTATGAAGCAGAAGGTCCCGAGTTTTATTTTGTTCCATGACGCACATTAATCCCTAGTGCCAAGTTGTTGATACGACTTTATAAGGAGATTTTTCCCGATATATTCAACCAAAAAACTATAAATTACATGATAGCCATTAAATACTCCCTACATTTAGATAAATTGTAGATTTAAAAAAAAAATGTTTACTCTTCATTTTCAAACAAGAGTAGACCGACTATTTAAAGTATAATAGGACAAAAAAATTATAATAAGTACCTAATACAATTGAATTTGAAAAAAAAATCAAAGAAATTTTGTAAATCATGTAAAAGAATATACCGGTGTACAGGAAGGGTGCCCTAATTATATTTTTTGAAATGGGGAGAAAATGAGAACTGTAAATAATTCGGTAAGTACCTTTTCAGGTACGAACAATGATCAGGAAAAGGAGGACGGGTTCATGAAAGAGAGAAAGAAGGAGAAGGGAGGAGAGAGAAGTGGCAAGTGGGAGATAACTGGGAGACGATGACGCGTAATTCAAGAACAGGAAGACGAGGGTGAAGGTACGACGAGGGGTTGAGGAGAGGATGCATAACACGGGGGTCGGGGACAAGTAAAGTTAGAACCGGCAACACAGTCGGCTGAGGGTGGAGGGATCCCCTGGTCGCTCATCTTTCACCTTTCTTTGTGCTCGCGGGCCACGTTTTTTGTTGTGACTATACAAAGGTGCTGCCCAGAAAAAAGAAATGTCTTACAAAAATACTGTATGGTTACGATACCATCAACCACCCACCCTCCCCCTCCTTCTACAGACCGTCTCGAAAACATCTTCCTGAGACCTTGATCACCTATATTATATTCTATTGAGCAGCCAGATTCCATTCCTGCTCCTGTCGTTCCTTCTTTCTGCTCTAGAACATCACCGGCTGAGACCGACTGCTACACTAATAACACTCGCTAGCAGACTACGCACGCACACACATTCCTTACTTTCACACAGACACACCAACAACCTTCAAATAAATGCAATGAATCTCAATAATGAAAGGGTACGTACTCTTTCTTATACACTAATAAAATCATCGCCCACAAAACTAAAAGAAATTAAGACACCAAACCAGCTAAACAAAAAAATACACTAACGAACAAGAATGTTGATACGACTTCACATAAACTTTAAAAAACTGGAATATTTGTTGTCTAGTATAAATATTATATAATTAACATTAATATTATATCATCTTCCCATAACAGACAGGTAGAGTGTTAAATTATTTACACTCGATCTGTTGGTTGCAGAGCTAAAATAAATAGTTCTGTTTCTTAACACATGGTCAACCAATTAAATGGCAGAACCATTTGAGAACATAAGAGGGTAGAGGTGTAAAAGCACTCATCAGAGTTATCTCCTCTGAAAGTAATGAATTTCATTGTACAGCCAGACCCTGTGGTGAATGAAGTAAAGGTGTCTTTTGCAGAGTGGAAAATATGTGCTTTTCAAAGGGCCGGGCATGCTGATAAGTGTACTTTTCCATTCCGTGAGGAAGGCAAAGGTAAACCACCTCACTCCTCGGTTTACTTAGTAAAACCTCTACAGGTTCAAACCAGCCTTTCGGCTGATGATCTAAACAACAGTATAAACTACAGTAGAGCTTCAGTTAAATTGGGAACAGAGCGGTTCTGATAACCAAATAGTTTGGATAATCAAACACGCTAAATACTGTAATTTGATACGTTGTACCGTAACAATTGAATGTAACATACATGTTTAATGGGTTGATAAAGGCTAACGTAAACTTTAGTAAATGGTTTTATTGCAAATTTACAGTAATAAAGATTATAAAAAAACCAACGGAAAAACAAAATTTCAAAACTGAATGTATTAACGAAATAAACTACCGTAAAATCCTTCCTTTAAAAAAATATTTTTTAACGTACTTATACACACTACAATCGCCCATAACAGGCAGGTGGAGTTTAAAATTATTTGCACTCGATTTGCTATTTCCAGGGCTACAACAAACAAAATAGTTCCGTTTTTTATCACAAGGTCAGCCAATTAATGACTGAACTATTGAAGAACAGAAGAAATAGAGGTGTAAAAAAAAGACAATAGTCAGAGTTATCTCCTCTGAAAGTAATGAATTTTATTATACAGCCAGACCCTGTGGTAAATGAAGTGAAGATGTAATTTGCAGGGTGGGATGCTTTTCATATGGCCTTGCATGCTGATAAGCTTACGTTTCCATACAGTGAGTGTAGGCAATGGTAAACCACCTCACGCCTCGGTTTACTTAGTAAAGCCTCTAGAAATTCTAACTAGCTTTTCGGCTGATGACCTAAACTACAACACAAGCCCATGAGCCAATGATATGAGCATGATGTGTATCCCATAAATGAGGGAAATTACTGGCATACCTAAAACCACCTCATCTATAAATAACATTTATCATCATTTATAAACTTGACCTACTTTCTTAAAGTATTTTACATTGTTGAACATTCCTGTTGTCTTTTTGATTTTGTAATTTTTGTTGTTCGTAATTAGTATTAAGTCATTTACTATATATATATTTTTTTTATTTCTATTTAGGAAATTCAAATCTGTTGGAAACAATCAGTGAATGTTATAACACAAAATTTGGAAAAAATTAATATGTTCTACAAACGTGAGTGGAGACACAGTCCAGTAACAGAACTCCGACTTGACGAGACAAGTGTTGCATTAAGTACATTGTAATGGATAGTCAATTACAGTACTACGTTAATTGATGAGGTCCCGGCTCCTTCGACGTTTTAGTCGTCTTATTGGACTGTTTGGGAGGGTCGGCATAGCCAAATTTGAGATAAATGGGTTATGGTGGTTCACGAGTTTCTTCCTAAATTTTGTATATAGTTTTAAGAAAACGTCATTTATGTACGGTACGTTTAGGTCTGAGTGTAGCGTTCTATTGGTTACATAATATGGAGCGTTAACTATCCTCCGTAAAAGCTTTGATTGAAAGCTTTGGAAACGCTGAATTTTTGCTAATACCGATGGTTTTGCACAGCAGTAAAGCCGACTGGCATAGCTTCATATTGGTCGAAGGTAGGAGTTGTAAATGGTTGATTTAGACGTAGTTGGTAACTTGGATTTGCGTGAAAGAAGTCTGTACAACTGTTTGAGCCTGTCCTGGAGCGCCTTTCTTGTTTTATTTACGTGTACTATTTTAAGGCTAAATTTGAACAGAATACCAACTGGTGTTTTTTCATTCATTCAATAATTTATAATTGCTTTAGAATTTTCTGAGCTGTAGTCGGGCGGGCGTCACAAGATAATTTTAGTTTACGTTTCTGATCCCCTTCAAGTGTCAATTTTTCTGATACATTTGTCTTTCTTGTAACAGGAACGTTCCGCCAACAATTTTCGGAATAGTTTGTCTATTTAGATTTATTTTCCATCGGAAATAAAAAAAAACTTAACTGATTTATCGTAACGCGACTAAACAGTGGATCAAGAATGATTGCACGTATGTGGTAATCTGTGTTTTATTTATTTTTGTTACACATTAGTCGAGAGTTGAATGCAGAACCTTTGGTTTTGTAGTCTTATTCAAACCAACTTAAATCAATATTTCCTTTTTTTAATAACTGATTATATTTTGGTTGTAATGTAAAGTTAAATAAACATTATTAACAAGTTTTTTTCAGAATTAAATCTGTTGGAGGTTATGTCTCAGCTTCATATACGTTGTACGTTTGGCACGTTCTTGGCATGGCGTTCACACTTGAACGTGTCTGGCTTGATATTTTTTATTACTGCCGTTAAACCACAACCTAAAAGCGGCCATCCTTTTCATTTGTTCTTGTTTTAAAATTAAACTAATTTTTTTTTACGATCAATTTTTCCAGCATTGCCAAGTTTAGGAAAAGATAAATAACAAAGATTTCAAGTTGTTCGTTAATTATTAAAGAACTTGTAAAAATATTTCAAAGAAAACTCTGTAATTTATTACAGCCAATTGTATGACTGAAGCTTTTAAGAACAGTAGAGGTAAAAGTGTAAAAGACACTAGTCAGAGTTATCTACTACCGTTAGCACTAATGAATTTCATTATACAGCCGGACCTATGGTGAATGAAGTGAAAATGTCATTTACAGGGTGGAAAAAGATGCTTTTCAGAGGGTCTGGTATCCTGATAAGGATACTTTTTCACTCAGTGAAGAAGGCACTAGTTAACCACTTTACTCCTCCTTTTGTGTAGTAAAGCGTCTAGATGTTCAAACCAGCCTTTTAGAAAATGACTTTAACAACACATTTCATAAGGTATCGTCATAGCCCTCGATATGGATTTCATCAAATATTTAAAATAAAAATTACAAAAATAAGTTATTTTAAAAAAACTTTCCACAAAAAAGTGGTAAAATTTAAGTCAACTTCAAAATTTAATCAGGGCTGTCAAAATCGTCAGCCGATTTTATTAAAATCTTATCAGTGGATGATACATGATGTCAGACAAACAAATTCGTTTTTATTTATTTTTGTACATGTAGATATATGTTTTATGTTCCTGATCACGAGACAATATAATTGATAAGATTCTTCTTAAAAAGACAAAAGTATAATATTTTTTTAAAAGAATTTCCGGTTTTGTTATCACTTAAACAGGAAATGTTTCAATTAAAATTTATTTATAAATCTTCTAAATAATTGTTACTTAGTAGTAAAACAAAGAATAATAAACATTTTATATATTTGAATCAAGTTTGTTTTTAAGCAATGTGATTTAATTTCTAAAACGATAGCCATACAATTGTGCTCATCGTTACTTCTCTTTTTTATATTTTATTCTTAGATCACTTTGGCTTAATTATTTTTCTAAAAATTATTTTTTTTATTTTTAGGTGTTTATCGATAATTTTGTCCGTTGATAATATTATAACTACGTTTGTAATATTTTTGCGTTTTAATATGAGTATTGTTTAAGTTAATAAGGTAAAAGGCAAAAGGCATAAGGCAAAAGCCTAATCCTTGAGTGTAAGAAGAAGAAGAAGAATATGAGTATTGTTTAAGTTAATTCTCATCTGGAAAAAAAACAACTAAAACCCACTAAATCTAAACTACTAAAATTAGGACACTATTTTTTAAGTAAGAAAGAACCTAGAAAAGCACAGCATTAGGATATATGAAAACATGTTGTTGTTTAGGACATCAGCTAAAAGGCTGGTTTATACTTCTAGAGGTTTTATTAATTAAAACGATAAGTGAGGTGGTTTTCCCTTGCCTTCCTCACTTGGTTGAAAAATATGCTTATCAGCATAACAGGCAGATGATAAGCAGATATTTTCCAACCTGCAAATGACACCTTAACTTCATTCACCCCAGGGTCTTGATTTTTAATTTAATTTATTACTTTCAGAGAAGATCACTCAGACTAGTGTCTTTTACACTTTTACCTCTTCTGTTCTTAAATTATTCAGTAATTTAATTGGCTGATCAAGTGATAAGAAACAGAGCTATTTTTTGTAGCCCTGGAAATAACAGATTGAGCCAACAAATAGAATATGTTACGTATTGCAACGACCCGCCGTTAATGTACTGTCATCAGTATATCTAGGTAAATTACCCCGTGTCCAAAAATAACGAAAACATAAAAGGTAACTTCGGGTTTGGAGGCTTTTAACGATAAAAGGACGCTAAGTTAAGGCAGACCAAAAATTTAATTAGGAATCGAAACCAAGGGCTTCCGATTAGTAGTTAAACAAATTAACAACGAAGCCACGAAAGAAGTTCTACTCATTTTTGTTTATGTAAATTCACATTTTCCCAGAACAGGCAGGTGGAATGTTAAATTATTTGCACTCAATCTGCTAGTTCCAAAGCTACAAAAAAATCGTTCTGTTTCTTATTCACATGGTCAGCCAATTAAATGACAGAACCAATTAACAACGGAAGATATAAAGGTGTAAAAGACACTAGTCAGAGTTATCTTCTGAGATTAATGAATTTCATTATACAATCGGACCCTTTGGTGAATGAAGTGAAAGTTTTTCTGCAGGGTGGAAAGTAGATACTTTTCAGAGGGTCTGGCATGCTGATAAGCATACTTTTCCACTCAGTGAGGAAGGCACATACAAAACACTCCACTCATTGTTTCCCCTTTAGAGGTTTAAACCAGCCTTTAGGCTGATGATCTAAACAACAACAGTGTCTTTTACACCTCTACCTCCTCTGTTCTTAAATGATTCAGTCATAAATAATTGGCTGACCATTCGACAACAAACAGAACTATTTTTGT
Organism: Catonia carolina; assembly: GCA_035578175.1. Taxonomy (NCBI): domain Eukaryota; kingdom Metazoa; phylum Arthropoda; class Insecta; order Hemiptera; family Achilidae; genus Catonia; species Catonia carolina. Next base: position 424,570,150 of record JAQMRL010000001.1, read on the forward strand.
AGCCCTGGAACTACCAGATTGAGGGATTGAACTATTTATAGTACATTAATTGTTTACCATTTTGCTTTATATTGACGTGGAAAAGTGATGATGTATTATAAAATTTATTAAAAAATATATTATTTTCAGAACAACATGTAGGGTAAGTGAGGGTGAGACGCCCTGGTGGGAGTGATGCCCTACCCCTCCTTTCGCCTACTTGAGTGCTTGTAGGGAGGGTAACGCGTCATTCAGATTTAGTACTGTGTAGTAAAAGGTTAATTTGTTGTAGTTTGATTTTTTAGTGATTCGTTTACGATTGTGCCACAGACTTCTTTCGTTTTTTACTGGAAAGTAAACGCAAAAATTTTATCAACTATTCAAAATCGCATTATATTTAACTGTTTTTGTAACAGAATTAAGTAGACCTCCTAATATCGTCAAAGTATAATCTTAATAGAGTATGTTACATGAAGTATAACATAGTCGGCCATGTTGGTACCACGTGACAACGTGGGGCATCTTGTCCACCACTTTGGATAAGATGCCCTACCACGGAGGGGGGTAAGATGCCCTGGTCGGAGAGATGCCCTGGTTCTATTTACATGACATATTACATGAGGTAATGGAATTTCTGGGTTTCGTGCTACTGGGATATTTCCATTAGATATTAACGCAGTACCTGAGTATGCTTATTCGCTATCATTGACTTCTTCTTTTCCAGTTATTTCTTCTCCAATTCAATCCTTACCTTGCAGTACCAATTCATCTAAAGCAACGCAATTTTTATCATCAAATGAACTCGATTCCAGTAAACCATCATGCAGCCTTTCAATGCCATCAGAAAATCCCACTCCAACCAAATTGTTGAATAACATCTCTCCAATTCCCTCCATTCCTACCGAGAAGAAAATTAGAAAACAATCTGCAGCTCACTTGACATCACCTTCGTTCATCGACAGCAAGAGGAGCCGCAAGACCAGTAAAGATGAAAACCGGCCATCAAAATGTAACAAACAATCAAAAGGAAAAAAGAAACTACAATTCGTTGACTCTTCAGACGAAGAACATCTGTCAGCTAATAACAGTAGTGATGAGTGCGTTGAATGTCTGGAAAGATATTGTGAAACCAAATCTCAATCTGACTGGATTCAGTGCATAAATTGTGGAAAGTGGTTACATGAGGAATGCAGTATTCCAAGATTTCAGGGTCGGTGCAGAAATTGTGGCCAGGAACAAATTAAAAACAAAAGAAGTTAATACCGCACGAAGATACATGGTAGGTCATCTATCCCACCACTAGCGGGGCGTCTTACCCGCATAGTGGGGAGAGATGGCAAATTGTAATGTTTGCACAAAAGTCGCTTTAAGATAATACTATCTCATTTTTTCCAGGTTTTTGTACATTTCTAATAAAATTAACAATTTTTATAATAACTTAACCGAATTTCATTTTATTTTGACCTTTTGATAACTATATATAAGATGTTTTTAAAAACCAGGGCATCTCTCCCACCTTTACCCTATTTTGTTTGAATGTACAAAGGATGTTGCATTGTAATGCAGGGAAAAGTAAGCAGAATGATTGACAGAATTCGATATTGTTCTATTTAGAGTACGACATGACTGCTGTAGGATAATGTAGTTCATACAAACGAACATGTTGATAATCTGTCGTATTGTGGCTTTTATTGAAAACGGAAACAGATTTTCTGTCAGTATCATTAATTTTGACTAAAACATGGATTAATTTAGGACTGATTGTAAAATTTAACATTTACAATAATCCACAATCCGATATAATATTTTGTAAAAATAGAATCCATTACTATCATATCATATGTTAACCTAACAGATACAGGATAACATTATTTTACCACAAATAATCCTGCGGTAAATTTGTTTTTGATAAAAAAAATTATTTAATTAAATTCCATCGTTGAAATAACTATTCAACTTTCAGCTATTATCATCAAAATTGTTATACAGATTGATTCGTGTGAGGAAAAACAATACTTTTACAACTGATTCAAGAGCTAAAAAAAGCTTTATTCTTTAAAAAATTTGTTGAAATTTTATTTAATTATTGACAATTTACCAAAGTAAATTTAAACTTTACCTAAAAAAGTGAGTTTTTTACTCCAATTTTTATGTTACATGCCATTTTTTTCGAGAATACTTAAATTACAGTTCTGGGACCCATTTTTTAAATTTCGTAGTTCAAAAACCGTTAAATTTACCTTTTAATTTGGGTCTCTAGAATTACAGTATCGCATAATTTTACAACGGAGAAGAAATCAGGGCAAAATCTTTCGCTAGCCCTAACTCGAAAATGAAGCGTTTCCGGACGTATGTTTATATCAAGTTTTTTTCTTTATTTAGCTCTAAAATCAGTTGTCAATATATTCTCTTCCTCCTGAATCACCCTGTATATTAATCACCCGTTTAACCGTAACTCGTTCAACCGGACTTTTGATACTTAAGATACAAGAAAAAGGCTTCCAGAAAAGGGTAAATTTATTTAAAACTCTGGCCTTAAAGAAGAAATAGTTTTGACAACTTTATATTCAGAAATCCTCTAATTGAACTTTTTGTGGTTGTTTAGGTCACCCTGCCGAAAGCCTGAATTGACCCTCAATAGGCTTGCAGATCGAGTGCAAATAATTTAACATTCCACCTGCCTGTTATGGGCAAATCCCACACTATAGAATTTTAATGTAAAATGATACAAGTCAAACGACTGGTTGTTTGTAAGACAAATAGCGGTTAGTTATATTTTTACAACCACCCTGTTTAAAAATATTTTTTCTCATATTTTATATTTGACGGGTTAAATTTGAACACGGTCATCTAGAAGGCCTATAATACATGTTACATTCAAAAACCTAATTTTAACTTCAATTGTTAATATAATATATACTACAATAATGAGATTTATACAAATTGTAAATTAATACAGCAAATAATATAATAAAAAAATGACACAATAAAATATTAAATATATAGTGGGGATTTAATAAACAAGAAGAATAGGTCGTATAACTTACGAGCACTTTAACAAATAAATTAAAGAGAAAAAAACAAAATTTATTGTCTCCAATATAATAAAAATATATAATGAAATGAAGTAAAATTCAAGGTTAGCTATTTACTCGATTGAAAAATTTAAATGGGTATAAAAGAGACTGTATAATACTCAGGTTGTATAATGAATGTGGATGCATATTTTGATAATAACAAAGCAAACGTTGTTACCTTGTGACTGATTGCTATACAACAATAGTTTTAATTTATAGCTTACTTGTAAATATATAACAGCTAACGTATAGCTAATAGCTAACAGCTATACACAACAACACAAAGTTTTCTCTTACAAATGTATCAATGTTGTCACTGAAACACAAATGACTATTTAATGCACGTGTACATCACTATCAGTTGCAACAGAAATCAGTTCATAAATTACGATCATAAAAATCAATAGGAAAATGGTATATTTTATTTTTTAGTTCATTTAAGTTCGTATTGATTTAACATCAATGCCAATAAAACAAAAATGATGATCATCAGCAAACAGCAGATCGGTTCTGATGTTCACAAATTGGTCAACAAGATCCGAGTAAAACGAGTCGCACAATATCAATACCTGGGTACCTGTATTATTGAGAGGTGGAATAATTCACAAGAGATAACATGTCGTCTGCCCATACTAGACAGGTGGAGTGTCAAATTATTTACACTTAATCTGTCCGTTGCAGGGCTAAAATAAATAGTTCTGTTTCTTATCACGTGGTCAGCCAATTAAATGACTAAATCATTTAAGAACAGAAGAGGTAGAGGTGTAAGAGACACTAATCAGAGTTATCTCCTCTGAAAGTAATGAATTTCATTATACAGACAGACCCTGTGGTGAATGAAGTGAAGGTGTCATTTGCAGAGTGGAAAATAATTATGTGCTTTTCAGAGGGCTCAGCATGCTGATAAGTGTACTTTTCCACGGTGAGGAAGGCAAGAGTAAACCGCCTCACTCCTCGTTTTACTTAGTAAAACCTCTACAGGTTCAAACTAGCCTTTCGGCTGATGACCTAAACAACAACATGTCGTATTCCCAAGGCCAGAAATGTCTTCAACACCATGAATTCTGTCTTTAAAAGTCACAATTTAATCCTTAACTTTAAAACGAGACTCATGATGTGCTATGTGTTCTGAGTCCTATTGTACGTAGTTCAGGCCTGGACTCTGACAGAAGCAACACTCATCAAATTGAGAGCGTTCTAAATTTAACTGTATAAAAGAATGCTGCGAATATTTTGACGCAGAAAATTACCTACTTATGCGGAAGTGCTACGTAAAATGAACAAGGCACCGGAATTGATCAGCATAATGAAGGAGCGAAAGCTGCAATATCTCGGTCATAGTGCGAGATGAGCGGAGGTATGAATTGCTCCAACGCATTCTGCAAGGAAAAATCGACAGAGAAGGCGACTAAGACGCAAAAGAATTTCATGGTTGGCCAACTTGAGGATATCGTTTAACAAAAGCTCAGAAAAATTCTTTCGGATAACTACCAGTAAGGTAAGCATTGTCATGATGGTCGTCAACCTTCCGAACGGAGAGGCAACCCGAGAAGAAGAGAGTTCATTTAATCATTTATCATTTTAAGCGTCAACTGTTTTGGTTTTTATTAACTACTATTAACTTACGGTACAGAATCGATAGATTTTAATTCCAGATGTAATAATTTGAGACCCTAGCCCCAGGAATCAAACCCGAGATTTATTGTGTACAATACAATCAACCTCGAATAATTTTATTATTATGTTGTTTAGGTCACCAGCCGAATAGCTGGTTTGAACCTGTAGAGGTTTTACTAAGTACAACGAGAAGTGAGGTGGTTTACCGAGCCCTTCCTCACTTAGTGGAAAAATACGCTTATCATTACGCCGGGCCCTCTGAAAAGCACATATTTTCCATTCTGCAAATGACACCTTTACTTCATTCATCACAGGGTCTGGCTGTATAATGAAATTCATTACTTTCAGAGGAGATAAGACTCTGATTAGTGTCTTTTGCACCTCTACCTCTTCTGTTCTTAAATGATTCAGTCATTTAATTGCCTGACCATGTGATAAAAAACAGAACTATTTATTTTAGCCCTGCAACGAAACAGATTGGGTGTAAATAATTTGACACTCCACCTGTCTGTTATGGGCAGTTTATTATTATAGTAAATTCTTAATTTTTTTACATAACAGGCAAGTGGAGTGTTAACTTATTTGCACTCAAACTGCTAATTCCAGAGCTACAAAAAATAGTTATTAATTGTAATTTTTAGTAGTAATACGTACTTGAATTTTAAACTAGTGTCTTAATTATTTAATTTACCCAGATCCCGAAATGGATCTTAGAGGTAAGTATCACAATTTTTTTAACATCTTTTATTTAAGGAATTTTTCTTCTAATAAATAACGTTTCTAACACAGTAGGCAATAAAAAACCGTATTTAATTTAGAACTAACTACATAATTGGAGTAAATAGATGATTCATACAATTGATGAATAGCTGCACGTACTTCCCAACAATTGTAACTTGATAAATCTCTACGGATCCACTTATGACGTCATTCAATATCCAAAGAAATCGAATCATGCAGTATACATTTCCTACAAAGTGGAATGTCACATTCTAATGGTTTCATTTGGACTTTAATAATCATTTATTAAATAATTCATTTTAAACATTGCCTGGCTTCTTATTAAACGAGGAAAATAAATATTTTAATAACCAGTTGAATCAATAATTGAAATTTGCTAAGGTGAGCCAACAAATAAAATTTGTTACGTATTGTAAAGACGTTTATGTACTGTCAACAGTATACCTAGGGCAATGGTTACAAAAGTGGGGGGCGCCCCACTAAAGAGACGTGAAGACAAGTTAAGGGGGACGCGGGATCTCGATATAGCTTTGCCGTCCGCACATCCAGTGCTTTTATGATTTACGAGTCGAGGTTAAATTTCAATTACCCCAGTAAATCACAGCAAGCGCTGCAATTGTATTTACCTTTTTCAATCACCTATTTGTGCGAAAAGCGTTTTCAGCACTTGTTGCAATAAGGACAAAGTATCAGGGCAAACTTGATGTTGCTAATGATTTACGCTGTATACTTTCTAATAATCAACCAAGAATCCTGTAAAAAAAATATGCAAGGACATCCATCTCACTGATTTATTTTGTTTCTTACCTTGCTTAATTCAAATTTAAACTTTTAATGTTATAAAAGTAAAAAAATTAAAGGTCCGGCTATTCAATGTAATACTTTTTTTCATTACAACATAAAATTGTGTAAGTGGGCGTGGGACGTTTTCTTCAAGAGAGAAGGGGGCGCGGTAAGAAATGTTTTGGAATCACTGATCCAGGGAAATAGCCCTATGTCCAAAAATAATGAAAATATTAAAGATAACTTCGGGTTTGTAGGCTTTTAACGATAAAAGGACGCTGAGTTAAGGCCCACCAAAATTAATTTGTTAATTGAAACCAGGGGTTTCGGATTAGTAGTAGAATACATTAACGATATAGGCAGAGAAGAAATTCTACGCAATTTTTTGTTTTTTTGTTTTTAGTTTATTTAAATTCAGAAGCTTGCTTATTACTGAATTCTGTGGTTAACGTATGGTGGGCTGAATAAGTAATCATTTCTAAACTCAAGCTAGAAATTCAACGCGTAGAAGGACGTACTACATATTACATTGTACAGATTTAATTTTCAATGAAACGAAATCATTACAATACATTTGGGCCTAGTTACTGAATTTAAACCAATAAAAGAATTATTTTACTACAACATTATTGTTTCTTTCTCACAAACATATTTTTAAATTATAAAGTCTTTAGACACATAGGCCTAACAAAAACCCTAACTGACAGACTGGCTCATCACTAAATAAAGCTCTGACTTTCCGTTAACACCGAGCATAAATTCGGAAAAAAATGTGGCTTTAAAGATAAATAGAAAAACTAAAACATGTACTACAAAAAAAAATTGAGTTTAAGCGGTAAAAAATACAATTATCCTACAAGAATAGATATCTTTAAGTATGCCTTCCCAAAGAGCTATAATTATGAAAATATTAAGTGTTTTCTAATTGTAATCCCAGAGAAATCAGAATGTGGCGTTAAACAACGAAAAGAAATTAGCCAATTTATTTAATCATCCATTTGAGGATAAACATACAAAATTTTCACATAACAGAATTTTGAATGAAAACATTCATGTAACGGCAAAAAAATGTGTGTGAAAAAATATGAACTAGAGGTTAACTGAATAAATGACACAAGAAACAAAGAGTAAGGTAACTATTATCAAGATTTTTTCGAGTAAAATAAAAGAAAAGTAGAGAATATTTCAGAAATTTTCATTGAAAAGAAAGTGTCCATGAAGTAGACCTACTAAATATGTCCAAATTGAAAGAAGTACCTTACAGTGGTAACTTAACTGTGAATATTAAGTCCTCGAACAAGAAAGAAAAGGTAAAGCACAGCAGTCAAAATTTACGAGTGGGTGCTTCGAAGTTAAACAAGAGGCAGAAAGCAATCTCCAGGTGGTGGTTGGGCGCCGTGGGAAAACTAGTTGTAAAGAAAAGCTTAATTTCTTAAGGGTGGGGAGCAAATAAAGGAGAGGGAGGTGTAATAGAGAACGGAGAAGAAAAGACAGAAGGGAAAGAGCAGGAGCAGGAGGCATTATGGTTGCGTCAAATGTGATTAACGACATCAATTCGTTTCGTCGTACAAACCACGAACCAACGATACGAAAGAACGAATCGAATACGATTGTTGTAAACTGTATAAAATGAAAGAATCAGATCAGAACACCAGCTAAAAATGTAATTCCAAATTTAATTCAATACGTACACGGAATAAAATACACACGAAATATACCGTTAATACTAAAAACGGATTTTACATGAATTAAACATCAAGTACAGTGCATATACATGGTAAAAAACGTTTTGTTGCAAAAATATATCAGAAAATACAAGAGGGCAAGACTTGGAAAAATTAAAAAATTATCGTTTTTCAAATTTTAAACATAAAATTTGAAATGACATGGTATCAATAGCTAGTCGGTATTCACCCAACTGGTGTTATTTTAACTGGCCCAGTAACTTCTTAAAAAGATTTCACATCAGTTGACTTATCTGGCCCGGAAATGAAAATTTTGAATATTCATTTATTTAAATTCAATAGGCTTACTCGTCACTAAAATCAACATATTTGTAAATTATGCTTCCTAGGCCTTCCCTTTCGTTTCTTACCCAACATTATACCATAAAAATATTTTTGGGAAATACTTACACGATTTTCTTTTGGCAATACAAATATTGTAAAATATAACCCGTCTTCAATCATGGGTGAATGACGCAAAATGAATATCAACCTCTGAAGAACTTAAAAATACGGAAAATCACTAAATGCCGCTAAACTAGGCGTTGTAGAAAAAATCGTTTAAATAAAAGTCTATAGTTTTTTTAATTTTCCACAACTTTAATTATATTCACTTTTACTTTAAAATGCAGTTAGGCCGCAATCTTTAAAAAAACATCTTTTACCACGAAAGCACAGCTCCCTGAAAACTTTCAACAGACATGGCGCTTAGAGCACAGAAATTACAGTAAATGAGGCGATTTTTTTAAAAAATCGTAGGAGCCGAGTTTAAGAAAATCACAAAAACCTGAAAAATCGCATGAATAAACTGCTACTTCCGGTTGACCAATTTTGATGAAAATATTCGTGTCGGGTCTTATAAGTTCCCCTAGTAGTAGAAAACTTAAATTTTAAATTTCAATTTTTTGAGATATTTTGTTCACACACAAACCAATCGCTAAAAAAAGTTTTGTATGAGTTCAAGGGACCAGAAAACGTGAACATCCGGTGAAAACTTGATGTCCAAAAATCGATATGAAAACAATAATTTTCTCCCCAATGTATTAAAAAAAGGAAAAAGTAAATACATAAAAATCAAATCACTTTGTCTTATATGTTCCCGATACATTTTTTCTCCATTTTATTCTAGCTTGCAATGAGTTCTTTTTCGCACATTATTCCCAGTAATATTTTATTATTCCTACGTTCTATTTTTTATTCTTCATGTAAGTTACCATGACCTTTAATAGTGTTCATAAACACAACAGCGATTTCCACTTTATTGGCATCCAGTCTTTAAAAGCGTACTTTAATCAACACCATATTAGTCCCGTCGGTTTTTTAGCTACGATTATAATTACTTTTCCTTGCATGGTATCTTCAATAATTTATTTTTCTGACGCGTCAAAAAAAAAATTAATTTTTTTCAATTTTGTCAAGTTGTATGCTCTATAGAGGTGTGCAAATTATTAAACTCATGAAAAGAAATCAAAATAATAGCACGTATTTTCTACAAAACTTCTTAATTTAACACACTGTTTACGACTTACGATACCCTTTGTTAATGATAATCATTTTTATACTTTTAGCAATTTTGTTGTAGCTTTATTTGTATTGGTCCTGCCTCATGGTTGGTTTAGTAGAATAATGTCCCTTAATTAGAAAAGTTACACAAACCCGACTCTTTCCACAACAGAATGACTATTCCATGATGGAGACTTTGTGTTCATGCAGACGGAGCTCCTTGCCACGAAGCCGATCATAAATTTTCTTAAAGGAAATAGCTTGAAAATCCTTCCCTGCCCAGCTAACAACCCTGTTGCAAACCGGATAGAGAATTTTTAAGCAATTGTTCAAAAAAACCCTCAAGAAGAAGACAATCAGTACAAAAATTAATCTCATAGCTGAACTTGTAAAAATATGACATAGGTATAATAAAATGTGAATCACTCATAAAAAGCAAGCTAAACCGAATAAAAATTATTATAAATATCAAAGGGTATTATATTCATTATTGAAAGTTGTCAACATTAGGATAATAAAAAAGATTTTTAGAAAATAAGTGCTATTCTTTAGATTTCTTTCCATGAGTCTAATAATTTAAATACCTATGTATAATTTAAATGACGAATATTTTGGAAATGCACACTTTTCCCATCCAAGAAACTTTCAAAATCCGTCTATCCATAGCATATCTGAAATACCTCAAATCGTTTTATGATGTCACTATTCAAAGTCCAAACCACAACACCATAATACAAATATAACTGAACGTAATTTCTTAGTCCATATACTAACCTCCATAGTATACATCCCAACGCTTCAAATCTTTCTTTATTTAGTTTTCCAAAACCCATGTATCACTTTCCGTATAGTAATACACTCCAGATAAACGTATTTACAAACAGTTTCTTTATTTTAACATTTTTCCTCGTCCAGGGTTAATTTTAGAGCACGTGAGGAAACTTTAGACGTGTCTAGAAGCTGTTTTTGCAGCCCACATTCTCAGTAATCGTTCACTGTTAAGTTTTTCTTTTTCCGTCCACCTGTTATTACTATTTTTAGTATACTAAACTAACCTTAGTGTACTATTTTTGCTTTTCATGCAACCCCTTTAAGTCCATAATTAGTTTTCTGAATTTAGTTCGGTTTGTTAAGTTTTCTCGGTTTATTGTGGTTTTCTCAGTATCCCTTCAAACTTCTTTAAACCACTAATCCGACAACTTAAGTCTCTTGTTTTTGCTTTAAAATTTCCATTAGTCAACCAGATGTCATCCATTCTGTACAGGTGTCCGTAGAATTTGAGTCTTCCTTTCCTAATCGTTTCCATTAATCGTTCATTTTCCTTGTGCAGTTCTACATCTCGTAACATATATTGCCCTTCTACTGTCATTGGACTCATTATCTTACGGAGGATCTTTCTCTCAAATTTTTCTGCTCTTCTTAAACCAATCTTCCTGGTCTTTTAAGACACTCACTCGCGTATTTCAACATTTATATGAATAATCACTAAAAAAAAATTATGACTACAGATGTTCTTTATATTGAGAAAAATAATTGTAAAATGTTATAATGAGACATTTGTATGACAATACGTGTTAACTGCAAAACCTTTTTTATGAGTCAGTAAAATCATATGGAATAGTACTTAAATGTAAACTCGTGTCTCAATAAATTCCGAATTACTTTCATTCAATAGTTTTGCTTAAAAAGCAAAATAGCAATAACAAACACGTGATCCAATAATTTATGATTTATCTTGTATTGTAATACGATGTAATGAATTATTAAAGTGACGGTCAGGACTACAGACATTATCTCATTATTATTATTATTTTTTTTTACGTGACGCGAAAAAGTTTTGATGTTCATTATGTATTTCGTTTATCGATATAAACATGCCCATATTAGGCAGGTGGAGTGTTAAATTCTTTGCACTCGATCTGCTAGTTCCAAGGCTACAAAAAATAGTTCTGTTTCTTATCACTTGGTTAGCCAATTATATGACAAGTATTTAAGAACAAAAAAAGTAAATGACACTAGTCGAGAGTTATCTTTTCTGAAAGTAATGTATTTCATTATACAGTCAGACTCCATGATAAATGAAGTAAAGGTGACATCTGTAAGGTGGAAAAAGATACTTTTCAAAGGGTCTGGCATGCTGATAAGCATACTATCCACTCAGTGAGGAAGGCAATTGTAAACCACCTTACTCCTTACTTTTATTTAAGTGAAGCCTCAAGAGGTTCGAACCAACCTTTTGCCGATGACCGAAACAACATATACCTATAAATAAATAATCCTTAAAACACTATAATTCACTTCTAATGTTGTTAAACGGAAAAAATATATCTTTGTGTGTTTCTGAAATTTTACGAATCCGAATTCGGGTCCGGCTCCTATATTTGGTTTATCCAGGGTTTCTGTCTTATTAGACCTGACCGCCACTTTAGTAATATTAGATAAAAACCATTATAATATCAATGTATTCGAATACGACTGAAAATAGATAAGATATTGATCTGATTACAATGCAGTAAGAAATATCATAATAATAATTCATAGTATTTTTTTATATGCGGATAAAAAAGTACAGATATTGATATTTGAATATTCAACAAGAAAAAGGGAGGGGATATTACTGTCGTATCTACCCATACACAAGCTATTTATACAGCATTCATAAATACTATATAAATAAAGAACCTACGGCTATAAATAATTATAAACAGGCCTAGTGTACAGATATTAACAACAACCGCTTCTAAATCTGTACTCTACCTTATTATACCCTTATCCACTCAAGACAAAGACATTTTTTACAAGATTCTTTTGTTAACTATATCCAAGGGACTTTTGGGTTTTTTTACTATCACCAAGAGACTTGCCTATAACGGGCTGGTGGAGTGCTAAATTATTTACACTCGATCTGTTAATTCCAGGGCTACAAAAGATAGTTCTGTTTCTTATCACAAGGTCAGCCAATTATATGACTGAATCATTTAAGAACAGAGGAGGTGGAGATGTAAAAGGCACTAGTCACAGTTATCTCCTCTGAGAATAATGAATTTCATCATTATACAGCCAGACCCTATGGTGAATTAAGTGAAGGTGATATTTTCAGGGTAGGAAGGTGCTTGTAGGTGCTTTTCGAAGGGCCTGGCATACTGATAAACAAACTTTACCACTCAGTGAGGAAGGCTTTTGTAAACCACCTCACTCCTCGTTTTACTTAGTAAAGAAAATCGTGTTTCACACCAGAATGTTTTAGATGTTATCTGAAATTAAATCATGCAGTACCTACATAAAAAAAACTTTTTAAAGTTGAACATTCTTACATGCACAACAAAAATAATATTAATCGAAACAAATTTGAAATAGTTTTTCTACTTTAATAGCAAATAATCACAATACAATAATTTCATAAGTAAATGGACGAGGATTTCCAAACATTTGAATTTTGTCAATAAATAAAAATATAATTTTTTTTTATGATAAACACAAATTAACCTGATAATTGCAATATTAAAAAAACATTTTGTATATTTTTTATTCAAATCTGACCTTTAAATAATTTAATCATACATTTTTGTAGAATGTATTTACATTCTAAGTACGTTCACCAGAGTTTAGTCCTTCGGATTTTTATTCGGTAGAATATTATATGGAATAATAAAAAATAAATTAAATAAAAGGAGTTCAATTATTTTAGTGGTTCCTTATTATTAATATTCCATTAATTATATTATTTCAATAACTTAGAATTACGTGTTACAATAAAATATATTGTTATGAATACACTATCCAGTTAGTGTCATAGAACGTAATTTGAAATATTCCACTTATATTATTACGATATTCATAGAGGGACAATAATGGATAATTTTTAACTTTCTCTTGTTTTTTATGAATATATATATAGGAGAGGTTTGTTTCCACGTTGATTTTTCTAAATTGATTTTTTTTCACCGGAAATACACGTTCTCAGGCCCCACGAACCCAAAAAACATGTGTTTAGCAATTGGTCTGTGTGTGAACAAAATATCCTAAGAAATGAATATCGGTCGAAGTTGAAACTTGGAACTTAAGTTAAGTACCACAAAGAAACCCAACACAAACATTTTCATCTAAATCAGTCAACCGAAATTAGTAGTTTATTCATGAGATGTTTCACTTATTTGTGATTTTCTCAAAAACGGCTCCTACGATTTTTTTTTAAATCGCCTTATTTACTAAATTTTGTATGCTCTACAAGATATGGTAATGCCGGCCGCATTGGCGAAGTTGGTAACGTGCTCGCCTCTCATCATGCGGTCTTGGGTTCGAATACCACTCAGGCACGGCATTTTCATACGTTACAAAAAAAAATAATTTTATCATTCACAGTTACAACCCAACGTCGTCGCTAATGACCACAGTAGTTGATGCGACGTTAAATAAACAAAGAAAAAGAAAAAAATATGGTTAGCGTCATGTCTGCTGAAATTATAGGACTGGCTTGGCTCTCAAGGTAAATTATTTTTTTAAGATTTCAGCATTAATTTATGCAGTTTAGGGCAAAAGTGTATGAATAATTAAAGTTGTCGGAAATTTAAAAACCTACAACTTTTATTTCAAGTATTTTATTCTGTAACGTCTAGTTTAGCACCCATTAGTGATTTCATGTATTCTTCTCATTGAAATCAGTTAAAATATGGGATTTCTTAGTATTGTGGCCTTAAAAATGTGAGCAACAAAAAGTGAAAAACAAAAGTGAACAGAAATAAACAACAAACAAGTGAATGAAATGAAGTGAATAGAAACGTATACAGAAAATTACAAAATCTACAACTTCGATTTGAAGCATTCTTTTCTATACAATTGCTTTAGCGTAAATTAGTGATTTTCCTTATAAAATCCATGTCGAAGAAAAATTAATTTTCATTTAGCGTCATTCACTCATGATTTAAATTGCCAAGAGCCGAGTGTTTCCACCATATTTTTCTTCATGTAAAGTAATTATTTTATAAAATCCTTTTTGCCCTTAACAGACAGGTGGAGTATCAAATTATTTACACTCAATCTGTTAGTTGCAAGGCTAAAATAAATAATTCTGTTTCTTATCACATGGTCAGCCAATTAAATGACTGAATCATTTAAGAACAGAAGAGGTAGAGGTGTAAAAGACACTAATCAGAGTTATCTCTTCTGAAAGTAATGAATTTCATTCTACAGCCAGACCCTGTGGTAAATAAAGTGAAAGTGTCATTTGCAGAGTGGAAAATATGTGCTTTTCAGAGGGCCCAGCATGCTGACAAGCATACTTTTCCAGTCAGTGAGGAAGGCAATGGTAAACCACCTCACTCCTCGTTTTACTTAGTAAAACCTCTACAGGTTCATACCAGCCTTTTGGCTGATGACATAAACAACAATTAGATGACACTTATCATAAAGTAAAAAATTGAATTCTGTAGTTTGCTTGGACACATTGCGACCCCCTCATTAAAAAGAAAATGTGTAGAAAAAAATCAATCACTACCAGAACTTGTTGAAATCGTGCTTGCTTTAAAAAATATATTAAAAGTCCTTAGCACCCATATGATATTAATGGTCAAAATTTCTACCTAGAAAATTAAAATAATTGTCAACCTATGAAAGCCAACAGAAATAAAACGGAAGTAATTAAATGACAATTAATTTACTTCCGAAATGAAGGTTCAACGGCATTAATAAAACAATTAGTGACGTCACAATAAAATAACTTATGCATGTTTATTTGACTGATTTACAGTACGTATTTATAAATAGCAAGTTACAAATATAGGTGCATTAGTAGTAGTAATAGTAATACTAATAATAGTAATAGTAGGTAGGTATTGCTCTTGAAGATAACTTTAAAGAGGTTCATGGACAAGGTTGACTCAACACAATGACCTTGGATGGAGAAGAAAAACAAAAACATTGAAGTAACAGACTGTACTTTTAACGAACGCATAGCATAGCGCAATCCTCCAATGTCATCATCATTAAAGAAGTATGTACAGGAATATACCAGTACATAGAAGAAGAATACTGTTAACGCCTCACACAAACATAACACGCCGCCTTCCAGTTAAAACAGCTACAACGACCACCACGAGCGAAGGCTATTTTTATCAATGAGAAAGAAAGAGATAGTAGGAGTGGGGGTAAAGAGTAAAGTGAGAGAGATAGAGATATAAATACTAGACTGAGAAATACTAGGTAGGTCACTCTCACCTGACAGCTGACAACTCGTTTTAACTGTCATGCAGGTACACTCTACGTACGTACGGTTCAAAATAGTGACATAATTTTATTAAAACTATCATTTACCTAAATATTTGTACTATTTTCAATTATTAATAACAAAAATATTTATTTTTACAAATAGTGCGTAAATTTTATGAATAAATCCAACAAAAAAAAAAGAAAAATCAATAGATTTTATTGCCATTAGTGGGTAATTTATTTATTGAAATGTCCCGGGTTTGATATCCAGTTATTGTTATTTAGGTCATCAGCCGAAAGGCTGGTTTGAACCTCTAGACGTTTTACTAACGCTCGTTTCACACCGCTGCCGCGATATCGTGACAGCGGTTTCGCTGTTATTTCGCAGTGAAATTACTTTCACACCGGCGCGAAATTTCAAAGCGGAACCGCGTGATTCCTGATCCATTTGTATTAATTGTCGATTGGCTTCGGTAGTGTTTATACAAAATGTCAAGTATTTTTTCTTCTAAAGAAGACGAAATATTGCTGTTGATATGGGCTTCGCGACAAAAAAGAAAGCGTAGCTTCTGGATTTATGACACTAACACAAAAATAAAATATTTCGGAGAAAATGTGTTGTGCCAAGAACTGCAGTTTCATGAAGATCGATTTCACAATTAGGACTTTCGGATGAACCAAGGAAGCTTTGAAGAACTTCATAGTTTACTACAACCTCGTATCACTAAACAAGATAATATAGAGAAGCCGTCCCCAGCAAGCTAAGACTGGTATTGTGTTTAAGATTATTTATTTATTTCTGTTTAGGGGTTAATTTAAAATGAAATTGTTAAACTTGACTAATTCTTTCTGTATTTCAATCCAGGCTTTTTGTTTTTTTATGTAATTTTTGTAGTCCGGGTGACTCATAAAATATATGTCAGGTCCTTTGCCTGACTGACTGAATCAATAATTCTGTCGATGTGTTATCCATGATAATAGTAAACTTGCAAAATAATTGCAAAAGATAACAGAATGCAATATTCTGAAAGGTTTCGCTGTCGAAAATCTGTCGACTGCGACAGATTCCGTGCGGTACTGAAGCGGTACTGTGGCGAACTGGCGAAACTACGGCGGTAGTATGAAAGGATTTCGCTGCTCTAGCCGTCTTAACCGATATCTCCGTAAAAAGGCAACGTATTTTTTCGCCTGATTATCGCGTATCCAGATCGACAACTTGCTGCGGAACGAAAGCGAAACCGTTGTTACGGTTTCGCGGCGTCGGTGTGACAACGGTGTAAGTAATACGAGGAGTAAGGTGGTTTACAACTGCCTTCCTCACTGATTGGAAACGTATACTTATCACCATGCCAGGTGCTCTGAAAAGTATCTACTTTTCCACTCTGCAAATGACACCATTTCATTCACCACGGGGTTAAATTCAATACTTTTACAGTAGATAATTCTGACTAGCGTTTTTCTTTAACTCTTCTGTTCTAAAATGATTCAGTCATATAATTGGGTGATTATGTGATAAGAAACAGAACTATTTGTTGTAGCCCTGAAATTAGCAGATCGAGTGTAAATAATTTAACACTCCACCAGCCTGTTGTGGGCAAAAAATATTTTATGAATAAGTCTAACAAAACAAAGAAAAATCAATCGATTTTATCGCCTCAGTTCGCTTAGTGGGCAATTCATTAAGCAAAATGTCCCGGGTTTGATATCCAATTATTGTTAGTTAGGTAAAAAATACTTTAAACCTTAAAGCTTTTACACCGGGTTGGTCAAGTGGTAGTTAAGTCGTCGCCGCAAGGCAGTTGTTTAATAGTTGATTTTCGAAGACAAAGGTTTCTGGTTAAAATCCTAGTAAAGCTAGTTACTTTAATACGGATTTGAGTCTTAGACAGTGGTTACCTGAGTACTTTGATGGTTCGGATTCAATTAACCATACTCTCCGAGTCTGTATATGACTGCACCTCATTTACACGTCATACATTTATCATCCTCACCTCACTGGATTAAAAAATTGCTAGTTGTTCTTAAATAGAACAGATTTCAATGTACAAACATTATGGATAAAAACTAATTTTTTTTTAGGCAAACGTGTAGTAAGGTGCTTTACCATTTTCCTTCCTTACTGAGTTGAAAAATAAAATTACTTGTCAATATGATAAGCCAGAAATAAATCCACATATTTCAAACCACACATTCTTTTCTTTCAACATTAAGTCGTTCCCATAAGGATAATGTGAAGGCAATAAAACTCATTGTACATCATAATGAACCCATTAGAGAAATTCCTTAAAATTTATATCCTGAGCTAGGATCAACAAACCAATAAAATAATTTTAAGTGTCAGTGACAAATTATCTTATAGTACCTGAAAAATTTATTATACAAAAACTATTGTTCTTAATTCGTATGGAAAACAAAGGGATACTTTTTGATTCTCGGGCGATTTGTCCGATACTGATTCCGCAAATTTTAGCCAGTTTTATTTATTACGTACAGATGTTAATTATAAACGAAATTTAAATTTTAAAAAAATTAAAAATTCCCAAATGTACTACATCTTGAGCAAGAAACTAATTAACCTGGAGTAGTGGTGACAAATATTTTTTGACATCCGATAATGCCAATTATTTAACCCTTTCAGTACCAACGTCCGGAAAACAGGACGTCGATCTATTTTACGTAGTTATAACATTCGGTTTACCAGACGTCCGTAAGTTATGCACAAAGTGCCAAAGTCCGGTTTACCAAATATTTCCAAAAAAATTTTTAACAAAAATTGATTGAATAATGTATTTTGAAACTGTTTTCGTGGCGTAGTGATTAGCACACTAGCCTTCAAAGCGAAAGGTCCCGGGTTCGATTCCCGACTAGGGTCTGGAAATTTTAACACGTTAAAATCACCGTTAAGGTACCGAAACCCACAGTAGTCGCTAATGACCAAACTGTTGATACGATTTTAAATAAACTTAAAAAAAACTACTTTAAATATTTTTACTGTTAGAACGATTTATTTGTTATGAGCACAATAAAAATTAATTTTTAATATGACATTTTATGTTTCTGTAACGTTGAAATTGTGGTCGGCAAAGACAGGCTTACGCCTGCAAGTTTTCAAAATAAGGGCTGGCACTTTTTGTACACCATTATTCAAATTAAATGGCAGTTTAGATCAATTTTAAATATGTTTTTTCGGCACTGAAAGGGTTATTCCAGCGTCCAGACTACCGGTGAACAAAACAAAAAAAACTAGATCCATAATTCGGATAGGAATGTTTCATTATACGAAACACAAACAGGAAAATTAACAAAACGGAATGGGTAAATAATAATAAACTGGATTACATAAATTCCGTAATAGTTTTTATAAAACAAATAAAGAAAGAACATGAACGTCAAAGAAACAAGAAAAAGCTGTTTAACTTTGACAATTTACTTCTCTCCCTCCATTTCTTAAACAGCCAGGACACAGGAAGTTTTAAACCTGTCACAAAAGACAGAGGTTGAAATTGCTAACATGTTTTCGGACTCCTACATTCAACATGGCCCCACAAAAAAATCTTTACCCGAAGTTACAGCGGTATAAATAAATTATATAGTATATTATACAAACATATATTTAGGGTTCACTTTATGAATTCTATAGCTGTTATTCTTTGTTGAAAAATGTTTCAAATGGAAAATCGTTCTCAATTTACGATTAAACGTTAACAGGACATTCAAACGATTTCAATTCTATACAGAGAGCTATTTATGAGTAAACATTTTTGCGTCTAAATTCTAGAACAAGTTTTATTTAACAATTGCAATATCGGTCGTTCTTATTCAATACTATTGTGTACCGTTCATTTTGATTTACATAAACACAAAATTGAAATTGAATTTAACAGCTGTTGTGGTCATTTATGTGAAAGCGCAACCCTAAGTAAAAGGGTAAGTTTATTTTAATTTTTTCTAAAACACCGGACAGCTGTACAACTACCTCTATTTCTCTTTTTAATAAATTTAACGATTATTTATTTTAAGAAAATCCTGAATTTAGAGTTGGAAACAATCATATTTTTAACTACCACATTATTAAAAATTCTTGAGTGCGTGTAAGTTTCATAATTCAAACATCTGTACAAACTAAGCATTCTCAGTGGATAGATAAGCTTATTTTTATAGGAAACCAATATAAAAAAAGAAATAACCGATGTGCGTTGAAGGTTCACGTGCAAAACTACAAAGCAAAATCTCCATAATTCAATTCTCGATAGGGTCTGGAATTTTCTACCCTATTAATTAGAATCTTTCATATCATACTGATTACTTTTCAATGCTTACACTCTTAATACAGACTTATAAATAGCCAATATAATGTTTTTCCAAAACTTATCATATGCGTTAAGAAAGAAAAAAATAAGGTTCTATCAAAATGTATTAAGGATTAGGATGAACCAAATAAGATTTACAATATAAAATAAATATTTAAAAGTAGAAAGAACACAAAAACGACCCGCGATGATTCAAAGAAACGGACAAGTACCTAATGATACTAAACTCAGAGAAATATGTAATAAAGATGGAAATAAATTCACAAAAAGAATATACGAACATATGGCTTTTTCCAGTGGTAAAAGTCAAGAAAAACACCATACCAAGGTGGAGCGAAATACGAAAGCATTTTCGGAATTCATGAAGAAAAATGGGAAAAACGAAAACTCAGGTTTCAAAATAAGTACTCGACTAAGGAAGTTAAAGAAATAACTCACCCATGATTTTATCGTATTTTTAAATTGATAGAAATTAAAATTAAAAAATAATTTTTTTAAATTTAATTTTATTAAAAAGCTACATCATCAAACAATTTGTCACTATACAAAGTATTTTTTGGCACATAATTGGTGGATTTTAACGGATTACAATATTCCAGAACATGGCCGTGACTCAAACCTGGAACATTCCGCTAGTAGTTCACCTTCATCTAACATAGCACTTTAAACCTGTGATTTAATGTAAATTTCCTTTTATTTATTAAAGTTTGGTTTTTACAATTGCCCTTCCACTACATATACAGTTATCAAAAGAGCAATAATTTTAATTATTCATTAATTTATTTTAGATATCACGAGATTTTTATGAGAAATCAAACAATACTGAAAATATTTTTCGTTTCTATTGTTTTTGTAATTAAATTTCAATTTTAATTTATTTCACATGATAACTTTGGTCTGTTTTTAATTACCTTTAAATTCAGTCAAAACTATTACACATATACAGGGATGTCACAATTTAATAATTAAAAAAAAAACAATATTGTACATTTTCTTTTAGTTTTTAATGTAAGTAAAACCTTTATTAAATGTTGAAAATGTATTACGAGTTCAAATAAAATAAAAGTAAATACATTGATTTATTTGATTCACATGGGTTGAATTTCTTTTCAATTTATTTTTCATTAAGAAATAAAACACCGAAATTTTAAAAAAGGAAAATATGAAAGAGAACAATAAATAAAATTAATGTCCTAGTAAAAGCTGCTAGGTTTCAACAATATGAAGCAACAAATACGGGCACCAGGTGTGAACAATGTCTCTGCACGTAAAGAAGAAGGGTCGCTCTTACTTCAATTCAATATCAAACAATATTCTAGAGCAACATACGAAAGATAAAGCAAATGACATAAAGGAAAAATAATGTAAGAGAGCGGGAAACACCAGACTGTTTCTTCAAAAGAAAATGGAACTGAACAATTTAAACCGTATTCAATCTCAGAGTATTTAGTTGTATCAATAACGCAAAGAAACAACATCTGTCGTAGAACGTAAACCACATCCGAGAATTCGAATGAATGATACAACGAAACGCTTAAAATCCAAACCCCTAAAATCCGAACATATCTTTGACGAATTTAAGTTTGAAAAAATACATGAAAAAATGAAAAACACATTAGCCCATAACAGGCAGGTCTTAAATCATTTGCACTCGATTCGGTAATTCCAGGGCTACACAAATAAGTTAGTTCTGATTCTTATTACATGGTCCGCCGATTATATGATTAAAGCATTTAACAGCAGAAGAGGCAGAAGTATAAAAGACACCAGTCAGAGTTATCTCCTGTGAGAGTAATGAATTTCATTATAGAGCCTGACCCTATGGAATAAAATGAAGGTGTCATTTGCAGTGGTGGAAAGTAGAAGCTTTTCGGAGGGCCTGGCATGCTGATACGCATCCTTTTCGAAGAGTGAGGTGGCAATGGCCACCTCACTCTTCGTTTTATTTAGTAAAGCCTCTAGAAGTTCAAAACAGCCTTCGGCTGATCACCTAAGCAACAGTGCAAGATCGATTAAAGAATGATGAGATTTTAAACGAAGTCGATAAAACAAAAATAAATAAATATAAGATAACTTTCATTTTACCAATCACAAATGTTTTACAAAATTTAAAAGTTTATGTAAACCAAATTACGTTGGCAGAGATAGTACAGATACCACCAAAATGTTACATCGTGCTTTAAAAATTATTCACGTATCTTATAGTATACTAAAAAAAAGGTTTTCGTGATTTTTATCTAAAGCTCCTCTATATGGGTTTTAGATTCGGACTCTCCCATCAAGATTTTAAAGTATAATAACAGCTATGGACAGGAGTCTGGAGAATCTGTCAGTTGATAGTGCAAGATCCTATAACAGGCAGCTGGAGTGTTAAATTATATGGACTCGATCTGCTAATTTCAGGGCTACAAAAAATAAATTTGTTTCTTATCAAGTGATCAGTGAGATAAATCTCTAAGAATCGAATTAATCAAAATAAATAACTAATCGCTTAAAATAGTATAATAGTAATAAAAGTGAGTTCGGAACTGGCAGGAGCCTAATTCTTGATAGCAAGAAGAAGAAGAAGAAGAAACTGGTAAGAGAAAAATACAAATGTCAACTGATCAGAAATTTTAATATTTTCAACAATATGAAATTTAGTACGCTGCGAAATCTTTTTAAAAAATAAGCGTCAATCTAAAAATTTATGACGATAATTCTAGAAATCAATTCAGCCGACAGAAGAATCGATTTTTTTGGATCACATTTCAGATTATCATCAGCTGTAAACAATACTGTTTGTAACTTAAAACTGTAGAAGTAATATGGTAGAAAATAATATGCAGCCCAGGTAATCGTTGTTTCTAAAACACTCCCACCTGCTCCCACTCTAGGAAATCAACCAATGGACGAACGTCGCTAACTAACCAATAGAATTCTCTTAAGTTAATCATTATTTAGACAACGAATTTTGGTTTATCTTCTAAAAAAACTATCTGTTTCATTTAATAAACTATAATTGACAATAATTTGTTTTGCCGAAAACAGTATCATTACTGATACTTTTAGTTATAAGCTAGCCATGTTCATAAGGGTACCTAGATATTCCGTAAAAAAGACCACCACACGAAAACTATAAACTGAATTACTTTTGAAATTAACATCTAAGAAAAACCATGAACGAATACGTTCGCTAGTAAATTTTGAAGGTTAAACGTATTTCATTTTTATCACTTATATCGTATCAAAAACAAATCTAACCTCAGAAGGTTATCAGGTTGTACTTTCTCGAGTCTTTCCATCCGTTCGCGTCAATTTCACATCAAGGTTATAAAAATCTTATAAATGTTAAATAAATAACAGTTTAAAATAACCTTATATAAAACGTATTTCTTTAAAAAATTGTAAACTAACTAAACAACACAAACCACAGGAAATATTCGGAAGCCACACAAAAAAACGATACTAGTCATTTTTAAGGTGAAAATAGATTTTACAAACGAATCTCTATTAAAAACAAATGTTCACTTCATTTTTGAAGTGATGAATTCGTTATAATACAATGAAGTTATATGTTTAATTGTTTACCTATTATGTAAACAATTAAAACATTACTGTCCGATCTTAATATCGCAAATGAATTAAAAGATTGTCAAAACTGAGATCATAAATCATTTTTCAAAACGCTCTTAGATTTTAGTCTACAATTACATTTTACAAATTATCCACTTATTAGGCGATTTTAACAATCCTGGAGCAAATTTACTGATTCGAATTTAATTTTAATATATAAAATTTCCTAATAACGTTTTCCATCAACCGAAAAAGCCTTCGATAAAAACTATCTTTTATGATTTAACTGACAGTATACCACAATAGTTCTTAAAAATTCTGTTGTTTATTTCCTTATTCAGTCTTCCATCAAAACTAATACTTATATATCATCATTTTATTTATATGGGAATTAGTAAAAGTCATTTAAAACTATATTCTGGTAGGACTGGACCTGGAATTTTTTGAATAAAATTATTATTCAGTCTTCCATCAAAGCCAATATACACTCCTAAACTGTTACTGTTACGATATTTTTCACATGAGAAAAACCGAATGTCGTTTGAAACTATCTGGTATTCTGGTATTGGACCAAAACTTTTTTAGTTTGTTTTGTCATCAGTCTCTTAACTGGTTTGATGCAATTCTCCAAGGTGTTCTATCTTGTGCAAGTCGTTTCATATCTAAATACCTGTAACACATTTGTATTTGCTTTTGCATTTGCATTTGTAATTTGCTTTATATATTCTACCCTTGCCTTTCCTTACAATTATTCACTCCCTCAATATTACCCTCCATTATTGATAGACCAATAGCTGGATGTCTTAATATATGCCCCACTAGTCTATCCTTTCTTCTGGTAACATGTTCCCATATACTTCTTTTTTTCATCCATTCTTTTAAGAACCTCTAAATTACTTATTTTGTCCACCCACCTAATCTTTAACATTTTCCTGTTGCACTACATTTGAAAAGCTTCTATCCTCTTCTTTTCTACAGCCCTTATCACCCACGTATCAATCCCGCGTATAATGCTACACTCCAAAAATAGTGTTGTAAGAAATTTTTCCTAATATTCTAACCTTTGTCTTCCCCTACAATTCAGTGCCTCAATATTACCCTCCATTATAGATAGAGGAATACCTGGATGTCTTAAGATATGCCCCACCAGCCTATCCTTTCTTCTGGTAAGATGTTTCCATATACTTGTTCTTTCACCCAATCGTCTTTTTTAATTAGGCTATGTAAGTAACAAAGAATTACTTTTTAATTTAACAGTTGGAGTGACAAATACTAAGAAATTACGCATAAGAAAATGTTAAAAAAAGTAATATTTATGAGTAATTTACACCATGAAATTATATGTTATATCTACTGTACATTACTGGATAGCATTAACATCATAACAGTAAAATGAGACGTACAATTCCCAACCTTCTACTAACTTCACCTTAATTCTCATCGGACAATAGAAATAAACAAGCGTTTAAAAGTTAACATTTTAATTCATTCATTCAAAAGAAATAAAGAAAAAAGTTACGATGAAAAGGACAAAAAGTGTTTATAATTAGAAGCCTAAACAAAAGAAATAATATAATTGGGAAAAGCAAAGGGGTGATGATGGGTTCTCTCTTTGTCCATGGCTGAACAATAGACGCCTCCCCTTCCACCCTCACTAGAAAATTCAACTCGCTAGAGATATCTTTTCATTAAATCGATTATATATTTACGTTGTACTATGTAGATTACTCTACTATGTATTATACTGTATTCTGACATGGGGAACTAGATAACCAGTCTCCATGCACAAGTTTAAAATTAAAAAAAAGTTCAAAAGAAATACACGGTTAAGCATGCAAACTCTAACGACAAAATCTATACATGAACTACTTTCATTAAAGTATATTGTGATATGTAAATAATTCCACTTGGTCAATCAATAGAACCACTTCTTCTTCAGTTGCTCTATCCTCTCCAGACGTTGGTGATCATGGCTTATAAATTACTTTGGTGTTACCGAAATAACACGAAACAACTTCCTTACATTAGCGAGCCAGGATATCCTTCTTCTAGATCCTCAAATTTCATCAACCCTACCTTGAATATCGATTTGAAGAAGTCTATACTTCTTTTCTCTGTTGATATATTTTAAGTACTCCGATTTGCGCTGTTTAGTTAACAACAGCTCACACTCTGAAGAATCGTCGTGTTTATGACGTAATTAATGCAAGATAATATCGAAATCTTCGATACAACCGTATTTCAAAAACTTATTATTTTTTTTTTTTTTAGTTGCATCCAACAAATTCTATGCTTAACCCTACAGCCGGCAATAACATTTTTCTAGACCGGCAGAGAATTTCTAGTCACCGAACCGTTAAAAAATCATTAAAAATTTACTACAAATCGCAAACCTTGTCACGTGACATCAAATAACAAGAAAACTTAGGAAAATAAAATAAATATACAACTGAAATTTTAATCTGACAGTAAGGGATGCTGAAACTATTTGAAAATAATTTTTAGACAAATAGTTTTCTAAAATTTCAGATGAGACTACTGTTTAAAACTTTCTTATGCCCTACTTTAAAAATTCTTTACATACGAATCGTTACTTTTAATGTTTACCTCAAAATAAAACCAATAAAACGATATGTTCAAAACTGAAGAAAATATTATACAAAAACACATCATGTAAACCAAGAAATAACCAAATTCAGCTCTAGGACAGCGTGGTTTCAACAGAGAAACAACAAGCAGAATATGCAACTAAAACTATCGTATTGTACGTAAAAATTAATTTTATACATTACTAACCTAATGTACGAAACAGCAACGCTGTCTGTAGAAGTAATTAAAACAAAAACGACAACATTGCAATGCTGTGAAGCAAATCCAATTTTGCGACGCGACCGGTTCAAGAAGCGGCAACATCGTCTCAAAATCGACGATTGCCGGCTCTAGGGTTAAAGCAACACAGTAATGTGGAGAAGATAACATTAGTACATGATTTCTTTCTTTATTATTGAAGAAATTCTTCTAGAAATTCTTGCAGTGAAAGAGAGATTTATTTCATATATGCAAATATGTTCTTCACCGTTTCCATTCGGTTGTCAATCTCTATGGAATGATCCAATTCTATTAACAATTTAATAATTTTTTGTCATTAGTCTCTCGACTGGTTTGATACAGTTCTCCAACCTGTTCTATCTTGCGCAAGTCGTTTCATATCTACATACCTGTAACACACTATATCTTTTGTGATTGCTTTATGTATTCTAACCTTTGCTTCCCCTTACAATTCACTCCCTCAATATTACCCTCCATTAATAGACAAATCCTGAATGTTTTAAGATATCCCCCACTAGTGTATCCCTTCGTCTGTTAACATGTTCCCATATATTTCTTTTTTCATCCATTCTTTTAAGAACCTCTAAATTACTTATTTTGTCCACCCACCTAATCTTTAATATTTTCCTATAACACCGCATTTCTAAAGCTTCTATCCTTTTCTTTTCTACAGCTCTTATCACCCACGTATCACTCCCGCGTATAATGCTACTCTCCAAAAATAGTGTTTCAAGAAATTTTTCCTAATTTGTAAGTCAATGATTGTAATCAGTAAGCTGTTTTTCATTTCAAAGGCTTTTTTGGCTTGAGCAATCTTTGTTACATCGACATATTTAATTATCAATATAACAAAAAAACTATTTAATAAAAGTTTTCAAAACAAATAGGCTTACATACATAAATCAATGATTCAGGAAGAATAAAACTGAACTAAAACAGAATAATTCTATGGGAAAACATTTTACTCAAAATTGTTGAAAAGCGTAGGCTATTTCTGTTGTACATTATTATGTGCACAATATTGAGATTTTGTAAAACGTTTGGTTAAAATAAGCCAAATGGAAACAATACACTAAATACCTACGTTTTAAATTTGTTTTATGAACAGTATTGTTATTTTTTTATTATTATTTATAATAATCGCATTGTTAACTTTATTACTTTCCATTGTTTATTAAAACACTAAAATATCAAATTTAAATAGATTTTTCTTTCTTTATATTTATTAATTTAATACAACAGAGTACATACATTATTAATGTGTTAACATTATGTGTTAGTATTGTTCTTTGTAAAATTATGTTCATTTCTGTTAAATGTTTCATAGTTTATTCTAAGAATTTATTACTTTTTTAGTTAGTTTCTAATTACTCTTTATTTTTTCAAACAAAATTTAATAATGGATTTTAAGTAGGAAGAATATTAGCGTATACTTGTTTTTTTATCATAGGTAATACAATTTTATTATTTTTACTTTATTTTGTCCGAGTTTAATTTGCTGTTGTTAAGGTCATCAGCTGAAAGGCTGGTTTGAACCTCTAGAGGTTTTACTAAGTAAAACGAGGAATGAGGTGGTTTATTATTGGTTTCCTCAATAAGGTAAAAAGTAAGCTAATCAGCATGCCAGGTCCTTTGAAAAAGCATCTACTTTTCACCCAGTAAATGACACCTTCACTTTCACCAACAGAGTCTCTCTGTATAATGAGGTTTATTACTTTCAGATGAGATTACTCTGACTAGTGTTTTTTTACACCTCTAGTACTCTTTTTAAATACTTGTCATATAATTAGCTGACCATATAAGAAACAGAACTATTTTTTTGTATCCCTTTTTTATAAAACACAAATATATTAATCAAAGCAGTCCAAAGATACCAGAGGGATAATAGCAGTGGAGAACTCCAATTCTGAAGAAGTAATTATTAATAGAGGAGTAAGACAAGGGTGTGGTCTATCACCCACTTTGTTTAATATTTATTTGGATGACATGATCAGAAGGCGAAAGTCTCAAATACACTCTGGTATTCTCATAGGAGAAGATAGGGTTGTAAACTGCCTATTATTTGCCGATGACCTGATAGTGCTACAGGAGAATGAGGATGACCTGCAGAGAGCACTTTTCATACTAAACAAACTCTGCAAAGAATATAAGTTGACAGTTTCGACGAAGAAGACAAAGGTAATGGCATTTAGGGGGAAGGAGCCAGTCAGAAGTAAAATTATTATACATAATAATATTTTGGAATAGATCTCCCACTTTCAGTATCTAGGTTGCAACATTACATGCCAATAGGATCAAGATGCTTACAATAAGATGCACCGATTTCAGCAAATATGCGCAACTATCCACCGCACTTTAAAAAATAGCACCAGCAAAAACACGAGGCTGAGATTTTATAAAACATTAGCAGTGCCGACTCTACTCTATGGCAGTGAAACTTGGGTGCTATCAAAATGAGAGGAGAAAGAGATTGCAAGCATTTGAAATGAAATTTAGCTTTCGACATACATATGGGTGTAGTAGAGAAGATCGTTACAAGAATACGGAGATAAGGAAAGAACTCAACATTTTCTCTATAAACAACAAGGTATCCCAGAACAGAATGCAGTGGTTAGAGCATGTAAAAAGAATGCTGGAGGATAGGATACCTAAGCAGACACTAGGCTATTAGCCGGAGGGCAGGAGAGAACAAGGACGCCCGAGAAAGAGATGGGAAGATTTGAGAAGTTCGGAACAGGCAGAGATGCCTAATCCTTGAAAAGCAGAAGAAGAAGAAGAAATATTTTAGTTTCATCCGTATTAACTAATATAAAAATTTTATAAAACCATTTTAATGCTAAAAGAAAATAACTTTGAAAAATCTGAAAGTAATGTGATTAGCTTATTTAAAACGCAACAATAGTTAAATATAAAAAATTAAAATAATCACTTTGATTTATATCTCTTTAAAAAAGTATTAACTCAACGTAAAAGAGAAACTAAGTAATCTAATTCTTTAAATTAATTAAAATTATTACGTTTTTAAGAAATATGTAAGCAATTCTTTATAAAATAAATTATATATACCATACAAAAAAAAGAAAAAGTATAATAAAATGTTATTCTTTAATACCATAGGCTGAGAGAAAAAAAGACGAAAGCTTCACCAATAGGAAGTTCTCACAAGTCTTCCCACCCACTATCATTAACCAATAGGCAGTTACCTATTTGATATCTAACCCTCCCACAAATATCAGACGATATATAAAAACAAAAAAATATAATAAATTCCAATTTTTTTAATTATTTGTTTAATTTAATAAAAATAACAATAAAAAAAAATCTGGTGTAAAACACTTACACGACTTTCTCTTGTCAATGTAGATAATAAACAATAATAAGATATGTTTAATCATGAGTAAACAATGTAAAATGTAAACATAACCTCATTTTAATTGTGAGTGAATGACGGCAAATGAAAATCAACCTCTGTAGGACTTAAAAATAACGAAAATCAGTAATTGGCTCTAAACTAGGCTCTGTAGAGAAAAATGCTTAAATAAAAGTTGTACGTTTTTTGATTTCCTATTAACTTTCATTAATATACACTTTTGTCGTAAAAAGAGGCAGACTAAGGCCGCAAAAGTAAAAAATCCCGTTTTTTACAGATTTTGATAAAACAAAACCAAAAAAAACCACTAATTGTTGCTAAACTAAGCGTTGTACACAAAATGTTTGAAAAAAAGGTTTTTAAATATTTTATAACTTTGATTGTACAGTACAATTTGGCTGTAAAATTCATATTAAGGGGAGACTGTACTTTGTATACCGCCAATGTTAAATTTGCTAGTTTTAGGTACATTTTTCGTAGGATTGGTAAAATATAGGGAAATTAAACTTTACACACCATAGGTGTCGGGTTGCCTCTAGAGCTACTGACATTTTTTCAATTTAATCTAAGAACCACACAAATTTTTTTAAATATTACGAATAACATAACATTTTAACAAATTGTTTTCTTCGTTTTTTGCGTATTACTAATTTTTGTAGCACCTGAGGAAGTCATAGAAATGTCGGTATATCATGTGGATATACAAGATAATTAACTGGTAAAAATTTCAGCCCGGTAGGTTTATTGGTTTCTGAGAAAAATGTACCTAGTATTAAAAATCTAAATTTACGGGAATATGCAAGAAACAAGAAGTCACAAATCAAAAACAAAATGTACAAAAACAAGTAAATTTCCCAACAACCGTTGTTTAGAAAGCTGAACCAACAGCTGAGAATACAAAAAAAGTGATGCAGATATTTTAAAAACTAAAATTCTCTTTGCACTAAAACGAGAAGTATAAAATTGTGAAATATATTCGTTCTTGGTAACATGATAATTTTTCTGTGAAAACTAAATGAAAACTTAATTTTTTCATAAAAAAATTATTTTTTTGACGTAATTTAGAGTTTTTTCTGATAAATCTAGGCCTAAACTATTAAAAACATAAAAAACCAAAATTCGAAATTTCGAGTTAAAACCATCGTGTCATCTCCCCTTAAGGCTGCAATATTTAAAAACCCAAATTTTTTTACAAGAGCACTGCCTCCTCAAGAATTTAAGCAGACAGGATGCTTATCATTTCATGTAGTGTATAAAAAATGTAGTAAATTAGGTGATTCTTTTTTAAAATCGTAGAAGCTGTTTTTGATAAAATCGCACGAATAAACTACTACTTCCGATTGACCGATTTCAATGAAAATTATACTCTTATCACACCAAACTTCCAAGTTCCAAGTTTCAACGTAGTACACGTTTCCGTTCTCGAAATATTTTGTTCACACACATAACAATCGCTACAAACATGTTTTTTTTTTTGGGTTCGCGGGAGTTGAAAACATGTATAGTACCGGCGACAACTCGATTTCGAAAAATCAATGAAAACGACACTTCCTTCCCCACATTTATATGATATACGGCAAGAGAAAGAACTCGTAAGTTACTTAACGACAAAGAAGTTAGTCAGTTGAAAAAAAGATACTCGTTTAAAAATTTTTAAATATGTATTGCGTATTTAATTTTTAAGTAGTATAAATCATAAAAATATTTTTAAATTAATTTTGTGAGCCTAATAATCATGAATGTTATTTAAATAATATCGCAAGGCCACCTAATGCGAAATATCACGATACTTGAGGTCCGTTTTACGATTACATACACCCTACTCCAAACATAATTTGTAAGTTTTAACATATTCTGCAGTGTAAAATTTCACTAACGTTCCTTAGTAACTAAAACATTTTAAGTTAATACCAAAAAATAATAGTTACGTAATTATTATAAATTCACCGTTTTTATTGGTTGAAGTAATATTTTTCGTTACACTATTAACTTCAGAAAATTAAACAATATAACGACACAGTAAAATTTTCTTTTGACCTAAAAATAACTCGTGCTTTCATTAAAAAGGGGTTGTTGTTGTTTAGGTCATCAGCCGAAAAGCTGGTTTGAACCTGTAGAGGTTTTACTAAGTAAAACGAGGAGTAAGGTGGTTTACCATTGCCTTCCTCACTGAGTTGAAAGAGTATGCTTATCAGCATGCCAGGCCCTCCGAAAAGCACTCACTTTCCACCCTGAAAATGACACCTTCACTTCATTCACCACAGGGTCTGGCTGCACAGTGAAATTGATTACTCTCAGAGGAGATAACTCTGACTAGTGTCTTTTGCACCTCTACCTCTTCTGTTGTTAAATGATTCAGTCATTTAATTGGCTGACCATGTGATAAGAAACAGAAGTATTTATTTTAGCCCTGCAACGAACAGATTGAGAGTAAATAATTTGACTCTCAGCCTGTCTGTTATGGGCGTAAAAAGGGGTAACGAGCGTTAAAAAGGAAGTAAGTGGCTTGACATTCAGTACAAAAAAATTATTAAAATAATAAATTAAAAGTAAAGATTGTATTGGTTTTAAATTGATTGAAAAATATTCAGAAAACAATTTTTTCTTTTGTAGAAATAAACAATCGTTTTTCTTTTGTTCACAGATGTTTTTCTACGTATTACAAACGAGAAGTTTCAGATGAAATTATATCATGACTTATCCAAACATAACTAGTACATAAACGTGGTTATTACGTAACAGAAGAATAATATATTTGTAAAATAATTTTATATCAGGAAAAGAAAGAGTAGGCAATTCGCTACAAGAGAAATTTTCAAATAATCTATCAAAAAATGTTATCACAACACACACAAGCAGTAGGGCAAACAGTTAACGATAACAAAAATGTATGTTAACGAGAAATTATTGATACAATAACATGACATGACGGATGAATCCCGTACATATTTTTATTAATATCCATGGTTAGGAGAGTAAAATAAGTTGACACAACGGCGAAACAGGCAGCTCAATTAAAACAGAAAGAGAACACGAGCCGAGTGATAGAGTACTTCTTTATACGTAACAGTATTATTTGTTAGTGCAATTAACAAAAAAGATAAGCTTTTATGTGTATTTGCTTTTAGTACCAGTTATCATTATTCTCTTGGTTTTTATCTCTATACAGTAATAATATAAGAGACGGCGTTACGATAACGCAGACAAACGTACACAATGATCTAGTGCCTTCATTCATCCACATAACGTCCGGAGTGACGTTAATTTTTAAGAGAGTACGCTTCAGAAACCGGATGGTTTTAATTATTAAATAGAAAAACGAGTTCAAGGGCCTGCGTTACAAAAGAGAGGGGGCACACGAGTACGTGTGTTATGTGAGTACGAAGGACAGACAGAGTTGATTTTAGACGAGAAAAACAGAGGGGGAAATTATGTTGCAGGAGCGAGAGAGGTTTACGAGTGGTCTCCACGGGCAAACGGGCCATATAGGAAATGAAAATAAAGGCAGATGCCGGCCATCTTGAGGAAACACTAAATAGAACGGTGTACTTTTTTATGTATTTCCGAATAAATAATTACAATATGAACTGTACGTTCCGGCCATCTGCGTCGCACCGTAAGATAATACATAGAGATAGTTTTTGTACAGGTTTCGGTTAGGTGAGGGTAGGAGATACACAGCTCCCAACAAAGAGCGCACAACTGAAAGGGAACTTAAACTAGCATGCAGACTACACGACTTTATAAAAGCACTTTGGGTAGCTGTACTACCCTGCCTAAAAACATTCCACATCCACAAATCGTAACGTACGTGTTACTACAAATATATTAATAAATTAATTAAACAATCATATCATCTGAATTGAACTGACAAACTGAAATTTATTGTAATATAATCGACGCTACGTGGTTGAATTGGAACAAAATTTACACTGCGCTTAAGCAATTTACAATACGTATATCACTTTCGATTTCACTTTTGTAACTTAGAAATAAAAACTAAATTCCACACAAATTTAAATATTAAACAAAATAAATAGAATAAAGCACTGTATAACGGAAGATGTAGCGACACAAATCCGAATCTGATAATGTAAACAAATACACGGGCAACGTGTTTGCACTCCACTTACCGACTTGTAAGACGTTATCCACACATCCAGTTTCGAGAAGTTTTAATCCCTTGTAAAAGGAAAGATTCTGATGTTCACCACCGGCGTTCACAGGCGGCACTCGCGACAAAGAAGAGTACATGCATATGTCCCGTTCGTCACGGGGAAACGACCAATAAATAATTCGACGCTGCACCGGTTCAGGGATGCGGTCATAGCGTTCCTCTATCCTTTGAAAGGGTATATTTTCGGCGACCACTTTTGCCGTAATATCGAGTAGGGTGTCGGGGGAGCGGCCGAGATGAGCATGGAAGAGGAAGGAGGACGCGGACTCCCCGACACGGGAACAGCAGAGCCGCTTAGCGCTCGCCATCCTCGGTCTCACTCCAGACGACACACACTCACTGCACGCCACGGGCCCTTCTCCCAGACTGAGCATGCGTAGCGCTCCTTGCGGGGCTCTCGCACAGCTGACGCGCCCCTCACCGAGCCTCCCCTCCATTTGTTTATCTTCTCCACATGTTTTGTATGCAAGCAAGGTGCGGCGCCGACAAAAGCACATCACGCGCGGGGGAGAGACGGTGGGAATTATTACACTCTGGGGAGGGGACCCTGCTCATAAAACTGTTCCCCCCCTTTCATGCGGCTCAGTCGGCGCAGAGCAACTGAAATGCAGGCTCTAGTGGACCAGTGCCTACATCTAATGCGAGTACCTGCAACAGCGACGCGTATTCCAATCGATACAAAGTTGAGCCTACTGAAGCACAATGCATGCATTCATAAATACGCAACAATTAACATTTTTATTCACCACCACTACTACACATTCTTACTGTAAACATTACGGCGCGGCGTACGCCACTCAAATCAACAGTTTTATTTCGGCAGTTAAAACAAGTTTGCAATTGGTTAAGTTACGACTACAAAACATACATCAAAAATGTATTCTTCATATTCGATCAATTATCCAGAAATAGGCATTAAAATTTTCAAATAGGCATTAAAATTTAAAAACATTTCTTACCAAGCGATGAAAAATTTCATTCACCTTTCTGAAAAATTTACTGAAACTACTGTTGTTTCCTAAAAGATAACGTATATTATATACTTCTTTATCAATAGTAACATTTAATTAATTATCTACGATAACGGATTTTCATGGTTTATTAAATTCATGTATCGTTCCCTCCTTTTTAATTAACAGAATTAATCTGAAATCGGTACTTTACAGAAAACTTTATGTCGGTTAGAAAAAGGAGATTCAATTTCGCTGACACGTGTACAGAATGGATGATAACCGGTTAACATAAAAATTTTAAGACACTAAACAATAGATCTAAGGTGTCGGATAAATGGTTTAAAGAAGTCCGAAAGGATAGTGAGAAAACCGTAATAAACAGAGAAAACTTAATGAACCGAACCAAATTCAGACAACTAATTACGGATTTTCCATGAAGAGCAAAAATAGAACACTGGGTGGAGAGAAGAATAGAGAAAAGCCTACCGTAAGCGAATGCTGAAAATGTGGACCGCAAAAAGAACTTCCAAAAAGTCTAAAGTCACCTCACGTGATCTAAAATTAGCCCTATAAAAGGGAAAAAATTACTCCATTACTACTTATATTATTTACTACCCATACTTATAAATTTGCCCATAACAGACAAACTCAATCTGTTAGTTACAGGGCTAAAATAAATAGTTCTGTTTCTTATCACATGGTCAGCCAATTAAATGACTGACTCATTTAAGAACAGAAGAAGGAGAGGTGTAAAAGACACAAATCAAAGTAATCTCCTCTGAAAGTAATGAATTTCATTATACAGCCAAACGCTGTGGTGAATGAAGGGAAGGTGTAATTTGCAGGGTGGAGAATGTGTGCTATTCAGAGGGCATGGCATGCTGATAAGCATACTTTTCCACTCAGTGAGGAAGACATTGGTAAACCAACTCACTTCTCGTTTTACTTAGTAAAAGCTTTAGAGGTTTAAACCGGCCTTTCGGCTGATGACCTAACCAACAACAACTTATAAACTATATTTCGTGATAGATCTGCAAAGTTTCAATCGTCTAACTCTTTTGAGAAAAAAGATTATAAGTAGGCCTAGGTTTTATTTTAACATGGACCGGTTATAGGTTCGCTTAAAATATGGAACAGATTTAGGAAAGACATACGAATAACACAGGACAAAAAAATTTGGTTTACAATAAATTCGTTGAAATCTGCACATGATAACTATCAGTACCATAACAGTATCAAAATATTTCAGTTTAATTTGAAAGTCCAGGAGGTCTGTGGGAAAACTCAATTCGTATTTAAATTTAAAGCTATATTTAGCCGTTATTTGAGTTAACTATAATTAGTTTAGTAGCGTTGTTGTTCTTTAAGAATGTAATAATAATGCCATGATGGCATCCAGCTGTGTATCAGACCAATTCATAGAAGAACTTAACTATTAACATATGTTATAAATAAATCAAAATCAACAACCAGGAATTCTATTTATTATTTATCTTTTTAAGTCTCATTTTAGATTTATAAATTCAATTCGTAGTTCTCTTACTATATTTAAACTTTGATACAGAACTTATTTCCTATCTCTAAAGCAAATAATATTAAGAATATTTTAAAATATTGTAGAGTTTCAATGGTAATTCAGTTTCCATCTTTCTCAAAGAATTTCAAAATGTTTGGAACAAAAGTTTTAGAGAATTTTGTGGGCTTTGTAGCTTAAGGCTTATCGTAAAGCATTTTACCACTTCAAATATTGAACATCGGATTTCAAGCCCCTAAGTAGATATTGATAGAACACTGTCTAAAATCTACTCCTACGGATAGATCTTATAACATCCTTCCCATACCAAAATAACTTTAGTTTTCATTCTATTAAATTTGTTCTCAAAATTTGAGATAAAAATTAAAAATCGATTTGTTTTTAATATTTTTAATTTTTTGAAATTAGTTATATGCAACTAAATAACAACGGATTTCTTTAAAATAATGTATCCCCCTTTGTGTTGTTCAGGTGATCAGCTGAAAGCCAAGTTAAAAACTCTAGAGGCTTAAATTAGTAAAACGAGGAGTTAGCTGGTTTACAACTGCCTTCCTCACTGATTGGAAACGTGTGCTTATCAGCATGCTAGGCCTTCTGAAAAGCATCCACTTTCCACCCTGCAAATGACACCTTCACTTCATTCACCACAGGGTCTCGGTGTATAATGAAATTCATTACTCTCAGAGGAGATAACTCTGACTAGTGTGTTTTACATCTCACCTATTTTGTTATTAAATGATTTAGTCATATAATTGGCTGACCATGTAATAAGAAACAAAACTATTTTTTGTAGCTCTGGAACTCGTAGATCAAGTGCAAATAATTTAACACTCCACCTGCCTGTTATGGGCAATATCCCCCTTAAATAATGCAATTAATTAATAGCGGTAACTTCATTCTATTCACAAACAGCCGGCCACATTGGCGTAATTGGTAACGTGCTCGCCTCTCATCATGCGGTTTTGGGTTCGAATCCCATTATAGCACAGCATATTTTCATACGTTGCAAAAAAAATTATTTCATCCTTCACCGTCTGCATTAGCAGTAATTGTATAACAGTAATTGTAACAGTCGGACGTTAAACAAAAAAATATTCACACACTTAGGCCTACACTTTTTTTAATTTACCTATAAACAAACTAATTATGCTGAGATTTTAAAAATGTTCGTACTGTCTCATCTGACTTTCAAAATTTATTCAGAACAAATCTTTACGGAAGTTTTGTATGGTTACTAACTGCGGAATTTTATTAAACGAAGTAAGAATAACCCAACATTCGATAACTCATCACCCGGTCATTTTGATTAAACAGCAGGTCCTCGATTTACCGGTCTCGCATTTACTGTGGCTCGAATATTACCGTCACTTAGAAAAAATAAAAATTTCCCCCTTCCCCTTACGTCACTTTCTTCCACAAATTATAAGTTGAAGAAAGGACTTCTTTAATAAAGGACAATGTGTTGATAATAATATTTCCGTCTTTATTCAGTAACTTCGTGAAATTTCACCTTTTTTTGTTATTAGAATCACACAAAAATATAAATACACGTCTGAAACTTATAAAAGATAAAGTAGAATTTATTAATAAATATATTAAATTTGAAGTTACTTAACTTGTTTAATTCCAGACGGATATATAAAGATAATTGATTATTATTAAATCTTATAGATTGTAAATTATACAAATTAGGCCTTAAGCCGTACTTGCTAATTAAATACAACTTTATACTTCGAGTTTTGTAGTATAATTCTTTTAAGATGAGACCTACTGTAAGCAACAATTTACGAAGTAAGGTTGGATCTTTCGTGTCTACGCTACTTGTAACCGGATGGCTGACCCCCGTCGCCAGTTTTCATTTCTCTATACCATTTGTAACTTGAATCCTATTGAGTTAATGTGGGCTCAGGTGAAGGATTACGTCGCTACAAATAATAAAGCAGTTAAGCTCCAAGAAGTAAGTTACTTTCTGGAATTTGGAGTTTCTAAACTAGGTTTACCAGTGGATAAGTGGAAAAACTGTACAGATCACGTGGAAAAGGAGGAGAAATGCATGCGGGATGTAGATTTCTGAGTGAAGTTCTGGTAGAAAAATTTGTAAATTTGGAACATGATTCAAGTAGTGACCACGATGATGATGTGTTGTCTCGTGAAGTTTCATCGGGTGTAGAGGAATTACAATAAGAAAACCTATTACCTCATAAAGATCAGAAAAAAACCTAATAAAGATCAGAATTGAGAAAGCCAGGGCAGCATTCCTAAAAATGAGACCTCTTCTATCGGCCCGTGACCTGAGCCTCAAAACCAGGACCTGCCTCTTGAAGTGCTACGTCTTTCCCATCCTCTTGTATGGGGTGGAGGCGTGGACACTCACCAAAGAATGTGAGACCCGACTACAAGCGTTTGAAATATGGACCTACCGGAGAATACTTCGAATACCGTGGACGGACAGGGTCACAAATGTGGAGGTCCTCAGAAGAATGGGGAAAGAGCTGGAAATCCTGCAGAGCATAAAGACAAGAAAACTGAAATACCTTGGACACATCATGAGGGCCTAAATACGAGATTCTGCATCTCATAATTCAAGGGAAACTCGTTGGTAAACGCTCGGTGGGACGCAGACGAATATCATGGTTAAGAAACCTGAGAGAAGCTTTAACTGCTCGTCACATGACCTTTTCAGAGCAGCAGTAGACAAGGTACGACTAACCATGATGATAGCCAACCTTCGTAATGAAAAAGGCACCTGAAGAAGAAGAACTTATTACCGTACGTTGTTTACAATTAACAACCTTAAGCCCAGTTACAAATAATGTTGTTTTTTTTGGATGGCCTACTAAGGACCGCAACAGTTCACCAATTTGGCAGTTATCTATTATCGTTCTCACTCTCTCTCTCTCTCTCTCGCTCTCTCTCTTTCTTCTCCATCTCTCCTTCATTCTTTCGCTTTGGACCAACCTTCTTTCTCTCTCTCTTTTGTTTCTCTGGGAAGCACCATCCCTTCAATTTATTTTTCAATTCTGTTCTTTGAGAGATATTTCGTTTTGTTCAAGGGGGAAGGGGGTCTTTCTATATCTTTTTTGACTTCCACTAACCATCCAAATTTCG
Source organism: Catonia carolina (assembly GCA_035578175.1). Classification (NCBI taxonomy): domain Eukaryota; kingdom Metazoa; phylum Arthropoda; class Insecta; order Hemiptera; family Achilidae; genus Catonia; species Catonia carolina. The sequence goes on from JAQMRL010000001.1 coordinate 424,609,614, forward strand.
TCTTGCGGTTGTCAATCATAGCGAATATTTTGTGTGTATGTCTGTTTAAATCTATTCTGTATAGATGGCCGTAGAAAACCAGTCTTCTTATCTTTATTGTATCCGTGATTTTTTCGAAGTGGCTGTAATTTCTTCTTTACTAAAGGTATGGATAAAGTTTTCTTTCCTGCTTCCAAAGACTTTGCGAAAGATTTTCCTTTCATCCTTAATCCTCCTTATTCCTCCTTTCCTCAAATAATGTTTGTACTAATAAGATTAAAATTATAATATGACTGTAAATTAACTATTACAAAATTAACAATTTTGTAAATTTCCTATTTAACGAACGTAAATTCATTTGGATGGATCACGCTACGTAAATTTTTCGTTCAAACTGTTTTCTCCAGGTTTCAGCTTAGATGACATTAAATATAGGACATAAGTCAGCTACCAAAAGTTATTCTTCATATAAAAATAAAAGATTATAACAATGAACATTTTAAGTATGTAAATTGATGTTAAACTAAACAATTATTAATGAAAAAATAATAATGAACGAACTATTAATTAATAAAATGTGATTTGGTTAAATTATAAATTTAAATTAAAAAGTTATACATTTAACAATCACATATTATGTATCACAATGTACTAATACGTTACGTCTTTTTTATGGTTAATGTCATAAGAAACTTATAATGAAGTAAATAAGATCACTGTATATGCACGAATACACACAAATTCCTCTACCCCTTTTTTGAAGGTTCGGATTTAACGTCGATGTCCGATCAGACTTTACGTTGCACGGTAAATCGAGGTCATGTTATGCATTAAAAAACGAGGAACAATTAATAAATACAAATTTTAAATGCACTCGTAAATAATGTTCTCAATATAAACATCTGTAAGAATAAATTTTTAGTAATATCAACAATTTCATCTCCAAAATTCACCAAATCGTTGAACGAGTGCAAAGAGACACAATCGTTGATCATAAGGATCATACTGTCCTTACAAAAATGAAATTATCATGAAAGGTTGAGACAAATTACGTATGACAGTAATATAATAAAAAAATTAAAAGAAAGAGAGATGCCAAGATTGTTAATTTAATTTCTAATCTAAAGGTTTTATGAATTTGAAATTGTTCTGAATTTTCCCATTTTTGAGAAAATCGCAGAACAGTGAAATAACTACTGCTTTCGGATGATGGATTTTTATGAAAATATTCGTATCCCCTTATGTTATCTAATATAAATTCCAAATTTCAACTTGTACGATATTGTGTTCTTGAGATATTTAGTTCAGATCCACCAATAAAAACATTGTTTCGGTTCAAAGAGCCTAAAAACGTGTATTTCCGGTGAAAACTCGATTCCGAAAAATCGATATGAAAACAATACCCCTATAGATTCATTTAGGGAACGAGAAAGTAAAATAAATTATGACAATTTTCACACGATCTGTAATATTTAAACAGAAGGTATTATTGTTAAAGTGCTCAACAATAAATGAAGGCTACTGTAATTAGTTTTAAAGTGCAAAATAAACAAAACTAAAGCTCGGTTGGATCCTTTCATGAAGCTATTATTCACGCGACATAAATTAATTATATGTCAGCGTATGTTGCATGCCCTAATTTAATACAGGGTAATAACCGCATTCATTATTCGGTTAAATAATTTCAGAATTACTAAAATTATTTACCTAACAAAACCTTACCTTTATCATGCACAATATACCTACTCTGTTCAATTAATTCTACAACAATGGATTTTAAATACCTATCTACATGAAATATTTTTAACTCATATTTTACATATTGTAACAAAATTAATAAAAAAAATCTGCTTTGAAACTCTCACACGACTTTCTCTTGCTAATGTAAATAATTAAAAAATGTAACCTTAGTTTAGTCATTAGTAAACATTGTAAAATGAAAAACAACCTAATTTTAACCATAGGTGAATGAAGTAAAATGAAAATCAACCTCTTTTTCTTTTTCTACCTTTCAAGGATTAGGCATCTCTGCCTGTTCCGAACCTCTCAAATCTGCCCATCTCTTTCTCGGGCGTCCTCGTTCTCTCTTGCCCTCCGGCTTATAGCCCAGTGTCTGCTTAGGTATCCTATGCTCCCGCATTCTTTTTGCAACATGCTCTAACCACTGCATTCTGTTCTGGGATACCTTGTTGTTTATAGAGAAGATGTTGAGTTCTTTCCTTATCTCTGTATTCCTGTAACAATCTTCTCTACTACACCCATATGTATGTCGAAGAAATTTCATTTCAGATGCTTGCAATCTACTCACCTCTCGCTTTAATAGCACCCAAGTTTCACTACCATAGAGTAAAGTCGGCACTGCTAATGTTTTATAAAATCTCAGCCTCGTGTTTTTGCCCGGTGCTATTTTTTAAAGTGCGGTGGATAGTTCCGCATATTTGATCAACCTCTGTAGAACTTAAAAATACGGAAAAATCAACTAATTGACACTAAAATAGGCTATAAAACCGTGCTTGAAATAAAAGTTGTAGGTTTTTTTAATTCAATCTTTTAATTTCAATTGCCATCTTAAAAACTCCATTTTTTACCTATTTTGATGAGTAAATACAGAAAATCTTTAATTGAAACTAATGAATTAAGCGTTTTAGAAAACATGTTTTAACAAAAAGTTGTAGGTTTTTAATTTCCTTTAACTTTAATTACGTAAACGTTTGCCAGAAATGTAAATTAAGGCTGCAGTTAAAAGAAACAACTTTTTAACACGACAGCACAGCACCGAAGAATATTAGGAGACCATGAACCATACTCTTAAAGAGCATAAAAATGTTGTAAATAAGGCAGTTTTTAAAAAAATTGTATGAGCCGGTTTTAAGAAAATCGCGAAAAGTGAAAAATTGAACGAATAAAGTACTATTTTTCGGATGACCGATTTTAATGAAAATGTTCATTTCGGTCAAGTAGTTCTTAATAGTTTCGAGTGTGAACTATGTAAGAACGTGTTGCCGTATTTGTGAATTAACATAGGAGTATAATTATCCAATCAAAGCTCACAAGAAAGAAAGTGACGTAAGCAGTGGAGGCAAAATTTTTCTTTTCTCGAATGAGTGACGTTAAATCCGAGCCACGGTAAATGCGAGACCGGTAAATCGAGTACCTACTGTATATACGTTTACCATTTTGAAAGAAAAAAGTAGTTTACGTTTTAAAATTTCATAAAAAATATTTTTCTATTATTTACTCCATAAAAAGGATGAAAAAACACTTTTACATTTCTATAAAAGATATTATTATAAGAACACAGTAAAAAGTTGGTTCAACTTATATGTTTTTTGAAAAAAAACCAACACCACAAAAGAATGCAGTCTAGAATTCAGTTTGTTTAAGTTTATTGGACACTAGAACAGACAGTACATTATGTGCTTGTAAACGTACGACGTGCTTGTATAATTAAAACGTATATGAGGGACCCGCATTTCCAAAATGACACCTGGTCAATTAGCCTACGCGTTTATTTTAACGGATCAATGTCCGCCTACTTGTTTAACTGGACAAATACTTACCACAAGACAATATCCATACATTTTTCAAATTTTCATATTTTTTATTCAATACATTAGCGTTCTGGAAATTTTGACTAATAGTAAGAAACTACCGTATATCCTTGATTCTACGACACAGCTTATTTTGGCAGTACAAATTTTGGAAAATAATCATAACTAGAAAAATCATCAAAATCTTATTTCTAATATAAAGTGGAATTTTATTATTTGAAATGGGCGATGAAATAGAATTAAATGTAGCACGATAATGATAGAAATAATAACTTTCTTGAATTTTCTTTTTTGATTGTGTATCAAATAAGAAAGAAGTTTGTTTCCATCGGCTGTTAACCCTTTCAGCACCAACATCCGGACAACAGGACGTCGATATATTTAGTGATGACAACTGGTTTAACGGACGTCCGTAAGTTATACATTAAGTTCCAACGTCCGGATTACCGAACATTTCCCAAGAAACTTTAAAAAAATTAATGGAATTAAGTATTTTAAAACCGCTTCCGTGGCGTAGTGACTAGCGCGCTAGCCTACAAAGCGATAGGTCCCGGGTTCGATTCCCGGCTAGGGTCTGAAAATTTTAACACGTTAAAACCACCGTTAAGGTACCAAAACCCACAGCAGTTTCTAATGACCAAACTGTCAATACGACTTTAAATAAACTAAAAAAAGTATTTTGAATATTTTTAGTGTTAGAACGAATAAAGTTTTTTTTATGAACACAATAAAAATTAATTTTTAACAGGACATTGTATTTTTCTGTAACGTTGAAATTTTGGTCAGCAATGGCAGGCTTACGTCTGCAAGTTTTCGAAATAAGGGCTAGTACTTTTTGTACACCCTTATTAAAATTAAATGACTAGATCAAACTTTTAAATATTGTTTCGGCACTGAAAGGGTTAAGCAAACATAACTGTTATTCACAGTTTCTTGTACCCAGTAGTTTTCTATTGTACTTCTTTGCCACCTTTCACATCGATAGTTTATAGTTATATCGAAATAGACTGGAGTTTCATCTGTATTACCTATCTGATCAAGAGTGTACACATTTTCAGATTGTAAGTTAATAACATGGCGCTGGAACTTCACAAGCTGCGTTTCAAAATCAAAGTTTGCGTTTGTGTGCGTGTCGCTTCTACGAATTCCGATAATTATAAAGGTTCATTATTTTATTTTAATTTTAAAAGATAATTTATTTTATCTTGTCCATGCATAGTGGATGTCTCATACGTAGTTTAGAGTGCTAATATACCGGTTCAAAGATAATAAGTGAATGTGACTGCAAGACACCCTACAATGTAAGACGCACCTTCCTTTTCGAGGTATCAAATTGTGAACAAAGGTGCGTCTTAGAATCGAGGAAATACACTATTTAACTGATTTTCACTATTATTTAGTAGTAGTAATAATAATAATAATAATAATAATAATAATAATAATAATAATAATAATAATAATCTGCCCTTAACAGACAGGTGGAGTGTCAATTTATTTACACTCAATCTGTCCAGTTGCAGGGCTAAAATAAATAGTTCTGTTTCTTATATACATGGTCAGCCAATTAAATGACTGAATCATTTAAGAACAGAAGAGGTAGAGGTGCAAAAGACACTAATCAGAGTTGTCTCCTCTGAAAGTAATGAATTTCATTACACAGCCAGACCCTGTGGTGAATGAAGTGAAGGTGTCATTTGCAGAGTGGAAAATCTGTGCTTTTCAGAGGGCCTGGCATGCTGAAAAGCGTAATTTTTCACTCAGTGAGGAAGGCAATGGTAAACCACCTCACTCCTTGTTTTACTTAGTAAAACCTCTAGAGGTTCAAACCAGCTTTTCGGCTGATGACCTAAACAACACAATAATAATAATAATAATCTATATAGAAATTTAAAAATTATAGATAAAAACGAGAAAAATTTAAAAAAAATTAACAAGAAAAAATAATGTAATACCATTATATTTTCTATTACAATGATTATACTGATTGCGGACAGGTAAATCATTGATTTCATTGTTAGGTTATAGTATCTTACTTTATATCGTAGTCGACGATAGTTTAAGTTTTAATGTTTTGTAATTAATTTAATTGACGTAGCTAATCTAATTGTAATTTGTTAGTAGTCTAAGCTTAATGATTAATCATTGTAATCGTGTCAATAAATAAGTTTTATAAGTTAGATTGTTTATTATATTTTATTATTCCCAGATACGAAAGGATCTTACTATAGGTGTTACAATATTTATCAAAATTAATTAATTTATAACATAATGATGGTTCCTATAATTATAACATGGTGCCTATAACAGGCAGGTGAAATATTAAATTATTTGCACTCGATCTGTTAGTTCTAGAGCTACAAAAAATAGTTCCCTCTTTTATCATATGGTCAGCTAATCTGTAATGATTTCTGTATCTACTCTTTAAGAGGAATCGAATGACACTATATTTGTTTACAAGTTCTGACTTAGATTTCTTGACTTCCAGTTTTTGGAGCACTTCCGGTCGAAAGCGGAACTTCAAACCCAATTTACCCCCATTAACTTTTTGTGTATATTACAAATCCGGAAACTGTTTGTTGCTATCTCTTGTAGTTGTTCATAACTGGGTAAATGACTGAAGCATTTAAGAACAGAAGAGGTACAGGTGTAAAAGACAATAGTCAGAGTTATCTCCTCTGAGAGTAATGAATTTCATTATAGGCCTACAGCCAGACTCTGCAGGGAATGAATGTCATTTGGAGGGTGGAAAGTAGGTGCTTTTCGAAGGGCCTGACATGCTGATAAGCATGTTTTATCATTCAGTGAGAAAGGTAATCGGAAACCACCTTACTCCTTGTCTAACTTAGAAGCCTCTAGAGGTTCAAACCAGCTTTTCGGCTGATGACTTAAACACATTGTACAAGAAGGAACTCTTGGCATCTTGCAGTCGCATCTCCAATGACAAATAAACCGAGAAAACATATTTTTCAAAATTAATAAACTATTTGCGGTAATTTATTAAATTATTTAAACATATCTCTTGAATATTATTGTATGACAACTAAATGATAATACAGTAAGAAAAACAAAACAAAATTATGATTTCTTTTAACGATCCTTTAAATAACAAGTGACTAAGAATTTGTATTATCAGAACAAAATAGACTGATGTCATTATACTCTAATAAACATTATAAAACAATAAACTAAAACAAAGCCTGAGGAATTAGTTCAAAAATTTAGTCACGATTTGTCTGAACGTTAATTAATGTCGACCGAATTTATTTAGGAATGATTAATAGAAAATTATCACACGTCATGTTTCGATAAAATAAATCTATAAATTAGGTGAATATTTCTAAAATTGTAGCAGTGTTAAAGGATTTTTGTTAATTGCTGGTTCAGTTGGCTATTAACAAAAAAAATGGAGTTATATTTTTCATTATTTCTTTTATTTTTAAGTTATGGAGCTGTTTTTTCTCATCCAACGGATGTAAAGATTAGTAATACTGCTGTAGAAATTGGTAATAATAAAAATTTACCATCAACTGATATGAACCTTGGATATAATCTTGTTCCAGTTTATGGTGAGTTATTTATCTATGGTAATTATTAGATTTATTTTATTCTAGAGGGAGTCCAAATAATATCAATTGGCTGGTGACAATTGCCTAACTGTTACATCTTCTCTTTTTTTTAAACAACGTTAGCCAAATGCATGTTCCGAACTCACGTACTATCTACATCTCTCTTTTAATTCGGAGCATACCATCGGACTTGCAGAGGTATCCATTGAGCTAACATACAGTACAACTTGGTTAATTCGAACTTAAAGGGGAACGGAAAGACTACAAATTATTCAAAATTTTGTTATGCTACGTTTGTACTAATAACAGAAATAAAGTAGAGCGTTAATTTCTCAGAAAACCCCGATTTATTTCATGAATAAACTAGTAGAGTATATGTATATACATTTATGTATAAATTATAGTATTAAATAAACGGTATGTCCAGTATGTATGGACCTATTATACTGAAATACAGTACTGCAAGTTTTTAAATTTTTTTTAAACAAAACTTCAAAACACGGTCGTCCACTGCAGGATATTCAAATATTTTGAAACGAAACAATACAGTACTGAAATTTACTGTACCTAGTTTACAAAAAATGTAATTACGTACGTAAATTGTACAACACAAATTCCACACCACCGTATGCACTTGTGTACACTACAGTGGTTTACTGTACTGTAATTGAAAACGGTTTAAGAATGAAGGTGTAAATTTAACTAGGGAAATCCCAAACCGATCATACAGTGCATGTCTCTGTAAAAGTGAAACTCACTCTACAATCTTCAAAACCTAGCGTTAATAACTGACTCCATTGTGTCTCTTTTCAACCCAAAAGCAGCAGGTAGAAATTTTAATATCTGTCTACAAGATTTTCAAAGAAAGAAAATCTGGTGTGAAACACACAACTTTTTCTCACCAATGGAAATAATTTACAATGTAGCCTAACATTTGTAATAAAACATTAGGAACAAACAAAAAACTAATCTCAATAAACATAACCTAATATTAATCATGAGTGAAAGACGCAAAAAGACGTTAGTAACGTTTTTAGGGAAAACTAAATTTAAACTAGAAGACAAGATCTTTGAAAATAGACAACGGTGGATGGAAGATCTGGAAAGGATGAATGATGAAAGAATTCCCAAAAAAGTTTGGCAATATAAGCCAGTTGGTCGAAGAGATGATGGAAGACCAAGGAAGCGATGGTCATGTAACAACATTTAACAAATAAACCCTTTGAGATCGGAACAGGCGTTTGCCCTGAAGGAAGAAGAAGAAGAAGAAAGACGCAAAATGAAAATCAACTTCTGTTTGGCTTAAAAATACGGAAAATCACTCTTTCACGCTAAACTAGGCTCTGTAGAAAAAAAATACTCTAAATATAAGTTGTATATTTTTTAATTTCCTATAAATTTGAGTATATACATTTAAAAAAAATCTTACGATTTTTTTAAAAATCTTACGATTTTTTTAAAAATCTTTAAGAAATCTTAAATAAACCGATTTTTCACACTTTTCGTGAGAAAAAACACAGAAAATCGCTAATTACCGCTAAACTAAGCGTTATATAAAAAAAGTTTAAATAAGTTGTAGAATTTTAAATTCTCTACAACTTTTACTAGATACATTTTTGCGCTAAAATGCATATTAAAGTCGTTATCTTAAAAAAACAATTTTTTTACGAGAAAACAGCCTCAGCAAGAATTTCAGCAGACATAACGCCTACCCTATCTTGTAGAGCATAAAAAATGTAGTATGTAAATGAGGCGATTTGTAAAAAATCTTAGGAGCCGTTTTTGAGAAAATTGCAAAAAAGTGAAAAATGACACGAATAAACTACTACTTCCGATTGACCGATTTTGATGAAAATGTTTGTGTCGAGTCCTCTAGTGGTATCTAACTTAAGTTTCAAGTTTCAAGTTCGTACAATGTTCCGTTCTTGAGATATTCTGTTCACACACACGCAGACACACACACACAGACCAATCGCTAAAAACATGTTTTTTTTGGGTTCAGGGGTCTGAAAACGTGTAGATCCGGTGAAAACTCGATTTCAAAAAAATCGACATGAAAACGATACTTTCCTTCCTATATATTCATATAGGCAAGAGAAAGTAAAAAATGTATAAACGAACATTTTTCTTTCTTTGAAAAACTTCGAATTAACAAAATAACATATTTTTTAACTTCAAATATTAGGCATATTAGTTGATACAAATAACCCTCCCAAAAGCATCTACTTTCCACCCTGCATAAGACACCTTCGCTTCATTCACCACAGGGACTGGCTGGATAATGAAATTCATTACTCTCAGAAGTCATAACTCTGACAAGTGAATTTTACACCTCTACTTCTTCTGTTCTTAAATCCTTCAGTCATATAATTAGCTGACCATATGATAAGAAACTGACCTATTTTTTTGTAGCCCTGGAACTAGCAGATCGAGTGCAAATAATTTTTGCACTCGATCTGTGATATATCCACTGTGATATATATTGGTGATATATCCACTATTTCTGCACACGTAATTTGGTTGACATACGGTAATCTTTTAAATTTTGAAAAACATATGTGATTGGTAAAATGAAATTATCTTATATTTTATTTATTTGGGAAGGTTAGTTCTTCTATTTATGTATTACTTCAATATTGTTGTTTAGGTCAACAGCCGAAAGGCTAGTTTGAACCTCTAGAGGTTTTACTAAGTAAAAACGACGAGTGAGGTGGTTTACATATGCCTTCCTCACTGAGTTTAAAAAGTATGCTTATCAGCATGCCAGGCTCTCCGAAAAGCACCCACATTCCACCCTGCAATGACATCTTCACTTCATTCACCACAAGGTCTAGCTGTATAGTATTATTGTCTTTTACACCTGTACTTCTTCTGTTCTTCAATAGTTCAGTCGTATAATTGGGTGGCCAAGTGATAAGAAACAGAACTATTTTTTTGTAGCCTTGGAACCAACAGATCGAAAGCAATTAATTTAACACTCGACCTGCCCGTTATGGTCATATTACTTCCATAATATTTAATTAAAATAGTAAATAGTTAATTTACTTGTCTTTTATATTAAATGTCAGCTTATTAGAGATGCTCAGAAAGTACAAAACTCTAAATTTTACTTCGTGATAGAGTAGGTACCACGAACTCCCCATTGAAAATTCTGAAATAATTTTTTGAACACCCTGTTCTCTTTTTATTAATTATAGGTAACTTACAGAAATATATAACACTGTTTATGTAGTGCATTTTTTCAATACTCTACCTAATTGGAACGTAAACATAATAATACTATTAGAAAGAAAAATACTTCAAACAAAAATTAAAATAATTAATTAAATAATTTCATCTGTTTTTATTCTAATTAATAATAGACTACTGTGTTTCTATTAAAACTACTGCATATTATTTTGTTAGTTTAGAAAATATGAGGAAAATAAAGGGAAAACTTATTTAATTTCATTAATTCAAAATTACAAAAAACCTTTAATCATTGAATCATTGATTTTTTTTAACACTAATGTGTGTGCGTTGCAATCTGTTCATTTAGAACAAAAAGCAACCCCATGACCCAATTAGATGAGGATGATATATATGACGTATAAATGAGATGCATCTTGTACAGACTCAGGCTTAGCACTCCTGAGAGAGTATAGTAAATTGAACCCCAACCATCAAAGTACACCGGTAACCACTATCAAGTATTTAAATCCGTATAAAAGTACCTAGTAACTAAATACCTCTACTATGATTTGAACCACGGAACCTTCGTTTATGAAAATTAACAGCCAACTCGCGGCGACGATTTTACCACCAGACTATTAAAATAATTCATTATTTTAAAATTATTTGTAAATTATTGCCTAATACAATCAATAAGATTTCGATTTAAAAATAAATCGATTAAAATTTAAATCGATAAGAAATCGATTTAAAAAAAATACGCCAACAAGCCTCGTTGTAAAAGACCGATAGAATAAATAGGGATTTTTTTTTTTACATTCCGACTGTTTTGCAATTACTGCCAATGTAGACGGTGGGAAGGAAGATACATGAAGATGAGTGATGAAAAAAATACCAGACCTGACCGGGAATCGAACACGGGACCCATGCGTAGAAGCCAGTTGCGCTTACTTAGGAAACATACAGTACATACATAGGGAATGGAAACAAACTAAATATTTGAATAAATCAGCAGACACTTAACATTTTTACTAAAAAAAAATAGACATACTCGTAATACACTTCGTATTTGGAAAATAAGGTTAATTATTTTTATTCCGATAGTTGATTAGTAATTTAACCCATTCTGAAAGAATACCAGAATATATTTTAAATTTTACTGCGTAAAAATGTTCGTTAAATTTCATAAGACCCACCGGGTTGGTCTAGAGGTAAAGTCGTCGCCGTGAGTCAGCTGTTTAACAGCTGATTTTCGGAGACGAAGGTTCCTGGTTCAAATCCTAGTAAAGGTAGTTACTGTTATACGGATTTGAATGCTAGACAGTGGTTACCGGTGTACTTTGATGGTTGGGGTTCAATTAACCATACTCTCTCAGGAAAGGTCGCCCTGAGTCTGTACAAGAGTACACCTCATTTGCACGTCCTACATATCATCCTCAACTCATTGGGTCATTGGGTTGCTTATTGTTCTGAATTGAACAGATTGAAACGTACACACGTTAGAGATTTAAAAAAATTCACAAATACGTACTTAGGGCCTATTTATAAAAAGTGATGTATTGAACTTTTATGTTTTATATTAAAAAATAATGTCCATAACAGACAGGGGGAGTGTTAAATTATTTGCACTCAATCTTCTGGTTCCAAAGTTACGAAAATAGTTCTGTTTCTTATCATATGAACAGCGAATTAAATGACTAAGTCATTTAAGAACAGATGATGTAGTGTGTAACGGACACTAGTCAGAGTTATCTCCTCTGCAAGTAATGCACTTTATTATACAGCTAGACTCTGTAGTGAATGGAGCGAAGATGTAATTTGCAGGGTGGAAAATATGTCCTATTCAATTTTGTGAGGAAGGCATTAAACCAGAGTAAACCACTTCACTCCTCAATTTACTTAGTAAAACCTCTAGAGGTTCGAACCAGCCTTTCGGCTGACCTAAACAACAACATTAAATAATAAATAAAAATCAGAAGGTATTTTTGGGAAAATAAATATTAAATTTGTATCTTAATAATTTATTTTGTTTTGTTTTCAGAAATAAAAATGAATAAAATGCCTTCAGAACGAAGGTTATGTACACCATATTGCCATAGAGAAATCTACGATAAACCCGTGTACTTAATATCAAAATCACAAATTTCGGATAGATTTGAAGTAATCTATATTGCAGACGGACTTAAAAATTTTAAACCGAATGACAAACTAAAAATATTTCAAACGATTGGTAAATCAGTAGCTATAGTTTTTACAAAATATGATTTTCCAGGTGATAAATATCCTCATATTACGGACACAGATATTTCTGATTCAAATACTGGAGATATTTATCGTGAAACACCTTACGTAGTAATCACAAATGAACAAGAACTTATAGAAATAAATCGAGATGGAAATTATGAAAAAGTAGCAGAAATGGAAATTTCAACTGAAGGATTTATAACAAAAATTAAGATGAATCCTCAAATATCAATAACAAATATTTTACGAACATCTGGAAATCTTCAAGAAAAACAGGATGTACAATTTAGTGTACTTTCAAGAGGTGTAGATAAAGGGATTCAAACAGACGGAAATATTCATGAAAATTTAAATCAATATGAAGGAATGTCTCGTGGTTATTTACCAGGTGTTTTTAATCCTCGACCTTTAATAAAAAATCCATATATGAATCCTTATAAGGATTATTCACCAAAATATCCTTATCCTTATTCAGGTCCATACAATTATCCATCTATGGATTATTATGGATATCCTTCAAAAGGATATTCATCCTCATTTAAAAATCCATCTTATTCTTATAATTATAATAACAGATACAATCGTCCTTATTCGTATGAACCATACATGCCAAATCAATATTTTCCAGAATCATCAAGTTATAATCAAGGATATTCATCGTCCTTCAAAAATCCATTTTATCCTTACTATTATAATAAATATAATCGTCCTTATAATTCATTTGAATCCTACATGCCAAATCAATATTATCCAGAATCATCAAGTTATCAAGGTTATAATCCTTACATGAGTTATTCACCATCTCCTAATTATCCTACACCATATGGTTATAATTCATATGATATGTCTAATAATATGATGTATTCTAATAAATATCCTCAATCATATGACGATTATGGTTTGGAATATGATAACAGATTGAGCTATGGTCAATCAGATTTTTATTCCCAATATCGACCATATTCTCCAATGTATCATAACGATAACATGAAATCACCTGTTTCAAAATTACCTCTATCTCAATTTCATACAAATCGTCCATATTATGGAGTTTCCGATTTTTCTGATAAATATTCTTATTATCCAGGTTTAAATTATGTTTATTGTAAAGAAACAGAATCTTATTTACCAATGCAAAATCCTCGTACGTCATCAACGTCCATGATTACAAATCCTTCATCAATATCTATTACAAAACCTAAAATTTCTGATTCAGAATTTGATCTTCATTCTAGAAATTCTGAGAGGATATCTAGTTTAGCTGAACAATTAGAAGAAAATCCGCAAGCCACTTTTAGAACAACTGATTTTCACCCTGATGTTATCAATAATATGAATTCTGGTATTGGTATACCTGAAGAACGTTTAAAACTTAATTTTTCACCATTAAATTCTAATCCTCAAATGGAATTTATGCAACCACGATTTTCTCCAGCAGGAAACTTTGATAAAGGTCCTGGACCCAATTCATTACCATCAGGATATATTTCTAATTTTCAACCTTAATTTTAATTGAAAATTTTACTTAAATGTACAACTTTCAATAAATAATTTCATAATACCTTATATATTATAATTTATTTACCCTTAATTTCATCTATATATCACTAAATCACCTTCAAAATGACACTTTTGGTGGTGTTATCTAACCCGATAGCACAAGACATGTATCAAGCATGTAACTTAAAATGTAACCACCACAAACACTTATTAATAAAATTCAGTTCATGATCAGTCACACTAAATAAGTAAGGAGTAACGTAATTATTTAAAGAAAGTGAATTGTTTAAAATTCAATTGCAATTTAACATAACTTTACTGAAAATAATGAAATAATGAAAACCCTAAAATACAATAACATTTTGAAATTACCGTAAAACTAGTATTACTCACGATAATAAGCTCGCATCGACGGAACTCACGGACTAACTAGTCTATCACTACAAATAATGTCAGAGTGCAGTAATTCAGTTTACTGCTGATGACCAAAAACGATACTAAATATAGCTTAGGCCTAGTATTATGGCTTATTTAGAATGAATGTTTATTATTTAGGATAATTATTAAGAATCAATAAATAATACAATGGGATGTTTATAAAACGATTAGTTGTAAACATAATAAATCAATGTGAGAGTAAAACTACAACATGATTTCATGGTTAGAGCTGTCGCTATGATGTATAAGAAAAGCACATTTAGTAGCACTTCCACCCCCTTCATAGTCAAGTCTTACTCTCGCTGACGATCGTCAACTTATATTACGTTCCAGTACGAATCGATGTTGTACTAAACATTGTAGAAAAAATCGTTTGAAATAAAAAGTTGTAGGTTTTTAATTTTCTACAATTTATTTAATTACAATTAAATTTATTTAATTTAATGCCGCAATCTTTAAATAAAAAAAAGTTTACCACCAGAGCACAGCTCTTTCCCTACGAATGCTGCTCACCCCATCTTGCAGAATACAACAAATGCAGTAAATGAGGCGATTTAAAAAAAGGGTACTGTTGCTAAGAAAATTAAACGTTGACCTTAAAGTGGATATTTAACGACGAAAACTTAGAAAAAATATGTTATCAGAGGACAACCCCCAGAAATTTTAGCAGACCGTGGTGCTTACCCTTTTGTTGCAGTAAACAACAAATTTTGTAAATGAGGCGATTTAAAAATAAATCATAGGAGCCGTTTTTCAGAAAATCACCAAAAATCGTCGTTCAAGGGACCTGAAAACGTGTATTTCCGGTGAAAAATCGATTTCTAAGAATCAATAATAAAACAATACTTTCCTTTCGAATATTCATATAGGGCCAGAGAAAGTAAAAAAAGGAATAATAAAAATAACTCAATATTATATAATAAAAGTGTACAAAGAAAGTGTTTTTTTATTGCATTATATAGAACAGACTTCATTTTCACAAACTTACTATGAACATGTACATTGTAACAAAACAATTGAACCTAGTTTTTCAAAAATCTTACAAATGATGGTAGGTTGTTATAATCTTTGATGAGAGAGGCGTAGTACGGTGCATTTCGTATGCGGTAGTTATACGTCGCACAATTCTAAAACAATTTTTATGTCTGGTTTGGTACGAATGGATGCAATTATTTTTCAAAAATAAATAACCACACCATTAATGTAAAAGTTCAAATCCTAGTAAAGGGACTTAATTTTATATGGATTTGAATGCTAGACATTGGTTACCGATGTATTTTGATGGTTGGGGTTTAATTAACCATACACTCTCAAGAATGATCGGCTTGAGTCTGTACAAGACTACACCTCATTTACACGTCATATATATCAACTTCATCTCATTGGGTCAGAGGGTTGCTTATTGTTCTGGATTGAACAGATTGGAACGTACATATACGAGTACGTTGCATGCCCCTCGTATTGGGGACATAAAAAAATTAATGTAAAACTATGGAAAAAAGCAAATTTCTATTTTGAACTGGCCGGTCTCTAGAGACTTATAGAAAGAACTGTAGTAAAAATATTTTTAATACTTTTCTTTCAGAGTGAACACAAAGATTTACAAAAAATTGAAAAAAAAATATGAAAGAAAAACACTATGATTACAATTATTTTCGTTTAATTAATGAAACAATGAAACTAAGAGACGGTTACGTTTAATTTTCCTGTTTCATTACAATTTTAATTTGTACGAAAGTACGCAGAACATAACGGCGAGAATTTCAACGGCTGAGTAAACAAGAAGCTGAATCAAGAAATTTTAGAGAAAACAATAGGATTTAACATTTAATTGCAAAACGTTTGACTAGCGTAGTATTTTGTTGATCAATAAAATCTTCTATTTAACAATTTTCCCAGCGTTAAAATTTAATCATTTTCTATAATACGTATACTATGAAATATACCACCTCCTACATTAGTGATTGAAATAACAATCAAATTTTTATACATCTCTCAATGTTATTCAGAGTAATTTTAGTGTGAAAAAGCACTTTATTTACTCCTTAAAACTCTCAAGTGCATTTTTACTTCCTCTCGCCCTATGAATATATATAAGGAATAAAATTATTATTTCATATCGATTTTCCAAATCCAGTTTTCACCGGAAATACACGTTTTTAGGCCCCTAAATACAAAAAAACATGTTTTTACGGATTGGTCGGTGAAAAAATATTTCAAGAACGGAATATTGTAAGAAGTTGAAACTTGGAACTTAAGTTAAGTATCACTAGAACGAACATTTTCATCAAAATCGTTGAACCGGAAGTGGTAGTTTATTCGTGGAATATATTTTAGTTTTAAATAAATAGATAGTTTTAAAATTTGGCACATACTCTCCTGATGGCTATCTAAATAATTTGTAATACTGACTCTACAACTTGAGCTTCGTCCGCCATATTAGAAAATGACCGAAAATTTGTGTTTTACGTTACGCGCCGTTTTCCTTTAGTGCTATAATTAATGTTATTTTATTTTAGTTTAGGCTAATAATTTAGATTTTACATGAAAACTTTTTGCCCATAACAGACAGGTGGAGTGTCAAATAATTTACACTCAATCTGTTAGTTGCAGGGCTAAAATAAATAGTTCTGTTTCTTATCACATGGTCAGCCAATTAAATGACTGAATAATTTAAGAAC
This sequence comes from Catonia carolina, assembly GCA_035578175.1. Lineage (NCBI taxonomy): Eukaryota > Metazoa > Arthropoda > Insecta > Hemiptera > Achilidae > Catonia > Catonia carolina. The sequence goes on from JAQMRL010000001.1 coordinate 424,626,744, forward strand.
AGAAGAGGTAGAGGTGCAAAAGACACTAATCAGAGTTATCTCCTCTGAAAGTAATGAATTTCATTATACAGCCAGACCCTGTGGTGAATGAAGTGAAGGTGTCATTTGCGGAGTGGAAAATATGTGCTTTTCAGAGGGCCTGGCATGCTGATAAGCATACTTTTCCACTCAGTGAGGAAGGCAATAGTAAACCACCTCTCTCCTTGTTTTACTTAGTAAAACCTCTAGGGGTTCAAACCAGCTTCTCGGCTGATGACCTAAACAACAACAACATGAAAACATTAATTTGTAGATAAGAATCTTCTATTAAATTCTGTGAAATCATTGTCTGACATACAATAATATAAACAAAAAATGCATGAGATTTTCACTCAGTAAATAGAGTGTGGTACAAGTTCTTTGATCTTAAATTATAACCCAACGACTTTTAGTAAATAATTTTTATATTGAATCTTTCTTTGACCCCAGAATCTTTAGGTTAAAGGATATAAATATTTAAGATAAGTTCTTAAAAGAACTTTATTTATTAATTTCAAGACATCTATTTTATATATCCTTACAATTAAAGGAAACATTTATCAACAAGTCGAATAAAGTCAGCAAAAAATATTTTGATATGAAATACTTAGGCTATGCCGTTAATAATGAGAACTGTGACGTAATACAATGTAGTCACAATAAAAAAGTAAAATATCATCAACTTTTAACGGTTTAATTTGAATAGAAAGAAATAAAAGTCTGTTGTTGCATAAAATAATGATTCAAACTTGTCATATTTAACATAAAAAAAACATGAGTAACTACTCTAATTCCCTGATGGTTAGCATAAATAAAAAGTTTGAATAGCCTCATTGCGTTATAGTTATTAATACATGGAGAAAAATAAAAAGTTTTGTCCATGTAGGATTTTTTAACGACTGAACGAAATTCAAAAAATCTGATGTGAACTTTCACACAACTCTCTCTTACCAATGTACTTAGTGAGCAATATTATCTATGTTTAATCTTGAGTAAACAATGTAAAATAAAAACATGACCTCATTTTAATTATAAGTGAAAGGCGCAAAATGAAAATCAAGCTTTGTAGAACTTAAAAATACGGAAAATCAGTAATTGCCTCTAACATAGGGTCTGTAGAAAAAATCTTTAAATAAAAGTTGGTGTTTTAATTTGCTTTAACTTTGATTAACATTACAAGCCTACCCTTTTTTCGTAATATACATACTAAGGGCGCAAACTTAAACAATCCGATTTTATTACCGATTGTACTTTTTCTTGCTTATATGAATATATAGGAAGGAAAGTATTGTTCTCATGTCGATTTTTCAAAATCGAGTTTTCACCGGATCTACACGTTTTCAGACCCCCTGAAAACATGTTTTTAGCGATTGGTCTGTGTGTGTGTGTGTGTGTGTGTGTGTGCGCGCGCGCGCGTGTGTGTGTAAACAAAATATCTCAAGAACGGAACATCGTACGAACTTGAAACTTGAAACGTAAGTTAGGTACCACTAGATTTTTTTAAGACTTCAGCCTTAGTATGCATTTTACGACAAAAGTTTATATAATCAAATTTATAGGAAATTAAAAGATCTAAAACTTTTATTTAGAGCATTTTTCTCTACAGAGACTAGTTTAGCGTGAAAGAGTGATTTTCCGTATTTTTAAGCTTAACTGAGGTTGATTTTCATTTTACGTCTTTCCTTCATGATTAAAATAAAATAATGTTTTTTGAGGTTAGTGTTTTTGTTTATTTCTATTGTTTTATTACTAATGTTAGGTTATATTAGTAATTATTTGCATTGGCAAGAGAAAGTCGTGTGTGTTTCACAACAGATTTTTATGAAAAAAAGAGAAAATCACTAACTGCCGCTAAACTAAGCGTTGTACAAAAACATGTTTGAAATAAAAGTTGTAGGTTTTTAAATGTTCTACAACTTTGATTATACACTTTTGCCCTAGAATGCATATTAAGGCCGCAGTCTTTAGAAAACTAGTTTATTTTCTACGAGAGAAGAGCCTCATAAAGAATTTTACCAAACATAGCGCTAACCCTATCTTGTAGAGCATAAAAAATTAATGTAGTAAATGAGATGATTTTAAAAAAAAATCGTAGGACACGTTTTTAAGAAAATCGCAAAATAGATAAAATTTACACGAATAAACTACAACTTTCGGTGTACTAATTTTGACATTCATGTTTAGGTCATCAGCCAAAAGGCTGGTTTGAACCTGAGGAGGTTTTACAAAGTAAAACGAGGAGTGACGTGGTTTATCATTACCTGTCTCAATGAGTGGAAAAGTAAGCTTGGCAGCATGCCATATGCATGTGTCCCTGAAAACCATCTATTTTCCACCCTGCAAATTACACCTTCACTTCGATCACCACAGAATCTGTCTGTATAATAAAATTCATTACTCTCAGAGGAGATACTTGTGACTAGTATCTTTTACACCTCTACCTCTCTGTTCTTAAATGCTTCAGTCATAAAACTGGGTGACCATGAGATAAGACACAGAACTATTTTTTTGTAGCCCTGGAACTACCAGATCGAGTACAATTAATTTACCACTCCACCTGCCCGTTATGGGTATCGATATTATAAAACGATAAATTTGGAAGTGAAATTATTATGCCAATGTAGAAGTTATCCATAAAAAACCTTGTACACAATTTCCTTATGGTAATTTTAAATCGATTTAAAAGGAACAATTTTATACTTATTTTCAATACCAAAAGGGGTTAGTTTTAAGATTAGGGTGGAAGTATTGTTACATAAAGGGTGATGGTAGGGTTCTTTATTTGGAGTCCCACTTGGACTGAAATCATGAATAGGCTACGTGACTAAATTCCTAGTTAGTGTACAACCTTGATAAATCGAGCTAATTAGGACGGGGTAGTGATTTAAATTATCAAACGTGTTTATAATAATATATGAACTTGAAATTTAATAAATTAATATCGTATTAAATGAAACTATATTTTTCAATAAAATTTTTCATAAAATATGGTTTTGGAACAAAGGTTGATTACCAAATCAACCTCAATTTTCCTACGAAGTTTTAATTTCTTGTGGCCTATATGATTTTATTTATCTGGAAGGAAACCACTGTTTCATGTGGCTTCTTTGAAATCGAGTTTTCACCAACAACACGTTTCCAGCCCCCCTAAACCCAAAAAAACATGTTTTTACCGATTGGTCTACAAAGTTAAAACTTGGAACTTAAGTTAAGTGATATGAAAGGACTCGACACAAACATTTTTATCAAAATCGGTCAACCGGAAGTAGTAGTTTATTCGTGCAATTTTTCACTTTTTTGCGATTGTTTCAAAAATTACTCCTACAATTTGATAAAAAATAGCTTAATTTACTACTTTAATTTTTTTTACTCTACAAGACACGGTAGGCAGGATATCTGCTGAAATTCTGGGGGCTGTGCTTTCGTGGTAAATTATTATTTTTATAAAATTCCAGTCTTAATATGCATTTTGGGGCATAAGTTTACATATAAAATTTAAAATGTAGGAAATTAAAAAATCTACAACTTTATTTTCAAGCATTTTTTTATACAGAGCCTATGTTAGTGTCAATGGGTGAATTTCAATTAGCGTCGATTAGTAATGATTAAAATTATGTTATGTTTTTTCAGTTAACATTGTTTAAAATTTTAAATTGTAAGAAATAAATTCTAGTACACTATAAAAAGCTTCATCAATCAAATAATTTTTCAAATTTTTTTAAGAATGTAAATTATCAAAACATTTTTAAAATTTAAATAATTGACTGTTGTATTTTATCCACGCATAAGTAGGTTTTCGTTCAAATAATTTAGTGTTGTGTTAAGCCACATATTAATCGTTTCTGTTTCATGTGTTATGATAGTGGACATTGAAATTTTGCATAAAAGTATTTCACCTAACATAGGCCTACATCATCACCTCAAAAAAGTAGAGTGAGGGAACTGTAAGCAATTTAAGTTTTATTTAATTTTATTTACTTAAATAGTGGCCTGTATGAGGTGAGCTAGATAAAAAATCATTCTCAAATATTAATTTTTAGTAGATACATTTTCAGTTTAAGTTTTTTCATAATTTTAAAGATGTAATTTTAGATTAAATTTTTTTTGTCTTTAATTTGTATTACGGTACTGTACATTGAGCTGCACAACTTCCGTATTTGATATTTAAATGGCAGTGGGGAATTTCACTTTAAAGAGAAGAGGTACCCAGTGATACATTCTCCGTCCAAAACTTCGGGTGGTATTGTCCGTTATTCAGACCAAGAAGGCTCTACTCCATTTTCGCTTTAAACGACGCACAGTTGCGAAGTTCCTTGTAGCTAGATCACGAGCTAGTTGGTTTGGATGGTCATCTAGTTTTTCGTGAAATGTACTATACAAGGACGCGGTTAGCTCCTTTACTGTGGGAATTTTGAAATCGTCGTGGAGGGTTTTATTGCTTACATAAAAAGGAGCGCCAGAAGCAAGTCTTAAGAATTTTGATTGAAAGGCCTGGATCGACCTTAAATTACTCTCTGCCGCTATTCCAAAGAGCTGGACGCCATAAGTCCAGATTGGTCTTAATACGAATTTGTATATTAAAATCTTTGAGCGGAGGTTCAATATTGATCGAGGATTAATTAAGCAGAGACAGAGAGTAGCTTCTAGCGGCGAATAAGTTCTAAACGTTTCGTACGCAGATGATGCTTCCAAGCTAGTCGCCTATCAAACCATAAGCCAAGATATCGCACCACCCTGGCCTGTGGGATATGAATGATATTCAGTATCACAGGTTTTTTTTTTTTTTGGTTTAACGTCCGGCTGTTCTGAAATTACTGCTAATGCAGACGGCGAAGGGTGAAATTATTTTTTGTAACGTATGAAAATATGCCGTGCCTGAATGGGATTCGAACCCAAGACCGCATGATGAGAGGCGAGCACGTTACCAGCTCCGCCAATGCGGCCGGCGCATCACAGGTGGACAAGTTTGACGTCGTAAGGTGAACGTAAGCTGTGTGTTGATTTAACTGGGTTCACCTTTATACGCTAACGGGTAAGCCAGTTCTGTATTAATAAAAGATGTCGCTGCGCCAACCTGGAAGCCTCATCCGCGCTCTTTTCCCGTATAAGAATTGCTGTGTCGTCAGCATACGTCGCGGTTACCAATGTGTCCAAGATAGGCATATCCGATGCAAATACGCTATACAGAAATGGGGAAAGTATTGCCCCTAGGGGGCCATACTAGATTAAAATTTAGCGCATATTTTTAGTTTCCATTGAGTTTACTGAATTGTAAAAACCCTTCAAGAATCTAAGCGTGTTCTGCGTTGAAATCTAAGGAAAAGTAACAGATAGGTAATAATAATTTTTATTAATTTTCTTTTTATTATTTCACAAATTCATAGAAAAATACAATGCCGAATATAATGCACCACATCATTGAGTAATGATAACAAAAATATTGATCTAGTTGAATGTTGATCAATATTTTCGTGGTTATTTATGAAATTATAACTGTGTAGAAACAAAATTTAACAGTATTACACTGTCTATAATTTACTTTTATGTAGATTTCTATACCTTAAGAGAGAAAATCTTTCTTGGTTAATAATTTAAGTAGATATTTTTCCAGCTTTAAGTTTTTGATGGCTTTAAAGATGTATTTTGATATTTTTAGCTCATTCCAAAGTCGGAGTGTGGATAGTTATTTTGCATCGGATGAGCATATGAATAAAATGGAGGGGGTGAAGGTGGGTTATTGAAAGAAGGATTTCTGTAAAAATAATCGAAAAAGCTTGGGGATGAGTACATCGAACGGCCTGTTGGACGTTCATCAATGGGTTCAATCATAGATGTCGATCTTGATATTCTGATATTTCCTCTATCAATTTCGAAATTAGCATTCAATTTTGAAACGGAGTTAAAGTTTTCCAATTGATCCTTTGGTATAAATGCAACTACGTATTGTTCTGAAAACATCTTATCGAGAGAACTTTGATGTTCTGGTACGGTAATTGTTGTTGAAACATCAGAAAATTTATTCATTGGAAACGAATTTTTTGGGTAAACAACTGCAAAAGTATTATCAGATTTTGATAAATATTCTTGAAGTGGTTGAGTCGTTGTATATTTTTGAAGATTGTTTAATCCATCAACTGCTGCGTAGAATGTATATTTATTTTCCGGTTTCACCTTTGCAAGGACAATGGTTGGTTTATCAACAATGTCTTGGAATGTAAGACCCGATAATGGGAATTTCCTAAATTGTGGATGTCCATAAACATCTGGAATAACGGTGTCAAAATTTGGTCCTGAAAAAAAAATAAATACATTTTTAATATTATATTCTAAAAAATACCATCAACATTAACAAAATTTTATTTTTCACAGGTGTAAACTATGAAAAATTAAATTGAATAAATAAACATCATACCACATTACGTTTAAACTTCGTCGTTAAACTTTTGCTATGACAATCAAATAATACTTCAGACTTAGACAGTTACGTATTTAAGCCAAATTTTAGACAAGAGAGTGATGTGGAACCACCACGCAAGATAAAAAAGAATTTCTCTGAATCACGGATTGAAGACTGTTTCTCAACTTCACCGAAGTTCACACGTGTCTATTAAATTAAAACTAAATTTATATTGTTACTATTAACTGATTGGTAATATGAATGTACGGAGTTTCATTCATGTCTCAGCAAAAAAAGAAAATCAAGTGTAAACATGTAGTCCATACTACATAACGAAATTTCTCATCATTATAACCTCATCATAGACACAATATTCATAACCATTAACAAATTATACACCATGTCACATTTACTTACTCACACACACATACAAACTTTTAATATTCCTGTTAATAATCAATGCACTAATTAATATGGTGAACAGAATAAACGAAATAAGTAAATAATAAACAAATAAATAAATAATTATGAGTTTTAAATCTTCATGTTTTTATTTCATAATTCAATTCAAATTGACCCACTTGTATATACGAGGTATGGCTATTGAATAACGAGACTGATGTTGTAAAAAATTGTATTTTTATTTCATACATAATCACTTTTGTCACCTTCAATATACACTCCTTCTCTATTCCTACAACGCTCCATGCGAATTTTCCATTGTTGGAAACAGTGCTGGAAGTCATCTTCTGTCAGCTCCTTCAGGACACGAGCCGCTCAAAAATGTTTGTACTGACACTTTGTACGCGATTGAAAATGACCCAAATTTTTTGGAAACGATAATAACATGTGATGAAACGTGGTTTTTTACTTATGATCCGGAAACAAAGCGCTAATCCATGCACTGGAAGAGCCGAACTTCACAGAAAGCCAAAAAAGCTCGAATGAGCACGTAAAAATTTAAAGCAATGATGATTGTTTTTTTTTTATATCCATGGGATTGTGTACCTTCACTAGGTTCCTGAAGGTCAAACAATTAATCAATATTACTACCTTAAGGTCCTTTCAAAACTACGTCAAAGAGTAAGGAAAAAACGCCCCGAAATGTGGAAGGACAAATCATGGGTTCTCCACCAAGACAATGCGCCAGCTCATTCCGTGTTATTTGTCAAGAGGTTCCTAGACAAGTACAGCATCTCAGTGTTAAACATCCACCTTATTTACCAGATCTTCCACCATGTGACTTCTACCTGTTCCCTAAGGTAAAATCTGCATTAAAAGGGACAATATTTGAGTCTGTGAAAGCTGTAAAAGAGAAAGCGGCACATGTCCTGAAGGAGCTGACAGAAGATGACTTCCAGCACTGTTTCCAACAATGGAAAATTCGCATGGAGCGTTGTAGGGATAGAGAAGGAGTGTATATTGAAGTTGACAATAAGTGATTATGTATAAAATAAAAATACAATTTTTTACAACGTCAGTCTCATTATTTAATAGCCACACCTCGTATATAAATGTCTTATGAACTATTGTTCCTTAAATTGAGTACCCCAGCAATTAACTACACCTGATTAATAAAAATATGACATTTTTTAAAAATATAATTAGATTGTCTTTTATAAAATAAAATAATATATGTTCAGTATTTGTTTAGTAATGAAATATATTTATACATATTAATATTGGTACTGGGCTATCAATAATGGAGGGTAATATTGAGGGAGTGAATTGTAGGGGGAGGCAAAGGTTAGAATATATAAAGCAAATTACAAAAGATGTAGAGTGTTACAGGTATGTAGATATGAAACGTCTTGCACAATTTAAAACAGCTTGTAAAACTGCATCAAACCAGTCGAGAGACTGATGACAAAAACAAATTATGAATAATTATTAATCATTGTTTGTCTACATATTGTATAGTCATTGATTTTTTTTGTTTTTGTTTTGTTTAACGTCCGACTGTTTTGCAAATTGCTGCTAATGCAGACGGTGAAGGATGAAATGAATTTTTTGTAACGTATGAAAAAATGCCATGCCCGAGTGGGATTCGAACCCAAGACCGCGTGATGAGAGGCGAGCACGTTACCAACATCGCCAACGCGGCCGGCCAATAGTCATTGATGCTTCACCAGATGTCACAAGTACCATGTACCATTATGACACACAGACCAATCGCTAAAAACATTTATTTTGGTTTCAGCGGCCTCAAAAGATGTATTACCGGCGAAAACTTTATTTCGATACATCGACACGAGAACAATACTTTCCTTTTGTATATATTCATATGAGGTAAGTGAAAATAAAAATTATTTTGTAAATAAACATAATCTATATACGTATATATAAAATTCGATGTATGTGAGTGTGTATGTTCCCCCTTATCTCCTAAATTACTGAACCAATTTTCATGCAGTTTTACTTTTATGTTGTAACTATGATGCCGGTGCAGGTTTTAGGCTATTGAAACCTTTAAAAAGTTAGCCCTAAAGGGTTGAAAATAATGTTTATATCCTACATTAAGGCTTTTATGAGGTTAGATAATCTGCTGCTTTTAAACCAGCTGATGTGATTCAAATAAAGATTTGACATAAATAAAGTTATATGATTTAGCAAATAGCGACGTGGTGCTAAGGGTCAGCTGGTTGCAACATCACATGATAATTTTATTGTATTTTATTATGTAGATACGATTCCGTATTGTTGAGTATTTTATAAAAGTAAAGTTCCGTGTTTCTTTGATTTGTTTTAATTTTCATATGATTTAGCGAATAGCGACGTGGTGCTAAGGATCAGCTGGTGACAACATCACATGATAATTTTATTGTATTTTATTATGTAGATGCGATTTCGTATTGTTGAGTATTTTATAAAAGTAAAGTTCCGTGTTTCTTTGATTTGTTTTAATTTTCTTTTAATTGGTGAGCACCTACACAATTTTTGCTACATATTTAAAAAAAAAGTGGTTACACCATTTTTCGCGTGCAAAACCGCGACGGGGCATGCTAGTTCAATGTAAACTCATACAGGAAATAAATAAAAAAAGTTCATTTTAGATTTCCACTAATCCGTTTTTCTCGGTCATCCGACTAACGACCCGTCCAGCTATGACGGATAATTGGCGTTTCCGTCTTCTTCTTAACGTGCCCTCTCCGACCGGAGGTTGGTAATCATGATGGGTATTCGGACTTTGGACACCGCAGCTCTGAATAGCTCCGCAGAGCTACAACGAAAACAGTCGCCAACATTCTTCTACAAATCAATTCTTCTTCTTCCCACATCTCTCTTCCCCTGAAACTTTCCTAGTATTATCAATCGAAGCATTTCATATCTTGGCGTTTTTACTGTATTTCATTAATTGGCTGTCATTTTTACTGTATAATAAATCGAAATGACATAATAGGGAAGACGGGAGTTGATAAATTAATGCTTGATTTTTGGAAATTCATTCACAAAAATATGCTCCCTATAACTAAAAACAAACGCTGATTGGGCTTTTATCTGAAATTAAAACTGAATAAAAATCCTTTGGATTGAATAAAATCATTAAATAAATTTTTTGGTTTTATCCAATCATGTAAATATAATTAAAAGGAAGGAATATATTAGGCCTAGCATGAATCGAGTTTTGAGAGCTCCAACTAAGCCTGAAATGTATTGTGACATAACAAAAGAGAATCGGAGGGAAAAACGCATGATTGTAATACACATTATTATTGCTATCAGCGACGTACCCTTTCATGGAATATGCTTTAGTTAAATTGAACAGAGGGTAGTGAACTTGCATTACAATAGGTGTTGTCATAGTTTTTTGTAAAACTTCATTGTTATGTTCAACAAAACTACGGAAAAAGAAAAACCCCCAGAATATAAATACACTTTTTTATAATACTGTAATTTTTTATATAAAATTTATATATGCAGATGTATTAATTAATGTCACCTGTCTTTTTTTGCAACATTTAAAAAAATTATTCAGGTTTATTCAATAATCACATAACATTCCTGTATACAGTAGGCCCACGATTTATCGTTGTAATGTCTGGTCGGACACCAACGTTAAATTCCAACCTTCAAATAACGGTAGAGGAAATTTGTGAATTCGTATACGTATAGTGATTCTATGTACTTCATTTGTACTAACAAGAGGAAAATGTTCTTTAGGTCATCATCCGAAAGACTGGTTTGAACCACTAGAGGTTTTACTAAATAAAAACGAGGAGTGAGGTAGTTTACTATTACTTTACGGAGTTGAAAGAGTATGCTTATCTATATGATAAGCCCTACGAAAAGCACCCACTTTCCACCCTGCAAATGACACCTTCACTTCATTCACCACAGGGTCTGGCTGTATAATGAAATTCATTGCTCTCAGAAGAGATACCTGTGACCAGTGTCTTTTACACCTCTACCTCCTCTGTTCTTAAATGATTCAGTCATTAATTGGCTGAACATGTGAAAAGAAACAGAACTATTTTTTGTAGCCCTACAAATTATACTCATACTCTTTCCAGAGTTACATGCATAATTCTGTTTCTTATCACATGGTTAACCAATTATATGACTGAACCATTTAAAAACAAAAGAGGTAGAGGTGTAAAAGACATTAGTCAGAGTTATCTCCTCTAAGAGTAATGAATTTCACTATACAGCTAGACCTGTGGTGAATGAAGTGAAGGTGTCATTTGCAGGGTGGAAAGTAGATACTTTTCAGAGGGCCTGGGATGCAGATAGCCATACTTTTCCACTTGGTGAGGAAGGCATATGTAAAATACCTCACTTTTCGTTTTACTTAGTAAACCTTTTAGAGGTTCAAACAAGACTTTCGGCTCATGACCTAAACCACGGCAACATTAATTTTAATGATATATGAAATTTTATCATGACCTAATTAAAATCCTAATATTGAAAACTGTATTTTCCCATAACTCATTTCCACTACTAGTTGTTTAGGTCAACTACCGAAAGGCTGGTTTGAACCTCTAGAGGTTTTACTAAGTAAAAACGAGGAGTGAGGTGGTTTACCATTGCCTTCCTTACTGAGTTGAAAGAGTGAACTTATCAGTATGCCAGGCCCTTTAAAAGCACCCATTTTCCACCCTAAAGATGACACCTTCACTTCATTCAACACAGGGTCTGGCTGTATAGTAAAATTCATTACTGTCAGAGGAGATAACTCTGACTAGTGTCTTTTACACCTCTACCTCTGTTTCTGTTCTGAAATAGTTCAGTCATATAAATGGCTGACTATGTGATAAGAAACAGAACTATTTTTTGTAGCCCTGGAACCAACAGATCGAGTGCAATTAATTTCACTCAACCTGCCCGTTATGGGCATTGCCACTACTTATTTAATATAAATTTTAAAAAAACTTTAAAAGTAGAATTATTTTAAAATATTACCGTAAATAGGAATCTCGTTCTTTTGAAGAATCTCTGAAGTTTCTTCCGCCCAAGCAACTGAAACTAATAAAACAGCAATGAAAATTTTCATTGTGACTAAACTACTTTCCCTGAGGCTGCTAACTGAATCAAAGTCTGTAGTTTAGTCCCAAATATTTATAGTTGTTCCCATACATAGATATTTTATTCTATTATTAAAACATAATCTTATAAAGAAATAAAACATTAGTTGAGCTGATAGACTAATGATCTTTTAGTTTGGTTTCTTTAAAATTCTTTTTAACTATTTTTATACCAATGTATAAAATACCAGGAATTTAAAAATCATATTAAATTGCCATCACCCAATACATATCGTCACATCCTTCCAGGAAACATTTATCGGAAAATATCGGACAATAATCTGTTCTAAATACAAATTTATTTATTAACACATAAAATTCAAATACATGCCCATAACAGGCAGGTAGTGTTAAATTATTTGCGCTCAATCTGCCAGTTCCAGGGCTACAAAAAATAGTTCTGTTTCTTATCACATGGTCAGTTAATTAAATGACTGAAGCATTTAAGAACAGAAGAGGTAGAGGTGCAAACGACACTAGTCAGAGTTATCTACTTTAAAAGTAATAAATTTCATTAAACAGCCAGACCCTGTGGTGAATGAAGTGAAAGTGTCATTTGCAGGGTGGAAAGTAAATGCTTTTCAGAGGACCTGGAATGCTGATAAGCATACGTTTTCACTCAGTGAGGAAGGCAATTGCAAACCACCTCACTCCTCGTTTTACTTAGTAAAGCCTCTAGAGGTTCAAACCAGCCTTCCGGCTGATGACCTAAACAACATCAAAATTCAAATGTCGGATCTCAAAAATCGTCTTAAAATTTTCATTCTTTAATATCAGGAATATTTATATAAAGACTGTAGAAAACTTTAATTTTACGGACGGTTGTACAGCTGTATAGCTGTAAAATGGATGACATCCGGTTGACAAAACAAATTTTGAAGACAGTAAACAATATGTTTAAGGTCTCGGATAAATGGTTTAAAGAAGTCAAAAAGGATATTGAGAAAACCGGAAGAAACCAAGAAAACCCTTAATGAACCGAACCGCCAAATTCAGATAACTAATTATGGAGCAAAAAGAGCTTCCAGAAAAGCCTGAAGTTACCTCACGTGGTCTAAGATTGGCTCCACACGAGAAAAAAATTATACATCTTTTAAATGCGATGATGATAACTGTGTTATAATGACACGATAGAATTTTTTCTGATGATTTTTTCTTTTTTAAATAAATATTTACTTTTTTGTTATGTTCATTTTCTATTAATTGGTGTTTTTTTTAAATAATTCTTTGTCATTCATGCCTAATGGTTTTGTTTCTGTTAATTATTTTGTATTTTTGTAATTTTTTTATTATTTCAGATTGTTCAATTATTATTGGTTTATTTACGACTGTAGAAGACTAAAATTTTACGGACAGTTGTACAGGAGTATAGCTGTAAAATGGATGACAACCGGTTCACAAAACAAATTTTTAATTTCTATTCTTAATGTTTACCCAATATCTGATACTTTAATGTAAATTATTGATCATTTTTGTTTTTTTAATCAATGTTTTGTAAAGTAGTTATATAGTTGAAGTCACTAATGACCTATTGTTGATGTAAAACTTATATTTAAATAAAAATAAGTTAAATATTAAGTATTTAATTAATTATATTAATTAATTATATAATAATAATTACTTATTAATTAAAAATTAATAACAAAATAACTTTCTTTATTTGAAATTTTATATAAGTTACCTACTTTTATTATTCCTATTAAAAAAAATTAGTATCAGTTAAACTTACTCAAATATATGTTTAAAAATGTATATCGTATTATGTTTAAATTATTCTGTTATAAATAATTTTAATCCGTTGTTTTTATTAATTTAATTAATAACTGTTTAATGTATTATTATTACGTTGGATTGTAAATATGGTCAATGTACACGATTACGGTACATCACAAACATTTTTGAATTGTCAAAAATGTAATGAATATTATTTGAAATTATTATTTTTACGATTACTAATTGTATTATATTCATTTGACTTGTCATATATCCTAAGTTAATGTGTATTATTTTAGTGGCATTTAAATTTATTTATTTTATTTTAAAGACATGAGAGGGGTAGGGCTCTTATTTGTGCCTCCCTAAAAATTGTCATTAAAAATATTCTAAATTTTGAATAAAATTTATTTAATTAAATTTACAAGTCACTACTTGGAAAGATTACAAAGAGAGGGTGTTAACGTTAAAGAACATTTGAGCAGATTTTAATTTGACAGTATCATTCTCCTGAAAAGATTAAAGTAATGGAGTTTCTAGGAAAATTTCCGGCGGGGTCAAAAATAGGAATTAATGGAAACATTTTGAAACAGGTATCCAATTTAAAATATTTGGGATGTGAGGTGTCTTTCGCAAACAAGCAGGACTTGAAGAATAAACTAAATAGGTTTAAGAATATTTACGGGATGATAAATAAAACGTTGAAGCGCATGACTATGAAAAACACACGTTTAAAGTTGTATAAAACTATGGCGATACCTGTGGTACTATATGGAAGTGAAGTGTGGGCACTTTCGAAGCGGGAACGAAATAGGTTGCAAGGGGTGGAAATGAGGTTTTCGAGAGCAGTGAAGGGCTGTACCAGGGAGGATAGGCTAAGAAATGAGGAAATACTTGATGAGATGGGTATTACTAGCCTAGATGAGAGATTGAAATTCATAAGAGGTACTGGTGCAGCCGTTCGGAACGGATGAGGTAGGACCGCTAGCCTCATTTTGCTTACGAGTACAAACTCACTATAATGGTAGTGTTGGGTAATGGTAGCTAGTAATGGGAGTGTTGGACGCCCAAGAAGGAGATGGTCTCCGTAATAGACCGAGCTGCCTAATCCATGAAGTTTAGAAGAAGAAGAAGAATAAGAACGTTTTAAACGTCTTGTGGGATTATAAGATAGATGTAAAATGGAACGCACAAGTGGGTTATAATGTTTTTATGAATTTACATAAAATTTTAAAACGAAATTTGTAATAATACTGTATAGATTAAAACCCAACTTTTCCAAAAAGTTGCAACAAATAACGTCTCAAAAATTCAAGTTTTTCAATATAAATTCTTATCTTAAAATTAATTACAAGTGCCCCTCAATATATTTCAAAGTTAACCCTTCACAACCATCTAAATTTTCCCTTTTTAGATGAAGTTACTTAATCGACTTATCCGCCATTTCATAGCCAACTCAACCCCAATACGAATTCCTCCGTACAACAACTAAGAAGAAAAACCATACCACAAATAAGAGATCTGATATGAAGATGGAATAGCGAACTAATAAATTAGAAATAAAAAACCAGCATAAACCGAAAGTATTAATGTCAACGGAGATTTTACTTTTTTAAAAAAATTATCGTACTATTTATTTTTATTATTTTATTTTATGTTCTTTTAAGGGAGGAGTCTACCTTTTATGGAAAATTTTACGCGTAACAACTGTAATGATTTTCTGTATTTTAGTCAATAAGGTTCATCACACCCAATTTTCAACATATAAAAAATTATCTCTTAATTAATTTCAACCCCAGTGATTAGGGCTGAAAGATAAAAATATGGGTTTCGATGAAAAATAATATATCTTAATATTTACACCTACACACTTAAATTTGATGTTAAATAATTAAAGATTAAATTAACCTGTTACATGCAGTAAAGAGCTTCGAAAACCACTAAAACCGATTTGGAATATGTTATATAAACGTCTGAAATTCAAGACTTACAAACTTCAGTTTTTTAAGCATTAAAACCAAATGACCCAGTTTTAAGATTTTCTTTTTGTGAGAGTATGCAGGCCTTAATGGGAAGTGAAAACTTTGTAATTTTTTAGTGTTTTCCGATGAAGCCACCTTTAAAATTTGTTAAATTAAATTAAATTTTTAAAATTTTTCTTTAGTGAATCTGATGATTCCACCTTTGTGGCAAAGTAAACAAACTCAGTGGTAGATTATGGGGCTTAGAAAACACCCATGCCTACATCGAGCACGAGCGTGATTCTCCGAAAATTAATGTGTCATCACTCAAAACAACGTGTATGGCCCCTTTTTCTACGCTGAACACAAGAATAACTGGAATAATTTTTTTGGAATGTTAACAGAAGGGTTTTTTCCACAATTAGTACAAGTTATCCCAAATTTCATACTGGAAGTGGACGGCGCACCTCCTCTTTAAGATTTGGATGTAAGGGCTGAACTACAACTTCATCTGCCGAAAAGATAGATTAGTCGTGGGGATCCCAATAATAATGCTCTCTTAAACTGGCCTCCTTGATTTCCTGATATCACCCCCTGTGATTTTTTTCTTATGGGGATTTATCAAGGATAACGTATATACACCATCTTTGCCAGAAAACATACCTAAACTCCAGCAACATATCATCGCAATCTTGAATCGATCGACTGAAACTCTTTTAAAAGTCTGTCAAGAGCTTGATTACAGACTTGATATGTGTCGTGTCACAAGGACCCACATTAAACATTTGTGATAATAAGTATCGGATATCAAACCTTTTGATTTCTTTTCTTTCATTGTAACCGCAGTTATTATTCGTATGATAAAGAAATTCAGAATTATGTTTATTTAAAATCACGAACATGTTTTAAGGTAATCCCATTTTGTATGACGTATGTGGTTCGAAGTGTAAAATAAAATTGGAAAAATTATTAAATTAAAAGTGGTTTACAAACCCAGGAGCAGTTGGAAGAAAAGAAAATGAATGAATTTCTGTAACGTCGTGTAAGTTGACTGACAATCATAAATGATTTCCAGGGTTCAATTCCCGGATAGAACTTAAACAATTTTTGTACAGTTTTTATACATTTTTTTACCCATTTTAGTCGCCATTTGTTTTATTAAATAAATAATATAATTTAAAAATAATCCACATTTACTACTAAACTTTGATTGTTTAAAAAACCCATTGTTCATTGTTGTAAATAGACCTATCAGTACAAAATTGATAACAAATAAAAATAACAAAACATATGCCGCTATACGATTCACCTATATTTTCTGAAAAATAGTTTAAGGTTCTCAGAAGGACATTGGTAAGATGGGAATAATATATGAATAAAAGTATATTGGAATGAAAAAATAATTACGAGAATCGGAATTTAAGAACTTCTACGACGATCAGAAGAAAAATCTACAAATATAAAATTTTGAGGATGGCATGCTAAAACGTCTTCCAAAAAGTCTAAAATAAGTTGACGTTCGCTTTATTGGCCTAACCTATTTATAAAATTTTATTGCGTTTAGATGCAATGAAATATTTACACTCAATCTCTTCGTTGCAGGGCTAAAATAAATAGTTCTGTGTCTTATTGCATGGTCAGCCAATTAAATGACTGAGTCATTTAAGAACAGAAGAGGTAGAGGTGTAAAAGACACTAATCAGTGTTATCTCCTCTGAAATTAATAAATTTCATTATACAGCCAGACCCTGTGGTGAATGAAGTGAAAGTTTTATTTGCAGAATGGAAAATATGTCCTCAGAGAACCCGGCATGCTGATAAGCGTACTTTTCCATTCAGTGAGGAAGTCAATGGTAAGCCACCTCACTCCTCGTTTTACTTAGTAAAACCTCTAAAGGTTCAAACCAGCCTTTCGGCTGATGACCTAAACAACATGCAATGAAAATAGAAAAAAATCCATAGAGGGCTTTACCCGTCTGATTACAACAATTTTCTTCATAGATTGCTAAATTAAAATTAAGAACTTTTAATTAATTTCCTGAATTTTCGTTTGAAATTTAAAATTATTTTTTTAAAAGAACGTTAAAAGTAAGGGAGAAGTCTGTAGATAGGTTGGAGGCAGAGTAAAAGCGACTGCTTTCAATGCAGTCCTTAAACTGATTAAGTTCCCCTTGAAGCTGTCGATAACAGTGCCCGTACGATTTCAGAGAATCTTATTAGTGCATGCGCTCTACGGAATTTCAAACAGCCAATTGTAAAGCTTCTACGGGATGAAATTTTCATTAGTATTTTAATTACAATTTTTGTTGTTTTGTTCAATTCCTTTTTCCAATAAAATGGTGATTTTTATCTGCAAAGCTTTTTAAAAATCCTGTAAATATCAACTACGTTAATAAAAAAAAAGGCGAATGAACTTTCACTGAATTAGTGTTTCAAATTTTCTCATGCACGAAACCGGTTGAATTTTTTTTAATTAATAAAAAAATGAACTCTGTATAACGCTTTGCTGAAACCAGCGTGGACGTAATGAATCCAAATTTTTAACACTGAAGTACAAACAAATTTATACATGATCTATGTGTTCCAATCTATTTACTTAAGTATCACCACTGGAACACCTTGATGATCACAAACGACACTTTTGATTCGGATCTTCACGTCCCCTACGTAAACGACGTTGCAAAACAGTTTTACAAAAGATTCTTTGGAAAAATGAAAAATTATACAACCGAAGTCGTTCCAAATGGCCATTCCAAATTTTAGAAGTTTTCGCCGTTTTTGGCGTGGGGATTCCTATAATAATATTGTAACACTGTACAGATATATTCCATAAATGGCTGAGGAAATAGAATGTTAATTGTAAGAAATTGGGTATTTCATGGGGTGGATAGGTATAAAAACAGTTAGCGCCTTTACAGTTAGTACTTTGACTGTGAGTGGAATTAATGTTGTCGTGTCATTTCTAAACACTTTCTTTACGGCATCGGTTTTGATCACGTTAATAGTGCGTACGCGTACGGATAGCAAGTGGTTGTGGACAGGTAAATCATTATTTAGATTAAGTGACAGTATTCTACGAGTATTATTCTATGACTCGTCCCCCGTCACAATATTCAAAAGAAAGTCGTCTCCTTCGTCACGGTAGCGCTTCAAAAGTTGTTCACAGCATTCCAATCGACGCTGTTTATTCTCGTCTGTCAGACAGCGTGGTACCCATCGTGCACAGATTTTACGGTATCCCAATTGTTCAATAATGAAGCCAACACGTTCCTTAGATATTCCAATTTGGTTTGCGATACGCTGTTGAGTGATTCGCCGGTCATTTTGAATCAAATCATCGATGAGTTTGCGACGATTATCGTCTGAGGCAGTGATTGGTCGTCCACTGCGTGTTTTGTCAACAATTAAGGCTTTTCCAGGTTGGCAATCACGAAATTTTATTACCCAACGATTCACAGTAGACCTATCAACAGTATCGTCACAATAAACAGCCTTTAAACGACGATAAATCTCACTAGGATTCACTTTCTCAGCAGTTAAAAATTCGATAACAGCGCGTTGTTTAATTCTCGTTGACATAGCACCAGAACACGACGCCATACTTCCACTACTCAAAACAAACTGAATGAAAGCAACGCCTTCAAACTGCGCAGGCTTGTAGAGGAGAAATAGTACTTCCACATGCCACCAGGCGCGCTACTGAAGTTTATTTAGTTGTCTTCTACAAGCATGTGTGCATTACTTATCAGCCTACCCTCGTATGTATAGTCAAGTTTAGTATAAGCTTAAAGTTTTGTAATTAATTTAATTGAAGTAATCTATTTGTAAATTGTCAATAGTTTAAGTTTAATAATAATTAATTGTAATTTATTAATAGTGTCAATAAATAAATTGTTATAAGTTTAAATAAAGTTTGTTTATTATTTATTATACTCAGATCCAGAACGAACCTAGGATTAGGTGTTACAATAATATATTCCATCATGCCTTTGCTATTTCCTCACTGTCGGCCATTGTCACTTTTGTAAAGTTCTCTCCATCGTTTGTGTGTGACTATGTCATTCCAGAGGAAATGCTACTGATGTACAGGTACCTCTCTTTCTTTGTCTAGTTATAGTTTCATCCAGTCTAGCGATTGAGTTGCAGTACATAGTTATAGATTGAAAATTAATGACAAAAATCATGCATCGTTCTGTTTGTAGCTATGCAATCTATGTATTTTTCTTCGTTGAACAGTGAATGTCAAATTGTGAATAATTTCAATAACAATTGAAGAATAAAAAAAAATTATCCGAGTCTTACATTAATTAAACGTTTGTCTTTTGTTTTTCTTAAAATTGTGTTTCATTTATTTCACCAGATCTCTCTAAATCTAGTGTAAAGTGTGATTGTCATTTTACACCAGTTGGTTATCGTTTGTTACCCTGCATGTTGCTTAAGGGGGTAGTCAACCCAGAAAATTAAAATAAAAATTTCTGGCTATAATTTTTCATTATTAATTTTAAATGAAAGAGTAATTTATTAGTAATGATCTACCATTTGAACCAAGCCAAAAAATATTAATTACAGCCCCTAATATAAGGGTGAGGTTGGAAAAGCGGGCTTTTACGGAGAATCAAATATCTCAGGAACCAAGAAAGATATCAACATGGTTCTTATGCTAAAAAATACCGAAAATTGCTCTCTATTATCTGTTGTATGCGCTTGTATGTGTTTTTTTCTCACAAGAAATTTATTGAAAAAAAATTTCAAAAACATTTATTTTATGCATTCACAAATTATTTTTAACTAAATCCTTATTAAGGTTTTCGTAATAATCATTCCACAGATAATAGAGCAAGAAATTACGAACATTTGAAAAACATCATCCAAATATCTCCAATACTAACCAAAATATTTAATTCCCAATAATGTACAATCATGTAAAACCACATTCCCGGGAAACTTAAAGTTGAAGGAATAATTTCACTTGCCTTGCTAGTGAGCTTTATTTTAAACAGATGTTTGTTTTTATAACTTTTTGTCAACGTACAAAGTAAACAAATGTTGTGATTCTTAAACTTCAAATAACTGCAAAAAACATCGAAATTTAAAAAAATCATCTTCTTGAGTTGACTTCTCCCTTAAATTCAGAAAAATAAGAAATTGAAATTTATATTTAGTCCTACTTACTTACATCGAAATCTATCCAAAACTATAAATTTGACTTATTTCCTGAAACACGGATGTAGTAATTTTCTTAACATTTTGTTCATAAAAAATTATCTTAGAGTGCCTTGGTTGCTCATTAGTGAATTGATAGACGGCTAAACTATTCCTGAGTCAGACACCCGGCTGTACTATCCTGCAAGTAAACTAAACGTCATTATAAAATGCTACAACTAAGAGTAGGCCTATTTGCTAATGATAGTCGCAGTTGATGCAACTTAAACTCTAAGAAAATACATCGTAGCCTACGATTCTGGTAGAGTGTGTAGCACACACTGCATTGTTACTACATAGATAATACACAAAAAATGGCGGAACACAACTTATCCAAAGATTATTTATTTTGTTAATGTGCATCTTAATCTACTGTTCCGTTTGCTGATACTACACGGACAAAAGATTTCTTGCATTGCTGGTGCAAAGTCAATTTTAATTTAGTTATTAGAAAATTTAAAAATACAATGTTTTGAGAATGATTCTAGAAAAATGAATAAAACAACATAGTAATACTCTTTTTAATTAGCTTAGAATTTGAAATTAAATTAATATTTAGGGTTTGAGATCATATTATTTACAGTACTTTGTAAATCAGCTAAAGTATTCATTGATTTTTAAATATTATCTAATTACATAAATAGTTATTTGTTTAAATTTACTTAAAGTTATGAAAATATTTAACAACTTTATAAATTTAAATTGGATTAATTTTTTAGAACTGAAAATTTTGAAAAGTAAATTTATTTATTTTTTCTTTTTATTATTCCTCCAAAAGAGCAAAGCCCGTGCTTGGAGGAGGATTACTCTAATTACAAAAAATACATTGCGCATAATAAAACTACAATACGACAATAATAGCACTGATAAAAAAAGAAAAAGAAAAATCAGTTAATACCAATACATCACTTATTATATAAAAAAATAAGTCACACAAAAGAGAAAATGATCAAATAACATAAAAAAACGTTAGTATAAAAAATAAAAAATAAAAAAAAACAGACGAATACAAATGTTAATAAAACTTAAAACTTATGATAACAAAACTAAAATGTTAATAAATGATAAGTTAATACAGACATCAGCAAAGTTATGATAAAAAAAATCCTCTACCAATTTACTTTACATTATTTTAGAGAAAAAAATGAAAACAAAATTTTTATTTTAACTACCTCCCTTAAATTTAACTATTTCTTCATACACAAATACAACACATAATAAACATAATATTAGCGCACAATCTGAAACAAAAAAAAAATTTATTATATGACAACTCCTACTAGTCTACTTATGAGTAATATTTTAGTGAGCCAATAATACCCGCCTAACCCTAATGGCGAAGAGAAATCATATACTTACTTAAGTGAGAGTTCTGCCCCAGCTGAATTAGAAATCTTTTGATCAAGAATGTGTAATAAAATTTATTTTAAATACATCTGCTAGGTACTTTACTCAGGAAATTAGTACAAATGAGCTGTTACACTTTTTTAAAATGAATGGATAATGTAGTTAACTGCTACAAGTGAAACAAATCAGAAAACTTAGTGGATCCAAACGTAATGATGAAATCTGTGACATTTTTTTAATGCGTTTCAGCCATAAGGAGGAAAAGAAGAATTAATTAACAATAAAAGATCGCTGAGAAAAGTTCACGTTTTTAAAAAATAAATAAATCATAACTGAACTACGACCCTAAGTTAGGTTAAAGTGATAAATATTTAAATAAAAGAAACTTATTTTCATATAGGCTAAAGTAAATTAAATCAGATAGCAATTTACGAATAGGGGCTGGCCTCAGTGGCGTTGGTTAGCGCACTAACCTACACGTGTTAAATACAAATAAAACCAACGCTAATTTTTAAAAATTTTAAATTTTCTATTACATAAAGTTTAACAATACCTACGCGTACATGTATTACTTCAAATTTTACGGTTTGTTGTTTATAGTAGCCTACTTTTACAATAAAATTTTGTATAATATTTTGTAAAAAGTGCGAAATTTATGAAGAATTTTATTGTATAATACGTGCATATTTCATTGACAACTCAATTGGCATAAGATTTCCCTAAAGAAATCTAGTAAGAGGAAATATTTTGTTTTCAAATACATCCTGAGTTTGTGAATAATGTACTGTTGAAACGATTTAAAAAAAACGGAATTATTATTTTAAAGTTGTAAGCAAATATTTTCTAGTGTATAAAGGAAGAAGTATTATTACAAATCTGTGAGGATTTTATAAACACGACAAAATTTTAATTTTCTTTTGTTATCTCAATATTTTAATAAGTTTACCATTTGGTAAACTTGATCAAAAGTTTACTTTTTACACGTCTAAAAGTAGACATTTACTAACTATGTTATTGTTTAGGTCAACAGCCGAAAGGCTAGTTTGAACCTCTAGAGGCTTTACTAAGTAAAAACGAGAAATGAGGTGGCTTATGATTGCCTTCCTCACTGAGTTGAAAGAGTAAACTTATCAGTATGCCAGGCCCTCCGAAAAGCATCTACTTTCCACCCTGCACATGACACTTTCACGCCTTTCACCACAGGGTCTGGCTGTATAGTGAAATTCATTACTCTCAGAGGAGATAACTCTGAGTAGTGTCTTTTACACCTCTACCTCTTCTGTTCTTAAATAGTTCAGTCATATAATTGGCTGACTATGTGATGAGAAACAGAACTATTTTTTGTAGCTCTGGAACCAACATATCGAGTGCAATTAATTTAACACTCCACCTGCCCGTTATGGGCAATTACTAACTACAATATTACATAAAAATACAGTAGAATACATACGTATTTCGGTTTTAGCTGATTAAAGATTTTGGGAATATTCACTAAGATTTGGCATTGCAACCTTTTAACTTTACTTTTAATTATGATCGTCAGCAGGGAGGACATTTATGGCATGTCTCAGTAAGTAGATGGGAATAGAATAGAGCGTGTCTCACAGTATTTATACCTGGGCACCATTATTAATGAGGCATGGAATAACTTGCAAGAGATACGGTATCGTATTGGAAAAGCCAGAGGGGTTTTCAGTGCAATGGGTTCAGTGCTTCGGAGCCATGACCTGACATTGGGCACCAAATTACGGTTCCTCAGATGCTATGTGTTCTCCGTTTTTCTGCATGATGAGGAGACTTGGACCTTGAACAGGGCGACTGCATGCAGGCTTGAGGCTTTTAAACTGTGGTTGTGTAGGAGAATATTGAGAATTTCGTGGACGAAGAAAGGCACTAATGTTGAAGTTTTATTGAGAATGAACAGGGGTCTGGAATTGTTCAAAATTGTTAAGTGTCGTAAGCCGTAGTACTTGGGGCGTATTATGAGAAATCAAAATGTATGATCTACTGGAGTGCATTCTGCAGGAAAAGAAGAATCAGTTAGAAGAATCATTTCCTGGCTCGTCAATCTGAGGACCTGGTTCGGTAAGAGCTCTACGGAATTGTTCCGGATTGTGACTAATACGCCCAAAATAGCCATGTTGATCGCAAACATCTGAACCGGATACGCACGACAAGAAGACAATTTTACTCTTAAGAGGTACCATAAAATTGTCAAAAATTAACCTATTTCTTGTAAGAAAATAATTTGTACAAAATGTCAAATCGAAGATAAAAAAATTGGTGTGAAACTGACTACTTTCTCTTGTTTATTTAAATAAGTTAATGAAAAATATAAACTATGTTTAATCATATTTGAAAAATGTAAAATGAAAAACATAACGTAATTTTAATCGTGAGTGAGTGACGCTTAAAATGAAAATCAACCTCTGTACGACTGAAAAATACGGAAAATCCTAATTGAGCTAAACTAAAGTCTGTAGAAAAAATATTTGATTTTTAATCAGGTTTTTCAATTTTTTAAAACTTTAATTGTATACTTTTGCCTGAAAATAAATATTAAGGACACAATCTTAAAAAAAAACAATTTTTTGCTACGGGAGTACGGCTCCTCCATGACATTCCGCAGACATGCCGCTTTTCCTATCTTGTAGAATACAAAAAATGAATAAGATATTTAAAATAAAATCGTAGAAGCCGTTTTTGAAAAAATTAAAAAAAATTAAAAATTGAATAAACTACTACTTCCGGTTGACTGATTTTGAAAAAAAATGTTCTTGTCGGATTTCCTTGTAATACCCAACTTATTAAGTTTGAAAATTTCAACTTCGTTCACATTTCGTTCTTGAGATATTTTGTTCACACACACAGACCAATCGGTAAAATCATGTTGTTTGGATTCATGGGACCAGAAAACGTGTAAGCCTATTTCCGGTGAAAACTCGATTTCGAAAAATCGACATGAAAAACATTTTTCCTTATATTTCATATAGGGGAAGAGAAGTAAAAATGAAGATTAAAATTACGAGGAAACCTGAATAGAATTGATGATAAATGGTTAAAAACAAATTTTAATGGCAAGAAATAATAAACCAAACCGTTGGTTATTTGGTTTAAAGAAATCAGACAATTTTCTGTAGGCCTTTATTAAAAAAAATTGTAATCAACTGAGAAAATGGAATTAAATGAATCAAGTACAGACTACTGAACTACGGACCATTGATTACTGAAAAGCTTTCATGAAGAACAAAATCAGAATACCTGTTGAGCGGAAAAAGAGAAAAGCCTACGTTACAAGAATACCGGGCGTGCGGGTTGCAAGAAGCGCTTCCAGAAATGTACAAACCTACTTAACGACGCGTTAACTGGAATATAACGACGGTTTAGCGAGTGGGGGGGGGGGAAGTTGCTGGTCGTTGAATAAGGACAATTACAACAGACCTAAAATTATTAGATTTTTATACATTAACTAAAAGTATTGTCTTTTTTATTACGGTACTATAAATTGAGCTGGACAAATTTCCGTATATGATATTTAACGGGTGGTGAAGAATTTTACTTGTGAGGAATTTTACTTTATTGGGAAGAGGTACCCGTTCTCCGTTAAGAAGTACGAGTTTTGTAATTTATTCCAACCAAGAGATCTCTGCTCCATTTTTACTTGAAAGGTCCTACAGTTGGGAAGTTTCTTGTATACTGTGAACAATTCGAACTGGCACAACTCTTGTTCTACGTGTACACGCAGTTCCACATAAAGTATATCCATAACCTATTCTTTCAACAAGATCTACAATTGTTAATGTACGCAAATGCCTACAACCTTATTTCATTTACAAACATACAAATATTATTTCATTTTAAAATATGTAACTTATTTAATTTCTCCCAGTAAAAATTTTAATTAGCCTATAAATTACTAGAACTAAACTGCAAAAACTCACTAAACTATACTCTTCAGACGCACACAACTACTAACTAAACAAATTGGCCTGAATATATTATAAAGAACAGAAAATTATACATGAAAACAAATTAGTCACATCATTATGTCTGACAGATTATTAATAACAACAGTGAAAACAAAGCGTAGTGACCGTCGTGAGTTGCACTTCGCAGTAGCGATTGGATACTTTTGTGACCGTACCGTTGTTGCACGGCGAGTGGCGAAGAGTGGAGTAAATAAACACAGAAGCTGCTGGTGCCAATTCGAATTGTCCAAGGTATATATAGGTCACGGGCTAGTTGGTTTGGATGGTCATCTAGTTTCATCATCTTACTATAGAAGGACGGTGTTAGTCCTTTACTGTCGGAATTTTTAAATCGTCGTGGAGGGGTTTATTGCTTATATGAAAAGGAGGCCCAGAAGGAAGTCTTAAGAATTTTGATTGAAAGTTACTCTCTGATGCTATTCCAAAGAGGTAAACACCATAAGTCCAGATTGGTTTCAGAAGGGGTTTATATATTAAATTTTTCGAATGGAGGTTCAATTTTGATCGAGGGTTAATTAAGCAGAAGAGTAGCTTCTGGCGGCGGTTGAGTTGTGAACATTTTGTACGCAGATAATGCTTCCACAAGTATTCTGCTGAAAATAAATAATTTTTATTAGGTTGTCCTGTTATGTCAATTAGAAAAGACTGTACAATGTTTGCCTCAGGATATGGCCTACCTGATTCCGAGCACACTTTGCAAGTCTATATTTTTGGAGCAGGTAACCGAGTGAGTGTTATGAAGAGCGCTGCCAAAGAGGTATAAACGTTAATTTGCTACCAATCATTTACAGAGGCGGTAGTAAAGAACTTTTTAACTACAATAAAAACCGGTCTCAAAAGTAAGGCTTTCCGGCCTCAACTCAGCCCCCTATTTTTAAGTCATCCTTATGGTTCAACTTTTTTTCAATGAAATTAAATGAACGTTGTAAAAAAGGAACAGATAATAGCAATGGTGTTTTTTAATATTATTTTAATACTCAGGATATTTTTTTCAATATCCTGCGTTAATGAAAGAAGCCGAGCACAATTTATTCACCCTCATTATCAAAATGGAAAGAAAATGTAAATATGAACGAATTTAAAATAACTGTTCTTTTACAAATATATTTTTGACATCCTAAATACTAATGTTTATTTATACGATTGATTTTATAAACAAGATTCGAATTTGATAAAAAAAAGTTGAACAAAATAATGAATTAGTAGTTTGTAAAACGGAAAGGTCAAATTTTAAATTCAATTTAAGTATACTATTAATATTAAAATATAAATAAAGATTTCTTTTAGTCTAAAGTTCTAAAGTCGCATCGACAGATTAGTCATTAGCGACTACTGTGGGGTTTGTTACTGTAACGGTGGGTTTTAACGTGTTAGAATTTCCAGACCCTATCCGGGAATTGAACCGAGACCTTCCGCTTTATAGGCTAGCACGCATGTCACTACGCTACAGAGGCGGTCATAAATAAAGATTAAATTGTGAATCATTACATTAAAATAATTGTAAATATAACAATGACTTGGTCGCCTCCTTAGCGTCGTTAGTTAACGCGCTAACCTACAACGCGGAAGTCCCGGGTTCGATTCTCGGCTAGGGTCTGGAAATTTTCACAAGCCGAAACCCACTGTTCTAGATAAATAACCCACCTTAGTCGCTAATAACCAAACTGGTGATGCGACTTTAAATAACCTAAAAAAAAACATTGACTTAAACGAAACA
The DNA here is from genome assembly GCA_035578175.1 of Catonia carolina. Classification (NCBI taxonomy): domain Eukaryota; kingdom Metazoa; phylum Arthropoda; class Insecta; order Hemiptera; family Achilidae; genus Catonia; species Catonia carolina. The sequence continues at coordinate 424,654,610 of JAQMRL010000001.1, forward strand.
GCCGAAATTGTGCAAAATTATTGTGATAACATGGGGTAGGCCTATTAAAATAATAATAAATATATTTTATATATTTATTAATATATACTATACTATACTATATTTATTAATAAATAAAATATTATTTTTTCAATGAAATTTATTTACTTTTTCTTGCCCTATTTGATGCATAGGGAAGGAAAGTATTGTTTCCATATCGATTTTTGAAATCGATTTGTTTACCGGATATACATGTTTTCAGGCCCTCTGAACCCAAATACTACTACTAGGTCCTAGGTATTACTTGGTAATACTAGGTCTCTCTGTGCGTGTAAAATATACCGATAACGGAATAGCGTTTGAAGTTGGAACTTGGAACATAATTTAGGAACCGCACTAGAGGACCCAACAGGAACATTTATATCAAAAAAGATCAACCGGAAGTAATAGTTTATTCGTGAAATTTTTAACTTTTTGCAATTTTCTTAAAAACGGCTCTATGATTTTTTAAAATCGCTTTATTTGCTATTTTTTATGCTCTACTAGACAAAGTAAGCACCATGTCTGATGGAATTCCTGGAGTCTGTGCTCTCGTAGAAAAAAAATAGGGCAGTATTAAAGTAGTTATTAGGGTAGTATTATTAAAAAAAGTATTAGGGTAAGGTTGATATAAACTATTATAGCAATTTGTAGCGGATGCCCGATGATCGAACAACTAAAGGCGTTTTAGGTGTTTACTCAAAAACGACATGATATTGGACAACTTCGGAAGAGATGAGCGTCCTAACTTCTTGACGATAGGGTAGATAACTAAGTTTCGAGTTGAAACAGGTAAGAAGGTCTGCTCCATTTTCGTGTGAAATTAAAAAGTAAACAACGTAATTGTATTTTACTAATTTAAAAATCCCTTTCATGAGTCGACGAGTCTTATGGCCATTGGCAATTTTTTCTAAAGAAAATATTAAAAAACATTACATTATTTAAATATTAAATAAGAAACAAAAAGTCTTAACTTTGACCCATGGCAAAAGCCATTACTGATTTCTGTATTCTGTACTCTTTAAGAAGAATCAAATGACACCATTTTTGTTTCCAAATTCCAACTTTGATTACTTGACTTCCGGATTTGGATCACTTACGGTCGAAACCGGAACTTCAAATCCAATGATTTCTGTATCTCCTTTTTAAGAGGAATCGAATGACCTTTTTTTTCAAATTCCGACTTTGATTTGTTAACTTCCAGTTTTTGGCCTCTTCCTATAGAAACCGTGACTTCATACCCAAAACAGGCCCGCCACCTTTTTGTGTAGATTACAAATCCAAAAACCGTTTGTTGCTATCTCTTGCAGTTTCTGACATCTGGGTGTGACGGGCGGACTAATCAAAATGACAGATGACAATTTAAAAAATTGCTACCAACATCTGCAACAGCGTATCTTCGTTAATCCATTAAAGATTTTAAAATTTTTACCATACCAATTTTTATAAAAAATCAAAAGGTGTTAATTTGATAAAGTTGTGTTGTTTAGTTCATCAGCCGAAAGGCTGGTTCGAACCTGTAGATGTTGTACTAAATAAAACGAGGAGTGAGGTGGTTCACCAGCCTTCCTCACTGAGTGGAAAAGTACGCTTATCAGCATGCCGGGCCCTCTGAAAAGCACATATTTTTTACTCTGCAAATGACACCGTTACTTCATTCACCACAGGGTCTCGCTGTATAATGATATTCATTACTTTCAGAGGAGATAACTCTGATTAGCGTCTTTTACACCTCTACCTCTTCTGTTCTTAAATGATTCAATCATTTAATTGGCTAACCATGTAATAAGAAACAGAACTATTTATTTTAGCCCTGCAACGAACAGATTGGGTGTAAATTAATTTGACACTCCACCTGTCAGTTATGGGCAGTTTAAAAAGTTGTCAATCCGAAAATTATCCAGCAACAAATATTACAATTTTTTCCGATAGCCCTTTGGAGAGATCACGCCATATCAATGTTTTAATTACTTCTTTATGTTTTGCTCACGTTTCCTTTTCTCCCACAACCTTTTCATTTCGGATCTTTTATTCTTAAGTTATTCAATATTGTGGGGTTCGCGGTTCTTCTTTTCATTCTCTCCCTCGAAGATCATTCTTTGGTTTTTTCCAAAATATTTCCTTATTCTGTATGTCTTCTGTGTCGATTTTTGCATACTTAAAGATCATTCATTGTTACTATGAACCATGATGGTTTGGTTTTGAGATTTATTATTTTATCGAAAATTGTTTTGTAAATCTGATATCGTTCATTCTTGCCACGTTTCCGAAAAATACAAGCACCTTTTTTTCAAAATGAGAAAAAGTTATTACAAAAATGATTGACGTATATAAGAAATAATTTCCCACAATAGGGAGGTGAAGTGTTGAATTATTTGGACTCAATCTGCTAGTTTCAGGGCTACAAAAAAAATAGTTCTGTTTCTTATCACATGATCAGCCAATTACGCATATGACTGAAGCATTTAAAAACAGAAGAGATAGAGGTGTAAACGATATTAATCAACTTTGTCTCCTCAAGGAGTAATGAATTACATTATAGAGTCAGATCCTGCGGTAAATGAAATGACGGTACCATTTGCTAAGTTGAAAGTTGACGCTTTTCAGAGGCCCTGACATGCTGGTACGCATACTTTTCCACTCAGTGAGGAATGCAATGTTGAAGTTATTTTCACTCCTTGTTTACTTAGTAAAACCTTTAGAGATTCAAACCAGTCTTTCGGATGACCTAAACCACAACAAAAGAAATAACTTAATAAAATATGAAAGTCAAAAGTCTATTGTATCTATGTTTTCCCACGCTACAAGTGTTTATTGAAAGCGAAATATTTCTTCATTCATGAAATAAATGCTGGTGGCTTATAATCTGAAAATGTAAACTTCTGTGGCATTAATCGCTAATTCAGGGAAGAACTGATGAATTAAATAAATTTTAGGAATTTAATTAGCCTAAGTTACCAGAAATAATGTGAATATAATACGTTTTCGGAATGAGGAATGATTACAATAAATTTATGAAGTTTTCCATTTCTGGTTTTAAACAATAATACAATAGCCCTGACTTTATAAACGGTAGATCTCGAATTCAAAACCACTATAGTCAACTAGCTGTTCTCTGACATTAAGAATAGAAAACGAGGGTGGACTCTGCCCTGCCTCAAGTGCTTCCAGAACAAAGAACTCAGAGCAACATAAAGTGGCTGAACGAACCTCTTGACGAATGGGGCGGTTATTCGAGTTGCTATGGCTGTTGTTATTCGACCAACGGCCGCATCAAAAGCAAAGCTTTTAATTATTCTTTACTTTATTTTCAATTCTATTTGAAATAAAATTAATTTTACACCGTTTAAAATATTGATTTACAGTTCCTAGAATATTACTAAAAAAACCTTCGTAATTAGACGGAATCTGAATTTTATATAAATATATCCGTCAATACTTTTTTTAAACCTAATGTGTGTACATTGGAATCTGTTCAATTTAGAACAATAAGCAACCTCATAGCGCGAAGAGATGAGGATAAAGTGTAAATGAGAGGTGTAATCTTGTACAGACTCAGGTCGACATTTCCCGGGAAAGTATAGTTAATTGAACCTCAACCATCAAAGTAAACCGGTAACCACTATCTAGTATTCAAATCCGTATAAAAGTAAAACCCTTTACTAGGATTTGAACTACGGAACCTTCTTCTTCGAAAATCAGCTGTTAAACAGCTGGCGGGGGCGATGTTACAGCTAGAACAACCGGGTGGGTATTAGAACAACGCGTGTGGTGGGCATTTACAACGTGTTTTTGTAATAAAACGCATTTCACCCAAAATGGCACTCACAACGTGTTAGAAATGCACGATTCATTTAGACTGAATACTCTAGTTCTAGAACTTAGTGTATTTTGAGTAGCTTCTTCTTTTTCTTTCTGTCACGGATTAGGCCTTCCGACGTGTTCCGACTCCACTGCCCATCTTTCTCGCGGCCTTCTTACATCTCTTCGTCCAGCAGTATGTAGCCTAATGCCCGTTTTCCCCCATTTATCTTCACTCATTCGTGGTAAATGGTCCTCCCAGTTCTATCTGTATTTGTTAATTGTTTCTAAGAGAGGGGAGACATTTAAATGGGACCGCCTTCTTCATTTTAATGTGATCCATCAAACTACACCCCTGAACTTTTCTCAAGTATCGCATTTCCGCCGCTTGTATCTGACGTTCATCCTTCTTCCTAAGAACCGAGGACTCACTGCCGTACATCAATACTGGAACAGCCAGAGTCTTCTGAAACTTCAACTGGGTATCTTTCGGAACTCTTTCACACAGTTTGATTACCCTTTTCAAAATCAAGCTATTATTAGAAAAAATAAGTAACGGAAAGGAATGTACTAATTAAATAATAAGTTAAAAAATGTAGACTACAGTTTCCAATAATATTAAAAGTAAACAATTTAAAATTAATTATCTATTTGTATTGCTTTGTAATTTAAAGTTTCATTATAAGAAAAAATAATTGGTGAGATATTAGATACGTCGATCTTCTAGATTCTTTACTTATTTATGAGCTAATCGAAGTTAAATTACTGGTTTCGCATCCTTTTTGACTTCAGGTAGCAAACTCATGAAAATTATTTTCAAAAATAAATGAAAAATTAAGTCTAAAAATACCTACATCGGTGAAATTATTCTAACAGATAAAACAGTTAATTTGTAATCTATTTTTGATAAACGTTTTGGGCTAGTTTTTTTTTAAATCTGTAAAGTACAGGTATGAAATTAAGATGATATTACCTGTAAATTATAGGTTATGGTAAATAAGTACTTCTATAATTTAGAGTATTTTTATAGTTACTCTAACGCAACTGCTTTAAAATGGTTTCTTATGTTAGAGCAGCTAAAATGTGCTGCCATTGCAGTTATAATCATCCAATGGAAGTCTCTTTTTACCGTACGGAATTTTGATAAATTATTGTTTGCTAAAAATGAGGCTTAGGACCTGTTGTGCACAATTAATATGAAATAAATAAATAAGTGACGCGTAGTTTTGCATCCGATTGGCCGATTTTGATTAAAATGTTTGTGTCTGGTCCGGTTTTGTTCTTAAGTTCTAAATTTTAACTTTGTACGCTATTCCGTTCTTGAGATATTTTGTTTAACACACACTCAAACAGACAAATCGTAAAAAAAAAATTTTTGCATTCAGGGGGCCCAAAAACATGTATTTCCGGAGAAAACTCATTTTCGTAATATCTACATGAAATTAATAACTACTTTCCTTCTCTGTTCATACTGGGTAAGAGAAAGTAAAAAATGATATGACAAAGTATGAAAAAAATACATTAAAAACCAGTATAAAATATTACTTACGTATCAGTAACCGTAACTGATACTGGTAACATAATTACCAATAACGTAAACAGTATATACATTGTAGCTACATACTTAAGTAATACGGTACAGAAAATTAAAAATAAATTACCAGAAATTTTTCCGAAGTCGAAAATTTCGTAATTTACATGAATAAACTGCCCATAACAGACAGGTGGAGTGTCAAATTTTTTATACTCAATCTGTTCGTTTCAGGGCTAAAATAAGTCGTTCGGTTTCTTATCACATGGTTAGCCAATTAAATGACTGAATCATTTAAGAACAGAAGAGGCAAAAGTGTAAAAGACACTAATCAGAGTTATCTCCTCTGAAAGTAATGAATTTCATTATACAGCCAGACCCTGTGGTGAATGAAGTAAAGGTGTCATTTGCAGAGTGGAAAATATTTGCTTTTCAGAGGGCCCATCATGCTGATATGCGTACTTTTCCACTCAGTGAGAAAGGCATGGTAAACCACCTCACTCTTCGTTTTACTAAGTAAAACCTCTACATGTTCAAACCAGCCTTTCGGCTGATGACCAAAATAACAATAGTGCTTTTATGGGCAATAGATATGCAAATTTGTTGTTACCTTCTGTTGGTTAGGTCAACAGCCGAAAGGCTGGTTTGAACCTCTAGAGGTTTTACTAAGTAAAAACGAGGAGCGAGGTGGTTTACAATTGCCTTCCTCACTGAGTTGAAAGAGTATGCTTATCAGCATCCCAGACCCTCCAAAAAGCATCTACTTTCCACCCTGCAAATGACACCTTCACTTCATTCACCACAAAGTCTGACTGTATAGTGAAATTCAATACTCTCGGAGGAGATAACTCTGACTAGTGTCTTTTACACCTCTAACTCTTCTGTTCTCAAATAGTTCAGTTATATAATTGGCTGACTATGTGATAAAAAACAGAACTTTTTTTTTGTAGCCCTGGAGCCAACAGATCGAGTGGAATTAATTTAACACTTCACCTACCCGTTATGGGCATGTTACCATCATAAAGAGGAAAAATTAGTCAAATATTTGAATTCAGTTAAATTTTTATCATAAAATTACGTAAAAAATGAAATAGGTACTACTTTTTATAAGAAAGAAAATTAAATTTTTTTATGTATTTTGAAGAATGTTTTTGTTGGTAAACAATTTACAAAATTTCTAATTAGGAGAATAAACAGGCAGGAGTATAAACATTAGTACAAAACATTGGTTGATACTATTTGCTATTCACAAATTATATTTCCTTGTTTTTATTTATTTTTAAATTTAAAAACCTGTATAAAAATCAATACCTATTTTGTTATGTAAAAAAGTTTCTTTTAAAATTTTAATGAACATAACGTGTTTGGTGTTGATGCCCCATAGTAGATAAGTTTTACTTTTTATTTTTTAAAAAAAGTTGGGGTCTAAAATACCATGTAGGAATTTTTATACATATGGATATATTTTCCTTTTTAGAGTCGCTCATTGTAACTGGATAAAGTTTTTATAAGATCTTTTTTAATCTTCAATTTATTCCTTAGTAAGCATGATATTGATTTTTTTTATTCTCCATGTTGTTAAAAAAAAATAATTTTTAGCGGGTATAATAAATGTAAGGCAGGGTAGTTACGGGGAGGCTTAGAAGTACCTTCTTTTTATGTAAATATGGTAATCTTATTCTAAAAATGTCAGCCGTTCTTATGAGACACCCGGCATCGCCCTTTAATAAATTATTCTATAGAATTTATTTAAATAGTTTTATTTTTTGTTTCCTTGTACTATATTAATGAAAAAAATTTGTTTTAGAATGTGTTAACAAAAAAAAGAAGAAAAACCTTACCCGGCGACTGCAAATTATGGTAATGCGTTTACTTCCTTGCTTACTATTTTTACTATAATGAAGAAGTATTACGATAGTGGAAAATCTTCAACTTCAGAGTTTATGACCCCTTGTAGTCAAAAATTTGGATTTAAAAATTGTTTTTTTTTATAGATACCATTTTGTTTGCTGACAATCGAACTTATTAGCCGAATAAGAAGAAAATCCATATTATAGTTTGTACAACCTGGGTGAGTCAAAAACGAAACTCAAGTGATGGCTTTTGTAGGAAAGATCTCTAAAACAATAGTCACTATCTGGTGGACCGTGAACTTTATAGAGAATATTTGTTTTTGTATGCAAATCTTATTTCCGAGTGTGATGTGATTTTTTACGTTAAGGTTGTGTCCATGCTGATAGTAACTGGTGAGGTCAACATGACATATACCCAAATTTTTCTGACGAGAGATGTGCTCGCTGGACAAGTTTCCGTCAGTGATCAGGGTAAAAGCAACTAGTGATAGCGCCACGCTACAAAGTACAAAATAACTACAACGTTGTACGCGGGCCTACAGTAGTTTGAAATGGTTTATACATTTTATTGCTCTGACCTTTTCGAAATCAACAATTATTATTAAAATATAGCATGATTTCCATATCTAAATTTTTACAGTCGCCGAGGTACGCCTACGTAAAAGTTGGCCGGACTGTGGGAGTCTCATCAAAATTTCAAACAGACGTTGATAAAATTTGGTTGATTACCACTGGCTCTCTTCTTTGACACAGAAGACAGGCTCCAATATGCCATTTATAAGTTTCACAACATTAGCGCAGAGTTTGGCATGAGAATAGCAGCGCAAAAATCAAAGATTATGGGCATTCAAGGGAAGATGGCCGGTCCGCTCAAAAATTATACTTGGCAACCTTACTATAGAACAAGTTCGATATTTTAAATATTTAGGATGCAGGATTTCCTATGACAAAGATGACGACGTCAGTAAAAAATATGGCAAAATTCAGCGCTGTATGCGCGGTTCTATTCGCAGGACAAGAAGAAAGAAAACAAGATAGGACATCCAAATGAAATTTTATTGAGCAATTGCCGTACCACTCATAATAGGAGTAAAACATCGGTGTCATTACAAAGGAATGAATCGCTTATCCAGGCTGCTGAAATGAGATTTTTGTGGGGAGTCCAAGTTTGTACTCGGTTAGATAGAGTGGGTAACGAATCTATACACGCCAAATTAAATGTTGGGTCACTGTGGGAAACGTTAGAATATAATAAGGGAAAGTGGTCCAACCATTTACTTTGCATGCCAGCTCACAGACTTCCTCTGCGAGCATGGAAATATAAACCTAGAGGGAAGCAAGGCTTGGGGAGACCTAAAAAGATATGGATGCTGGAACAGTCCATTGAGCCTAATCCTTGACAGATGATGGTGACCACTGGTCTATAAAATCAAAGACTCTGATATTTTATCATTAACTATACGAATTAGACCTTTTTCAATTTCAAATTTACCAACCTATAATTCTTTAAAAAAGTTAGGGACCCATCTCTTCCTTGAGGTACTTTCTAAACTACGTCAAAGAGTAAGAAAAAAAACGCCCCGAAATGTGGAAGGCCAATCATGGGTTCTCTACCAAAACAATGCGCCAGCTCATTCCGCGTTATCTGTCAAGAGGTTCCTAGCCAAGTACAGCATCTCAGTGTTAGAACATCCACCTTATTCGACAGATCTTGCACCATGTGACTTCAACCTGTTCCCTTAAGTGAAATCTGCATTAAAAGGGACAAGATTTGAGTATGTGGAAGCTGTAAAAAAGAAAGCGGCACGTGTCCTGAAGGAGCTGACAGAAGATGACTCCCAGCACTGTTTCCAACCATGGAAAATTTGCATGGAGCGTTGTAGGGATAGAGAAGGAGTGTATATTGAAGGTGACAATAAGTGATTATATATAAAATAAAAATAAAACTTTTTACAACGTCGGTCTTGTTATTTAATAGCCAAACCTCGTATTCATATAGGGTAAGGGAAAGTAAAAATAACTCAGATAAAAAAATTCAGACCCTTTCCAAGAATCGAACCAGAGATCCATATCTTTGGTAGTTGTGTAATACCAACTAGGCTAAGCTTTGTTATTGAGGCTTTCATGTGAAGTATTCTTTGTTCTGGTAATTCTACTTATTGTTACATCAACCTAACAGATAATATAAATTTGTTGACTAGTTTACTCCCTTAATTCATGTATGTTATTCAGTTATATTAAAATCAATACAAAGTAATGTTCACAGCGTTCAATAGACAGGGAAATAATAAAAGTAGCGAGTGAGCCGTAAAAAATTTATACGATAATCATTACTGTACACCGATGTAAGATTGAAAATAGAAAATTCTTGGTTTACACAACCCAAGTAACAATTATTTACACTGTTGGAAATAAAAATAACACGCATGTTATGAAATACAGGAAAAACTTACGGAAAATATTCAATTTTAATTTTATTGTTTAGTGTTTTATTATGGCTTTTCGAGTTAAACATTCATTCAAAATAAAATAGTACAGGCGATTTCAAAACAAATTACGTCAGATTATTTTCTTTTACATTTGATGATACAGTAGTTCTCGATACACCGGATCTCATTCATCCGGATTTTCCAAACTGATCTTTAAATTAAAAATTTTGTGAGAAACACTACACGCATTCCCGTTGGCAATGTAAATAAACAAATTTTAATCTTTTTAATCTGAACCCACCGGGTTCAGACCGGTCTAGTAGTAAAGTTGTCACCTCTTGACTCGTCATCTGGTTCGAATCCTTGTTAAAAAAGTTACGTTTAAACGGATTTGAATAATAGGCAGTGATCACTGGAGTTCTTTGTTAGTAGAGGTTTAATTAATTATACTTTTTCAGGATGGTCATTATTTCAGTGGGAAAAAGACTTATTAAGTCAAAAAATCTGGGGTGAAACGCTCACATAACTTTATCTTGCCAATGCAAATAATTAACAATGTAACCTAACATTAGTAATAAAACATTAGAAATAAACAAAAAACTAACCTCAATAAACATAACCTAATTTTAATCATGAGTGAAAGACGTAAAATGAAAATCAACCTCAGTTTGGCTTAAAAATACGGAAAATCACTCTTTAACGCTAAACTAGGCTCTGTATAGAAAAATGCTTTAATTAAAGTTATAGATCTTTTAATTTTCTTAAATTTGGTTACTACACTTTTGTCGTAAAATGCATACTAAGGCTGAAATCTTTAAAAAATCGATTTTTACACGTTTTCGTGAGAAAAAAACAGAAAATCGCTAATTACCGGTAAACTAAGCGTTATACAAAAAAATGTTTGAAATAAAAGTTGTAGGTTTTTAAATTCTCTACAACTTTTATAATACACATTTTTGGGCTAAAATGCATATTAAAGCCGTAATCTTAAAAAAACAATTTTTTTACGTGAAAACAGCCTTGCCCAGAATTTCAGCAAATATGGCGCCTACCCTATCATGTAGAGCATAAAAAATTTAGTGAACCAGGCGATTTTAAAAAAATCATAAGACCGGTTTTTTAGAAAATCGTATAAACGTGGATAATTACACGAATAAACTACTACTTCCGGTCGACCGATTTTGATGAAAATGGTCGTGTCGGATCTGGTAGTGATATGTAACGTAAGTTTTAAGTTTCAAGTTCGTACGATGTTCCGTTCTTGAGATATTCTGTATACATATACACACACAGACCAATCGCTAAAAACAGGTTTTTGGGTTCAGGGGGTCTGAAAACGTGTAGATCCGGTGAAAACTCGATTTCGAAAAATCGACATGAAAACAATACTTTCCTTCCTATAATATTCATATAGGCAAGAGAAAGTAAAAAGTTACGTTTAAACAGATTTGAATAATAGGGAGTGATTACTGGAGTACTTTGTTGGTTGAGGTTTAACTATACTTTTTCAGTATGGTCAGTATTTCAGTGGGAAAAAGACTTAAGTTAAATAAACAAAAAATTATTTGTATGTTATTTACTAAAATACAGCCTCCTTCAAAAAAATATCTGGGATTGGAGTCCAGAAATTATGGGTAAGCCTTCTTATAGTGGTCTACAGAGTGAAACGCAGCACGTCAGTTCAGTTGTTATTCTACGGTAGGTAGAGAACGAAGTAGATATTATTATATAAATTGAAGAAAATAATCGGTTATGCCCCGGTTCCTCAGTCGTCGTCGTCGTCGTCAGGTAGTGAAGAAATTGAAGTAGGAGGAGTCAATCAGAGGATGAAAGAGAAGCGAGCGGTGGCAGCTGTACGCACATGGTGTTCTATGATGCGACCCATCAATTGACCTTGGTTTAGTTCGCCCTCGGCCACGACCGCTCCCCGACTCATGGGTCACGGTAGCCCGGTCAGGGTGGAAATATAAAAACTACTCAGCCTAAACTCAAGACCAGACTTAAATACATTTCACACCATGTTTCCTGCGATTAGAATCATCATCGCGTTACAAGGAACGTAAAAATTCTTATTTCAATGCCGAACTAATGGTTGGCTATATTAATCTTAATTTTTTACTATTGTATCTTTGTTAAAATACAATGGAATGCCACAACAATATTTAAAACTGATTAATCCCGTATATCTCTGTAAAAACACTGGGTTTTATCGTGTTCATTGCGTCTAGGAGACTCCCGAGGAAGTATGGAACATGTCAAGAACTTATGAGTTAATACATAATACCTTACGCCTAAACAGGCAGGTGGAGTGTTAAATTACGTGCACTCTATCTGCTAGTTACAGGGCTACAAAAAATAGTTCTGTTTCTTATCTGATGTCAGCCAATTATTTGACTGGAGAATTTAAGAACAGAAGAGATAGAGGTGTAAAAGACACTACTCAAAGTTATCTCCTCTAAGAGTAATGAATTTATCTACACAGCCAGACCCTGAGGCGAAAGAAGTGAAGGTGTCATTTGCAGGGTGGAAAGTAGATTCTTTTCGGAGGGCCTGGCATGCTGATAAGTATACTCTTTCAATTTAGTGAGGAAGGCAAGAGTAAACCACCTCACTCTTCGTTTTTACTTTGAAAAACCTCTAGAGGTTCAAACCAGCCTTTCAGCTGTTGACCTAAACAACAACACAATACCTGAATATATTAAAATTCAGGTTATTATAACATCTGCCTGTTATTTGCCCTTTAAAAGGCAGGCGGAGTGTTAAAAATTATCTCCTCTGCTAGTTTCAAGGCTATAAAAAATAGTTCTGCTTCTTATCAAATTATCAGCCAAATATGTTACTAAAACATTTAAGAAAATAAGAGATAAAGGTGTAAAAGACACTAGTCAGAATTATCTCCTCTGAGAATAATGAATTTAATTATACATTTAAAAACCTACAATTTTATTTCAAAAATTTTTTAAACAATGAATTTTTTTTGAACAATTTTATTTCAAAATTTTTTTTGAACAACAAATCTGTAAAATTGGGGGTTTTTAAGATTGGGCCTTAGTATGCATTTTACAACAAAAGTGTATATTCAAAGTTGTACAAAATTTAAAAACCTAAAATTTTTAGTTAAAGCATTTTTCTCTACAGAGCCTAGTTTAGAGGCAATTGCCATTTTCTGTAATTTGATTATTCTTTGGTTGATGAAAGGTTGCTTCACAAAAGAAGTTTTTGATACCAGGATAGTATGAAGTAGTAAGAGGGAGAAATAAGCAAATAAGGCTGAGTCAAGCAAAAAATATATAATATAGTCTGAATAAACAAACCTTGAAGAGGTTACTACATTGCTTTCATGCTATCCTGGTATCAAAATCTCATATAAAACTTCACTCTTACTATGTATATTTTCAGTGTTCTTCTTATGCAGCAGCTACTACTATATCGCCTACCAGAATTTTATTTCCTGCTATTATCAAAGTTGTTCCAATCGTGAAAAATTTCAACACCCGATGGCAACTGAATCGATTCAGTTGACATTGGGTATTAAGTTGTTACTTTCCCTTGTTTAAGATTTCAGCCATTGTACAACAGAAGTGTATAAATCAAAGTTATAGGAAACTAAAAAATCTGGTGTGAAACACTCACACGACTTTCTCTTGCCAATACAAATAATTAACAATAATGCTAACATAAGTAATAAAACATTAGAAATAAACAAAAAACTAACCTCAATAAACATAACCTAATTTTAATCATGAGTGAAAGACGTAAAATGAAAATCAACCTCAGTTTGGCTTAAAAATACGGAAAATCACTCTTTCACGCTAAACTAGGCTCTGTAGAGAAAAATGCTTTAAATAAAAGTTGTAGATCTTTTAATTTCCTATAAATTTGATTAAATACACTTTTGTCGTGAAATGCATTCTAAGGCCGAAATCTTAAAAAAATCGATTTTCACACGTTTTCGTGAGAAAAAAAATGAAAATCGCTAATTACTGCTAAACTAAACGTTATACAAAAAAATGTTTGAAATAAAAGTTGTAGAATTTTTAATTCTCTACAACTTTTATTATATAAATTTTTGCGCTAAATTGCATATTAAAGCCGTAATCTTAAAAAAACTATGTTTTTACGTGAAAACAGCCTCACCAAGAATTTCAGCAAACATGACGCCTACCCTATCTTGTAGAGAATAAAAAATTGAGTAAACTAGGCGATTTTTAAAAAATCATAGGACCAGTTTTTGAGAAAATCGCAAAAAAGTGAAAAATTATACGAATAAACTACTACTTCCGGTTGACCGATTTTGATGAAAATGTTCGTGTCGGGTCCGCAAGTGCTATGTAACTTAAGTTTCAAGTTTCAAGTTCGTACGATGTTTCGTTCTTGAGATATTCTGTTCACACACACACAGACCAATCGCTAAAAACATGTTGTTTAGGTTCAGGGGGTCTGAAAACGTGTAGATCCGGTGAAAACTCGATTTCGAAAAATCGACATGAAAACAATACTTTCCTTCCTATATATTCATATAGGCAAGAGAAAGTAAAAAAAATTCAACTCCAGATGGCAACTGAATCAATTCAGCTGACATCGGGTATCAAGTTGTTACATTACATTACAACAACCAGGGCGTTCAGGCCTCTGCAGCCCCTCCTCACCGCGACCTAAAAGATCTTTTGTGATTTATCAAGTTGTTACTTTCCCTTGTTTAAGATTTCAGCCATCATACAACAGAAGTGTATAAATCAAAGTTATAGGATACTAAAAAACCTACAACTTTTTAAGTATTTTTTTCTACAGAACCAATCGCTGATTTTTCGTATTTTTTAGTTCTACAAATGTTGATCTTCATTTTGTGTCATTCTCTCATGATTAAACAAAGGTTATATTGTTCATTATCCACATTGGCAAGAGAAAGTCATAGAGTGTTTCACAACAGATTTAAAAAAAAATGGAATTTACCTACTTTTCCTTATACCACATAATTCAGCTCCAATTGATTTATTCATACATCCTTTGGTTTTCAACGTGTATGGTTGTGAAAGAAGTAAACTTAATTTAGTTTAGTTTGCTGTGAAGTGCAGCAAGTGGGTGATTTCTAGTCGAGGTGTATTTTTAAAGTAATGGTTTTGAAATAAAAAAACATAAGTGTACTTTTATTAGAATTTTATTTTTATGTGAAAACCTGTACCTTAGTCTACTTATATACGTAATTTTCACTTATTGTATTGTACAACCAGCCTTTGAATCTCATCCTCATAGAAATCTGCCGCCTGATATGGTACCCAGCATAAACACAACTTTTAATATTGTAAGCGTTAAGTTGCAATTTCATACAGAACACTTCTCAACACTTGTTTAAAGTCATTAGATAACAATGAAATCATAAAGCATTTGTTTTCTTTCACTTTTTCATCAACTTTCTGCACCAAATCTTCAGATATGACTAAAGGTTGCTCACTTTGCTCCACAACATGAGCACTCGTGTGGCCATTTTTAAAAGCTGTAACTCATTTCCGTACCATTCCATCGCAGATAATCTTTTCTTCACAAACTTAAGTGATATCACGATGAATTTCAGTTGGTTCCACACCTTTACTATTAAGAAAATGAATCATAGTGCATACGAGGTGCGGCTACTAAATGAGACTGGCGTTTTAAAAAATTTTGTTTTTATTTTATACATACATCACTTATTGTCACCTTCAATATACATTCCTTCTCTATCCCTGCAACGCTCCATGCGAATTTTCCATTGTTGGAAAAAGTGCTGGAAGTCATCTTCTGTCAGCTTCTTCAGGACACGTGTCGCTCAAAAATGTTTGAAATGAAGCTCGCAAAAAATTTTGTACTGACACTGTAGGCGATTGAAAATAACCCAATTTTTTTAAATGAACAATAATAACATGTGATGAAACGTGGTTTTTTACTTATGATCCGGAAACGAAGCGCCAATCCATGCACTAGAAGAGCCGAACTTCACCGAGAACCAAAAAAGCTCTCGGTGAAGTTCGGCTCTTGTTTTTTTTTATATCCATGGGATTGTGTACCTTCACTGGGTTCCTGAAGGTTAAACAATTAATCAATATTACTACCTTGAGGTACTTTCAAAACTACGTCAATGCGTAAGGAAAAAACGCCCTGAAATGTGGAAGGACAAATCATGGGTTCTCCACCAAGACAATGCGTCAGCTCATTCCGCGTTATCTGTCAAGAGGTTCCTAGCTAAGTACAGCATCTCAGTGTTAGAACATCCACCTTATTCACCAGATCTTGCACCGTGTGACTTCTACCTGTTCCCTAAGGTGAAATCTGCATTAAAAGGGACAAGATTTGAGTCTGTGGAAGCTGTAAAAGAGAAAGCGGCACTTGTCCTGAAGGAGCTGACAGAAGATGACTTCCAGGACTGTTTCCGACAATGGAAAATTCGCATGGACCGTTGTAGGGATAAAGAAGGAGTGTATATTGAAGGTGACAATAAGTGATTATGTATAAAATAAAATTATTTACAATGTCAGTCTCGTTATTTAATAGCCACACTTGGTATTTCAGTCAGTGCAGGCATTTAAAATACTCACAAACTAACGTAAACATAGTCAAACGTTCCTGTAATAGCGTCAGTTGCTACCTAACAGATGTAGGTACACAGCGCGTACGCACCACAGTACTGAAGCAGCCAAATTTTAAAATGGTACTTACATTAAAAACACGCATCGTATTAAGATAACGCTTATCAAATTACAACTTAAATTGATGTTACCCACTGGGTTGTATAGTGGTAAAGTCATCGTGGTTTAAATCCTAGTAATAACTTTATATGAATTTGAATACTAGACAGTGGTTACTGGTGTACTTCGATGGTTCAGGTTTAATTAACCACACTCTCTCAGGAATGGTTGGCCTGAGCCTGTACAAGATTATACGTCGTACACATTATCTTCATCTCATTGCGTCATGGTGTTGGTTATTGCTCTTAAATTTAACAGACTGCAATGTACACACATTAGGGAATAAAAAAAGATGTTCATCTTATTGTTGTTCAAAAGAAAGACAAAAACAAATTTTAAAATGGGTACAATTTTTTAATTATTACTATTTCACCATAAAATAAATTATGGAATCATTACAAAGAGTTATCAAAATAATACCTTAGACATTTAACAATAAATCTGATATCTTCATCAAAAAAATTGTAATTAGAATTATTTGAAGACGTTTAAGATTAATATAATAGTTTACATTTAACAAACGAGTCGGTAAGAGATATAACGTCCAGCAGTTTCTGATGATCGTATAATTTTCACAACCTAAAACAAGAAAGAAATTCAGAATCAATAAAACAAAAGTATTGTAAAACTACTAAAGTTTACGAACTAACTAGAAATGAGAAAGTGGTATTGCAATAATAATGAAAAACAAAAACATGAATCCAAAGAAAATCGAAAAAACAACCACTAAAATTATTTTACATTAAATAAGGTTCAGCTGTAGTTTTCAGTACAGAGCTGTCAGAACCCATTATATTTTTTATCAAAAAACAACTATTCAATAGTTAAGAGTTTTCTTTTTCAAGCATGGTTTCAGCTTCCACAGGACTGATCGTGATAGACTTGTTTTGAAATGAAGTTCTCCACATGCAGATTAGCTATTACCCATCGTTATTATTTCAAAATTCTTGATTAATGGAAAGAGTAGATAAAACAATTTTTTTGTAACCCAATTTTTGAAAATTTTCTGCACAGATGCCATGTTTAATCACTTCCTACTCTCCAAAAAGATTACATTCTGCTGTTTTCTGGACATTTCTTTGTTCAAATGATATACTATTCTAAAAATCTGGGAATCTTTACACTTTCTAGGCATGGAAAATAATGCTGGATTCATTGGATATATTCACACTATATTGAAGGAGATTAGAGCTATTAGTGACCTAGATACAGAAAAAATATTAGATCTAGTCTGGAAACTTTCTGAAAGCACCTCATAGTTAATTTTTATTAAAAAGCGTCCAACAGTTTAAAAACTTGTAAAACATATTAGATAATATAATGTGTAATAATAATATTGGACTCTATGTAACTTTTATCAGACAACTGTATTCCAAAATGATCAAAATAAATTTCAACATTGCTTATATTACATAAATGTTGTCAGTAAATTAAAAGATATTTTATCATCCTGTCTAAAGTCACCTGATTAGTAAAAATGGTGGGATAGAGTAACTTCGCTCGAGCTAATTTAAGTTGACAAAACAAGTTTTTAAGATACTAAACAATAGACCTAAGGCATTAGATAAATGGTTTCAGAAGTCAGAAAGAATATTGAGAAAACCAGAATAAACCAAACCAAATTCAAGCAACTAATTA
The DNA here is from genome assembly GCA_035578175.1 of Catonia carolina. Lineage (NCBI taxonomy): Eukaryota > Metazoa > Arthropoda > Insecta > Hemiptera > Achilidae > Catonia > Catonia carolina. The sequence goes on from JAQMRL010000001.1 coordinate 424,672,599, forward strand.
TGGACTTCAAGGGATTCCATGAGGAGCAAAAACAGAACACTGGGTGGACAGAATAAAGGAGAAAAAACTACAGTTACTGAGAATGTGGGCTGCGAAAATAGCTTCCACAAATTTCGAAAGTGGTCTAAAATTGGCCCTAAACTAAAAAATTAAATAAAATGAATGGTGTAAGCAAAAAAGCATTTACATCAACAAAATATTTTTAAAACTTTGTCAATTTGTCAAAATAACATCATACAGTTTGTAACAAAATCTGAAATATTATAAAACAAATGTAAAAAAACTAGCTTTATCAAATCAAAAAAGTAAACCCATGCTTTTTAGTACAACCAGTTAATTAAAAAAACAAAAAAAACAGGTAGTTAAATCATAAATAGGAAGGGTCCACTCAAAGATATCTCAAATTTGTAATCGATTTGGTTTGTACCTGACCACGACGTAAACCAAAATAACGACAAATCGGATCCCCAGTTTGAATCCGAGGTAGATTATTCTCTTTCAAATTACTATGAAGAAGTTAAGGAATATATGCTACAAACAAAACAATTTGTTGAATATGAAAATTATAAATTAACAAAAAACCGTAAAATTCATGGTGTAAAACTGTAATAACTTTCAAACAATTTTTGAATGAAATAAATAGTTTGGATAGACCAAAAAATAGTAACAGTTCACTCTGTCAAGTACTGTTAACGTCAATTAATAACGTTAATTTTTTTCCTATAGTTATTGTTTAGGTCATCAGCTGAAAGACTGGTTTGAACCTCTAGACACTTTACTAAGTAAAACGAGGAGCGAGGTGATTTACCATTACCTTCTTCACCGAATGGAAAAGTATGCTTATCAGCATGCCAGACCCTCTGAAAAGAATCTACTTTCCACTCTGTAAATGACATGTTCACTTCATTCACCACAGGGTCTGGCTGTATAATAAGTATGAACTATTTATTGCTATTTTACACAATAATTCCACTTACACAACTGAAATTGCTCACAATTTTCTATTTATTTTGCATAGAAAATACATTAACACTTTCAGTCGCTCTTGGCTTATTTGTTACTATAAGGTTTCTTCTCTAAATGAATAATCCTGCAGTCAATTTTAGAAAAATCAATTCAAATTTCAACAGCAATAATCCTGTTATCAATAACGTCTATATTTATAAACATAAAATAATTTATCTGACCATAACACAAATAACACTAACAAAAGAACTTAACTCAAAACACAGGAAATAATTAAATCTGTAATTATTAACATGTCAAATAAGTGTTTTGAAAGTGCGCTTAGTACTCTAAGATTAAAATTTTTTTCCCCATTGTTTGGACTTAGAATTACTACTAACACTTAGAATTAAAAATTAAATATAGTTTTACCAACCTGTCCTCTTTTGAGACCAAAATATCTTGAAACAGGGTCACCAGCCTGTATTCTCATCAATTGGTTTTCTTTTAGTTTACTAAAAATATGGTTAAGGCAAACAAAACCAAAAAAAACATCACACACAACAAGAATTAGTAAAAAAAAAAATCATGCAAAAAAATACACACTCTTCATTCAATCTATGAAAATTTTAGACCTGTTTTATTAAGCTCTGTAAAAAATCTCTGTTGATTATTATATACATTAGTCATATATCTCCAACAAAAGGAGGATGAAATAATTAATAACAACTAGTGCTGCTCTAATATAAACCCCCCTCTCCCCAAACTTTCACTGTTGTTAACTAGGTATATTTACAACTATATTTATACAATCTTTTGTATAATTACAATACCTAGCATAACTCTTACACTACTTTAATACTTTTAACCAGAGGTGCCAACTTTTAAAGAATAACATCTGCAATGCGGACACATATCTTCTAACGCGCATGCATGCACACACACTCACACACAATGCCTCCACAATGCAAATAGGGCCACTTTTAAATTCTGATTAATACACTTTGCAATTAATCGGACATGCTTTTAATTACAGCAGTAGTTTTAGTTCTCCCACACGCTTACTTCTGTGCAATTTTGGAGTCTGAAAACATCGCATGAAATATATGACCCGCGTGATTCCGACTAGTCAATGGCAAATTGTGTTCAACTAAAAATGAAGCAAACAACGCTTCAGCATTGATAACTTTATGTTCTTCTGAATTTCCGACCAAATACAAAATTAGGGGCTTTAAAGTAGATTTTATTTTATTACTACTGTCACCCAGCTTCAAATTTATATGATGCCTACAATCATCGTGACCACCATGGGATATAGAAGAGTCATGATTACAGACTAAACAAAAAACATGGTTCGCAGATACAGAAGAAGCTTTCAATTCGGCCATTCACTAATATAATCTGTCTGGTACTTTTGTGACATTTTCTGTTTTTTTGGATTAGGCTGCTCCAAACACAAATATAACACCCCACTAAACAACACTTTCTCGCAACCCACAGTATACTGACTTGCAGAACGTACGTACATGTGCGTAGCATGGACCCAACAACGGCGGTGGTGGTGGTGCTTTCCACCCTTTCGCCACATAAAGGCCTGAAGCCTGAATCAGATCTATATAGGAAGTCGTCTATTGACAGTTTACAACCCTTTCGAATATTCAATTTTTAGCTTTCCTGTTAGCGTAAAAACCCAGGTCACTGAACGAGAAAATATTAACTCATCTAAAATAAAAGTGCATTCTACAACCAAACCATCTATTACTGGACTCATTTAATTATGGGTTGGAGTAATTTTTTACTTTCTCTTGCCTATATGAATATATAGGAAGGAAAGTATTGTTTTCATGTCGATTTTTCGAAATCGACTTTTCACCGGATCTATACGTTTTCAGACCCCCTGAACCCAAAAAACATGTTTTTAGCGATTGGTCTGTGTGTGTGTGTGTCTGTGTGTGAACAGAATATCTCAAGAACGAAACATCGTACGAACTTGAAACTTAAGTTACATACCACTACCGGACCCGACTCGAACATTTTCATCAAAATCGGTCAACCGGAAGTAGTAGTTTATTCGTGTAATTTTTCACTTTTTTGCGATTTTCTCAAAAACTGGTCCTACGATTTTTTTTAAAATCGCCTCATTTACTCAATTTTTTATTCTCTACAAGATAGGGTAGGCGCCATGTTTGCTGAAATTCTGGGTGAGGCTGTTTTCACATAAAAACAAAGTTTTTTTAAGATTACGGCTTTAATATGCAATTTAGCGAAAAAATTTATATAATAAAAGTTGTAGAGAATTTAAAAACCTACAACTTTTATTTCAAACATTTTTTGGTATAACGCTTAGTTTAGCAGTAATTAGCAATTTTCTGTTTTTTTCTCACGAAAACGTGAGAAAAATCGATTTTTTTTAAGATTTCGGCCTTAGTATGCATTTTATAATAAAAGTGTATATAATCAAATTTATAGAAAATTAAAAGATCTACAACTTTTATTTATAGCATTTTTCTCTACAGAGCCTAGTTTAGAGAGAAAGAGTGATTTTCCGTATTTCTAAGCCAAAATGAGGTTGATTTTCATTTTGCATCATTCACTCATGATTAAAATAAGGTTATGTTTTTGAGGTTAGTTTTTTGTTTATTTCTAATATTTTATTAATAATGTTAGGTTTATTGTTAATTATTTGCATTGGCAAGAGAAAGTTGTGTGAGTGTTTCACACCAGATTTTTTCTTTAGAAAAATGATTATCCTGGATAACAACACATTTTTCAAAGGCACAGAATCCATGCAAATTTCAAAAAATATTTTTCTTTTCACTTTTACTCAATAATAATGGATGTGGATATATCTGTCTTTGTCCTGAGTGACATGACTTATCAAGATATAGAAAATAAAACGTAATAAACGTAAATAAAACTGACTAAAGAAAATTATTTTTACATTGCATTGCAGAATAAAAAGTGAATACAAATCTACAAATACAAAGATTGTTTAAAAAAATATTTTAATTAAATTTTATGAATGAATACACATAAATTTTAATGAAAAGAGAAAGCACGACTGATATGGAATACCAACTTCATGGCAGACAAGAAACACTGGTGAGTAGTGCTGTCAACCCAACTTCTGCAGGGGTAAATTTCCGAAATATTTAGATATTTTGGCATAATTTTCATAACTATTCAGACAAACTTTAGTCAAAATTTTTTTAATTTAATTTGTAAATATGCAGATTTGTCTGAAATAACCATTTAAGGATATTAGATTTATGAAAAAAAGACTTAACACATGTAGCAATGTAGTAATTAAAACACACAGTAATACATACCAATGAAGGAAAATTCATTCGTTTTACCCTTTTAAATTTTTTTAACTTTTATCTTCTTGAACCTAAACCACCAAATTCTATGAAACTCGTTATCAAAACATACAGAAAAAACAAATTCTGGAAACATTTAAATTTTTTTAAAACAGAAGTTATTTACTTAGTAAATTTTAAATAGTTATGAAAATTAAGTTTCATCATAATCAAACTGTACATCATTAGGTTACCAAAACCACTTACAGTAACTAGTACTAGTACACAAAAAAATAGTTAATTATTTTTTTTTTTAAAAAGGATACTATCTAGTAAGTAATTCCTGTTTTTCTTCCGGTGTTAAAACCACATGTTCAGGTACTAATTCGTGTTCTGTTATGTTTATAAGTAACTCAGATTCCAGAAAGTGTTCTAAAATATATTTTGGTGCCATATCAACCAATGACTGTGAACAAAAACAAATTACTATTAAAAATGTATCCAAGATACACAATGATGCATTAAACAAACTAAAGGTGAAAAATGTAAGTCATAAACAAATAAAAATTTACTTGACGTAGTTCATTTGAAAATAATTATTTTATTATAAAACACTGTGTATAGTATGGAAAAGAGTATGTTGAACAAGGATAATGGATTGAATGAATGGGATGTTTTGAATAAGAATTCTTGGAAATCTAAACTAAACTAGAAATGTTTGTTTTTATTTTGATTCCTTCTGCAATGTTCCAATATTTTTTCTTTTTTCTTAACATCCAACTGTTCTGCAATTAATGCTAATGCAGACGGTGAAGGATGAAATGATTTTTGTAACGTATGAAAATATGCCGTGCCTGAATGGGATTCGAACCCAAGACCGCATGATGAGAGACAAGCACGTTACCAACAACACCAATGCGGCCGGCTAATAAATGTTCCAATAAAGTAGAAGAATTGTCAGAAGGTTTTCAATTGTTTGAGAAACTATCAAGACTACATGTATAAAAATAATTAGCACCTTTGCAGTGAGTCAGTCAGTAACTGACTCGTAAATGGAAAGTGTTGTCGAGCTGTTTAAAATAGTCGTAACAGGACAGTTCTAAATTACATTTGGGCTGTAGAAAGGTAAATCATTTGTTTTGATTTAAGTGGCATTGTACAACTTATAGTCAAGTTTAGTTTAAACTTTAAGTTTTGAAAAATTAATTTAATTTAAGTAATCTAATTGTATTACTTAGTAGGGTAAGTTTAATAATTAATTGATATAAGTTTTAAGAAAGTCCGTTTGTTATTTATTACACCAAGATTCCAAACGAACCAAGGCTTGGGTGACAGTATTTTTTTTACAAAAATAAAACATTTAATTACTGTATTGCAAAATCTGTATTTATGATCCAATATGGTTTGTTGCTAAATTTAAAAAAAATTAGCCATCAACAAAAAAACTATAATTTTGGTTGTATAAACTCAGCTATAGTATTTCTATTTATCATGCATGAGAAAGCATAAAAACAACTAGAGATTTTGGGGGCTTTTTGGAACCCAAATTTTGTAGAAATATCTCTTAATGGACTTGCACATCTCCATGCATTACTCAAACTCTGTACAAAGTTTTAGCTCCTTAAGCTTTAGAAGTTCTTAAGGTTTTTGGAAGAGCAGTCAGGTATTTGGCATTTATTTATTAATCTAATTAATAAGTACACAGCTTCGTCATCTGAATTAATTAATGTAGTGGGAAATAGTTTAAAAACGTTTTTATAACAATACTTACGGTACTTATGCATTAAAAATAACAAACAAATTATATTGAACAAAAGTTTAATATTGTACTTTACAATTTACAAGAGCTTATGAAAATTATTTACATTTCTGTGAAACCCAGAATGCAGCAGTCACTGAAGTGTGTAAGGTACCGATTTTTGTCTTTAGCCACCACTGTTGACTGCCACATGTATTCTCCGATGTAAGAATCCACGTGCTGGTGAGCTGTACCTCTGTGTTTCTTATTTCGCCATTTTGCTGATCTCCATATGCATTCTACTTGCTGTGGATTCACTCCACTTTCAGAATCAATAAAATTATATTAATGATTCACTGTAGTGTCGAAAACCCACACTTCTAACTTGTTCGTTTTCTATCTCTTCCAACAGTCGGAAATTATTGTGTTATCTGATTCAATGTTCAGTTGAATTTACACTATCCCAGTAACCCGAGAGTGATAATCGATTTAATGTAAAGTACCATACTTTCTTTTACAACTATCTAAAACGACCAACCTGTTTGGCAGAAGGAGTCATGCCAACTTGAACAACAATTATAGCTCTATGGATATTTTCTTCTTGCATACGCTGGCAGTATGTTTTAATGGTCTTTATTCCAATTTTCGGTTCATCAGGAAAGAATACGAACATCTGATCTGTACAAGACAGAAAACAAAAATATCTATTAAAAATTCTAATATGGCATGAATTTGGATATAATCTTCATTAATTTCAATCAAAATTAAAATGAACTAAAATCACTTTTCCTCTATTTTAATGCTTATAACTTACCAGGTATTGGTGACCCAAATCAATTTTAACCTTGTTAACAGTAGCATGAAATAAACCATTGTGTTGATCTGTTTTTAAAATGCCTCAGTCAAGAAAGTCTTTTTACACCTATGTCCTTTCAAACCTTTAACTTTAGACTTTGCGATGAATTGTATAAGCATGCCTGGAACGTAAATACAGTTTCATTCATGCCACCGCATGGCTTTTGTTACACTATGTACGCACTCTACTTTCTCTAGATCAGTAGTGTTGTGCCGACGCCATAACAGTTGATTAGTCTTGTACTTTATGTTTACTGTGGTCATTTACAAAATTTAAAACAATCGATGAACCTGTTGACTGTGAGATTCATTCTGTTATCCGGTTTTTGAATGCAAAGGATGTTAAGGCAGTAAAAATTCATCAACAGATTACAGAGATTGACGGCGGAAATGCAATGAGTGATGGAATAGTGCAGAAAAGGGCAGCCTTCTGTTGTCAATGATTTTTTGGTTAGGACCGTAAATGAAAAAATTAATGAGAACTGATGATTCACAATGACAATGGATTCAGATGAATTTCCAAAAGTTTTGAAAACTGTTATGCATAAGATTGTAGCAAACTGCTTGGGTTTGAAAAATGCACCCAATGGTCCACAAAACAACACTTGACAGTGCTCTGACATTTCTTACCGGTATACTTGACTACAACAGTCCTTGACCTCGTAAGATCTGACTACCAGTTGTTCCTGCACATGATTCGAGGGCTTGGCGGTAAGCTCTTTAAATGTGAAGACAATGCAAAAAACACTGTAAAGTTATGGATGTCTTCACTCACGGGATGTTTCTTTGAGGAAGGTTTAGATCAGCTGGTCACTTGCTACGACAAAATGGCGGAAACTACTTACAAAGTAGTTTAAGGTATGAACTTTCATGTAAAAATAAAATTGTCTTGAAAAAAATATTTTGGTATTGTCTTTTTCCAAAATAGTACTTACTTTCCAGACTTGCCTCGTATCAAGCTATACCTATCTGGATACCTCATTGTAGGCCTGAAATATCTTAAATTATTTTGCTAGATTGACCCATGGTATGTGACAAATGATGCATTGCATTAGGACTTATGTGTCAACACCGTGAAAGAAGAAATTACGCAGCTAAGTTCTAAATATCAAGAAAAATTAGCAGATCACTCGAATTCTTTGGCGCTTAATTTACTTGATAATAGCGAAGACGTGACACGACTGAAACGAATAAAATTGATTGACTTTCCGTTTAGATTTTCTAACTAACCTACATCGTAAATAATTGTATTCCATATCAACATCAACATCATCAACACCATCTCTGTCAACATCCTCTTCTTCCTCTACGCATTCTACTATCACCGTAACTATCGTTGTTATTCATCTTTTATCTAGTTAATATTTTCAAAAATTATACTTAATTTATTTTTCCTTTCCGAAGCAATACCATTGGGTATTGTCTTCGTCATGTGAACCTGTTCATGCTATTTACTTATAGTTTTTGTTTTTAAACTGATTGTAAATAATCTCAGATGTTAGAAAAAAAAGAAAAGATTGACCCAACACATGGTGCAAAAAAAAAAACATGGGTGTGCCAATGCGAATGTTCCTGTGACTCCAGTACCAGAACATCATTCCTTATTTCACCATGACAGAACTCAAGGTCACATTTGTTGTTTGTTCGTAATGATCTGCCTTGCATTTTTTCATGATGCTGAGTTGTAGGGATATGGCTTACAACAAAATGTTTTAAATTACCATTTAATGAAAATTGAAACAGAAGCACTTCTGCTCTAATAAGAAATTAATAATAGTGACTTAAAAACATAATTCTGAGAGAAGAAGAAAACACTGTAATGAATGTTACCTGTAGGATCATCATTATGGGCAACGAGAACAATTAAATCACTTCTTGCTGGTCGTTTTTCACTGGAAAAATTAAGAATAAAAATTATATAGGCAAGAGAAAGTAAAAATGAACACAATATGGCAGTAATAAAATACATAAAAAATTACTCTAATATTTATTTGATTAAATATAGACAAACTTTTTGTACCTTCAAAAGCAATTCAGGAAAAAACCACTTAAAATAAGTTTATCACTCCTTCCTGCTTTGTATCCATTTTCAATTTACTTTTCATTATTTTACATTATGTACTGAATCTTATCATCTCTTTTATTTCTGCTTGGTTCACACTCTTTCTTAGAAATCAATTCACATTCAATTGTCTTGTTAGCATCGTCTTGCTTTCAGTTTCAATCCTGCTTTACACCGTGAACAACCATGTTGTCATCGGAGTTTCGAAGGCCTGGTTTTTTATGTTTCATGTTTGTTTGTTACTGTACTTTACAATTTGGAATTTTAATTTTGAGAATGTCTTTGAAAATATGTCCGGGTCAGCAAACAAAAGGAAACCATTGAAAATAGAGATTAAAAAAGAAAATGTTGCTAAATTTGAACGTGGAGTGAGACAGGTGGATTTGGCTTGAACGTATGGATTGAAAAAGTCTACTATGGCAACAATCATCAAGAACAAAGAAAGCATTAAGACAACTGTTGTTGCAAAAGGTGTACCAAGATTGACAATCACAGAAATGTAATTCATGATTACGTAGCGGGGATGCATCCCACTATAAAAACTTTTTGCTATACGAACTCCACTTCAGAACGGATTAAGTTCGTAAAGTGAGGTATGACTGTACTTTAATTATGTACAATATGTTCTATTACTACTGCACTGAATCAAAAATTTCTACTTTAGTAATGCAACTCGGTTACCTTGGCTTATCTCCAAATTGTTCTTTAAATGCATCAAGAACCTGATCCAATTCATCTTGAGTAACGAGATAACCTCTGTCATGACACAACTGTAAAAAAAGTCCAAATACTGACTTCAAACAGTGTAAAATATTAATCAAAACACAGTGAAACTATTCATTATAATGACACTTATAATAATATTGTGTTAGTAACTCTGTAAACTGCCCATAACAGACAGGTGGAGTGTCAAATTATTTACACTAAATCTGTTCGTTGCAGGGCTAAAATAAATAGTTCTGTTTCTTATCACATGGTCAGTCAATTAAATGACTGAATCATTTAAGAACAGAAGAGGTAGAGGTGTAAAATACACTAATCAGAGTTTTCTCTGAAAGTAATGAATTTCATTGTACAGCCAGACCCTGTGGTGAATGAATTGAAGTTGTAATTTACAGAGTGGAAAATATGTGCATTTTAGAGGGCAAGCGTACTTTTCCACTCAGTGAGGAAGTTAATTGTAAACCACCTCACTCCTCGTTTTACTTAGTAAAACCTATAGAGGTTCAAACCAGCCTTTCAGCTGTTGACCTAAACAACAACAACAACAATAATATTGTGTCAGAAACTCTGTAAAATTAAAGTAAAATCAAGAATATGCTGGAAGTTGGTACAATTAGGCTATAACAATAAAATATTTACTATGACGTCTATATATTTCCAATTTGGCTGTAACAGGCAGGTGGAGTGTTAAATTATTTGCACTTGATCTGCAAGTACTGCACTGGCTACAAAAAATAGATCATTCTTAAAACACGTTCAGCCGATTATATGACTTAAGCATATAATGACTTAAGAGGTGGAGGTGAAGTTACCTCCTCAGAGTAATGAATTTCACTATACAGTCAGATGCTGTGATGAATGAAGTGAAGGTTTCATTTGCAGGATGTAAAGTAGGTGCTTTTCGGAGGCAGTGGCAAGCTGATAAGCATACTTTTCCACTCATATTACATTAGATCATTTTATAAGCTACAGGATGCATTAAGTAAAGGTTTATTTTTGAAAAAAACTACAATATAATTTATTCTGCAAACCTAAAAAAGGTTAGCTAAAATTTCGGTATTCAAGTATTATAACAGATTCTCATGAAAAATTAGGTAGGTAATTAAACTAACCTACATAAAAAAACTCCAGCAATAAAAATACATGTAGCTAATAGATGCAGAAAAGAAAGTCTTCTTATTTCATTCCACAAAATTAATTTAGGTTCAATTACAAACTCCAGTAGGTAAAATTATTTGATATGGTAATTTACAGTATTAATATTATTAGCTAAAAACAGTAGCACTGGTATGACGATTTCAACTTATTGCATTACGGAAATGACGAATTCTTACGTAAAACTTACTTGCATTACTGTTTTCCTAATTCTCCACAATTTGTATGTTTCAGCTTCATCATCCATTATGAACTACTGAAAACTAAATAACAATAACTGTAATAATATTACTGAAGTGCTAAGTAACTACAAAACATAACCTGTAAATCAACCACACACAACGCGTGCTAAGTAGTAGTATTCACCGGTAGAGTGCAGTAAGAATCAGTTAGAAATCAGTAAAAGATTTAACATAGCCCTTGCTGTAAACGGATGACGTCATAAATCACTTACAAGATTGAAATACAAAAATACTTATAAATTGATTGCTTTGTTCTACCGTTTGATTTACTTTGTGTTGGAATGTTGAGTAATTTTTGCAACAAAAATTATCATGTGATTCAGTGGAAGCCCCTTACGCACTGCGACAAACAAAAATTGAGGTATATTCTCTGAGAAAACTCGCCGTGTGCCTTATAGGTTTAAATCAATGCCGGACTAAGATAGAAATGAATTAAATATAGCGTTAACATTTTGGTTTACCTATCAGTTTATCTTGACATGTCCTATATCCTCTTTCTGGATTCATTTGGAAGATGTTAAAAAAAGAAATAGTGCCTTCCACTCAAAATGATCACCGATATGCTATATTAGTTTGGGGTAATTTTCCGTGTTTTTAAGTAAGACAGAGGTTGATTTTAATTTGTGGGTCATTTCCTCACGATTAAAATTAGGCAGTAAATCTTACATTATTATAGTTGAATTAAAAGTAAAACAAACCTGGAGCTGTCGAGGGCGAAGGGAGCCGAAGCCGCCGGTCGAGGCTCGGCTCGCTCTTAGCCAAACCAGCGCTGAGCATTTTTCATGGTAACCTTTCGAGACAGCGTTGTCATATTTCAGTAGCGCTCCTCTCTTGCAATAAAGAATGTACTGTACTTTCTTAAATTGCAAACAAGTTTGTAGTGTATTTTTTGAACCATTTTCACTATAAAATGCATCTCATAACGAGAGAATGCAAAGCGAAAAGAGAGGGAGTGGATGCACGTAAATGGTGCGTACAGCGCCAGTGCTGGTAGCACACTGCACATAGCGGCAACAATGGAGGCTGAGAGCCCCTAGCACACCCGAATGTCGCAGCTCCAGGTTTTTCTACTAATTCATAATTGAACATAGGTAATATAATTCATTGTTTACCTTGTCAAGAGAAAACGGTGTGAGTGTTTTACACCAAATTTTTTAGAGTCTAATATGTATTTCTGTAGCTGTGGATACTCTGAAACTTGAAAAGTTTCTCTTTGGTGTTTTCTTTAATATTTGTTCCCTGTTAATACAAGATGTCACAAGCTAGATATTCAAAATTACGAGGGTAGGCTGATAAGTAATGCACACATGCTTGTAGAAGACAACTAAATAAACTTCAGTAGCGCGCCTGGTGGCATGTGGAAGTACTATTTCTCCTCTACAAGCCTGCGCAGTTTGAAGGCGTTGCTTTCATTCAGTTTGTTTTGAGTAGTGGAAGTATGGCGTCGTGTTCTGGTGCTATGTCAACGAGAATTAAACAACGCGCTGTTATCGAATTTTTAACTGCTGAGAAAGTGAATCCTAGTGAGATTTATCGTCGTTTAAAGGCTGTTTATTGTGACGATACTGTTGATAGGTCTACTGTGAATCGTTGGGTAATAAAATTTCGTGATTGCCAACCTGGAAAAGCCTTAATTGTTGACAAAACACGCAGTGGACGACCAATCACTGCCTCAGACGATAATCGTCGCAAACTCATCGATGATTTGATTCAAAATGACCGGCGAATCACTCAACAGCGTATCGCAAACCAAATTGGAATATCTAAGGAACGTGTTGGCTTCATTATTGAACAATTGGGATACCGTAAAATCTGTGCACGATGGGTACCACGCCGTCTGACAGACGAGAATAAACAGCGTCGATTGGAATACTGTGAACAACTTTTGAAGCGCTACCGTGACGAAGGAGACGACTTTCTTTTGAATATTGTGACGGGGGACGAGTCATGGGTTCATCATTACGATCCCGAAGAAAAAAGGCAGAGCGCTGAATATCGTCATCCACATTCTCCTGTTGTGAAAAAGTTCAAAACACAACCGTCCGCAAAAAAAATTCTTTTGACTGTGTTTTGGGATGCTCGCCGAGTTTATGTGACTGATTATCTGGAACGAGGGGCAACGGTAAATTCTGCTCAGTATATACAGACTCTGAAACACCTCCGACGTCGAGTTTGTCGTGTTAGAGGCAACCTGGCGCCAATAATTTTGCAACACGACAATGCTCGTCCACACACTTCGCGTGCAACTGGAGAGGCTCTGAGAAACCTGAAGTTTCAACCAATTTTACACCCTCCGTATTCTCCCGACCTTGCGCCTTGCGATTTTTATTTTTTTCCTCTACTGAAGAGAGACCTTAAGGGTAATCATTACAGCTCGGACAATGAGGTGAAGGCAGCTATTGCGTCCTGGGTTCGAGGAAAGTCGGAAGAATTTTTCAGTGACGGAATGAAAAAACTTGTTAAACGTTGGGAGAAATGTGTAATGCTTAACGGTGACTATATTGAAAAATAAATAGATAATTTGGTAGGTTAAGATTTGTACTTTAATTTGTTATTTACCCCATCTTGCTATTTCTTTTTGTTCGTCTTCTACAAGCATGTGTGCATTACTTATCAGCCTACCCTCGTACTTACCGGATCTATTTCATGATAATTGATAAATATTTTTATTCTCACTAGATGCTTACTGATCGATGCCATGGCTTTCGTCTTAGTGGGAGATATCTTCAAACCTCTCTGCTACTTTTCAACTGATATTGAATGGCTAAAAGTGTTAGCAGAGAAATTATTATCAGAAGAACAAATGGACTTCATGCAAGAACGATCATGTACTGATGCTATCTTTGCTGTAAAACTAATTTTCCAATTGAGGCTTGGATTTGACTGTGAAACATAATATATTCCAAGATAAATATATTATAGCCGGCCGCATTGGCGTAGTTGGTAACGTGCTCGCCTCTCATCATTCGGTCCTGGGTTCGAATCCCACTCAGGCATGGCATATTTTCATACTACAAAAAAATCATTTCATCCTCCATTGTTCAAAAGTTACACCCCAACGTTGTCGCTAATGACCGTTATAGTTGGTATGATGTTAAATAAAAAAAAAAAAATGTATTAGATTTGTCTTGGATAAATAAAGGCAACATTTATTATGAAAATTTTTTGAATGCTGGGGATTTCCTGTCATTCTGCCATTAAGAGCTGTTACAATACAAGCCATTGTAACTAGATAAATCTTTTGTGGGAGTTTCATACCAATCAAAACTGTGGTAAAATATCATCTAGGGTATTTGCATTAAAACAAATTACCAGTATTTGAAATGACGATGTATGTACATTAAATTTTTATTAAAGTAGATAAAAAAAATGGAGACTAAGGAGAAATAGAAAATTTTATAATGTAAAAATTCTTTATTATCAATATCATAATATTAACAAATGTCATAATATCATTCTATTTTTATTTTGTGTTTTATAACATTTTTATATATTACTTTCATAATACAAATTACAATTGTTATAAAGATAAATAAAATTGAGATAATTAAAAAGATTATGTCAAGGAGGTATAATTCATACCATTTAAGCTTCATATTAGCTGGTCGTAAATGTGGGGCACCATTATGACGTAAAACATATTCTACCCACCAAACAGCTTGTTCTATTGCTTGCAATGGTTTATCTTTACTTATCGCAGTTAATTTTTTCATGTTAATTCTGTAACTGCAACAGACATTTATTGTTATTAAATTATATTTGTATTGACTAAGAGGCAGAAAGATCACCAAAGAGCAATGGAGATGAATTTCTGCTGTGGGGTGTTGTGCATCGATCGAATTCCAAATTCCAAAATTAGGAAAAGAATTGGCATTCAAGGAAATGTTATGGATACCATATCCTGAAAACAATTAAAATGGTTTGGTCATTTGCAGAGAATGGAGGAGAATGTAGGGAATGGAGAGAATGTAGGTGGCCAAAGAGGGTATGGAAGTGGATGGCAGCTGGTAAAAGAAGGAGACGTAGGCCAAAGATGACATGGTTGGATAATGTCCCGGAGGCAGTGTCTTTCCGGCAGTTTTCTGATGGTAACTGGCAAGACAAAGAGAGGTGGTGATTAGGAAGTGAGATACGGCTGGGGCTGTAAATCCTCACATAGTTATATAAATATAAATTTTATTTGAGTTAATTTAGAAATGTTGTACAGGGTGTGTCTAAAAATTCAGTGAACTGTCTAATACATCGATATTCAGCGCTTGAAAAAGGTCACTTGGATGCATACGTATCCATGGACATGTCTGGACCTGCCCTCTGTCCAGGATTGCATGAGGCTCCTCGTATTGTATTGCTGTATTCATTTCAGTAGAGTGTTCTGAGCAGTGCGAGTCAAAAAGCCGTGGAGCAACGACATAACATTAAGTTCTGCTTCAAATTTGGTAAAATGGCAACACAAACCCATGACATAGTGCAAGTTTATGGGCAGGATGCTGTCAATAGAAAATGTTTGTACAATTGGTTTGCACGCTTTTGCGCTGCCAAAAAACATCAAAATACTCTATACTCGAAGAACTTTGCATTAGCAAAAATGTAATCAATTACTCAATTTATTGGATCTATATGTCCAGATCAGTTTTAGAAAGTATTGATATATCTTTAATTTCTTTGATAAAGGGAAGAGGAATCAGAATATCAGGCCCTCTGAAAAGCATCTACTAACCACCCTGCAAATGACACCTTCGTTTCATTCACCACAGGGTCTGTATAATGAAATTCATTACTCTCAGAGGAGATTATTGTGACTAGTGTCTTTTACACCTCTACCTCTTCTGTTGGTAAATGCTTCAATCATATAATTGGCTGACCATGTGATAAGAAACAAAAATATTTTTTATAGCCCTGGAACTAACTGATCAAGTGCAAATAATTTAACACTCCACCTGCCTGTTATGGAGATATATCTAACTGTATAAGAATGATATTCAAGAAATTTTTACTATGAAAACACTTTTCCCAAAAAAGGTTATTAAACATTTGAATATGTTATGAGAGTACAAATGTCTAGTACAGTATTTTGATTTGTGTAATCCTGTAATAAACATTAAACAGTTATAGAAAATTCCCATTTGTCGTACAAGATGCACCCTGTTTTTAGATGAGTTATTGAAGGAAAAAATTCCATCTTATACACTGGCAAATACGGTATATATATTAATGTCCAGTAATTTTATTAAGCATTTGTAATAATGTTTAGTAGTAGGTAGAGTGTTAAGTTGTCCAACCTGTAGATGTGCACAAGATGTCGGTCTATCAGTATGTTGCTGTAAGTTGTGTAGCGCTATTAAAGTATATTAAGTCAGTCATTAAACATTTTAAATCCACCTACTCAATAATTTATATCTTCTTCTTCTTCTTCTTCTTTATCTGCCCCTTCTGCCTCTCAGCGTAGGGTGTGCCATTGCCTCGATCCTTCCTCTCCAGACACCTCGGTCCATCATCATATTCCTCATCTGCTGCCAGTCTTTTCCTCGAGCCTCCCCCAACCGCTCCATGTACTCTTGATAGCTCTGTCGTATTTTTCCTAGCCAGAGCTATCTTCTCTCTATAATCATTATCACCATTCCATGTCCCAAATCTAGTATTACAGCATTTCTGTTTATTATTCCGAGTATCCAGTCCTGTTCCGAGGCTTTGTGTTGTGCTTTGAATCCGTTTTTACCCAACGTGTGGGGGATTAGCCCAACACGCTGGGTTGGAGTACTTCTTAGTCTGGCTCCTACCCTTTGACCTGTCCGGCTTGGGTGGCCCTACCAGTAGTTACACTACCGCCGGCATAGCTCGCAGGGTCATAGGAACACGCTAGCCCCTCCACCAACGACAAGGTCTTGTACTCCCCAGGAGGGGATAATTTATATCAATTCAAAATATTCCTGGGTGACTGAGTAGCAATAAATTTACTTACTAATGATATTTATGTCATAAATACTGCATGGATGTACCTTTCATTATTTAGTAATTCATAAACTGTACTTTTGAATTTATCAAAAGTGATATCATTATATTCCATAACAATTCCACCTCCAGAATGTTGAATTTTTTCAGCATTAAATCCTTGATCAGCAAAAATTGGTAAAGCTAGTACTGGAACACTGTTGTAAATTGCTTCTTGTGAACTTTGTAAACCTACCTGACTTATAAATAGCTTTACTTTCGGATGAGCTGAAAACAGAACATGTATTTCAATAAAATATTATTATACTTTACATCTTATATATACTTTCTCTTGCCCTATATTTATAAATAAGAAAGGAAAGTATTGTTCATTTTAATTTTTTGAAATCGAGTTTTTACCAAAAATATATGTTTTCATGCGCCCTATCTGAAAACGTTTTTAGAGATTGGTCTGTTTATGAAAAAAATCTCATGAAAAAAATTTTGTGCAAAGTTGAAACTTAAGTTAGGTGCTACTAGCGGATTCGACACAAACATTTTCATTAATATCAATCAACCGGAAGTAGAGGTTTACTTGTGCAATTTTTTACTTGTTTTGCAATTTTCTGATATATGGCTCCTACAATTTTTTAAATATTGCCTCATTAACTAAATTTTTTATTCTCTACAAGATAGGGTAAGCACCATGTCTGCTGAATTTCTTGAAGAGGCTTTGCTCTTTCGTGTTATAAAAATTGGTTTTTTAAAAACTGTTAAATTACATTACATGAATCGTTCATTTTCCTTGTACAGTTCTTCTCGACCACGTAACCTATATTGTCCATCTACTATCTTCTATTTTCTTGTAGAGAATCTTTCTCTCAAAGTTCCCTGCTTCTCTTAGACCACTCTTTCCAGTCTATCTAAGGCACTCACGTACAGAAACACATGGTTCCTCACAGTATTATAATGTCTAATCTTATTACGTATAATCATTCCCTGTCTGCTGTTTTCTTCATTTTCATTGTTCTTTGGTTGTATTATCTTCCCGAGGTATTTGAAACTATATAAATATTTCCAATTTATCTCTCTTGTGTCTAATAATTACAGTTATTACTAATAATTACAATATAATTAAAGGCCCATATAATTGTTATCTCAAGAAGTTCATATTCAAATTATAAAACATATACGTAGGTAGAGTTTAAGGGAAAAAAATAGTTACAGAAAACTGGTACTTAACAATCTGTAAAAAATGTGGTTTTAATATTGACTGTAAATATTATACAATTATTATATTGTACAATGAGTCAATTTAATATCAGTAATGAAATGATAACTGGAACGACATCAACAAATTTCTTGAGAGTTTGAATAGATAGTCAATTACTTTGGAATGAACATCTTAAAGACCTTAAACTTACATTGTCAAAAGGAATTGTCATTGGAAAGAAGGTCAATAAATTAAACTCATTGAAACTGGTACTTAATGCATATTATATTTTCTTTTATATCCATATACTAGCATGCCCCGTCGCGACTTTGCATGCGAAAAATGATGTAATCACCATAATAATGTAAAATATCAAAGCAATTGATCACTCACCAATTAAAAAAAATTAAAATGAATTAAAGAAACAGGAACTTTACTTTTATAAAATACTCAACAATACAAAATCGTATTTACATAATAAAATACAATAAAATTATCATGTGATGTTGTCACCAGCTGATCCTTAGCACCACATCGCTATTTGCTAAATCACATGACTTTATTATTATTATTTACGTTATGGCCTACAAAGGACCGCGATTTCTCAGTTTTTCTTCTGTGCTTTCCTCTTCGCCCAGTATTCCTTCATTTTCTTGGAAAAGTCACGTTTTCGTTCTTCCGACCATTTAGGTCTTGATCTTTTACTGTCCTCTTCCTGGAGCACTAGTTTGAGTTTATGTCTGAGAGGTGTTCTTTGTATGATGTCCGTCTCCGTTATCTGGAGTTTGTGACTTTATTCACATGACTTTATTTATGACAAATCTTTATTTGAATCACATCAGCTGGTTTAAAAGCAGCAGATTATCTAACCTCATAAAAGCCTTAATGTAGGACATTAACATTATTTTCAACCCTTTAGGGCTAACTTTTTAAGGGTTTCAATAACCTAAAACCTGCACCAGCATCATAGTTACAACATGAAAAAAACTGTATGAAAATTGGTTCAGTAATTTAGGAGATAAAGGGGAACATACACACACACACATACATCAAATTTTATATACCGGGTGTCCATTAAGTCTGGAAACGGCTGAATTACAGAAAAGTGAGCGTGACTAGGTGACCAAAATGACTAGTTGCTTGTTACACCAAAAAAACTATTCTGGGTGATATTTGAAATTTTTGTCCGCCATCTTGGATCCGCCATATTGGATTTAACTTTCTTAATTTAAATAGGATGATGGTCATATGATACATGATTTCGATCTAAAATTTTAAAATAAATTCAATGGCGAAACCGGAAATCGATATCTTTTTCCGTTTTTGAGATATTACCATTGAACTATCCAGATCGGGGCAGAACGGCCATTCCTCCCTCCTCCGTCTTTGAGCCTACATAGACAATTTAGGTAGCAAGTAAACGACTACACATAATATTATTGAAAATAATAAGTTTTTTAATATCTCCACTTGTTCATAAATAGGAAATTATTGTCATTAAGAAATACGGAAAAACAATTTAACGGGTGATTTATTGCATTATAAAACTACAGTATTTAATTTCTTACCAGTTAATTCTTATTGTTATTTTTGTAAATTTTAGTGTTTATAAGGAACTAATTGTGAAAATGAGTTACAAAATTGAAAAAAAAAATACCAAATGTCTCTTGACTCAGAGTAGTTGTTCAAAGTGGCCTCCTCCTACTTATTGACAATATGATGTAAGTGCGTAAAAGCTAGTTACAGCATTACGAATGAATTCCCTTGGGATTCCAGCAGATTCATTTAGAATTCTTTGTTTGAAGAAGTACCTAGTCTATTTCGGACAAGATGTTAACAACTGTTGGTTTCAACAAGATGGAGCCCTGCCCATTTTTCTCTTCAAGTTCGTGTTTTGTTGAACGATATTTTCCCAGAAAGATGGATTGGTAGGAGAGGAGCAAATGAATGGCCTCCGAGATCACCTGATTTGAGTCTATTAGAGTTTATTAGACTACTTCTTTTGGGGACACTTAAAAAACAAAGTTTACAGAACGAAACCTAACAGTCTCTGCATGAACTCAAACAAAGAATTCTAAATGAATTTGCTGGAATCCCAAGGGAATTCATTCGTAATGCTGTAACTAGCTTGTACGCACGTACATCATATTGTCAATAAGTAGGAGGAGGCCACTTTGAACAACTACTCTGAGTCAAGAGACATTTGGTATTTTTTTTTTCAATTTTGTAACTCATTTTCACAATTAGTTCCTTATAAACACTAAAATTTACAAAAATAACAATAAGAATTAACTGGTAAGAAATTAAATACTGTAGTTTTATAATGCAATAAATCACCCGTTAAATTGTTTTTCCGTATTTCTTAATGACAATAATTTCCTATTTATGAACAAGTGGAGATATTAAAAAACTTATTATTTTCAATAATATTATGTGTAGTCGTTTACTTGCTACCTACCTAAATTGTCTATGTAGGCTCAAAGACGGAGGAGGGAGGAATGGCCGTTCTGCCCCGATCTGGATAGTTCAATGGTAATATCTCAAAAACGGAAAAAGATATCGATTTCCGGTTTCGCCATTGAATTTATTTTAAAATTTTAGATCGAAATCATGTATCATATGACCATCATCCTATTTAAATTAAGAAAGTTAGATCCAATATGGCGGATCCAAGATGGCGGACAAAAATTTCAAATACCACCCAGAATAGTTTTTTTGGTGCAACAAGCAACTAAAGTCATTCTGGTCACCTAGTCACGCTCACTTTTCTGTAATTCAGCCGTTTCCAGACTTAATGGACACCCGGTATATAGAGTATTCCATAATATTTTGAGGGTGTTATACTCGTAACCTTGAGGAGATCTTTCTGATGCAGAAAGGAGTAGTGAGGTACACTTTTGTATGGGGGTAGGTCAGGAGAAGCTTGTAGAGACTACTTTAAGCAAAATAAAATTCTCACTGTACCTTGCTTATTTATTATGGAATTTGTGCTATGGGAAAAGTCAGTAAAATGTGATGGTTTGATGGAAAAGCCTTATGACTATCTCACAAGAAGGTACCGTTCTGATTTTGCCAAATTTCATAGGTTGTCTCTCCATAAAAAAATCATTATATGTTGAGTCAACACTGATGTCCCTTCTTCCACAATGATTTTTTGTGATTAATTGCAAGAAAAGATTTTAAAAAAAGTTGAAATCTTATTTGGTTGAAAAGTCATATTATAGCCTACATTCCAGAAATTGATAAACAATGGAGTTTAACTTTGCGTTTTATATTGCATGGGACTGACAATTTGTTTTTGGTGATGGTTTGTTTTCTGCTTTTTAAGAGATGAAATGTTTGATACTGACTTATCCTATACTCACAGAGTTTTGTATGGATTAAAATTTTAAAAAAATAAATAAAAAAACCGTATGTCTAAAAACTATAGTAAAATAAACACTGCATTTATAGTTACCCAACACATCTTGTTGAGGAATCCATTTTTTAAACATAACATTTTCAGGTTTTCCTGGTAATCCTTCATCAGCCTCCCATTTCCACAAAACTCTTACTTTTTGAAAATCTTTGAAAACATTCATAAATATTTTTCGTTTTTCTTCAGGAACTGATGTTCCTTGCATATTGCTTCCTAAACTGAAATAAATGACACCTTCTTCAGCTTCATCAAACCATTGTTTTATATCCTGTAAAATAAGTAACTTCATTTTTAAAACAAATGTTTATAAACAGTCAAATTATAATTGATTTTACCTTTTTGTGGGGGTCCTATAGATTTCTCTGCTTTCTGTATTCCACAGTCCATCACCTCGTGACTTCCCAGTAACCTTCTTTATGATTCCTTTCTAACATAATTTTTTGGATTCCTTGAATCCATATTTTCTAAGGATGACCTTAACTATTTTCTGGATGAAAAAGGAATGCTTTTTGGGGCAATCAATCTGCTGCAATTCTTTGAACGTACCAACTGTCTTGTATGTATTTTATCAACTTCTTCTTTTGGTGCCGATCCGCTACTAAATGTTCATGTCATTCTGGCAATGATAATTTTATTTGCTGCTGCTTTGAAGAGTCTTGTAGTAAAAAAAACCAGGTCCTCAAGTTCTTTAGCCAGGATATTTGTCAACTTTCGATGCCTCTCATACTCTGTACCTTTTCTTGCAAAATGCATTTCAGCAACTTATACTTATTGTAATTTTGTAATAATGCGCCCTAGATATTCTAATTTTCCTTTTTTTACTGTGCACATTATTTCTTTTCTGTAACAAGTATTTGAATTACACTTATGTTTGATACTTTATCTATCCATGATATTTTAAAAATTCTTCTGTAAGTCCATAACTCGAATGCCTCTAGTCGCTTCTGTATAATAAGATGATGAATATGAGGCATTTGAGGAATCTGATTTTCAACTTCAAATTCAAATGATGCATTTTGAACAGCTTGGATATTATTTTTGTCTGAACACTGTCCTTACTTTTTCAATTCTGGCTTTTATTTCCTGAAAATGGTCCCATGGTTCATTTAACTTTGTCCCGAGGTATACCTTGAACAATTCAAATTGGCACAAGCAACTTTGGTGTTTATCTACTCCACTCTTTGCCTCTCGCCATGTAACGACGGTACAGTCACAGAAGTATACAATCACTACTGTAATGTGCGACTCATGCAGAGTCACTACTTTTTGTTTTCACTGTTGTTATTAATAATCTGTCAGACATAATGATGTGACTAATTTGTTTTCATATATGATTTTCTGTTCAATGTATATTTAGACCAATTTGTTTAGTTAATTGTGTGAGTCTGTAGAGTACAGTTTATTGAGTTTGTGGAGTTTAGTTCTTGTAATTTATAGTTTAAATTTTTACTGGGACAAATTAAATACATATTTTAAAATGAAATAATTATTTGTATGTTTGTACACTGAAATAAGGTTGTAGGCATTTGCATACATTAAAATTTGTAGACATTGTTGAAAGAATATGTTACGGATATACTTTATGCGGAACTGTGTGTACATGTAGAGCAAGAGTTATGTCAGTTTGAATTGTCCACAGTATATATGTATGTTGGCACTCGTTCTAACATTCCCTAACATTGGTAAAATGCACCCCATCAACTCTCTATCTTTACCTATCTTTGGGGCATATTTGACGAGGTTCAAACTTCATGAAGTACTGAAATGTCGACTGTGCGATAGTGAAGAAGAGGAGTCCATTGAGCATACTTTTGAAAGATGTCCCCGATTTTGGCCTCGACAAAATGGAGACATCTGAGAAGATAGGTGTTGTCCAGTGGATCCCAGAGAGAGTGGGGGCAGCGATGCTGCAGGATGAGGAGAGCTGGAAGTTGGTCGCTCAGTTTGCGGAGAGGGTGGTCAGGAGACTGTGGAGGGAGGAGACATCTGTAGATCAGCTGGATCACCTTCTCCCACAGTAAATCAATCCAGTCCCGATCTCAGAAGGTAGGCACACTAATTTCCTGAGCTGGTGATGAAAAAGATGAATGAAAGTGAGAGAATGAGTGTTGGTCAGTGACAGCGAGAGGGGAATTAGGCTATGGTTCCCTTCCACGCCTCGCTGATAGTATGTAAATTTTTTAACCCGACATTTCCTTGTAGTATTTTATAAACAGTTCCGAGGGAGGTGGAGGGTTGTTTGCTGATGTCAGATCAAGTGGCCAGGCGGCAGGTTTTTGGTTGGTAGGTGGTTGCGGCCTCCTTAGGGCTGGATAAGGACGCCTCAATTTAGTCCAACACTTTTTCTCGCATCGTGAGGGAGTGGAGTGAATATGAGTTTTTCTTGCCACCTGGATAAAAAAAACTCTCATCTTTACTGATTAGCATAACGTTTGTTTTGCTATTATCTATTCTATATAGTAGGCCTGTTCGTTAGCGCAACTGGCTTCAATGCCGGGGTCCTGGGTTCGATTCCCAGTCAGGTCTGGCATTTTTTCATCTCATTTTCATATATCATCATTCTCCACCCTCTGTATTAGCAGAAATTGCAAAACATTCAGCCGTAAAACAAAAATCTATTCTATCTACTAAAAACAGCGAATAGTCAAAGTCTTTATACAAAATAATATCCTAGAACATGTACAAACAGTGAAGTTTAAATAAAAGAAGTAAATAAAAAATTAAAAGTAACAATTTGTGTAGTCTACTTACCTGAGGTAATGGATTTGATGATTGCAAGTGTACAGCTCCGATATGTACTGAATTCGGTTGAACTGGTTTAGGATATTCCGTAGATAAATCAGAACTAAATATTGTTAAACTAACATTTTCTAACAGTTTATAAGTCGATGGTAAATTTTCTCCTAAATACTTTCTCATAACTTTATCTTGACTTTGTATATAATAGTTTAATTTATACATTGAATAAACATTCAGTAAAAAATTATGGAAACGTTCGTAAAATGTCATTCGGTGATTATAATTTATTGCATAATGTGGCATATATGTTGGATTGTTTGGATTGCCAACTAGGTATTCAGGAAAAGTATGAGTACCAAATGTTAATATTCCAATTACATGTGGATTACCAAAATAAGTACTCAAACCGAGTAGACTTGGATATAATGATTCATATATAATTAAATCAAATTTTGTATCTTTATTTAACCTGCAAGTATTAAGAAACCAACAAAATTAAAATGTTTTTTTTTTTTATCGAAGGCCTATGTGTTATGAACTACACTGGGAAGGAACATTTTTATTTAGAAAATTAACTTAAAGTTATCATTAGTGTTAATTGAAATTGTTGTGGGTTTGTTAGGTGATCGGGACAGAAAAGTAAACCTTACAGAATGGATAATGAAGTAAAACAAGGCATGGCGGAAAGGCTATATAGGTCATACCTCACCCCAGTACATAGTATTATGTATTGGATGAATGGGGTCATAGTATTTAGGTTGGTTTAACATACATCCTGGATTAGCTGGGTAATTCCAGGATTTAGGCATGTGTCAGGGATTTTTGGATATCCGTGTAAAGGGCCGGCGGCCGGGAAAGTTTGCTCTGTTTTAATTTTTTGATTTAGAGGTTGATAACATAGTATTGTATGCTATGATCCTAGACCGTTAAAAGTTCATTCAAACATGCCATGTGTGAACTGGAGATAAGGTGTAAGTACTATCATCTGAGAAATATCATACCCTGTCCAACTCCAGGGCAAGAAAAAGAACCTGATGGTACAGATGTTGTAATCACAGGACCAGTTTTAAGAAAATGTTTGGATGCTTTTATGCCTACTTTCAGTTAGTGTTATAATTCTAAAAATAATAATTTAGAAAATAATTACTTAAAAATTATTTGTAAACCAATGTATTTCAGTGGAAAAAATAATATTAAATAAACAAAAAATATGTTGTATGTTAACTTATTTACTAAAAAACAGCCCCTTTAAAAAATCTTAGATTTGGAGTTCAGAAATTATGGTAAGCCTAGACATAGGTCATCCTGACCCTATCCTCATCCCATAGGTCATCCTGCTGCTCAATTTCGTCCAATCAGCACAACTACGGAACGTTGTATTTTAGTATCTATGGGTGTAACTACATCACTTGTGTGAGTTTTTTAACAATAGTCTTATGATCAAATATTGTACAGGCAGACATTTTTAGGTTAGTATAAGATCGAGCAGAGGGACTTCAGCGCTTGATGAATAGAGTTATCAAAAAGGGAAAGGCTTTTGGTCTAAAAATTAGCCCACTGAAAACTAAGGTGATGGTGGTCATTAATGTTCCTTAAGCTCGATACAACTTAAATTGAAGATCAATGTATTGAACAGGTTAAGAAATTTAAGTATTTAGGAGTTGAATTACAGCAGATCTGGAGCCAGCAGTAGAAGTGAGAACTCGTATTGAAATGGTTAGTCTGGTATTTACATGAAGCATCTGCTTGTTAACAATAAAATTTTATTTCCTGTAAGATATAGGTTTGTAAAGACATACATCTACTTTGCTTAGCTGTATGGTGTCAAAACAAGGACTTGTAAGTATGCAGTCCATGCATCATGTAGAAGCTTTTAATCTGTGGGTGTTTAGAAGAAAGCTTTGAATTTTGTGGACCAGTCATATTACCAATGTTTTGAGACGTAAGGGTGAGAAACATGAGTTGTTGGGCGTATTCAAAAGAAGAAAGACTGCCTACCTTGGTCATTTATATTGGGGGGATAAGTATGAGTTTCTCAGACTGATTCTTGAGGGTGAAGTTAAGGGTAAAAGGAGGTCTGGCCAAAGGAAATGCTCATGGTTAAAGAACATTAAAGACTGGACAAACTTGAGTGTACACACTCGTTTGAGGGTGGCTCATGATAGAGAGTGATTTTCAAGTGTTGTGGCCAACCTTCAGTAATGGAGTTGGCATTATAAGAAGAGATAAGATTGCTGAAAAATCTTCATAGACACGCCTACAACTCAATAAAACAGAAAAATACGCAGTTGAACAATGTAAACAGACAATGAATGTGTCTTTATTTATACGTATTTTGGTGGATCCACCATCATCAGATTATACGAGGTGTGGCTATTAAATAACGAGACTGACGTTGTAAAAAATTTAATTTTAATTTTATACATAATCACTTATTCTCATCTTTAATATACACTCCTTCTCCATCCCTTCAACGCTCCATGCAAATTTTCCATTGTTGGAAACAGTGCTATAAGTCATCTTCTGTCAGCTCCTTCAGGACACGTGCCGCTCAAAAATGTTTGAAATGAAGCTCGCAAAAATATTTGTACCGACACCTTGTACGCGATTGAAAATGACCCAAATTTTTTGGAAACGATAATAACATGTGACGAAACAAGGTTTTTTACTTATGATCCGGGAACAAAGCGCCAATCCATACACTGGAAGAGCTGAACTTCACCGAGAGCCAAAAAGCTCGAATGAGCAAGTCAAAATTTAAAGCAATGATGATTGTTTTTTTTTCATATCCATGGGATTGTGTACCTTCACTGGGTTCCTGAAGGTCAAGCAATTAATCAATATTACTACCTTGAGGTACTTTCTAAACTACGTCAAAGAGTAAGGAAAAAACGCCCCCAAATGTGGAAGGACAAATCATAGGTTCTCCACCAAGACAATGCGCCAGCTCATTTCGCGTTAGCAGTCAAGAGGTTCCTAGCCAAGTACAGCATCTCAGTGTTAGAACATCCACCTTATTCACCAGATCTTGCACCATGTGACTTCTACGTGATCCCTAAGTGAAATCTGCATTGAAAGGAACAAGATTTGAGTCTGTGGAAGCTGTAAAAGAGAAAGCAACACGTGTCCTGAAGGAGCTGACAGAAGATGACTTCCAGCACTGTTTCCAACTATGGAAAATTCACATGGAGCGTTGTAGGGATAGAGAAGGAGTGTATATTGAAGGTGACAATAAGTGATTAAGTATAAAATTAAAATAAAATTTTTTACAACATCTGTCTTGTTATTTAATAGCCACACTTCGTGTATAAAATTTAAACTAATTTAATTGAATTTAATTTAATTTGTTACATACATACCTCATAAAATTTTTAAATTCACCTGAACTAAAAAATGTGTCGCTAAATAAATGATAAAACTTTGGAACTTTTTCTATCCATGCAAAACCATCTGTTCTTGTTTGACAATTTTGATTGCCTTTTACTTTTTCAAAATCTCTAAATACTTTGTACATATAATTTAAATCAATTTCTTTATGATTTGCTAGTGGATTCTGTAATTGAAAAATTATTTTTTAACAAATGAAATGATTTAGTTGATATTAGTGTTTTTTGTAACTACAGAAGTAAGTCTGTACTTCTGTAGGCTCCATCCCCCACAATATAGTGCAGGCCTACTGTCTGTGTTTACTTCCTATGATATTATGTACTTACACTATGTACTAAACTGGCACATTCATCCTTGCAAGCTAACTTTATCAGGTAGTGAAAAAAATTGTTTAACTATAAGTAAATTTGATTACTATTTTAAACGTGTCCTGTAATATTACTGTTTAAATAGTTTATTACTAATTTCTGATCAGTGTGTTTTATTTTGTTTATTGTTGTTTGCAGTTCTTTCTCTGACAAATGGAAGGTATAATTTTTTATAAAAGTGCACTGTACATGAAAATGCCATTTTAATTATTTAAGTAATAAACCCACCGGGTTGATCTAGTGGTAGAGCCATCGCCACGAGTAAGCTGTTTGACAGATGTACAGAAATGAAGGTTCCGTGGTCAACATCCTAGTTTTATTTTTGTTTCTAACGTGTGTACATTGTAAACTGTTCAATTCAGAACAAGAACCAACCCCATGACCTAACGACATGAGGATGGTGTGTATGACATATAAATGATTTGTAGTCTTCTACAGACTCAGTGTTAGCGGTAACCGGAATGTAACTAAGACTTTCAGTTCTGTCTTTAAATTACCTTTGTGGGCAATTAAACCCGGAGTTGTTTTCGCCGTAACAACCCTAACGTAAAACGATGAAAAATAGAGGAAGGAACACAACATAAGGATTGATAACAGAGAAAATGAACCAACAAATCATAATACAGCATTGAAATGTACTTATGTTTATTGAGAACAGCTCACAAACAAAATAAAGTTTAAATGCAGACATGCGGAGATCGGCTTGCAGCGTGGTAACTTCAGCTTGGCGGTAAACAGCTTGTAGTATGCAGAAAACGGCTTGGATTAATCAGCAACATATTGAAGAACAACACATAAGGCACATACAACACTATACTAATCACAAGTTAGTCATTTTGCGGGAAACAGCTTGGATTATAACGGATGAAGGACAACCGTTTGTTACATTGGAACGGCCATGATCGAAGACCAGAAACGAGTGAGAAGCAAGGCGGAAACAAGGTTAGTGACGGGACAACAGGTTGCAAAGAGGTTGGGGAAAACGGCGCGCTAACAACCGGCGCAGAATTCAAATTTAAACGAATTGAACACTCAGGCTGACCATTGCTGAAAGAGTATGGTTAATTGAACTCCAACCATCAAAGTACACTGGTAATGTATACTTTAGTATTCAAGACCCATATAAAAGTAACTACATTTACTAGGATTTAAACCAGGAACTTTTGTTTTCGAAAATCAGCTATTAAACTGCTGATTCGTGGCGACAACTTTAGACATACCTGGTAGGTTCCAGATTCTATTAAACGGACTTTTATACAGATCTGAATACTAGACATGGATTATTGGTGAACTTTGATGGTTGCGGTTCAATTAACAATAGTTCTCAGAAATAGTCGGCCTGAGTCTGTACAAGACTACACCTCATTTACTTGTCACACGCTTCATCCTCATCTCATTGCGTTGTGGGGTTGCTTATTGTTCTGAATTGAAAAGATGGCAACGTACACATATTTGGGATAAAAAAGAACCTACAGTTTAGTTTCTATTCATTTTCAATTGAAAATGTTCTTAGGTCTAAACACCACAATGCTGTTCAAAAAAAAAACACCATTATTTATTTTAACTTATTTTTTATCTTCAATCAAATGTTAAACAAAAAAAAACTTAAATTTTGTATATTTATAAATATTACATAGTACATATTATAAATTGAATTAGTACTGAAATTTGATATTTACTTTACTTGGGTTAGTTGTGAATACTGTTAGGTTATGTCCTCTACTAGCCAAAGCTCGACTAAGAATTAACATCGGTTGTTGATGGCTATATGATGGCGTAGGAAATATCCCAAGAATATTTGCACTGTATGAAACATTGATAATATTCAATAACAGAAACCATTGGTATTTACCTGAGAACTGTCAACATTACAATAAATTATAATTAAATAATTGAAGAATTTGAAGGATAAAGGTGATATGTAACAAAAACATCTAGTGTGAAACACACATGACTTTCATCTTGACAATGTAAACAATGAACAATACGAGTATAAGCTATGTTTAATCATTAGTAAATATAATATTGTGCGCCTCACTTGGCGCGGAGAGAGTTTAGTCTGTAATAATACAAGGTTTATCAAAAATTACCGACTCAAAAACAAAATGCACGATAGTTTCCTATAAGTGCACTTTTATACAATAATATTCATATAGACCCAATTATAATTTATAAATCTCTTTCTAATCTTAACAAAATTTTGGTAAAAATTTTGAAACAGTGCTACTTTAATTTTTTAATTAATTATTACCAATATTTCTAGAATACGGTTATGCACTGTTATGAATGTCATTGATATTCTTACTGTTTGTTTTCTAAAAATAATTTGCTGGTGTAGCTAATAGTTTCTAGTAGTACCGTACATTAGAAAAAGGTTTCTTTTTCTAGTACAACTTTAGTACATTCCAGTTAAGTTGTCAGTAGATTCATTGCTATGGAATGTGGGACGGCAACTGCTCATTGGTTGTTTGTGTTGAACACAACAACCGTTTCACTTGTAGGCTGGTGAGTCACGTAGGCCTATACATGCAATTATATTAGTTTTGCTTCTGCATTCGAATAGTGTAGTACCTACCTACTTCATATCCAGAGTCGTGTTAATATTAGTGTTAATTCTTATTATAATAGTGTTTGTGATATTTTTAAACGTATGATAGTAATATTTGTTGTTATTGTGTTGTTTTAATTTTAATAAGTAGTACTATTAGTTCGTAGTTACATTCTCTTAAATCTCCGGTTAAACGAAACAAGCGCGGACAAGGCATTAATTCTAAACAAAAACTATTAATTATAAATGCTTTGAAATCTTTTAAAACTGAACATGCTAATATAACAATTAGTGAAATTGTAGCAAAAACTTCAGCAATGGTAGGCGTCTCTGAACGATCAGTTTACAGAATAAATTAAGGAAAAGAAAATTACTGGTCAAGTCAGATCTCCAACTAAAAAGCGAAACAGAGTTAACACGATTAGCAATTCGCTGGACGAATCAACAAAAATTTCATTTAATTATTTTCATTTCTAAAATTTCTTATAAAGTTAGGTACTTCAAGTTTTACCTCTACGTATGGGTAGATCTCTATCAAAATGCGGTTTGAACTGTTCCTTCGTGCACCGCCTGTGAATCGGAATTTATTTTCTAGGCACTGCCAACTTAACTGGAATAGACTACAGTACAGTTAGTACTAGTAGGTACCGTAAAATAGTAAACAATAAAATAATTAACACTGCACTTGGTATTCAATAAATTTGGTCCGCACGCATCAAAAAAAGAACCTCAACACTTTTTAACTGCAATGATCGCACTGAACGACAGTTGATTGAACACTGAATGACAATATTCACTGAGCGTTTCATTTGTTAGTTAGGAGTATGTAATTGATAATAATCATTTGCTATCAAAACCAGTATTATTGGTAAATAAATTGTGTCTACTAATTAGCCTATTACTGTATAATAACAATTATACCTGATGATTAATTGTAATAGGCTACATTACATCACTCCCCATTAGCTTTGTACTGTATTTATAATAAACGTATTTTACCATGAAATGTAGAAAAATATATACTTTAGTTTTGTAAACAGTGTGTAACACGAGGCGAGGGATGGGTGTGTAGTATAATGTAAGCTGATTCATTCGAAGCCTCGACGCGCCAGATGACATGCCTAGACTTATACTAGACATTGGTTACCGGTGTACTTTGATGGTTTTGGGGTTCAATTAACCATACTCTCTCAGGAATGGTCGGCCTGATTCTGTATAAGACTACACCTCATTTACATGTCATAAACATCATTCTCATCTCATTGGATCGTGGGGTTGATTATTGTTCTTAAACTGAACAGATTGCAACATACACACATAGGGATTAAAAAAAAATCATTAGTAAACAATGTAAAATGAAAACATACTGTAACCTAACTTTATTTACGTGATGAATGATGAAAAATGAAAATCCATCTCTGTTGGACTTAACAGGTTGAGTGCTATGAGAGACATATTTATCTCTCAGTGGCCAAACCCACATCGGTTTTCAAAATTAAAAAAAAATTGGGTCATTTTTGCTACAACATTTTTTTGTAATTTTTACATTCAATTTGAAATTGTAAGATGTAAAAAATATCCAAAATAATTTTCTTGTTTATAGTATGTGATTTACAGCTTGTGAAAGTTGAGAGATAAATTAATCTCTCGTAGCACTGGAGGATGCTACGAGAGATAGCATCCTCGTTTGGGGAAAACCATGAAGACAAAATATGGGGTCTTTTCCGTTTTCTGTATGCCACTACCAAATCTGAATTCAGTGAAGGGTTGCGCATGTGTTAATTTCTTCCTTCACTACCTTACTGAATACTCAACTGAGACTGACACATTCATGCACGCGCACATACGTCCTTCCTAATCTCATTACGTATTACAGTACTATCTTACAAGTTTTGTTGTTTGATTTCTTATTTTGATTGTTTGTTTTATTTTCTTATTACTACATTACTATTACGTTTTATTTTTTTAATCATTTACATTGGGAAGAGAAAGTCTTGTGAGTGTTTCACACAGACTTTTGGCGCGCTAGACTCAGTAGTAGGAGAATTGTATAACCCTTCAGGGAATTCGGATTTGATAGTGGCATACAGAAAACTGAAAAGACCCAAAAAATGTCCTAAAATTTAAAAATAAATAAAATAATTAACTTTTATAATAAGCATAAACCGAAAAAGAAAACTACACAATTTACTACAGCGATCAAAACATAGCCAAACAACGACAAAAGATGCGTATCGTAGGTTACAGCTGAGCAAAATTATTTTCTGCCAACCTTTGAAATGAGAATGATCGTACAAATAATTTTACTAAATGATATATGATATATATTATTTTGCAATAATCAGAAACAACCGAAAATTGCTGATTTTTTTGAATCTTTATAACTTTTTAATAAAAATTGCTACAAAAATGCTAAGACCATTTCCGGAAACTGCAGAATTTTTTTAATATTATAAACTAGAAAATGTTATTGACATTGAGTAATAAAATCATCTCTCGGCTGTTTCTGTGTTTGAAGTACTGAGAGATAAATTCATCTCTCAAAAGCAAATTGGGCAAGAACTAGTGAGAGACATATTCATCTCTCAATAGCGTATCTGGCAAGATCAAGTGGATTGGGCATAGCACTCAACCTGTTAAATTTGCGGAAAATTACTAATTGACGCTAAACTAAGCTTTACAGAAAAAAAATGATTGAATTAAAAGTTACAGATTTTTGTATTTCCTATAGTGCTAACTTCGGTTATATAGCTATAATTTCGTCGTAAAAAGCATACTAAGATAGTAATCTTAAAAATTTTTATGTTTTTACCAATTTTTATGAATAAAAAACAGTAATTGACGCTAAACTGAACATTATAGAAAAGAAATGCTTAAAATAAAAACTGTAGGTTTTGTAGATTTCGACAACTTCAATTATGTACACTTTTCCTCTAAAATGCATTTACAGTAGCAGTCTTACAAAAAAAAAGCTATTTTTTACCAAGAGAGCACAGCTACCAAAAAATTTCAGCAGACATTGTGCTTATCATGTTTTGTAGAGAATAAAAAATGTAATAAATGAGGCGATTTTTAAAAAAAATTGTGTCAATGGGTTGGCCAGCCCGTTGGTGTACTGTTTAGTGCAACTGGCTTCTACGCCGGGGTCCCGGATTCAATTCTTGGTCAGGTCTAGCATTTTTTCATCACTTATTTTCTTTATCATCATTATCCACCGTCTGTATTAGCAGAAATTGCAGAACAGACAGACGTAAAAAAAAAAAAAAAATGGCTTTGGGTCTTAGGATTCCTCATTATTCTAAATTGAGCAGACTGTAATGTACACACGATGGGGTATAACAAATTGGCTGTTCATATGTAAGAGTCAATTAATTATTTAATTGTAAATGCCCACCTTTTCTTTTTAGTTAAATTTAATTAATTATTAAGTTTAATAACATTTTGTATTAGATTTAGTCTACCAAGTTGAGTAATTTTGAGTAAGATGAGTAATTTATTAGTAGTTTAACAGTAACTATTGATTGTACGGGGTCCTAGGTTCGATTCCCGGTCAGGTCGAGCATTTTTTCATCACTAATTTTTTATATATCATCATTCTCCATTGTCTGCATTAGCAGAAATTGTAAAACAGTCGTAAAACAAAAAAAAATTATTGTACCAAATTGATTAATTTGTTGATAAATAGTTGTTATAAATTTAAAAGGAAGTTTCTTTATAATTTATTAATAACCAGATCCTGAAAGAACCGGGAATAATTGTGACAGTATTATTATAATAATGTACTTACCATTATTACTGTAATAAAATTGTCCATTCACTAAGCCAACAAATTATTAAAGTGAAGTAAAAGGTTTATGCATGATTTTTATGTTAAAATGATTTAAGTAGGCCTACGTAGTTATCAATAATATTATGTTACTTGAAACGCATTTTCATTATTCCTCTTTTTATCATTCTAGAACTATTACATAAATCCTTTTATCAAAAGAACTTTTAAGATTGTGTCGTAAAAAGTATTAGAAAGCAGTTCGCTTGCGCCGGCTGCGAAAACTCTTACCGGGCGCATTTCAAGCGAAATGCTTGATATGAAAGAATTTTCCTATCTGCTCATTGCTGAATTGCTCTTATAATACTGAAAAATTGTTGTCGGTTTATCTTTTAAAGAAATATAAAACTGAATAAAATCTATATTATTTTTACAAGTCTACGGGGTTGTCATAAAAGAAAGGTGGGGTTTTGAACATGGATTAAATAAAAACAGGGGTCTTATCTGTTAAATGCCTTGCACTCTGTTAGCGTGTCTACAGAGGCAACATGTTTGAAAAATTATTAGATAAAGGACTCGGTTGAGAAGAGTGTATTGCAACACACACTCATACACCCACTCAAACAATTATGTAACCAATGAATTCCACTTCAGATAAACAATAATAATTAATACACATTCTGTCAGAAAACTATACAATAACACTTGAAATATAACAAATAGATCTCATTAAACTATTTGTAATTTTATTTTAAAAACAACAGTATTCTTTATATTTACAATCATATTGATTCATTTTCTGTCCCAATTATTAAAAATTTTCTAATTAATTACGCGTACAAGATCACGTACCGTCCCTTTATGATCTCCAACCTCCACTTTAGGTACCTATGTCAAATTTGAAGCGTACAATAACAAATATATAAATATCAAACAAAACAATTATTACTTTATTTCAATGTTCATAATTCATATTAATTCTTGTATTTATACTAAATATATAATTTGAACAATTAAGCATTTATTTATTCCTACAATTCTTTAACAACTTACTAGCCACCTAGCAACCCGATTTTTTTTTAACCTTCTTCAAATTAAATTATTTTTTATTATTTTATTTCCACCAGCTGGGTCTATTTACATTTACTTCAGACCAAAACATAAACAAAGCCAGCTGCTGTTAATGATTTTGAGTCGTCACAAATTAGTGATGATGTGAATTATGTGGTGGAGGGTGTGTCATGGTTATAATGATGATTCGCAACCAGTAAATTGGGCTTCAGATACCGCTAATAAATATTTTAGTGATGATGTGAATTATGAGGTATTATAATAATAATAATTATAATTTGATTTTAATGGAGATTTAAGTAAATTAAATCTTGTTCAGCTTGCAGGAGAAACAAATGAACAATCTCATGCAAATGTTGTGTTCTATTAATGTTTTGGTTAGGTCTAAATATTGTAAGGCTGTTTAGCAACTTATATTTCAAACATTTCGGCCAAATTTTATTATATTTAAATTTATCAAACAAATTCAAAATTCAAATTATAATTTTGGTTAAATTTCTCTTTGTTTTCAAAATTTAAATGGGGGGTAATTTGTGACGACTCAAAATCATTAACAGCAGCTGGCTTTGTTTATGTTTTGGTCTGAAGTAAATGTAAATAGACCCAGCTGGTGGAAATAAAATAATAAAAAATAATTTAATTTTGAAGAAAGTTATAAACAAAATCGGGTTGCTAGGTGGCTAGTAGGTGGTTAAAGAAATTGGTAGGATTATGGAGTGTGACCTGGAGATCTGAAGGTGGAGGAGGTCATCACATTCACGCTTAATTGTTCAAATTATATATTTAATACATTAGAAATACATAAATGAAACAATATTAGATGAATATTTATGTGTTATTATATTCAATATTTATAAAAAAAAAACGTTATATGGAAAGTACAAGACATTAAAAGATTGTAGAACGACATTATTAAAAATAGCAAATAATTGTAACGTAACAAATTGTGTACATGAAAGAGATTATACATTATAATTATATGAAGTTTAATATATTGATTTTTAATTTATTATTTAACGTTACACACTAGACAGAACGTCGGGGTGATATGCTCCAGATTTAATAAACAACATAACAGATTTAGGCCTACATGGCTAATGGATATCTTGTTATTGTATATCTAGCTGGTCGAGTCCGACACCTTGTTTACTCTCATTCTGATGATTCAGAATTACTAATTACGATGATTCAGCTGGTCTTACATTTTATAAATACTTCTTCTTCTTCTTGATATATCAATCCAGTTTGGATGTTGGCGATCATCATTGCTATTTTGACCTTATTAGTCCCAATCCGGAGTAATTCCGAGGAGCTCTTACCGAACCAGTTCCTCAGATTGGCGAGCCAGGAAATTCTTCTTGTACCAGGATTCTTCTTTCCCTCTATCTTCCCCTGCAGTAAATCATATTGTTTTTGATGTTTCATTTTACAACCGAGGTACTGCAGCTTACAGCACTTAACAAATTTGACCAATTCCAGATCTTTGTTCATTATCAATAAAACTTCATCATTAAATATAAATACTTACTCATTTACCAATTATACTTCATGAAATAATTATTAAACAATAATTACTATTAAGTGTTAATATTTTTGAGTGGACTTTCATCAGCATTTTGGCCACCTGCTTGAGTGCAAATTCAACAGTTACAACAAACAAGGTATGCATCATGTATCATCAATGGATGTGAAGTATATAAATAGCCCCTGCACACTCTGCAACCCGCAATGGTGTGTTGTATTGCATGTTGCATTAGCAGCTTTTGTAGGCGCAGTAACATAGTGCGGGGCATCTAACAGATAAGATCCGAAAGCAGAAATACTTACAGTTGATGTTGATTATTTATCGAATTAGTCGTCTCAAACAGATTTTTATATAACTAATAAATTTCAATACGTGCATCATTAATCGCTCAGCAAATGTCCAATCGATACCCAGTTTCGGACCAAACATTAGTTAACATATTATCGTCTGTTACGGTAGAACAAAAGTATACGTCAATGATTCATTAATTCTTTTCTTAAAGTTATTTTTTCTTCTTCTTCAGACGCCTATCCGTTTTGAATGTTGGCAACCATCATAGCAATTCCATTTTGTTTGTTGTGTTGCAAAATAGCTCTTCTGAGCTCTTCTCAGATTTTGAAGCCATGACACCCTTCGTCTGCCAGGTCCACGTTTTCCATATATTTATCCCAGCAGAATGGCTTGTAGTAACGAATATCATGAGTCATTCCGCATGATGTGTCCAAAATATTGGAGCTTTCTACAATTGACGGTGGAAATGACTTCCACGTCTTTCTTCATTCTCTTGACAACCTCTATAAGTGATTTAGGTCACAAATATTTTTTGAATAATGTTTCTGATGTACCCTCACAAGATAAAATCGCACGGTGTCACGTCTAGACTCTTTGGAGGTCAGGGGACAGGTCCTTGCCAGCCTATCTATTTATGTGGAAACATTAATAATAAAACCAGATTATCTATTGATAATGAAACACATAACCTATGCTTAATCATTAGTAAACATTGTATAATAGAAAACATAATATTACTTTCATCATGAGTGAATGATGCTAAAAGAAAATCAACCTGTATTTGACTTAAAAATATGGAAAATCACTAATTGATGCTTAACTAAGCATTTAAAAAAAATTCTTAAAATAAAAGTTTAAAGGTTTTTAATTTTCTATAACTGTAGAAGATACTTTTGTTGTAAAATGCATCCTGAGGCCATAATCTAAAAAAACCTCTTTTCTACCAATTTCAATTAAAAAATATAGAAAATCACTAATTGATGCTAAACAAATTTTGCTCTAGAAAAATTGGTTGAAATAAAAGTTTTAAGTTTTTTGATTTTCTATAACTTTTATTATGTATACTTTTGTTGTAAAATCTTCATTAAAGCTGCAATCGTAAAAAAAACAATATTTACCATACGAACACAACCCCCACGAATTTCCATATATCACTTACCCCATATTCCATATACCACTTACCCAATATTGTAGAGCACAAAAAATGTAGTAATAAGGTGATTTAAAAAAAAAAAACTGTAGAAGCTGTTTTTGAAGAAAATCACAAAATATTGAAAAACTGCGTGACTAAACTACAATTCTGGTTGACTGTTTTGATGAAAAGTTTTGTGTCAAGTCTCCGTAGTAATATACTTAACTTAAGTTCCAAATTTCAACTTAAGTGTCATATTCCATTCTTGAAATATTTTGTTTACACACACACACACACACACACACACACACACACACACACACACACACACACACACACACACACACACCCAGACCATTAGGTAGAACTAGTGCATTTTGCTGAGAGTCGCGGAACAGACATGCGCACTAGCAGCCAAACGTTATGTTCCTCGTCTTTCGTATCATGTACAGTCACGAGGCATACGTAAACAATTCTGAGCTGAATCATGGACAGTATCAGTTTTTATAAAACCCCTTGACTGTTTCCAAAGTTGACTAACTGATACCCATGATGCCATTTTAGTAATAGTGTATGTTTTTAAACTATAATTTTAGTTGCCCATGGTGACTTAGCTATGCTACTAAAGCATATTGCCTGTATACTTAGAGCACAATTTTAAACTGTAATTGGTTTAACGTTTGTAATATTTTCTTTGAATGTGTGTGTTTATTAGTCACTATAAATATGTATAATTAATACAATATTATGTTATACAGGGTGATTATAAATGTAATAGACAGTTTCGATAACTTATAGAAAATTTATTTTTGAAAAGTCAAGGTAATTACTTACATGATTATATAGAAGAATTCATTAAGATTTTATTGAAGATATTTATAGATGTTCAATGTGTGTACCATTTGTAACACGACAGATATCAACACGGTAGTCGAATTCTTCCCATACACATTTAAGCATATGACGGTCAACTGTGGCAAGAGCATTTGCGATACGTTGGTTTAGATCATTGATATCTACATAATCCCATAAGAAAAAGTCGCAAGGTGGTAAGTCTGGACTACGAGGTGGCCACGGCGTAAACACAATGTTTTCCTCACTTCCACGGCCAATCCATCGTCTAGGAAGACGTTCATCAAGATAATTTCTGACCTGTAAGTGCCAGTGAGGCAGAGCTCCATCTTGTGCAGAAATGAAGTTATCACTATCTTCCTGGAGTTGAGGCATTAACCATTCGTTTAACATGTCCAGATAAATTACTCCGGTTACTGACACTTCGTGAAAGAAGAACAGCCCATAAACCTTTCACGAGATGTATGCTGTAAAGTTATTGTTGGGTTTTCTGTGCCCCATATTCTAACATTATGTCTATTAACTTTTCCACTTTCACTTCAGTGAAAATTACATTCATCACTGAAAATTAGGCGATTAAAGAATGCGTTGTCATTTTCAACACAATGTTGCATCTCCAGACAAAAATTTTTACGTACGACTTTATCACTAGTATTTATAAACTTTGTACTAACTGCAATTTATAAGGTGTCATTTTCAAACGTTTCTGCAGAATTTTCCACACAGTCGGTTGAGGAATTTGCAATTCTAAACTTGCTGATTTAGTTGATTTGCCTGGACTTCGTACATAAACTCATGAACACTATCAATTTGTTCTTCTGTAACAGAAGGTCTTCCAGTACTCTTCCTTTTACACAGACATCCACTGTTTCCAAAATGTTTATACCAGTCATAGATTGATTGCCTTGTTGGTGGTGGTTTACTGTATCTTATTCTGAAATGATGTTGCACAACTGTAATTGAGTTTGTTTTGGCTAATTCAAGAACACAATGAGCTTTCTCCACTTGAGTAGCGGCCATTTTGCTACCCTGGTCGTTGTAACAGCAGCCAACAACAAAATGCTAGCAACAGTTGTACCAACATTAACTTTAAAAAATTCCCTACAAACCTATATCATTTACTATATTCAAATAGACCAGTTTGATGTTTAAGAAGCTGTCGAAAGTGTCTATTTCATTTATAATCACCCTGCAGTTCAGGTACAATAATACAAACATGTAACTAATATAGAATGACAATTATTATAAAAATCTGGTGTGAAATACTCACACAACTTTCTCTTGCCAGCGCAAATAAGTAACAATAAACCTAACATTAGTAATAAAACATTAGAAATAAACAAAAAACCAACATCAATAAACATAACCTTATTTTAATCATACATGAAAGACGCAAAATGAAAATCGATCTCAGTTTGCCTTAAAAATATGGAAAATCACTCTTTCACACTAAACTACTCTCTGGAGAGAAAAATGCTTTAAATAAAAGTTGTAGATCTTTTAATTTTCTATAAATTTAATTATATACACTTTTGTCATAAAATTAATACTAAGGCTGAAATCTTAAAAAAATTAATTTTTCACATGTTTTCGTGAGAAAAAACAGAAAATTGCTAATTATTGCTAAACTAAGCGTTATACAAAAAATTGTTTGAAATAAAAGTTGTAGGATTTTAAATTCTCTACATTTTTTATGATATAAATTTTTGCGCTATAATACATATTAAAGCCGTAATCTTAAAAAAACACTTTTTTTACGTAAAAACACCCTCACCAAGAATTTCAGCAAACATGGCGCCTACCCTATCTTGTAGAGAATAAAAAAGTGAGTAAACCAGGCGATTTTTAAAAAAATCGTAGGACCAGTTTTTGAGAAAATCGCAAAAAGTGAAAAATTATACGAATAAACTACTACTTCCGGTTGACCGATTTTGATGAAAATGTTCGTGTCGGGTCCGGTAAGGTATGTAACTTAAGTTTTAAGTTTCAAGTTCGTACGATGTTCCGTTCTTGAGATATTTTGTATACATACACACACACGCACACACACACAGACCAATCGCTAAAAACATATTTTTTGGGTTCAGGGCATCTGAAAACGTATAGATTCGGTGAAAACTCGGTTTCGAAAAATTGACATGAAAACAATACTTTCCTTCCTATATATTCATATAGACAAGAGAAAGTAAAAATAGTACTAAGTTGTGTAACCAATAAATCCAAGTAACGCATGAGGTCTAGTTTAACATGAGCCATACTGTACTACATGTAGCGATGTGACTCGCGATTTCTGCTTCATGGCTCTCAGCAAAATGTATAAGCTATAATAACATGCTTTTTGGGTCCAAGGGGCCTGAAAATATTTCCAGTGAAAACTCGATCTAGAAAAATTGACATGCAAACCGTACATTCCTTCCTTATACAGTATAGGGGAAGTACAGTATTCATACAGGGGAAGAGAAAGTAACATAGAAGAAAAGATAAACAATAAGTAAGTAAACTAACACATTTACCTTAAGATACAACACTTTTATTTTTTGAGCTAAACAATAGGCATATAATAATCATAATAAATTAATAATTAATCTTTAATTATAATAATTAATTAATTAATTACATACATACGTACAATTTATAATTAAATAAATTAATGAATTTTATTTCACATGTAAACATAAATTTATTTAACAGTTTAATAATTATTATTATTTTAATCTATCTTAAAATTTATTTAAATTACAATAATACAAATGGTTTTTTTCTTATGTACAAAATTTGGCACACCTATTTTTATAATAATTGTTTTTAATTACAGTTAATGTAAAAACTCTTGTACTTTACACACATTCTTTCATTCATTACATTCACTCTTAAAATCACATAGTCATTAAAATAAATTTTTCATTCAAAAAATTGTCGATTTAAATGCCTCTTATTACATATGATTTTTTTTTAACTTTGTTGATGATTCAAAACAAAATTAAAATTTTAATTTTTTTAAAACAGTTTAAGAGCTAATGGGGTTGAAGGGTGCTATGTAACAAAAAATAGTTTTGAGAAAAATGTGGTCAAAGTTTTAATTCTCCCATTTTTTTTTTTATGAATTGTCTGATTTCTTTTATTTTAGTTCATAAAATTTTAGTATTCATTACTTATGCAATTAGAGGTACTTCAAATTTTATTTTTCATTATTAGTAATGCACAACATCCCTGCTAATCCAAAATTTTGGACTATCTGAGCTGATTTTTATATTTTTATTTATCACCGTGTTTAAATTATGTTAATTTTATAAATTGTTTTTTAAATAATTTTATAAAACTTAATTTAAAATAAAAATTAAGTAATTTTATGCTGAAAACCATAATAAACAGAGTGGTGCAAAAGTCACTTGACATTAGGTAAAAAATAATTATGAATAGCAAAATGTAGTACAATAATTTAGTCCATGATGTTGTTATTCCAAAATATGGGTAATTTGGGATTAAGTACTTGAGACGTGCTTAAAAATTATGTGATACCAAAGACTCAAGAAGTGTCGTGAAAGCATTCAAGGCATTCACTTCCAAGATGATGATGCTCTACCACATTATGCTATGCTATTATAAAATG
The DNA here is from genome assembly GCA_035578175.1 of Catonia carolina. NCBI lineage: Eukaryota > Metazoa > Arthropoda > Insecta > Hemiptera > Achilidae > Catonia > Catonia carolina. The sequence continues at coordinate 424,715,466 of JAQMRL010000001.1, forward strand.
CTTTTCACGGTATATGAGCTCTGCTGTTCCACGTGTTTAGACCATCAGAACGTTTGCCAGCGTTGTCAGATTGTACCTGACAAACATTACGCGTGCAGGCGTATAAGAGCCGCAATAGTTCAGTTGTGTCTTGCATTTCGTACTGAACACATCAGTTATAGAGCGCATTAACATGCAATACTTTATAATAAAATCAGCTGTTTGTATTTCTATAGGTTATAATTGTTATTGAAAGAACAAAAGAATAGCTGACAAAATTTTTAGCAGAGCAACAAGAGCAAGTATTGGCAACGTTGCAGGCAAGTCATTGGCTAGCTATAAAGTTGGTAAGGGCCATGCATATGTTCAAAGCTCATCAACCTTGAAAAATAGTATAGTCCGCGATTATTGTACGTCCGTAACATTTTTTGTTAAATTAGTTTTTGGTGATTGTTAAAAATGTTATGTGGGTATAAGAATTCCTAATGAATAAAGAGGCTATAATACTGCTTAATTTTATATGTTTTAATAAATAAAGGTGTTAAAAGCACCTTCTTCCACCAGAATTCAAGACTATCTGTTTAGAATAATAATTTAGAAAATTCTATTAATTAAAATGTTTATTCTTAGATCCTCAGAGGATACAGTAAGCTGTAAATATTTAGTGGATGAAGGTGTTATTTGCATAAGAATATTATAATTATAATTATTGTGTTGTTTAGGTCATTCGCCGAAAGGCTGGTTTGAACCTCTAGAGGCTTTACTAAATAAAACAAGGAGTCAGGTGGTTTACAACTGTCTTCCTCACTGATAGGAAAAGTATGCTTATCAGTATGCCCTCTGAAAAGCATCTACTTTCCACCCTGCAAATGACACCTTCACTTCATTCACCACAGGGTCTGGCTGTATAATGAAATTAATTACTTTCAGAGTAGATAACTCTGACTAATAGTTTTTACACCTCTTCTATTTTTAAATGCTTCAGTCATATAATTGGTTAACCATGTGATAAGAAACAGAACTAGTTTTTGTAGCCCTGGAACTAGCAGATAAAGTTCAAATAATTTAACACTCCATCTGCCTATTATGGGCTTATACATAATCTGTATCTTTCTAGCTAGTTCTGTATCTTTCTAGCAGAATTACATTCTAAAATACCATATGCTGTATCAATTTTAGATATTATTTATTTTTTCACTGACCTGTTACAGCTGTTATATCACTTGTTTTTTAACTTTTTTTATATAATCCTACTTTCTACTGACATGTTTACTCCATATTCAGTAAATCCCTTAATAAGCAGAGGTTTGTGCGGGGTATATTAGTTAGGTCTTTCTAATAGCACTTGCTGTAGTGATATCATTCAGAGGAGAGATTATTTACCATACAATGATAAATAATGTTTTGTAGCACAGCCACTCAAACCACCGAGGCAAGCTGCATCTTAAAACACCATTAGCATTTACAAGGTAGCAAAGAACTCTGTTAAGAAATTTTGAATATTTAACGGTACAATATTTAATGTAAATCTACTTTACGTTAAATAGCAAAAGATTTAGAGTTAAAACAGATATACAAAGGATATTACAATGTAATTAAATATACAAGAGTAAACAAATTTACTGTTCTTTGGTTGGGTACATTTGCATATCTGTAACTATTTTTTTAAACATTTTCCTACGTATTGTTTAGAATAACGTAGAAACCGCCAAATACACAATAGATGACTCTCGCCTGATTAAAAAAGTCAATAAGTCGTTTGGATATCATGTATCCATCTTTAGTTTACAATATTAAAATATCAATCTATGCACACTTTCGTCAGTTTGGTCAAGACAATCTGATGAAAGTGTGTATTCATTGATTGACATTTTAATATTCCAACTGAAGATGGGTACATGATATCCAAAAGGACTTGATGAGTTTTTTAATCAGGTTTGAGTCATCTTGTGTATTTGGTGGTTAATAATATTATACAATAATTTTTTATAAGCTTGATTTGTTGTCACCCGTAATTAGTTGATTACTAGTGAAGTCATTTTTTCATAATTTTTATTTAGATATTTATGAAAATTCCATAGCACTAATAGAATTCTGTAGGGAGTATAGGACATGTCAAGATAAAACTGGTAAGTCCAAATTTTAAAAATATGTTACAGTCATTACTTACCAATTTATTTATTACCACTACTTACTTGCTTACTGAAGTAAGCAAGTTTTGATGTATCAATAAGCGTGTCATCCAACCATTTGTATCAAATAATACACATTCTGGCTCATGGTTTACTTAAAAGTTTATTTATATTTTTTAACCAAAAACTATTTAAAAAGGAATGTATGTACTGATATGTAATAATGAGATGAACCCGGGACTCGGTGTGAGCAATGCACTGCTGCTAGCGTAGTACGTACATTTCTAAAAACATGCAACTGAGTAGTATTTTATATAGTTTATTTTTTGCTTCTTTTTTACAACACTTAATAACATTCCGTTTCTCACTTCGAATTGTTTTACCCTACTTTCGAATGGTCAACATGATAAACTTATAATACGCATATAGATAACTAATTTATAAAAACACTACAGAATAATGAATAAAATGTGAAGAATTAAAATGGAAAGAAACTGAATTTGTTTAAACGAATTAAAATACTTTTATTTGTATAAATTTAGCCTAAAACGTAAAAACAGAACAGCCAATTCAAAACAATATTTCCTGTACCACTCGTCGCGTAATAAAATAAGGACTGTGTATTCCAATGAACTACGAGTGTCAGTATGTTTTTAGGATTGTAATAGAGAAACTTGGCATGCACAGTAGATTGTTCCCCTCTTACAATTCGTCACAAACAAAGTTCATTTCATGACTAACCATCAGTACAGTGTAAAATTTTTCAAATCAAGTACTTTTTAGTTTTTTTTTAAACAAACTTAAATTACCACAACTTCTTAAAGTTTGTGGTCATTTATTGATGTATTTTCTACTTGCATACGTAGATTTTTATTTAAACAATTCAGTGTTGAGATTAGCAACAAAGTAATTAATTCTGATTCTTGTGTAGTAGTAGTAGTGGACATTTAAATTCTGTAAAAAGGTATTTAGCTTTACATAAATTATCACTTCAAAGATGCAAACAGAAGGAACTGTAAGCAATTGAAGTTCCTTAAATAATGATCTGCATGAAGTTAAGTGGTTCACCTCTACCATACACCTAATAGTATTTTTCTGAATTTTAAAAATACTCATTCCATGTTATTCAGTGATGGATTTGATTATATGCTAATTAAAAAAACCACTATTGCGATCAAAAATCCCTGACCAAAACTGAGAAAGTTCACAGAGTACTAGAGAATTTCTTTTAATACGTATAAAATAGCACAATACTGTTGGTATTTTATGAGTCACTACATTAATTACTTATAATTATTAACAAATAAAATAAAATATTAAATATTATTATAAAATACAACTGTTGATTCAAAAACTATTATAAGTTGATTATAAAAATCTGAGCAATGAAGATGTAAAAAAAGTTATTTTTGGCATGTATTTTTGGCACAGAAAAACATGAGTATAATACTGTGGCTGTAAAATACACACTAGTGTGTGTTCTATTGTCAGGTACGTTGGAGATAAAACTATATATTTTTTATAGAAGTTAACTTTTTCAAGTAACATTCTTACTAAACAAATTTCAATTTTTGTTTTGATGTCAAAAAAAGGATTGGCAGTCTTTAAAATTCAAAAAATTTAGGGGGTAAAATGTGTCATTCGATTCCTACTTGTATAGTATCAGATTTTTGACTAGTAGCATTTGATTTCACTAAAAGAGTAGATACAGATATCATTGGGTTTGAAGTTTTGGTTTCGACTAGAAGTGGCCTAAAACCAGAAGTCAAGAAATCAAAGTCGAAATTTTGAAACAAAAATAGTGTCATTTCATCCCTCTTAAAGAGAAGATGCAGAAATCTTTTTTTTGTTTTACATCTGACTGTTTTGCAATTTCTGCTAATGCAGACGGTGGAGAATGATGAAAATGAGTGATGAAAAAATGCCAGACCTGACCAGGAATTGAACCTGGGACTCCGGTGTAGAAGCCAGTTGTGCTAACCACTACGCCAACAGGCCGGCGTAATGGTAGCTACCATAGGTCAAATGTAAGCCTGTTTAAAAATTACACCAGCCATGAAACGAGTCGTCTCATGAAAGGGATTTAAAAGAATTGCAATTCAGTCCTTTGCACAAAATTACGAAAAAATTGCTCTCTGGAATTTCCCTAGCGTTTTTGTAGGCCTATAATTAGTAAAAAAAAAGTAATTGAAACTTAAAATGACAAAATGATGTGGGTTTGCAAATTATTTCATAGCAAAGTCATCTCTTAAATACCCCTAACCGTATATTAATTTTATAAGTGCAGTACGCAAACCTATGCGCACCGGACAAATTATGATGATGCGCAAAAATAAATCCACTAAACATAATATCAAAGTGTACATTTTATAAAATTAAGATTTTCCCTCCAACTTCTGCCAAAACTTATTAAAAACCTATAAAATAAAATGAAATAAAATGGAAATTAAAGAAAAATAAATAAACAAAAAAAACAGTAACACAAAATAACAACAAAAACAATTTAATTCTAAAATAATTTTTGATTACAAAATTTTTAAAATGAATTAATCATATCACAAAATTATATTACAATATAATAATATTATAAACACTGGTACATTATATAAACCAACTACAATACAATAATAAATAAATAATTTGTACAAATTAACAAAATTACAATACTAATAATTATAAAATGTCAATTCATTATACAAAATAAATATAACAATAAAAGAGAAGTGATAAACATTTTTCTAAAAACATTAAACATAAATTCTAAAATATTTACATAACTGCCACTACATGAATACTAAAATAAATTTAAAAATGTTAATAGGCCTATAAGTAAGAAAATAAATTATAGAATACATGGTTACAAATAAATAAATTTAAAAAAAACAACAGGATTCGGTTGGCAACACTGATTTTCGATTGTAATCTTTTCAGTATGAATATTTTATTTTTTTTATCCTTAATTTGTGTACTTTACAATCTGTTCGATTTAAGAACAATAATAAGCAACCTCATTGACCTAATGAGATGAGGATGGTATGTGTGATGTGTTAATAAAGTGTAGTTTTGTACAGACTCAGGCTGATCATTCCTGAAAGAGTATGGTTAATTGACCCCCAACCATCAAAGTACACTAGTAACCACTGTCTAGTATTCAACTTCATATAAAAGTAACTACCTTTACAAGGATTTAAACCATGGAACCTCGTCGTCAAAAATCAGCTGTTAAACAGCTGACTCGAGGTAATAACTTTTCCACTAGACAAACCCGTGGGGTTATAATTTTAACTTAAAAGAAATAATCATGCCATTCACTGTTAAAAATAAACAGTATTAATTCTAAACTATAAAATGTCATAAAAAGGTGATATAAATTGTTAAATTACACTTGTTTTTACATAAATTAGAAAGATTAATTTTCAATATACTGAATCCTGCTGGAAGTACACTTAATTATTGTTTTAAAGTACATTCATTTGGGAAAGAAATGGTGATAAATTGAAGAATATATATAATTTTATTACTATATTAAAATTGTAAGAAATTTCGTTAGTTAATATTGGCTACCTGCAAATAAATAAAAACACATTTTATTTATGTTTTTAAGTTTTATGTAACTTTAAAACATTCAAAAGATTAATTTTCATGCAAAATTAGTATTAAAATACTTGTTAATAGTGTCATTTATTTACAGTAAAATATATTGCATTAAACTAGGCCCATTGTGATGTATAACTTCTTATGGTCAATAAAACAACAATTTAAAGGTAATAAAAGAGCATTAACCAAATTTTCAAAGAATACAAAATTGTGATTTGAGATTTTCTATTTCAATAATTTCCTCAAAAATAGGTTAACCTTTACTTGGAAAATTCAATAAATCATTTAATACACTTTACAAACTATGTTCTCTTTAAAATTTTTATCAAATTTTTCAAAAGAATGTTGGGTAGAAGTTATATGAATTTTTAAATTGTAAATTAGCTTCATTTCACAAACACAATTTGTTTGGAATAAGTCATTGGTGCAAACAATTTTAATATTGTGAGGGTAATAGTGAAAATGGGTAATGGTTATAGAGGAAATAGCTAAACACAACATTTTCAGAAACAGCTTAAGTTTTTTTAATAGAGTTCAGGTTTGTATAGTTTCTCACTCCTGAGTTTGTTTCTCAATATAAGTGTTGTTTTAACACTGATTACTAATGGGAATTTATTAAGAGTAAAAATTATGGACATTGCACAAAAATAATCTCATAATACAAATCACAGTATGCGAGCTTGCATATAAGTCAATGTTGCCACAGTTACGGTAGCAGCGTGTACTAAGATTTCTCTGAGGAAGATTAAACCATAAAATATTACCTCACTGGTATTATCTTTCTCTTTTATTGTACAGCTTTATAAATTCCCTATACCTATTTAGCAAAGCTTCTTAATCATAACCGATTAATGGCGTGAGTTATGTATAATTTTTAATGGCTGTCGTAGTGTGTGAATATTCAGTTTGTCCATACTGATTATTTTATGAAGTTGATTAATTATTATTCAAATAAAATAAACTTTAAATACTTTTAAAATCAGTTGTTAAAGTAAACTTATTTACTGTTTTTGCATAGTTTTCCTTGGCCACTCCAAGCTCATGCCTGGTCAGTCTCCTTTTTGCCTTCTGTGTCTTATAATAACTTTCCAGTCTTTATCCGAAACATTTTGACTTGCTATATAATAATAATAATGTAAATATTTTTTTATGTGACAAAAAAGTTTATTTTTGAACTCTTAAAACTGGCACTTAATGAGTATTATGATTTCTTTTATACATGTAACCCATATTCCATAATATTTTGGGGATCATATAGGTATTAGTAAGCTTGACAAAATCTTTCTGATGCAGAAACACGTAGTAAGGTACATATATTAGATAGGTTGGAAGAAGTCTTGTACGGAATACTTTAAGCAAAATTAAATTTCTCATTGTACCTAGTTTATTTATAAAATCTGTACTGAGGGAAAAGTAAGTAAAACATGATGGTTTGATGGAAAAGCCTCATGACTATATCACAAGAAGGCACTGTTCTGATTTTGACAAATTTCATAGGTTGTTGTCTGTCTATGAAAAAACCATCATATGTTAGACCAAAACTGATGTCCCATCTTTTACAATGATTGTTTGTGAAAAAAAGTTTAAAAAGAATTGAAATCTTACCTGGTTGAAAGTCATATTATAGCCTAAAGTCCAGGAATTTATAAACAATGGAGTTTAACTTTGTGTTTTATATTGTATGTGATTGATATTGACAATTTTTTTTCTGAGATGTTTCTTTTCAATACTTTTTAAAAGATGAAGTGTCTGATACTGACTTATCGTATATATTTTTTTAGTTTCGTATAAATAAAAATTAAAAAAAAGTTATTTATTTATTTTGTTATATTCTAATTTTTCTTAAGTATCATTGTTTGGGGGAGGATATCAACGAAAGGTAATTCATAAAACTGAACTTTTTGTAGACATCGATTAATAAAAGATGCAGCAATGATTGACCAGATTTGTATTTGGCCTGGGTAAATAACCTTGACTAATAAACGCAGTAAAGCTCGCACTCCTATGATCCTGTTATAGTAATGCATTTGAAATAAAAAATTGGAAAAATAATGAAAACAACTAACCAAATTTATAAATTAACAACAACAAACAAAGATTTAAAAAATAATTAATAAAGATGTTAAATATTTATTATAGGAATTGTAGCTACTAAAATATAATTAACAAAATGTTAGTAAATAAATAAAATTGAAAAAATAATTCATTATAATATATTAATGTACACTACTTACATAAAATAACATAATAATACAGTCTTATAAATTACAAAAAAAAATGTAATTAAACATTTTCAATAAAGAATTTACTACAACATTAAACACCACTAAGACTGTTTATGTCAATGTCTCCTACGAAACATTGTCTATATATTCCATACAAGACATTGTTTCTAACTAAATAAGAAAAAAATTTCTATATAATATAAATTATCTAAAATATATATATATATATAATTTTATTACACAATATTACCTAAAAAAAATTTTATAATAAGTAAAATTTTTTATTTATTAATATTTTAAATTTTTTATTTGTTTTTCAATATTATTTATATTTTTTTGGTTGATTATATTTGACACAAATATTAATCAACATTTAAAAAATTATACAGTGTATTGTTTTTTTATTTGGGAGAAAAAAATATTAAAATCATGCTGTATTTTTTTAAAACTTATGTTATTTTTAATGCCGGTAATCCATTGGAAGATTTATTACTTTAAATACAGGTAATTTAACTTTTTTGTTATTTATTTTTACCTTATTGTATAAGATTTCAGGTAAAGGTAGCCTACTTTTAAAGAAGACACTCCAAATAAAATTTAATGAATATTATATATCTAAAATGAAAATTATCCTTCTTCAATTATCAAACCAATTATGTTTTTATTTACTCAGAAGTTACTAACAAAGAAGTTAATTTCGTTTCATCGTTGTTTTTGATATAGACTCACATTCACATGATATACTGTAAGATTATAATGTAAGCACTCTCTATCATAAAATGTACGGGCTGCTATATTAATTCGTTACCAGAAATTTAGTGAAATTAAAATTTTTCTTTCAATATATTCTGGTCTTACACTAAACAATAGACCTCAGGTATTGGATAAAAGGTTTAAAGAAATCAGAAAGGATATTGAGAAAACAGGAATAAACGAATGAACTGAACCAATTTCAGATAACTAGCTACAGACTTTAAGGACTTCCATGAAAAGCAAAAACAGTACACCGGGTGTACAGGAAAGGAGGAAAGCCAACAATGAACAGATGATGAAAATGTAGGCTGCAAAGAGTTTCCAGAAACGTCTTAAGTCACCTTATGTAGTTTAAAATTGGCCCTCTATGAGAAAAAATATTCTGGTAAAACTTTAGTGCACGAATTTTTCATTTTAATTTTTTGTTCGCATCTTATTATTCATAGAACAAAACTGAACAATTCTATAACAGCTCTTTGAATGATTGTCTAAAATAAGGGTTGTTTTGTAAAAGTCAGAATTATAGTGACATAAAGGTATTTTTTTATTGCAGTACATGAAAAACTCCTTAATCAATTGTACAAAAAGTTGATATTTTTCTTTCGTTATATAGAGTTTAAAGATTTTTTTTAGTTTATTTAAAGCGGCATCAACAGCTTGGTTATTAGCAACTATGGTGGGTTATAAAAATGGAACAGGGATTTTGACTTGTAAAAATTTCCAGACCCTAGCTGGGAATCGAACCTGAGACCTCCATGTTGTAGGCTAGCATGCTAACCACTATGCTACAGAGGCAGCCAATTTAAAGATTTTATTACATTAAATAATGCATGAAATACATCAATTTTATACAAATTTACTGGAACATCCAATATTTTCATTATAAATTTTTTTTGTTACATGAGAATTTTACTGTATTCGTAAATGAACCAAGAAATTTATTAATTCATTAAACTGAATTTTTATTGTAAACAGAACATTAAGAGAATATAAACTAGAATGTTAGGTAAAAATATCAAAATTTTTAGGAGACATTTTATGAATTCAATTTTTTTGCAAAAAACATTTTTAATTTTTTACTATGATTTAACGTTCATAAAAGTGATTTATCTTTTTAATAGACAGTAAATTAAATTAAAGTGTTATTTGAAAAAAATATAGACTGAATAGAATACGTCTACTAAAAATTTTGATATTTTGACTTAAATTCTTTTTACCAAACATGTTTAGCTAACTTTACTACCATTTCTCTAAAAACCTTTTATGTTTATTTTTGGTTTTATTCAAAAATTATCAAAGATAATAAAGTAATTTAATACTGTTTTATAGGCCAATACTTATTTTAATGATTAAAAAATAATTTATTTTATGATCATGTCATAGAATAATTAGGTAAGGTAAGAACTAACCTAACATTTAAAAAATTTTTTTAAAAAGATTATTTTTATTCCAAATAATCAAAAATAATACACTGTACATATTAAAATAATGTTATAGTAAAAATAATGATGGTAATATTTGGCACATTCTAGTCAAAATAATGACAAAAAATTTTCATAACACATTCTTTCTTAACATATAATATGTATTATATATATACAATCATTCAAATCTACATACACACACATGAACGCTGCATAATATACATCACAGCAATCACTCTTTAAATCACATTTCATACAATAGTAATTAATTTATACTTAATAATTAATTAATTTTTATGGTACTCAATTAATTTCTTTTTTAATAGTATACTAATGTTTTTTTTGTGTTTACTATCAATCTTAATAGTAATAATTTTTTTAATTAATTTTTAGTTAAAGTACTAATAATTTTAATAGGTAATATAATTAGCCATGGTGGTCTCATTGTTTTTCTTGTTTTGTGTTTTATAGGGTGTTACAAAAATAAAGAACTTATAGTCTTTAATAATTATTTACACATTCAATTTTTGTGTTATAATTTATTTTACGGAAAATTTTAAATCATCATAGTTATTTTTAATTATTTGATATTTCTACAATAGATATTTTATAATATATGTACAGGATTACCAAAAATATCTTGTAAACATATCAAAATATTAATTTTATAGAATTTTATATGAAGATTGTAAATATAAATATAAAAGTAACTTTCATTTATCTAAAGGCTATATATATAATATATATAACACAAGAATGGATGAAAAATAGTTTACAAAATGTATTTTTAAGATATTAAACAATAGACCTCAGGTGTTAGATAAATGGTTTAAAAAAATAAAAAAGGAAACGGAAAAAACATAATTGATCGAACTATGCAGAGAACTGATAACTGATTTTAAAGGCTATCATAGGGAGAAAAAGCAGAAAATAAGGTCGATGTAAGAAAGGAGAAAAACCTACAGTAAAAAAAACTGATAATGTCAGCTGCAAAACAAATTTACAGAAATGTTTCATTCACTGCACATGGTCTAAAATGGCCTAAATGGGGAAAAAATATATTTGACACATCTTAAATTGTAATTTTATTGAACAAATGGAATAAAATGTGGATTTTCAAACTATGATTTTAACCTAATCATTGTGATGTTTTAGTGGAATATCTGGAGGTAACTTACAAAATGCCAATATTAAGTGAATAGTGTTGATTTCAGATGCATGACAAAATAAAACAAAAGAGTCTAGTTAAATTTCAACCTGAAAATTTTATGGGAAAGTTTCCTTTTGTACAGGGTCTCTTCATTTATGAAATCTTCAACATTTTTGTTTGGTTCTGCCTTTATATTATTTACATAACAGAGTGGGTTTACTATTAAGTTATCTTTAATTATAGTTTTTCATATAATTTTCTGTTTGGTTACTGCATCTTTCGATGATAATCAAATGCCCAACTACTATTGCACATGTATGTTATATTCTTGGATTCACCGGTTAGACACAGATACATTGTTTTGTTTTCCATTGAGATTGTGCATTTTGAATACTAAGAAGGACTTAAATCAATTGAAATATTTTTTGAGTTTTCTGAAATCAATCGAATCAATCAATCAATGTTGAATGAAGTCAATGAAACAACATTGATGAATGAAATCAATGTTTTACAATTGATACTATAACATGAAACTATTGTCTCATTTTGATTATCCATGATTTTTTAATAAACAGAAAAACGAGGTTAGTTAATAAGATGGCATCAACTGATGACTTTGGTAACAAAATACAAAAGTTTGCTGAAACTTTATAAGCATTGTTTTTTCTAATTTATTTAAAGTCACATCAACTGCTTGGTCATTAGGGACTACGGTGGATTAACTGTGGGATTTGACATGTGAAAATTTCCAGACCCTGGCTGGGAATTAAACCCGGGACTTCCGCGTGGCATGCCAATGCACTAACCACTACGCTACGGAGGTGGTCTTTATAAGCATTAATAATGATAAATTTTAAGGTTAATAAAGATTGAAAAAATATTTAACTTTTGTAACAATTGTAAACAAACAAGTGAAAGTTACTTCTAAAACAATCGTTAAAAACTTTTAACATTATTCCCAAAAATTGTGAATATTTATTAAAACAAATTACTTTAAATACCAATTTATTAATTCAATTAATTTTTTTGATCAATTTGTTTTAATAATTTTTGTTAAAATATCGAATATTTTTGTTGCAATATTTTGGAAACACCCTATACATTGTGTGTATTTTGTGTTTTGTATTCACTGGCATTGACTAGTATTCTCCTTTTGTTATTCTTCATAAAGTCGTTCATTTTGTTATCTTCAACAACAACAGATTGTTACTTCTTTATAAACGTAATGTAAATAAATTTAATTTATTTTGCACGTTCAAGAAGATATTGAAAGATAAATAACATTATCTTCTGTTTGTTAATTGTACATTGATGATAGATAAAACAGGCGATGAGAATGAGCAATATGCAATCATATATTACGACAACGGATGGAAGAATGGATGGCGATATTTGGTGAGACTAATGAACGGTGATATAAACGACTTTACAATTATACATAGTCATTTGTTCCAGGACTAGTTAATGGCTCTTGTGCCTGGAAAAAGAAAAAAAACACCAAATTAGTTCCTTAATGACAAAACACCATGCACCAAAATATAGCGTGATTGTAAATAAAATTTACACTTTCGATACCTTATTAAAAAAAAATAAAAATTTATGTGTAAAGCCAGTAAATTATACAGTATTACAGGGAATTTTTTTAAACTTTATGTTGGTGTACCCAAGAGAAACAGTACACACATACGTGACCCCTAAAATGATGTTTTGCACTGGCTCATAAGAAACTACAATGAAAATTCTGCAGAAACAGTTGAAAGTTATGCCTTATAATTTACTGTTAGTACAAAGTTTAAATGTTGATGATAAAGTCTGAAATATTGATTTTTGTGTGGAGATGCAGGAATGTGTTGAAAATGACGATAGCTCTTTCATTCCCTATTTCTCAGTGATGAATGTAAATTTCATATACGTGGAAAAGTTCATAGACATAATGTACGAACACAGGGTACAGAAAACCAAAGAAAAACTGTACATGTATATGATTCCCCTAAAGTGAATGTAATTTGCACTGTCTTGTGAAACTGTGTACTGTGTAACAGTATGTATACTATTGTACACTAAACAATAGACCTAAGCATTATTTTTTAGCATTTTTTTTAGATTTGTTTTTTCTGAACAGACTTTAGCTACCCGGAGTAGTTAATCTGGACATGCTAAGTGATTGGCAAATGCTCAACTTCAGGAGATAGTGCAATTTATTTTCCTACAGATGGAGCCCCGGCTCACTGACACATTAAGTTATACGTCAAAAATTATCTGGACGAACGTCTTCTGAGAAAATAGATTGGCTGTGCTACTGAGGGAAAACATAGGGTTAATGTGTTGGCCACAATGGAGTCCAGACTTAATACCTTGTGAACAATTTTTATGGGGTTAAGTGAAAGACAAAGTTTTTGTACCAACTTCTCCTGTTGATGAGGATGACTTAAAACAACGCATCACAAATGCTGTTAAATATCTATGTATAATCATTTCAAATTGTAAAAAATATTTTTTTACAGTTTATTTTTACATCAACAACTCGGTTATTAGCGAATATGGTGGGTTATGTAATGATAGGTTTTAACTTATGAAAAATTCCAGCCCCTAGCTGGGAATTGAACTCAGGATCTCTATGTTGTAGGCTACCGCGCTACAACTGCACTATAAAGGCAACCAAATAAATGTTATTATAAGCTATCGAAAGTGTGTAGGTTATTTAACTTATAATCACCCTGTATATTAAACAAGCTTGTAGTTGATATTTACAGATTAAAAATCTACTTGGACAAATTGAACACCCTTAATATTATTTACAGCTTTTGTATTTACATTTTTTAAGATGCTTAAATGTAGTTCAACCACAAATTAAGAAACAAACTCATGTCAACCCCTATTTTTTACATTAAAAGTACCAGGTTTCTTAAAAGTTACAGCCCTTAAGTTAGTATCTTTCACTGTTTAATATTCCCTTAATTAATATTCCATAAATGTTAGTTTATACCAGTTGAATCCCATGTGCATATAATACAACCTACACGAGTAAGTTAGGTTTTCAGCTTTTCATTAAAAATTTATTCGTTCTCCCATTCCTAATAGAGAGTAAACATATTATACAGGGTGATTCATGAAGTTCTCCCCCCACTTCTACAGCACATTGTACTAGTAAAAATAATGAAAAAATGTTATATAAACATAGGTCCGAAAACGCTTCGTTAGCGAGTTACAGCTAGCGAAAGATTTCGCCTGAATTCCTGGGCAAAGAGTAAAATAAAGCCATACTGAACTTTTGGAAAGGTTAATTAAGTAAGAAATGTCGTGGATTCTTATGTAATTTTACCTGATAAAGCTAATAAAATAGGTTTCAGAACTGTACCTGTAGTAGTTTTTGAGGGATTCACGGTTAAATGCAAAAAATTGGGGCACGAAACAATGTTTTTTTAAGTTTCATGTACAATAACTTTGTTAAATTGGTAATAAATACATAAAATCAACAAACATTAAATGTAGAGAATTTAATTCTGAGAAAATTGATATAATCAAAGTCTAAAATAAAACAGAAATAAGTATCAAAAAATCGATTTTATTCAGTATAATACATTACTAGTTTTAAGCAAAATTAATCAGGTTGGGCCAACCGTACGCACCTTTTTATAATAGATGTTCGAAAATGAGGCCATCATTATCAATACATTTTGCAGCACGTTTGTGTATTGCTTTTGTTGCGTTTCTTAATTTTTCAGGGCTTCCCTGTATCTGCACAGCCGAATCCATAAAACGGGCAATTAATTCATCACGAGAATTCACTTTTGTCTTGTATACAATGTCTTTCATCCATCCCCAGATGCAATAATCCAATGGAGATAGATCTGGGGATCTTGGTGGCCAAGGGTGAGGCCCTCCACGACCAATCCAGTGTCCAGGAAATTGATGATTTAAATAAGCAGAAACGGCACGTGAAAAGTGGGGAGGTGCTCCGTCATGCTGGAAGTACAAATTTTGTCTGAGACGTAAAGGAACATTCTCTAACAGCTGCGGCAACTCTTCTTGAAGGAAATGCAAATACAACTCAGCATTTAGGCGTCCAGGTAATATGAAAGGTCCAATCAGCCGATTGTGCAAAAGGCCACACCAGACATTGACGCTAAATCGGTGTTGAAAGTTCTGTTCCACTACCTCATGTGGATTTTCTTCTGCCCATGAGTGTTCATTGTGCAAGTTATTGACACCATCCCGAGTGAATTGTGCCTCATCCGTAAACAAAATACGCTTGTAGAGTTGATTATTAATATTCAAAAAGTTGCAAAACTCAATTTATCTCATCATTAAGGAACAAACATTTTGTTTTTGTTTTATTTTAACCAAATACCGTACGGTATTTCTTTACAGATAGTAATGTATTATACTGAATAAAATCGATTTTTTGATACTTATTTCTGTTTTATTTTAGACTTTGATTATATCAATTTTCTCAGAATTAAATTCTCTACAATTAATGTTTGTTGATTTTATGTATTTATTACCAATTTAACAAAGTTATTGTACATGAAACTTAAAAAAACATTGTTTCGTGCCCCAATTTTTTGCATTTAACCGTGAATCCCTCAAAAACTACTACAGGTACAGTTCTGAAACCTATTTTATTAGCTTTATCAGGTAAAATTACATAAGAATCCACGACATTTCTTACTTAATTAACCTTTCCAAAAGTTCAGTATGGCTTTATTTTACTCTTTGCCCAGGAATTCAGGCGAAATCTTTCGCTAGCTGTAACTCGCTAACGAAGCGTTTTCGGACCTATGTTTATATAACATTTTTTCATTATTTTTACTAGTACAATGTGCTGTAGAAGTGGGGGGAGAACTTCATGAATCACCCTGTATAGTTTCTCCTACCTTTTAATATTTTTACAGTAAAATTGGTCAAGCTGTTTTTTTAATACAATAACAGAAAACAATTTTGTGTAACTTTTATGGTACTAGGCAGACTTGCAAGACATATTATCTTTCTAAATTAGCAGTAAAGTAAAGATTTTAAATAAATAATTGTGTTTTGTTCAACCTTTACTATGGAATTATAGAAAAATACCTTTAATAGGTTTAATAAGTAATACAACCTGATGCTCAAGTTCTTCTGACAAAAAATTAGGTTTCTAATTATTTTTGAGATTTGTAATTGGTTTCAACATTATTACTAAATAAAAATGCGAGAGGAATTTAAAAATGATAAAACGTAGATGTTTTATCTAGTATATAGGATAGATCCTAAAGTTATAATAACTGCTTGCATTTTATATTAGAGACTTATGCCAGAATTGTTAACTTTTAAGTTGTTAATACTCCTATCATGTATCATATTAATTATGATACTCAACTTTGGGTGCCTTACTATTTAAAAGTTTGTGTGTTATTTTTCTTTGGTTTAAAGAAAATGTGATACTTTCAGATCTGAAAGCAATTAAACTCTGATTTGAACAGTAGAATTTTGAAAGAAAAACAGAATATTAACGTTTACAAAATAGAAAATTAATTTAACATGAAAAATTGAAATAAACTCATGTGAAAGAATTATTATCACTCCTAAAACAAGTTTGTCTTATCTGTAAAGCTGTCTAACATGACAAACTGTCATTACATTAAGTGGTAATTTTCTCCAAAGGATGGTTATCATATTAAAGGGTTTAATTTTGGTTCACTATCTGTCTACTTTCATCCATTACATTGATTACTAATGTAGGCTACATTTCTCAAACATCTGTGTCGTTATCAACTTTGTTTACCCAAATAGAAATAGTACTGATATGTTTAATTCATTACTAAATAAATAACATGCACAATAAATACTTAAAAAGTAAAAATTTCAGTAAAATATCTAAAACAACTATACATACAACTATCATTATAGTGTTAATGATATAACTGGTAGAGATATTGTGACAAGATCGATAAAAGACGAGATTGGTCACAAAGGTTCCAGAATTCCATTCATAAAAATAATTAAGGAATAATAAAAATAAGCATACACAGTAGCAATAGTGAATGACAGTTTTACAATGATGACCATAAAGGTGTGTCTATTCACAAAAGTTGTAAAAACTACTGTGTAGTACGCCTATTATAAAAGTTCAGGTATTGTGTACAGCTATTTTTATGAAGTTGTTTATGAGGTTGTTTACGTTTTCTATTTACAATAGTTGACTTGTTAACAAAGGGATTTTTCTAGCATTCATTAATAAAGAGTTTTTTTTGTACTTGAGTAGATTTCACTACTTTGTTCTGGAACGATCTTTGTGAATGATTATAAAAGGAGACCCCCGAGCGCGGTCCAGTCAGTATTCGTGTGATCTTTGCTGTGCGATTATTGAGGTGCGTAAACAGATTACGTATCCGAGTAAGATTGTTATATTGCCTTTGTTGTGTGCGTATTGTGTAAAGTCTTTTTGTGAGAGTATTGTAAAGTTAATGTGAATTTAGTTTCTGTGTTTTGTATGTTGTGTAATCTATAAAAGTGATTGTAAGTTATTTATTGTTAATTATCTATTTTAAGTGAATTATTAAATCATTTATTGTATTTCTTAGTTATAATTAGTTTAATTATTTATTTTGTAATCTTTTAGTGTAATAAATCTTTGTAATTGTAAACTTTAGTGTATTAATTATTTAATAACCTAGATCCCGAAACGGACCTTAGCAATAAGTGTCACAATATCTAACCTAAGTTGGTTACGGTAGAGATCATTGTGGCTGATCATAAACTACACTTAACTTGTAACTTAATTTTGGCAATCCTGATAAAATTTTACCAAAAAAATTGTTATTTATTTTTCAATATTAATCGTCTAATAAAGGAATAAAACTAAATCAAAACGAAAAACTTAAAAGGTTTTAGTTTAAAAAATTATACTAAAATATTTTGATGGCAAAACAAAAATTTTTTGCAACTTTCTTCTAAGTATACTTGAAGATAAATTGAATTAAATTTTTTCTATAACTATATTAAAAATAAATCAGATAAATTTTACTAAATATTTTACACAGCAGGGGTCAAATTTTCTTCGAATGAAATAAATATTTCTCAAGGTGAATATTAAAAGATAAATTTTACGTATACTTTTAATCTGATTTAAAAGAAAAATTTGGAAAAAACATTATTCTTAACTAGAAATTTCTCCTTCAAAACAAATCATAATAAAATCAAAATTACACCATTTTTAAAGTAGGTAATTTAAAAACGAGATTGTTGCCAGCACATTATTCAGTAGCAACTTTACTAGAGTTTTATCATAATGTAGTTGTTATGAAAATTAATTTTTTACATCCTATTTAGAATATCATACACTCTACACTTAAAACCATTTAAACTGAACTAACATACAATTTACGAAAATGAAAATATGTTATAGGTGTAGTAAAACCCCACTTAACTGAAATATAGTGAGCGGGAGATATAGTGGTATAGTGAGAAGGGAATATAGTGGAGGAAATATACAGGCAGGTGGAGTGTTTAATTATTTGCACTCAATCTGCTAGTTCCAGGACTACAATAAATAGTTGTGTTTCTTAACACATGGTCAGCAAATTACATGACTGAAGCATTTAAAAACAGAAGAGGTAGAGATGGAAAAGACACAAATCTTATTATCTCTTATGAGAATAATGAACTTCATCATTATATAGCCAGACCCTGTGGTGAATGAAGTGAAGGTGTCATTTGCAGGGTGGAAGTAGGTACTTTCCACTCCTTGTTTTACTAGTACCTCCACAGATTCAAACCAGCCTTTCGGCTGATGACCTAAACAACAACAATCACAAAAAAAATATTCAGAATCGTTTCCGTTAAATCAGGTTACAGTTGACCAAGGTTCGGATAAGCGGGGTTTTACTATACCAATGACAGGAATATACAAATTAAAACAACATCTATAAAAAAAGAACATAAATACACATCAATAAATTATACATTTAAGCAGTTGTAGATAATACATAAGGAACTTAAAAAAACAACTAAAAAAAAAAATCGGTGCATTTAACGTGACAACAATTCAAACTTCACCAACTTACCAAGAAATCATTGAGAGTCTACAAGTAGCATGAAAAATAAATGAATTAATTATGACACTTCGCTCTGTTATTAAATTAAAATGTAAGGGCCTTATGTAGTATTTAAAAACTCAAAGTGTTCATAAAAAAATATAACATTTTCTAAAAAAGACTATGAATTTTTAGGTTAATTAATGTTTGAATATTTTAACTTTACATTTTTGTTTTATTTAACAAGATGATAAAGTTTTATTTTATAAGATTTTAAATATGATAAAGGTTATAGTAACAAAACAGTTTACCTTTTTTGGCTCTTAAGGGATTTAATACAAAAAAATTCAAGAAAATGACTGACAATTGTATGGATCAATCTAATAAATCTAGTTATCCATGTGTGTTCAAAAATAAATCTTTATAATGTATTCTGGAGCTTTTAATCAATTCTACTGAATAAATATTTTGCTAACCTTTTCAGCTGCTTTGATCCTTATTCCTTTATGGCTACCAAAGAACTGCAAGTATGTCATAATTACTCGTGTTTTGGTGGATCCACCATCATCAGAGTGTAATTATACAAATATATCTTCATTTATAAATAAATTATTATAAATGCATTCTACAGCCTATACTCAGTCCTATTGTAAAAATATTTAATTTTTCTCTGACCTGTTAGAGCTGCTATAACATTTGTTTTTTACCTTTTTTATATAATCCTACTTTCTACTGACATGTTTCGATGTATCCGCCATCAACAGAATACACAAAACTGAAACTAAATTTTTTTTAAATGTATTAAAATGATCAGAAGATGTTTTAGATTCTGTGAAGATAACTGTAGATATAGATATGAATAAAGTTAAATTTGAATAATTAAACAGTTTTATAAAAATGACTAAACATCTTCTGAAAATTTTAAAAAAGTTTAGTTTCAATTTTGTGTTCTCTGAAGATGATGGATCCATTGAAATATGTCATACAAGTAAGATTACATTTTAAAAAAGGTAAAAAAATTTAAATAGCAGCATTAACAGGTAAGCGAAAAATTAAATATTTTTACAATAGTAAAAAAATATAATTTGAAACTGTATCCTTTTTTAGTATATTTAAAGTCACATCAACGGCAAATTATTAGCGACTGTGATAGGTTATGTAACAGTGGGCTTTAACTTGTGAAAATTTCCAGAACCTAGCAGGGAATTAAACCCAGGACCTCGGCATTGAAGGCTAGTGTATTACCACTATGCTACGGAGGTGACCATTTGAAACTATTTTAAAACCTATTGAAGATCTAGTCATCCATATTAGATAGACTGTTTCTGTATAGAAGACTGAAGATGCTACAAATTTTATTTTTAAACTCTGATGGTGGAGCCAACAAAGTACATGTAAGTATATCATAAAGGAAAAAAGTTAAAGGCAGCTGAAAATATTTATACAATAGAATTATCGTTAAAAATTTTTACTTTTGTTTTTACAAGGTTATGTAATTGTAGATATTATGTATGTTTAGATGACAAAATATATTTTGTTTGCACAACTTACCAACCAATGTAATGTTTCGAAATTATAAAATAACATGTCTACTACATCAGACCCTTAATAATAATAATAATTTACATGAAACTCAATCTTCAAATATCATGATAAATAAATCTATTGGTAAAAGTTTCTAAACATCTAGTTTTATGTAAAAGAACAAATGGTTTTATACGAATAAATTCAGAAAGTTTTACAAGAAGTATTTTTCAATTAAAGTTAAATGTTTATCAAAAACATCAGTAGACATTAGGGTGTACAAATAAATCTTGAAAATGGATCTTGAAGCTTGTAATCAATTTAAGTGAAGAAACCAATATTACAACCTGTAAAAATTTGTTTAAGATGTTGTTCCTTCAATAATTTTTGTATAGATAAGTTTTTACAAAAATCAAAGTTTAATACAAAAAATTTTTAACAGGTTATAAATTGGTTTCAATGTTTTAAAAAATGTCTATACCCTGATGATAGTGCATCCACTGAAACATATGTTAAGTGAAATTAAAAATAAATAAGATTATATTACATAAGGATTAAATAAGGATATAGGTGGATGGAAACTAATATTTTTATCATCATTTATATGAAGGTATGCATTTATTTTATTTTACACAATGAAACTTTGAAAATAAAACCAAACACAAAATACATTCAATGTACTGAAATTCATGAGAATGAGATGAAAATATTTATTCTCAGTTATGGGATTGGATAACTTTTAGGACTCGAAAGCTGTCAATAATTTACACAATTTAAAGAAAATAATTAAACAGTTCACTAGAGTATTGTTTAAAAAAAGATGCATGATAAATAAGTTCATCATACAACCAACGTAACTCAGTTAATGTTCATGTAATATATAAAAAAAATCATCATCTTATAAGAAAACATATTGAATTTTAACACAATTTATCATATTAAATTTACATGAAAAATTCGTTCGTTCATATAACTAAAGAAAGATTGTTCATTTAACTAAAGTAATTCTTCTAGTCTAGTCAAAAGTGTTTTGGAGATAACTTTGTACGTCAAGAGTAAAAGGAAAATTCCGTGGTAACTATTATATTACAGACACCTGTAAAGAATAGATGACAAAAAGTTTTTAAGACATTGAGCAAAAGCTCTAAGATGTCAGATAAATGTTTCAAAGAAGTCAAAAAGGATATTGAAAAAAACTGGAATAAACCAAGAACACTTTTAACGAACCGAACCAAATTCAGACAATTAATTACAAACTTTAAGGGTTTCCATGAAGAGCAAAACAAAACACCAGGTGGAGAGATGAAAGAAGAAAAGTCTACAGTGAATGAATACTGAGAATTTGGGCTGCATAAAGAACTTCAAGAAATATGACTGGTGTATAACATAACATTTTCCAAGGTGTTATATACTGATGCAAGACTTAAAAAAATAAATTGGCACTTATACAAAACAATAGTATCAGTAAGATGTCAAGAAACTTCAGACAAGATGACAAAAATTATCAAAATTTTTTTTTAAATTCAAAAAAAGTAGTTGCATTTTACATAATTTTTGACAATAAAAATGGGATACTGAAAAATATAATATATAATATACAAACCAGAATAATGACAATTTTATAATTTCAACAAAATAGTTAACAATTTTAACATGTAACATGTAGTTATGAAAATATCTTTAAATATTTTAAAGAAAACATTAAAGGACGTTGTTCATGATTAAATTTAAATAGTGAACACAGAAACATAATTATGAAAATCAGTAGTACTCACTTCTTCACCAACTGTTGAAGAATAAATTCTGTTACTTGGAGGTTGATACTGATTCTTTTCTAATGAAAACTGGTCCTCTGTTGTTTTTCTATAGACTGGATTATCAAAGTTCATACTTGTTACATTTCGGTGCAAGTAGTGACGATATACAATAAATGCAATCTGAAAGAATTAAAATAAAAACATTTAACGTAGCTGTTACTATTGCTTAGGTCAAATATAGTATGACAGCTTATCAATATATGTGAGGTGGAACGGGAAAAGGGACCTCTTGTCGGAAGAAAAATGAGTTGTATGATCGATACATCGATATTTGGATTTTTTTGTAAATTTTTGTAGTTTATTTTGGTTGTACTTTCAATGTAATTACTCCTATAGAAATGACTATGCAATAAAATATTTATTAAAAAATATCGGGGTACTTGGTAAAGAAGAATCCCGAGACCTTCCATTATGTATTTCGAGCCTGAGTCAAAGCTACCGGACTCAGTTGCAGAACCACTAAATAAAAGTGAACGCACTCATTTAAAAGAACGTTCAGCTTTGTCAAATACCAACATTTTAAAAACATTTTTGCGTAATTTCTAAGTGTAATTTGTTTTTAAAATGTAAAATGTGATGTAAAGTTTAAAAATGGATTTAACACCAATTTTTTTATCAAAAACTAAGCTGCTGTAACTTACACAACTTTTGAGAGAAAAGTCTGAATTGGTCACTATTTAATGCTAAATTTAAAAAGGTTAATAGCTCAATGCACACAATTTTCGACAATAGGTCCCTTTTCAGATTCCGGCTCACATACTAGTTTTCAGGCACTGGTTGGGATCAAAATAGCTGCTACTGCATTGGATGAGTACAGAAATGGGAGTTAAAAGGATCAACAAGAACTTATCTGACCTGCTGTATTATCTATTGGTTAAACGTAGCCTATAAGAAACTAAATTCTAGAAAAAAGTAACTAAATTCAAGAAAAAAGTAACAGGATTCAACTTACCAGTGATGCTAATATCAATACAAGTGTAACGATTATTATAACAATTCCAGCGATCATTCCTGAGTCAGCTGCCTCTGCATTCTGATCAATTACAATTGTTGTCTTTCTGTTAATACTATTATCACCATCGTCAAGTGACACTGAAAATAAAACAAAAAAAATAAGCGTAAATGAACAAAAATTAGTCAATGATTAATTAACAACATACATACATTGGTGCTACTACAGTACGTGGCCTACCTCGCTATGTTTAGTGAAATTTGTATTTCTTGATGTGGTAGCACTGTCCACTAGCACTTTTGGTGCGTAAATATTTACATATTTTACAGGTTATATGAACATTAGGCTTTAAAAAAATATTTTCATATTTTACAGATTATGTGAACTACATTAGGTTACCTGCATACAACGGTTAACCATCAGCGAAATTATGTAAATCCTCAAACAGGAGCCATTACACAAGCAACTGAGAGATCATGGTTGGACGCAATAGTAAACATTCTTAAACAAAAAAGAGGCGTTCCGAAAGAATTATTTCATTCGTACCTCGGCCGTATACCATGGAAAATTATGAGAAAAGTAGAACCTGATTTGTTTGTTGCTTTTCTCAATAACATTCACCGTGTGTACTGTGTGCAGACTGACAAAAAAAATAACGGGGTGAATCCTTATCGTATTATTAAAAATTATAGTATTATTTGCTATTGTAAATTTTTGTATGTAATATCATAATAATAAAAAAAGGATATTATTATAATTATTGTATGAATTTGTCCTTTTTTCTTAATATCACATAACCTGTACAATATGTGAATATTTACGCACCAAAAGTGTTAGTGCACAGTGCTACCACATTAAGAAATACAAATTTTTTTAAACATAACATGGTAGGCCACGTACTATAATAGCAGCCATAGATTAATAATTTACAAATCGGTAAGATTTAAAATAAATATTTGATGATGAATATTTATTGTTAATTTTTTATTTAGTATTTGAACCACAACACTGTTAAATGAAGTCAGAATTTAAAATTTAATTTAAAATAAACTGCAGTAACAAAAAATATCAAAATAAAATTTTGTATGTATTAAAACTCAACATGTTTTATCACATTATAATACTGAGATAAAACCCGCGTGTCTATCAAAATGCACATGCCTTGGAATGACTGGTTGAAGAGAAGCAGAGAAATTTTAGAGAAAGATCCTCTGCAAGATAATCTGAAGATAGTAGATGGATAATACATGTTACGAGGATCAAAAGAACTGCGCAAGGAAAATGAATGATTAGAAAAAGAAGACTAAAATTTTAAAGTCACCTATATAGAACAGGTGACAACCGGTGGACAAAACCCATTTTTAAGACATGAAACAATATTGTAAAAACCGGAATAAACCAAGAAAACTTAATGAATCGAACCAAATTCAGACAACTAACTATGGACTTTAAGGGTATGAACAGCAAAAACAGAACACCAGGTAGACAAAAGAAAGGAGAAAAGCATACTGTGACCTCATGCTGTCTAAAATTGGTCCTTTACAAAAACAACTCAACATGATATCTTAAGACATTTTAAATTTGACCAAAGTAATTAATTGGGAAGAAAAAATTCTCAAATAAAAAATAATGGTTCACAGTTCAACAAAAACATAAAATAAATTTAATTGCCGTTATTAAATAGTTTATAGAAACATTTTTAAAAGCATAATTGTCTTGAAAGGACATTACAAACCAAATAGCAAAAAACCAAACAAACTCTAGATGTAATTTAAAAATAATATTGAATAAATTTCTAACATATTTTTTTAACATCTATAAAAAACATAATAATAATCTATTAAAAACATATTAATAATAATATTTTAAGTAATATAACTAAATTTAAATGGCTTTAGGAAAGTTTTTCATGAAAAAAAAGTAAACATAATGTAAATTATTTAAAATTTTGTTTTTAATCCCTAATGTGTGTATGTTGGATTTTTTCAATTCAAGGATAACAAACTACCACATGACCCAATGAGATGAGGCTAATATGTATGATGTGTAAAGTGTATGATGTCTTGAACAGATCCAGGCTGACCATTCCTGAGAGAGTATGATTAATTAAACCCCATCCATTGAAGTAAACTAGTCACCTAGTATACAAATTTGTATACAAGTAACTACCTTTACTAGGATTTTAAACCAAGAACAAACAAAAAAAGTTCACAAATATTAAAAAAACGTTTTTAATTAATATTTTTTTCATTGATTCTATTCATTCACGTTGTATAGTTTTTAAATTACAACAATTTAAAGAAATAACAGCTTATTTGTTTAGTATAATAATAAAATTAAGTGTTTGTAAATTTGTAGCAAATAACCGATGTACAATTTCACTTACAAGATTTATGAGATGTAGTCGTATTAGTTCTATCCCTATGAATTGGAACAGTTGAATTTACAACTGAAAATTAAATCACAAATAAAAAATTAAAAACAAATCAAACAAAAAATTTACAAAATCAAATAAATAAAGTAAAATAATATAAATAAAAATTAAATTTTAAACAAAATATATGTTTTTTTTAATTTCCTGAGAACTATATTAAATCCAAATTATAATAAAATGTAAAATGAATTTGAAAAAATAAATATACTTTAAGATAAAAAATAAATAAATTACCTAATTATCATTTCCAATATGTGGTAAATTTTACATGGAAAGATAACATAATTTTAAAGAATTTTTTTTGTGTGGATATCAATAATTATTTGAACCAAAGTTCAATTTTGTCTCTACAAGGATGACTGAAATTATTGAGTTATTTTTTTCAACCTGCGATTGGTTATAAAAATAAATCTAATGTTTATTCAATTTAGTTCACCTTTAGTAAAGTATTTAAGAATGCATGTTTACGCTGAAAACATGAATTTAAGTCACAATAATTACATCTTTTAACATGCCAAATAAATAATAATATTAAACGGAAATTAAAAGATAAATAAGAGTTAAAACTAAAAGTTTAATACGTACGGTCTTCTGTGCACATAAGGTTGTCAGGCATAAGTTTTAGGCCGTCAGGACAAGCACATGATATTTTAGGAGATCTTGCATTAATTTGTGGGGCCGGTAAACATAAATGTGAACAATGTCCGTTGACTGCAGCACAATGATTTGTACCATCTGGTTGTCGGTAAGGATGGTACACATGTATTACCATTGGATTTTGAATCTACAAACAGAAAAAAAGACAAATTTTGTAAATGTAATATTTCTCTACATTTAATTTTGTAGTCTAGTTTAGTTTATTTCTACGTTAAGCCAATTATAATATTAAAGCCAGTGAGAAACAAAAACTCAGCGGTGTACTGAGGAAAGGGACGACATGGATGTATGACATGAAGTGACTGTCTCCAGAAGAGATTTACTGATTGCACAAAATCTATCACACTATTTTCTAAACAAATCATTCAGTTTTTGAAGAATTGGCTGTGTAATACAACTTTCTATTAAAAAATTGGTGTGATAATGTCCTGAGGCAACAAAATAAGTGACTTTCATGAGCCAGATGATGTCTTAAGGTTCTCAAACTTTTCCAACTCGAGCCCCCTCAAGATGTACCCATAAAACAGAAGCCCCTTTTTTAATGTACATACATATGTTTTTATAAGTATAATACAAATATACATTTAAAAAAAATTAAACAACAACAGAGAAGGAAAGATGGCCAGTGCAGTCCAAGGAACTCATACTTACTTAAAGGTTACCACATGTATCAGATAAAGCCAAGATCAGACATAATAATAATCTGATAAAACCTGTGTGTCTGTATGTGAGTGAATGCCTTAAAATGACCAAGAAGACTGGTCTAAGAGAAGCAGAGACATTTGAGAAAAAGATCCTCTGCAAGATAATGGGTCCGAATATAGTAGATGGAGAATATAGGTTACGAGGTTCAGAAGAATTGTACTAAGTAAATGAACAATTAGAAAAAGAAGACAAAAATTTTACGAACCCCTTTATAGATTAGATGACAAAAAAAATTTTTTGAAACACTAAACAATAGACCTAAGGTGTCAGATATATAGTTAAAAGAACTCGGAAAGGATATTGAGAAAATCAGAATAAACAAAGAAAACTTCATGAAACAAACCAAATTCAGACAACTAATATATGGACTTAAAGGGCTTCCATTAAGAGCAAACACAGAAAACTGGGTGGTCAGAAGAAAGTAGAAAAGCCAGCAGTGAACAAATACTGAAAATGTGGGCTGGAAAAAGAGCTTCCAGAAACATCTGAAGTCACCTCACGTGGTCTAAATTTAGATTACGCTAAAAAATATGAATTTTTTCATACAAAA
Organism: Catonia carolina; assembly: GCA_035578175.1. Lineage (NCBI taxonomy): Eukaryota > Metazoa > Arthropoda > Insecta > Hemiptera > Achilidae > Catonia > Catonia carolina. The sequence continues at coordinate 424,743,377 of JAQMRL010000001.1, forward strand.
ACATATACAATAAAAACGTGTTTTAACTAACAAAAAACTAAACACCAACATACCTATTACATTTATTTTTTTCATAGTTATAACAACATAACAGAGAAATATTAAAATCACATTAAAACACAAATTACACAGATATGTAATGTCCATTAGTATTATTGTTCTTAAAAATAAATTAAAATGTATTTATGAAAGTAATACTTTTAGTGTGTTGGGGTAAGCTTCTTTTTTTTTCTTCACAAAGCTTTGTACAACAAGGTGAGATGTTTAACATTTCATATATCTAGTCTTCAATGATGTTGGATTTCATAGATGCAAGAGCAGGAAATCCTGTTTTACATAAACATGTAGGTGCACATGGAATTAGCATTCTCATAGTTTTTTTATACAGACTTACTCACTGATAATAAAATTTAGAAGGCTTATTATATTATTAAAATTGACAAAGTAGTTGCTTACCATATTTACAGCAGTAACAGCCATTATTTGACTACCATTGAATTTGTTTGCTCTATATACAGCTTGTTTTTCCCAATCAGTCCAGTAAACCCAATCTTCAAATACACTTATTGAAAATGGGTGTGGTAAATATTCAGATGATCTGTAATAAATAAATAAATAAATTCAATAGTTATTTATAACTCACAATATTGTAGTTTTTTTGTATTGAAAAATATGACAAATAATATGAGGGGTTTTTTTTAACCTATGATTGGTTATAAAAATAAAACTAATGAGAATAATAAAATAAGTTTATTATAGAAAGTTACATACATCCTTGTTCAAAAATAAATCTTTTTATACAATGAATTTATATAATAAATTTCACTAACCTTCTTTTTAAACTGTGTCAACTTTTTTCTTTACTTACTCGTGTTTTGGTGGATCCACCATCATCAGAGTAAATAACATAATTGAAACTAAAAAAAATTTTTTTTAGTTACTTAAAATCTATAGAAGATGATACATCTTCAGTCATTTGTATAAAACTGATTTAAAATTAATTTCCTCTAATTTATCCCTTCTCATATTTACTGTACTTAGCAGCAGCAGTCAATATCACTTCATCATTCCTAAATTTGACCTGTTCGTTCAAAATGTCCTGCTTTTACTCTTTTACTACTGTCCACAAATATAATTAAAAATAATATAAATGAAACACTAAACAATAAAAAGGGAGTGTATAAAATAGATTGTGGTAATAAGGACTGTAAAAATTTTTACATTGGTATGACTAGTCGCAATTATTTTCAAGTGACGTATAATGAACATAAAAAAGCACTGAAATGTGACTACATTATTTCTAACTATACCAATCATATAAAAGAGGAAAAACATAAATTTGGTAAAATTGATGAACATTTTAATATAATAGAACAATGTAATATAGAAAATAAAAATAAAATTGAAAAATATGAGATGTTCCATATTTATAAATATTTAAAAGAGCAAAAGCAGGACATTTCGAACGAACAGGTCAAATTTAAGAAAGATTGAGTGATATTGACTGCTGCTGCTATCTACAGTAAATATGAGAAGGGATAAATTAGAGGAAATTAATTTTAATCAGTTTTATACAAATGACTGAAGATGGTATCATCTTCTATAGATTTTAAATAACTAAAAAAAAAATTTTTAGTTTCAATTATGTTATTTACTCTGATGATAGTGGATCCATCGAAACACGTTTAAGTAAAGATAAAAGTTGACGCAGTTTAAAAAGAAGGTTAGTGAAATTTATTATATACATACATCCTTGGTTACTTTTCAACACAATCAACGTTAAAATAGAGGCACTTATCATACCAGTGTACAAGCTTTCCAATATCCTCTTCTTAAAAGTTGTCACCAGTCACTTGAAAAGCTTCTTCACAGTGTCTTGGAGCTCATCGGCTGTTCGGAAGCTCTGCCTTCCTAGTCACTTCTTCAGTCCAGGAAATAAGAGGAAGTCACTCGACACTAAATTGGGGTTGTATGCCGTATGATCAAAAATGTCCCATTGAAACTTGTCAAGAAGCTGTTACTGCAGCACAATGAGGACGGGCTTCATCATGGATGAGCACAATTCCAGAAGTGAACATTTCTCTTCTTTTGTTTTGAATGGCTCTCTCCAACAACGATAAATGCCTCAATTTAAATGGTGATTATGTTGAAAAGTAATCAAGTATGTATTTTAACTTTTGATAATAAATTTATTTTATTATTCTCAATAGTTTTATTTTTGTAACCAATTGGAGGTTGTAAAAAAATAACTCTTGTAATATTAAGTTCTAAAACTATGAAAAATAAATTTATTTTGTTTATATTATTACCTTAATACAGCTCTTCTTCCACTGCCATCATAATTACATGAAGATATTAGATTAAGTTTAGCATCAACCCAGAAAATACGTCTACGTACAAGATCTAAGGTTAAACCATTAGGCCATTTAATATCATAAGACACAATAACCTGACGATGAGTTCCATCAAGCCCTGCTCTTTCGATACGAGCTTCTTTACCCCAATCTGTCCAGTACATCCACCTGTAATACAGCAAAATAAAACACAAATTATTACAAAATGTTAATATTTACAAGTTTTTATTTATAATAGAACTTTGAAGTCAGGATTAATTGTCACCAGACCCGTCCAGATCATCAAATTCTCAAAATGAACCAATAAAAGATCCGGTATATGTCTTCAATGTAAAATATTAGCTTCAAAAGGCCATAATTCACTGTGATGTTTGCAGAAGAGTGGATAAATAAAACCATTTATATACATACATAGTACAAATTTTACATAAAGAAAAAATATTATTTTATTAAACATCCTATGTAGAAAAAATACTGTATCGTGTCTTACTTTATGTATAGTAAATCTAGGGAGTCCTAACACACAACACACTTACACACAGTCTGTCAGGAACGATGGGTATTAGTCATTTTTGGCGCTTTTATATAAATACATACACATTTTAACTGTACGAGAAGTCAATTTTTCTGCCAGAATCGAATATGGATTATCGATGTCTGGGTTATTGATACTCTACTGTATTTATTTTCCGAAGGTGAGTCAAACAAAACCGGACTTTTGTTATGTAAATTTATACATGATAAGAGATTACAAATAATGTTTTTAATATTTTTCGAAAAAGTCTCCTTTATGCTCTATACAGTTTTCCCAGCTCTTTGGAAGCTAGAAGATCCCTTCTTCAAACAAGTTTCAAGGTTGACTCATCAGCCGATTGCGCACATAATCTTCTACAGCTTGATTGTTTTTAAACTAATCTTCTCCCAACAGGGGTGCAGTGTAGTGGGAATGCATAAGAACAGCATTCCCACACTGGTTTTTCTAAAATTTAATAAAAAATTTTTTAAGCAAAGTTAATGTTGGTTGTTGTTGTTGATTAGGTCATGAGTCAAAAAGCTGGTTGGAATTTCTACAGGTTAAACTAAAATGAGAGGTGAGGTGGTTTACCATTACCTTCCTTACCGAGTTGAAAATGATGCATATCAGCATGTCACACCTTCTGAAAAGCAAATATTTTTCAACCCGCAAATGCCATCTTCACTTCATTCACCACAGTGTCTGGCTGTATAATGTAATTAATTTTTTCAGAGGAGAATTCTGATTAGTTTCTTTTACACCTCTACCTCTTCTGTTCTTAAATAATTCAGTCATTTAATTGGCTGACCATGTGATAAAAAACAGAACTATATTTTGTAGCCCTGGAACTAGCAGATTAGCGTTCCCATACTGGAAAATTAATGACTACACAAGTACCCCCAGGGCTTCTTTCAAGGGCCCAGACAAAAATTAGTCACAAGCGGAATAAATCTGAACTGTAGGGATGGTGTTCAACGGCTTCTCAATGCATTTCAACCAATTTGTACTTTGTCAAAGTCACAGTGTGTGGCCTGACGTTGTCACAAAGGAGAATGATATCTCTAATTGGGATACCCAGTCTTTTGGTTAAATTGTGGCTTTCGCTGACTCCAACAGCTAGTAGTAGTTAGTGGAATTCACTGTGCGTCAATCGTAAAGAAATTTAATTAGCTCCAGTCCCAGAAAACAGTTGCAAACCTTATTCCGGTCTCTTCTTGAAGGCTATGAATTGATTAAACAAAGCATTCGTTTGGTAAATATCTAAAGAACTGGGTTATAAAAAACCTTAATATTCTATTTCCTGGATTAATCGGGAATAAGGGAAATAATGATGGGTGATGGTAAATCTGCACATGAAGAGCTACATTTAAAAAAGTGTTTGAAAGGATTCCGTTCAGTGGGAGCTGAAACTGAACATGACCAAAAAAAAACCGTTATCCTTTTAAATATAGTATAGGTAACACTTACCCGTCGACTGGATTCAAAGCTATTGATCTTGGTTCTTCCAATTTGTCGGTTATTAAAACTTTTCTCATAGTGCCTTCAAAATTAGCCAATTCAATCGTATCTTTACCAGAATCTGTCCAATATATATGGTTATAAATCCAGTCAACAGCAAGACCATCAGATGTTGTTATCTCGTTATGGATTACAATGGTTCTTTCACTACCTTCATCAATTGGTGCCCTATAAACAAAAGTAAACAATTAAAAAAAATCTGGTGTAAAATGATTACACAACTTTCTCTTCCCAATGTAAAATGAAAAACATAACTAAATTTTAATCATGAGTCAATGACCCAAAATGAAAATCAATTTCTGTTCGACTTAAGGGTTGAACATCCTTTTCAATCTCTTAATGGATGAATGTTAAAATCGTTTGTGTTTAACTTTTCTATTTACCCTAAGGGGATATTCTCTTCAAATTTCAGCTTTCTAGCTATTGTACAAGTAGGAGAGTCAGTGATGAGTGAGTGAGTCAATCAGTGAGGGCTTTACCATTTATATATTATATACAGATTTAACCTAAATATTCAGTATAAATGTAAAACAAATGAAACAATTACATAAAAGAAAGATCAGAATAATAAAATGTTACGTTGAAAGATGAGAGATAAAAACTTCTTTGTCTAATAACAACCTTTACTGACTTATGTGGTTTTCCCCTAGAGCTACAGAATTATTATTAAATAGTATAGAATAAAACAAATTTAACATAACTTTGTAACACAAATTCCTCACCAACAAACTCATATAAGCTAACGATTAAAAAGAACCAATCTAATTTCGTTTGTTTTAAAAAATTTAAATAAAATGCATTTAACTAAAAGAGAAAACAAAAAGATCTTTCCACAACACAAAAAATTTTTAAATATACTTAAGATTACCCTTAAATGAAATTTCAAGATTTAAAAAAAATTATCATTTATTAACAAGGGAACAAATTTTGTCATCAAGATAGTTCCATGAAATGATATAAAAAGAGTTTCTTCTGTATTATTGTTTGAAGAACAACAAACAAACAGCTGAAAAAATACAAGAAAGAAAGTTCAAAATGTCGTAATTTTAAACAACTTTTAAAGACCAGTTTCTCAGTCAGATGATGTAAAATACTTGGGAATGCACTTAGATTGATGCCTTACCTGGTCCAAACATATTTGGAATACACGCAAAAGACTAGGATTGAAGCTGAGAGATCTGTATTGGATGATGAACAAATGTTCACAGCCGTCATTAGAAAGCAAGCTTCTACTGTACAAAGCCATACTGAAACCGCTGTGGACTTATGGGTTACCGCTTTGGGGATCAGCTGCGAAATAGAATCTTGCTATCATCCAATGATTCCAGTCGAAAGTATTATGGATAATAACAAATGCTCCATGGAATGTGACAAATGATGCATTGCATAAGGACTTATGTGTCTACACCATGAAAGAAGAAATTACGCAGCTAAGTTCAAAATATCAAGAAAAATTAGCAGATCACCCGAATTCTTTGGCGCTTAATTTACTTGATAATAGCGAAGATGTGACATGACTGAAACGAATAAAATTGCTTGACCTTCCATTTAGATTTACCGACTAACCTACATTTTAAATAATTGAAGTCCATATCAACATAATCTTTATTAAAATCATCTTCTTCCTCTACGCGTTTCTATTTTCTATTACTGTTATTCATCTTTTATCTAGTTAATATTTTCAAAAATTATACTTAATTTTTTTTCCTTTCCGAAGCAGTACCATTGGGTATTGTCTTCATCATGTGAACCAGTTCATGCTATTTACTTAAAGTTTTTGTTTTAAAACTGACTGTAAATGATCTCAGATGTTAGAAAAAAAACAATTTTTACTGAACAGTAAATAAAACAATTATATTAATAATGTATGAAAATAAACATAACCTTTAAACACTTACTTATAAATTTTTTGATCAGAAACATCACTCCAAAATATCATTCCAGTTCGGAAAACAAAATCTAAAGCAGTAGCAGATTTTGTGTCATTAACAATAGCAGTCATTTCATGATGATCCAAAGATATTTTACGAATGTCATGTCTACGAGCGAATAATAGTGAAGCATGACCTTCAGTAGCTTTACAACGTGTATGATCATGAGGATCACGCAAGTATCCGGGTTCACATTCGCATTTGAATGAACCTTTCTCATTTACACATTTATGGGAACATGCTCCAGGATATTCACACTCATTAATATCTGGAATAAAAATAAATACAACACATAAATAAAATAAAATAATAAAGGAGGCCAAATATAACAGTGGTGGCTTGAGGCATGGGCGAACCCGATACTCGCCGTATGTCTTGGTCTCTAAAGGGGCCTCAAAATAACAAAAACAACAATCACGTCATTCAAGAATTATATTAATTTCTTTACCAAAGATACCAGTTTTTGGTTTAACTGTTTCATTTCAAATATTGGAGTCATTTTAATTATTATCTAATAAAGTATAATTGGATTGGGTACCAAATTAACCTGTGACTCGCTCTGAAATACTGTATCAAAGGCGTGGTGAAACCGTACACCCATTTCTTAAACAATTCTTTCTTAACATTTGTACACATTCAATTGAGTTATCGTTCCTCCCACCCTTTTACTCGAACGGTATATATACAATAACAGCAACTAAAACTCTTGGAAATTGATTCAATTCCCAACTTATCAGTTTAAAAAATTTCTGCTGATGGTTTTGTATAGGCTACACACTGATTGAGGAACAAGGGAATGGGGATTAGAGAGGTTTGGTTTTTCGGAAAGTCTGCATTTGTTCTGAAATTTAAAAATACTGCAAAAACCTTGCAAATTTTTCTAGTGGAAACTTGATTACTGCAGAGATAATATCTGAATGTCACCATTTTTTTCCAAATCAATAAATAAATATAAAATATTCCAAGAATATATTGGAGATAATAATGAAAAAAAATTTAATATCCATATAACTGTTTTCATTAATGGAGAGATGCTCACAACTGTCAACTGAATCAAAATTGACGATATACAAGAGAATTTTAAAACCTGTGTGCTGTGTTTTAAAACCTAATAGAGAATGGGGATGCACTATATTTATATACATCAAAAGTGTTTATAGACTTGACGCTTGTTATAGCAGAAATATGGGAAACGTAATCGGTGAAGTCCAGATCTGATAAAAATTATGGACACTAGAGTGCTTGCAGAAATATGAAAAATACGCACACACGTATTGATTTTCAAGAATCTCATAGTTTTTGGTAACCTTCATTAATAGGAACAATAGAGATCTGAAATTTTTTTTGGAAAATCACATCAAGGCGAATATCTCAATAGCTGATTTTCCGCAGGAAATCTGCTAAAAATCTTTTCAATAAAGAATAATTTTATGTATAATAAAAAACGTCATTGAGTAAACAATATAAATATAAATCAATAATATCACTTTTAAAATTCAAACTTATTTAGATAGAATTTAATTTTACAAAATATTTTATATTCAATTTTAAATGATATTAATTAAACAAATAAAATTATTTAAGTTTCTAAACAATTAATAAAACTTACCATCACAAGTACGATTATCTGATAAAAGTTTGAAACCAGGTTTACAAGCACATTTGTAACTTGTAGGAGTATCAATACAAATATGTGTGCAATATCCATTGTTTTCCAAACATTCATTTTTACCGCATCTGTCTCCTGGTTCGTCTTCACTCATTGGACAATCTGGGTGTCTATCACAAACCTTCTCTAATGGTATACATTGTCCTCCACCACAATCGAATTGTGTCTCCGGATTACATGTTGGAGCAGTTTCAACTGTAAATTACAATAAATCAATATTTATTGTTAATATATAAAATATGATAAAGAGTGAACAGTACGGATAGCCTAAGGACCACAGAAGGAACTGAAGTGAAATAGCAGTTCCTTTCTTAGCATTTGCTTGGCATATCCAGAATATAAGTCTCTTAAATAGTCACTTTGTCAGTCACTATAGTCGTTTACAAGTTCAGTTGACACAATGGATCTTATTGGGATTGTCACTGCAATTAACGCAACTAAAAAGATGAATGGCATCTGGATGCGTATATAAACGCATTTTTTAAACCTCTGTAGAACACATATTTTTTAAGGTAGAACTACAATTCAAATTTTGCTTAACAGAAAAAATTATGTATTATGTAGAGTGTTTAATGAATTGTAAAACACCAAAAACCTAAAACTATTTTCTTCTATGGGGGGGGGGGGTATAATGAATATCTTATATATTTTACTGCAGACCTAGTAATGCCTTTTCCACATTCCCAACCAAACTTTCTAAACACTGCATAATAAACATAAACAAATGATGCAATCGATTATTACAAATCTAAAAATTCTTTCCTAGTACAGATATCGAAAAAAATATTTCACATTTGGAATCTGCATTTATTAAGTTGAGTATAAACTTATAGTGTTAATTATTAATTAATAATGGGTTCGAATCCCATTCAGGCACTGCATATTTTCATACGTTACAAAAAAATTATTTCATCCTTCACTATCTGCATTAGCAGTAATTATTGCAGAACAGTCGGATGTTAAACAAAAAAAAAAAAATTAATTAATAGTCACACAGATTACTCTACATTATAAAGGTTTGTTAACGTTGCGAGGCGTAGGAGGGGAATGTTATTGGTTATGATGGCATTGATCGATCTACAAAGCCGATGTTTGTGTACGTGCTAGTAGCTGTCAGAGCCCCATAAGAAATACACTGTCCTATACTGCTCCGTTGTGTCAACTGAACGTGCAAGCGACTGCAGTAGTCACCAAGTACAGTAAGAAAAATAATTTTTCTTCGCTCAGTTGGGGGTTTCTTACTATTACAAAACTAACTACTTCTAGGCATTAACAGTATCGCGTATTAAGAACAAAAGAACCCTGTACTGACCTTAGACAATAAATTCAATGAAATACAGGCTCAAAGAATGGTGGGGTTTCAGTATTTCAGACCATAGAGTAAGGAAATTTTGAGATGTTTTAATGGTAGCTCTGATAGCCACCAACACAAAAAATTGTGTAACAGCAGTTCTAACCTAAACAGCAATCGTAAAGTTTTTGTATTGTTGCTTTAGTCTGTTAAGACAACGTTCACTGATACAGAAAAAAACATCGATGGATCTCCAAGGAGTCCAGACCTGAAACCTTGCAATTTTTTCATGGGATACAACAAAAAGATTGTTTATTCAAAATATTTGTGACCTGAATTACTTAAAGAAAAGAATTAATGAAACATTGACAACCGTAACAGAAGATATTATGTTAACTAACATTTAGTCAAAAACTGAGTATTGTTTGGACATTTGCAGAGACCAGTGATGCAGATATTGAAATTTATTAGTTACCTATGTAAAAAAAAACTGTCTGAGATGACAAATTTGATAAATAAACAGCATCAACAATACGTATTTATGTTCTCATTTAACCTGTATTCAACCTGTAACTCAACCATTCTTTTATGATGACACTTGTGTATTATCTTTAACTCTTTAACTTTTAAAACATTTAGAAAACTTTAACAACCTGATTTTAGAAATCAAAATTGAGTCTTCTGCTTAAACAGCAGAAAGACGTGTCAAATATATTTACAGTAAAACCCTGCTTAACCGAAATACTTGATTTCGGATAAGTAAAATTCCAGATAACACGCAGAGTCATACATTTAGGATTTAAAAATAATAAAAATGATTATACAGTAATTTTAACAACTGTAAAAAATTGTCAGCAAGTATAATTTTACACAACCAGCCAACAGCAGAGAAGAGAATTTGTTTATAAAAGTTCCAAATATAAGTGGAATAAACCATAGAGCAGCCCTACAGAATACAGCGATGTATAACAACTAATAAATCTCTATTTCATATAATGAATTAATATAATAATTTCACTAACCTTCTTTTTAAACTGCGTCACCTTTATTTTAGTCCCACTTACACGTGTTTCGGTGGATCCACCATCATCAGAGTAAATAAAAAATTGAAACTAAAAATTTTTTTTTTCAATTTAATTATCTAAAAAATTTTTAGTTTCAATTTTTTATTTACTCTGATGATGGTGGATCCACCGAAACACGTGTAAGTGGGACTAAAATAAAGGTGACGCAGTTTTAAAAGAAGGTTAGTGAAATTATTATATTAATTCATTATATGAAATAGAAATATTTCAAACTGCAGGATGCATTATAAAGATTTATTTTTGAACTAATAAATACTATATTATCTCAATTAATTCAAACTTGATGCCCATAATAGGCAGGTGGAGTGTTAAATTATTTGCACTCCATCTGCTAGTTCCAGGGCAACGAAAGATAGTTCATTATACAGCCAGACCCTGTGGTGAATGAAGGAAGGTGTCAATTAATTGCAGGGTGGAAAACATGTGCTTTTCAGAGGGCCTGACATGCTGATAAGCATACTTTTCCACTTAGTGAGGTAAACCACCTCACTCCTCATTTTACTTAGAAAACCTCTAGAGGAATCAGCTTTCGACTGATGATGTAAACCACACAAATTAAACTTAATAAAATATTAGACTTACCACAATCTTGTTCATCACTACTATCAAGACAATCTAATTTTCCATCGCAATGTAAATGTCCAGCGATACAGTTTTTATTTCTGCACTGAAACTGATCAGCTCTGCAGGTCATATTCTTACACTGTTCAAGTTTTTCATCTGCTCCATCAGGACAATCATCATCACCATCACACACCCACGATTGATGTATACAAGTAAGGCGATCGGGACAAGCAAATTCACGCGATACGCAAACAGATGTGAAAGGTGGTTTATCCACACAGTTCTGAAAACATCAGACTCTATTATAGGAAATCACTATAGCTAAATTGAACACATGCACAGAAATAAAAATACAATAACAGATACAAAAAATAATTTAGAAATATTGGAAATGAAATTAAAATTTTGGAAAAATATTATACATAAAAATATGGTAATAGACAAAAATTAATGAACTCACAAGTTGAATATGATAACGATCTAATGAAATTGGCAGGACTGTTCTAGAAATAAAAATCGACTATTCCTTATCCGCAATGGTAGGAGTAAGAAGTTTTAAATATTTTAAACTGTTAATAAATTTGAAAATGCAATACTGAAGAGAATTATTGTGTATGGAGTACACAAAAGCACAATAAACATTGGTAAGTGTTTACTGTTACCGTATTACTGGTGGTTTGGAAATGTATATTTCAATTATAAATATAATATGACTGTTGATAATACCTTCTTAGGACGTTTGATAAAATAATATATATAAACAGGGTGGGCCAAAAGTCACTTGATACTTGTTTAAAAAATGCTGAATTAATTCAATTTATTACAGACAATAACTATAATTTTTTGTACTTTGGAATAGCTCTCCATCTTCAAGAACGGATTTTTTTAAGTCTTTTGGAAACACTGTTTTATACATTCTATGACAAAGATCTGTGTCATTGTCCAAATCATGAGATGTGGCATCACAGATGTACTCTTTCAGTTAGTTGGCAGTATTTGGCTATCTAGAATAAACAGATTTCTTGATCGTACCCCAAATGAACAAACTCCATTGGTGTAATATCAGGTAGACATGGAGGCATGTCAATATCTCCCCACCAACCAATCACTCTTTTGTCAAATGCCTTATATAAATTATCACGGATTGCAGTGGAATAATGTCAAGAAGTGCCATAATTTTGGAAATATAAGTCTTGAATGTTTTCAGCACATATCACGAGTCCAGGTAAAATTTCCAATATTTTATAATACCAACATTATGGACTAAAATTTTTCTATTACATTTTTATATTGTTAATTACATTATGACTACTCTATTTTGGACTTCCATAATTTGGAATTTGTGATAATTTGAACTGTTTTTAGTAGAATAAAATATGTATACCTAATATGAATGTAATATGAAATAAAATATTATTATTATTTAACTTAAATTTAAAATTTATCCGTTGCTATTGAATTTAGTTCATATACTGTATTCATTTAAGTTTTCCTTGAAAAAAAAACTAAATCTATCACTCACTTACAACAAATTGGTCCTTTTGCTCGAATTTTCGAGAAGTATTCTATAATTCGGAATTTTCCTTAATTCGGACTAGGGATCCCCTCATGTAGTCCGAATTAGAGGAGTCTTACTGTATTATTATAATTTTTATATTTTTTTTAAATAAATTTTTTTTTTAACAGCATTACTGCGTGTTCTCAGAGGACTCAACTTCTGTTCAGCTAAGTAGGTCTTTATTATCATATGGTTATATTATTGAAATTATTATTTTTTACGTAGTGTTAAGTGACTTTTGCGCCACCCTGTATATAATGCAAGCACAAAATTCACAGAATTCCACACCATATGAATTACGTACCTACATCATTATTATACATACAAATGTAGAATGATATTAATGCAAGTTTATCATGTTTACAAATGTAAACTGTACATAGTATTTTGCACTGACAATTGAAACTTGAGAAACATAAATTAATTATCTTAATCACAACATTGAATTGGACTAGATGTTAATCCTTAATTATTCCTTCCAACATACGTGTAATTTATCATCGTTTATTACAAACAAACAGATTTCTACGAGACTATTATGATTTCTATATTATCGCGCATACTACAGCATTTAGGTTATTTCAATTCCGTACATCAGTAACAGATGCAACTGCTTTGATCTGTCTTTGTAATAAAGATTTTGTTGAAAGCAGAAGCAGGTACACAAACAAATCAGGATAATAGTTATATTGTTACATGATGACAAAGGATAAATTCTATAGAAGAAAAGTGGGAATAACTTAATTTATTACCATACAATTACATTTTCTAATTCTTAAAAATTTTAAAAGAATATAGAATGAATGTTTTTTTTAAAGTAAGTTATAATAACGTAGGAATAAATTCCAGTTTTATTCTTAACAGGAATGCAGAAAATGGAAATCTTACGAAAAAAACCAGAATGTGAAATAACAAGAAAACATATTTTATAATGAAAGCATAGCCCCCCCCCCCACTTGTTTCAGCAGATATGATGCTTACTAGCTTATTGAGCATAAAAAATGAAGAAAATGAGCAGATTTAAAAAAAAATATATATGAGCTGTTTTTGAGAAAATTGCATAAAAGTGAAAAATCACATAAATATACTACTTCTGGTTGACTGATTTTGATGAAAATGTTCATTTAGGGTCCCCTTGTGGTACCTAATTATTTAACCCTTACAGTGTCAGCGTCCTAATGTTAGGACGTCAAGATTTAGACTCAAAAATTCCAACCTATTTTTGTGCGATTTCTAGCATTTTATATATCTATCCATAACATGGCTATTTTTCAAGGTATCTTAATGACTTTTTTTTCATAAAAAAATTTGATCTTGTATGATATTAAACTTGGAACATATTTCTTACAATTTAAAAAATAAAATGATACGTGGACATTTATATGGAAATTTCCATTTTAATTTAAAAACAAATCACCCTAAAAAATTATGTTACTCAATTTCACTTAGGCCTATATTACTTTAAAGACAATTTAATTATGCAAAAATCACAAAAAAATCATTTATGTATTGTAAAAAATAAAAATATCCTACTGTTTTTTAATCAATATTAATCAATTACATTCATAAAAAACTCTACATGTATTTTTTCAATCTACATTTCTTACTTATTATTTTCATACGTTATAAAAATTAAGTGAAAAATAAAAATCCTATGAATTTTTTAGTCAAAGTACTAATAAAAGGACAACGCCGGCACTTTTTAGTATAAATCTTGATATCCTAATATTAGGACGCTGGCACTGTAAGGGTTAAGTTCCAATTTTCACCTTCATACGATATTCCGTTCTAGAGATACAAACAAAGATAAACAGAAACAACAAATCGCTAAAAATTGGTTTTTTGGGTTCAGGGGGCCTGAAAATGAGTATTTCCGGTAAAAAAATATTTGGAAAAATCAACATGAAAATATTACTTTCTTTCCCTAGTTTAAAAAATTTAGGGTAAGAGAAAGTAAAAAGGAGAAAAACAACCATTCAGACAGACAAAAATTTCATGGTGCAACAACTATCAATATAGTTATTTAATTATTATTCAATTCAGTAATGGATGAGGGATGAAACGATTGGCTTTACTTGGTCAAAATGGCACTGACTTGAGCCATCAGACAAGCTTTAATTGTGTTCCTTTTTACTTCTGATGATAATTTTAAAGATTTTTATTACACTAAACTAAAAAAAAAAATGTTTTGATAAATTTTTTTTAGGCTCTATCAATTAAATGAAAATCTTTTAATATTTTTTACAAACCATTTCATCAGATTCATCAGGGCAATCAAAATCACCATCACATCGCCAGCGATTAGTGATACAATGCGAGGAATTAACACACTGAAATTCAGTTTCGGGTGAACAACTTGTAACTGGACAATCTTTCTCATCTGAACCATCTCCGCAATCATCATCATTATCGCATACCCATCGCTGTTGAACACATTTACCATTGGCACAAGTGAATTCATCCGCTCTGCATGTTTCATCTAGAAAAAAAACACATAATATTACAGATTTTCTTATAAGTAAATTTATTAATTCTTTATTTAATAAATTTAAATCAAAACTATTATTGTTATGATCATAGAAAATTAATTCATAAAATAATTTTAAACTTTATGTTTGGTATTGTAAACAAAAATTTATTATTTCTGAAATTTTATAATAACAGAACATAACTCATTAACTGGTTGTTTTCCAAAGGAGATCAGCCCAGCCAAATGACTTTCACATAAGGGAGAACTGAGGTGAAACTTTTTTCATAAACAAAAATGGATTTTTGGTTTGTACATCTATACTAATATTATAAAGACAAAACGTGTGTTTTTGCTAATTTCCAAAACTACTGAATGGATTTTCATGAAATTTTGACAGAATTTCGTATTTATATTCACAGCAACATTTTATTTTAAAATTTTCAAAAATTATAACCCTAGGGCCCTAATGAAGATTTTCATTAATACATATGTGTGTGTGTACATGTGAGTACGTATTGCTGTAGAAGTAGATGAAGAGGTTTAATGATGGGGAGAGATGTATGCGGGAAAATTATCAAAACGTCATTTTGTGTGTGTGTGTGTTGAAGACAGTACATACATATAAAGACTAGTGAGGGATGTACGCGGGGAATTTATCAAAATGTTCTGTGTGTGTGTGTGTGTGTGTGAGTATACAGTCGATCAAGCAGATTTGGTCTAAAAATGAGTGACAAGTATACTTAATCATAAACAATGTTTCTAGTTCAATTCTAGTTTAGGAACTAAAAAAGTATTATAAAGATGAAAAAAGTTTCCAAACATAATCATTAATAACTGTGCTATTAATACAATTACAAACATCCCTTTTCCCTTCCAAGAAATTAATTAATAAAACCTTTGAAATTGATTTTTATTTCTTATCAAACTATTTTATAAATTACTACTCAATTTCTATAACTTGATAAATTTAAAAAAAAATCAATTAATACACAACAGTTAAAAAACTAAAATTAATTAATAAAGTTTTAATTAGAAATTTTATTCAGTATAAATTAAAAAGTTCTAATGCCACAATTGAACCTTATTATTAAAAATTCAATTTGAAATTTTATGAATATAAAAAAATTGTTAAGCATAGAAAAGAATGAAAAAAAGTTTTACGGGTATAATATTAAGGTTAAAGTTAGTAACATACAAGATTACAACTTAATTGACATTACTATCTAGATTCATGATTCTAGATCACTTGAATAAAGATATACGTATATCTAATCCCATCATACAATCACTTTATCTTTAATTAGTTAATTAAATAACATTGTTATCCAGAACATGCTTCTAATGGTTTTACTTTGATGAACTAAAAACTTTACTATGAGAGTAATTAAAATAAGTATTAATACTTTACAGATATATAACAATATTACTTTAATTAATACTTTTTTTGCTTTTATTTGTCATCCGGGACTCACAGGGTTGTTCTATAAAGTTGTACCAGGGAATCAGCTGTTTAACAGCTGATTTTTGGAGACCAAGGTTCCTGGTTGAAATCCAAGTAAAGGTAGTTACTTTTATACGAATTTGAATACTGGTTACTGGTGTACTTTGATAGTTGGGGTTCAATTAACCATACTCTCTCAGGAATGGTCGGCCTACGTCTGTACAAGACTGTATCTCATTTACACATCATACGCCAGCCGCATTGGTGTAGTTGGTAACGTGCTCGCCTCTCATCATGCGGTCTTGGGTTCGGATCCCATTCAGGCAAGGCATATTTTCATATGTTACAAAAAATCGTTTCATCCTTCACCGTCTGCATTAGCAGTGACTGCAGAACAGTCAGACGTTAAACAAAAAAAAAAAAAAATACAGAACATACACATCATCCTTATCTCATTGGGTCATGGGGTTGCTTATTGTTCTCAATTGATTAGATTGCAACGTACACCCTTTAGGGATTAAAAAAAATTTACATAATAAACTGATTTTGTATTTTTGTCAGTTTTATCTACTCTGTAACATGATACTGTAAAATATTAAGTTCGTTGTGTTGGTACACTGTAACCACATTATACAATCATTAGAATGTGAATGTGTCTTAATTAAGTATTGGTTGGAATTTTTTGGTCTGTCATTGCAAAACCATGTCCAGGATGGTACCAGTATGGTACTATGGTACTTTTATTTTAGCGGGGTGATGTGCGTGTTCATTCTGGACTATACTTATGGTAGGTGAGAGCCATGCGACAACAAATTTAGGTTCAAAATCATGCTTCTAATGGTTATGTTTCCAAAGCTCCAATGTGGCGTGTGAACCATGTCCCATTAAGATGGGAGTTTGGTGTTTGAGGGTACATCTCTAGTGCTGGCTGGACTCCACATGGAGATTACCCAACACAGCTCTTAGGCCCTTATTTGAGGTAGAACGAAAACCGTGATCAAGCCAGTCCTGCCAATCTGTAGGTGCGGGAGTTGGGATCTCTAGGGTTGGAACATGAATAAGCTCCTGTTTCTAGGGGCTACAGCATCCTGGTTACTATGAGTTTTAAGTTTCAATTTAGTACAATTTTCTGTTCTTGAGATATTTTGTCACAGATAGACAGACAAATCGCTAAAAACATGTTGTTGGGTTTAGGGGCCTGAAAATTATATTTCCAGTGCAAACTCGATTTTGAAAAATCTAGATGAAAATAAAAGGTACTTTCTTTATCTACATATCCATATCAGACAATAAAAAATAAAAATATATTAAAAATTTAACTAACAAACAATAAGAAAATATAAAAGATTAATCTGAAACACTGAGTTGTATTTATAAAAATAATATTAGTACATCAACATTAAATTTTAATAAAATAAGACTATAATAAAAAAGCCATTAAAGCAACATTAAAAAACCGAACCCTTTAAAATGCAATTAATTAAGATAATTAATAAACTAATTTATAGTTAATTAAAATATATTTTATTTATAACATAATTATCTTTTAAAATAATGCTAATGATCATTTAATAAAACTGATAACATAAACACAAATTCAGTATAATTTGTAACTTCAAAAAAGTATTAATAGAATTAATCAATAAAATTGCTTACTTTTAAATAAGTTGTCATTAAGAGAATAATTATGTTATTGATATTCTCCTTAGTAACTGAGCACATTTTAATAATGTGACAGTTCTTTTTATAAATATAAAGAGAAAAAAACAAAGAGCTTGTACAAGATTTAACCGAT
Organism: Catonia carolina; assembly: GCA_035578175.1. NCBI lineage: Eukaryota > Metazoa > Arthropoda > Insecta > Hemiptera > Achilidae > Catonia > Catonia carolina. The sequence goes on from JAQMRL010000001.1 coordinate 424,761,567, forward strand.
ACGTAAGGTTAAAACTGTAATAAAATTATTATGTAATATTACTTGATACACTTTATTTCAAAATTATTACTTTTTATCTTGCTAAAATGAACCTCTTCAGTCAAATAATGAACTGTAGTTTAAAAGAAGAAACAATTACGGTAATTTTAGAGCTATGGCTCCAAACTGGTAGTGTCCAACCCACAGGAGGACAAATAAAAAAAAGTTGCCAAATAAACGGCGATTTAGAAAGATTACACATTGTACTATCTTACTTTTACTTTGATGGGGATATTTTTCTTTTTGTGTGTTACCGACTTGGTAACATAGGTGATTTAATTTTTCCTGATTTCTGTTGCAGCCCTATTTCTGGCTTTTTGACTGTTTCATTTTAAAATGTTGCCTTAATTCACTATTTGTAGTCACTTGTTCTGTTTTCGAGAATGATATCTGGACCCTACCTTCTCAGCTACTTCTTTTAGCTGGTTAATTTTGTTAATCACCTCCAGTTCATAAAATTTAATATTATATCGTACACTGATGATATTGTGATGGTACACGAGACAGAAGACATGCTACAGAAAGGAGTAGACACACTGCAGAGAATATGTGATGACCACAGCCTGACAATATCTGCTTAGAAAATAAAAGTGATGGCTTTCAGTGGAAAATACCCAGTGAGATCGGAAACTGACATGAACGGAATGATTGTGGAACTGATATCTACAATCGGTTTCCTAATCATAGACACCTGAGTTTGAACCCTTGCATCTTCAAAACTATGAGTCGGATTTTAACATACTTTACATCAAAATTTAGCTCATTTTATTCTGCGATGACCCTTAATAGTCCTATATTTTAAATGTTGTTTAAAAATTACCATTGCCAGGTTGGAAGACAAAAAGACTCGGTTTTATGCTACCGCAACAAATTTCATGCGTTTTGAGGGGTGAACTCGATAATTATTTGATCGAAAAGCTTAAAATTTTAACACAACATGGACAATTACATTCTGACAGCGTGTATAAAATTTCAATTTCGTACGTTATTGAAATTTTGATTTATTAACACTATTCTGAACCCTTGCTACCTCGGTAACCGCTCGATCGTTCGACACGGGCAAACTACAGTTTTATTCAGCGTAAAAAAACTTAGTACAAATGTGTTAATAAGATGAAATATTGATTGGTCAATGTTGTGGTAGTTTTTAAAATTTAAAAAAATAGACTGAGTAATGCGAGGGGTGGGTGCTACTATCCATGTAGCCTGAATCTGACTGTCTACCTGAATTAACAATACAGTCTGTCAATTCAGGTAGACAGTCCGACAGGATGTCACGTCCACATACTGGCAACAGGGATAGTTGCGCCCACCCCCGCATTACCCAGTCTATTTTTCAAAATGTTAAAAACTCTACCACAACATTGGCATTATTTGATCGAAAAGTTTAAAATTTTTTAATCAATAAATTTAAAAATTTAAAATCAATATTTCATATTATTAACATATTGTACTACGGTTTTTACGCTGAATAAAACGATAGTTTGCCAGTGTCGAACGATCGAGCGGTTACCGAGATAGCAAGGGTTCAGATTATTGTTAATAAATCAAAATTTCAATAACGTACGAAATTGAAATTTTGTACACCCTATCAGAATGCAATTGTCCATGTTGTGTTAAAATTTCAAAATTTTCGGTCAAATAGTTATCGAGTTATACGCCTCTAAACGCATGAAATTTGTTACGATAGCAAAAAACCGGGCCTTTTTGTCTTCCAACCTCAAAATGGCAATTTTTTAACAATACAAATATAGGTTTATTAAGGGTCAACGCAGAATAAAATGAGCTAAATTTTGATATTAAGTATGTTAAAATCCGACTCATAGTTTTGGAGATACAAGGGTTCAAAAACTCGGGTGTCTATGATTATGAAACCGATAGTAGTTTCAGTTATTTGGGGTGAGAAGTATCTTTTATAAAGGATGATAATGTGACAAATAAAATCAATAGATTCAGACACGTTTGTGGGACAATTCACAAAACCCTAAAGCACGAAACAAGTACGCAAATAGAACTAAAGTTCTACAAAACTATGGCGGTACCAGTTACAGTATATGACAGCGAGGCATGAGTGTCAAACAGAGAACAAAGCCAAGTCAGATCTACAAAAATGCAATTTCTTCGGGCAGTGAAGAACTGGACTCTCGAGGACAAATCAGAAATGACATGATAAGTTAAGAGTGGCAAATATTCAGCCTGGAGAAGAAGAATGAGCACAGAATCAACTGGAGTAGTCACCTGGAACACATGAAGGGAAGCCGTTTGCCTACATTGGCGATGAATTATAAGCCAAATGGTCGAAGGGGTGTTGGTTGTCCGAGGAGAAGGTGGTTTCTGGAACAGGCAGTACTGCCAAATCCGTGAAGTGAAGAAGAAAAAGAAAAAGAAGAAGAAGAAGAAGAAGCATCCAGTTCAAAGTCTGAAATTAGTACTTAGTCATCAGGGAAAGCAAGATAAATCTTTCTCTTTGGATCAATTGTGGAGCAACAGTTATATTTTTTTGAGTTACAAAAAATAAAACATCAAATGTGAATTGTAAAAAATTAAAAATAAATGTTGCTTCTTTTATAACACCGTAATAAATGTTCATGCTCGTTTTTCAGAAATACAAAAAATATCCCAATTCAAACATTTTTTAAAATCAATCTACGTAGCCTATATGGTTAGATGTTAATTAAAAATTAATAAATGAACAAAAAAATCTAAAATTCTTTTTTACTGCTTCTATCTCTATAACAACGAGTTAATGTTCGCAGATTTTAACAACCTCAGAGTATTCCTAAAGGACAGATGACAATAGACACAAAGCTATTATTGTCGTCTCCAAACAATAACAAAACAAGAGTCAAGTTTGGTACGAGAGTTTGTTCAAACAATTCAATACAGTAGACTCGAGGGACCCCAACCATCTTTTGAACAAATACATCAATAGTAAAATTAACTGACAGTATAAAACTTTTGTTACGTATGACAGTTTTTTTTTTAAATATCTTTATCTTAAAAAAAAGTTATTTCTCCTGTGACCGCCATCAAACTTGCAAAACAGATTTATAAATGAACAAAATGTATTATAAATGTCACACCAGATAGTAGACTATACCATTGTAAGGTATAAATAACCGAACAATTGGAATTATGCTAATTCCTAATCACTAAAAATTCTAGAATTGAGGTAAAATCCCAACCTAAGAGTACAAGGAAAAACCCCATTATTAGAATTATAGGAAAAGCCAATAATTAGAACCCTAAGATGGGTTCTAAACCCATCTTAGAATCAGTTCTATTAGCATAGTAATTAGACAATAGTCTGTAAATATAGCCAACTGACAATCATCTGTTAAGGAGTTGAAAAGGGTGTTCAACCCTTATAATGATATTTCCTGTTTACTAAATTTTAGACAAGCTATATGGCTGAAACTCGGTGAAGATGTTACTTGCAGTTCAAATACAAAAATTAGCCATTAACCATTTCTAAAATGTACCCCTAAAGGAGTGAAAATGGTGTCAACCCTTAAACCAATATTTTCAGTTTACTCAGTTACAGACGAACTAGATGAAAACTCGGTGTGAAGGTGGTACCGATTGTGCACTTAAACAATTACCCCTTAATGACAACAAAAATGTACCCGTAAAAGGGTTAAAAATGGTGTTCAACCTTTAAACCAATATTTTTTGTTTATTAATTTTTGGATGAGGTAGATTGCTGAAATTCAGGTAATAGTGTGCCCAAAAAAGTATTTCTTAATTAACAATTTCCAAAACGTACCCCTAAGGGGTTGAAAATAATACTGAACCTTTTACGCATGATGAGAGGCGAGCACGTTACCAACTACGCCAATGCGGCCGGCTTTTTTATAACTCGAATTGTTTTCCCCATCCTTAGAGGATTTGAGTTATAGAAGTTCGACTGTATGTGGTTAGTATTATAACACTGTGGTTTATGAATAGCCACTCATATTCATCTATATTAGATTTTGTTTAGATAAATATAAGAGAAATATTGGTGCATAAATAAAATAATTTTACCAGTCTATTGTTGCTTACTATCAACATATCACTAATGAATAAATAACATCTCTATTTGTAATTAATACATTGAACGAGTGCATATATTAGTATGTATACAGTATTTGTTTGTAATTTATATTTAACTAACCTTCTGATCCACAACTGAATACATTTTAATCAACTGTGAAATTACCATTTAACTTTAAACTCTTCAAATTAAAATGTATTTCTAATAACAACAATAATATACTTGTTTGAACATGTGTTTATCTATACTTCTATACTAATATTATAAAGACAAAGCGTGTTTTTTTTGTGCAGGCTAATTTCCAAAACTACTAAACGGATTTTCATGAAATTTTGACAGCATATTCGTACATTTGTATTCACAGCAACATTTTATTTTAAAATTTTCAAAAATGATAACCCTAAGGGCCCTAATAAAGATTTTTATAAATATGTATGTGTATGTGTGTATGTTTGTTCGTGTACATGTGAGTACATTGTACGTATTGTTGTTGAAGTAGATGAAGGGGTTTGGATGAAGGCGAGAGACGTATGCGGGGGGAAATGATCAAAACGTCGCTGTGTGCGCGCGTACTATTGTTAAAGACAGCACTACGTATAAAAACTAGTGAGAGACGTTCGCGGGAGAATTTTATCAAAACGTTTTGTGTGTACGTTGGAGTATATAGTCGATCTAGCAGCTACACAATTTCTGTTACATTTATTTATTATAAAAAAATATTGTACATGTTTCGCGTGCGAAGCAGCGCGAGGAGGGGGGGCGGCAGAAAAATGCTTGAATAAAAGTTGTAGTAGATTCTTTTACTTCCTACAAATAAATTTTTGTTGTAGAATGCGTACGAAGGGCGCAATCTTAAAAAATTCAAATTTGTTTTACCGATTTTGACGAATGAAATTATAGAAAATTACTAACTGATGCTTAACTGTATAGAAAACATGTTTAATCAAATTTGTAGGAAATGAAAAAACCTACAACTTTTGTTTTAAGCATTTTTTTCTAGAGTGCTTAGTTTTACGTCAATTACGCGATTTTCTGTACTTCGCTGATTGAAACCAGTAAAAAATGGGGGTTTTATGATAGCAGCCTTGGTTTGTATTTCACAACAAAAGTTTATTAACCGAAGTTAGGCCTATAGAAAATTAAAAACCCTACAATTTTAATCTTAAGAAATTTTTCTACAGAGCTTAGTTTAGCGTCGATTAATGGGTATTTTTAAATTGAACAAAGGTAGATTTTCATTTAGCACCATTTACTCATGATTAAAATTAGGTTGTTTTTAATTATTTGCATTGGCAAGAGAAGTCTGTGAGCGTAAACGGTTGTTAACACACACACACACACACACACGCGCACACACACACACACGGCAAAAAATAGGGTTTTTGTGTTCACGGAGCCTAAAAATGTGGTTTTATGGTGAAAACTTAATTTTGTAAAATCGACATAAAGATAATACTTTCCTTCCCAATGTTTTAGAAGTATAGGGCAAGAGAAAAAAAAATTTATTGTACATATAAAACATAAAGTAAATAAATAAATATAGTTACAAGTTAATACTGAATAAGTCAATAAAATAATGATTTATCTTGATTTTCCCTTAAAATTACGCGTTTTGATTTGCACGATTTTGAAGTTACGCGGTCGTCATTTTAGCACCCTTCCTTAAATATACGCGGCTCCGGTTTCAAAGTTACGCGATAAAAGACGTAAGCAAAGAAAGAGACATCGAAGAAGTTATTGGAAGTGAAAAAAACCACTGGATAATGAAGATCTCATAGCGATAGAAAGAAAAGTTGATTTCTCACCATTTATGATGTCGGCAACACAGGAATTTGTGAAATACGGACAGACAATGATTCAATACCACAACCGTATTGTTCTATGCCCACGTTGCCACCAACCCTAGGTAAGAAAGGCTTACATGACGCTTTCGAACATTTATAAAAGTTCTGTAAATACATAAAAGAAAATGATCTTGAAGCAGGGGATAAAGTTATCAACGGTCTTAAAAGTGAGGTTAATTATTATTACCGAATCACGCTTGACGAACTTAAGTTCTCTACTAAACAGACAAAATTGGATGCTTTCTTTAAAAATCTGGTGTTAAACACTCACACGACTTTCTCTTGCCAATGCAAATAATGAACAATACAACCTAAGTAATAAAACATCAGAAATAAACAAAAAAACTAACCTCAAATAAGTTTAACCTTATTTTAATCATGAGCGAAAGACGCAAAATGAAAATCAATCTCAGATTGGCTTAAAAATACGGAAAATCACTCTTTCACGCTAAACTAGGCTCTGTAGAGAAAAATGCAAATGCTAAATAAAAGTTGCATATATTTTAATTTCCTATAAATTTGATTATACACTTTTGTCGTAAAATGCATACTAAGGCCGAAATCTTAAAAAACTCGATTTTTCACACGTTTTCGTGAGAATAAAACAAAAAATAGCTAATTACCGCTAAACTAAACGTTATACAAAACAATGTTTGAAATAAAAGTTGTAGGATTTTAAATTCTCTACAACTTTCATTATATAAATTTTTGTGCTAAAATGCATAATAAAGCCGTAATCTAAAAAAAAATTAATGTGAAAACAGCCTTAACAAGAATTTCAGCAAACATGGCGCCTACCCTATCTTGTAGAGCATAAAAAATTTAGTAAACCAGGCAATTTTAAAAAAATCGTAGAACCAGTTTTTGAGAAAATCGTAAAAAAGTGAAAAATTACACGAATAAACTACTACTTCCGGTTGACCGATTTTAATGAAAATGTTCGTGTTGGGTCCGGTAAAGGTATTTTACTTAAGTTTCAAGTTTCAAGCCCGTACGATGTTCCGTTCTTGAGATATTTTGTTCACACACAGAGACACACAAACACACACACAGACTAATCGCTAAAAACATGTTTTTTGGATTCAGGGGGTCTGAAAACGTGTAGATCCGGTGAAAACTCGATTTCGAAAAATCGACATGAAAACAATAATTTCCTTCCTACACATTCATATAGGCAAGAGAAAGTAAAAAACCAAGATAAGAATAAAAACTAGGTATGCTATGTAAACCTTTTTTTTAAATTAATGATTCAAAAACTGTACAGTAAATGATTTTTGAGATGTAATAATTACACCTCAAAAATCTGCTGTGTTTCTAATTATTAGAAACTATAGTTTTATTACGTATTATTTGTGCTTGATGTTAACGACAAAACAACGTTTTAAAATTTTATTTTTATCCTTGCTGTGGAAGGATTCACTAGTTATTAGTACTAAAATGTAATCTTATGGGTAACGTAGTCTTGATTTACGCGATTTCGAACTACACGCCGACTTTTCGAAACGAATTAACCGTGTATATCAAGGAATGCTTGCATGAAGAAAATAACTTGAAGGTGAAAGTAAATCAGTACTACTGATGCATATTTTAAACTTTAGTTTCCTGTTGACATTTCCTGGTTTCAATCTGACATAATTTAGGTAGGAAGTATTACTGTATTCATTTATTAAAATAAAGCTATTTTACATTCCTGTGATGTAGATACATGATTATACAATTTACATTTAATAGATTGTAATTTATGTACAACCTACAAGCTCTTGAATACCAACAACAAAACCGACAGAAACTTATCCTAACTTAACCAGTTGGAAAGAGTAAATGATAAATACAATCGAAAATTTTCCTTAAGAAGAAAAAGGCATATTTTATTAGATACCTATTTTTCTGAAATACGAGAAGTGACTATTAAATAACGAGACTGACGTTGTAAAAAAATTTATTTTAATTTTATACATGATCACTTAATGTCACCTTCAATATATACTCCTTCTCTATCCCTACAACGCTCCATGCGAATTTTCCATTGTTGGAAACAGTGCTAGAAGTCATCTTCTGTCAGATCCTCCAGGACACGTGCCGCTCAAAAATGTTTGAAATGAAGCTCGCAAAAATGTTTGTACTGACACTTTGTACGCGATTAAAAATGACCCAAATTTTTTGGAAACATTAATAACATGTGATGAAACGTGGTTTTTTTACTTATGATCCGGAAACGAAGCGCCAATCCAAGCTTTGGAAGAGCCAAAAAAGCTCGAATGAGCAATTCAAAATTTAAAGCAATGATGATTGTTTTTTTTAATATCCATGGGATTGAGTACCTTCACTGAGTTCCTGAAGGTCAAACCATTAAACCATATTACTACCTTGAAGTAATTTTTAAACTACGTCAAAGAGTAAGGAAAAAACGCCCCGAAATGTGGAAGGACAAATCATGGGTTTTCCACCAGGACAATGCGCCAGCTCATTCCGCTTTATCTGTCAAGAGGTTCCTAGCCAAGTGCAGCATCTCATTGTTAGAACATCCATCTTATCACCAGATCTTGCACCATGTGACTTCTACCTGTTCCCTAAGGTGAAATCTGTATTTAAAGGGACAAGATTTGAGTCTGAGGAAGCTGTAAAAGAGAAAGCGGCACGTGTCCTGAAGGAGCTGACAGAAGATGACTTCCAGCACTGTTTCCAACAATGGAAACACATGGAGCTTTGTAGGGATAGAGGAGTGTATGTTGAAGGTGACAATAAGTGATTATGTATCAAATAAAAACAAAATTTTTTACAACGTCAGTCTCGTTATTTAATAGCCACACTTCGTAGACCAAAAGAAAGTAAAAATATGATATTACGTCAAACTCTCTCTAAGGTATATTTTTGGTCACAGCAACTTCATCCGCTAAGCCTCTTAAATTTATAGTAAACAACATGAAGTTTAACTGTACATTTACAATAAATGAACAAAAGTTAACTTAGAACAGTCCGTGCACATTTTTGTGATGTAATTATGTGAGTTAACACATCCTTTTGATAACATATTTTAAAAATATTTGTTCTTAATTAGATTATTGCTAAGGTGTACTTTGAACTGAGGTCATTATTATTGTAAACAAGCTAATTATTGACAACAATACTGTTATATTTAATAAATTATTACAACATAAGTACATATTTACATGTAATACAAGTATAAATATATCTGATATGAAACACTAACATCCTTTATCTTGCTAATGTAAGTAATAAACATAGTACAAATTGTTTAATCATTTGTGAATAATGTAAATGAAAAACATAACCTAATTTTAATCATGAATGAACGACACCAAATGATAATCAAACTCTGGTTTAAAAATACGGGAAACAACTAAACAATTGACGCTGAACTAGGTTCTGTAGAAAATGCTTGGAATAAAAGTTGTAGGTGTTTTTTCCTGTATATAACTTTGATTATAAACACTTTCGTCGTAAAATGCATACTAAGGCCGGCAATATTAAAAAAACAAATTCCATTTTTTACAGATTTTGATGAGAAAAATACAGAAAATCATTGACACTAAAATAAACGTTGTAAAAAAGATGGTCAAAATAAAAGTTTTAGGTTTTTCATGGCGTTTACCCTATCTTGTAGAACACAACAAATTTAGTAAATGAGGCGCTTCTTAAAAATTCGTAGAAACCGTTTTTCAGAATATTGGAAAAAAGTGTAGGGTACAACGTGGAGGTCCTGAGTTCAATTCCCAACTAGGATCTGCAACAAGTTCTGAATGGAATCATAAATAAATGAAAATCAAAACAGCTACAAAAAAAAATAGTAAAACAATTAAAATTGGATTCAGGGGCTCTGAAAACGTGTATATCTGGTGAAAACTCGATTTTGGAAAATCGACATGAAAATAATAAACTACTTTCCTTCCGTCTTATATTCACATAGGGTTAGACAAAGTAAAAATAGACCAACCAAACAGACATAATGCAATAAATTTATGTAAAACATAGTCTATGATAATCATAATTGGATTTGTCTAGCATTGAGTGAAGTGACATAATATTTATTTAACTCTCTTCACTTCACAGTCTATTTAATTACAATAAACATGTTTATGTCCAAATTAAACACATCAAATGTAATCAGCATGCATTATTAATACGAGAATCGAATATAGTTTGTCAAATCAACAAACTAAAATAATGTCAACATTTCATTTACATAAATGTAAAATTAGAAGAAATATTAACAGATTCCTTATATGTTATTAATGTATCTGTCATGCTCAAAATTATAAAATCCCCATAGAATATATATTTAGTTCTCTTAGTAAGAAAAATAAAATAACATTACCACAATTTAACCAAGTGAAGAATTTAATCAGCAGCATTAATAACTAATTGTGAGTACAGTCGTGGTGTAATAATACTGTAACCACTAGATATGTAAGAACATCGTATCTACATAGTATCTTTACACACATACATGGGTGTCCCAAAAGTCCGGGTACGGCAAAATATTTCGAATAAGGGAAATTTCAAGATATATGGAAATAAAATGTGGACATCACTCGAATACAAAATACTATTTCATGATAAATTAAAATTGTTTTATCAGCCATTTCGAACGTAACTTAATTATTTTAAATGGAAAGATGGTCACGTGACACATGATTTCAATGTGAAATTATAAGACAATTTGAATGGAGAAAACTGCACATTCTACAAAATCACGAAATTAGTATTCATTAACCAAAAATATTGAAACAATAGTATATTTCTTTGGGTCCCATCTCACGTTGGAATCTACGGCAATGAAAAGGCTGATGTCGCTGCTAAAAGAGCTGCTTCAGAAAATCTGTAAGACCAAGCTGTTACTCTACGTTACTATCTTTTGTTTAAAACGTATGAAAGAATAAAGGAACGATGAATGGACTTAACACAAAATTAGAAAAGACATCTTTGAGAAACCAATAGAGTTGAAGAGTCGACGAAATCAGGTGATCGTTTCACGATTACGTATAAGCCACACTTAATTTACGCATAGTTACATTTTCTCAAGTGCTGCCATCCCACCGACCTGTCATTTCTGCCATGAGGACCAACTGACAGTGAAACAAATTTTATATGATTTTCATTTCACAGAAGTTCAAAGAAGAAAATTTCGTATTCAAGATGTGTCTCTGAGTAATCTATTCCGCCATTAAGACAAGATTGAAAGTGTGTTGCAAGCGATGAAGAGCCTAAACGTGTATAACTGTACATAACTTATATGATGTCTTTAAGTAAAACACTGTAAATAGTTTTGTCTGGACGTAAATGACGAGTGTGTTTTTGTCTACCTTGTACAGTAATAGTAATTTTCTATCACCGATTGAATTTTGACGATCGGTCATTGATATTATTTAATGTTTTAAATTTTTGTTAATTGATTTCTGTAATTTTGTATCAGCAGTGCATTGGATATTGTAATAATTGGTCGCTAATGACTGGATTGTTGATGCGACCTTAAATAAATAAAAAAGGTGTTGCTGAAATGTTAATAAAAGCGAATATCTTCCAAACCGTGTGAGGTACCAATATTTTTATCTCTGTCTTTCATGTGATACAACTAAACAGTGCTGCTAAAGATTAAATACTTGGCTTGATTCAGTAATAAGATATAAAACTAATGTAATATTCTTCACTTTGTAGTAATTTTTAATAATTCATAACATTTAATTTTCATTATAAGTAATTTTTTTAAGCCTAGTTTAGAAACGTATTTCTATGTTAGTAATATAAAAACCCATTAAAATAGCAAAATAGATATTTTACATGTAAAAATATTTTCATTTAGATTCCAATATACATTCCATTGTTCAAAAGTTTAAAAACCTTTAAAACGAATAAAAAAAAATTGTGCTCATAAATTTCAAGATAACTTTGTACAATATGACTCAATTTTAAATTTTTTTGAGTCAATATTGCAATTCATGTAACTGATAAAAATTCAAATTAAAAATTAATCTTAGGTTGTGTAGTAATCGTGAAATTAATGAACCAACAATTTGATAGAATTAAAAGCTGTCAATAATAATTCTATTATTATTTTATTTATTTATCAACCTAAAATATAGAGATATTTCTAATATCAAAATTTTGTGTACAGGTTAACTAATATATTTTTTATAGTCTGATAAGGAGTGCATGGCAGTAGTTTTAGGAGTTGGAGTATCAGTTTTATCAACTAGATGGAAGAAACCTCACTGCATGTGATAAACATAATGAACAAAATCAAACTAGAAGTACAGTAAAATGTATTTGTGATTGTTCATTTCTGTAATAAATAACATTCCTACAATATAATAATATATTTTATTAATCCAGGATTTTTTTTTTGCTTTTATTTGTCAACAGGAACAGTACATTATTGACAACCACCCAATTTGATTGCTGCTTTATGCTGTATTTTTTTTAACGTGGATTAGGCATGAGTTTGAACAGGGATCCCCAGAAGTGTTTGTTCACGAATAGCTGTCAGCTAATCACCATACAAAGTCGCTTGCCCAACCGAAGTTACTTAACAAATAATAGCAACTTTTATCATCTGACTGATTGGGCTGGCCCGAAGGTAATCCAGGAATTAATGAACACAAAATTTTTACTGTGAAATGGTTACTGCCATGAACCCTGAATTAAACTATATATACATTTAGGTATAATTTATTTACCCAATATATTTATAAAATTAAACAAACTGGTTAAGATCTATTTATAAATTATTAAGGATGTGCCAGTTTCAAATATCGATTCTCGATACCTGTCGATAATTATTCTCGATTCTTGAAAAAATAATCGGTATCGAGAACCGACGGTAAAACGTCGATTCATCGATACCGATACTTTAGTTGACTACTGAGACAAAATTGCCGTAATTTTCTAAGATAAAAGATATTAGATTATTAAAAATTGTGTAATTTGGCTAGATGGGAGCGTTAAACAAATATCTGAAAATGTTTTAAATTGTTGTTATGTTAACAATTTCGACGAATTTTTAATCATAAACCGGAGTCCGAACGCTTTTTTAATACAAATACGGAAATACGAGAAAGGCACGAGTACAAAATGAATCACTTACCGAACAACGAAAAAAGTCGATTACGAATCAATACAGCCGATCACGAGATTGGGCTTTCACTGTGAATAAATTGTAGTAAATTATTTGTTTATACTCCTCGCGTGGATTTTCTTCATTTTTTTTGTAAAGATATTATTTTATAAAGTAAAATTACGAACAAATAGTGAATGTATCGAAGCAAACTCAATTATTTAGAGCGGTTTCGATTGATCTGTCGCAGTTATTGTACCGCAGTAAAAGTAGAATTTCCGGATATGGTTAGGAGTACGAGGTTACTTATTACTCGTAGACGTGGTTAACTTTTGTTTCATTGTGCGACCGTGATGTCTCATTGCGTTTATCATGAAATTTATTATTTATGAAAACATAATTTTTTTCAGTAATAATTTTTACACTTCTTTGATTTTTGGTATCGCAATCGGTGTCGAGAATCGAAAAATATTGATATCAGCACAGTATTGTAAATTATAAATACAAATATTTGCAAGTCTGGTTATAAATGTTTGGAAGATGTTTCTTCTTATCATAATTTACTGATTTACACACAAAATGTATTATTTATTTCTATTAGGTAACTGGCCTGTTAGAATAAATTCAGACAATGAATCTTGCGATATTAAATCAGTGATGTAAATACATTATTCCTAAAATAGATTTTTATTGTGATGAACTTGTATCACTTGATTTATCCCAAAACTGTTCAAAAATTATGCTGTCATTAAAATGAAAACGTTAATAATTAAATTTTTGAGGAGGTAATAAAAATGAAATACAACAATATGGAAGTCATTGGTTGTGAAGAGGGTTAAAAATAAGTGAACCTCATGCAAAAAAAGTTGGTTTTAAATAAGGGTGTGTTAGCTAGATAAATGTGGGGGTTAAGAGAAGTTTTCTTGTAATTAGATCAGATTTAGGCTGGTTACTAGGTGTGGAGAGCAGGTTTAGCAGGAAATCAAATTTTTTATGTTGCCACCAGAATTACAGCATCGGATGTACGATTCAATTTAAAATTTATTTAAAAAAAATTTAATAACCCATCCAGATTTATTGTACTTTAACACTTTTGGCAAATCAGGATGGTTTTAAAGGTCCTAATATCGTGGACGAAGAGTATGACGAACTCGGAAGTGTTGCGAAGAATCATCGGAAACTTGAAACTTGTCAACACAATTAAATGCCGAAAACTGTCATACTTGGATTACATTATGAGAAATGAAGAAAGACACATTTTGCTTCAGTAAATACTCTTAACACTTTAACTAAGGATAATATGGTGTGTGGGAGCAGTAGTACCTTTCGAGCACAACCGGCCATGTCTTTTTTAAGGACAGGTTGTGCAGACTGGTCTGCACCACACACTTGACTCTCACTTGTTAGCTCCAAGAGCTATCACCCGGGCAACGGTGTTGGTCCACCGGCTAAACCATGTGAGGGGGGCCTGCTGCCTTGCAGGTTTGATAGGGGACTAGAGAAGGCTAAGGGAGTAAACCCCAACAGAAAATCATGACCGAAGACTGTCGGTATAAACGGTCGACTCATTGCTGATTAGCACTGAGCCAGGGCACTTCTTTGTCCTAGGGTTGTGAAATCGGCCCTGAAGGCGGAAGAACTACTGTATTAGTGAACGGCATAGGAATGCGGAAGACAAGGAGAAACCACCGCATTAAAGATCCTTGAGGATATTCTCTAGTATCACCATGGAATGGCTATGTTTAGAACAAAATATTCCGGAGTTTCAAGTCTCCCGTGCGGATCTCCGGGGGAGGCGGTTATAAACAGAGTCGATGAAGTTGTGATGTCGGGAAGAAGGAAGAACCAAATGGAGGTAAACATGAAAATCGGTACGTGGAATGTGAGGTCATTGGTACAGGCGGGGAAAATTCATAATGCTATCCTGGAAATGAGGAGATTGAATATCAAAGTCATGGGCATAAGCGAAATGCGTTGGCCGGGTACGGGCTGTTGCGATATTGATAATTACAGAGTTTATTATTCAGGAACGTCCGATGGGAGTTTCCAATATGGAGTTGGAGTTGTAGTATGCAAGTCAGTTGCAAATAATGTGACAAATTTCATACCTGTTTCAGAACGAGTCATGCTGTTGCAAATGAAAACTGCTCCCACTCTTTTGAACATAATACAAGTGTATGCTCCAACAATAGACCATACAGATGAGGAATTGGAAAATTTTTATTCACAGGTTTCAGAATTGTGGAGTCAGTTACCAAAACAGGATTTGAATATACTCCTGGGTGATTTCAATTCAAAGATTGGAAAGGGACGTGAAGGCGCTTGTATAGGTCCATATGGACTTGGAGAAAGAAATGAACGAGGTAATCGCTTGAGCATATTTACGAGAGAGCAAGGTTTGACAATAATGAATACATTCTTTACACTACCACCAAGGAGACTTTATACGTGGAAGTCACCGAGAGATTCACCCAGTAAAATTATCAGAAATCAAATCGATTATATACTAATTAATAAGAGATATAGGAACAGCTGCGCCAGTGTAAAAACATATCCAAGTGCTGATATCCAGTCAGATCATACTCTGTTAGTAGGCAACTTCAGAGTCAGATTTAAGGAACTGTTAAAGAAACATAAACCTAGCTATGATATGAGCAAACTGAATGATCGGATGTTGAAGGATAGAGTAAAGGATACGATGAGGGAAGACATTGAATTAAAAGCCGGTATGGGGAATGTCGAAGAGGAAGTGAATGAATTGATCACCATTGTTGGCAACATAAAAGAGGAATTTCTAAAGCCAGATATCAAAAGGAGAAAAACTTGGATGACGAATGAAATTCTTGAAATGATGGAGAGAAGGAGACTTTTGAAAAATCATCCAGAGGACTATAGAGAGTTGAACAGAATTATCAGAAGGAAGGTGAGAGAAGCTAAGGAGAATGAAATGGGTGAGCAGTGTAGGGAAATAGAGACACTCCAATCACGTCATGATAATTTCAACATATTTCATAAAATCAATGACTTTACTGGCAGAAATAGGAGGAGACCTGTGAACAGACTGGTAGATGAAAATGGAATAATTATTATTGACAAAGATAGAATCAAATGTACTTGGAAAAATCATATAGAAAAGTTATTCAATGACGACAGAATGGAACCTCCCAATATAAACTGTGAAACAGGACCAAAAATTTTGATTGATGAAGTTGAAGATGCAATAAAAAACATCAAGGTCGGTAAAGCATCGGGCCCAGATAGTATTCAGTCGGAATTCCTGAAGCTTCTTGATGAAGAAAATATAACATGGCTAACATCTTTGTTTAATCGGGTGTATGACAATGGAAGTATTCCAGGAAAATGGCTGAAGTCAGAGTTTATTCTCTTGCCTGAAAAGGCAGGGGCTAGAAAGTGTGGTGAATGCAGGGCAATAGGTCTCATGAGCCATCTCTTGAAAGTATTTCTGAAAATAATCCACAAAAGGATTTATAAACTCTGTGAAGAACTATTGTCTGATACACAATTCGGGTTTAGAAACTCAGTTGGAACAAGGGAGGCTTTATTCTCTATCCAAATGTTGTTCCAAAGATGGAGAGATGTGAACAAGGATGTATATGCATGTTTTGTGGACTATCAAAAGGCATTTGATAGAGTCCAACATCAGAAGTTGATAGAGATTTTGAAGAATTGTGGGATCGATGATAAAGATTTAAGAATCATAATCAACTTATACTGGAATCAGTCAGCATCTGTGAAACTGGAAGATGATAATATAGACAACATAAAAATTTTAAGAGGAGTCCGGCAGAGCTATGTGCTGTCTCCATTGCTGTTTAATATTTATTCTGAGCACATCTTCAGTGAAGCCTTGGGAAATATGGAAATGGGTATTTCTGTGAATGGAGAGAGACTAAACAATGTGAGATATGCTGATGACACAGTAATTTTTGCAGAAAGTTTGGAGGATTTGCAAATTCTGTTGGATAGAGTGTCAGAGTGTAGTAAAAGGCAGGGTCTGGATATCAACATTGGTAAAACGAAATTGATGGTCATAAGTAAAAATAAAGTCCCCAGATGTCATCTTTTGTTAAATGGACAGAATATTGAACTTGTGGATAGGTATACATACCTTGGTACTGCTCTGAATAGCCGGTGGGATTATTCACAGGAGATTAAGATCCGTATAGAAAAGGCTAGAGCTGTATTTATCAAAATGAGCTCCTTGTTTAAAAGCCACGATTTGACAACGGAATCAAAAATGAGATTTCTCAAATGCTATGTGTTCCCTGTTCTTTTGTATGGCGCTGAATCATGGACATTGACAGTTTCAATGGAACGAAAAGTGGAGGCATTCGAAATTTGGCTATATCGAAGAATTTTGAGAGTATCTTGGGTGGACAATATCACGAATTATGAGATTCTGGGAAAAATAGGAAAAGAAAAAGAAATTCTCAATGCCATAAAAGTAAGGAAACTCCAATACCCCCAGGTACACATTATGAGAAATAACAACAGATATAAAATATTCCAGCTCATAATTCAAGGAAAGATATGTGGCAGAAGAGGTCCTGGAAGAAGGAGAATATCGTGGATCCAGAACCTAAGGACTTGGTTCTCCGTGAATACAGCTCAATTGTTCAGGGCAGCAGTCAACAGAGTCATCATAGCCAAAATGGTTGCCAACATCCGGAACGGATAGGAACCACAAGAAGAAGAAGAAGAAGAAGAAATACTCTAAGGTAAGGTCACTGGAAGGAGAGCATCAGGACGAAGAAGAATATCCTGGCTGGCAAACCTTCGGATTTGGTTTGACAAGAGTACAGCGAACTCATTGAATTGTTAGAATAAGAATTGCAACGAATAAGATGCAGAAAGCGAAGATGATCGCCAACATTCGAAATCGGATTGGCATCTTTAGAACAATATCGCAAGAATTGTAAAATTTGAATGGTTAAAACTACAGAAATAAGTACGTTTTAAACACAAGGTCATCATAAAAGAATGGTGTTACAATAATTCAGACCGAGAGAGTAGGGAAATTTTGAGATGTTTTTTTGTTAGCTCTGATAGCCTCCAACCCAAATATTTGTGTAACACCAGTTATAACCTCAACTTACGGTTTTGTTTTGTTGCTTTGATCTGTTTAGACTATGTTCACTTATAAAGAAAAGGCAGAATCATTGTTTTGTTGTTAGCTGAATTGAAGTCTGTAATTTCAGTTCAACATGATTGGACAAAATAGACTATTCATTTTAAATATGTGGACAACAGTTTGCATTTTTAATAGGCTATATGACGTAACAATCATTATAATTAGTACATATTTCTTTTATTGTCATTTTTACTTTTTACTATTTTTTTTTTTATTTATCATCAGGAACTGTACATTTTTGACAACCACCCGATTTGACTGCTACTTTTTGCTGTATTTGTGACGTGAATTAGGCATGAGTTTGAACAGGGACCCCCAGTAGAGTTTGTTCACGAATGGCTGTCAGCTGATCACCATACAAAATACCTTGCCCAACCGATGTTACTTAACAAATAATAGCGCTTTTCAACCAGCTGACTGATTCGGGTGCCCGAAGGCCAAAAGTACTTCAAATGCAAAACCTGTCGATCCATTGTTATTTAAATAACTATTCTGTTTGTCTTTAATTACAGAGTTCTACCAGACGGATTTAAACTATTTTTATATGGCTGTTAAGACGATGCGACGATGCTTTAGGATTATACAACAAATAGAAAATTAAAATTGTTAAAAACTTTACTACAATAAGATTTTTGAGAAGTAGATAACAAAATAATTGAATGAGTTTCGATGGTGCCATAATTCTGGTGGTGAAAGTGCAAAGTTCAGTTTGTTTTGAAAGATCATTATGGTGACGAGAATTGTTTATTCAGGTGCATAATATCTTAATATCATTAATAACATTGATACAAAACATAAAAAAATAAGATAATAAATGTTAAGTGATCGTGAAATTGGTTGTTAGAATAAATTAGTACAGTTGTGTGAATTCATTAGCAAGGGTCAGTTAGTAAAAAATTACTATTTAATCAAAATGTTTTGGTCTTTGCTTTTGTGTTAAGTTTAATTTTGAACACTTATTTTTGAGATTCAGTAAACCAAACTCTCTCAGGAATGGCCAAAAACAATTTACACTGTTGGTAGGTAATTTGGGGGGAGGGGTTTATGTTACAAATTTAATCAATTACAAACAGAAAAACTAAGTCAAGAATATATTAATCAATAGATATTTACTGATTACTTCTTTATGAATGTAAAGACAGAAAGAAAACTAAATTCCTTTTGAATACATATTTAATAGATGTATTAAGTAACAAACTTTGAAACCCCCACAAGACTTCAGACGATGTACATTTCTCTTCAGTAATAATTAATACACAATTAAAAGTCCTGACCAGATCTGTTACCATGGCAACGCAATTATGATTAAATAATTTATAATAAATATTTTAATAATAATATTAGTTCGAATGAAATGTTGTTTACTTAATATAATATTAACAATAACTCTAGTTGTTAATAAAGTTTGTAAACAGACCAGTGTGTAGATGTAAATACAGCAGTATCCCCTGTAGAGTTACTAAAGGCTTACAAGTTTCAAGAGAGTACTAACATACTCATTGAAAGGGGCTCTATCTCAAGGGAGAATATTAGGACATTATTAAGTAGCTCTGTTAGTTTAGACTTGTAATTAAAGCCCCCTAACAATGGAACCAAATTTTATTTACGAAAAACAAAATCTTTAGTAAATCTCTCTAATATATATGAGTTTTTAAAATTTTTTAAACGATTTCAAATTATTTTTCACTAACTGAAAATAGTTTAAAATATCAATTTTTTGTTATTTAATAATAACACAGGATTAAAAAAAAATATTTTACTGGCCAGCTTATTTTAAATTTTGACAGGATAATAAATTAAAAAAAAATCGTTCTTTAAGATAATAGGAAAATTCTAAGCCGTGTGCGGAAAAAATTAGCAGAACTCTAGGCAGGAAAACAAAAAAATTAAATTCACATACAATTTTACAAGGTTATGGCCACCCCAGTCCTCAATGGAAGTGAGTCGTTAGTAAATATAAAACCACAAAAAAGTAGAGTATAGGCAAGAGAGATGCGATTCCTGCAGAAAACGAAAGGTTACAATCAACAGAATCGAAGTCGATGGAGGTACCACATGGAGAGAATGCCTGAAATTACAAAAACGTACGTTTTTTTTAAATGTTTACGCTTAGTTTAGTGTCATTTAGTGATTTGTTTTTGTAAAAAAATCGGTAAATCAAAATCGGTAAAAAAATTGGAAGTTTTAAAAGACTGTGGCCTTAGACTGAGATTGTGATTTTACGACAAAATTGTAATATATATATATATATATAAAGTTATAGGTAATAAAAAATTATAATTTTTATTTTAAGCATTTTTTTCAACGAAGTACAGTGTTAATTAGTGATTTTCATTATTTTGAAGTTCTACAGAGGTTGATTTTAATTTTACTCATTCACTCATGATTAAAATTAGGTTACGTTTTTCAAATTACATTGTTTATTAATCATTAAACATAGGTTATATTATTAGGTGTGCACAACCTTTTTGTAATGGCGGGCCAATAAATTACAGATTTTTCGAGCCGGGCCGCAGGAATAAAGTTACTACAGTTTAACAATATTGGCATACGTTTTATTTACTTGTGATTAAACTTTAAAATCAAACTATTTTATGGTACGGTAAACGATGGAACTATATAATATTGTAGGCCTACTGTAACTTTGAACAGCCTAGATATCTGTACCAACATTACCCACATGTCAACAATCCTCCATCGTCAATGTTTGTAATTGCGTTTCTCAAAGTTGATTCCAAGTGACTGTCGGTTAACCGCGTACGAGTTTTAAGATTTTGTAGTTTTCATTAACGAAAAAGCATGCTAACAAATAAAAGAACTACCCAACAAACACGAAATTTTAAAAAAATTTTCACGGTAAGTAATTTTTGTAGAAATCGAATGAAACATTCTAGGTATTAAACAAAACTGTGTGGGTAAAATTCAATGTCAGTTTCATATTGTTGTTTTGGTACAACAGTATTGAGCTGGCTTATGCACTTTACTGTGAAATAGTATTTCGTTTTACTAAATTTAAGAGCAACAATTAGAGTGGGATGCAAAAACAAAAGTCGGAGACCTCGGGTTGTGTAGCCCAGGGTTACATTGGTCATTACCAACATTGGCAAAAGAAAGACGTGTGGATGTTTCACACTAGATTTTTCTTTTGTAAAAATCTGAGTGAGATGAGAGCTATTTATGTTTACGTAAAATTTTTTTTATTTTTTTTATTCCTAATTCGTATACGTTGCAATCTGTTCAATTGAGAACAATAAGCAACCCCATGACCGAATGAGATGAGGATGATGTGTATGACGTGTAACTGAGGTGTAGTCTTGTACAGAACCAGGCCGACCATTCCTGAGAGAGTATGGTTAATTAAACCCCAACCATCAAGTACACCATCAAAGTATTACGTAAAATGTTGTCTGAAAATATCAACAAACCGAACTAAAGCTCAGTGGATAGAGCTTATGAATAAAGTTTCACGTCTAATTTATATTTTGTGTTAGTATTGCAGGTAAGACATCTATAAAACAAGCCTCAGGCTTAGTGCGTAGGTAGCGAGATGATCACGACTACCTCAGTTATATCGCATGTAACATACTCTTCTCAGTTTAATATCTAAAACAGCTGGAACAACAGCCACTAACAGAAATGTTAACCTACGAAACAACTACTGCGTCAAACAAAGTAAACACAAAAGTCTCTTCATTTCTCTAATAAATTAACAATCTTTATTTTATCTCTTTAACGAAAATATTATAAAAATTATATTCTAAATGTACCAAAATATTTGGTGTGAAACAGTCAAACGATTTTCTCTTGCCATTGTAAATAATAAAACGTATAGCCTAACCTTAGTTTAATCATTAGTAAACAATGTATGGAAAACAATTTAATCAAAAGTGAATGACGCAAAATGAAAATCAACCTCTGTTCGACTTAAAATACGGGAAATCACTTATTGACGGTAAGCTCTGTAGAAAAAATGCTTGAAATAAAAGTTTGTATACCTTAGACAATTTGAATTGGCACAAAGCAGCTTTAGTGTTCATCTACTCCACTCTTCGCCCCTCACCATGCAACAACGGTACAGTCACAAAAGTATACAATCGCTACTGTAATGTGACTCACGCACGGTCACTGCACTTTGTTTTCACTGTTCTTATTAGATCTGTTGGACATAATGATGTGACTAATTTGTTTTCACATATGATTTTCTGTTCATTATATTCAGACAAATGTTTTTTAGTTAGTTACGTGAGTCTGTAAAGTATAGTTTAGTGAGTGTTTGCAGTTTAGTTCTTGTAATTTATAATTTAAATTTTTACTGGGGCAAATTTAATACATATTTTAAAATGAAATAATCATTTGTATGTTTGTACACTGAAGTAAGGTTAATTTTGCAGACCTTGTTAAAAGAACAGGTTATGGATATACTTTATGCGGAACTGTGTGTACACGTAGAGCAAGAGTTGTGCCAGTTCAAATTGTCCACAGTATAGATTGTTTTATTTCCTATCACTTTATTTATTACACTTTTGTCGTCAAATGGCCGCAATATAATATAATGGACATTAATTATATAATATAATAATATTAATAATAATGGATAATAATATAATATATAATGGACCCATTTTTTTGCAGACTTTGATGAAAAAATACAGAAAATCACTAATTGACGTTAAACTAAGTGTTTTAGAAAGAATGTTTGAAATAATTTTTTTTTGTTAACAGAACTAAGTTGTGGACGAGTTACATGGTTGAAACTCGATAGAAATGTTACCTATAATGCACCTAAAATATATTACCCCTTAACGATTTCAAAAATGTACCCGTAAGGTGTTGAAAACTGTTTTAGACCCTAAAACCGATATTTTTGGTTTATTAATTTGCAGATGATATACATGGCAGAAACTCGGTGGAGGTGTCCTAATATAACTTATATTAACTTTGGTGTAACTTATATTAAGTTACATCAGATTTTGCCAAACCAGAAAACCTTATTTTTATTTATTTATAACCCTAATTTAAAATTTTAATTTCCAGATCCCGTTAATTAAATGTCATGTCAGGTTGTGGTCGAATACAATATATTTTGTAAAAAAGGCAGAGGTGCTATAAACAGACTTGCAAACATAAAATAGCCAAGTTAGTGATGTTAGTATTAGTAAATGCCTTACTGCAAGCTTTTTCGTCGGACCCATCAGAGCAATCTGGATTATCATCGCACATCCATGTGAGTGGGACGCATTCACCCGCCATGCCACGACATGTAAATTCTTCTGGTCCGCAGACTCTTTGTTCTAAAATCATAAATTATAATTTAAATAACCCAACTTAATTAGTTAATTAATATGTACATTAATTAATTCCATTATTTTCATAACTTACGACAATCCTTTTCATCCGAAGCATTCGGACAGTCCACTTGTAAGTCGCATACCCAAGATAAAGGGATGCAAATTGATGATCCACAGTGAAATGTATTCGAATTACAAGACTCTTCTGAAAATTTATCAGCAATAAATTCGTCATAACATATTTATATATATAATAATTACAAAGAATATAATTATTAATTAACTTCTTCATAAGATAAAATTTTATATTTAAAAATACTGATCATAAGTTCTAAAAAAAATAATTTAGAGGTTCTTAGACGAGTGGATGAAAGAAGTTTATGGAAACATCTTACCAGAAGAATGGATATGCTATATTAGTGGCTATACCGTAAGAAATCCAGGTATTGCTCTATCAATAATGGAGGGGTGAATTGTAGGGGGAGGCAAAGGTTAGAATATTTAAAGAAAATTGCAAATGATGCAGGGTATTGCAGGTATGTAGATATGAAACGACTTGCACAAGATAGGACAGATTGGAGAACTGAATCAATTCAGTCGAGAGATTGATGAAAAAGAACGTTCATTAATATAAATTTATTACTCTGTTCTATGTTTAATCGAGGGGCAAATAAAATAATAAAACTATTACTTTTACTCAAATAAACCCTAATAAATATCTAGGATGACTCAAAAAGAACAGGATGTAGATGTTAAAAAGAAACTTGCCAGGTTCCTGAATATCTGTAAAACAATATATCAGATTAAAAAAAAAATTAAATGAGTGATGATTAATAGTGAGATTATATTTTGTGTTGGACATCCTTACTCTTCTGTACGCTTATGAAAAATGGAAAAATTTGTAGCCATTAAGTAACAAAATCCAGGCAACTGAGGTGAAGTCTCCTAAGAAGTTTTTTTATTAGATGTACACTGCTGGACAAAATCACAAGATCTGGGAGTTCTGGTTAAGAAGGACAAGATTAAATATAATAGAAGATAGCGGTATAAAAATCTGGGTAGGATGAGTTCTGGTAGGTTTCTGGTGGAAGGTGGTTCTGTATGAACCAGCTTGCAAGTGAGATGTCGAAGACCATTCAGAAGATAAATACCAGATTAGATCAAGACCTAATCCCAGAAGAAGAAGACAAAAAAATCATATTTTTGGTATAAAAGAGTACCTTTCATCAAGAAACTTAATCTATTAAAAATTTTAATGTTAAAATTTCATTATTACAATTTCAGTTCAGGTATTTCAATTTTTTAAAAGCTGAAAATCCAAAATAAACATTAGATACAAAATTAAAATATAACCAATTCACAGTTTATGTTTCAATTATAGATAATTTCCATTATTTTTATTTTAGTAATTTTAATGAAAAGAAAACAAATAATTTTTTTTTTAAATTTTCTGAGATACTAAGGCAATTTTTTTAACTATTTTTATATTAGTATTGTGTAGAATTTAAAAATAAGTGCATACATTGATTTTAGTGGGTTAAATGAGATTTCAAATTAAAAAGTGTATCGAAAAGTATTGTAGAAATCTTTGGAATTTTTATGTCATTCATAAATTTTCATGGGTATTAATTTTTTAGAAGTTGTTATTTGAGTTCTAATATCAGAAATAACGGGGTGGACCCAGGTTTAGTGGTCAAAGCAAGCGCTTTTATGTCAGAGGTTCCGGATTCGATTCCTGGTTAGGTCAAACACTTTTCCATCTATCACCATTCATCGTCTGCATTAGCAGTAATGTGCAAAACAGTCAGACGTAAAACAAAAATAAAAACAAATAGCGCAAATGTACAAGTAGAACAAGTTTGTTTTGAAACTAAAATAACTTGTTACGTACATTCTTAAGTATTTTTAGAGTGGTACAGTACTTATTTATTTACCTCCTTATGAGTGTACGTTGCAATTTGTTTAATTTAAGAACAATAAGAGCCTCAATGACCTGAGATGAGTATAATACTTCATCAAAATTTATCTACCGGAAGTAGTAGTTTATTCATGCAAGTTTTCACTTTTTATGATTTTTTAAAAAAATCGGGTAATAGAATTTGCTTTAAAATCTCCGCACTTACTACATTTTTTTATTCTCTACAATGTACGTTAAGAGGGATGTCTGCTGAAATTCGCGGAAGGGCTGTACTCTTGTAAAAAATGTTTTGTTTTTTAAGATAGGTGTATTAATAAATACTACATTTTACGACAAATAAATAATAAAATTATAGAAAATCAAAACATCTATATCTTTTATTTCCGGTATTTTTTTCTACAGAGTATACATAGAGGTTCAGTAATAATTAATAATTTCCGTACTTTAAAGATGAACAGAGGATGATTTCCATTATGGTCATTCACTTATGATTAAACATAAATTATTAAGTCGATTATTTACATAAGAAAGATAAAGTCTTGTTAGTGTTTCACACTAGATTATTTTTGTCATCATAATACATGTAGGCCTACTGTACGAAAAAAACAATCAATCATTTTTGTTATTTGATGGTTAAATATTAAAAAAAAGATTTTTAAAAACAGGAATTTTATAACTTAACATTAAGACTACACGCTCCTACTGTCTCACTTACTTTCATTCCATTTATCTTTCTTATTTCGTAACAAAATAAATATATATCAAAACAGAAGTTAATGACCTCTCTGATTTCAGTAGGATTCTTTTTTACGAACTTTAATTTCTTTTCTACCCATTCTTCTGCTAATCAATACAAAGAAGTAAAAAAAAAAACAAGAATAGAAAAAGAAACACTTAGCAGACCTTAACTTTTTAACTGCAGTGCGAAAAGTTACACGAAAACTTTTGAAAACGAAGAAAGTAAAGCTAATCATAAAAAAAGTTTATTTTCTTTTAAATGCCAAAAAAGCAGAAGGAAGGAAAAATAAGAAATAAATTAACATTGTAAAATAATTTTACATACAATAAAAATGAGGTGATTGGTATGATTATTGAAATCTTTGTAATTTTGGAAAATATTTTCTAAAAAAATACAAAAATCGTTTAAATAAGTTATGGATAAGATTAGAAATTGAAGACTAAAATTTTACGGATACCTGTATAGAATGGATGACAACCAATTGATAAAACTAATTTTTAAGACATTGAACAATAACGTAAGGTGTCGGATAAATGGTTTGATGCCAGAAAGGATATCGAGAAAATCGGAATAAAATGAGAAAACTTAATGACCCGAACCTAATTTAGACAACTAATTGCTGAATTTAAGGACTTTCATGAAAGGCAAAAACAGAACACCGGGTGGACAGAAGAAAGGAAAAACGAGTACAGTGAACGAATGCTGAGAATGTGGGCTGCAAAAAGAGTTTCTTGAAAATTTTTAAGTGAACTTGGGGGTTCTTGGGGCTGTGCCCCAAGAATTTTAGCCGGCAAGGGGCTTACCCTATCTTGTAGAGGACAAAAAGTTTAGTGACTAAGGTGATTTAAAAAAAATTTAGGGTCCGTTATTGAAAAAATCACAAAAAAACAAAAAATTACACGAATAAACTACTACGTGTAGTTGAACGATTTTGATGAAAATTTTCGTGTCGAGTCACCTCGTGGTATCTAACTTAAGTTTCAAGTTTCAACTTCTTTCGCTATTTCGTTCTTGATATGTTTTATTCATACACAGACCAATCGCTAATAACTTGTTTTTTAAGTTCAGGAGCCTGAAAATGTGTATTTCCGGTGAAAACTCGATTTCGAAAACTTGACATTAAAATAATAAGTTACTTTCCTTCTCTATATAATCATATAAGGTTAGAAAAAGTAAAAAAACAAAACTAATTGTACATTTTTTAAACTATTTCATTATTAAAAAAAAACTAAAATACATTACAAAAATATCAATAAACATCTAAATGTATAATACATTTATTTACAATAACTATTTCACAAGGCGGTATATTTTTAGATAAAATGATTAAGTAATCATATTTTTATTTCTAATATTTATATTAATTAATCATAAGCTATAATTAGTTTTCCTAAATAAACTGATATAATTGACTGTTAAAAAAAATTAAAACATGGAAAAATTTGTTGAAATAAAATCAAAATATGTTTGTTTATCTAATTACATTAAATAAATTTTATAATTATTGGTAATCAATCATAATAAGAATATATACTGTACAGAATTGTTTTTTTTTTAAATTAAAATATCGCTTACTTTATGAAATTTTATAATTTAATAACTAAATTTCTGTAATACATCCGCTGTTTGATAAAGGAAAGAACAAGATGAGAGACGAACAGTTATTTTTTATTAAATTTTAAAGCTGTACAAAGAACATGGATTTTCTTTTAATAATTGGATTTATCTGCCATTTTTGCATTTTGTGCATATTTTGTGCCAATTCTGACTTAAGAAGACGAAACTTGGACTGGTGGAAGGAAAGCAGAGAGTAGAATGCAGACAGCAGAAATTAAGTTCAAGAGTACGCTAAGTAAATAGAAGAAGATATAAGTAACATTCCAGAAATGGTTGATGTGATAAATTGCTTATTGTAAGAATTGTATATAATATGGGATGGATGTTCATAATAGGCAGGAGTGTTAAATTATTTGCACTCTATCTGCTAGTTCCAGGGCTACAAAAAATAGTTCTTTTCTTCACAAATGGTCAACAAAAGAGGTAATTTCATTATTCAGGCAGACCCTGTGGTGAATGAAGTGAAGTTGTCATTTGCAAGGTGGTGTACTTTGATGGTTTGGGTTCGATCAACCATACACTCTCAGGAATGATCAGTCTGAGTCTGTACAAGACTAGATTTCATTATACGTCATATACATCATCCACATCTCACTGAGTTTGTTTATTGTTCTTAAAATGAACCGCTTGCAACATACACACATTAGGAATTAAAAAATGTTATAAACCAGTGATAATTTTCATGTCTATTTAAATATTTATTTATACGGTAAATTGTTGGTTACTAGAAAGAGTTTTAATCAAATCTCATCCTATTATTAAGGTATTCTTTTAGGATAAATAACTAAAATGATAATAATTAAACATATTGGTTTTCACAACGTGCGTAATTGCTAAGACAACCGTGAACGACAAAATAAATTTTCCATTAGATCTTAAATAAACATTAGGCATCACGCCCACCGCTACCCCACTGTCAACTGCCCACTCCCACTTGACGCCACTTTCACTGATTAATTCATGTTGATAGAAAATTACATTAATACCGATTAAAAAAAAGTTCAATTAATAAACTGAAACTTTTCTATTACTTCCACTTGCCCTATATGAATATATAGGGACAGAAATTTGGCTATTTTTACATGTCGATTTTTCGAAATCGAGTTATCACCAGATTTACACGTTATCAGGCCCCCTGAATCCAAAAAAACATGTCTTTAGCGACGGGTATAAGTGTGTGTGTGTGTGTGTGTGTGTGTGAGAACAAAATATTTCAAGAATTGAATAACGTACGAAGTTGTAACTTGGAACTTAAGTTAGGTACTACTAGAGGACTCGACAAGCAAATTTTCTTCAAAATCGGTCTACTGGAAGTAGTAGTTTATTCGTGCAATTTTTTACTCTTTAGCGATTTTCTCAAAAACGGCTCAAACGATATATTTTAAATGACCACATTTACTTCATTTTTCATGATTTACAAGATAGGGTTAGCTTTATGTCTCCTGAAATTCTTGGGGAGGCTGCTCGTAGAATAAAAATAGTTTTTTATCAGATTGCGACCTTAATATGCAATCTAGGGCAAACGTGTATATAATACAAGTAGTGGAACATTTAAAACCTGCAGGTTTTGTTTCAAATATTTTTTTGTTCTACACTTAGTTTAGCGGCAATTAGTGATTTTCTCAACAAAATCGGTAAAAAAAGTGGGATTTTTTGAAAACTGCGGCCTTAGTATGCATTTTACGACAAAAGTGTATATATTCAAAGGTATAAAAAAATTTTAAAAACCTACAACTTTTATTTGAAGCATTTTTCTCTACAGAGCCTAGTTTAGAGGCCATTAATGATTTTACGTAATTTTAAGTTCTACAGAGGTTGAATTTCATTTTGAGTCATTAACTCATGTTTCAAATTAGGTTACGTTTTTCACTTTACGTTGTTTACTAGTTTGAAAGTGGAACCTCTGCAAATTTATACCCTCCTGGTATTCGCGGAACCGAACAACTAACGCCGATGTAGTTATTAAAACATAGGTTATATTGGTTCATTATTTACATAGGCAAGAGATCGTCGTGTGAGTATTTCACACCAAATGTTTCTTAAATAAAACAATGACAATTCTTTCTCTTATTCATTACGGTGATAAATCGACTTGACATTCAATTATGTACTTCAGAAAATTATGGTATTGTTATTTATGGTTTTTGTTTTTCATTTACTTTTAACTTTAAGGGATAAATATAAAACATGACATTGACTTTTTGATAGTTAACATACAATAACCCTTGGGGAATAAAAATTTAATAAATTTCAAATAGTAGCTAGTTGCTACCATTAAAACCCCCGAATACCAATTCAATTGTACTGATATAATTTAAAAATACTCGTAGTTTTCACTGTAAAATACAGATCGAGTAAAGTTATGAGATAAATAAAATCCCAGGTATATAAGCCAATCAGGTTAATTCGAATACTTAATTCCAATTAGTTAACACTGACCAATCACATTATTTCATTTCAGAGTAATTTGATTTTTTTAAAATGAACCAATCAATACAATTCTGTTTATACTGTTATACTAGTGATGCAATACGCAAAGAATACAAGAAAAAAATATTAACGATTAGATTTCAATAAACAAAAACTACGCTAATCCAGCATAATTACCCTTTAACCATTTCAAAAATGTATCCAGAGAATGTCTACAAATAGGATTGTAAACTATATTGTTGTGTTCGTTATTTGTAATTATTTAAGTACTATCATGTTTATTTTATAGCAGCAAATAACATGAATTTTTTTTCATCAATTGTGTTGTTTAGGTCATCAGCTGAAAGGCTGGTTTGAACCTGTAGAAGTTTTACTAAGTAAAACGAGGGGTGAGGTGGTTTACCATTGCCTTCCTCACTGAAAAGAAAAGTACGCTTATCAGCATGCCGGGCCCTCTGAAAAGCACATATTTTTCACTCTGCAAATGACACCTTCACTTTATTCACCAAAGGGTCTGGCTGTATAATGAAATTCATTACTTTCAGAGGAGATAACTCTGATTAGTGTCTTTTACACCTCTACCTCTTCTGTTCTTAAATGATTCAATCATTTAATTGGCTGACCATGTGATTAGAAACAAACTATTTATTTTATCTCTGGAACGAATAGATTGAGTGTAAAATGACACTCCACCTGTCTGTTATGGGCAGTTTCATCAATTATGAGGTGTTAGTAATTTGTCTTTTGTCAAAATCGGTTTACTTTTTCAATTATTTGTTTTTTATTGATACATAAAATGGCAGGATAAGGGTCATGAAGATTTATTATTTTAAAGCTTATGAATTTGTTCTTAATATTTCCAAAGATTTGGTTCTTCTGGTGGAAATAAATAACAGAGAAGTTATTTGATTGTAAATGTCCATATTTTGGTTTTAGTAAAAATTAAGTCTTAAGATTTAAAAATATTTTGTGATCAATTTTGTTTGTAATTAGGCTAATTCTTTTGCTGTAATTGACTAACTGTATTAATTGAAATAAGTAATTAATTTGTAATAAAAATAATAAAAAAAAACATATAAATGGTGTTCAACCCTTAAACCAATATTTTTATTTACTAAGTTCCGGACGAGATGGCTGGAATTCAGCGGAGAAGTTTAAATGTTAGTTTTTTTTTTTATTTATTTATAACCTTAATTTAAAACGTATTAAAATAGAACAAAATTAAAGTTGAGTGCAGCTGGGAGGGGCAGCCAAGCCAGTATTTTATAAAGTTGAATTTTTTTTAAAATAGGCCTATGTTTTTTTTCAGTACGGTACGTATAAAGTTTTCTAATCTTTCTTTAAGTAGGTAAGTAAATGTATTTCTTTAATTTTGCAGAATTTTGTTCGAAAAATTTTGGTTCCCATTGAAAAATTGTAAAAGTAAAATAAATGATTTGTTTTTAAACTAAATGTTTTGTGAATAAAGCTAAGAACGATTTAATTCAAAAGGAACATTTATTTATTCTATAAAATATAAGCCGAGCTTATTACAATAAAAACATTTATAAACACAACTGAAAAATATATTTTAAAACACAAGTAAAAAGGAAATGAAACATAAGAAGACGAAACACTAAAGCTTTTAGGAACAATTAAATGTAAACAAGAAGGAAAAGAAGAGAAAAACTTAAGGATAAAGAAATAAGAAATTTTCAACAATAGCCGACGGAAACGAATTGAAAAAGCCGGGATAAGAAGAAACAATCACTTTGAAAGGACGACGATGAAAAGTAAACAATTATAGAAAAAAGAACCCTGAAAATAAGAGCAAAGTGGAAAGATAAAGACAAAAAGTAAATGTAGAATTAAAACTAGGTAAAAATAAAAGATTACGGAACGGAATAGTAACTTGTACAATGAGCGTGAGAACAAACAATAAAGCACGCGTAAAAAGACGTTAACGCAACGAAAGATGACAACTTTTAATAATTAATAAAGAATTCTAACATCTGAGAGTTGCTAGTACTTTTCACACATTTTCCACTTACAATTCATATTGTTTTCTGTATGAATTAAAGTAAAAGTTATATGGGGAACTCCAAATGTAGGAAGATTATGTAGTAAATATATAGTTGCCTATCTACGTAGGCTATACATAATGAATTGTATTTTTGAACGGCAAGATGGACTTTAACAAATATTTTAATTTTTCTTCTTCTCCCTAACATAGATTAGGCCTTCCGATCTGTTCCGATTTCTTTGCACATCTTTCCGCGGTCTACATACATCTCTTCGTCCATCAGGTTTGTAGCTTAATGTCCGTTTCAGCCATGTATCTTCACTCATTCTTATTAAATGTTTCTTCCACTTCTTCCTCTGTATTTGTGGGAGGAAGGATGAACGTCATATCCGGACGACGGAAATGCGGTCCTTTTGCGATTCGGATTAGGAAATCCGAGCCCATTTAACTTACAGCAATACTGGAACAGCCCGAGTCTTGTAAAGAAATCAAAGTTTCAAATTCGTACGATATTCCGATCTTGAAATATATTGTTCACAAACACACACACACACACACACACACACACACACACACACACACACACACACACACACACACACACACACACACACATATACACCATCGGTAAACAAAAAGGTTTTTTTGAGTTCATGGGGCTTAAAAAGATGTAGGCTTATTACCGGAGAAAACTTAATTTTGAAAATCAACATGAAAACAATTCTTACGCAATACTAAAAATATATTTTATATAGGGCAAGACAAAATAAAAATGTCTTAATTAGATTAGGCAATAATAAAAAAACTAAGATAGGTAATTTTTTTTATTAACAGAATAATTAAGTTAAAACACAATTTCTATCCTTTTAAAACAATAACTAATACCATTAAGTTAGTGACTTAACTCTTCTATCACTTAGACCCCATCCTGCCTGTTCTTCTTTAGGTTTATTCTCTATAAGGTTAAGATCATAAACTTGGTAGTTGTTTCTAGTACCCAAGTATTCACTTTACAGTAAACTATAACCTTTATAACGTTCATTTATTATGTACCAAGTTCATGCTCAAACAGTTCGTTCCCCATTAACTTATATTAAATTAATAATTTAATATCTTCACTTCATTGTTTACCCTATACTATAATTTAATTACACAAATATGAATTAATTTAAATTTATTACCTAACAAAAAATATACTTTTTTTAGAAAATATTTCGTACATAAAAAATCACAGATTAGTGATACAATGATAGATTACTAAGCTGCAAATCCCGGGTTCAATTACTAAGGCCTAAAATTTTAACAAACTAAATTAAAATTATAGTTTCTAATGAACCATCTAAAAAAAAGATTTAAATAAAAGATAAAAATCTGGTGTGAAACACTCACACAACTTTCTCTTGCCAATGCAAATAATTAACAATATAATCTAACATTAGTAATAAAATAATAGAAATAAACAAAAACTAACCTCAATAAACATAACCTAATTTTTCATGAGTGAAAGACGCAAAATGAAAATCGACCTCAGTTTGGCTTCAAAATACAAAAAATCACTCTTTCACGCTAAACTAGGCTCTGTAGAGAAAAATACTTAAACTAACAGTTGTAGATATTTTAATTTCCTTTAAATTTGATTATATACACTTTTGTCGTAAAATGCATACTAAGGCCGAAATCTTAAAAAAATCAATTTTTCACACGTTTTCGTAAGAAAAAAACAGAAAATCGCTAATTACCGCTAAATATGCAAAAGAATGTTTGAAATAAAAGTTGTAGGATTTTAAATTATTTAATTATTGGTTATTTAATAGCCACACCTCGTATATTTTGTAGTAAGAACAATAAAACAAAATATTTTAGTGTGAATGGAATTCCTGAAGATGTCTTTATTAGAGAATGTTGAGGCGGTTATTGTGACCAGTGTAAATATATCGGGTAAATTTTTTAACTAAGGAAACGAGTAAGCGGGCTTCAATCAGGTTTAAGTTTTCTTTAAAGAAATTCTGTACTCTGGTCTAGTAAAGTGCATATGACAACGAAGAAGTTAAGAGCTACATCTATATGGGAGCCCGTAACTAGTAGTACATGGTTGACAAGCGCTGGCAAATTAGCTCCAAGAATAAAGAACGGTTGGAGGCCTTAGGTTTAGACTGACTTAGTGATAAGATATATTTGAATAAAGGTAAACAAAACCGGGGAAAATGACTACTTATAAAGAAATATTTTCCCAAAAAACAAACATACAGTGTTCTAAGAAAATTAGCTTAAAAACACATCACATGAATACAAAACAAAATCATTAAGCAAATTGATAATAATAAAAGAAATAACTGTAAAAGGAAACAAAAGTTCTTCTTCTTCTTCTTACAAACAAGGATTAGGCTTGCGCCTGTTCCGACTCATAACAGCAAAATTTAACTCAATTTCCTCTTCCTATGTATTTACACAACATTTAAGTTATATATTTTATATATTTTCCTGTTTTGTTACATACAACTAAGGAACGAGGTTATACGAAGAGAACTGAATATCTACAATCTGAATGAAAAGGTGAAAGAATATAGATCGAAATGGAAAGACCACGTAGAGAGAATGTCAAATGAAAGGGTTCCCCTCAAAGTTTTAAAGTACAGACCGGAAGGGAGGAGAGATGTGGGGAGACCACGCAAGAGATGGGAGTGATTGTTGTAAGAATCATATAAAGATGTAACAAAACAGGAAACAAAAGTTTTCATTAAAAATAAGAAAAGCAGAAAACTAATAAAAAAAAGATCATAGCTTTTTAATGACCATTTTGCTTAACTAAATTACAACTTGTAATGTATAAACAAAAGAATCAAAAGCGGAAAATAACAATCAGTGGACCAGTAGGCAAACAAATACCCATTATTATTACATTAAGAAGTGAAATGAATTTAAATCCAGCTAGCAGCATTAATGGTAAAATGTAATCATTTTTGGTTAAATAAAATCCGAGGTTCCATTTAAAACATAATGAAATTTAAATTTACTTTTCCATACTCTTATACTATAAAATGTATCACAACATTATGCTTTGTAGAGAAGTACAAAGGAAAATGTAAAC
The DNA here is from genome assembly GCA_035578175.1 of Catonia carolina. NCBI lineage: Eukaryota > Metazoa > Arthropoda > Insecta > Hemiptera > Achilidae > Catonia > Catonia carolina. The sequence continues at coordinate 424,796,792 of JAQMRL010000001.1, forward strand.
AAAACGCAACTTTTAAAAATCAAGTGAATTTAAAAAAAAATACGAACAACAAATTTTACACTAGCCGCTTCAGAGGTATAATGGTTAGAGCGCTAGACTGTGCTGCAGTGTAAACCGGAAAGTGGAAGATTCGATTCCCGTTCAGTGTCCGGATATTATTACATATTAAAAACCATCGGTCCTGTACTGTAATCCTTTGTAGTCGCTAATGAAGGCTTTAAATAAAAAAATGTACATTTAAAAATCACACTTAACACGTCATCAGTAAAACGGTCCCTTTACAATTTCTAATTTCCCGAATATTTGTACTTTTCCGCAACCGAGAAGCCAAAGGATCCAAAATAACTACATAACAAACTCTCTCCCCACAAATCATCACCACAATATTCGAAACGCATTTGGTTCCACTCCACAGAGCTTCCATCAAACTATGCCAAAGGTAATCTATATTTAGCTCCTAAACATTTAAAATCTTATTTCAATTGATATCAGAAACAAAATCATTAAGAAAATTGATAATAATGAAAAAGAACCGTAAACCGTAAGAAAACAAAGCTTCATTTGTCGTCGAAGATTAAATATGTGGTTATTAGAAAAATATGCAGTTCCATATGACATACAACAGAAAAGAAAATATTATTAAAATTTTACCGGCCGCATTGACGTAGTTGGTAACGTGCTCGCCTCTCATCATGCGGTCTTGGGTTGAAATCTCACTCAGGCATGGGATATTTTTATACGTTACAAAAAAAAAATTCATCCGTCACAGTTAAAATCCAAAGTCGTCGCTAATGACCACTGTAGTTGATGCGACGTTAAATAAACAAAGAAAAAAAATATCAAGGGCCTACTTTAGGCTAAAACGAAGATAAGAGGTAAATGAAAAAAATCCAAAATTAACATATATATTTACGAATACATATAAATACAAATAACTTAATAATTTAGGAATGCCTTAGTAACTCAGGTCGGTATTAATTAACTTCTCAATTGGTATATATAAGTACAGTAAACTCTCCGTATTCGCGAGGGTTACGTTCCAAAGATTCGCCGCAAATACGGAATACATACAAAAACCGCGAATACGAAAATTAAATTAGTAAGTTAATACGCAATGCCTATATGTAATACCAACATACATACTGTAGTGTACATACTATATTATATGCACAAATTAATATGTTATTTAAATAAACATCCATAACTTACCAGTTTTAAAACCAGCAACCCGATGTTAGCTGTATTTTTATGTACGTAATAAAAGCACGTTATTCAGGCATGATGTACACAATATTATACGTTAATAATCATCTTTATCATAAATTTCATCATCGGTTTCCAAATTCTTCTTTTTCATTTGGAACAAACGGCGAATATTGAACTTAGCTCACCGCGAATACTGAAAACGGTAACAAAAAATGGAACCGTGAATACTGAATGCGCGAATACGGAGAGTTGACTAATTCAATAATCTTACAAATTAATAAAATTAAAAAAGTGAAGTAGGCCTACATAAACTGTGAAAAAGTGAAATAATTGAAAAAGATGTTATAAATAAAATTAAAACAAACGAAACAATTGAGTTACTCACGACATAAGTTGGAATCTTCATCGCTGCCATCGAGGCAGTCCTTCTCATTATCACACTGCCAATGTTTGGGTATGCATCGGCCATTATTACACCGGAATTCTGCTTCTGTACACGAACGATTTTCTGAAACAAAAAACAATTACATTATGTAGAAATTACGTATAAAAAATTCTAACATTAACTTAGCTTAGTCAATAAATCCCGTTACAAAAATCTGGCGTGAATCACTCACACGACTTTCTTTTCTCAATGTGAATAATAAAAACGATCTTATCAATGAAAAATGAAAAACTTAATCTAATTTTAATCATTAGTGAATGACGCTAAATGAAAATAACTCTCTGTTTGACTTAAAAACACGGAAAATCACTAATTAACTCTAATACACTAATGTCTGTAGAAAAAAATCGCTTGAAATAGAAATTGTAGGTTTTTTAATATTTTAGTTATAAAAAATGTTATCATGAAATGGACACTAGGGTAATCTTTTACCCATTTCAACGAGCAAAATACAGAAAATCACTAACTGAAGCTAAACTAACCCCTGTCGAAAAATTTCTTGAAATAAAAGTTGTAGGGTTTGTTAATTTTCTATAATTGTATATGCTTTTGCCCTGCAACACATGTTAAGGAATCTTAAATCTTAAAAAAAAATATTTCGAGATCACAGTTCCCACAAATTTCAGCAGACAAGCCGCATATTGTATCTTATAGTCACAAAAAATATAGTAAAAAGGCGATTTTAATAAAAATCGTAGGAGCCTTTTTAAGAAAATTACAAAAAAGTGAAAATTACACGATTGAACTACTACTTCCCGTAGACCGATTTTTATACGTTTTCATGTCGGGTCCCTTGTGGTAGCTAACTTCCCCATTTCAACTTCGTACGATATGATGTACTTGTGATATGATTTTACACACACACACACCATTCAAAGAAAACAATAAATGCATTGTTTTTTTGGTTCGGAGGGCCTAAAATCGTGTATTTCCGGTCAAAACTCGATCTTAAAAAATCTACATAAAACAAAAGGATACATTTTTTTTGCTATATCTCATATAAGGCAAGAGAAAGTAAACATATCAATTCATTTTATCAAATGTGATAGTAAGCTTCAATAAAAATCAGTTTTGTAGGTTCTCGGTATAAATAGAGCAAACCGCTTTCCTTATTGTTGCTCACATGAAGAAACCTTGACAAGTAAACGTGGTTTAACATCTAGACTGACAAAGGGGAATGGCAAATTGCCACAAAAGGTACCGGCTAGAGAACTTCTCTTTAACAGAAGAGGTGTTTTCTTAGTAATCTCAAAGGATTTGGTGATACAATACGCTCTTCAGAGTGAGAGTATTAAGGGATTAAAAGGATTGTATCTCATATCAACCCATCCACTTTGACGTTACATAGTCCCGTCGAAAACTATGGGTGTCCAGACAAACAACACAAACCAAGGAGGAAATCTTTAAATTTATTATATTCTACACATCACTAGAAAATTTTAAAGGTAAATTTATTTTAAAAATTAATCTGAGTTAAGCAAAAACCATTTCAAATTCTCTTCTTCTGTTCACTTCATGGATTAGGCAGCTCAGCTTGTTCTGGATCGTATATCTCCTTCTCGGGCATCCAAAATTCCTCTTACCGGTGGTTTTGTACTGCTGGGCTAAACGGGGCGATCGGTCCAAATGGCTGCACCAGTTCCTCTTTCGAATTTTTATTCTTTCATCTATGCAAATAATGCACATCTCCTCCCGTATTCTGCATAGCTTAACCTATCCTCCCAGGTCCTTCACCGCTCTCAGAAACTTCATTTCCTCCTCCTACAACCTATCTTTTTACCGCTTTGAAAGTGACCACACCTCACTTCCATATAGCACCACAGGAATCGCCATAGTCTTGTACAACTTTAAACGTGTGTATTTCCTAGTCTTGTCCATCAACATTTTATACATAATCCCGCAAATATTCGTTAACTTATTTAGTTTATTTGTCAGTTCTCCTTGTTTGAGAAAGAGACTTCAAAGATATTTAATACTGGACACCTTCTTTAAAATATTCCCATTCATTTATATTTCCGGCCTCACCGGACATTTTTAAAGAAAAGCCATTTCTTTACAGATAAACATCCCTCTTAGTAATATTTCCTCAGATTGTTCAATTATAGCTAAGTCGTCTGGAGTGGGACTGAGTCATGGTTCATCAAAATTATTGTAGTAGATTATTAAATTTTATCAAAAGGAAACCGATGTAGTAGGAACCTTGATTACATTTCCTCCATTCGCAGAAATTTGTGTTGTCAAAATGGCATAAAGTACTAGTACGATTATAAAAAATATTGTTGAGTTATATCATAGTCTTAAAATATTTTATAAAAATGAAATCATAATGAAAGTTATAAATCTAACTTCGAGTAAATTTATCAAAATATTACAACAAAATATACTTCTGCTGCCTTATACCGCCCGGACTTTGGCAACCAATCAGTACAGCGATTCATACTTATAGTCCAGTCAAGGAAGAAAAAAAATAGATCGTACCTAATTAGGAAAAAAGCACAATTTTTAAAGAAATAAGTATATATAAAAAGAAGTAGATCCTGAAAATCTCTCAGCGGTACCTTCTTGCTTACCCCCAAATCTTGAATTTGTAGTGCTCAAATTATATTTCAAATAAAAATACTTTTTACACTTTTATAAGCTTTATAATTATATTTAATAACCCTGAATTTTTATTAATTTGACCCGAGAAATGCAGTTTTAGCGAAGGCTCAACAACAGTGAAAGGGGGACGAAGCGAATGGCGCAGCCGGAAGGGAGGTTTTCTTCGATCATCACTATCACAAAGAAAACTCATCTACTCATAATTCAGCTTTAGAATAGTTCAAAATTATTCAATGTTCTATTGAACAATGCATCAAAATTTGATCGTAAAAATCAAGCATAGTAATAAATTTGGCAGAAAACCCACGAAAAACCTAGAAATTTTACCGAACCATTCTTTTCCCTTTGAGTTAATCCAAACTTTCCACAATTTCTTAAATCATGACGTTAAAAAAATTGATGACAATCAATGAAGATCCAACGGAGACGAAATATTGATTGATGTATTAAATGATAGATACCAGGAAATAGGAGTAGGTCTTGAGGGACCGGTAATATCAATTACTATATTAAACAGCAGTTTAGTATAATTAATTAAATGGACCATTAATGGTTAGCCATTAATATTAATATTATTATATTAATGGCTTATAATGCACTCAAATTGAAAGACCATACTATTACAGCTAGTTACAGGTGTACAATTAAACAATTAATTTTACATTAAATTACGATTCGTATAAATTAACGTGTCTGCACTGAAATCAAATTATAGACCGACTATTTGGAAATTTAAAATATTTATATTAATTGGCTTATTTTTCACTCTAACTGACCAATTTAGTTACCGTTGTTAATTTGTAAATTTAAAAAAAATCTGTAATGCGTGTACGTTGCAATCTATTTAATATTATAAAGGGCAATAAGCCACTCTATGAATCAATGAGATGAGGATGATATGTATGACTTGTAAATGAGGTGTAGTACTGTACAGAATCAGTCCGACTATTTCTTAGAAAGAATGGATAATTGAACCCCAACCATCCGAGTAAATCAGTCGACACTGTCTGTAGTCCTCGCTACGGAAGAAGTACGTTGCGTTTGAAGAACTCTTTTTCAGAAACTACCCAACGGATTAAATTTTCATGATATACCAAACAAATCTGCCCATAACAGACACGTGGAGTGTCAAATTATTTACACTCAATCTGTTCGTTGCAGGGCTATCTTTTCTTCTCGGCTATTATCTTCTCTGAAAGTAATGAATTTCATTGTACAGCCAGACCTTGTGGTGAATGAAGTGAAGTTGTCATTTACAGAGTGGAAAATATGTGCTTTTCAGAGGGCCCGGCATGCTGATAAGCGTACTTTTCCACTCAGTGAGGAAGGCAATTGTAAACCACTCCACTCTTCGTTTTACTTAGTAAAACCTCTAGAGGTTCAAACCAGCCTTTCGGCTGTTGACCTAAACAACAACATACCAAACAATAGCATGTATTTTTTGCCTTGATTCATACGATTGAAATTAATTCAATACGAATTTTTTGAAATCATGGTAACAATTCATGAACAAGGAAGTTTAAATATTTTTTGGATAACAGTAATTTATGACAAAGAGAATTCATTTACTTTTTAAAACGATTACTTCAAGGATTTAAAATTCGGAGAATATTAATAAAGATTTCATCAACAACAATCACGTCTGAACATTTTGTAAAATTACACTCGGATACTTCACTGTACACGATGAATGAAAACGGTCAATACGAAACGAAAAATTAATTAATAATTCAATTTTCCTCATATTTTTTCCATGGAAATTCTTTCACTAGGTACAACTTTATCTAACATTCGAATATTTTTTACCTAATGAATGTAGGCCTATTTATTTTTTTCAAAATTGAATAAAACATTTCCATTAAAAAAATGACCATCTATTTTACCAAGGACTTCGAATGGTGTTTTTACGTTTTACTTGTTTGTGTTATTTTTTTTATTGAATTACCTTTCGTTACAAAATGGAAAAAAGAAGTACATTACCTTCAGTTTCAAAGAGATAATTAAATTTTATTCCAAGGAAAAATATGATATAATTGAATTTATTTAAACTCATATTTTTCTCTGCACTGGAAAATTTCAACAGGGTTTTCAATTTTCTTCTATTATTTTAATGAATGTGGGTTTTATTAAATTAAATAGTTGACAATTTACACGTGATTCTTACGGTTGCTAATAACCAAGGACGTTCAATTGATAAAATATCAATCATTTTCCACAAAAAACTTTTTCATTTTATTATTAAAATAAAAGTTAATAAAATGAATAGAAATTTGTATTTCCTTTCATTACTGGAGCTTATAGTTTTGTTTTCTTTATAAGTAACGTTCACAACTGTTATAAATAGACAAGCCAACAGTTATGCGCCAATTTCTGAACCATTGAAAATAATTCTTTCCCCAATAAATAAACAGACTATAATACAGGGAAAATCTGATTGGTCATAGCCACGGGAAAGTACTAAACATGATTGGTTAACGAATTGCTCACTATCTCAGTTGTAAATACCAAGCGGCCCGCCTTCCAATCGCCATTGACGTTCCATACAACAACGTTACTATCACTCTCGAACGTAACATTTCCTTTTATTTTATCGCACAGTACGGAACACGAAATACAGGTATATTTGTATTTCAGAACAAATATTTTAATAAAAATTTAGATTGAATTTATTGAGGTAGTCTTATTTTGCTGAGCAGTTAATTAAGGTATTAAAGAATTAGACCCATTTCACATTAGTACGACAAAATAAAGGAAGTAATTTATACGACAGTAATACGAAATTAAGAGGTTAATAGTTTATTCTGTTTGTACACATTAGTGCTACGCACTACAAGTGTCGTATTACCCAAAAACGTACACACTACTTTACACGAATTTTGTAAAATTTACACGAATTTTGTGCAGTTCGAAACATGTTGAAGCTAAACAAAACAACGTAGCTATTCACATCTAGACTGCAAACTGTTGTATATTTCTTATTTTTGCTCCAGGGTATCTTTTGTGATTGTGTTATTAAGTACATTTTTATTATTATTATGTTATTGAATACAATTCGTAGTATGGCTGAAGTTGTTTGTGGCTTTTACTAACTTTGATGCAAGATCGTGTGTCTTATAGGACAAAAGTCAATGTTATAGACATAATATTCAAACTAGAAGAACTTGTATGAAAATTTTCAAAAAAGTGAACCCTGGATTTAAAGAATAAATTTATTGTTTATGCTACAGTTGAACGCATATAGCATTGACATGAATAGAACACCCAAATACAGACTGTCGTATAAACGTCAAAGTTTAATATATTGCACTTTGTCGTACAGGTGTGAAAACAGCCTTACGGGATTCAAAGACTCCAAAAAAAAAAAATAGTATTTGAAAAACAAAATTGGAAAAACTGATAGCTTCAAGTATCTTGGGTAGATAAAACAGTAGAAAACCAGCGAAAAGAAATCTTACAACTGCCGAGAAAAGATGGCTACTGGATTCAAAATAAATCACTACCTGTATACCAGATATTTGAACACTGTGATAAACCCTGCAAGGTTGTACGAGAGTGAATGTCTTACAATTACGAAGGCTGTTGAAAATATGCAGAGAAATTCGAGAGAAAGATTATTATACTCAAGATAATGTGATAATAACACGAATGAAAAATGATTTGAAATGATGAAATGAAACGATGAAAGCAGAAATGAATGATGATTTGCTGATGAAATCATGAATTATGATTATTCATGATGATGAATCACCATCATTTCATAATGATGCAATGTTGCTAATGAATGAGGATGACAAATGATGATGATTAAAATGATTCGTTAATGTATTAATATAGTTATGCGTTAATGTGTGTGTGTGTGTGGGTGTGTCGTGAGTTAATGTGATAATGAGTCCGACGTGACACGCTTTACAAGTTACGAAAAAAGAAAAATGTACAAGAAAAACGAACGATTAATGGAAATGACGATAATCAGAAAACGAAGAATAAATGCTACGGACACCTGTATAGAATGAATGGCTAACAGTCGACAAAAAAAAATTAAAAACTAAACAACAGACCTAAGGTGTTGGATATTTAGTATAAAGAAGTCAAACACGATGCTGAAAAAATTGGAATAATCGATAAAACAAAACGGAACGAACCAAGTTCGGAGTACAGGGCTTCCACAAAGAATAAAGCAAAACAATAGATCTACGGAAGAAAGAACAAAGGTTATACAGTGAAAGAATGCTGAGAATGTGGGCTTAAATAAGAACGTTTGGAAATATTTACAGTTACTTAACTTCATCTAAAATTTCACTGTTATAAAAAAACAAAATTAAACTGTATTCTTAATTTATGAAAAAAAGTTATTTGATATTTACTCGTCTAAAAAATATTCGACTGAATTTAGAAATAAAATATAGTAGGGAAAATAAATAAATAAATATTGGAGGAAAAAATCTGTTTTTGTTCAAGGAAAAGTTAAATGTGAAAATATTTCGAATTATCAACCAAGTCAACAACAACAAGTATTTTATTGTAAACGCAAAACAAATAATTCTTTTTCAACTCAAAGATATTTCGTAGTATTTAGAAACCAAATTCTCAATATATAGAAGGAAATAAAATAAAATAAAAAAATGAAATTACTTATTTTAAGAGGTCTTTAAATTCATTATTCAAGGGCTTTATAGGTCGTTACGGAGGATACAGCTAATACAACATAGGGCTTCGTATTTAAGAGAATAGGAGGCGCCTATTGGCAACGATTTAGAGAATAAAATCCCTTGTATCAATATTTACATCCATTCTTGTTACACATTAATTTGACATCGCATATTCATGCAAGCTTAATGCCCTGAAAAACAGAAGTAGGTTGCTCTTCTAAAAGGGCGAATTAAGCCGACTAATACTTTACCCTTTTATTTTACATATATTTTTCCGTATCGGCTTAAATTTTTAATGCTTTTAGCAAATATTTATCGTGAATGTTAAAAAAAAATTATATATATTCTCTTTTAGGTTTTCGTGTTAAATAATTCATTTGTATCAACTCATAAATAGCTATATTACAGGCGAATACATTCGAAAAGATTACTTCAATCCTGTTAAAATAGAAACCCAGCTACCATGACAACAAATAATGTTTAAATTAAACAAACGTTATAACAAAAAAAAAATCATTGTTTAATCAATGTCAGAATAATGAATCAACTTTGTAAATACTCCAAAAACCAACAACGGAAAAATTCTCCCAGATCTTTATCAAAATATTAAACAGAGTTAGCAAAATTCTAGCGATTATACAAACTTATTTACTTAATACGTTTGTAAAATTTCACGGAATAATACTTACCAGATCTTAGCAGTAGACTCTTTACCCAAAATTACTTACTGATTTTTCCGGATTACATAAAGAGTACATAAACCTATATCTTAACATGTTCAAAAAAGTAAAATTGAGTTAGTTAAACTACTGACATAATGTCATATAATTTATCAAATTTCGTATTTTTCTCGCAGCATTCAAAACCTCCATTCTTTTTTTGAAGTGGCAGAATTTAACAACAATCGGTCTATTAAATTTTCCTATGCGCCCTTTCAATATCCATCGGGTCGAGATGTACTCCCATCGTAGATGTCACCAGATCACGAACCATTTCCTCCGATTGTTCCCAAGACTCAGATGGTCGTTCTTTCAGGTGATAGAAAACAAGATTCGATCTTCTTGAGAATCCCTCGAGCCTATCCAATTTCGCTTTCAGAAGTTGGTTTTCCTCCTGCACGCATACAAAGTCCGTCTCCAGCGTTGTTAATTTAGTACGAACGGATTGCAATTCATTTTTCAAACTACATAAGTTATTTTTTATCTCGCCGATATCAACGCTAATATCGCCCAAACATTCCAAACGATTCCAAATATCATCCAAAGTTATATTCTTTGGTGGGCCTGGATTAAGTTCTACTCCACCAATTATCAATAAAACCGATATAACAAAAACATAAAAAAAACATAATTTACATATATTTAAAACACTACTTCGAAATAAACACGAAGTGACACGAGATAAATAGTGTACATTGAGAAACATGCCTACTCGGGCACGGTATACAGAGATATCGACTGGCATTGCACTAAACTAATTGATAACCGAGCGAACAATAATACATCCTACCAGTACAACAACTCAAACGCAACTCCAACAATTTGTATTAAATATTTATTATAATTTTAATGTTGACATAAATATATCTGTATAGTTCAATTGGAGAAAAAAAATTTGAGTTAATTTGACATTTTGTTATTTCTTCTCCGGTTTTTTTTTATACTTCCAATTGAAATTTAGTATTTGTTATTAAATTAATACAACAATTTCTTAATGTGAAGCTAATGTTCCAAAACTTGATTTACTTGAAGAAGTCATCACCACAGTCCTACAGTTAGCCAAGAAGATCTCTTGACCAGAGGTGCTTCAAACTTCTGCGCTAAGCACCCGGTATCGCTTGAGTGGTATCTCCTCCGTTTGTGGTTTTTTTTAGAGATGTCTGGAAGCTCTTTTATCAGTTCACACTCTCAAGAGTTCTTTCAATATTTCCTTTTCTCGTTTTTTCTGTTATACAGTTATCTGTTTTTGATCTTCGTGAAAGTCCGTAATCAGTTATTTGGTTCGGTCCATTATTTTTCTCTATTTATTTGAACGATTTCAATATCCATTCAGACTTTAAATTACTTATTCGACCCTGTCGGTTTGTAACAATACAAAATTAGCCGATTGCAATTTCTTTTAAATTTTATTCAAAAAAAGTCATTATTGATTATATTTTAAAAACAGCTTATTTTTTCAGTCATTACATACTTTATCCTTTAACTCTTAAAATTCATACTCTTTTTTTTAAAATCCCAAATGTGTGTACATTGCAATATGGTCAATTGAAATTTCATAATTTTTTTAAATCAGTTATTTGTGTACGTTGCAATCGGTTCAATTTAAGAACAATAAGCAACACCATGATCTAGTAAGATTGAGGATGGTACGACATGAAAACGAGGTGTAGTCTTATGCTGACTTAGGCCGACCATTCCTAAGAGAGTATAGTTATTAAAATAATAGAAATCTTAACCATTAAAGTGGTTGAGGTTTTTTGCTTCTCGAGGGTCCTGTCTGCTTTCCCTGTCTTCTAATGCATTTTATTGTTTACGTCAACAGCGGAAAGGCTGGTTTGAACCTCAAGAGGTTTTACTAAGTAAAACGAGGAGTGAGGTGGTTTACTATTGCCTTCCTCACTGAGTTGAAAGAGCTGATACTTATCAGCTTGTCAAGCGCTCCGAAAATCACCCACTTTCCACCTTACAAATGACACCTCACTTCATTCACCACAGGGTATGGCTGTATAATAAGGAAATGCATTACTCTCAGAGGAGATAACTCTTGACTAGTGTCTGTTACACCTCTACCTCTTATGTTCTTAAATAGTTCAGTCATATAATTGGCTGACTATGTGATAAGAAAAAGAACTATTTTTTGTAGCCCTGGAACCAACAGATCGAGTGCAATTAATTTAACACTCAACCTGCCCGTTATGGGCATCTAATGCATTTACTTATACAAAAACATTCCTGAGTTTTTGGTAAATTTAGAAGTAATTTTCGTTTAAGCCTGTATACTTTAAATGTGTGAGGTTTGCTACTAAAATATAAAATGACGTAAATCGGCTTAATAAACGAATTTCTTCGTGTCATATTTCTGCAGAACATTTAAAAAATGTTAATTTATTGAACGTAATAAAATAGCTACTTTCTGCAGTATCTGTACATTCAGTAAACGTGGATTGAGGTGTCGAGCCTACGTCTTTATTGTACTATTAGACATTTCGTTGAGAACAGCAAAATTATGTTATATTTTGTTGGATAATCTGTCGATTTATAGAATTCCATTTGTTTGTTTCGTAAACAGAAAGTGAATAACATATTTAGCTTGTAAAAATTTAATTTAGCTTAGTAATATTTTTTTTCAATTTTTGTATTATTTAGTTTAACATAAATAAATAAATGGATACATTTTTTCAACAAAATAGTGTATAAAACTAACTCTCTTTTATTCGTTAGTAACTTCAAAGTTCACGAAAACGCAATGGTACGTTTTAGCAAACGTTAAAAATTATAGGCTACCATTTCTATCACTGTAATTAATAGGATACGCTAATTCCTGAATTCACACACTTTTTTCACACATTAATCAAATTCGCTGTAGTAGAAGACTAAAATGTGTGTTTTTAAGTTTGCCTTTTGATGAATTCTTTACGTGTGACAATGAAACCTATTAACAATAATTTAAACATATGATTTCTGGTTGTGCTGTTAATATATGAATTGATTCGTAATTCAATTTAAAATCATGTATGTCTTGTTGCTGTAAAATTTTGTACATGCAAATTGTTAAGATGCAATAAACATAAGTTTCTTTAAAATATTCTGAATGTCATGTGTATTTAACTGAATTACTGGACTGTCAAATGTTGTTTAAGTTTTAGGTCAGTCAGGAAAATGAGAGTGTTTGTTATTGTAGTTTATTTTGGATGTGTGAAATGAGATGTTTATCGTGTTACAGAAAATTATATTTTTATAAGGGTTTTTATTAATACGACACTAATCAGTTATCTCCTCTGAAAGTAATGAATTTCATTATACAGCCAGACCCTGTGATGAATGAAGTGAAGGTGTCATTTGCAGAGTGGAAAATATGTGCTTTTCAGAGGGCCCGGCATGCTGATAAGCATACTTTTTTATTCAGTGAGGAAGGCATTGTTAAACCACCTCACTCCTCGTTGTACTTAGTAAAACTTCTACAGGTTCAAACCATCCTTTCGGCTGATGACCTAACCAACAACACACTTTTATCTTAAAATGTATACTAAAGGGAATATTAAAAAATCAGATTTTTATCAATTTTTATGAGCAAAATAGCCCTACAGAAAACACTAACTGGTAGTACACTAAGCTCAATGGAAAAATATGGTTGAAATAAAAGTTTTTGGTATCTTAATTTTTCTTACATTATAATATCCATTATAATATAACTTTTATTATAATATAGGTCTACACTTTTTCTCTAAGTGTGTAGGTCTAAAGGCCGCAATCTCTCAAAATGGCTCGTGATTTTTAAAAAAAATCACCTTTTTTTACTTTTTTATGGTTGAATGGAATATCTCTACTTCAAGTACTCTTAATTCAATATTTTCACAGTTTTCACCTTCCTGGGAATGCAGCCTGACGATAAAAAAAATTGAATAGAGACCTTCTCTAAACCTTTTCAAGTAAAATTATAGTGATATAATAATTCACAGGGGAATAAATAATACCCACCATGGAAATAAACTATAAATATATCATAATATGGGTATCAATTCTTCTTCTTCTTTTGTGTTATTTGTTTAAAACGTGTACCTGGTAACGTTTTGTGTAGCGTAATGTTAAAATTTCGAATGAAAGTTGAAAAAACATTAATCTGAAGGAGTTAATGATTTTATTATGTTTCTAATTATTGAATCCACTAAAAAAATACAATTTTACGGTCGACAAGAAAATATAAAGGTCGGCGGATATAATTAAGTGACGAAAATAAACCGCTTAAGGGGTTAACGCATTGTAAGTTAAGTAACATTCCTATAAAATAAAGAAAGTTTCTTTTATACCTATTGTGTGTACGTTGCAATCTGTTCAACTCAGAACAATGAGAAACCCCTTGACCCAATTTTTTTCTGTTTAACGTCCGACTGTATGCCCCAATAAAATGAGGATGATGTGTATGACGTGTAAATGAGGTGTAGTCTTGTACAGACCCAAGCCAACCGTTCCTGAGAGAGTATGGTTATTGAAACCCAACCATGAAAGTACACCGGTAATCAATACCTAGTATTCATATCCGTATAAAATTAACTACATTTACTAGGATTTATTGAACAGGTTGTAACGTACATATTTAGGATTAAGAAAAAACTAGGATTTGAACCATGAACCTTCCCCGAAAATCAGATGTTAAACAGCTGACGAATTTAAAACAATAACAAAAACAATGGTAGATCGATACGGGTGAAAAAGTACCTAAGGTTACCAATAGTTAAAATTTTCTAACGCTTACAAAACAGTAATATAAAAATATCTGTTATATTACAATGAAACCACATACTGTACAATTCAAATTTAAAATGATATTCGATGTACTTAGTGGAAGACAAAGAAAACAGTCGCAAACCACGCGGGAAAATGCAAAAATTGTAAATGATTATTTAAAATTCTTTAATTACATTGTTTGTTGAATAGACGAGCTTAAAAGTGTCACCACCCGGAATATTAATTCTAAATTTTAATTTGAAAAATTCATATTTTCGATAAAATAAAACGACACAATTCAGGGCATCGTTCTAGGAATTTTCATGAAACAAACGAAGAAGGGAAATTATCATTTTAATATAAATTTGATTATTAACTCTTGACAAGAAAGAAGCGGAAAACACAACCCGTAATAACATAAATTACGCACTTGAAAACAAGAACGGAAGAAATTAATTTTCAGAGCTCCTTTGTGACAAAAGTTCCATTAAATAGAATACCACTTGGGCTTTAACTAGCTATCAGTCAACACAGCTTCCTTTGTAATTGAGATGTGCTATTACAGCAAAGGCCAGATCACAAAAAGCTTAATCAAACATTTCATTCATTTTCTCAAGAAGAGTATTCAAAGTTGCTATATATACAGAACATGTTCTCTTTTAACTGTGTACTGAAGAAAGTTATTCAGAAATGGAAAATGGAACTTGCTAATAAAGGATTGTTGAATCGTGTACACATTGGCCAATCAAAGAACAGTACAAAGTTAAACTGTCTTGCTTTTGCAGACGACCTAGCTATCATTTGTAGGAACACGGAATCAGTAATAGAACAAATCAACGTGTTAAAAAAACAAGCAGAAAAAGCAGGACTACAGATTCCCTTCGACAAACTAAATACATAATGAACATCAAAACAGCCCCGCGTCACTTGAAAACACAGTACGGAAAAATTGGGAAGGTTAATAGTTTCAAGTACCTCGGAGAGATAATCCAACCTAAGATGAACGAAAATGAAACGAACAACAACTGACGGGGAAAGATGGCCGGGGCAGTTCGAGGAACTCAACACTTTATTAAGAAAAAAAACACTCTCAAGACATGCCAAGATTAGACATTATAATATAATACTGTGATAAAACCTGTGTGTCTGAACGCGAGGGAATGCCTTAGAAAAACAGGGAAGGCTGGGCTAAAAGAAGCATAGAAATTCATTCCATCCATACGCAAAAGGCAATTTCGTGACTTCAGTATCTGTAACTTATACTACACTTAATAATATACAAATAGAAATAACATAATAATTCATACCAGAAGTGGAAGATGGAGAAGAGATGACTGGATCATGGCTATAATCGTGTGCATAATCATGCTCTACAAACCAAGCATCCATATTACTAGCATGGTAATCATGTAAAGTTAATGGATCAAGATAAGCACAACAAAACGAACCGTAATAAAACAACAATATTAACAACCCTTTCACAATCATTTTAAATAATGTAGAATTTACAAAAAAAAAAAAATGGCTACAGACGAGACAAACGCACAACGATTAATGCGTTGTCTTCAAACGCCAAAAAGAAACTGACTGAACTATTTCACCGATCAACAAATCCGGTCGAGTAGGCTACCACATTAATGACGAATCACGAACAGATGATAAATACAACCTAACTGGCTTCAGTTTTAGATTAAAAATGTTTTATTTAGGAGATATTCTTCATCTCCCCACTACTTAGTTTTATCACCCCTACTCAAATACATTTTTGTGTTATAATCATGTATAATTACATTTTAAAAAATCTGGTAAGAAACACTCACGCGACTTTCTCTTGAAATTTTAAATAATGAGAATTTAACGTTTGTTTTAATGATTAGTAAACCATGTAAAATAAAAAGCAAATCCCACAACCAAATAAAATGAGAACGGGAAAGTTATACCACATAGAACGCAGAAAATAGGCTTACTAGGCGTTTCCTTGGATTGACAAAGGAAAACTATGCGAAAACGTTGATCAAGACAGCAGAAAATTGTATTAATTAACTGATTATATTAATTGTAACAGATTACAACTATTGTACTTTCGCTTTAGGTAGAATCCCGATACTTAAAAATATCTGTACTTAGTTTTAAAATAAATTTTAATTTTACTCGAATATTTGAATGTCATTAAACACCTTAAGGTCTCTTGTTTACTGGGTTACAATTTTATTTTGTTAATCGTTTGTAAAGTAATTATTATTAATTTAAAAATCTGGTATGAAACACTCACACGAATCTTTCTAAGTTACATCTTCCTAAGTAAACATCAATAACCTCTGTTGAATCATTAGTAAACCATGTAGAATAAAAAACATAACCTATTAGTGCTAACATAAAAACTAACCTAACCTAACTAATCTAATAAAAAACTAACATGAGTGGATGACGCAAAATGAAAATCAACCTGCTTAAAAATACGGAAAATAACTAATTTACGCTAAACTAGGCTCTGGAGATAAAAACGCTTGAAATAAAGTTGTCATTTTTTCCCTATAACTCTAATATTACACACTTTTGTCGTAAAATGCATACAACAGAGCATTATAAAAAAATCCGTTTTTTACCGAATTCGATAAAAAAAATTACAGAAAATCATTAATTGAAGTTAAATTAAGCGTTGTACAAAAATGTTTGAAATAAAAGTAGTCGGGTTTAAATGCTCTACAACTTTGAATATAACATACACTGTTGTCATAAAATGCATGTTAAGGCCGCAATCTTAAAAAAAAACATTTCTTTTTTACGAGAGAACAGGCCCCCCAGAATTTCAGCAGACATGGCGCTTATTTTATTTTATAGAGCATAAAAATATAAAATGAGGCGATTTTAAAGTAAAGTAATTTGCAGGAGCCGGTTTTGATAAAAACGCAAGAAAGTTAAAAATCACATGAATCAACTACTTCCGGTTGACCGATTTTTATGAAAATGTTCGTGCCTACTAATAGAGGAAATTTCGTTTTAGGTGGAATCCCTTTACATTAGTAATATGTACTTTGTTTTTAAAATCTATTTTAATTTTATTTGAATATTTTAATGTCGTATTCATGAGGCACCCTTAAAGTTTCTTGTCTACTGTTTTAAAATTTTGTTTAACTAATCGTTCGAAATGTAACACTGATTAATTTCTTACGAATTAAAAATCAAATAAAATAAAAAATAAAACCCAGAAGTTTCCTGCCAGTTACGCTTACTAAATTGATTGTAAGAGTGAAAAAATATCAATAAGACTGATTATCAAATCAGAATTTTACCCGATCGACCAATTTGCCAAGTTCAACGAGGCGTATCATCACAATGTAAGCCTTCATAATGGTTGGATAGATAAGGGATGGAGGAGTCGAGGGATGTGATTACCGACAGTGCTTGTTGTTGCCTAGCAACGGTAGTTTACATATTAAGTCCAGTAACCCGTTAGCTGATTTCCATTTCCGCTAAATATGTTTTTATTACAATATAGTCTACTACATTTATACAATACAAAATATTCCAATTTCATTTAATAATTTGTATTGATGATTACAAACTAATCACAATTGAAGTATGCAAATTTAATTTTTAATTGATTTATTAATTACTATTAATTGTTTTACAATAAACCCCTTGGTTACTCAAAGCAAAAATAGAGAGCTGATTTTTGAAAACCTGGGTGTTGATAAAGAAAATAATTAATTAAAAATAATATTTAAGGGGGATCGTCTCTATCTTTCCCATATTACATTATGCTTTTAAGGTAGTATATTTAAAAAAAACCGTATATTTAAAAAAAATCGTAAAAAATATATACTTAAGTCACCTGAAGAGTAAAAATGGTGGGATAGAGTAACCTCCCTCTAGTGTGCAAATAATTTAACACTCCACCTGCTTGTTATGGGAAAAAATCAATAATTTATTTTGAATAATTTCCCAGTTAATTTGCAATGAACTGGGAGTTTATTGCAAAATATAATTAAATACCGTCATAAATTTTTTTATCTGAATGAATACATTCAATAATATTTGTATGTATAAAAGAAGTATGGTAAGAGAAGGAATGAATGAAAGGAATTCTCAACAAAGCTACTTCATTTCATTTAAAAATGTTTTTATAACAAATCTCGGCATTCTCTCCAACAGTAATATTCAGTTCAACTAAACTGATTTCATATTTTATCAAACAGCGGAATTTTGAAAAAAATTTGTTCTACATGAATTTATTTCACAAAATACATAAAAAAAAGTTACTTAGTTTCTGCTGAAGGGAAATAAAGCACTTGGAAAATATTAACTTATTCGTTTTATATGGAAAATAAATTAATAACAAAAAAATATTTAAAATATTCTGTTTTATTAAAATGTAATAAATAACTAACAAAAAAAATTCTTAATTTTTTTTTAAAGAAATTTCAATATATTCTATTACCATTATACTTTTCTTTTTTGTGACACCATTATTTGAAAATTTAGTATCTGTTATTACAATAGTATAACAATTTCTTCATATAAAGCTAAGGTTCTAAAACTTGAGTTATTTGCCGGAGCTTGCAATTATCACTATAGTCCTACAATTGGCAAAGAAGTTCCTTTGGCCAGAGGAGTTTTATACATCTGTGCTGAGTACCTGCTATCGCCCTAGTATACATGTTTTGTATGAGAGGATTGACATGTAATTCAGATTTGTCGCGCATCATCTTGTATAGTTGTTTCGCGACGTCATTTACGTATGGGATTTGTAAGTCTTTGTGCAACATTAAATTTGTGACGTAACAGGCGCATTGCGTTATCGTTTGTAGAATTTTATTTTGACTCGCATGAATATGATTCGTATATAAAGGTACCATAATAGTACTTAAAACACAAAATCTAGTCCAATGTATTTTAAATGGATATTCTGTTTGTCCTTACACAAAGAGTTCTACCGAACAAATTAAAAAACGTTTTTCATGGCGTAAAGAGAACACTTTCGGGTTACAGAAAATATCAAGTAAGTAATTAAGTAATGTAAGTAATTAAAATAGTTAAAAAAAGTATTATTGCTGCAATTATTATTATTGATATTTGTGAAAATTGTAATCGTATTCATAATTTATATTTACTGTTTTTTTAAAAATATTAAACGTAATTTTTGTACACTTTAAAAAGTTAGTATAATAGCATTTTTCACAGTAGTAAAATGTATTTGTTTTTTAGGTCAAAAGCCGAAAGGCTGGTTTGAACCTCTATAGGTTTTACTAAGTAAAAACGAGGAGTGAGGTGGTTTACTATTGGCTTCTTCACAGAGTTGAAAGAGTATGCTTATCAGCATGCCAGGCTTTCTGAAAAGCACCCACTTTCCACCCTGAAAATGATACCTTCACTTCACTCACCAAAGGGTCCGGCTGTATAGTGAAATGCATTACTCACAGAGGAGAAAACTCTGAATATTGTCTTTTACACCTCTACCTCTTCTGTTCTTAAATAGTTCGGTCATATAATTACCTGACTATGTGATAAGAAACAGAACCATTTTTTGTAGCCCTGGAACAAACAGATCGAGTGCAAATAATTTAACACCTCACCTGCCCGTTATGGGCAACAAATGTATTTATGTAATATTTTTTATTATTTAATTTTTTTATACTCCCATACGCGGTCAGAACTCTTTTTGAGGAAGAGTTTTTGCATACAAGTATATCTAGTTAAAAATATTGTATAAATCTTAACTTTGCTGTGAATTAAAATTTATACATGGCCGCCTCCTTAGTGAAGTGGTTAGCGCGCTAGCCTACAATGCGGAGAAACCGGGTTCGATTCCCGGCTAGGGTCTAGAAATTTTCACAAGTCAAAACCCTCTGTTACATTTATACGAGTACAACCCCCTTTAGTCACTAATAACCAAGCTGTTGATGCGACTTCAAATAAAAAAAATATTTAACTGAATAAAAAAATAATAAAATAAAATAGCCGAACGTCTACAAACGCTACCAACGTGAGCTGAAAAAATCTTACAATTCTTTTTTTAGAACGGAACGGAGTAGCAATTACAATTACCTAAATCAATTCATCAATTTGTTTTACTCATATTTTAAAATTTTTAGAGATTACAGTAAATTGAGAAAGTTAATAAAAAAATAACTGAAATACTGAAATGATTTTATTTATAAAAATAAAAGCATTACTCATTATTGAGATAAATTTAATGCAGGCTGGGTATATTTGCTAGTTATGATACGTATTAATATAAAAAAGGCAGGTAAAATAAATGGATTTAAGAGATCAATTGTAGGATTTCCCTTTTACCGATCAGTCATTTTAACAACCGCAGTGACCTGACAGACAGAGCTTTCCATTTATAATCATGGAAAACAACAGAAACTGGGACAGTGAGAGTGATTGGTTCAATCAATGATTGATTGAAATCTGTATTACAAGTGACAGCAATTGGTACCAATGACAATATTTTTATTATGTAATCCAAAATACAAATTTACATACACAAACTAAAGTTTTCGCGTAAATATTTCTGAAAATGATTGCGTTATGGTAACAAAAGTTATACCGTATTTAAAACGGATCTCACGTTCTATCAAATTATGTTATGCTTTCTAATATTTTTTGTTAATATTATCAGAATATTACTTGGTGATTATTTAAATAAATCTTGTTAGTTATTAGTAGTACGTTAAACAAATTAATAGAATAATAATAATACAGTAAAACCTCTATTAACCGACCCTCTTTGATCCGGATCAGATTTGTAGACTTTTCTTTAATTGTAAATGTTCACATACTCGTAGATAATTTTTAATATAGGATTAAATGATAAAAGGCCGACGATTCCTGAGAGGTGTGGTTAATTGAACCCCAACCATCAAAGTACACCGGTAACCACTGTATAGTATTCAAATACGTATAAAAGTAACTACCTTTATTAGTTACTTTTATACGGATTTGAATACTAGACAGTGGTTACCGGTGTACTTGTTACGGAAATTCTGGTTATGTAAGGATTAGTTTTGTTTATTACCCATATTATCCGGATTTTCGATTTTCTGGATTGCCTTTGGCCCCAGTTAGTTCAGATGAACGAGGTTGTATAGTACACTAAAAATCATGCGGGTAAAATCATTTCAATAGTTTGGTGAGTGGATATAACCCAATATCTACGAAAAATAAGACTTGTTGTTAAGTGCAAGTAAAATGGAAGTAGCACAAAAAAAACAGACTAAAGGTGTCTACAACAAAAATCCATACACTACTGCACTCATCCGACCAGAGAACCTTTATGCAGTGGAATCCTTGCAATAAATATCAAAGGTCTCGTCGAGAAAGACGCCATAACCACGATCTGTACACAAATGTGGAGAAAATCACCGATGTGAAAGAATTATACGTGTCACGGTTAAACCCAGCGAGATCGTCTATCAAATCCTGAAATACTTTCAAGCAAAATAAAAACGCAGGAGGCATTTTGGAGTGACGTAGGCAGAAATCTCCAGGAGTTCAGGCTTTTGTGGGAGTTAGCTACAAAATCACCAAATTTTAAAGAAAACCCAGGAAATACCTGGGGACTGAGGAGAGGAAAGCACAATGCAGGCAACGAATGAGGGAGTATTAGACAAAAATCGAAGCGCGAGGAAGATACAGTTGAAATGAAGTGGCCCTTAGTTGGTCCAATCGACAAAAAACAGTTACTTTCCAATAATTCATAAAATATAACTAGCCTTCAACGACATTGAATAAAAAGCTAGTTTACAATACAATTTTATACCAGAAAATAGCCTTCAAAATCTTATTAAAAAAACGATGTATCTGGAAAAAGTAACCCGTGATTCACAATAAAAAAAACTGCAAAAGCATAACAAATAAAAACACCGCAAAAATTCATTAAAATAGAAAATTACATATAAAATTCACAAAAGATTCAGAGCAATTATAGTAAATTTATGAAGTAATTAAAATAGTCTGTGTACAATTAAGGCGGTGTACGTACCCACAGAGATAATCCACAAATTATTTATGAGGAAAATGAAACACAAGAATTGTACTTAAATAATTATTATAACCCGTTATGTAATTATTAATTACATACTAACATACATAAACATTAAAATTACCTAAACTGTTATTAAGGGTAATATCATTAATAATTACTACAATCAGAAATAAATACACACACACACACGCACGCACGCACACACACAAACATACACCCACATACATTGTAGTTGTTTATAAATAGTATATATAGTTTCAGAGAATATAACAAAGCATTTTAGTGTGGATTATTTATTTAAATACATTATGAAATAACAGAAATGCAGGGGGCGATCTAAAATAATAGTACATTTTCATAAATATATTAACATAAAACGTCACAATAATACGCCAACTCTGAGTACACTAATTCAATTCCCGGGAGTTTCTGTTTCTCAAAATTTCTGAACCGTGACCCATAGTAGTCAATAAAAAAAAATTCTTTAATAAAGCTTAAACGTTCATTATTATCAAATTTGCTACTTAAGTTAAACAAATCGTATCTGTTAAGTCTTGTAAAAGTATAGTTGCTGTTATCCAGTAAGTTTATTACGAAATAATTCGGATGCCCGTCCAGTCTTTGTTTGTATATTCTGCTAAATCATGTAATTTCCTGCCTACCTTAGTTAAGTTCTAAGTCATTATAGATGTAGCCTATCTGTTGTACCATTATAAATTTGTATGGTAACATACAATTAAAAAAATAAAATAAAAATCAAGTACTATTATTCCAAAGATGTGGTATTCAACAAATAATTAAGAGGAATGGAAACATTCATGCAATGCAGAACAAAATAAAACTAACTAATACTAATTTTATGATAATATTTAAATAATTTAATTATACTTAAACAATTGATGAATACAAGATATAAAATATTAACAATTTGAATTTTATATAATTTGTTAATAAAAGCCTGATTTACAACACTGAAGTTCTCCGCAGCTCAAAATATAAATTATTAAAATGGTCGCGCCTTTAATTAACTTTAAATCAAATATATCTGAAATAATAATGGAAAATACTGTCATACTCTATTCCACTTATACTAAGTCAAAATCAAGCCATAATCTACTGAAATCACGCCCTACATCTCTTAAAAAATTAAAATTGCCCTCTACATAAAAACTCGGTATATCCCCCCCCCCCATGTATGAGACGTCGAACCAATGAGGACCCTTCTTTTAACATTTAAAGGTCTCATTTTCCGTTAAAATTTTCAAAAATACGTGTAATCAATTACTACACACAATACAAGTTAACATACGGTGTAGTGATTGCTTACTGAAACACCGAAACATTAATTTTACATTTAATGGATTATTGAGACGACTAACGAACTTTTCCCCCATACAAACATTTAGCCTACTACATTTTGTTGACACAAACATACATAAAAATGTATCACTATTATGTCGGTACCATTAATATACTCGTATATTTATGAGCTAACGGTTACTTTTAATTGGTTGTTTTCTTTTACTTTTAAAATGATTACTTTTAAAAAATATTAAAAATAAACTATTTTCTTCGTTTCTTTTAAATATACATTCATTTATAAGCAACATAATTAATGTCTAATTACGTGCAATACACTATTTCGTATGTACCATTGAATCCTAAGAGCTATTCTTAAAAACTTTGTCTGAAAAAGTTCTATAATGTCAATATCGAAATTTTTTGTCACCCAGAGTTGTATCCCAAACATCCAGACAAGCTTCAAAACTATCTTGTATATACAGTAACAAAACATTTAATGCACCCTTCTGAAGTTAGCAATTAATTCGTGGCCAGTGCAGGCGCAATTGTTAGTACTTTATAAACATATAAATTAAATATATTAAATAAATATGATATAAATAAATAAATAATATAATATAATTAATATAAATAAATAATGTATTATATAGGAGGTACAGTAACAACTAAACAAAAGTAAACAAAAATGTATTGTCGAAATTTATACATATTATAAAAATGTAACAATAATGTATGTTATAATATAAATAAGATGGGAGGGAAAGAGGGGGAAGTGATAGCTGTATATCATAAGTGCCAACTAAGTGTTGGCTGAATGCCCAAAGTAACCGTAAGATAAAAACAACAGAGATATGTCGGTGGTAGAAGCGGAGGAGAAAACGGTTCACCCTTTGCATCGTATACCACTCTTACTGGCTCCTGTTTTCCTTGTAAACCATCTATCTCCTTTCTTTTTAAAACGTAAAACGCCAAAGCGTATAACCCTCTCTCTGTCTCATTTTCTTTTGCACCATTACACGGACGCTGTACGGTGTTCTTTACGAGCGATCCAAGGTACGTTGTAGATCTATCCCTAGTAATAGTGACCGTGTAGTAATAACAATAAAAGTAATACTCCCTCATGGCTCATGGCGGCAACCGACGACTAAAAAGAGACGTACATCGTTCTGAAAACACAGAGCAATACCTCACTCTATGTCCACTTACGCTCCACTTTAATCTTGGCCCAAAAAAAAGAACCGAGGAAATCAACTCTATCACTTGTCTTATCACTGGAAGGATTATCAACACACTCTCATGTAAGTAAACACTGACGTAAAAACACTACAGGCACATATAAAAGAAAAAAGACAATGAAACAAATAGAAGAATCACAAAAAAACATATATATCGAAAAAAAGGAGGAAAAAGACTTATACGTACAGAATTTTTCTTTATCCCCGATCAAAAAAAAGAAGAAAAAACCCTGTCAAATAATTAGTGCAATTAATACTTGTTTTTTCTAACGACATGGTATGAACATTCGGAAAATAAACAAAGTAAATAATACGGGATTTTGTTTCACCGTTTTCATTTATTTTTATACTATATCCAAGATAACATAATAAACACAGTAATTACTACAAATTCATTTCAATGCGAACTTTACAAGGTTATTACAAATGTTTGCTTAATTACCTCATTTATTTTTTAATGTAGCTTTATGCCGAAAAACGTTCTTTGTGAACAAACGAATAAAATACTCAGAGAATAATTTATATCTGTAGATCTTATTAATTGAGTTAGAAGTTGTATAATTTTTTTAAATTAATTAATTTTTAATTCCTAATGTGTGCACGTTGTAATCTGTTCAATTTAAGAAAAATTAGCAACCACATGACCCAGTAAGATGAGGATGGTGTGTATGACGGGTAAGTAAGGTGTTGTTTTACACAAACCCAGGGCGACCATCCCGGAGCTCTCTCAGGAATGGATAACCATTCTGTTATGGTTAATTGAACCCCAACCATCATCAAAGTACAATAGTAACCGTTGTCTAGTATTGAAATAATATAAAGTAACTAACTTTACTACGATTTGAACCAGGAACTGGTTTTTTTTAAGTCTTCGAATAACAGATTACTTAACATAATTATTCAACCAAATTACACGAAATGGCAGAATTCTCAGAAATAAGTAACTAAACTGAGATTCACTGTTTCTCAAGAACATGGTGGTGGCTGAAATAAACAACTCGACAGTTGACCACGCTGCACGCCAGGTGGCGTTATGTTGCAGTTCGGGTAGGATTGATTAGAGGGGCTTTTTAAAAAACATGGTGGATTTGTACCTGGCAGGTTGCCGGAACGGTAGCTGCTTGTTTCCCTCCAGGCAACCATCATAACTATGGCATTTAAGGTTTTTTCGTTTTACATCCAACTGTTAAGCACATTAAAAAGAGGGACTGTACAAGAAAAATTGAAAAAAAAAATCTATTTTTATTTGTTAGATTCATATAGTGGAGTGCTTGGGGAGTTTGACCTCGGACTCCAATTACTGTCAATGTATTAATGTGAAACCTTCTTAATTATGTTTTATACATAAATTACTAAAAAGTTTACCAATTTTTTTTTGTTGTTTTTGTTTTTTTTCTTAATTTGACACTAATTTCAATAAATTTTCAATTTTTCCATTTTAAATCAAAATATTTTTCTCATATTTTTATAAAATATCCATCATTTAAGTAAAATACACCTTACAAAACATCTTTCATAGATACCATGTAGTCAAAAAGGGCCGTAGAAACAAGGAGCAGGTAGAAAAAAGGCGGAAGGGAAGGGCAGCGGCAGCTGCTCGTTACGGTTAGTCGATTGAAATACGTGTTTCGGTACTGTTGTGTTCTTTGTGCTGTGCATATTTTTCAATTTAATAATTATTTTTTCAAGACGTTTTGATACATTTTTGTTAAATAATAACATTACAATATCATAATTATTATTGCTTTGCAAAGTATTTGTTTAAAAACAAAAGATCTCTGCGTTTCAGTAGGTAATTCATCACCATACATTTCTTATGGACCATTTCTAACATTAAGATAATATTACATATACGTAATTACATAATATTACATAATAATACATAATACATAATATTACATATTATTAAGAGTATTTTTAGGAACTTTTGGTTGAAACATACATTTTGCTGTATTGCAGGATTCTAATTAACCATGGAAGATTCAACTCACAATGAAAATGATGATACAATCGTTTGTACTATTTGTGATAAATTAGGTTCTGGTTCAGGCTCTAGCACAGATTTAGGAGATCTAATAAAAATCACCAGAGGAGTCGCAACTTTGAGAGCTGCTTCAAATGAGCGACAAGATGGATTAACTAGATTTTTAGAATCTCAGTTTGTATATGCTCATGCAATATGCAGACAGAAATATATTAATAAAAAATATATTGAGATTCTAAAAAAGCAGGCAAAAGAAGCTTCTGCACAGTCTCCACCTAAAAAATAACTGCGAAGTAGTATCTCTATAAATTTTGACTGGGAAAAAAATTGTTTAATTTGCGGTATGGAAGCAAATGAGTCAAAAGAGAAGAAAAAAAAAGTCAGCGCCAAAAACTTGCATACGTCAATAGTACGTCTTTTAAGGAAAATTTACTTACTTTTGTAGCATTACAAAAAATGATTCCTGTAGAGAAATTCATAAAAGAATTTCTGGAGTAATGGATCTACAGAGTCTTGGTGCAAAATATCATTCACATTGTTATCACTCTGTAAAAAATGCTGCACAAACTCATAATGCCGAAAAAAACTTCATCCTCGAATTCTAATGGTGGATATAGCAATGGAAAAAAATTATAAATATATTGAAGAGAATGATGATTGTCAATTTTCTATACAAGAGCTGAAAAATATACTGTCAACAGAGTATATTCCTGACGATAAACAATTAAATCACGATTAACGTCGCAGTATGGAGACAATATTATTTTTTCCAGTAAATTTGGATCAAATACAATAATATGTTTTAAAAAGAAACACCATGAAATTTTGTCCGAAAAATGGTACAGTGAAAGATGTAATAAGGGTTCCACTTATCTGGGTGCCAGTGTCAACGACAAATGGGACATGAGTAAGGAAATAAAGATCCGTATTGAAAAAGCCAGGACCGCCTTCTTTAAATTGAAGAGAATTCTATGTGACAGAGGAATCATCTTAAAACTAAAAATCAGATTAACACGCTGTTACATATTCTCCGCTTTGTTATATGGTGCGGAGAGCTGGACGCTGACGACTACTTTAATGAGGAGGCTGGAGGCTTTTGAAATGTGGGTCTACAGAGGAATTCTCCGAATAAGTTGGGTGGACCGAGTAAGGAATGAAGAGGTCCTACAGAGAATGAAAAAGAGCACAGAAGTAATCAGAACAATAAAAACACGTAAGCTCGAATATTTTGGCCACGTGATGAGACACCCAGGAAAATATAACCTTCTGCATCTAGTGATACAGGGTAAAATTGCCGGAGGGAGAGGACCGGGACGAAGAAGGACGCCTTGGCTACGAAACCTCCGTGAGTGGTACCACAAAACATCCACTGAGCTATTCCGAGTTGCAGTGAATAAAGTGATGGTAGCCAATATGATTGCCAACGTCCGATAGTCGGGTATGGTACTTAAAGAAGAAGAAGAAGAGAAAGATGTAATAATATTGAAGACGAAGAATTTAGAATTTTGCAGGCTGCTGGAGAAATCATTAGAAGAAATATAAGAAGTAAAGTTTATTGTAATGAGTATTATTCAGCAAGTGACAAAATGTTTACAGACCTTGATGAATATATTCCAAAATCATTGGAATTTTTACTATCAGAAATCATTTTAACGGATAAGAAAAGTAAACCAGAAAATATTTCTCATTACAACAACAAATGCAAATCAATTGCGCATGCCATTATAGCTGCAGAACGACCACGGTCATTTATATCACCTCTACATGTTGCTTTAGCTGTAACGTTTCACCGAAAATTCGGATCTAAAAAAATTATAAATATCTGTAACAGCCTGGGTTTTTGTGCTTCGTACAAAGAGGCACAATTATATGAAGCTTCAGCGGCTGTAGCAACTCCAATAAAAAAAAAAGGTACTTTCGTGCAATTTGTACACGACAATGCTGACTTCAATGTCAACACCATCGATGGCAGAGGAACTTTCCACAATATGGGATCTATTGAAATACTTACTCCAGGTAATGGCATAGAGGATAGAGAGCCAGTTAAACGCTTAAAAAAGATTCCACCTGAATCTAGCATTGCTGAAATAGGAAATATTAGTATTGAAGTATAAGTATAAGTGGTTTATACTGCACTTCAGCGTGTTCACAGCGCAATGGTGATAGTTGTTTTAATGCATCTCCTGTCATAAAAATAAGTGAAGTAGAAGAAAGTGACGAAAACGAAAGAATTGAAGTTTAATCATTTTCAAGCATGTTATGAGAGGTGAACTAAATGAATATTTTTTATAAACTTTTTTTTGTTACAATTATTGTTTCATACTATTACCCTTTAATATTATACGATATAAATGTATTTATAACACGATTTTTACACTACATTACTTAGTTAAGCTCGTAATTTATTATATTATATGCCTTAATTTATTTATTTTATTATTAAATAAAAAGCAACGATTTTTAATTGGTACACATTTTAATATACCTTATCAATAATACAATCCAACAGGTTTCATAATAATTTGTTGACAGTAATTGGATTCCGAGCATTTTCAATTCTAGATGCTTAAGGCACTCCACTAATATTATGGTTTAAAATTCCCTCTTTCCAACGCCACCCAAAATTATGTTTCTATGAAATTTAGAAATATTTTTATTAATTTTTACAGTACATGATGATTCACCAGAATTTCATTTTCTCACTTTGAAGAATTATATTACTACTCATTTTTTATGGTTTTAGCGTAATTTCGATAAACATATAATTAGTTTTTTTATACACGTTACAAGAATAAAAAAGTCTTTCTTATTGTTTAGCAACTGACGGTTGGACTAAACGAGCAGCCCTTACATAAAAATTTATTTTTTTAGTGTTTGTTTGTTTATTATTTCACTCTTATAATAGTCCTACTTTTAACTTTAATGCGTTTAACCGAAAATTGATATTTTTTGTGCAAATGTTACTTTTTCTGGGGAACCATACAAAAGATACAGTTCTGAGATTTGTACAACAGTTATAACTAGCAACGATACACATACTGGACCGACGATCTTGTAAAATTCTTGGTTATTGTACCTTATTACGATAAATATGTGAAAAAAACTGTTTTTCTAAACTGTCCCAGAATTTTTTTTCAAAACCCCCGGAAAATAGGACCATCATGAAAGTGGTTCAGTACAATAACGAGACATGTAACTACACGCTGTAAAAATTTCAGAAGGTTCTGTTAAATAGTCTCTGATAAAAAGGAACATGAATTTGGCAGAATTAACATGGATAGCATAGGCTGCACAGTCCCTCCTTAAGGCTAACAAAAACGTAAAAGGATAATAAGTAAAAATAAATACTGAAAATATGCGAGACCTGACTGATGAATCGACCCAGGAATCTCTAGGATAGAAGTTAGTCCCAATACCACCGTGATTAGGAAATTAAGGAATTAGTGATGAGAGAGAAGATTAAGGTGGACTTACGTAAAGAGATATCTGGAAACTCAATTGCAGAACTGATAACCCACAAAACACTGAAAATAAAAATCCATTTCCTAAGACGACGACGGGTCACATTACTGGTGGCATTTTTTAAAAAAAGGTCACTTTTGATTTATGGCAAAAATATTAGTGATTTCTGTATCTATTTTTTAAAAGGAATCTTTTTTTCGTTTAACATCTGACTTCTGCAATTACTGCTAATGCAGACGGTGAAGGATGAAATGATTTTTTGTACGTATGAAAATACGCCGTGCCTGAATGGGATTCGAACCAAAGACCGCATGATGAGAGGAGAGCACGTTACCAATTACGCCAATGCGGCCGGACTTTAAAAGGAATCGAGCGACACCATTTTTGTTTACAAATTTCGAGTTTGTGTTTTTGACTTCCGGTTTTGGGCCACTTCCGGTTGAAACCGGAACTTTAAACCCAATGATTTTTGTATCTACTCTTCAAGAGGAATCGAATGACACTATTTTCGTTTCCAAATTCCGACTTTGATTTGTTGCCTTCCTGTTTTGTACCACTTCTGGTAAAAACCGGAACTTTAAACCCAATCCAGGCTTACTAATATTTTTTCAGATTACGAATCCGAAAACTATTTGTAGCTATCTGTTCTAAATTCTGACATCTGGGTGTGACGGACGGACAAAGGAAAATCATGATGACAATTTTAAAAACTGCCACAAAAAATGCACATAATTACAAAGAAATAAAAACGAACTATGTTATGCTACGTACTAATTTGTTAGTATGAAAATATGTAGTAAAATCCTACTGAAAAAATATCAAGCTGATGGGAAAACAAGTAATACAAAATCCAAACACAAATAAAATGTAAATTCTAAGAAATAACAGTGACACGTGTGAACAAAAATTCAATAATAACAATTGAAAACAAGACGCAATATCCAAGCGATATTAAATGTTTCCCGTAAATGTGGTTCGGAGAAAAATATTCTGTTTTTTGTCGGAAAAGATATTTCCTAGTAATATCGTATCTGTATAGTAACCGCATTTGATGAAACGTGAAAGTATAACACGTTTGAATTGAACGAAACAAATTTGACGAATAAATTAATTAAAATTACAACTACAATTCTATTTGAAATAACATTTTTTAATGTATTTATTAAACATGTACCATTTAGAATCGAATTTATCTGATCAAATAAATTTTTTTCAGTTTTCCTTAAAAATTTTCCTAAATTACAGGTTTCCTAAATTTAGACCACGCGAGATGACTTTAGACTTTTCTGGAAACTCTTTTTACAGCCCATGTTCTCAGGATTCGTTCACTATAGGCTATTATCCTTTCGTCTGTCCACCCTACTCTTCATGGAAGTCCTTAAAGTACATAATTAGTAGTCTGAATTTCGTTCGGTCCATTACGTTTTCTCGGTTTATTCCGGTTTTCTCAATATTATCCATTATAACATCTTTAAACCTTTTATTCGACACTTTAGGTATACAATTTAGAGTCTTTTAAATGTGTTTTTTGAACCGGTTGTCATCATTCAATACCTGGTGTGTTCGTAAAATTTTAGTCTTCTTTTTCTAATCGTTTCCATTATTCGTTCATTTACCTTGTTAAGTTCTTGAACTCGTAACCTATATTGTCCGTATACTATCTTCGGGCCCATTTTGTTGCGGAGGATCTGCCACTCAAATTAATCTCTCTGACTCTCTTAGACCAGCTCATTTAGGTCATTCTAAGTCATTTACTCACCTATAGACACATAAGTTTTATCACAGAATTATAATGTCTTATCTTGGCATATCTTGAAAGTGAATTTTAGAGTTGATATATATATTCACGCGAGGATTTACAGTCCCAGCCGTATCTCGCTTCCTAAGCACCACCTCTCTCTGTCTCGCCAGTTCCTATCGGAGAGCCGTTGCAAAGACATTGCTTCTTGCACCCCATCCAACCATGTCACTTCCAGCCTACCCCTCCTTCTTCTATCGGCTGGCGTCCACTCCCATACCCTCTTTGGCCATCTACCATCCTCCATCCTCTGCAAATGGCTTAACGATTTTAACTGCTTCCGGGACATGGTACCCATGATATTTCCTTTTTCTTTTTTTTTGGTTTAACGTCAGACTGTTCTACAATTACTGCTAATGCAGACGGTGAACGGTGATTTTTTGCAACGTATGACAATATGCCGTGCCTGAATGGAATTCGAACCCAAGACCGCACGAAGAGAGGCGAGCACGTTACCAACTGTGCCAATGCGGCCGGCATTTCTTTGAACGCCGATTCTTCTCCTGATTTCAGAATTCGGAATTCGATCGAACCGCGACACACCACAGTTCCGCCTCCATAAATCCATCTCCACCGCTTTCAGGCGG
Organism: Catonia carolina; assembly: GCA_035578175.1. Classification (NCBI taxonomy): domain Eukaryota; kingdom Metazoa; phylum Arthropoda; class Insecta; order Hemiptera; family Achilidae; genus Catonia; species Catonia carolina. Next base: position 424,829,498 of record JAQMRL010000001.1, read on the forward strand.
TTCTTCTGTCTCTTTGTCAATACCCATACTTCCGCAGCACAGGTACACACACTCTCCAGGATAGCATGATAAATATTTATCTTTGTCTCCTTCTCCTTTGTGTTGATATTAATACGCTTATTCCATATAACTGGATGTAGCTGTCTAACGGCTGTTCTGGTTTGTATTAATTTGTAGTTACTATCCTGCTTGTTGTAATATTCTGCATTAGAATAAACCCCACAAATTTGAATTTGTCGGTACACTTAATCTATAAATTATTTTGAAATTTTAAATTTCTTGGAGGTTACTGTACGGTTGCCAGGTATTCTGATTTCCTAAAGTTGATCTCCAAGCCGCGTTGAATCTGTCTCATGGGGCCAGCTACCTGAGGTAGCTGGCCCTTTGAATTTGGTTGATTGACATTCTTTTCTTGGTTCAACGTATGTGGGCCCCACTAGACAGATTAATAGACACTTTTATGTTTCACTTACTTTTGAGATAATAGTACCAACGATTGTGTACTCATTTGCTTTCCGGCTAAAGTACAGTAGTATACTTGCTCCAGGATTTGAAAATCATGTCTTCATTTAAGAAATGTGTAATAAACACAGGATTAGGAAGAACATTAACAAACCCGCCTTCAATTTCAGACTCATTTGTGACGCAAAATAATCATAGTCACTCGTTTGTGACGCAAAATAATCATGATCACTCATTTTCTGTCACCGGCTTTTAATATCAACAACGGTTAACGATTGAATAATTCAGTTCGACGACACATACAGGACTACGTACTCCAAATCACAAAATGTCCCTTAGACTGTGTGTAAGTACACACCACTAACCCCTTCGGTCGTACCTTTTTAGCGTTCCGGGTCGTAAAATTGTTGCCCAGGTAGGTAGCCCCATGAGACAGACTCAACCCAACTGAGGAAATCTACGTGTAATAGTTTTCTAGATAAAAACTGGGAATCGAAACCGGGACCTTCCATTTTGCAGCGGAACACACTAAACACTGGGGAACAGTGGTGGACAAAAACATTTTTATTTTAAAAATAACAAAGATTGAAAATTTTCCAATCAATTCACAGCGAATATTTTAAACTATGTCACCAAAATAAACCTAATCAATGTTCATAAAAAAGTAATATGCTTAAATGATGAACAGAAAACAAGGAAATCAATTACTTACTATCAGTTGGGGATGAACCGTTGAAAATGATGAACAAAATAACAAATTAATACAACACGATATAGGCTAATTAAAAAAAAAAAACAAATTAATTATATCAGCATGCAACGTTCATATTTTTACTGTTTGTTCTGTAAAATTATAAATGAAAACTAGTTTCAGCTGGTTCATAGTTCACAGAGATTGTCTAACTTCATCATTTATTAATCTGACTTAATTGTTTTAATAATATAGTAGTAATAAACTATTGCATTAAATACTTAAATAAATAAATTTATTAAACATTGTAACATATACCCACTGTTTAATGAATTTTTATTTGAACTTATTTTTTAACCCAATTTGGACTTACGGAATCCAACTGTGGGGAACGGCAACCCAATCCAACATTGAAATTTTGTGAAGGTTTCAGTATAAACTACTCAAAACCCACAGTATCACCATGGTCCATAACAAACTACATAATGCACAAAGATTTCAAAACTCTTACAATTAAGCAAGAAATTTACACATTCAGTCCAAAATATCAAAGAAAACTTGAATCAAACACAAATAATCACACAAGTCATCTCACTTATAGATAATTCAAACGACACTCGGCAACTGAAGCGAACACATTGTACAAACTTATGAAAATTAAAACACAATAATTCATTAAATAATTTTACGAAGTTCCATTGGGAGTTTTTCTTAGGTCATGACATGTAAAAAAGAAACTAATCTGTTTATTATCGACTTTTTTAACGTATGTACGTTGCTATCTATTCAATTTAGAATAATAAGCAACCCTATGGAGACCCAATAGGATGAGGATGATGTATATGACGAGTAAATGAGGTGTAGTCTTGTACAGACCCAGGCCGATTATTCTTGAGAGAGTATGGATAATTGAATCCCAACCATCAATGTGCACCGGTAACCACTGTCTAGTATTCAAATCCGTATAAAAGTAACTACCTATGCTAGGGTTTGAACCAGGAACACTCGTCTTCGAAAATCGCAGCGACGATTTTAGCTCCAGACCAACCCGTTGGGTCATTATTATCGAATAGATGGTATATTTTGCTGTTACGTAAAGTATTATTAAATTACTAATAAACCCACCTTGTAGAGCATAAAAACTACTACTTCCAATCAACCGATTTTGATGAAAATATTCATGTCTGGTTCCCTAGTGCTACCTAACTTAAGTTTCATGTTTCAACTTTTTACGATATTCCGTTCTTGAAATATTATTTTGTTCACACACACACACACACACACACACACACACGCACACCAATCGCTAAAAACATATTTTTTGGGGTTCAGGGGACCTCAAAACGTGTACATTCGGTGAAAACTCGACATGAAATCGACATGATATATTTATATAGGGAAAGAGAAAATAAAAAGTAACGCAGTTAGAAACATAAAACAACAAATGAGGTTAGAAAAATTTCCATGAACTTTAATCTGAACCATAATAATAAAATAATATTAGACGATTATTTGTAAAACTTTAAAATGAAATTGCAATTTTATTAAGTTATGTAATAAAAATTGCAAACAATTATTATGATAATTTATTATAGTGTTATTACCCTATCATTTTCAATCATGTTATTACGCCTAAAAAGTGAAATAAATTACATATTTATAATTTATACTAAAGCTTATTGTCCGTAAACGAATAAAACACACATGAATATACATTTTTACGCCTATTAATTGAAGAATTTCTCAGGCCTTTTATTAAGCTAAAACTAATTACTAAATGCAAAAGATAGGATAGCAATTTGCTGTCTATTATAATAACTTTAAACTGATACGACGATAATTTCATAATTAACGAATAAATTTATTTTTCGTTTATTTATTATTGATAAATACTATTACCAATACACAAACGTACAAAAATATTCTATATTCTTAGATACTGTCAAAAATGTCAACAATTATCACATATGACAGTTCACCCATTATAAAATTTTAAAAATTTATCTTAAGAAAATTAATAATGCTGTATAAGAGAATAGTTCTTAACCGATTAAAATTAATCGGTTACCTTCTTAACCTTTAGTAATAGGGTACAAAAAATTTTGTAAGTATTATCTACTTGAAATCAAAGTTCTTTTATAATAATTGCAATTAAGAATGGCATGATGACGTGAATGTTGAGGTGTCTGCTTTTTGTCAATCACATTTTAAGTATAGTCGGAATCAAAAGTTATTGTACATCAAAAGCACACGCCGATTCCGAAAGTCGGCGACAATTGAGTTGTATCTTTATACAGGTAGTTAATTTCCATAAAGCAACTCTGCAAAAAGTAAACGAGTATTGAAAGCGAGTCTATAGTTATCCTACGACGATCCGGGGAGCATGGGACCGCCTCTTTCTCCTATTATTCTGTGTTCTTTCTTTCTTTTTTATTATTGGTAAGGTCATCAGCCGAAAGGCTGATTTGAACCTCTAAAGGCTTTACAAAGTTAAACGAGGAGTAAGGTGGTTTACGATACCTTCTTCACTGAATGGTAAAATTTTTATCAGCATGTCAGGTCCACTGAAAGCATCTACTTCCCCCCTGTAAATGACACCTTTATTTCATTCACCACAGGGTCTGGCTGTATAATTAAATTTATTACTCTCAGAGAAAATAACTATGACTAAACCCACAAGAACATAAAGACTACATATGAGATCTAGCCAATAACAGCCAAGGTCGGATGTGAGGTTGCCCCTTCTGTAAGTCACTAGTGTTAGCTACAGAGCCAAGTTAATTGGCTGTGATCTAGATCACTATGCTCCGCCTTCATTTGCAGTCTCTAGTTTGTTCAGGTATAGTGTTTTTCACACCTCTACTTCTTCTGTTCTTAAATGTTTCCGTCATATAATTGGCTGACCACGTGATAAGAATCAGAACTATTTTTGTAGCCCTATAACTAGCAGATCAAGTGAAAATAATTTAACACTTCACCGGCCTGTTATGAGCACAACTGTTATGATTGTACTAATGGAGGCGATGACTAATAGAGACCTACAGGAGGATGATTAGAGGATTAAAGAGCCTTGTCAATTGGGATACGAAAATCTGTAACAATTAATATAAAGAGTTGCAAAAAAAGTTTTTATTGTTTTTAATAATTATAAGTAGACTTAAGGTTATAACAAAAACTTAAAATTTTGAAAAGAAGCCACTTTACGCCTTATTATCTGCTGATACGAGAGTTTTAAGAAACCAGACAACTTCGTCTTAAAATTGATTTACTTTCTTTTACTTTTTGTTCGTTAATTCTTTCTTTCCTTTCGCCTTTAATAACTATCATTAGACCGTTTGAAAATTTAATGAGATTGTTAATCCCCTGTATAATGAAAGGATATTAAACTTTTTTTTTAAAGAAAAAGTGTGTTTTAATGAATATGAAAAAGTTTTCAAATTTTGTTCAGGTTATAGTGTTGTAACTGTTTTAAAAGTTCCTTAGTTTTTATTTTCTCACGTTCTCTATGTAGAGAAAAGTAAGAAAATGTATTATGATAGTAAAAAATGTTCACTAACTGGACTTTAAAGGGGCCTCTAACCGGTACCTAGATACAAGTGAAAATGTTATGACTAGTTTTCTCAAAAACCGTTGCATCTAATCAAGTAAAACTTTGCACTCCTTTCACGACATATAATTTTTAACTGGTGGTAAAAGTAGGCCTAAAAGTTTTCATTTTTGTTATGTCATGTTTGACAAACAACTTTTTTTAAGAACAGAAAATTCTACAGATAGGTTTTGTTTTATGGCATGATTGAAGAAAACTCTCCAGTGAGGGAAGTTCGTGGATATGTCATGTTTTTACTTGTCGCTTTAAAATAATTCCATACAATGACTTCGTTTCAACGGGCAATGGTCGTTTAAATTATCCAAAAGTGAGATGGCTAGGTTATTCGAATCTTCTTATATATTTTGCACTGTACGTATGTGTTGATTTCTTATTGAACTGTGGGAATGTGTAAATCTCTAAGTATATTTGATAAAAACCTTTGCAGAATTTTGATGTTGGACTGGCTTGCCGAGCCCCATAATAGAATTCCATTCGTAAAAATTGGTTTGTAAATTGTAAGTTTGTTGTTAAACAGTTTTATTGGATTGTAAGTAAACGTTCGACATAATAAACTGAAGTTGAAAATGTTTGCAACCATGTCCTAAATTTATCAACACTATCTTTAAAAAACCAGTTGGTTTGTAGTATTTCAAAATCATTTTACTACATACCAAAATAATAATTTTATTTCCATTTTATTAAATTACATTTAAAAAATTATCATAATCTCCCTCTCCATGCCAAAATGTAAAGAAATCTAGATTTTGTCCAGAGTAAACAGTGCTAGATATACGATTAAGACAAGAAAGGAGGTCATGAAAAGTAAACATTAGTTAAAATGTGGGAACCGAAAATTTGGTACTATTACCTTATTTCATTCTCTGTATAGACCTACTACACGTAGATTGCGAGAAAGTAAAAACCACGGAATTATAAAAAATGTAGATAAAAGTATTACACAATCTAACTTGAAAGAAAAGAGTAAAAAAGAATGAAAATAAGGAGAAAACAAAGAAAAACGGACATTAACAAATATTAATAGTTGTATGTTTAAAGAGCGACAAGATGTATACTGCGATTAATACTAATAAACCATCCAAGGAACCGCACAAGACAGGTGTGTGTGTGCTGTTTAATATATACAGTACAATGTGACCTATATAAGGATGGATTCTACTCCGTATTTATTCCCTCCAAAAAACAAATCTTTCCAGCGTTTTTCCAGAGTATATTAAAAAATCTATCCTTCGCTTAAAAATAAATACGACCATTTAAAAAGAAAAATCAGTTAAAAATACCATAAATTTTTTGGACATTCACAAAATTACATATTTAATATAATTATTATAAAATTACCGATTATCTTTTTCATTGTTTCATTCTATTTACTATACAGTTTTATTTTATAATCTACAGACAATCATTTGGTCAATTTGGACAATGGAGTTCAAGTTTGGGGATCTGCTAAACATTCACACACGAAACGTATACAAGCGATTAAAAACAAAATTCTACGAGCGATAACGCAATGATTATTTTACAAGCTTAATGCTGCACAAAGACTTACAAATCTCATAAGTAAATGAGGGGCGATGTAGGAGTAAATATCATCCAATCAAAACTCACAAAAAAGATTCGTAAGAGGTGGGGGCGATGTAGGAGTAAAAATCATCGAATCAAAACTCACAAGAAAGAAAGTGTGGTAAAAGGGGAGGGGAAATTTTCTTATATCAAACTAAAGACTTCAAATCCAAGCCATGGTAAATCGAGGACCTACTGTACTTATATTAGCAAAGAAAAAGTCATGTGAGTATTTCACACTCGTTTTTTTATTGTTATGGAAATACATACAAAAGATTAAAAAAAGGGAAATTTATTACGGAAGGGAGAAAACATATCGGTACAATACAATTAACATTATTTAGAATTTTATTATTATAAATAATCGAATAAATATTGGTTTAACATCAAACAATTAAATAAACAGGGTCGTTAGGAAAATATAACCCTCGTACCAAATCAAACGGTTTTTGTTTATTTGATCTGGGAATGAAACATAGCATTGCAGAGCCTATATCTGTTAATCCATAAAGGAAAACTAAAAAAAAATCTGACAAAATAAAACTCTCTTTAATACAAGTGAATGTTGAACGCAGTCATCGTTGCTGTGTATATTATTCAGTAAATACACAGAACAACGTTTTATACAATTCTATTTTACTTTATTCTCTTCACCTGTTACATGTTAACTCGGTTATATTCCAAAAAGAAAGATCAAAAGAAATTCTGTTCAAAACTCCTACCTTCTACTAAACAGTACTCACTCTTTTGTAAAAAAAATTGTAACTTTTTTAATAATTTCAACTTTGACTTTATTTTATGTGTAACTTAATAAAGTTTGAAGCATATTATCTAACAGAGGTACATTGTTTGTACACGAGTTCAAAATCGGATTTAGATAATTATTATTATTAAAAAAGAAAAACTTAAATTTGACTAGAAGAAAAATTAATAGAAATCTATTTGTATGATTTTTTGTCATCAGTATCTCTACTGTTTTGATGCAGTTCTCCAAGTTGTTCTATCTTCCGCAAGTCGTTTCATATCTACATACTTACAACACCCTACATTTTTTGTAATTTGCTTAAAATATTCTAACATTTGCCTCGCCCTTTCAATTCACTCCTTCAATATTACCCTCCATTATTGATAGAACAAAACCTGGATGTCTTGAGATATACCACACTAGCCCTTCTTCTGGTAAGATTTCCATATACTTGTTCTCTCATCCACTCGTCTAAAAACCTCTAACATTTTCCTACAACACCACATTTCAAAACTTCTATTCTCTTCCTTTCTACAACCCATATCACTCACGTTTCACTTCTGTATAATGCTACACTCCAAACATAGTGTTTAACGAAATCTTTCCCAATCTGTAAACCAATGTTTCTAGCCGGTACGCTGTTTTTCATTTCAAAGGGTTTTCTAGTTTGACCAATTCTACTTTTGATCACAAATATTACTTTACGAATGTTAAAAAATTTCCTTAATCATACTGGAATCAACATGTTTAATTAGGTTTTTTAAAGAAATAACCTAATTTTAATCATGAGTGAATGACGCTAAATAAAAATCAACCTCTGTAGGACTTAAATATTTTGAAGAGAAAAATATGGAAAATCACTAATTGACGCTAAACTAAGTTACAGAACTAAAAATAATTAAATAAAAATTAGTTGATACAAATTGGAAAAAAGAATTTGGCTACAATCATACATTTTCTTCAAGAATTGATAAAAAGGAATTGATTTTAACGTAAAAATTTAAAATAAATTCTTAACAATGAAAACTTATTGAACGTTAAATAGCTAAACCAGAGAAATCCTGGAAAAAATAAAATAAATTACGCAAAAATCAAGTAATTTTTTTCTGTAAATTTCTTCAGAAAATTAAACAAAATTTTTCTATTACACGGCCATGATAACTTAAGATAATACGTTTCAATTTAGATGAATTAGTTTTGTTAATGTACAATTCAGTTATTGTGAGAACAACCTGCATTATATATCCAAGTAAACCTACTAACATTACATATTTTACTTAATTCTCAAGTCAGTTTTTGACGGATTAGCCGTAGGGTTTGTAGTAAATATGCCAAACTTCTAAACCAGATCTGACATGCATCAGTTAAACGTCGCTTTAGGGAATTGTACTAAGGTCGTGAAAGCAAAACATGTGTGAGTATGTACACCACTTCCACCGCCCTTTATTGCAATGTATCAAATGGAAAAAAATGTTTACAAATCGTCGTGACTACACCGAAGCATACTTCTTCGTACCAAAACAATGATCAACAATGAACCCGCGCCAATCAAAAAAATTTGGTGTTTTTTGCCTCATTTCACAACCAATTACAACTAGTTATTGTTTAAAAGCTTATCATTTTAGTCTGGTGCAGTGTTTTAGAGAAATTTGGGTAAGATAAACACTTGAAGACACGAAAAATTGGGAAAGCTGATAAATTCAAATATCTTGGAGAGATAATACAACCGAAGACCAACGAAAAGGAAGCAAACAACATCAGATGAAGAAAGATGGCCGGTGTACTCCGAGAAACTCACCATTTATACGAAGAAAGCACTCTCAAGACAAACCATAATTAGGCTATATAATACAGGAATAAAACTTGTGAGTTTGTGTGCGAATGAGTGCCTTAGAATGACCGGGAATGCTAGTCTAAGAGAACCAGAGAAATTAGAGAAAAATATCCTCCGCAAGATAATTGGTACGAAGAAAATAGACGGATAACATAGGTTGAGATTCTGAAGAAAATGTTCGCGTCGAATCCCCTAGTGGTACCTAATTTAAGTTCTAAGTTTCAATTTCGTACGTTGCTCCGTTCTTGAGATATTTTTTCTCCACGTAGACATACAGACTAATCGCTAAAAACATGTTTTTTGGGTAAAGGGGACCTAAAAACGTGTATTTACGGTAAAAATCTTCGAAAAATCGATATGAAAATAATATTTTCCATCTTCTCTATATATAGGCCTATTTATAATGGGAAAAATAAAATAAAAATTGGTTTAAGTAACTTGAAAATATACTTAAAAATATTAAATATTTAAAAAGAACTTATCAAAGACATGGAAAATCTTTATGGGAAAAACTGACGAGTAGCTTTTTAAAGAAAAAAAACTGTACGTTGCACAAATGAACAGAAAAAGAATGAAACAGAGTGAAGGAACGAAGTTGTTTTAGAAAAAAAAAGTTTAAACTATTAAACGTGATCCCTAGCAATCTCAACGCAATAAAAATACATTTACACAATAAAGCTGCAATTTTTGTTTGATTGTAAATCAAATTTCATAAATTCCATTATGAAGTTTATTTTAAGTCAGTATTACATATAAATGTGTTTTGGTCATCAACCGAAAGGCTGGTTTGAACCTCTAGAGGTTTTACTGAGTTAACAACAAGGAGTAAGGTGTTTACCGTGCCTTCCTCACCGATTGGAAAAGTAGCCTACGCATATCAGTAACCTAGGCCCTCCGAAAAACATCTACTTTCCACCCTGGAAATGACACCTTCACTTCATTCACCACAGGGTCTGGCTGTGTAATGAAATTGATTATTACTCTCAGAGGAGATAATTCTGACTAGTGCCTTTTACACTTCTACCTCTTCTGTACACTCCTACTTTATCCCTACAACGCTCCATGCGAATTTTCCATTGTTGGAAAGAGTGCTGGAAGTCATCTTCTGTCAGCTCCTTCAGGACACGTGCCGCTTTCTCTTTTACAGCTTCCACAGACTCATCTCTTATCCCTAGAAGTCACATGGTGCAAGATCTGATGAATAAGGTGGATGTTTTAACACTGAGTTGCTGTACTTGGCTAGGAACCTCTTGACAGATAACGCGGAATGAGCTGGCGCATTGTCTTAGTGGAGAACCCATGATTTGTCCTTCCACATTTCGGGGCGTTTTTTCTTTACTCTTTGACGTAGTTTAGAAAGTACCTCAAGGTAGTAATATTGATTCATTGTTTGACCTTCAGAAACCCAGTGAAGGTACAAAGTCCCATGGATATAAAAAAAAACATTCTTCATTGCTTTAAATTTTGACTTGCTCTTTCGAGCTTTTTGGGCTCTCTGTGAAATTCGGCTCTTCCAGTGCATGGATTGGCTCTTCGTTTCCGGATCATAAGTAAAAAACCACGTTTCATCACGGTTATTATCGTCTACCTGTTCCCTAAGGTGAAATCTGCATTAAAAGGGATTAAGTCTGGGGAAGCTGTAAAAGAGAAAGCGGCACGTGTCCTGAAGGAGCTGACAGAAGATGACTTCCAGCACAGTTTCCAACAATGGAAAATTTGCATGGAGCGTTGTAGGGATAGAGAAGGAGTGTATATTAAAGGTGACAATAAGTGATTATGTATAAAATAAAAATAACATTTTTACAACGTCAGTATCGTTATTTAATAGCCATACCTCGTATTATAAAATATAATAATTATTATTTTTACGGTTAGTTATTATATTATTTTACGTGACAATAAATTTCATTTATTTATTTATAAATTACTTAAACGAGAGTTCACTTAACTGAATAAATAAAGTGCGTTTAGCCTATGAAGTTATTTTTAAAACGATTTTGAAATAGTACAACAGGAACATTGATAGGACGATATAAATTATTAGGTTATGCTGTTATCATTGAGGCCTATTAAAGGGGTTCAGATAGAGAGGGTCATGGCAGTGTCTCAGTTGAGCAAGGCCTAGGGCTAGGCTAATGCCACAGTGCGATGTACCATGTTTCACATTAGTACACGTTCTAATGATTGTATAATGTGGTTACAGTGTACCAACACAACGAACTTAATATTTTACAGTATCATGTAACAGAGTAGATGAATATTGACAAAAATACAAACTCCGTTTATTATGTAAATAATTGACAACCGGTAAACGTCAGCAACTTTTTACTTTTTTTTTCCCAATACGAATGTATAGAAAAAAAACTGTTCATAACAGACAGGTGGAGTGTTAAATTATTTGTACTCAATCTGTTAGTTCCAGGGCGACAAAAATAGGTCTCTCTTTATCACATGGTCAGCCAGTTAAATTACAGAAGCATTTAAGAACAAAAGTGGTAGAGGCGTAAAATACACTATTCAGAGTTATATCCTCTGAAAGTAATGAATTTCATTATAAAGCCACGCTTTCTGGTGAATGAAGTGAAGGTGTCATTTTGCAGAGTGTAAAGTAGATCGTTTTGAGAAGCCCAGCATGCTAATAAGTGAGGAAGGCGATAGTAAACCACCTCACTAAAACCTCTAGAGGTTCAAACCAGCTTTTCGGCTGATGACCTAAACAGCAACAAAAGTGGAAAGTATTGTTTCATGTCGAATTTTCAAAATCGAATTTTCACCGGATATATACCCTCTTAACCCAAAAAAACACGTTTTTACCGATTGGTGCGAGTGCGTGTGAACGAAATATTTCACGACGGAAAATCTTACGAGATTGAAACATAAAACTTAAATACTCGTACAATAAGATGACCCGTTATGAATATTTTCATCAAAATCAGTTAACTGGAAGCGTAGTTTATTCACGATATTTTTAACGATCTTACAATTTTGCCCTAAAAATGCTCATATATTTTCTTACAAAATCACCTCATTTAGTCAACTACATTTTTACGTTTTCGTGGTAGAAAAATGTTTTTTTTAGATTGCGTTTCAGCGCGAAAGCATAGCTATAGCGTATAATACAAGTTGTAGAGAATTAAAAAACCTAAAACTTTTAATTTAAAACCCGTCTTCTATATTACCAAGTTTAGCGTCGATTAGTGTTTTTTTCGTAATTTTCTCATTAATCGGTAAAAAATGGTTTTTAGGAAAATTTGATCTTGGTAGATAAAACGCATAGGCATTTTATGACAAAAAAGATCAGATTAAAAAGAAATTAAAATTTTTTAAGTTATTAATGGAACGTTTCATCGTAATTCGAACATTGTTACATAAAATTATAGCTAATAAATAATTAATTATTTTAATATTTTTTGTACTAAATTCATGTCTTCTAAAACGAGTTTTTTTAAACACCCATTAGTTAAGTTTGTGTGGTATAAATTTAAAACAAAACGATTTATTACTTTCTCTTGCCTATATGAATATATAGGAAGGAAAGTATTGTTTTCATGTCGACTTTTCGAAATCGAGGTTTTTTATAACATTTTTGTATACATTACAAAAATGATGATGAACACTCAAGATTACCCTAATTAATAATTTAATCAAAATATTTATATCGCTAAATATAGATAAGTACGTAAATTAGGCATATTTCTTGTAAACAGAAATAACAAAAGAGAATTACATAACGGAATACACAATACATAACGAAAGACGAATGGGATATTAATAAATAAAACTAAAAGATCATGCGTCACTGAAAGTTTTGAAATACATTTCTTAATATTAAAAACTATATTAAGTTTTCTTACTTCATTTACAAATACCACATAACAGCAAGTATGTGAACAAATATAAATTACGAAGATTGAGTAACTACTGAGGACAAAGCCTCAACTTTATTAATAAAATAAACGCTACCAAAAATCTCACTAACGTTCCCGCTAAACTTCGAGCAAAACAATACTTAATTCACATTAATTTTGATTCTGTATCCACATCAGTTATAATTTATGTATTCAACAATGTCAAACAATTTAAAAGGGAATTGACCGTTCATGTCTTCCTCCAAAAAAACATATCATTATTTTTCTTAATAATTTATTTATTATTGCTAAAAACAAGTACAATGAATCTTATCCTATCTTATTTCCTAATACCCGCATAGGTCTAGCCTGTGCGCGGGTATGAGTTGATTTATTTAATTTATTCTATTATAATAATAGCTTTTTATATTTGCACTAAATTTACATAAAAGAAACGAAACAAAAATTTACAAAAAAATATACAACAAAATTTCCTAACGTAAATATATAAAAAAGATAAAAGTATAAAAAAATAAATTAAAAAAAAAATAAAAATGAAATGTCATGTAATGGCAAAGGATGAAGCAGACTTTCGATGACAATGTAACAAAAAATTGTGTATAATATTTTAAGTACGGCCTACTGCACTACCAGAATTATTTTTGTAAATTTTACATTTAAAAAATTATATTCTGTCCTTTTTTAATGTAATTTACTCTATGTAATGCTCTTTTGGAGAAGTAAAATTTATGTATAAATAAATACCATTAAATATTTTATTTTTATAAATACAGCATTCCATTTACACCTAGTGAGTACTTTTATGCAAAATTTCAATTTCCACTGTCATAACACAAGAAAACAGAAATTATTATTATGTGAATAACCACAACACTAAATTGTTTTAACAAACACCTACATCAATAAATTACCCCAACTTTGAAAATGTGATAATTTTCATTCCTTTAGAAAAATCTGAAAATTACTTAAGTAATTGGTGACACTTTTTATAGAGTACAAGATTTTCTTTCTAAATAATATAACTTTTTATAGTGACCAAGAATTTCCTTCTAAATAATATTTTATAAAAATAAACAAGATAATTAACTTAAAATAAAAGAACACCCAAAGTATTGAAGCAAATGCTGAGAAAACTGTGAACTTGTGTAAATATTAGAAGCTGACAAACTTATTGTAATAAGTAAACTTGTAGTAGAAGATCAATGTGGTATTTAAATATAATAAGGTGTTATTTACCTTATAAGTTTTCGACTTGTCCTATTTTCCCTCAGGAGTCTCCTGGACGCATTAAAGGAAATTGAGTTGAGGAAAAAACTGGAAACAATATACTAAATTTAACCCTTTCAGTAACAACGTCCGTAAAACAGGACGTCGATATACGTTATGGCAATATCCGGTTTACCGGACGCCCGTAAGTTATACATAAAATGCCAATGTCCGAATAACCGAACATTTACGAAGTAAATTTTTAAACAAAAATTAATGGAATAATGTATTTTAAAACCGCCTCCGTGGCGTAGTGACTAGCGGGCTGGCCTGCAAAGCGAAAGGTTTCGGGTTCGATATCCGGACTAGTGTTTGAAAATTTTAACATGTAAAACCACTGTTAAGGTACCAAAACCCACAGTAGTTGCTAATGACCAAGCTGTTGATCCGACTTTAAATAAGCTAAAAAAAAACTATTTTCATTTTTTTATTGTTAGAACGATTTCTTTTTTATGAACATAATAAAAATTAATTTTTAACAGGAAATTTTATTTTTCTGTAACGTTGAAATTTTGGTTGGCAATGGCAGGCTTAAGCCTGCAAGTTTTCGAAGTAAGGACTGGCACTTTTTGTACGCGCTGATTCAAATTAAATGGCTTTAGATCAAACTTTTAAATATTGTTTCGTCACTGAAAGGGTTAAAAAAATATTTTGACTGTTAGGAAAAGCAACCGGAAACGACATGGAATCATATAAACAACAACATTTTTAAGATAAGTGGACGGTTACTTAAACCTATTTTAATAACAAAAATTTCCAACATTTTAGGAAAATGTTTGAATAGTACGATAGAAAAATACAGTGCTCGTAAATCTATCAAAGATTAGATTTTACAATAAACCATAATTTATATGAACGTCATGTTTTCATTCCATAAATATTCCGCGGGATTTCACCAAAAAAAAAGAAATAGAGAAAAAAGACAGCGTCCTCTAATGCTGATATCAATTTACGTAAAACATGATACGGTTCAATGTCATCGTATTCACATGTACGTATATTAAATAAACGTAAAACGCATCATAGAAGTGGGCGTGGACTGAATTTCAAGTAATTTTACTACGTACAAATATCTCTCATTTATGAATTCATTTTAGTTGCATATTAATTTTTTTCTACATGGAAAAAATCTGTTTAAATATCTAAGGCTTCCGGCCCTGCCCAATCGATCAGCTGGTAGAAAGACGCTTTATATTGTTAAATAACATCGGTTGTGTAAGAGAATTAGTTACGGTGACCAACTGTAAGTCAAATATGAAGTAAAACAATTCCTAATAATAGAAGCTAAAAGATTTTCAGAAATTAACCTAATTTAAAGAACTAAAATTTTGACTTCTTTAAATAATTATTTTGAATTTCCCTTCATAGTAATCGTACGCAACGTTTAATCTCGCTTAGCGAAATTGCTCTTCTAATTTAGAGTAATATAACTATATTTTTAGATGATTTTTTTAAAATATGTAATAAATATAGACTATATTGTTTCGACAGATCTTAATTCTGTTTTCTTTCAATTCTGTTTTTGAAACATAAAATATACGTATAAATGGTCCTGGGTGTGATGTCAAATTTTTTATTTTCGTTATTAGGTGGTAACGCCTACAATAGCCCCAAGGTAATTATATAAGGCCTTTCCCCTCGTATAGAGCCAATTTTAGACCATTGAGGTGACTTTAGACGTTTTTGGAAGCACTTTTTGCAGCCCACATTCTCAGCATTTGCTCACCACTGTAGGCTTTTCTCCTTTCTTCTGTCCTCCCAGTATTCTGATTTGGTTTTCATGAAAGTCCAATTCCGTAATAATTGGTTATCTGAATTTTGTTTGATTCTTTAAGTTTTCTCGGTTTATTCCGGTTTCCTTAATATCCCTTTTTGACTTCTTTAACCCTTTTAGTGCCGAAACAATATTTAAAAGTTTAATCTAAAGCCATTTAATTTGAATCAGCGTGTACAAAAAGTGCCAGCTCTTACTTCGAAAACGTGCAGGCTTAAGCCTGCCATTGCCAACCAAAATTTCAACGTTACAGAAAAATAAAATTCCCTGTTAAACATTAATTTTTATTATGTTTATAAAAAATAAATCGTTCTAACAATAAAAAAAATGAAAATAATTTGTTTCAGTTTATTTAAAGTCGGATCAACAGCTTGGTCATTAGCAACTACTGTGGGTTTTGGTACCTTAACGGTGGTTTTACTTGTTAAAATGTCCAGACACTAGTCCGGATATCGAACCCGGGACCTTTCGATTTGCAGGCTAGCCCGCTAGTCACTACGCCACAGAGGCGGTTTCAAAATACATAATTACATTAATTTTATTTAAAAGTTTTTTGTTAATGTTTGGTTATTCGGACGTTGGTATTTTATACATAACTTAAACAGTTTTATTTTATATAACTTAACGTAAACCGGATGTTGTCATTACGTAAAATATATCGACGTCCTGTTTTCCGGCCATTGGTACTGAAAGGGTTAAACTATTTATCCAACACCTTAGATCTATTGTTTAGTATCTTAAAAATTTGTTTTGTCAACTAGTTGTCATCCATTCTATACAACTGTCCGTAAAATAATTAGGCTATATAAGGTGTATAAAAAAATTAAATTGGGGATTCAAACCCTGGCATAGAAGCAAGATGAGCTGAGCACTACACCAACGGACCGGCCAAACTGCGCCCCCGTAGAACATGATCGTTCCATCATAACACCTAGAAAGTGTTATGAACAGCAACCTATGACTGTTGGGGTTGCGAAGTTGGGAAATAGCTGGTTGGGTGTCTATTAGAATAAGGTGAAAGGAAAATTTCCGGTGCTTATAATCGCGACGCCTCTGACTAACGGAAGTTAAACTCTGACAGAAAAATCTGGCCCTCGAATTTGAAGGTAAGGCACTAAATGTAAATTTAAAAGAAGTATGCTTACTTAATGAATTCACACCTGTTACAACTAAAA
Organism: Catonia carolina; assembly: GCA_035578175.1. Lineage (NCBI taxonomy): Eukaryota > Metazoa > Arthropoda > Insecta > Hemiptera > Achilidae > Catonia > Catonia carolina. Next base: position 424,846,484 of record JAQMRL010000001.1, read on the forward strand.
GGTTCACACTCCGCACAGCATTGACATGAATGACACTTAGGCTGACATCTTGACAGATAACTGACGTCGTGTATGAATATAATAAAAACCCGATAATCATTCAAAAATCGGCCTTATTAACAGAAAAATTATTGGACACACACTCAAAATTATTTTTAAACTTATAAGATAAGTCACTTGCCCATAAAAGGCACGTGGAGTGTTAAATCATTTGCACTAGATCTGCTAGTTCCAGGGCTAGAAAAACAGTTCTGTTTCTTATCACATGGTCAGCCAATTAAATTATTAAATCATTTAAGAACAAAAGAGGTAGAGGTATAAAATACCCTAAGTTAAATTATCTCCTCTGAGAGTAATAAATTTCATTATACAGCTAGACTCTGTGGTGAATGAATTGAAGGTGTCATTAGCAAGGTGGAGAGTGGGTGCTTTTCGAATTTACTATTAAAAAAAATTTTAGAAGCCGTTTTTAAGAAAATCGTGTGATTTTCTTAGTAGTACGTGTCTACTTCCGGTTGACCAATTTTGATGAAAAGTTTCGTATCGAGTTCTGTAGCGGTACCTAACTTAAGTTTTAAGTTTCATACTTCCTACCTAACTTAAGTTTTAAGTTTCTTACTCTATTTCGTTCTTGAGATATTTTGTTCACACACAGACCAATCGCTAAAAACATATGTTTTTGGATAAATGGAGCCTGAAAACATGTATATCCAGTAAAAACTTGATTCGGACAAATCGGCATGAAAAAATACTTTCCTTTCCTATATGTCTATATAGGGCAAGAGAAAGTAAAAATAAGCTGGCTTAAGTTGTAGTATATTTATATTTTTCTGTCAAAAATACAATTTTCAAGCTTTCCATTTAGTTAATTTGTAATTAATTTTTGGATGATTATTAGTCGATACCAATAATATTTGTTAATTAATTTAATTAATGGTATGTTTAAATTTTTATGACTAGCCAAAAATTAGGACAGATTTTAGGCCCAGTTGATATCTGACGTGTATACTATTTAGGTTTACATTTGACAACTCAGATCAATATAGAAACACCAACTTAAAACGATCTGTCAGTTATTATTAGTAGGCTTCGTGATACCAATTCCATATTCCATGTCATGGCCCATCATCTGCACATCTCAACCAACATTAATGTTGAAATAGACTAACATGTACATTATTACATAATATAAAATTGCTTACGTAACAGATACAGTTTACAACTACGTATTTATATATTTGAATGGTATTTGGTTGTTCCTATTCATGTCACATCTTGTAATATTAGATGATACCTTACGGATGGTGGGCGTACGTTCTGACCCTATCCGGGTAAAGGTCACGAATATATCAGTTTACAAGACTGTTGATGTAGTGGTTACCACATTTAGCTTCTATATCAGGGGTTCCGGTTAGGTCTGTAGGTCTGTAAGCCAGAGGTTTTCATCACTCATTTTTAGAATTATTTTTAATGTACATAACAAACAGAAATGCCCATAATAGGTAGTTGGAGTGTTATTTGCACTCTATCTGCTAGTTCCAGGGCTACAAAAAATAGTTCTGTTTCTTATAACATGGCCAGCCAAATATACAACTGAAGCATTTAACAACAGAAGAGGTTGAGGGGTAAAAAAAAACTAGAGTTATCTCCTCCGAGAGTAATGAATTTCATCATTATACAGCCAAACCTTATGGTGAATGAAGTGAAGGTGTCATTTACAGGGTGGAAAGTACAGTAGATGCTTTTCAGAGGGTGCCTGACATGCTAATAAGCATAACTTTTTAAAAGGTGAGGGAGGCATGGTAAAACATCTCACTTCTCGTTTAACTTAGTAAAGCAATTAGAGGTTCAAACCAGTCTACCAGCTGAAACCACCGAAACAACACACACATCCATTCCTGTTACCACATTCATTTCAATAACTGAGGCGGTGGAAATTGACACATTCAACAATGGTTATGTGCCAGGATATGTAAAAAAATCACTAATATTTAAACTAATTATACCAAAAATATGGTAGTAAGCTCACAGTTAACTTTCTCTTTTACTTACCATCACTTCCATATTGTCCCTTCCGAAGTTAATTATCCATTTCATACTTAAATTTAATTTCATTCTATTTACTTATAAGTTTAGGTAGCACTAAATAGAAATTTTGGGACTAATGAATGAAAGAAGTGTTGCTCACATATCGCACAATTTTATACCTGACTAAAAAGGGGGAAATCCGTTTGTTACTTTGACAACTTAAGAGAAATAAAAAAAACTATGAATTTACCAATGTCAATATTTAATGGTACTGAATTAGAGTAATTAATACGATATAAGGTTGGATTAAATCACAACGAAAGTAATGAAGATCTGTTGTAGACATAGAAGATGAAAACAAAAATTCAAAATTAATTTAATTTCGTTTAATTTTCCCATTTTCACAAACTTTACAGTTATAAGAAGAAGAAGTTATGAGTGAAGAAGTTGATCTTACGAATAATCAATAAAAGACAACCAAGGTATCCATCGGAACAGCTTTTCCAAGAATTCAACGTACTTGACATCCACCAAATATTTGCAAGAGAAGCTCTCATTTTCGCGTATAAAAATACAAACGATTTTACAACAAGAGCATACCATTATAATACCAGGAACAAAGATCTCTTACTTTTACACAAGGCCTCAAAAACTTTATACCAAAGGCATTTCTGCTATTTAGCGCCCAAACTGCTCAATCTGCTTCCCCTACAAATTAAAAATATGCCGGATATCATAAGGTATAAAAAAGCTGTAACGATTTGGGCATTGAAAGTAGGGAGAGACGCTATAGAAAAAATGGTTACTCCAGTTAACACATAGTTTTGTGAGCTCGTCTTCAGGTTTCAATTTTAGTTTTCTATTTTTAAATAAATTCTTTTGTATTGTATATTATATTGTTTGTTTTGTTTTTCATTTGCACATGTAATTATATAACTGCATATTATTTTTTTAATAATAATGTCTTAGTGGTTTAATTAGTATTTAAGTAACTAACATGTAGTTGTAATTACTAACACACTAATAAATTACCGTAGTATAGTAGTTGCAGTAGTATAATGGACAAAGAAGCACTGAATTGATCTACCCTTGAACATGGGAAACCATAGTTGGGTGGATTAATTTCCCCATCGCGAATTAAAATAAGTAGTTTTTAGATTATAAAAGTATAATTAAGGAATTTTTTTTTGTAACAGTATATTTCTTTTACAATCAGTTTATAAATACAAAAACTTTAAGCAAAGACGATAAAATCCGAGTAATGTCCTTGAATTAAAATAAAAACCACACTCACTAGTGTGTTTCAACAAGACTAAACGTGAATAAAATATGTATATGTACAAAATTTAAACTTGATGAACTATGAATCAACGCCCCGAATCACAAAGCTGATGAAGCTGGAGAAGATGACGATGATAGAGATGATAACGATGTCTATTATGAGATGATGCTGATTAGTAGTTGAAGCGGAAAAGAAAAAAAAGTTTAAATCGTAAAGTAGATCGTACATTTTAAAATCGTAGAGGTAAGTCTAGTGTTTTAAAACGTTTCAGTCGGTGAGTATCTTCGCTGTTGTCGAGGAGGTTAATCGCTAATGGATTCTGATGGTCTTCTAATTCCTGTCAATATTTTTCGCTATGTTGTTTAATTTCTTCTTTTATGAATGGCAGATGTAGGTCATTGTGCAGTATTTCATTAGTTACGTACCATGGGGCTGTAGTGAATAGTCTCAGGCATTTTGATTGGAAGCGCTGGAGTATTTCTATATTTGGTGAACTAGCTGTACCCCATAGCTCTAACCCATAAGTCCAAACTGGTTTTAGTATTACTTTGTGTACGAGAACCATATTTTCAAGGGAGAGTTGAGATTTATTGCCTAAGAGCCAGAACAATTGATGTAACTTCAGTCCAAGTTGCTTTCGTTTCGTCCATGTATGACTTCTCCACGTGAGTCTTCGATCTAGATGCAAACCTAGATATTTAACTTCCTCCTTCTTAATTAAGGAAATTAACATTTATTTTGTATTGATATTTATTTTTTGTAAGCAATGGGAAATAAATAAGGAAAAACCATACGTTTAACAGTTGTATATCAAAACTGTTTTAAAATGTTTAAATTTGGATCCTATCTTGAATACAATTTTCCATATTGAAAAATAAATAAATTCCTTCAAATTAAATAAATTTCCATAAACTAACAATTGAAGATACTGATTCTTAGTAAAGCAGATTTAAGACGAAAACATAAAAAAATCTTCACATAGACTTTTATTATAGAACATATTCAGTACAGATAGATATTGCATCATTATAAAATAAAATGCATGGTAACATTGAACTGTCGGGAACGAAAAAGAGAGAAAATAGAGGTAGACAATTTACACGACAGAGATAAAGAAAGATTGTATTGTAACAAATTTAATCAACCCTGACCAGTTTTATCATTTATTTTGTTATCACTTAATAACGGTTCATCTGAGAAATTATAACTGCGACACAAAATTGCGCGTGCATTTACTAAAATCGAATGAAACAAAAAATTCATAAAATAAAAAATTTAACCGCGGAAATTATATAACATAATATTTACAATAATAAATTATTGCATATATAATAAAGATCGTTTAATTCTGTAATATATTTAAATGTAAAATTTATAATACATTCACCTTCATTTTTTATGACCTTTTCGTATTGCGTATGACCCAAAATAATTAAAGATTTAAATATCGAGACAAAAATAAAATTATTTATTTCGATTAAAACAAAGATATTACTGTAATACTTATTATTTATTTGATTTTTCTAAATAAATGTTTTTATAGCATTTGTAAATGTATTTACGCGGTATCAAATCGTTCGTTGTAACATTACATGATGATGCACGTGCGTCTTGAGAATTTAGAAATAATATGTAACCTATATGAACTAGGAAGTAATAACAAACAAATTCATTAAAAAATAGAAAAAGTTTCAAAATATTTAAATAAAAAATAAAACAAACTAAAGGTTTGTTTAAAAACAAATGTATTTTTTACATTTATTTATTTATTTTACGTCGACTTCTTAAAGTTTATTCGACCATGAAACTCCATTAAAATATTTATAAAAACGGGAATTGTCAGAACATCGCTAATATGTAGCTAGGGGAAGCAGACAGGTTTTGATTGGTTGATTTTTACTTTCTCTTGCCTATATGAATTTATAGGAAGGAAAGTATTGTTTTCATGTCGATTTTTCGAAATCGAGCTTTCACCGGATCTACACGTTTTCACACCCCCTGCACCCAAAAACATGTTTTTAGCGATTGGTCTCTCTCTCTCTCTCTCTCTCTCTCTCTCTCTCTCTCTCTGTGTGTGTGTGTGTGTGTGCGTGTGTGTGTGTGTGTGTGTGTGTGTGTGTGTGAACAGAATATTTCAAGAACGGAACATCGTCCGAACTTGAAACTTAATTACATACCACTACCGAACCCAACACAAACATTTTCATCAAAATCGGTCAACCAGAAGTAGTAGTTTATTCGTGTAATTTTTAATTTTTTTGCGATTTTCTCAAAAACGGGTCCTACGATTTTTTTAAAAATCACCTGGTTTACTAAATTCTTTATGCTCTGCAAGATAGGGTAGGCTCATGTTTGCTGAAATTCTTGATAAGGCTGTTTTCACGTAAAAAAATTGTTTTTTTAAGATTGCGGCTTTAATATGCATTTTAGCGCAAAAATTTATATAATAAACGATGTAGAGAACTTAAAATCCTACAACTTTTATTTCAAACATTTTTTGTGTAACGCTAAGTTTAGCGGTAATTAGCGATATTCTGTTTTTTTCTCACAAAAAGTTGTGAAAAATATTTTATTTTAAGATTTCGGCCTTAGTATGCATTACGACAAAAGTACTCGTATATATAATCAAATTTATAGGAAATTAAAAGATCTGCGGCTTTTATTTAAATAATTTTTCTCTACAGAGCTTAGTTTAGCGTGAAAGAGTGATTTTCCGTATTTTTAAGCCAAACTGAGGTCGATTTTCATTTTGCGTCTTTCACTCATTATTAAAATTAGGTTATGTTTTTTGGGGTTGGTTTTTTATTCTTTCTAATGTTTTGTTTTTTCTAATGTTTTATTACTAATGTTAGGTCATATTGTTAATTATTTGCTGTGGCAAGATAAAGTTGTGTGAGTGTTTCACACCAGATTTTTATGAAAATGTTTGTGTCTAGTTCCCTAGTAATGCCTAATTTTAGCTAGGTAGCTTAGACTCCGAGGACAGAGCTTCTTTCTGGATTTACCATCAAGTAGGTTGGCCATATTGGAACAATACTATTCATCATACGACTTTGGCCCCACGTGACAAACACGCAGAAAAATCGAAGTATTGAGGTCATATCTGTGGCTTGACTCCGAATCTAGCAAGGTTTTTTCCAACTATATGGGATTCTATACTAAATATTGGTTAGATCGTATCTAACAAAAATTAATATGCAAAACTTAAAATGTTGAAAAGGGGGTTGCTTCTCCTTTGCAAAAAAGACTCTTTACTGCTAACTGATGCAACTTGGGACTTATCTTAAGTTACAAATTAAAAATAACAAATTAAGTTAAACGAAATAATTTACAATTTAACAAAAGAGTAAAGAGACCTCAACGATTATTCGTCTCTATATGGCTCAAGACTATATCCATAGACGATGGAAGGCACATCATAGATAAAGTCTTATCTAACCCATCAGAATAAATTCCTAGGACACGGAGATGTTGTTCCGTAAATACGGGAATGGCTCCTCTAGAACCAGACACACTTAAATTTAAAGTTTCAACTTTATACAATATCCGTTCTTGAGATATTTCCCGCGCGCGCGCACCCACACACACGCGCGCACAGACCAATCACTAAAAACATGTTTTTTGGGTTCAGGATGCCTGAAAACCTTAATTTCCAGTGAAAACTCATTTTCGAAAAATCGACATGAAAACAATACTTTCCTTTCCTGTATAGTTAAACAGGGCAAGAGAAAATAATAAACCAGTGTAATGTAAAACAAGATTTCGAGAAATGAAATTTATTATTATTTTTAATTGTCAACTGTCAAGTTAGCGAGTCTCTTATCCAAATTCAAAGTCACTTTTTATTATATATTTTATAAATGGTTTGACCCAGACGCCATAAACAAACAAAAAACAAAACCAAATAAATTATATGATAAAGTTTAAATTGTAAAGCTCATAGTTCAAATGCAGATTAAAATAAATACAGCATCAAATTCAATCAAAACATGACAATATAATGTTTAAAAATACATTCGGTTGCTGATGTTTACTGAAATGAGAAATACTTAATTATTTAATAAACATAACGTAATGTTATTTTATTTATTTTGTTTCAATATTCAGAGTACAATGAATAAATACAATAACATTTATAGTGATAATGTAAATTACAGATTCCACAATGAATATGTAAATTAAAACCGCAACGCCATCTGTGATTTGCCCGAAGAATCATATTTACGATTCGTACAGTACTCACTAATAAAATTATACAGTTTGTAGTTAACTAATTCATGTACGTATTGTAAATATATTTGTGCTGCAGTATTATCAAGTGTAAAGTTCAACATCATAAGTATAGGGTAGCACATAAATAACTGGACATTCAATGATCCGATGAATATATTCTTTTTGCAAATCCTCAACAATATCGGTGAATGGTATTTTATAATACCTGAAATGATATTTCAGAAAATAATAACTGAATGACATTCTAGGAGAAATTTAGGAGAAAAGTTTGAAATTAAAACAAGTGTTAGGCAGGGTGATGGACTGTCAACAGTTCTTTTAAAGTGTGTACTGGAGAAAGTTATTCAGGAATGGGAGTTGGAACATACCAATGAAGGGTTGTTAAACTAAGTACACAAATCAATACAAGATCAAACAACGGTATAAAGATAAACTGTCTTGCTGTTATAGACGACCTAACAATTGTTTTCAAAAACGCGGAAACAGCAATAGAATTAATCCACTTGTTAAAAGAACAAGTAGAAGAAGCAGGACTACAGATTTTTTTCGAGAAAACTAAATACATTACGAACATAAAAACAACCCTTCGTCACTTAAAGAGAAAATAAGGAAAATTGGTAAAGTTGATAGCTTCCAGTATCTCGAAGAGATAACACAACCAAAGGTCGGCGATAAAAGCGAACAACAGACGAGGAAAAATGGTCTGTACACTCTGAGGAACTCACCACCTGTACAAGAGGAAAGCTCTCTCGATCCAAGCCAAGATTAGACATAATAATCTGTGTGTCTGTATGCGAGTGAGTGCCAAGTTTAAGAAGAACTGCACAAGAAAAATGAACGATTAGTAAAATAAAGCTCAAATTTTACGGACAGTTTTAAAGAATACAGGACAACCCGTTGATAATACAAATTTTTAAGACACTAAAAAATATACCTAAAGTATCGGATTCATAATTTTAGAAGTCAGAAAGGATATAGAGAAAACCGAGAAAACTTAATGAACGAATTCAGACAACTAATTACAGACTTTAAGGGCTTCCATAAAGAGCAAAAACAGAACACCGGGTGAACAGATGAAAGGAGAAAAGCGAACAGTGAGTGAATGCAGAGATTACGGGCTGCAAAAAGAACTTCCAGAAACGTCTAACGTCACCTCTCGTGGTCTAAAATCAGCCCTACAAGAGGAAAAAACTCTGAATGGTATTATTTACAATACTGTACAGTAGCCAATTCGTCAACAAGAAAAATTTTCTTTGACTGCAAAAGTTACAGTTTAATATTAAGTCAATTGCATAAAAGTTTTTCTAAAGAAAATCAAAAATTATATGTTACAATACAAAATAAATTAAAAATACATAAGCTACCGTAAAACGCAACAGGGTAAAAAAAAATCTGGTGTGAAACAATCACACGTCTTTCTCCTGCCAATTTAAATAATGAAAAACATAACCTACATTTACTCATGAGTAAACAATGTAAAATTGAAAATCACATAATTTTAATGAGTGAATAATGCTACATGAAAATTAACCTCTGATTGACTTAAAAAAAGGTTTTAAATAACTTTTAATTCACGCTAAATTAAGCTCTGTAGAAAAGAATGAAATAAAAGTTGGAGGTGTCTTAATTTTCGGCAACGTTAGTTATACATATAAACTTTTGTCGTAAAATGCGTCTACAGCTGAAATCTAAAACAAACCCAATTATTATCGATTTCAATTAGCAAAATACAAAAAATCATTAAATGAAGCTTACCTAAACGCCGTAGAAAAATCTTCATATAAAAATTGTAGGTGTTTAATTTTTTACCACTTTGATTACACCAGTATAGTTCTGCCCTAAATTACACATTAAAGTTAAATTAAGACTATGTTAAACGATGAGTTTTAATGTTCTAAATTTAAAAAAAAACTTACACCCTAGCTAAGAATCGAAACCAGCGTCTTCTAAAGTTTACTGTCTAAAAATCTATTATAATTTCCTGCTTAAGAACTACATAAACTGGAGATCGTTTTCAAAAAAAAAAAATTATAACAAAGAAATAATAAAATTCCTGAGAAAATTATAAGGTTAAATTTTTCCTCATACAATATCGAAATGGAAGAAGAGTGAAAACAGAACATTCAACAAATTTAACAAATTAAACAAAAACAAGAAAAGTAAGTTTAGTTCTAGAAATGAAGAACTGTCACTAACATATTAAATTATGTGTAATTTATTTTTGGCTAGTAGTGGTAAAAAATAGTAAAAATTGATGTGACTACCTAATAAACTTCTGAAACGACTGCAATATTTACCGATTTGAATCGTGTAGGATGGGGAAAAGGTAAATGTTCAAACAATCGTAAATCTGTAAAGCGACTTCAGCGCCACCTGGTAGTGGAATAATATACGAGTAAATAGTAGAGTGTCCAAACTAACCTCAAATATTCCAATAAATATCAAAACATACTAGTTGTGGTTCAATTGTCCTACATTTTATAAAACGTTTATCAAAATCAATAGAGCAAAATTACAAATAGTTAAACTACTGGACATAACTGAATAGAATACAAATAATAAGTAAATGCAGTGTTACTGTGGTTCAGAGATACACGGTGAAACATTATCGTTGTTTCATCCTATTTTGTTTACGAATAAAATAAAGAATCACATCACGTTTTTAGTTTCGTCAAAACGATGCATGTTCCATGTCATGTCGTACACTGAATGACAAAAGAAAATCATTATGTTTAGCAATCATAAACAGAATGTAATCTATCATAATTATCAAAATGGACTACAATCATTACAACAGGTATTGAAAAATTATAGTTATAAAAATTTAAATAGGGAGAATTTCTGGAATAATAACAACATAATATTTTTTAAGGTCATCAACCAAAAAAGTGGTGGTTTGAAGCTCTAGAGGCTTTACTAAGTAAAACGAGGAGCGTGATGGTTTACCTTGCTTTCCTCACTGACTTGAGAACGTATGCTCATCATGTGGTCGTTGTCTGACCTTGTGAAAAGAAATATCACTATTTTTTGTCGCCCTGCAACTAGCAGATCGAGTGCAAATACTTTAACGCTCCACCTGTCTGTTATGGGCAAAAAAAATTGTTAAATAATCGTTAAAAAATGTTATGGGCATAATATTTTAGTGGCGCTACGTAAAATAAGACTTAAAATGAAAAATAATAGTAACGTTAGTTTTATAACCGTCAGTTTTAAGATATTGTAAATGAAAACAAATGGTTGATTTTTTTACACAATTTTAAATAAACATTAAAAAAATATGGTGCTCCCGAAATGACCTCTGAGGTCTCGTGGGTGCAAACTGTTACAAAAAAATATTGGAGACAATAAAACAAAACTAGAGAGTGAGTGAAGATAAGGGGGAGAGAGAGAGAACACAATAAATATTACTGGTTAAAAATAAAACGACTTTTACTTCCCTTGAACTTTGAATAAGCAATTCTCTTAATTATAAATGTTTGTAACAAACGACGAGTTGCATAAAGATAAATGTGTGTACAAATGTTAAGGATTTCTTTATGAGACAGAATGAGAAATTAGGTAATCAGAGACAAAATAAAGGTAGGTTTAACTGATGTCATGGAATGTATGTCAAGTGGAGATGGAGCGGACATGTGGCTAGGCGGAGCAGTGACAGATTGTCACACAGAGTAATTCAATGGAGACCTCGTAAAACCAGTAGAGGTGTTGTAAGACCACAGATGAGGTGGGCGGATGATGTCAGAGAAAAGGCTGGGAAAGGGAGGATGAGAACAATTGGGAAACATGGACACAATTATAAATGGAATATACCTCTTCTAATACAGGATATATTTCCTGACTTGAATGGAGAAGAAAAAACAAAACAATATTTGCCCAGTTCGATTAAAAAAACATGGAATTAAGTTACTCAAGAATAATAAAATATATTGATGAAACCCAAATGGAAAAGTACTATAAACAGCAACAACAAAATTTTTTTTTCTGATAGCCTCCACTCACCCCTTACAGTCATCCCAACCTCCATGAAAGGAACTAACAGGGAAACGGGGACCACCTAATTAAGTTGAAGAAGTGCAGCAACAGATGGAAATCCTTGAAACGCTGCACAAACTAACTACAAACGCCTGAAAAGCTATACGTAAATTTTTGAAGGGATGGAAAATGATACCACACCTACAGCGTGGAAAGATAACAAGGAGAAAGAATACAAACACTAACAATAATAAAAACAACCAAATATAAAAACAGGAGTCCTATATGACTTAATAACGCTGGCAGGCTACTCAGTTCACCTACCAACTTGTCATATGGCTGTCCCAACTGGATCAACCTATCCAACATAATACAATTTTCCTCTTGGACGTTGATATACTCCTGTTGAATATATCAACCCCGCAACCGTCAACAACATTCATAATTTGAACGCATCTCGCCAGGGGAGATATCCGAGTCTTTACCTTTAAAGTCCAAAAGGATATAATAATAATATTTTTTTTTTTTTTTGGGGGGCTCCCAAACTCCCCTACATCCCGCCGTCTCCACCCACTACTATGGCTGGTCGCAAGGATGCGAGGTGGTACAGTAGAACAGCAAGATAATTTCGCCTTAGTATACCGCACCATTACAAATTAACGTAGTCATTCTTTCTTTTCTAAAAAACAGTCAGCCGCTGAGCTTAACATACGCCACATAGACACAAATAACACATAAAAATACATAAAATAACATAAAGATCACGCAGTATTTACAGCCTTCCTTCACAGTATCCTGTACAGTTTTTCTTTAATTTTGCTATCTCTGTGAAATAGATCTACCTCTCCATTTATTTCATTGGCTGTAGCTATACATCTATTGATTGGAGCTATTTTACTTTTTGTAGCTCCAGCAAACAATCTAAAACTTCTTAAAGCTGTGCCAGGTACTCTCAGAAAAATCTTCGAGATATCCGGAACTTCAACTCGTGAGTGCAGAATGTTGTAAATGTAAAGTACTTCCATCACTCTACGTCGCGTGCTCAGACTCTGAAGCCCGTAGAATGAGAGGGCATCCGCATAGCCATCAAATTTTCTCCCAGATCTACATTCCAACTTATAAATTAGTCTTTTCTGCACCCTCCTAGTTCCTTTTCTGTGACGTCCCTTCTATAGTTCCACACCGTAGAACAATACTCGAGGACGGGACGCACAAGGCTCTTATAAAGTCTAAGTACTGTCTTCTCATATTTGAAATCACGACTAATCCAAGCTATGAGTCCTAAGTTCCTTCGAGCTTTTGCAGCTATTGAAGCTACTTTCTCACGGAATAATAGCTTGGAGTCAAACAACACACCAAGGTCCATGGTGCTGGTCTTTCTTATGATTTCGTTATGGCCAAGAATGTACTTGTGTACATAGCTCATCGTTTTTCTTGAATAAGTTATAACGAAAGTTTTAGCTAAGTTTAAATAGAGCCTGTTTTGCAGTGACCATAGCTGTATTAAATCAATATCTCTCTAAAGTACACTGCACTCAGCTGCGTTATTGGATGTGGCACAAACTTTCAAATCATCTGCGTACATATAAATATTTGATTTAATATTACAAACAATATCGTTGACGAAACATACAAAAAGTAAAGGACCGAGAATCGAACCCTGAGGAACTCCTGAAGTAGCCAGATGTTCATCCGACACTCTACCTCCAACCTTCACTACAAAACTTCGCTCATGAAGATACGACTGCAACCATTTAAGAAGACTGCTGCCAACACTCATATCCCTTAATTTTTTCAATAAAACATCGTGTGACACTGTGTCAAAAGCTTTTTTAAAGTCAAAGTACACGCAGTCAACCTGGTTAGCCATCTCGACGAGAGGAGCCGCAAAATCCATCATTTGCATTAGATTCGTAGTAGTTGATCTTCCTCTGATGAACCCATGCTGAATAGGCACAATGTTATCTTTTAGCCTACCATAAAGATGACTATGTATAATCCGCTCGAAAACCCTTGAAAAGACGCAAAGTACCGAAATGGGACGATAATTCTTCAGGTCGTGACGATCGCCTTTCTTCGGCACTGGTGTTACAAGTGCTCTCTTCCAAAGGTTGGGAAATTCCCCACACGTTAAGCTCCAATTAAACAGCCTAACCAAAACTGGAGCAATTAAGCACGCAATCCCCTTAATAATGAAAGCTGGTATACCATCTACTCCAGCAGCAGATCTGGGCTTCATCGTGCCTATCGCAGTAATGACGTCCTCAACTGATATACAAGGAATCTTATGATTTCCCCCTCCGCAATCCTCTTCCAGAATGTCAACGATCGGGGTCGTAGCCGGCTGATAAACCGACTCAAAATATTCTGCAAACCGCTCAGCGATCTCAGGAGCGTCAGTTATTGTCTTGCCATCAACTACAACCGGTCTCACACCTTTAGACTCTTTTAAAAATGATCCAACAAAACGGAAAAACTCTTGAGGTTTTTCCGCCACTCTAGCTTCAACAGACCAAGCATTTCTCTTTTTATCACGGCTGAGCAGGGCCTTAGCTTTTTTTCTCAACACGGAAAACTTGTCATAGTATCGCTGTTTACCCGTCCTTTTGTAATGATTGTGCATTCTGTTCTTAGATTTCAGACAAGAGATCAGTTCCATAGAAAACCAGCGAGGAAATCTCAAAGATCTCCCGGGTCTCCTTGGTATAAACTTATTCATGACGGAGTGAGTCTCGTCTGTAAATACTTCTACAGCTTTGTGAACATTATCAGCCGTAAAAACACTTTCCCAGTCTTGATCCTTAATCGCCTCAAATAAGCCAAAGTAATAACCCTTATTAAAATTGTACGTAATACCAGTACCTTGTCGTTTGACGGCAGCCAAATACGGAACCGAAATCGGATCATGGGGAGCATCCGGTTTAACTAGAAAATCCTCCTCAGGCCTCACAATAACGTCAATATTTACTATCACCAGATCAAGAATTGACTTCCTTCCAGATGGTCTGTGCTGATTTACCTGATAAAGACTCATATTTTGCAAAAATTCAAACATAGAAGCCGCCTTCTTCTTAGCATAAAAGTTTAAATCAGCTACGATGGTATTGTACTCCCAATTCACACCAGGGATATTGAAATCGCCTAACATTATTATCCTGTACTGACAAACATCGAGTTTTTCCTCGAGACTCCTGAGATATTCTGCTATGACTCGTGGGTTTGTATCCGGCGAGAAATAGTGGTTTCCCAGATGGAAATCAATACCGTCCAATGCCTTGACCTCAACCCAAACACACTCCTCAACAACTTCTAAATCGGCACGTCTACATGTCTGAAGATCACAGGTCACAGCTATCAGTGAGCCACCCCCTCTCCTTTTACCGGAACGCTCAAAATCTCGATCAGCTTTAAAGACGTCATATGTATCCGGAAAATAATCCTTTGTTAGGGAATAATCACAACGCGACGGAGGCATAGAATTCAGTTTCTTTGGTCCTCAACCCTCTAACGTTTTGATATATAATACTTAAATTTTTATTTGCCATCACTATTCACTTGATTATCATCGGCCTCCCTCGATGCTGAACTTGAATCTTCTTTAAAATTATAAATCTGTTCATTTCTCAGCGATCCGAAGAAAGGTGAAACCAATATTCCCCTGGGCCAAATTGCCGGATTTTTAACAGCTTCATAATCCTCCTGGCAGACCTCTACATGAAATGAACTATATCCACCCTTAAACTTGGTCTTAAGCTTAGTACACTTAGTTTCAACGTGCGCTGCTGTCCTGATCATGGACACAATTTCCTCAGGTTCCGTACCATCCCTAAACCGACTGACGAACAATGCTCGTGCTCTTTTACGTACTAAATGGGTATTACTCGTACTAGAACCAATCGTAGATTTCTTCCCCTTCGTTCCGTCATGTTTAGATCCGCCGACCTTCACCGCTGTATCATGAACAGATGCAAAGTCCGTACTCTTCACTACCTTCTTTCTTCCAGTTATAACCTTCCAAGGCAAACTCGACTCAGCAGAATCACCGCCAGTTCCTTCGATCCCCTCCAATAACTGAACAGTAAACACACCAGTCGCCGTTGGAGAAACTTTAAAGTCACCATCGGTCGACAATTTGTCGCACCATCTGCGTCTCTTACGATTACTGTTGGTGGCATCTTTTTCCGGCCTCGCTGAATCTCCTCTCATCAGTAGAGAAGTCTCTCCTCTATTTTCTCTCACATTCATCAACCCAGCACAGCAATTACAATGAAAGTTGTCAATCTTTTCGTGAAGTATTACGTTCTCCGTTTTCATTGATACTAGCTCAGCTTTAACGTTAATTAACTCATCTCTTAAAACCTGTACCACCTCATCAAATTTATATTTAAACAGATTCTCAAGCCTATCCAAACCAGACTGTATCAAATTCATTTGAGTCATAGGAAAGTGTACTGTTTGCATCCCATTTTTGTCACTCATTCCGGCGTTAAGCGTCTCACCAAAGAAGGCGTCCGTCTCACGTGCATCAATTCTGCTTAAAGGTATATCGTAAACATCGTTGTCATATACTTTGTCATCATTTGGTACATTATTATCAATTACTACCCTATTATTAGTTTTAATCGGGGTGTCGTCATTAATTGATCTGCGCTTTTTTGCGCAATTGTCGCATTTAAAATTACAATTCGCAATATAAATTGCTATCTCAGCACTTCTTAATTTAAGACAAGTGCAGTGAATTCTTAATTTGCATTCCTTGCAGGATAGGTATTTCTGTTTACCATAGAATTGTTTATTACAAGTCTTACATTTGTCAAGACTACCAGCCATAGTTTAAATTTTTAATTTTTTTATTATTTATTTTTAATTCTTTATTTAGTACCTATATATATACATATATATATTTTGTTTATTATCACGGCGCAACTACGATATAGTACACATTTAATTATAATACTACATATTATTCATTCATTTACAATACCATTCATTAATTTAAAAATTATTCCATAGTCCGACCGAAAACGAATGGCACTACCTTTCAAAACAATGACAACACAACAAACCTATAGATGTACAGTCAGGTACCTCTAATTTTCAGTGGTACTATAGTGGATAAACGGAACGCTCCACAGGACAGATAATAATAGGAGTAATGTCTTATCAGATAAACTCAAAAGAACAAACAGTAAACAAAACACAGCTGATTATTTACCGCTATGTTTAAAAATCCACTGCCTTTACCATAATCGTTGTATTAAAACAGTCATTAACCGAACAAACTTAAATATTATCCAACAGCCGAAATTTATAAGCGCGAAAAGCCAAAATAAATTTATAACCTCTAAAACTGGATAACCTCAACAAAATTCACAATCCATCTTTACAGAAACAATACTTCATACAAAAATTAAAATCACTTGGTTAATTACAACAAACTAACATTAAAACATAAGATTTGTAAAGAAAAATAAGTTAAAATACTTATCCGGGTAATCAGAGCCGGGTTGTCAAAACAGCATGGCCAAAAAGTCATGAACGCAATGTTTTTAAAAATTAATTAAAAACACTTAGTCACAAAAAAAATTCTAAGTCACAATTTATTAAACATTTATTCCGTCACAGAAGAAACACTATAAACGTTCCTCAACAACGAATAAACACTATAATCATTCGATAAAAAGGCGGATCACGTCAATCGCCACCAATGTTCGCCGCCATCTTTTCTATTATATATATAATAATAATAATAATAATAATAATAATAATAATAATAATAATAATGTATTTATTTATTCATTCTATAAATTGGTAAGAAAAAGTAGTGTGATTATTTAACACCAGATTTTGAAGTTAAAACTTCTTTAGTCACACCTTGCACTGTTTCTGAACAGTTAATACTTTTCAAAGGTGTTCCATCCATGTATTCCACTATAGATTCAGCCATATTATATAGAAATGGTTATTACCGCACATAAAAATTCCCTAAATTTAACTTAAGACAACTTTAAAAAAAAATACACTAAAGATCACAAAATCCACGTTATTATATAATTAATATGAAGCTGGATTCATAGTAAAACAGAAATGAATTTCGTCTAGAGTGAAGCAGAAAATTCTTTGTATTGTTAAAAAAAACAGCCCCATATCACGCACGTTGCAGAGAATGAGTAGTACAGAACAAATTCAGAAATTAAGCTGAACTACAAAAACAGTGAGAAATATGCTTATTGGGTGTGTACGCCTGAAGTAAGTTATTTATGGTGTTAAAACAGTGGAAAATGATGTCGGGTGGATGATCATGTAGGGTGGTCTGAATCATGCCACCGTCAATCCGTCATGTTTGTTTATATCAACTCTACAATTAAATGGATTTTACTATAACTAGTATTATTTACAACAAAAAAAAATTAGATGAGACTTTTAGTAAATAAAATAGAATATAAAAGAACATTTTATACTTAACTACAACGTTTCTCTCAGCTACAATCATTCTTGGAAATGTTAAACAGGAACACTTACCTGAGAAAAAAAAGAAAAAATCATATCAACAACGCACTAAAATATTTATATAATAATGTAAACTGCTACAAACTAATGATCATTAAAGAAAAAGTCATTTCCTTTTACGATACATTCATAGCACTTACATAAAAATTATAACCAAAATGATACATTCAATATGATATAAAAGAAAAACTATAGTTTCAAAGAAGATTTTTTTAAAAGAACTTGGAATGAATAAAGAAAGTAAAACCGTGCTGTAAATGAAAAGAGTAAATGAAGAAGCGCATTTGAATAATTCTTTTAAACGTGAAAACTCTCTAACCTTCAGCTACACCTTTATAAGTATAATGTTGTTTTTATCTAGTACCTCAACTGTACTGTATTTACCTTTATTTTGGTATTAACAGAGGAAGGTATATTCAGGTCAATCTAATGTAACAAGGGAGTCTTTTACTATAATTTAATATACCACTATTCACGGAACAAGATTAAACACGAAAAATTTAATTAATTTTAAAATATTTAACGAAAGTTTAATCATTCTTTCAACTTTATAAAATATTTCAAAACATTTCTTCATAAAAAATTTACAGTATGTAGCATTTCAGAATAAAAAAGAAATTGGTGTTAAACACTCATACGACTTTCTCTAGCCAATGTAAATACAAACAATATTTATAACCTACGTTAATCATGAGTGAATAATGCAAAATGAAAATCAGTCTCTCTATAAATTAAAAATACGGGAAATAAATAATTTCCTCTAAACAAAAGATCTGTAGAAAATAAAGGTTAAAATAAAAGTTGTAGGTTTTTTAATTTCGTATAACTTCGATTGTACACATTTTTGTTACAAAATGCATACTAAGACCGCCATCTTAAAAAAAAATTTCATTTTTTTTTCAATTTTGATGAACATAAACCAGAAAATCACTAATTGCCGCTAAACTGAGCGTTGTAAAAACAATTTTTGAAATAAAATTTGTAGGTTTTTAAATGTTCTACAACTTTGATTATATACATTTTGGCTCAAGAATGCATACTAAGGCTACAATTTTAAATAAAATCCGTTTGTTCTACGAGAGCAAATTCTCCTCGAGAATTGTATTTTTTTTTTGTTTTACGTCTGACTGTTTTCCAATTGCTGCTAACGCAGACGGTGAGAAGGATGACTGATGAAGATAAGTGATGAAAAAATGCCAGACCTGACCGGGAATCGAACCCGGGACCCCAGCGTAGAAGTCAGTTGCGCCCTATTTTTTAAGGCATAAAAATGTATTAAATGAGGCGATTTAAAAAAAATCATAAAAGCCCAATCATGGATCCTGCAGCTAAGAAATCGAACGAAGAAGTTTCAAGACTAGTGGGAAGTGACCGAGAACTGTGACCCATGTCAAACACAAGAAATATACCCATAGACCGCATAGAACCCATACTGCGTAACCCAAAAATATTAACTCCTTCAGAGATAATAGAAGGAAAAATCGAGGGTGGGAGGAATTGGACGGAAGAAATTTTCGTGCCTTCATAATGTCAAGCAATGGACGGGACTGAAAACTGTGGGATATAAACGGCAAGGAACAGAAAGTAAATGATAAAAGTGATCGCTAACATCCACTAGTGGATAAGCATTAGAAGAAGAAGAAGAAGAAGAAGAAGAAGAAGAAGAAGAAGAAGAAATAACTAATCTCACGTTTATAATTTAATTAAAAATGTTGTTTACTCTTTTAAATAATCTATCATTTCAAGTACATACATTTACATAATTTTAGTGATTAAATTGCGTTTTAAAATACAACATTTAAACCGAAATGGAGTACCGGGTACTTAATTTCAAATACATTCTACTTTTATATAATTCCATCTAAAAATTAATCCATTTTAGAAACTCATTTACTTTTATGACGAAAGTACATAGTAAAAGTTCTTTTAAAGCTTTTAAAACAGTCTGATAATATTACCGATTACTATAACTGACACACATACATTTTTTATGTATTTTTCATCGCCGGTTATATCAACGCATAATTTATATATTTTTACTTTCTTTTTATGTAATACACTTAAAGAAAGAATTATTTTCATGGCGATTTTCCAAAATAGTTTAAAACAGAAATCACGTTTTTAGATCTCGTGAACCCATAAAATAATTTGTTTACAGATTGGTCTTCTGTTTTGTGTGTGTGTGTGTGTGTGTGTGTGTGTGTGTGTGTGTCTGTGAACAAAATATCATAAATCGAAATATTGTACGAAATTGAAACTTTAAACATAATTTTGGCACCATGAGGGAACCCGACACGAATGATTTTATCAAAATCAGTAAACCGGAAACAGTAGTTTATTCATGATAGTAGTTTAGTCGTGTAATAGTTTATTCGTGAATGTTTTTTCACTTTTTTGCGAATTTCTCACAACTTCTACTATTTCAAACACCATCACGTTTACATGAACGGATAATTTATATATTTTTACTTTCTTTTGCCCTAAATGAAATACAGGGAAGGAAAGTATTGTTTTCATGTCGATTTTCCGAAAAAAAGTTTACATCAGAAATCACGATTTTAGATCCCCTGAACCCATAAAATATTTTTTACAGATTGCTCTCTCTCTCTCTCTCTCTCTCTCTCTGTGTCTGAAAACAAAATATCTTAAGTACGGAATATCGTTTGTAAATTGAAACTTGGAACTTAGGTACCACGAAAGAGCACGAAAACAAGTTTTTCATTAAATTCGGTCAAACGGAAGTAGTAGTTTATTCGTGAATTTTTACACTTTTTTGTGATTTTTTTCAAAAAGGCTTATATGATTTTTTCTAAATCACCTTACTCACTAAATCTTTAGAGCTCTTCAAAATAGTGTGTGTGAAGTTATTTGTGGGAGGCTGTGCTCTCGTGGTAAAAATAGGTTTTTAACATTTCGGCTTTTATATATTTATACATTTTACGATATAAGTATACGTAATCAAGGTTGTAGAAAATCAGAAATTCAACAATTTTTATTTCAAGAAATTTTTTTCTACAGCCCAAAAATTAGCGTCAATTAATGATTTTCTATATTTTTAAGTATAACAGTGGTAGATTTTCATTTAGCGTGATTTATTCATTCTTAAAATTAGGTTATGGCTTTCATTTTAGATTGTTTACTCATTATCAAAAGTAGATTATATTTTTTATTATTTTTATATTAGCAAGAGAAAGTTTTTCAAGTGTTTCACACCACATTTGTTACTTTCTTTGATCTTCTAAATATAAAATCAAAATTCTGGTGTGAAACACTCACACAACTTATTTTGCTAATGCAAATGTTGTTGTTTAGGTCAACAGCCGAAAGGCTGGTTTGAACCTGCAGAGGTTTTACTAAGTAAAATGAGGAGTGAGGTGGTTTACCATTGCCTTCCTCACTGAGTGGAAAAGTACGCTCATCAGCATGCCGAGCCCTCTGAAAAGCACATATTTTCCACTCTGCAAATGACACCTTCATTCACCACAGGGTCTGGCTGTATAATGAAATCCATTACTTTCAGAGGAGATAACTCTGATTAGTGTCTTTTACACCTCTACCTCTTCTGTCCTTAAATGATTCAGTCATTTAATTGGCTGACCATGTGATAAGAAACAGAACTATTTATTTTAGCCCTGCAACGAACAATGAACAATATAATCTAACATTAGTAATAAAAAATTAGAAACAAACAAAAAACTAAGCTTAATAAACATAACCTTTTATCACGAGTGAAAGACGCAAAATGGAAATCAACCTCAGTTTGACTTAAAAATACGGATAATCACTCTTTCACGCTAAACTAGGCTCTGTAGAGAAAAATGCTTTAAATAAAAGTTGTAGATCTTTTAATTTCTTATAAAATTGATTGTATATACTTTTGTCGTAAAATGCATAGTAAGGCTGAAGTCGTACAAAAATCGATTTTGTATATGTTCTCGTGAGAAAAAACAGAAAATCGCTAATTACCGCTAGACTAAGCGTTATAAAAAATGTTTGGAATAAAATTTGTAGAATTTTTCATTTTCTGCAACTTGGATTATATACTTTTTGGCGCTAAAATGCAATTGCTAAAGTCGCAATCTTAAAAAAACATTTTTTTTACGTGAAAACAGGCTCCTCAATAATTTCAGCAAACATGGCTTCTACCCTATCTTGTAGAGCATAAAAAATTTAGTGAACCAGGCGATTTTAAAAAAAAAAAATCGTAGGAGCCGTTTTTGAGAAAATCGCAAAAAGTGAAAAATGACAAATAAAACTACTACTTCAGGTTGACCGATTTAGATG
Source organism: Catonia carolina (assembly GCA_035578175.1). Taxonomy (NCBI): domain Eukaryota; kingdom Metazoa; phylum Arthropoda; class Insecta; order Hemiptera; family Achilidae; genus Catonia; species Catonia carolina. The sequence goes on from JAQMRL010000001.1 coordinate 424,868,793, forward strand.
AAAATGTTCGTGTCGGGTCCGGTAGTGGTATGTAACTTATGTTTCCAAGTTTCAAGTTCGTAAGATGTTCCGTTTTTGAGCTATTCTGTTCACACACACACACACACACACACACACACACACACACAGACCTGATGGTAACCCTCCGACTCTTCAGTTACTTAAGTTGTTGTTTAGGTCATGAGCAGGTTTAAACCTCTAGAGGCTTAACTGAGTTAAACGAGGAGGGAGGAGGTTCACCAGCCTTCTTCAATGAGTGGAAAAGTAGGGCTATGGTTATTTGTATGTCAGGCCCTCTGAAAAGGACATATTTTTTTACCCTGCAAATGACAATTTCATTCACCATAGGGTTTGGCTGTAATGAAATTAAATTTATTACTCTCAGAGGAGATAACTTTAACTTGTATCTTTCACACCTCTACCTCTTCTGTTCTTAAATGCTTCACTCATATAATTGGCTGACTATGCGATAAAAAAAGAATATTTTTTTTTTTAGCCTTGGAACTGGCAGATCGAGTGCAAATAATTTAACACTCTACCGGCCTGTTTTGGGCACTATATTAGTAAAATATTTCAAATTTTTTAAACGAATTATTCGTTATTTTATACACTTAATTTCATAACAACTATTTCAGTTCATTCTTCTCTACGGAAAACATAAATTATTTTACAGATTTACAAAACAACGATGCTATGTTTAAATTGATGTTCAATTGTTAAATTTTGGTTAAAACACTCATTGTATCCGGATGTTAGTTGTTTAAATAAGTAAAATAAATAAACTTTTAAAACGGAAGAAGGATAGATTTAACAAATGGCTTAAACTTGTGGTTTAGAAATAAAAGATAAAAGTTGGATAAATGTTCTTTCTTCTAGAGAGCTAATTAATTTTAACAGTATAAAACAGCCGTAAAACAAATAAGTTTAATTGTAAACCAACAAATTGAGATTTACTGAAACACAAAATTTTGTTCGTTACTGTAAAGTAAGAACTGAATAGAAATGAAATGGCTTTTGATGTTATATTATTTCAGAAAAACGGCATGAAAACTTACAAATGTACTTTAATGCCTAAAATAATCGTGATCTTTAAAAGCAGAATTCATCGCAAAAATTATCATATAAAACAAAAAATCTTAAAATGTTTAATGTAAATAAAGCCTACGGGTATATCATTAAAAAGATGAAACGACAAACCGTTTAGATCAATTTGTTTTTAAAACGTCATTAATTTTTAACGACCTTCATTGTAAATCCACTTTAATGTGTACACTATCAGCTGAAAGACTGGTTTGAACCTCTAGAGGCTTTACTAAGTAAAACGAGGAGTGAGGGGGTTAACTATTGCCTTTCTCATTAAGTGGATGAGTAGCATATGCTTATCAGCACGCCAGGCCCTCCGAAAAGCATTTACTTTCAACCCTGCAAATGACACCTTCACTTCATTCACCACAGAGTCTGCCTGTGTAATGAAGAAATTCATTACTCTCAGAGGAGATAACTGTTGACTGATGTATTTTACACCTCTACCTCTTCAGTTCTATGATTCACTCATATCATTGATTGACCATGTGATAAGAAATACCACTATTTTTTGTAGCCCTGGAACTAGCAGATCGAGTGAAAATAAGTTAATACTCAACCTGTCTGTCATGGACAAAAAATTAAATATACAAACACTTAGTTTCAAAAAAAACTACGGAGATACTTATTGTAAAATAGGTTGACAAAATTCTGAAGACATTCCTTGATGTCTACAATAAGATTCCTTGACTGCTCGTTTCTTTCTCCAATAATTTTTCTACCAAATATAAAATTATTTATCAACCTAATTTTCCCGTGTCCTACAACCCTGTATGATAATCCTTTTCCATGTACTAGCATGTTACGGAGCCGGGCGCTTCTGACTAGAAAACGTACAATTGTCACAATATCCAGTAATAATTTACAAACTTAAATTCTCCCGTGTTTTGTAACCCAGTCTAGTAAACTTACCAAGTGTAGCTTGTTACGGAAACAGGCGCTTCTGACTAGAAACAGTCCAATTATCACAATTTCCAGTAGTCGTTCGGGTTATTATTCCACTCTCGTTTAAACCTATTATACGTTTTATAAAGTAATACGATAAGTCACGTCGACAACTATTTATACTCTATCCCATGGAACCGTATAGCCGTCAAAACATACATGAATAAAAATTATTTTTTTATGATTGAACTTAGCGCGATCCATTCGAGTTAACAAAAAATGTTCTATGCTTATCACGTGAAACTTGCTATATACGTACTAATTGAAACATATACTAAACACAAAATATGATAAGACCAGTAAAAAGAATTAATAAAGTAGGCCTATTATAAAACATCCGGTCTGTCGCTGGTTGTTTTGGCTGAAGGCGTTGGTAGAGTGAAACATGATTACGTATCCTTTTTTCTGACTTTCAAGCCTAGTCTGTTTAGATCTGCTGCACGTTTTTATGAGATAGAGTATAGGTTATCAGCTTTAACTTTTTGGTACGATATGTAACTGTTTGAGTAGCTAAGCATCGACCTGATAAGTTCAATAAAGGAGTTAAGTACGCTAATGAGTCAAGTTCTGTACAAGTTTAATAAAATCCACGAAAGCAAACAAAATGAACTAATCGTAAAAATAGTTTGTCAGAAAAATTTCTCATTGTCACTAAACTAGATAGTATAAACAATACAATAAAATATAACAAAACCGTATATATTTAACTAATTTTACTTCACCTTGCCTTATATGAATATATAGGGATGGAAATAATTTGTTTTCGTGTCGATTTTTTGAAACCGAGTTTTTATCGGATATACAACCCCTTCGCCCGCTTCAGATCTCCCCGGTTTTCAGAGCCCCTGAGAAAAACATGTTTTAAGTAATTGGTCGGTATGTTTGTCTGTTAGTGAACAAAATATCTCAAAATGGAATGCGTACGATGTTAAATCTTAAAACTTAAGTTAAGTACCAATAGGGGACCTGACCCGAACAATTCCATCAAAATCGATCAACCGGAAGTAGTAGTTTTTTTTGTGATTTTTCTCTTTTTTGCTATTTTATCAAAAACGGCTCCTGAGATAGTTTTAAAAAAAAATCGCCTCATTTACTATATTTTTATGTTTTACAAGATAGCGCAAGCGTCATGTCTGCTGAAATTCTTGGGGAGCTACGCTGTCATGGGTTTTTTAAAATGGGGATTTTTTGAGATTGCAGCATTAATATGTATTTTAGTGCATTTCATCAAAGTTGTAGAACATTACAAACCTATAACTTTTATTTCAAACATTTTTTTGTACAAAGCTTAGTTTAGCGGGGAATTAGTGATTATCTATTTTCTTTGCAAAAATTTTTAAAAATATGGGAATTTTTAAGATTGTGGCCTTTGTATGCATTTTACGACAAAAGCGTTGTCACCGCCACCCCTTCTCATTAATCACTTACTGTGGTGCCGGCTTACAATAGTTCTCCCGGCTCTTGTCGGCGCGTTAGGCCCTTTGGCGGCGTACCGACAAACCTTTCGGCTGCGCACCGACAGAGGCCTTTGTCATCAAGCCCGAGCCAGTAACCGCCCTCTACCACAGCGCTCTCAGCAACTATATAAAGAGCGCTACACTGAGCTGAGAGATTCAATTCCGATCCAGACAGCAGGCAAGACATCTACCATCGGCAACACAGCTACCGAACTCCAGCGAAGACGAATCGACGACCCGGCATAAGAGAAAATGATGCTTCCGCTCGCCGACCCGTCACGGTAAGCCGTCGACCGGACCGTCATCCCCCGCTGACGCGAGCGATGCCCACAGCGGTCCCTCGACCGAGCCTTACATCCACCGGACTCGACAAAGCAGCCATCGACGCACTACTGTGAGGGAAGAAGATGATGTCTCCGCTGGAGGACGAAATGCTGTGTCGCCCAGCTCCTCGACTTCCACGACGACTACGACCGACGCTTCCCATCAAGACGATCACATCAAAACGGTCCTTTTCAGAGCCACCAAAAAATTAAAGGTTTTAACTCGCCACTTAATTTCGCCATTCGGTGACAAGCGTATAATAAATTTGCGTTGTAAATCATGTAAAATCCTACAACTTTTATTTTTAACCCTTTTTTTAGAGGCAATTCATTTGTGTTTTTCATAAAAATATAAAAAATGGGAATTTCATAATTACAGCCTAAGTATGCATTTTTTGACAAAAGGTTATGTAATCACAAAGGAAATTAAAAACTCAAGGATAATCAAGAAAATTAAAAAACCTCCAACTTATATTCTAAGAATTTTTCTCTACGTAGCCTACTTTAGTGGGAATTACTGATTTTTCGTAAATTTAAATTCCACAGAGGATGATTTTCTTTTTGCGTTATTCACTCATGATTAAAATTAGGTAATTTTTTTATTTTACATAGTTTACTCATGCTTAAAAAAAGTTATTGTTTATTATCTACAAGGTTTATTGGCAAGAGAAAGTCGTGAAAATGTATCACATAAGATTTTTTTTAATTGTGAATACCGTAATCAAGGCCAAATTGGTTTTTGAGAGAAAAATAATTATATTGCAATAAGAAAGTTAATAAGCTGGGAGATTTTTCCTCTGTAGCAATAATACCTAAAAAGTGTTATTACCTTTTGAATTATTTACCTACCGTATAAAAAAGGAGTTATTACATTTATATGGTTGTTGAGGTTAGAAAGTATATTAAAGTTTTTATTTAGTAGGACGGGTTATGAGGTACTGAGGTGTGTCATCAGGGAAGAAACGAGCGACTAAGAAGCAGACAGTCGGAAAATGATGCGTAGGCCTCAATGTAAGTGTGTATCTATTTGTAAGATACACGACGAGAAAAACACACACAAAATTTAGTGTTGATCAAATTCTGGAAAATTACAAGGGTCTCCCAGAGCTACGCAACACGCAACTAGGGAAATAAAATGCGATGAAACTGAGAAAAAAATATATCGCTGAGAGAAAAGTCCAAAGAAAAATATCTCTGAACGTTTTTGTAAATATGTGTTAGTAAGTTTCACTGCGTACGAATAGACATCGGCGGATCGCTGTACGTGCGCGTATTCAAGTCGTTCGTTGTTATATACTGGAAAGAAAATACGTGACAGATGATAGGCTTCCAATAACCAATGAAGTGACAAAGATAGAAAATAAAGGTGTTTTCTTTTAAATTAAAGAAGAAAAGATTTCTTATAAATATTTAGAAAATCCAAATAGGACTAAAAATTAAATAAAAATAAAAATTAAAGTATTAAATAAAAATTAATAACGACTGAAATTTTAACAACAAATATATGTTTAAAGGTAATTATAAAATAAATTATTGATATATAAATGATATTAAACAATTTGGTGTGATAAACTCACCCGACTCTGTCTTGCCAACGTAAATAATTAAAAATATAACCTTAATTTAATCATGAGTGAATGACGCAAAATAAAAACCAATCTGTTCGATTTAAAAATACGGGAACTCAAATTGGCGCTAAACTAGGCTCTATAGAAGAAAATGCTTGAAATAAAAGTTGTAGTTTTCTTTATTTCCTATAACTTTTATTATATACACTTTAGTCGTAAATGCATACTTAGGCCGTAATGTTAAACAACACAAATTTTGATGAGCAAAATATAGAAATCACTAATTGACGCTAAACTAAGTGTTGTAGAAAAAATGTTTAAAATGTAAGTTCTATTTTTTTTGTTAATGTCCTATAACAAATCCCGAAAAATTCTACTGTTCGCAGTCTTGGACTTCATTTCGATCAACGCCTGATCTGGAAACACCTCATTAAGACAAAACGGCTTCAACTACACTTATATTTGAAACAACAATACAGGTTTGTTCACCCTGGACTACCCATACGTCTCAAACAGAAATTACTACTCAACAATTCTTAAAACCTATCTGGATATACGGTACTAAATCTTTTTGTTAAGCAAAACAGAGTAATTTAAAAACTACTCAAGCATTCCAGTCTAAATTTCTCCGTATAATTACCGGTTCACGTTACTATGTCTCAAATTACACACTAAACACCGACTAAAAATCACTTTTTACATCAAAAATAGTTATTTTACATTCTTCCCAAAACTAAAAATTTATAAAAATCCGCTTAACAGTGAAATGGCAAATCCATCAGGCTTCATTAGAAAAGTAAAAAGAAAGATGGAGCAGAGATCTTCTTTAATTCTTACTGCATTGATCTTGTACACCAAGTCAAATGATAAATGTGAAAAATATTAGATGTAATTTTTGTTTGTTTTTAAAATGCTTTTTTACTATTTGTAATAACTTCCCTTCAACAATATAAATTTTTTATTGTTTCAATTTCTTTATACTAAAGGATAATTTTTCGATGATTGTTTTCCAAATTTAACATTTCTGAATGTTATATTTTATATTTTATGTTATATTTTATATTTTATAAAACTGTACTTAAACCTGTGTGGACATATGGAATACAACTTTGGGGCACAGCAAGTCACAGTAACATTGAAATAATTCAACGGTTTCAGTCAAAAATACTTCGAAACATCATGGACTCACCTTGGTACATATCCAACACTATATTGCACAGAGACACGAACACTCCCACGGTACACGAAGCTATACAGAAATTTTGTACCAGTTACCAAACAAGACTTGAAAATCACCAGAATCCAGAAGCCATCAATCTCCTAGACAACAGTGGAACACACAGAAGACTATGCAGACTACACCCTACAGATTTATTTTAATATGTGATTGTGTAATTTATTTTACATTCCTGGCAAGATCACTTCAACAAAATGGGAAATTTTATAGAGTAATACCAAGGGGTATTACTTACTCAAGATTTATACTTACAACACATCTACTCATTGTTCTATGAGAGCAGATCGTAGATTTATAGTTATTCAAAAAAAAAAATTTATATTCGTGCCTGTTCGTGTTAATGTAAAAATATCAATGCTCTCTCATCTTTTGGTTGTGCTTTATATAGTGCACTTAGTAAGATACATAAAATTAATTAGTATTAGTACACGATTCAAAATGTAAATTTAAAAAATATCCTATAACGTTGATCACACACAATTTTTCCCTAAAATGCATATTAAGCCCAGAATCTTAGAAAAAAAGAATTTTTTTACCAGGAGAGCATAGCCTCTCAAGAATTTCAGCAGACTTACTCTATCTTGTAGAGAATATAAAAAATTAACGAGCCAATTTTTAAAAAACTCCTAGAATTTATTTTTGAGAAAATCGCACGAATGTACTACTATTTCCGGTAACAAGATTTGGATGAAATTTTTTCGTTTAGTCCTCTAGTGGAGTCTAACATATACCCTTATTGTAATCCTTTGTTATTTTACTTGTTTTTGTTTTGTAATGGGGGTCGGTAAAAACTAAAAATGTTGATGTGACCATAATAAAATTGATAGTAAATAATATACATTAGGTAGCCTATTGTACATAAAATACAATAAAATGGGCTCGAAGATAGTAGACGGAAAATATAGGTCACGAGGTCGAGAAGAATTGTACAACAAAAATCAACAATTAGAAAAAAACACTAAAATTTTACAAACATCTGTACACTATAGTGGATGACAAAACACATTTTTAAGATACTAAACCTAAGGAGTCTGTTAAGTGGTGTAAAAAGGTCAGAAAGGATATTGAGAAAACCGGAATAAACCGTGAAATCTTATTGAACCGAACCACATTCAGACAACTAATTACGGACTTTAAGGACTTTTATGAAGGGGAAAAACAGAAGACTGGGTGGACAAGAAAGCAGAAAAGTCTACAGTGCTACAATGCTGAGAATGTGGGCTGCAAAAAGAGATTATAAAGTCACCTAACTTAAGTCTAAAATTGGCATTATACGTGGGAAAAATGCAATACAAGTAAAAAATGAACAATTAAAATTTAACACTAGCCACAGGCCATTACCGTTTAGAAAATAATAATAAATATGAAATATTTCATGTAAACGATTAAAACAGGAAATTCATTTTTATTTTATTTTTTTGAATACCTAGGGTATCTTTCAGTTGGAGTTTAAGTTATGTTTTTGTTAGGTTACTGGAAGGTTAATGTAGGAGTGTTATATATCAAAAATTAAATTCAGGTGCGTTTCATCAAACGAGCTGTGTTGTTAAGGGTAATTTATTGTTCATCACGTAGCAATGGATAGATAAAATCTACAGATATCAGTGGAGGGTGAAGTAAAGAGAGGAGGAGAGAATAAAGTCCTACGGTACAGAAGGAAAAGCAAGCAAGCGCACGATTCAGACAATATCATCGTTCCATATAACGGGTGAATTTATAGTACCTAGGAGAGGGGGGGTCATCTGGAGGGTGGACCGGTGATGTATTCTGTAATTCGTGTCCAAATAATTGTGTTTAATCGGTGAGTCGAATAAGGGGAAAATAAACAATGACGTCAAAAGGACCAGTTACCCCGCCCGTTACCATAGTAACCGGACAAAATCTCTCTAACAGCCAATGTTACTATAATGTTATAGAAGGCTACACTTTATGTATACGAAGAATTAGGCATAGGAAACCAAGCACTTTAGGGTATGGGAACACCAGGTACTTGTTTAACAAGTAGCCTACCTATTGTTTAACTGTCACACGAATAAACAATCCAAACCGGTAACTGATTTCAACTCATATCAACCAAACCGTATCCCGATGAGGCTGAAACGCACTTAATATATTTTGTACAACATTTACGTCAATATTTTAAATTAAAATTTAATATTAGACGACCAACCCCTACGATTCGCGGAAATTTCATCTCACAAACCAAACTTTGTCATTAATATAAAATTTCCTTTTGTAAAAGGCTTTGAACAACCCTTTACGTTACCATATTTCAACTGCTTCATTACCAAGAAAATATCAATATTACATTGAACGAATTTAACTAACACTAATCCATAAATTGTCTATAACGGACAGATGGAGTGTTAAATTATTTGCACTCTACTAGTTCCAATTATCTACTAGTTTGAAAGCTACAAAAATAGTTATGTTTTTAATCACATGGTCAGACAATTATACGACTGAAGCTTATAAAAACAGAAGAGGTACAGGTGTAAAATGCACTAGTCACAGTTATCTCCTCTGAGAGAAATGAATTTCATCATTTCATTATACAAGTGACCCTGTTGTGAATGAAGCAAAGGTGTCATTTGTATGGTGAAAAGTAGACGATTTTCAGAGGGCCTAGCGTAAGCATACTTTTTCACGCAGTGAGGAAGACAATTGTAAATTACCTCACTCCTCGTTTTTTTTTAGTAAACACTCTAGAGGTTCGAACGAGCATTTTGGCTGATTAACAACAACACAAAAATAAATACTCTAAAGTTACTTTTTAAAAGTACTTAAAACATAAACTTGTGTATGTAAATACACTACGACACCGATTTGGGATCAAGAATATTAAAAAAAATGATAATATCAAACTACGACAGTCCGGAAGTAAATATGTACAACATCATTTACTATTGTCATAATGTCAAAAAATTAGACCTACACTTAAATGGAAACAGGACAGATCTACGAAAAATCCTCTAGATATAAATTTTTTTGACACATTTAATTGAAATTCAGTATCTGTTATTAAATTAATACAACAATTTATAAATGTAAAGCTAATGTTCCAAAACTTTATTTACTTGAAGGAGCGTGCAGTCATCACCACAGTCCTACAGTTGACCAAGAAGATCTCTTGGCCAGAGGCGCTTAAAATGTCTGCGCTGAGTACCCGGTATCGCCCTAGTGTACATGTTTTGTATGAGAGGGTTGTCATGTAATTCAAATTTGTCATGCATCGTCTTGTATAGTTGTTTCGCGACATCAATTACGTATGGGATTTGTAAGTCTTTGTGCAACATTGAGTTCGTGATGTAAAAGGGTTGTGATGTAAAACATTGCGTTATCGTTCGTAGAATCTTGTTCTGAATCGCTTGTATACGTTTCCTGTGTGAAGGTTTAGCAGATTCCCAAAGTTGAACTCCATATGTCCAGATTGGTCTTGATACTGTCTTGTAGATTGTTAATTTGTGTTACATGTTTAATTTACAACGTCTATCGAGTAAGCGTTTCAGTTGATAGAAGCGTGTTTTGAGTTTGTAGCGTGTGTGTGTAACATGTGCGTTCAATGTAAGTTTCCTGTCCAAGCCTAAGTAGCGCGTTTGAGTAATGTGAGGTAGCGGAATATTATTAATATAAACGGTTGGGCAGTTTTGTCGTCTAAGAGTAAACGTCATGTGTTGCGATTTGTTTTCATTAATTTTAATTTTCCAAAGTTTAAGCCATGATATAAATTTACGTAAAGTATGTTAGCTTTTGAGCAATAAATCTCAAGTTACAAATTCAGACAAAATAAATACGTATGCATGATGAAAATATTCGTGTCAGGTCGTGTACTGGTCGGCGTCCGGCTTTTAATCACGCATATAGGTAGTAAAACTGGATTTATCATTGGTGATCTTTGGCTCTTTGAATCAAACAAAGGTGGTGACTATCATGACGATGGACGGTGAAATCTACGAGAAATGGTTTGAAAACGTTCTTTCTCGCTTATAGGAAAATTGTGTCATAGTCCTTGACAATACTTGTTTCCATTCACGCAAAAAAAAAGAAAATACCGAATGCATCATGAACAAGGAACAGATTAAAGTTTAATTAAAATTAAAAAAAATAAAAATATAAAGATAACTTTTTTTAAAAAAAGACTGTAGCTAGAAGTGAAAGAACCTAACTTAAGTTCTAAGTTTGAACTTCGTACAATATTCCGTTCTTGAGATATTTTGTCCACACACAGACCAATCGCTAAAAACATGTTTGTTGAGTTCAGGGGGCCTGATAACGTGTATTTTAGGTGAAAACTCGATTTGGAAATCCATATGGGAACAACACTTTCCTTCCCTATATATTCTATTCATATAGAGCAAATAGGGCAAGAGAAAATAAAACTACGTTTTACATACAATAATAAATAAGCGTTACTTAACATTTAAAGAGTAAACAATTTATTTGAAATTAATGTTGTACGTTACATTGCGAAATGCGTTAAAAAAGTATAGTTTTAGTATTACGTGCATTTAACAGAAAAGTTTAAACCATTATGAATATTAAATATTATTACAAACTCCAGTTGTATCTTTTAAAGCAATGAAAATTCTCGTATTTTTGAAGTAAAATATTAGCGATAAGGTTTTTTACGGGGATTATAAATAATATTTTACGGTTACTTAAAAACAAGAAAAACAGAAAGAAAACAAAAGTTTTGTTCTGTCATAAAATAAACACAGTTTTTTATTGAAGTAGAATAATGGAAGAAGCTAAGATGGAACGCAGCACCGTTGTAAAAATACTACACAAGAAAATAAGGAAAGAGGGTCAGGTCGTAACCCCCAACACCACGTAACGTAAATCTTACAGGGTTACCAACAACAAAATACAATTTATTTAACTACTGTACTGGTTGCTGTATTATATCTCTTGTTTTCCTTTATCCGGATCACATTTTCCTTTTGTCGTAACTCAATGTTGTGCAGGTTTATTTGTTGTTTCACAGAATATAGAACTATACCGTTCTGATTGACAATGTAGTCACACGGAGATAGGTATAAAATAAATTGATGTACCGAAATTTACAGTCGTTACCATTTTAAGAACCTTTCGAAATAAACGTCTTGTTTACTTTACACAGAGATAAACTACCTCACACTACTCAAACGCGCTACATAGGCTTGGACAGGAAACTTACATGGAACGCACATGTTACACACACACGCTACGAACTCAAAACACGCTTCTATCAACTGAAACGCTTACTCGATATACGTTGTAAATTAAACATGTAACACAAATTAACAATCTACAAGACAGTATCAAAACCAATCTGGACATATGGAGTTCAACTTTGGGGATCTGCTAAACCTTTACACACGAAACGTATACAAGCGATTCAGAACAAGATTCTACGAACGATAACGCAATGCCCCTTTTACATCACAAACTCAATGTTACACAAAGACTTACAAATCCCATACGTAGTTGATGTCGCGAAACAACTATACAAGACGATGAATGACAAATTTGAATTACACATGACAACCCTCTCATACAAAACATGTACACTAGGGCGATACCGGGTACTCAGCGCAGACATTTGAAGCGCCTCTGGCCAAGAGATCTTCTTGGTCAACTGTAGGACTGTGGTGATAACTGCACGCTCCTTCAAGTAAATAAAGTTTTGGAACATTAGCTTCGCATTTAGTAATTGTTATATTAATTTAATAACAGATACTAAATTTATAAATTTGTAAATACCTTAACTGTTCTAAAAATATGGTAGATGATGTGGTGCTAGAACAAGTATCACAATGCAATTATTTAAGTTGTGACATCGGATTTGAGAATAGTTTAATAGTTTGAGAAAAGTTTTAGTCCTTTCAATCAAAATTTTTAAGAATTGCTTTTATGTAAGCAATAAAACTCTCCACGACGATTTCAAAATTACAACAGTAAAAGAGTTAACCACGTCCTTGTATAGTACATTTCACGAAAGATGACCATCCAAACCAAATAGCCCGTGATCTAGCTACAAGGAACTTCCTAACAGTGCGACGTCTAAAGCAAAATTGGAGTAGAGACTTCTTGATCTGAATAACGGACAATACCCGTAGTTTTAAAAGGGGAATGTACCACTGGGCACCTCTTCTCCTTAAAGTGAAATTCCTCACCACCTTTTAAATATCATATACGGAAGTTGTACAGCTCAATGTACAGTACCATAATAAAAATTAAAGAAAAAAAGATTCTGGCAATAAAATCTTTGTTTTTTGGTTAAACGTCCGACTGTTCTGCAATTACTGCTAATGCAGACGGTGAAGGATGAAATGTTTTTTTTTTGTAACGTATGAAAATATGCCGTGCCTGAATGGGATTCGAACCCAAGACCGCATAATGAGAGGCGAGCACGTTACCAACTACGCCAATGCGGCCGGCTTTGAAAATCTTTGTTTGGAAAATTTAAGATTACCATCTTAATACGTACGCATCATTCCCACCGCCCAATAGCAAGTTAAAAACGAAATATTTAAAATTATGTTTCTTTTCGCTTACACATTTTTATTTTGAAATGCTAGTGCGAATAAATGGTAAAAAAATTATATTTTGTTGGTATTAATAAAGTTCATTATTATTATTATTATTGTTATTATTGGAATCACAGTAAATGATATAAATAATTAATTAAACAATTCGAAAATTTCGCCAAGATATTCAGTGATGTGATGTACAACGAACCAAGATTCTAATGGAATTTATTGGTTTTCTAGTTGAATGGTCAGAATACACTTGAGTATCCTCGGGGAATTCTGAAACTCTACCTGAGGAGCACTGATAAAATTAGTTCATAAGATCCTTCAAGAACATGAAAAGTAAATTTATTTCTAGGCTTCTTGTTAAATATATAAATTTTTAGTGCAAATAAATAAAAAATATCGGTGACCTTTGAGTGGATGGAAAACTCCGTGCACGTCACTGATGTCTTAACATTCAATATTTCACCCAACATCATATTCTATAGTTTATTATTATTATTATTATTAAATCGCTTCAGCTTACTAAAAAACATCTATTCTGTGTTTTGTAATTTTTGCATCTATCAAATAACAACACCTTCGTAAATATTTTATGGTCAATTCTGTAGATATTTCCTTAAATCCATAAAATTGAATTTTTATTTTTCTCATAGTGTTATTTTTACTATTTTTCCATTCTCATAAATTTTTTTATTAGTTCTTAACCTTAATTTTCCATTTTCATTTATATTTTTTTCTTAAAACTTCCCTTCTGATGGAAAATATATTCAGATCCATATAATTCCTCAGATTTTATAACTATTATAGTGTCTTAATAAACAGTTTAAAGATATAGGATTTTTTATAGTAAAATATTTTTAGTCAGTTAATTTACGCTTTTTCCATTTTCTCTATTTTATTTTTCATTTCTTAGTATTCATTTCCGATCTCATGGATAACACAACATAGGTATTTTTAAGTTTTTACTGTTTTTATTTTCCAATCTTTTATAAAGTATTTAGGTCTAATTTTCTTATTAGGCCTACACATAAATTCATTTTTTCATACGATAGCTTTAACCCGATCTTTCTTGGCCGGCCCGTTAGCGTAGTGGTTAGCGCAACTGGCTTCTACGCCGGGGTCCCGGGTTCAATTCCCGGTCAGGTCTGGCATTTTTTTATTACTTATTTTCATTATCATCATTATCCACCGTCTGCATTAGCAGAAATTGCAAAAAAGTCAGACGTAAAACAAAAAAAAAAAAAATTTCTAGATCACTCTTCTAATAATGGTACTTGTCTCCTCGGAGTGACTATTGTGACAAATAATGTTTAAATACAATAGTTTTTTTGTTGAGTTTTGTCAGTGGTAATTAGGCTATAGTATAAAGATTGTTATCTGGTATTTGGCGGAAAAGGAGATCGGACCATTTCCTTGGGCAGTAAAGGTTTTATACAGTTAAGCCAATTATTATTTCTTTCTTTATTCTTTAGATTGTTCTAATAAAATGTAGTATTTAAAATTTTCAGTTATCTTCTTTATTTCGTATGTTTCTAGAATAAAGGTTTCGCTAGGTATATAACAGTTCTTTGGTTTGGTTGGTTTAAGGCTCTTTGGCCGGTAAAGTAATATGATTTGAGGTTTTATAAAGGGTGTGTTAGCAGTCTTTTATATATCTTTTGTATATACACTAGTTAAGTTTAGTTAAAGCTTGATGTGTGTAATAACATTTTATAATTTATCTAGTCTAAATAACTTAATTTATATTTATTTATTATTGTGTTAATAATATCGAGGGTTATCTCTAAAAATAAAAACCGCTGAGAAATTTCTCTTCTTATGTTCGCGACCTGTGTCGATGAAGGCTACGCCAGTAAATACACACACTGTATATGTTTTGTCTGTAAGTTGAAGCGTTGTCACACGTGAGAGTTATTTTTGTCATAAAATGAATAAAAATAAAATCGATGTTGCAGCTGATTGTGAAATAAACTGATGTTTACAGTTTTTAGGGATCGATTTGGAATACTACTGATTGATTTCTAGCCACGTGGAACAATTATTCATGCAGAAGCCTACTGCAAAACTATACGTAAGTTATTGCGCGCAATTCAAAATCAGCGACTTGGACAGTTGACCGCCGGCGTCGTAGGTCTACTGCTAAGTATAATGCACGTCAACATGTAGCAGGTGCGACACGTGATTTAGAGACAACATTTGGATAGGACATTAACAATAACCCTCCACATAGTTTGGACTTAGCTCCTCCTGATTTGCATTTGTTTGGGAAATTGTAATAAGCAATTAGCGAGTGACGATGAACTTAAAAATGTTGTTAATCAATGGCTAAATGAACTGGCGGCAGAAGAATATTACGATAGTATATTGAAGCTGGTGCACAGCTATGATAAATGTCTTACTTTATGAGGCGATTATATAGATAAGTAACAAATATACGGTATGTATAACTATAACCAACTACGGTGGCGTGCGAGCTGCACATGCGCAGTAAGTAGCTCCCCCACCACAGCGTCTTAGCCTGATACAGGCTGCCTCTAAAGTAGAACTCACTACTCGTTGTGTTCTGTTCGTGCGCACAAAAAACGGAGAAAAATGTCTGCGATTCAATTTGGGGTAGTAGGCAATTAATTTTTTTCTAAATGATGTACCTACCATCGTTTTGACAGGCCCGAAAGAGAGGGATGTCATACCCTCTTTCTGTTATATTTACTATGCGGTTCTTTTTGTTAAAATATCATACAACTGATATTGTGCATGTGAAGTTGTTTTCTAAAAATTGACGTATGTTTGGTATAAAGTTCACAACTATAAAAAATTATTCAGCTTTTTGGAATAATAACAGGAAGGTGACACCAGACACGATGATCTATCTTGACTTCCCTTCAAACAGTGATATTTCAAGCTCGTTTATTATTTATGTTTGTGCCCAACAGATAAAATTTTCTATTTTATAACAAAATAATAAAACGCATATTATGTCGTCCTGGAAAAGAAGTTATATTAACCTACGTGTACGCAAAAAATGCGATGAGATTTAAACGTCTAACTTTGTACGAGCGTATCTTATCTAAATATCAGAGTATAATAATAACATTTATAGTGTAGTAAAACAAGATTCATTAGGAACCGAAAGTAATTTTTCAGAATTTTTTGATGAAAAATGAGCTTGTTGGAATGTAGTGAACGAAACTGGCCGGCAGAGTGCCCTACCGTATCGCGTATTGTCCCTATTGCGCTTGAACACCGTGCACTGATTAAAATCAGTTGAGGGGAACGACTGACGCAACACATTCTCTCTCTGTCTCGCTACCCTCCCTACATGCCACCGTAATTGGCGAACAGTATAGTTTAAGAGAAATAAAATATATTTATAAAATTTTGAAAATACATTTTTTAACAATTAAATGGTCTTTACTTTAGAGACATTTTAGTAGTTTTATTTAAATTTATTAAAACCAGATCCCGAATCACCTGGGTTAAACGTTACATTATGTTATCCGATATCATATCTTATCAAACATCCTATACAAGTATTTTCAACAGCCGTATTATATTGATAATCAAAATATATATTATATTTTTTAAACCACCAGTAATATCGTAAATAGTAAACACTTACCAAAGAGCTTTCGTGCATTAAATTCACATCTTCAATAATTGAATGGGTCAACGGAAAAACGATGCAAGTAACAAAAACAAATTTTTTAGAGAAAGTGAAAGATACCATCTGATTCTTAGCTGTATAACGATTTTTCACTGTATGACGATTTTGTTTCAAGAATTTCCGAGATTTTAGTTACAATTCTACCCGTTAGAATTCACTATTGTGATCAAATAAAGGATTTATAGAACGTATTCCACTGAAACCTCACTTTTGTAAATTTTGTCACTTGCAACGGGTTTCTGTTGAGCCATTCAATTCTCTATATTATTTACAATTTAAAATTAAAATATCCGACTTTCACCATGGTAGATAAAGATAGGACTGTTGCCTATCTACTATGTAGGAAGTAGGATGTTTTAAATTTTGAATTGTAAAAAACGTAGACTGAATTACTGAAGATGTGCATTTTATGCACGAAAGCTCTGTAATTGGTAAATGTTTACTGTTTACCGTATTACTGGTGATTTGAAGAATATAATATATTTTGATTAAAGTCATGTCATCTATAAAAATTAAGCTATTTAATGTAACATATAAATTCTTTTTTCATATTTAATGAGATGTTCATACTGGATTCATCTACTGATTGTTTGTTCACGACAGTTATTTGAATTTAACTAAAAAGGTTCCTTTTTAGGTTGGATCATGTACTTGTGCATTAAAATGAGTATGTAGTAACAAAATTTCTGAGTAATACGGTATAGTAGAATGAAATTTGATGTTATGAAACTTGGATAACATTGTTACAAGATATATTTGGCAAAGAGATGCTACCAGGGTATTATCTGAGACAGTATCTGCTACAATTCCAAAGGGAAGATGAAATGTTACCTCTAGTCGATGCACATACTCTCGTATGTAGGCCGATATATACCGACATTTACACAAAGATACAAAGCACAATGAAAAGGGGTGTGAAATGAGGGTAACCAGGATGGTATCGTGTAGAATTAGTGTTGTCAGAACAGGCAATATAACGCACAACTCTACGGCGTAATGTACAGTATAAGCGAAACTGGTGTACATTGTATGTACTCGTGAATATATATATATAGCCTACACTATGTAATGTAAACTTTATGTACACAAGAATACAAACTAACGTTAACTGTTTAGCTTTACCAGTACATTATTACTGAGTATTATTAGCACGACTATGTACAGAGTGGTTCGAAAACAAACATCAATTTTCAAATATTACATGGGTGAAAATAACAATAAACTTTTGTTCATAAGGTCTGTATGATGGTTTTGACAGAAAATTTCGATTTTATATGTTTTTCAATAGTTCAGCCCTAGATATACCAGAAAAAACATTAAATTACGTCAAAAACATTATTTTAATGAACTAATTAAGTTTTTACCAGGCGTGCCCAGAAAAATTATCATGTAACCAAGAATAAATATTTTTCATAATTTTATACTGATCGTTTTAAAACAAAAGAGTATTTTAGTTTTTAAAAATATCTGCATGACTATTTTTAACATTTCCAGCTGTTTGTTCATCTTTCTACCCATTTGTTGATGGGAAATTTACTTATGTGTGTACGTTTTGTTTTTGGTTTTTTTGCCTGTTCTCGTAAATTTAATTTTTAAAATTCTGGGTACATTTTTCTCGGAAACCATCAAACCTACCGGGCTGAAATCTTTACCAGTTATTCATCTTGTACACGCACATATACCGGAATTTGTATAACTTCCTTAAATTCTCTAATAATTAGTAGTCCTAATATGCAAAAACATAGAAAATAAATTTGTAAAAATCTATGTGATTCGTTATTTTGTTTTTAATTTTATATTTCGACAGATTAAATTGAAAAAAAATGTCAATAGCTAAAGATACCCGAAAAATATACGTGTGTAAAGTTTTATTCACCTATCTTTTATCAATCGATTAAAAAATGTAGCCTACCTAAAAATATCAAATTTAACATTGGTGGGATACAAAGTGCAGTCTCTCCTTAACACGAACAATTGATTTTAAACAAAAACAATTGACAATAGGTAAAATTGCAAAAATTTGGTGAAAAAGTGTGTCTTGTTTGTTGTACAGGTCAACAGCTGAAAAGCTGGTTTAACCCTCTAAAGGTTTTTTTAAGAAAATGAGGAGTGAGGTAGTTTATTATTGCTTACCTCATTAAGTGGAAAAGTATGCTTATCAGCATGCCAGGCCCTCTGAAAAGCACAGTTTTTTCAGCCTGCAAAACACCTTCATTTCATTCACCACAGGGTCTGTCTGTATAATGAAATTCATTACTCTCAAACGCGTTAACTCTGACTATAGTCCGATTCACGAAAGAAAACACCTGTCTTTAAACAGCAATATCTTTTGAACCGTTTTATGTAAAAATTAAAGTTTGTTTTATTGTTAGTTACAGTATTACATTAACATATATAATACATAGTAGCTCTATACATTTTTAACTAAGCGTGAACAAAGTAATAGTACCTTGAAGTTGGTTATACTGGAAAAGTGGTTAAAAACAGGGTACTTTTTTGCGTAATTTCTTACATTTAATACACTATTAATTTCAAAAAAGTTAATGAATACCCTGTTGGCAACAATACAACAAGCTTTAATTTGATGTATCGTAATTGTTTTTACATAAAACGGTTCAGAAGATATTGCTGTTTAAAGACAAGTGTTTTCTTTCGTGAATCGGGTTATAGTGTCTTTCACACCTCTACTTCTTCTATTTGTAAATTCTTCAGCCATATAATTGACTGACTATGTGATAAGAAACAGAAATATTTTTTGTAGCTATGAATCGAGTGAAAATAATTTAATACTCCACCTGCCTGTTATGGGTAAAACAATTTAGAATATGAATTACAAAATTTAATTTACTTTACTAAATTTATTGGTGGCACTTAACTACTGATAAATACTAAATTAAATTTAAATATTGAATCTACAAAATTGCCCTAACTAAATGTCTTTAAATATTTAAATAAATATTAAATTGAATTAAATTTAATAAGAGCTCAGTTTTCTATGATTGTAAAGTGAAATTTGAAATAGACTATTGGAATTTAATTTTAATTGAATTTACTTGTTGAAAATTAAATCAAGCAAGAATCTCTGGGTTAAAAATAAGGTTGAATAAGATATTAGTTAAAATTTGTATCGTTATCTGGATTTATAAAATTTTCGGTTGTCGTCCACCTCAATTTGTCCAATTGGTCTTTCGTTCAGTAATCTTCTTCCTTCAATTCGTGTTTGTTAACACCATCCTTTTTATAAATAAGTAATTACTCTTCTTTTTAAATTTTTCTTCACAGTCTACTATTGGAATTTATACTGCTTTCATATATAAATATTTATAAAGAGCTAAAATAATGATAACTAATTTGAGTCAATCAAAAACACTTAAATTCATCAGAACACGACTTAACGCGATACCCTCTGTCCAAAAATGGAGCTAAGATTCATTGTTTCATGGTCTTTTATATTTTTTCACATTTCACATATTTTATAAAATATTGTATTTAAGGAGAATATCTCTTCTGGTTCCGATATAATAAATTTTTATTATTGTTGTACAATGTTCATATCATTTATATTTACTTCTTAATATTTTGTTCCAGGTATTTTTTTGAATTTGAAAATTGTTTTGTTTCAAAATTCTCAGAAATGGTCAATGTAAAATTTCAATAAAACGTTTAGTATTTAATTCGTTTCATTTAATTGGTATTTACAATAGAGGAGCAGGATGTGCGACGACGGTGCGCGGCGCATGGGACGGCTGGATGAAAAGTTAGCTAGTGGATAAGTATTTGGCTAGCGGTATAAAGTCTACCCAGACTTCTTGGTGCTGTTTGGAAGTTCAGTGGGCTGTGTCTGCTCTGGGTATTGGTGGCTTGTGTATTTAGGAAGCGTTCGTCGTGTGCTGGTTTCTTTCTGGTTTTTTTCTAGAGTGTGTGCTGCACTGTTCCAGTAGGATATCAGTGTGATATGTTTATACTCGGCTTAATTCTGAGGTTCTCTTCAGACTATACACCTTTTCTTGTTCGTTTTAATGGTCTTTAATTTGGTTTTTCTTTGTTGTTATATTGGTTGCGTACTAGAGGTCTCTAATTTTGGATTAGTTGCGGCATATTAAGGCTTTAGCTGTTCTGTCGTGATTTCTCCCATCGACCTGCCATTCCAACCCCCTCCTTTAGATATTCCCTTGCTGAGGATAGGGTTAGCTATGAAAGGAGTTTGGAGACCAACCTAAAAATAATGTTCATTAACTTTGAACAATTTTAACTATCATACTTAGAAAAATATTTAAATTCGAATCCATTTTATTTTTGATTTACATAGGCTAATTTATATTGTTGCATACTATTTCACTTCACATAACATCGATGCACCTGTCACAGAGTGTTCGCTATTTAATTTTACTGATCAACAACGAATGAGTCATAGAGTGCCATTCTACAACGAGAATTCATTAGTTATAACCAGAAAATGCCCCCGTACTACGCTCAAGTATTTATGGTTAGCCAGGAAAGGGATTGTTATAAACTTGGGGTTGCAAATATTACTTGGGTTGCTAACACCCAACGGAGGATATTCGAGGAAATCTAGGCAATCTAAGATGAACAACAAAACATATTTCATAAACTAAAACGTATCATAATTTATATGAATTTTTTTAGAATATATCTCCCTCTGAAGATAACCTGGTAGAGACTGGAACACTTTAGGGTTAATTTCGTAAAATTGTTGAGGAAAAACTTCATCTGTTTAGAATTAATGTGAAATGATACGACAAAAATTTGAACTGCAAGAGTTAACACAATATCAGAAGAATATAAGGAACTAGGAGATATCTAACGAAGTTGGACAATCAAAGGTTATCAGCGGATGTAAAACCCTAGTAAATACATAAAATTATATATTAATTTAACACCTGTCATACGATGATTATAAAATAATTTAATTTATTAATCCCCTACCAAGAATTGTTTAACCGATATCAGATGACACCGGTAACACTATATGCTTTCACCATAACCCACCTTATGTTCAACGGTTCGTACCAATTCCATCCACTTTCTGTATAGGTTTCCATTAGAACGGATACTATCTTATTTGAATAGACAATGGACCGGTCAGCCATATTCAGTTTTAATGGCATAAAACCGACCTACAACAGTCGATATCTGATTTAATTCTGCCTTGCAACACCATTAGCCTAATTGAACATAATCCTTTTAGGCTACATCTCAACTTGAAAGGACCGGTAGCACTTTACTGGGCTTATACAAGATAAGTAGATTAAGTCCCATCCACTAAAATTCAAGTAAGATTAATTATACGCATATATCATAAAACTGATCACGTATACGTATCTTCTAATAGGTCGAAAGTTGATGAATGTATTACATCTACATTTTGGAATTGGTGACATTTTAATTGAAGGCAAAAATAGTACTGCACACGTTGATGTACGCTCAAACATAAAGCCACATCTGTACAGGCGTCAGTGAATACATGAACGTAGTAAATTGAAAAGCTATTCAACATCCCTAAAATTTTCACTAATAAGAACAACTTTGAAAACGTTTTGTTGTATAATTGCAACATCTCATTAATTAATTAATAATTTAATTATTAAACTATTACTGTATATTCAGGTTTATAATTAGGAAATGTGATTGATATTTTTCCTGTTAACTTAAATATGGTACGTATAAATACTAATAAAAAACAACTTAAAATTTTGCAATATCTCAATTTTCCGTAAAAGTATTGGTTTTTAAAAATCTTAAAAACCACATAAGCGTAAAAACCGCAAAAAAGCAGTGGTTAACGTGCTAACCTGGTTCTTTTCTTCGCTAGCGTCTGGAAAATTATAATATGTTAAAAAATTTAGAGTAAAAAACTTACATGGCTTTCTCTTGCCAATAGATAATAAATAAAATAACCTGTTTTATCATGAATGAATGACGCAAAATAAAAATCAACTTCCGTACAACTTAAAAATCACTAATTAACGCTAAACTAAGCTCTGTAAAAATATGCTTGAAATAAAAATTGTAAGTTTTTAAATTTCCTATAACTTTGATTATGAACATTTTTGTCGTAAAATATTAAAGCCCGTAATCAGAAAAATTCCAATTTTTTACAGATTTTGATGAGCGAAATACAGAAAATCATTAATTGACCGTAAACTACGCGTTGTAGAAAAAAAATGCTTGAAATAAAAGTTGTAATAAATTACAACGCGATTTTGAAAAAAACTCGTATTTTCGAGACTTGTATTTTCGAGAAACGCAGAAAGTGAAAAATCGCACGAATAAACTATTACTTCTAGTTAACCGATTTTGATGAAACATTTTGTATCGGGTCCCCTAGTGGTACCTAACTTTGGTAGATATTTTGGTACCGGACAACAGTTACAAGTTTCGATATTTCATTTTTGAGATATTACTCTATCTGCTTTTTATTCTAGTAAGGAATCTCATTGATTTAATAAACTCATGAGCAAATCGACATGAAATCAACAAAATAGCAAACTCTAAATAAATAATGAAGTAGTGAAACAGTAAGTTCGTAATGCCGAAAACTAAGACAAATTGTAAAGAAAATTTCCTGAAAGTACAGTAAAAAGTTTTAAAAGGAAATTCAGTTAATGAAACTTTTTATGGCATCTTTAATACTTTCATCTGAAGTACTTACAATATTAAGTACTAGTATTAAAAAAGAGATCGTAGTTTACGGTTCTCGGTGATAGGTATTTACGATCACTACAGTACAGTAACTTCAAAAACTTTAGTATCTTCAAAACTAAAAATAACTAAAAATTTAATAATATTTTTCAGTATATAATTTTCTTTTATTCCGCTGAAATTTTCTCTCATTACCGCATAGGAAATTTAGCCAAATGTGTGTTGTTTCTTAAGTAAAATATTTTAAGAAAGTTTATTATATAATTTGTTTTTTAATCCCTAATATGTGTACGTAGCAATCTGTTCAATTGAAAACAATAAGCAACCCCGGTTATGGGGTTGCTCATAGGGTTCCTATGAGATGAGGATGATATGTATGACGTGTAAATGAGGTGTTCTGGTTCACACCCGGGCCGATCGTTTCCTGAAAATGAAAATTTCCTACCCAACTATTTATATTTTTCTTGGATGATCTTTTACGAACAAGACTATCGTCGAAAAGGTCCGTCAGGATCATACTGATGAACTTGGTACACATGTACATGAGTTGCTTTCTATAACTGTTAAATCAGTGGAGTAAACTAGGCAGTACTTATAAGTTGTATTAGGTCGGAAATTTTTAGGATGGTATGCTAGTTATCTGAAAAATATTTCTATGTTTTTAAATTTGTTAATAAAGTCGGTTTAGGTACAACTGTTTGATCATCAGGGCATGGAAATTTTGATGTTAAAGTCTGACTTGAAAAAAGTCTGACGCTATAATAATCTATAGGTTTATTTAATTTGGTTTTGATTAGAAACGGATAAGCAAGGATAGTTTGCTTCGTTTATCTCAAGAGTACAAACCCATTGGCAAGGGGAGTGTCGAACGCCCGATAGCGAGATGGTTTCCTGAAAAGGCCGAACTGCCTAATCTAAGAAGGCGAGAATGCATGATAGTTTAAACTGAAAATTTTGAATTTCGGTTCTTTATGTTTTTCAATAGTTCAGACCGAGGTCAACCACAGAGGCATTAATTACGTAAAAAAATATTAAAATGAAAAAATTTAGTTTTTAGGAGGCTTACTCAGAAATATTATCGTGTCACCAAAAACGAATATTTTTCATAATTTCATACCGATCGTTTTAGAGCAAAGGGAATTTTAGTTTTTTTAAAATATCTGCATTACTGTTTTTAATACTCGCAGTTGTTGGTTCAGCTTTCTAACCAAATGTTGATAGGAAATTTACTTGTTTGTGTACATTTTGTTTTTGATTTATGCCTTTTTGTGTTTTTGTCCGTTCCCGTAAATTTATATTTTTAACATTTAGGTACATTTTTCTCGGAAACCATTAAACAAACCAGGCTGAAATTTTTACCAGTTATTTATCTAGTACATTCACATATTCCGGTACTTTTATGACTTCCTCAAAAGCCACAAAAATTATTAATATGTAAAATACCGTAAAAAAAATTTGTAAAAGTTTTATGTTATTCCTTATTCTGTTTTAACCTTATGGTTAAACGGATTAAGTTGCGAAAATATCAGTAGCTAGAGCAACTAGACAACTACGAGTAAGTAAAGTTTTATTTTCCTATCGTTTACCAATCTTGTGAAAAATGTACCTGAAAATAGCAAATATAACATTAGCGTGATACAAAGTACAGTCTTCCCTTAAGTGACCAAGAATATGATATACACGAGTGTAATTAAATTTTCTTTAAAAAAATTACATTCTTCCATCTGTGCAAAGATCCATTATAGTATAAATTAGATGTAATATAAATAAATAATTCAGGCAGCCTCCGAAGCGTATTAGTTAGCGTATTGGCCTGCCACGCGGAGGTCCCGGATTCAATTCCCGGCCAGGGTCTGGAATATTCACGTGCCAAATCCCAAAGTAATGTTACATAATCCACCGTAGTCGCTAATTACCAAACAGTTGATGTGACTTCAAATAAATAGGTAAATTTAAAAAAAAATAAAAACAAATTCATGTTTTTTGATATTGTTAAAATAATATTTAATTACCATAACAAAATACGTTTTATATTCTAGTCAATCTTTATTTATTATACTAATCCGGAGGTATTCAGGAAACAGCTAATGATCCAATAAATAAAAATAAAATAAATTAATATTAGTTGCATTTTACACAAAGTAGCTGCTACTATTAAAATCATACAAAAATGAAATCAAAACAGAATATTGTTAAATACACGATTGCGAATTACAGGTAAAAATAGATTAATATGAATAAAAACTCATTGGCTTATTTAATTTTAATTAACACAAAATATTTTAATTGAATTTATTTCAAATACAAATTGAATTATTTTAAAAATAAATAGGTACAAAAAGTAGTAATTAAAATACGTTAAACAAATTAATAATTAAATTTTATAACGAAGTTTAAAATTGATAGAGAAACAATTTTATGATCAATAATCAAGTCATCGGATTCACAAGTGTAATGAATGAATAACCATTAGCGTAAATAATTTTCTACTCGACCAGTAGAAAAGAGTGGAGAGCGGTGAAGCGCAACCTCCATAAAATATTAAACGTACTTTAATTAAATAATAAACTTAATTAATTTTTCTTCCAATAGCACTTGTGCGGATTCGTTAAAATCAAAGTTTAATGGTATATTATTATACAGGGTGATTGTAAAATAAGTTGCACCTTCCTTTGAAAATGTTACTAAAGCAGTCAGCAAAACGCGGTTTGCGACAATCTTCATGGCTATGAGGGGCTACTTATGTGCCGGTTGTTTTCCAGGTTTGGTCCTCAAGGCGAGACTGTATGATGGTTTTAACTGAAAATTTCGAATTTCGGTTTTTATGTTTTTCGATAGTTCAGACCGAGATCAACCACAAAAACATTAAATTACGCGAAAAAAATATTTTAATGAAAAATTAAGTTTTTAAGAGGTTAACCAAAAAAAATTGTCGTGTCATCAAGAACGAATATTTTTCATAATTTTATACGGATCGTTTTACAGCAAAGGGAATTTTAGTTTTTAAATACATTCATTACTGTTTTTAATACTCACAGCTCTTGGTTCAGCTTTCTAACCACTTTTTGATAGGAAATTTACTTGTTTGTGTACATTTTGTTTTTGATTTATGCCTTTTCGTGTTTTTGTCTGCTCCCGTAAATTTATATTTTTAACATTTAGGTACATTTTTCTCGGAAACCATTAAACATACCAGGCTGAATTTTTTACCAGTTATTTATCTAGTACATTCACATATTCCGGTACTTTTATGTCTTCCTTAAAAGCTACAAAAATTATTAATATGTAAAATACCGTAAAAATTTGTAAACATTTTATGTTATTCCTTATTCTGTTCTTACCTTTACGGTTTAACGGATTAAGTTGCGAAAATGTTAGTTGCTCGAGCAATCCGACAACTAAAAATAAGTGAAGTTTCATTTCCTTATCGTTACCAATCTTGTGAAAAATGTCCCTAAAAATAGCAAATTTAACATTGGCGGGATACAAAGTACAGTCTTCCCTTAAGGGTTGTACGGTGTGGGGGTAAGTTAAAATTTTTTAATAGGACGTACAGGCTAATGATAGGCTACCTTATGTAAAAGCCCTGACGAGGAAATTAGTTTTTTCAAAGATTGTAGCCTTAATACGCATTTGAGCTGAAAAGTGTACATAATTAAAGTTGTAGGAAATTTTAAAACCTGCAACTTTGATTTTACAGGTCTTAGTTTAGCGTCAATTAGTAATTTCCATATTTTTCTTGTAACTACATACCATCAAAATAATATTGTATCGTACATAATTAATATAATATGTTTAAGTTATTATTCTACATCGGATGAAACTTTTCCATCCCTTGTCGTTATTCTTTCAAATTCATGACTTTGGGAGTAACTTTTTTTAACCCTACAACCGGCAATAAAATTTTTCTACCCCGGCACTGAATTTCTAGTCACCGACCCGTAAAGAAATCATTAAAAATTTGCTATAAATCACAAACCTTGTCACGTAACATCAAAATAACAAGAAAACTCAGAAAAGTAGAATAAATATATTACTGAAATTTTAAACTGGCAGTAAGGGATACTGAAACTATTTGAAAATAGTTTTTAGACAAATATTTTTCTAAAGCTTCAGATGACACTACTGTTTAAAACTTTCTTATGATCTACTTTCAAAATTCATTATATACGAATCGTTACACTTAATGTTTATTTCAAAATAAAACCAAAAAAAAGAATCTATGTTCAAAACTGAAGAAAATGTAGGATGATTTAACAAGGGATACCTCAAAATCAATAAGTTTTTTTTACTGAAAATACAACTTACAGGTAATTAAGCGTCAAGACAAAAAAATCTGTTACTTTTATAATTTTACTGGGTTTCTTTAATAGACAATTACAGAAAACGAACGTTAACTTAGAAGAGTTGTAGCGGGAAACTAGAAGAGTTGTAGAGAGAAGAGTAGGCGAAAGGGGTGGGCTTATGCTCCCAACTCCTCGTCGAATCACAACACTACAGACTCACTTTCAGAATACTTATTGACTTTTTGCAAAGTTGTTATGGAAATAATTAAGGTCTACCACTTATAATATAAGTTTTTGAGATAACTTTGTAGCGGTTGAATAATTAGACTAACCAAAAGGTATTTTGAAAGAAGAAGAAGAAGAAGAAGAAGTAAAAAGCTGTTGAAATAATTGTGGTCAATAAAATACAATGACAGTTCTTTGAGTATAACACAATAAATAAAAGATTATTTTCTGTTAAATAAGACTATCAAAATAAGAAAAAAATGGCAAAATTGGACCAAATAAATAAGAGAGTAGGACTTCATCACTTTTGAACAAAGGCGAACGAAGTCAGGACTAAGTAGATGAAGAACTTAAGAAAGGGATGAGGAATTCAGTTCGTTTAGTAACATGGAATCGAAATTCGTAGTCAACTACTACTAACAATCCGAAATAGTCAAAGTTTTGTTGTTGAAGACAATAGAAGAAACTTTGTTGTCTTCTGTACCAATTTTAGAGAAAATGTAACAAGAAATAGCGAGAGAGAAAGAATGATGTGTAAAGAGAGACACAGAGAGAAAGACGGGAGGGAATAAGTAATAATGATTGAAGAGAAAAGGGGGGAATAATCATGGAACATTATACCCCAATTGAGATCTCGGAGAGATGAGAAGGGGAAAGAATGCAACTCCTTTCGCTCACTTTTATTTCAACCCTCACACATTTTCATAGGATGTCTATAAAGTTTACCAACAATTAAGTTTACAAAATAAATTGCAGTTTATAGACTGAAACTAACTCAACAGTAATAAAACTTATAGTAGATTTGAATTTATATATTAAAAAAGAATCGTAGACACACTAATCCCTTAAATTAACGCGTTGTGTTTTGCGCGGTTACGAATTTACACGGTTAATTTTTTAATAATCTCCCTTGCTTTAACGCAAGCCTAAATTCGAATTTACACGGTTATTACAGTTGTATATACATGCACTGGGCACCAAACCTGTCGATGACGATTCGGGCGATGGCGATCAACTTGATACAGCTACATCAACTCGATAATAGTAAACCTTCAGCCTCAACCTAGTCGTCTCAGCCAAGATTAACAACCAAAAGACTGAGGGATGCTTTAGGACACATTGAATCGACATAAACGAGGTTGGTTCAAAACATAACCGAACTTTTTGAATTGCGCACTAATGGAGATATTTAGCGACGTGCGGTTGGCAGCACTCAGTTCTACGTCGTTTCTTTTGTGAACCCATGTTCTTGGATTGTTGATATCTCATTTACGTTTCGTGTTATTGTGTTTTTAGTACGACGTGTTAAAGTTCTAGGGACGGTTTTTGTAATGTGCGATATTCGGGAGCAAAGATGCAACGTGAAATTGAGGAAACTTTCAAATTTTGAAACAAGCTTATGGAGATGCTTCTGTGAGTCGTACGCAATGTTTTGAATGGTTTCCTCGATTTAAAAATGGTCGCCAGTCAATTGAAAATGACCCTTGACAAGGAAGGAGGCCTTCGACTTCAACTGATAACGCCCACGTTAAGAAAATTCATGATCTGGTGCGTGCAAATCGCTGATTGACTGTCAGAGAACTTTTAAAAGAGGTTGGCATCTCAATTGGATCATGCCATGAAATTTTGACTAAAAAATAGAACTTGCATCGAGTTGCAGCAAAGTTTGTTCCCCGTTTCATGACCGAACAGCGAAAAGAACATCGTGTGGACGTTTGTCGGCAACTTCTTGAACAATGATGATATAACAATCACGCAAAAAATCATAACGGGAGACAAAACCTGGGACATTGAGACTAAAGTTCAATCTTCACAATCTGTCGGTAAAAATGTCACATTACCAAAATCGTCACAAGCACTTAAACACGTACTAAAAATACAACAACACGAAAAGTAAACGAGATATCAACAATCCAAGACCATGTGCTTATAAAAGAAAGACGTAGAACAGTGTGCTGCCAACCGCACGTCACTAAATATCCCCGTTAGCGCGTAATTCAAAAAGTTCGGTTATTTTTTTTGAATATGCCTCGTATAATACTAACATATTGAATTCACTTTTGTGAATACACTTCCCAAAATCACCCAGATCCTGAGAGAAGTTTTTAAACGGAAAGGTAAGTGAAACAAAATGTTACAAAATGATGCTAGTTGAACTGCAGCAACCAGTAAAGCAAAACAAAGTCGATAATTATTTAAAGAAACCAACGTTGAAATACGATTTTTGTACCTACTGAACATACTTAATAAGTGTGATACATATAACTCTTTTATCGGACATTTCGTAAAATTTATTACTTAAATTACATTTGAATATTTTTTTCATTTATTTTTAATATGTACATGTACATACGATTATTACGTTTTTGTCATTTCATAACAGTAAAGTATTTACTAATTATCTAGTATTTAATGTATTACCAATACAGTATTGGTTATTATTAATAAAAAACGTATTAGCTACGATGTTAGAAGAAAAGATATGTAGTAGGTGTACTGCATCATATTATCTACTGTTCCATTATGTTAATTAAAATTTTGTATGTTATTAAGTTTATAACAAATAGTAAAATAAATATACAGTATTAAAAATTGAAATAAACGTCTTAGAATTATTTTTTTCCTTCCTCTTAGAACTTATAAAAAATTAACTTTGTACGAATTTTTATGCTAAAGACTGGTCTTGATTTGCGCGGTTTGGTTTACGCGCCGATTATCAGGAACGATACCGCGTAAAGTGAGGAGTTGGTGTACATGGTTATTGGTCTAGTTTTGTTTCAGCTGTTAACAGGACTGATTCCGGTCAACTTTTTTTAAATTCAGCTCTCCACGTCCAAATTTGCTATTATTCCTCGTCATTTTTTACAAAATCCCAAATAATCCAGAAAATAGGGAATCACATTTTTAAATTATCTAGTTCATTAAAGATTTACCGAACAACAGGTGACTAATCAATTTTCAACTTCCAAGAAAACTAATTGGTTAAGTTTTACGGATTTTTCTTAGTTTTCGATGAATTATACAGTATTAGAAATCGTCAGGTGTCAGCTTATTCTTTTGGAAAGTTGGGGTTTCTACAGATTTTTAGGACAGTAGAAAACAAAAAATTCCCTAATGAGCCTATGTTTCAAGTTTTTACCATAAAAATTGTGACCCGAAAATTTCAGATCGGTGAATAAATTCGGGGGTATTCTGTATCAATTCGGTAACCTAATTTTCAAAATCTACGTCAAAAATTAATTGATTAAAGTGAAATTATTTTTTGTCGATTTCTAACGTATATTTAGGCTAGTATCAGTTGAGTTTGGAAGCAATATTAAGATGACATTGTTTAGATTTTTTTCCGAACAATTGGTTATAGCTTTTGATATTTTTCCTTATATAGGGCCAATTTTAGACCACGTGAGGTGACTTTAGACGTTTCTGGAAGTTCCTTTTGCAACTTATATTCTCAGCTTTCGCTCACAGTAGGCTTTTCTTCTCTCTTCTGTCCACCCGGTGTTCTGATTTTGCTCTTCGTGGAAGCAGTTTAAATACTGTAATTAGTCGTCTGAATTTGGTTAAGTTCATTAAATTGTCTCGGTTTATTCTGGTTTTCTCAATATCCTTCCTGACTTCTTAAACCATTAATTCGAAACCATACGTCTATTGTTTAGTGTTAAAAAAAAATTTCCGATATAAATTTGGGCCGTCTGTTGGCGTAGTAATTAGCGTAACTGGCTTCTATGCCAGGGTCCCGGTTTCAGGTCTGGCATTTTTTCATCACTAATTTTCATTATATATCATCGTTTTTATCGCATGCATAAGCAGAATTTGCAAAACAGTCCGACTTTAAAAAAATGTAGGCTATAATATACTTTATTTGATTTACCGATATAAGTGAATTAAATTTTTTTTGAATATCAAAATCTTCAATATTATATTGACAAACTTATTT
Organism: Catonia carolina; assembly: GCA_035578175.1. Lineage (NCBI taxonomy): Eukaryota > Metazoa > Arthropoda > Insecta > Hemiptera > Achilidae > Catonia > Catonia carolina. Next base: position 424,900,699 of record JAQMRL010000001.1, read on the forward strand.
CAGACTGTGTATTGGTGATTTAAAGTAATTGAAATAGATTTACTGTTTTTATTTAACGAAAGATTTTCAACCCCGTTAAGTCGATCTTAATTTTTCTACATATGTTTTTATCCGAAAATTTTCGACATATACGCTTTATTTAAAAAGTAACTACTGTAATCGTCTTTTATTTAACTGAAAATAGAAACAAAATTAGTTTTCGTTGAACAAACGCCGTTATTTGTTTCCATGTTTTACAAACACCCTGTATATTTGTGAAACACCCTCTCTTTCTTATTTCCAGAGAAACACATACACAGGCTCATCTTGCGCAACTCATTACATCGACCATCGTGTGAGTATCACACTCATCGCTCTGTTTTAGCCTCTCTCTCTCCTCTTCGTTTATTCTCACAGTACTTCTTCCTTACTACTCATTGGTTGTTAGTATACAAGAGCATTCATTTTAAACTCTCTTCGCTTCGCATTTGCTCTTTGAGCACAACTCAACTCATTTTATATCTCTTGATCGCCTTTTTCTTTATTGCTTTTTATTTCTTTATTTCTCACTTCTTTCATTCCGACTTTTTTTTACAGGAAAAAAGAAAAAAACAGCCAATCTATTTTCCGCTTTCACGCACAACAATAAAGAACTGAATTCCGCCACCTATTTAGAATTAACGAGAAGACATTAAACATCAGAACGCGACAGACCACTTTAAAATGTTTTATATTACAGTATTTTACTAGAACAAAAAGTAACAAAAGGCGGTGAATTAATTTTCAATTAAATTTATGTTAAATTGTGTCCTTTATTTATAAAATTATACATTTTTAATTTCGTCCCTTTCTTTTACATAAAAATAACCAACAAATTGTAATAACCTTCAATTTATTTTTTACTTGCAATTATTCTTTATTACAATTTAATTACCATCAATTTTTTTTAACTTGCCCATGCAAATAAAAATCACATAATGAATCCTCACTTTGCCTCTAGAGCAGAATTTTTATGTAATAAACTTATAATGATGGGCAACTATTATACGATTTAAAAAACTTTGAAGACGTGGTTTACACCGATTGTACTTTTATCACCTCTCCCGCTCTTGTGCATCGATACTATTCCCCTACTGTTGATTTAGCTGTAATCATCACACGCTGCTCCAACTCTCACAAAGAGACAGTTAGAGGGGGAACTCTTCCCCAGTCATGGGTTGGCGAATGCGGATAGGAAATTTTTTATTCTGTTGTTCTGTTATAGTACAGGGCGTACTCTATTTTCAGGCGACGAAGTAGTGTATAGAATAATGACGTCAGGTAGCTCAAACAATGTGTCATGCGTTCATCGTGCGCGTATTAGTTAATTAATGCAGTAAAAATATTGTAGTTTATTTATAATATTTAGATTATAACGATGGTGCCGAAATGTTGTGTACCGGGAAGTAAAAGTAATATTACAAATCTGACAAGAGTAATGCGGGTTATGTGTCAGTTTTTTTAATTTCCGAAGAATGTAGGCCTCGTAGAGAAATGAAATATAATTACTCGGCAAAATTTAGTAATTACAGAAACTACTGTTGTTTGCATAAAACATTTTTAAGAAGACTGTGTAATGTAACCAGGGATACATGGAAATCATTCTGGTGAACCGGTTACATTTCATTATTATCGACATTCTTAGTAGTTTACTTAGAAATAATAATAATAGTGTTTTTATGTAATATTAAAGTTAACAAACATGAGAAAAGAAAAAAATACAAAATCGCACACACAGAATATAGCAAACCAAACTAAACCATAAATTATTTAAACTAAGAAATACAATAAACTAATTCACTTTCGCTTTGTTTACTTTGTATCCTAATAACGTGACTCTTCTAACAGTTTTTTTATTATAAATTTAACGTCGCATCAACTCCAAGGTCATTGGCGACGACGTTGGGGTGTAACTGTGCGTAAAGAGGATGAAATTATTTTTTTTAACGTATGAAAATATGCCATGCTTGAGTGGGATTCGAACCCAGGACCGCATGATGAGAGGCGAGCACGTTACCAACTACGAAAATGCGGCCGGCATTCAAACAGTTTTAATTACAAACACAATAATAGATTACTGTAGTAGTTGCAGTAAAAGCAAATAAAGACAGAATCACTAAATTGATCTACCCTTGAACATGGGATATCATAGTTGGGTAGATTAATTTTACCACCACGAGGGTAATATAAATAGGTTTAAATTGTAATAAAAAAATTAACTTTGTATTATAATGACTTTTGTATAGTAATGAGAAATAAATAAATAAGGTTCCTATCACCAGAAGAATTGTAAAAAATCGATTGGATACAAATCCAGAAATAACCATGAGTAAAAATCACTTACCAATTTAAATACATAGTTTTACATCTGATTGTTTTGTATTTACTTTTAAAAGTTTTGTTATAATTTTTACCAATTTTCATTTTTGAATATTTCGTAAAATCGAGAAAACGTCCTCTTTACAACCGAGTAAAATTACTAAAATCCATTCGTTAGGATTATCCATTTTTCTTTAAGAAAACTGATTTTTCTCAATATTTTAAATTAATCTCAAAAAGAGGACTAAAGATTAAATAAAATACATTTTAATACAAAATTATTTTTGCTAAATGAAGTTTTTAATTAAAATGGATTAAAAAATAACACACTTAGGCCTAATGAGAATTTAAAGAACTGCTATAAAGATTCAAGTTTGAAAGAAATATTAGATGTCATCTAAGAAGACTTAAAAAGTTATTTACATTTTTAAACCCTACACTATCAATGTTAAAAGGTCACGTTAAAAACACAATTTATGATTCCAGATCCGCTGAACAAACTTGAAGCGCACAATTTTATGCAAATCCCCTGTTGCCTATTCGCATTTTCCAGTACGTTATCACGAAGCCCTAAACAACATCATTCACGTTTCAAATACTGGATTTTTCCAATATATACCTACTATCTATGTTTTTATAACGGATAACGTTTGATCTGACAGCTGAAAATTTATTTACTGGTTATTTCTTTAGAAGCTTCCCAGTTTTATTAAACAGCAATCGTAAAATTCTTATAAAAAAAGGGTAAATATTTCTCACTTTGTTACTATACAAAAACTGTTATTAGATTTTTAAAAACTGTAGCTCTTCAGGTAGGTACAGAAATCTGTACTGCTTATGGGTAGTAACCCCTTTTTACAATTAAAAAAGTGTGCCAAATTTCAACTCGCTAGATGTTCTACGAGATTAGAGAATTACTAAAACGTAAGTGAACCATAAAGAACTTTCCTATTTTTATTACATATACTTTGAATCTAAAACGTCTTTTTTAATACAAACGAAACAAGAGAACGTTAAAAAACTGAGTAAGACAAGATAGAATCTTGAAATGTTAGAAAGTGATACCTATGTGAAAGTGAGACGTGTATAATAGCAGCTATTTACAGACAGAGATTGTGAATTTAGAGATGAGGTTATTGAGGTATTTGGCGGGTTACTACAAACTGGACAGACCGTTATCAGGCCGTAACTGTTTATTTGTTTCACTAGTGGAAAAATATAATAATAGCAGAACAAGGAAAAAAAAGAAGAAGAAAGAAAAAAGAATTCCAAGGATAAGAAGATGTAGAAGAAGAAAAATGAGAAGACGGAGGAGGAGAAGAAGAAGAAGGAGGAGGAAGAGAAGAAAATCAGAATATTGTAGAAAGGTATTTTAAGTAATTAGTGAAAAGGTTGTTATCGATTTTGTTCTCAGGCAGAGGATTGGATGTTTACAACCAGAACGATGTCCATTAGATTAGACCAATAGACTAGTAATGCGGGAGTAGTAAGAGTCGAGAGTAGATTAGTTGTAGAATGTAAGTGGTTAAGGTAAGGCGTATTAGGTTATATTAGAATGGTACATTTTCAACGACAGTCAAGAGGGGTTGAGAAATTGTGCCCGACACTCGACACCGTTGTAGGGTAAAATGTAAGTCAGTAGAAATGGAACCCTTGTTAACTTGGGTCGTTGGCGAAGCGGAGGAGGTAATCCGGGAGAAGGGTTTGAGGAACAAGGAATTACACAGGGAGGGGTGAGAAGAGACGGGGTATTTTAAACCGAACCCCGGTTATATAAGGAGGGTTAACTATTACCGTTGTATTCTATTGGAGAGAAACTAGCCGGGATAGCTCAGACGTTAGTGTATGTATGTATGTACAACCGTAGACAAGTGAGTGTAAGAAGGAAGCGAGCACGCCGGTGGAATACATCACCAGTAGCCGACCACACAATTACAGACCGCAAACCAGTCACTCCCGTGTTTCTACCAGCACGATTCCCATAGACCACAGCACACACCGCGGCCTCCGCTCCTCATTCTACATTCGCTCTGTAACCGACTGCGTTACAATGTCTGTTTCCTTACTGGCTTCCTTCCTACCAGCGCCGTTCTATTAAACCAACCTACACCACCGTCACCTCTTCTACGAAGGTTGTCTTCTTCTAATTATTATTCTTGTAAGGTGAACAATAATTGCACTGACCCGGTACACCGGTTGTGTGTATAAGTAGTTTGTTACAAATTACTTCACCCTTAATCTTTATTAGTACCTACTTCTATTTCAATTATTTATTAAGCTTTCTAGTAAAACTGCTTCATTTAATGAAAATTTATTACATCCTTACTTAGTAATTTTTAAAATAACTTACTGTTACTAAAATAGCTTTTCTATTACAATTTATGTTCAAATATTCGAAAGATACCTTTGATAATACAATCCGACAATCTTATATAAAATTCACTCAGAAGGGTTACCGATTTGGTAAATCCAGCAAGAACTTTGTACCGCTGCACTTTCACTTTGTTTTGGGTTTGGATGGAGAATTAAGTTATCCTGTTTATAGAAATGATATGTTAGTAACTGAATTGGGAAAGAAAAGTGTTGACAGGCCGTTCAAAATAGTGTCGTTACTGGACCGGTTCTGAGTAGAATACGTTAATAGTGCGCACATTAGTTCGTACAGGTAGTTATAAGTGGTTTTGACGAGGTAAATCATTGTATTTATTGCTAAATAATAGGATTTTATTTATTTAAAATTTTGTAATTAATTAATTTACTTAAAGTAATTTAATTGTAATTTGTTAGTAGTCTAAGTTTAGTAACTAATTGTAATTATTGTGTTAGTAAATAATCGTTATGAGGAATAGCTTAGTGGATGAAGGTGCAATGTAACATGTTTTCCAAAAACTTAAAAACTTACTTTTTCTGATTGATGAAAATTTAAACTCTGTCTCTACAGTTTAAGTAAATACTAGTGGAAATATTACTGCTTAATTTAATGTTCTGCAGTGCTTTAAAGTTTCAAGATTATCTTGACGCCATCTACCAGAATGAACTGAAGTCTCAGGGAAATCTTTTTGGAAAAATAACGTTTAACTGTGGTATAATATATAAATTTTTAAAGATGTTATTTGGTATTTCTCAACAAAATTCTGTTATGAAACATTTTGTCTTCTATTTTTGAAATATCGTTTATCCATCCCAGAGAATATAGTGTACGATACAGATTTTTAGAGGACGAAGTTGTCAAATGCATAAGAAAAATATGAGAAAAGTGGTACAGAAAAGTAATGTTCAAACAAATTTTAATTGCATAAAGAGGTAGGTAATAATTATGTAGTTACCAAAATGAAAGAAATTAGGCAATTCATAAAAAGATGGGAGCTTTAGAATTTTCATTTCATTTTTCTCAAAACTATAAATTTTTGTTACATAACACCTTCTTCCACTGAGTCCTTCAGTTCAAAGAAAGTCTGTTTATTATTTATCATACCCAGATCCAGAACGAATCTAGGCTTAGTTCTTACAATACGTTTATAATATTTTTATCCACATTAAATTTCAGAAACACAATTTCGCACGTAGGCTGATGCATTCCCTACACATCCACCAGGTAATTTGCCGAGAAGGCTCAAGAGCCGGTAGCCGAGAAATCTTCTGCAAATAAAATAGTGTGGGCACAGCAGCGATGTCAATACAAATCAGTGTATACAAGAGATTAATTAAAAAGTTATTTAAAATTTCAAATTTGCTAATTTTATTCCTTCATTAACAGGTAGTAAATACAAAATTAGTCTCTGAAAAACATAAAATAAAGTTTTTTAGCATGAAATTATTTTTATATAAAAGTCCCTTACGTACTAAATAAAATCAGATTATTCCATCAAATTGTTTATCTGAAAGTTATCCAAATATAGAATCGAATTAGACGATGAATGTACGTACCATGAAATACCCAACGACCCTCCAGGGAGATAAACCAGAGTCTGGAATAGAACTCTATTGTACCCGTATTACTCGTATATAACTTCAAACTACAGTACATAATTATTGACGAAAATAATTCACTAACCGTAAATATAAATAGTTAACTATTTATTTCTTTACACATTTTGTACATATATAGATCTTTTATTATTTATATATTTAATTTTTATTTATAGTAATTAAATTATTTGTCAATATTTATACACGAGTAGTATAGGTAGTTGAACTGTACGAGTATTAAGGGACATTATAATACTGTGATATAAAAACTGTGTGTCTGTACGCGAATGCCTCAGAATGACCGCGAAGGCTGGTCTAAAAGAACCAAAGAAATTTGAGAGAAAGATCCTCCGCAAGATAATAAGTCTGAATATAGTAGACAGACAATATAGGTTACAAAAATGAGAAGAACTGTACAAGGAAAATGAACGATTAAAAAAGTAGGCTAAAATTTTACAGACACCTGTATTCTGTACAGAATGGATGACAAAAAGTTGAGAAAAAAGCTTTTAGGACACTAAACAGTAGACATAAGGTGTTAGATAAATGGTTCAAAGAAGTCAGAAAGGATATTAAGAAAACTAGAATTAAACGAGAAAACATAATGAATCGAGCCAAATTCAGAGCTAATTAATGAACACTGGGTAGACTGAAGAAAGGAGAAAGTCTACAGTGAACGAGTGCTGAGAATGTGAGCTGTAAAACGAGCTTCCAAAAACGTTTTAAGTCATCTCACGTGGTCTAAAATTGGCCCTAAACGAAAAAATTTAAATAAAATATACATACGTCTAACAAAAACATTTAAGTTAATAATATTTCAATTTAAAAATATAACAGAAAACATATTCCATATAAATAAGACACTTTTAAAAGCTAAGTTATAGAAGGGGTCCAGGAAAGAACATCCGAAAATAAAAATTTAGAAGGGCGCAAAGAAACAGAAATCGACAACGAAGGAGGTAGAAAAACAGTTCTGGATCGGTTAAAATTGAAAAAAAAATCTATTAGTATATTAGGTTCTACCCCTACTCTTTGAATCAGATGGTTTGAAAATATGAAGTATTAATATAACCTGCTTACATTCGAAGACGCAGACAACCGGTAACTAAAGAGATAGAAATTAATTTCCGGTAAAATATGAAACAAAACTGCACTTTTACTAGCACAAGGGTATTTATTGCAATAATATTTATAAGTTTTCAAAGCTTTTTTATAATAAAATACTTGCTAATACAAAACACAAAACCATTTATACATTTAAAGCTGGATTTATAAAACAATTTCATATCTTATGGTTTATGAACCGACATTCGTTAAAATTGGAGTAGGCTAATCGTATTTCGTACCAAAGTGCAGGACAATCAATGACAATGTTGACATTACTCGTAACATTTACATCATTGGAATAGAAGTTGTACAATAAAACTAGCATGAATATTGAAACTATTCAAAAATTTAGGACTTCATCTACATCTTCATCTCACATTTTCACAAAAATCTGATGTGAAACACTCACACCGTAGATAATAAACAATGTAACCTTTGTTTAATCATGAGTAAACAATGTAAAATGAAAAACAACCTAATTTTAATCAAGATTTAATCATGCAAAATGAAAATCAACCTCGGTAGAATTTAAAAATCTGGAAAATAACTAATTGACGCAAAACTAGGCTCTGTAGAGAAAAAAATTTGAAATAAAAAGTTGTAGATTTTTTGAGAACATTCTATAAGTTTGTATAATGCCCATAACGGACAGGTGGAATATCAAATTGTTTATAATCAATCAGTTCGTTACAGGGCTAAAATAAATAGTTTTGTTCTCATCACATGATCAATTAAATGACTGAATCAATTAAGAACAGAAGAGATAGAGGTGCAAAATATACTAGTTAGAATTGTTTTCTCTGAAAGTAATAAATTTCATTTTACAGCCAGACCCTGTGGTGAATGAAGTGAAGGTGTCATTTGCAGAGTGAAAAATATATGCTTTTCAGAGGGCCCGGCATGCTGATAAGCATGCCGCTACTTTTCCACTCAGTATAGAAGGCATGGTAAACCACCTCACTCCTCGATTTACTTATTAAAACCTCTACAGGTTCAAACTAACCTTTTGGCTGGTGACCTACACAACACAAGTTTGTATATACTTTTGTTGTACAACGCATACTAAGACCGCGATCTTAAAAATTCCAATTTTTTTTACCGATTTTGATGAGGAAAATACTGAAAATTACTATTTACCGCTAAAGTAAGCTTTGTAGAAAAAATGTTACAAACAAAAGTTGCTTCTCCTGTTCAAAAGAGACTACACTGTCAATTCCCGCAAGTTGGATTTATATTTATTTAAAATTAAAAAGAAATTTAAATTAAAATAAATTACAATTTTACAAAAGAGTAAAGAGACCTTAACCAACACGTTTTAAGTTTCAACTTTGTGCAATAATCAGTTCTTGAGATATTTTGTTCACGTACGCACACATACACACTGCTAAAAACATATTTTTTTGGTTCAGGGAGCCTAAAGACGTGTTTTCCTGTGAAAATGAATTCCAAAAAATCGATATGAAAACAATACTTTTTTTTCTTATATATTCATAACAGGACAAGAGAAAGTAATAAATTAATAAATATGAAACTATATTAGATTTACGAACTATAATCAATTAATAATAGTTATTGAGTATGCATTAACAATAATTATAAAAATAAACTAACAAATTTTTAAAAGGAAAATGAATTGGACTTAGAATTAATATAAGAAGTTAAGTAATTTTACTTAAAATTTACAATGTATGAGGGAGTAATAATGTCGTCAAGTTAAGTAATTGTATAGGTAGGGATGAGGAAAACCGATCAAACTGTACAAGGAGAAGGAGGAGAAGGAGGAGGAGGGTAAGAAGAAGAAGAAGAAGAAAGTATTACAGTTACCATGGCGTGCAGGATTTTATAACATGTAGTTGCACATACCCTCAAAAAGACTCTCCAACCCTCGAACCTCATCTCTATCGCTTTAACAGGAACACAATCTCATTTCATCAGATCGTGTTAAATAAAGTGATTCATACCCACCCCTTCACCCCTTGCCCCTTAATCATAGTTACCATCATTTTGCTCCCGTCCAATAAGATGTCGTCGGAGTGAATGTGTGACGTCGTACATATATGCCGGTATGATGTATTCGATAACGAAATGACTGCTTGCTATATAACTAGTAGATAACGCTCATTTTAACTTTAAACCGAGCTGCTGTTACTCCTTCCAGTTATACATCCTATATCCTCTAACCATTTACCACCCTTCACCTTTACACTTCCACAAAACCGAATCATCTTACTTCACTTTACTTAACAGCTTCCCTTTCCCAAATGAATAAAGAACATTTAATTTACTCCCCAAACTCATATTCTTCACCTACATCCATCCAATCCTCTTAATATTACATCCATCAAAAAATACCAATACTTTATCAAACCTTCATGAATTTCACGACGGGAAATGAATTTCATTAAATAAATTTCTTACTTACTCTCTTTCACAACTCAATATAAATTTAATTGTACAACGTGCAATATATTGAACGAAAATTTCTGTTTAATTTATTAAATTGTTAAGCAACACTGTTTGTGGTAGCAACTTTGTATGGAAGATAGCTGACAGCGACTTTTAAACAAACTCCACTGGGAACCCCAGTTCAAAAAATTCATCCCGAATCACGATAAAAAAACGATAAAATTGGGTGGTTCTTAATAAAGTATACAGTTCCCGATAACAAAAAAGCTAAAAGCTATTTTTTTTTAAATTCACCGGGTTGGTCTAATGGTAAAGTTGTCGCCACATATCAGCTGCTTGGCATCTGATTTTCGGAGATTACGATTCCGTGATTCAAATCCTAGTAAAGGTAATTCTTCACACCTACATCTATCCAATCTTTTTAATATTACGTCAATCAAAAAAGACCAATAATTATCAAATATTCATGAATTTCACGATCGGAAATGAATTTCATTAAATCAGTTTCTTTCACAACTCAATAATTTATAAATTATAATTAATATATTAACATGCAATTTTGACCAAAAATTTCTGTTTAATTTAAATACTCGTGAAAACGAGCATGCAATTTTGTTTGGCACATATATATTTCAAAATTTTAAATGGTATCTTAGAAATTATGAGTAAAAATTAAGTCGTGTGATAAATAGTATTAATTTTAGAATGTTAAGTTGAAAGATTTTGTTTTTGTTACTTTATTTTGGTACTGTACACATTAAAAAAACAGTATAATGTATTATTACGTGTTTATTTACTGAAATTAACGGTTGGTATCAAGTTTTTGCTAGTTACCGTTAAAATTTAAATAATATTTCTTTTTAGTTATTAAGTTATAATTTTGTTTTGTTTTCTAAAATTGTACATTCAATTTCAATTTTCATTATTTAATGATAGACAAAACTAATTTAATGGAGAGAAAAATATTTTTATTTTGGTAAATAGAAATAATTAATTCCGGCATTACATTGTTTTATGTAAATTAATTAATGAAAAACAATGAAAGATCTTACCAAGCTTCTGTATCTCAGAACTTGTTTTGGATTTCTATCTCCTTTCATTCTTGAAGACTTTGTTTATCATCCATTTATTTGTGACTTTGTGACATCCATTTATTACGATACTAATTCTCTTGTTTTCAGTTATTGTATGCAAATCTTGCCAGATATATCTTTTTGTTTTACATCTGATTGCTTTGCACTTAGTGTTAATGAAAACGATGATAGGTAAAAATATTACGTAGGTACGTAGAAATGCCACGGCCCGGCCAATACTTGCAAGAGTCGTAGGAAATAATGTGTCAGAATTATTATTATTACTTTCATGTTCGTGTTTTTCTTTTTTAAGTTTGTCATACCCGACATATTTCAATCCCTTATTCTATGCTATTATATACCTTGGACAATTCGAATTGGCACAAGTCGCTTCGGCGTTTCTACTCCACTCTTCGCCCCTCGCCATGCAACGACGGTACAGTCCCAAAAGTATACAATCGCTACTGTAATGTGCGACTCACGCACGATCACTACGCTTTGTTTTCACTGTTGTTCTTAATAATAATCTGTCCGACATAATGATGTGACTAATATTTTGTTTTCGTATATGATTTTTTGTTCTTTATAATATATTCAGACCAATTTGTTTAATTAGTTGTGTGCGTCTGTAGAGTAGAGTTTAGTGAGTTTTGCAGTTTAGTTCTTGTAATTTATAATTTTAATTTTTACTGGGACAAATTAAATAAATATTTTAAAATAAAATAATTATTTGTAAGTTTGTCCATTGTAATAAGGTTGTAGGCATTTGTGTACATTAAAATTTGTAGACCTTGTTGGAAGAATAGGTTATGGATATACTTTATGCGGAACTGTTTGTACAGGTAGAGCAAGAGTTATGCCAGTTCAAATTGTCCACAGTATACCGTCTGATATAACCCGATCGCTCATTTTTGGACTTTCGCTGAAAGACGCACAGTGATCTCAGTTATAGGGAAGATTTTATAAAACAGTGAAATTGTGGAAGAATATAATACATAATGTAAAGTAGAAGGGGTAATTTAAAATCCTTTTCGCGCAACCAATGACTCAATAACGCCCATCAGATATATTTAAAACTAATTAATACTATTTATTCAAATAATATACTGTCTTGAATCTTACTTTCTGAATAATCATTCAATTCCAGGAGATATACTATAGTTTCTTTATTTAAACCACCCTAATTTATTCTTTCTGATTTTGTTCGGATAAGACCAATCTAAATACCAATTTAAAACCAACACAAAAATCTAGTGAGGTTATAAACGGCGACAAAGGCAGCTCACCAACCAACCGGTGCACGAATGATGACAAAAGGATTACAGACGAACCAAACAAACGAAAGGACAAAACAGAAATGGAATTGTATATCCCATATCTAGATTTCGTTATGTGTTTTCATATCACTATTTTGTTTCTCATATTATGCAGATGGATGAGAAGGAAATGATACGATAGAGCATGCGCAGTATCTCGTATATCGTGCATTAGGTTATACGTTTGCATATATAAAATTCAGTGAACATGAAAAAGACTTCATGAAATATTCAAAACACAAAGAAATCTCCTCGTATCACCCTCCGTACAACGAATAGTATGTAGTATATAAGTTTTATATGGATATATGAGAAAAACCGACCAAAGAGTAAGCTCCGGGGCCTCTTTCTTCTTCTTCTTTCTCTTACTCTTTCTTTTTACCCGTCAATATTTTACCTTTTCATATTACTCTGTTACAAAACGTACTCTAAAAGAATACACCATTGTATACACAATTTATATATACACAACGTTCCATCGTATGATCTTGTAAACGTAAAACAATTTCTGCTCATACATCCACACACTGGTTTTATTTGTTATTTATTTATTTTATGTATTATCAATAGAATTTACAAAGTAAGATTTTAATTTAATTTAATGGAAAATTCTTTACATAAAAGTTACATAGATTTTTCAAACTCGGAATTTACTTTTTTAGCTACACATAGAAATATTGTTTATATGAACACATATCCGGAAACGCTTTCTTAGCATGTTTGAATCGCGATACATTTCAACGTAATTTCTGATTTTCCAGTAAAATGAAGCCGTACTGATATTTTAAATCTAAAAATTTACAATAAAGGAATTGTAAGCAATTGAAAATGCTAAAATAATGATTTGAATGAGGTTAAGAGGTTGACTCCCACCATTTCCACTTTCACTGTGGGATTGTGACTCCCACGTACACTTAATAGCTTTTTTCTGAATTTTAAAAACTCTTCCCATGTTACTCTGTGATGAATTTCCCCATACTAATATGGAATACTGGATACGAGATAAAATTAAACCCATGGTAAGCTGCTATTAGCATTCTTTTAATGAATCTATAACAACTCTTCCTTTTGAAATCTTAACTCTTACAGTTTGTAGAAAATATGTAAATTATGAAAAATCAAAAACAAACAACTCACAGCTGAAAATGAAGTACATCTAATTTATGTTTCCAGAATGATGATGAACTGTACTGAAAATATTGTTTACTACTTATCGAAAATAAGTAAGATGAAGCACATCCTGATCCGCCCCTATTTCAACAGTTTGGTGTTCTCACTTTCTATATCTATAAAATTCGATGTATGTGTGGATGTTCCCCTTAATCTCCTAAATTACTGAACCGATTTTCATGCAGTTTCTTTATGTTGTAACTATGATGCCGGTGCAGGTTTTCGGCTATTGAAACCCTTAAAAAGTTAGCCCTAAAGGTTGAAAATAATGTTTATATCCTACATTAAGGCTTTTATGAGGTTAGATAAAAAAATGCTAGCAGCGAAATCTACCGAATATTTTGTGAACCATGTAGAAAAACATTGTTTCTATGCTTGCAGCGAAATCTACCGAATATTTTGTGAACCATATAGAAAAACATTGTTCTTTTTCTTCATGTAGAAAAACATTTTCGCTTGCAGCGAAATCTACCGAATATTTTGTGAACCGTGTAGAAAAACATTGAGCCGTGTTCAAGGTTATGTTTTTGTTGATGTACGTGAACTTTGTCGAGATAGAATATTGTTTATCCATTAGCATTAATTTTAATAAAACAAAATAATTTCACAGTTGCCATTAATTACATGTTGTTTTTTTAAATATTGCCGGTTTAATATCTGCCGGCGGCGTAGCCACGCACGTCGGGTACCACAAGTAAATAATATTTATTGGAAAACAGTACTTCTTTACACACATGAGTATAAAGACTAAAATATCACATTCTTAGAGCATTATAGCACACGAAGAGCTGAGGCTGGATTGGCCATGTAAGTGAAACGAAATACACTAAGGTGTTTGAAATACAAAGGGTGTTTGATTTATTAATGGCACCTTCTTTTTACCTCTTACTTATATTATTTTTTACTGCAATGATTGGTTGGTGTCATAATGGCCTATTCTATTATTTTATTATTTAATAGTTTCTAGCGCTAGTCGATCGCGTGACTTTTTCTACTCAACTAAAGATAGTAAAGTCAAACACGTTCAAAGTCACACAGTCACGTATTCCAACATCATAATGAAGTAATTTATGATGTAACTAATAAAAATTGTCTAATATATAATAATAATCATCAAGAATAGTGTAAACAATAACATAAGTTATTAATCTGTAAGTTAATTCATAAGCCATGACAAAAATTTAAATTACTTATCATTATTTCATATTTCTTTCCTGAGAACAGACTATGCCTTGTTCAGGAAAGTACTTTCTGTCCAGTAAACTAAGAAATTTGTATAATTATATTATAATTAATAAAATGGAAATAAATAAAAGATATAAAGAGTTGCGGGAGATGAGGGGATGGATTTGGACAGGAGAGAGTTTAGTACTCAGCTGCATAATCCGACGTTCTAAGGGTACGTTAAAAATGAAAAATCATTATTGAAAAATATTGGCACCACATTCCTTGCAAAATTTCACGCCGAAATCGGTCACTGGATCGATTCCCATTCACGTCACATTCCCGCCATTCATCATTCATTCCATCTCATTTACTAGTTGTGCTTTAAAAAAAAATGTAGTTATAAATAAAAATAAAGTTGAAGCAAAAAAAAAAAAAAATGAAAAAGAGGAAAGAGGAGGAGGAAAAGGAGAAGAAAAATATTTGTATCACAAATCGATTAATTCTATTAACCGAGTGATCTTTAGTGACCACTATACAACTTGTAAAATACAATCTTTTGAAATTATAAACCTGATCAGGAATCAAATGTGGAACAATGAGTCTTAAACAGAGACGCAACCCGACTAAACAATCATAGCGGTCGAATGTAAATAGTTTTCGTTTAAATCAATAAATAATACCTACATAAACATTTAAGTGAGTAATCAAGTATTCTAGATTCATAACCTCTATGCATAAAAACTTTAAAAATGCGGGCTTATAAAAACTGGGGAATTAAGTTATTTAAATATTAACGGTGGAAAAACGTTTGAAACGAAACGTTTAAATAATATATAAATCAAAGTAAAAAGTTGTTCGTACGAACATTGAGACTATTTGAATAAATAAATAAAACCAAAATATTAAATATTAACATTTATTTAAATGTAAATAAAACACAACATGTAAATAAATATCGAAACTTTATAAATTTACACTTAAGTTAATTTTTACTTTATTTTATTTTCGTACGATTTACTTTACAGAATATTAAAGTAATACGTCTCTTCAATATTGTATTACGTACTTAATATTACAGAATGTACAGTACCTATATGTAATAATTTTTATTATTATTATTTTATTGTATCAAATTTAAAAAAAAGAAAATTTTTTATTGTGAAACAAAATATAAACCCACAAATAAAAAAAGAATCATGGGATGTGGCTAAGTAGGCCTACGCTATTCAACATAAAATCCATATTTTATGTAAGTTTATGCTATAGAACGTACGTAGGCCTAATCGATTCTTAAAACACAATAAAAATTTATAAAAATTTACTAAAACTGTTTTGCAAAAATTGTCGATAATATTCTTGATAATTACTCTCAAAATCCTTTCTAGTTCCACCTCCTTATAAGCCAGCCCCCTGACATTCCAAGTTGCAATATTTGTTTCCGCTATCCACTTATTCTTATTTGACTTTGTCTGTCCGGTTATATTGTTTTTAATATTTCGGTCCTGATCTGAGATTAACTTTCGGTGCTTGCCAGTGATAAAGTTTTCCCCAGGTTGAGTTACGAGCCCTGCGCTGGGTAGTCCAGTGGTTGGGCTGCCACCTTAGAGCCTCTAGATGGGCCCTGGGTTTCATTTGGAGACCCAACTCCTCAGGTTCGTCCGCCCTCTCCACCGTTGGGAAAATTCTTCCTCCGCCTTCGAGACCGTTGACCAGTTTTAACCTCAGTTCATCCGCAGGCATTTATTTGGCTTTGCCTGCATATCTTCAGGGCGTTCCTTATCAGCCATTTGGACGTCCCGTGTCAGGGTTGCATACCGAGCACGTTCAGCTCAATAAAAATATTTAGGATGCAGGATTTCTTATAACAAAGATGATGACGTAAGTGAAAAACTGGAAAAATTCAGCACTGTATGCAGTTCTATTCACTGGACAATAGGAAAGAAAACGACACAGGATACCCAAATTAAATTTTATAGAGCAATGGTTGTACCACTCACACCATATGAGAGTGAAACATGGGTGCCATTACAGAGGATGAGTATTGTATCCAGGCTGTTGAAATGAGATTTTTGTGGGGGAGTCAAAGGTTGTACCCGGTTAGATAGAGTACGTTACGAAGTTATAGACGCTAAGTTAAACGTTCAGTCACTGTAGGAAACGTTAAGAATATATAAGAGAAACTGATCCAACCATTTATTTTGCATGCCAGCACACAGACTTCCTCTGCGAGCATGGAAATATAAAATATAAAGGGCAGCAAGACTTGCGAAGACCTAAAAAGAGATGTATGCCGAAACAGACCATTGAGCCTAATCCTTGACAGATGATGATTATGAATTACTTTAAATAAAAATTGAACCTCCCTTCCAAAATTTCAATTTACTAAACCCTTTTGATTCTAATCTGGACTTATTGTGTCCAGCTGTTGGGAGAATAACTTAAAGTCCATACAGGCCTTTCAGTCAAAGTTTTTACGACTTACTTCTGGCGCTTCTTTTTAGCTGTAAACCCCTCCACGATGATTTCAAAATTCTAACAGAAATTAACCGCATCCTTTCATACTAAGTTTCGCGAACGACAAGATAACCATCCCCACCAACTAGCTTGTGACCTAGCTACAAGGAACATCCTAAATGTGCGAGGTTTAAAACGAAAAGGGAGCAGAGACCTCTTGGTCTGAATAACGGACAACACCACCCATAGCTGTAAACAGAGAATGTATCCCTGGGAACCTATTCTCCTGAAAGTAAAATCCTCACAACCCGTTTAATTAATTACCATACACGAAAATAGTGCCGGTCATTGTACCGTAATAAAAATTAAAGAAAAACAAATCATGTATAGAAAAATTCAATAGAAAATAAATGTAATAGAGCTGTAAAATGTACTATATAAATATTCCATCACATTTATTAATAGACAACGTAATATACCTATATCATTTTTATTACTCCTGAGTTCAGATAATATGAGCCGGCTGCAGGAATTTAATATTTATTTATTTTTAAGTTAGGGTAGCACAACAACTTAAAACAGCCCTACATACAATAGAATTCAGTGGTAGATAAGAAAAACAGTGTACATCACGATAACATAAAATTTTAAAATACTTCAATAAAACTTAAGTAAGCTATACGGAAAATCACTAATAGACGAATTCGTGATTCACCGGATTTTTAAGTTTTTTACAGAGATTCATTTTCATTCATAAATTTTAGGTTATATTGCTCATTATTTAAATGGGCAAGAGAACGTCGGGCGTTTCACACAATTTTTTTATTATTAAATTCAAATAATTATAATAACATTTCGTAGAATTTTGATAACAGTATAAATTGAAAATTTGATATAACAAGTAAACAATCCAGGGTATGACAGAATATACGTAGGTACTTTAGACATTTATGTGGGTTGTGGCTTTAACGTGGGTTCAACCGGCACCCTTTTGTTAAACCCCATTTTGTACATCTGAACGATTCTAAACATTTAACTTTAGACACTGATAATAAATTGCCGGGAAATGAATAACACTTATCGCGTTATACATGGATGAATACATGCTAAACGCTTACATAAAGGAATTTGAATTAAATCTGAAATAAAAAAAAATAACAAGGTACCGCTAATCCTAGTAAGTTCTTGCAAAAAATTTTAAACAAAATTTAATTTTATTACGGTTTTACATAATGAAACATTTAATGGAGAAACATATATTACATGAATTATTTCATTACTTTTATTTCGGTTTTCGTCCGACTGCTACGCACATTAAAATTAATTCAAACGGTGAAGGGTAACGTACGAAAATTAGTAGATGTAAAATCTGCAAATCTCATCGGGAATCGAATCCGGGATCACTAGCACAGAATCCAGTTGCACTGACAACTACGCCAACAAATTATAATACTTATAGCCTATCTATTTGCCCTTAACAAACAGAAGTTTAAATTATTTGTACTCGATCTGCTAGTTCCAGGGCTACAAAAATAGTTTTGTTTTTTATCACATGGTCAGTTAATAATATGACTGAAGCATTTAAGAACAGAAGAGGTAGAGGTGTAAAAATCTCTAGTCATAGTTACCTCCTCTGAGAGTAATGAATTTCATTATACAGCCACACCCTGTGGTGAAGGAAGTGAAAGTGTCATTTGCAAGGTGGAAAGTAGATGCTTTTCAGATCAGGTAATTCGTCGTCAGAAGTCAGCTGTTTAAAATCTGATTTTCGAAGACGAAGGTTTCGTGATTCAAATCCTAGTAAAGATAGTTACTTTTTTACGGATTTGAATACTAGACAATAGTTAGCGGCGTACTTTGATGTTTAGAGTTCAATTAACCATACTCTTTCAGAAATTGTCGGCCTGAGTCTATACAAAATTACATCTCATTTACATAGAAAATATAAAAATCATCCTCACATCATTTGGTATGGTTGCTTATTGTTTTTAAATTGAACAGATTGCAAAATACACACATCAGGGTAAAATATAAGAACAGAAAAGTTTTGTAAAAAATAAATCAATGTTGTGCATTTAATGGAAAACAATTTTGAATGGTTTTATGATATTTTTGTTTGAAGTTTTAGCAACAATTAACAAAGAGAAACGTGTAGGTTTGATGAATGACAAGTTAAAGCCGAGATTGTGGGGAAGTGAAGCTGAGATAGGGTTGAAATAAGTTGAAAAGGCGGTTGAAAGAGAATCTGAAAAGCCCCCGCTTTAACGATTTTTTCCACAAAAAGCTTCAATAGGGTTAATTAAACGTCAGGATAGAAGAGTAGGGATTTGGAGGTTGTTTTGTTTTTCAGTTGTAACAGAATCGAGGGCCTAGCAACACCACCGTTGTCGGTCACAACGATGTGCTCTCCTACCCATTTTATGTTATTGTGAAAACTCAGAGAGCCTGTTTAATTCACACACACGTTGTACAAATATATCCGTGTACATAAAAAAAGAGATGGAGCATGTTGGAACAGGGGAAGATACCAAATGGGTCCATATTCTCGGCGAAAAGCATTAAAGGCTTTAAAAACAGTAAAAACAGCACCAAAACACTCTCTCTCGTTGTACATAATATAGCATATATTCACTACTGAAATAGAAGGTCACCTGTCCCGTTTGACCCGGCAACGCAAATGCTAAACCCTCATTTCATTTAGATCCAGGAACCATAAAAGCGATGACCACCGGGATACCTGGATACTATTCTAGCATACAAAACAGTATCAATGTTTCATCACATAATCCAAAATAAACCTCTCGTTTAAATTTCATGTATACCACTACATAAATTGAAAATAGTCAACCAGAGTGAGAGATTGGTTATCTACTATAAACTAAAACATAATTAATAACAAATTTACAATAAATGTTACGTTCAACAACTAATTACATGACATAAGTTAAATTTATATGAAAAAAATCTGGTATGAAACACTCACACGACTTTCTATTGCCAATGTAAATTATAAAATATTTAACCTATGTTTAATTTTAGTAAATAATGTAAAATGAAAAACATAACCTCATTTTAATCATGCGTGAATGACACAAAACAAAAATTAACCTCTGTTTACATAAAAATATGGAAACTCACTAATTGACACTAATCTAGGTTTTGAAGAAGGAATGCTTGAGGAAATGCTTGATAGTTGTAGAGTTATTAATTTTCTATAACTTTAAATATATATACACTTTTGTCGTAAATGTATAGATACTAAGGCCCCAATATTAAAAATTTCATTTTTTCACCAATTTTTATGAAAAAATCTGGTGTGAAACACTCACACAACTTTCTCTTGCCAATGCAAATAATTAACAATAAAGCTAACATTATTAATAAAACATTAGAAATAAACAAAAAACTAACTTTAATAACATAACCTAATTTTAATCATGAGTGAAAGACGCAAAATGCAAATCAACCTCATTTTGCTTTAAAATACGGAAAATCACGCTTTCATACTAAACTACTCTGTAGAGAAAAATGCTTAAAATAAAAGTTGTAGATCTTTTAATTTCCGATCAATTTTATTATATACACTTTTGTCGTAAAATGCATACTAAGCCCGAAATCTTAAAAAAATCGTTTTTTTACACGTTTTCGTGAGAAAAAAACAGAAAATTGCTAATTACCGCTAAACTAAGCGTTATACAAGAAAATGTTAGAATTATAAGTTGTAGGATTTTAAATTGTCTACAACTTTTATTATATACACTTTTGCGCTAAAATGCATATTAACGCCGCAATCTTAAAAAAACAATTTCTTTACGTGAAAAACGCCTTACCGAGAATTTAAGCAAATATGGCGCCTACCCTATATTGTAGAGCATAAAAAATTTAGTAAACCAGGCGATTTAAAAAAATTCGTAGGACCAGTTTTTGAGAAAATTGCAAAAAGGGAAAAATTACACGAATAAACTACCTACTACTTCCGATTGACTGATTTTGATGAAAATGTGCGTGTCGGGTCCGGTAGTAGTATGTATCTTAAGTTTCAAGTTTCAAGTTCGTACGATGTTCCGTTCTTGAGATAATCTGTTCACACACACACACACCCACACAGACCAATCGCTAAAAACATGTTTTTTGGATTCAGGGGGTCTGAAAACGTGTACATCCGGTGAAAACTGGATTAACTGGAAAAATCGACATGAAAACAATTCTTTCCTTCCTATATATTCATATAGGCAAGAGAAAGTAAAAATGTAGTAATTAAGGCGATTTTTAAAAAATCGTAAGAGCCGTTTTGAGATAATTGCACGATAAACTACTGTAATATGAGACACCTACACAGACACACAACGGACAGTACACACATTAACAATCCTCCAACGTAAACATAAACATAACTTTACAGCATCAACATCAACACCAACCAGATGACCTCACTTACAGATGTGAGAATAACAAAAAAAAAAAGAAAAAAGAAAATTTTATTAAGCTAATAAAATTTGGATTGTTGGATCACTCGTTTTTAAAACTTTTAAAGAAAAAGGTCACTGTTTACAATTTTTATAAAAAATAACAAAAAAACAATTTGAAGTTTGATTTAAAAGTTTATACTGTATTTAAATAATAAATTTTAGAAGATTTTAAGAAGATTCAACAATTTTAAGAAGTTTTAAAAAGTTTTAAGATTTTTAATTGTTTTTAAATATTTTAAATATCTAATAGCGATTTTAATTAAAGAAGTTGAATTTTCGATAACATAAAGCCTTTTTGGATTTTTCTTTATTACGAACCTATGGGTTAACAAAATGGTGCCGTGACCAGGATATTTAATTTCAGGAGATTTAATACCAGGATATTTAACTATTTAAAAGGATTTACCGAGATTTACCAGGATACAAAAGCCACAATAACCGGGAAAAACCAGGATAAACCAGGATTTCAGGACAATTTTGAGAAAAATATTAATAAATTAACACAACAAGAACAAAGGACGAACCGGAACAAAATTCATCACACAAAATTCATTAATAACAAAACAAAATAAATCTTCTAAAATTTACACAAAAAACAAATTATAAATAACGGTTACAAATTATAAACAACTCACATCTGGTAAGGATATTGAAGTCATCTGGTAAGTCATCTATTACACACACATAAATCATCTCACCACCATCATCAACACTGAACAAAAACAAGTAGAAACATGAATAGGCAAGTAGCACCAATTTTTGACCCCACTAAACTAGACGAAACAAACATTAACTTCCAACTACGAATACGAAAAAGCACAACGACAGGAAACGTAAGACAAAAAAGGCAAAGATTACAAAAACTTTTAGATAACGGACGACAAATTGATTTAACTACACTACATAAATTTGACATGGACAAACAACTGGCCGAATGTCAAAACTATTTAGTAAAGCTACAAAACATAGAAAATGTAACTGAATTAGAAAGGTATAATGCTGAAATATTTGATGATAGACTTAACAAACTATTAACATTCATATTACCCAACAAACCAGATAAACTTGTAGGATTTCAAAATTTAAAGGAAGGATTTGATATTTGGAAACTTAATAGGTTACAAAATTTTGAAATCGAACCTAATTTCGAGCAAAACAATGTAAATCTTGAAAATGCACATTTAGGAAATAATTTCTTACCTGATCAACAAGGAAATCTTGGTGTTGGTCATGTTAATGTTTTATATCCCCCAGTAATGCAAAATCTAGTTCTTAGAAATGAAACTCCTGACATATTAATACCGAATCCTGTAGGTAATCATAATCCCGCCTATTTTCATCGTGAGTTAAATTTCAATTGGACAAAAATTGCAAATCCAATTGAAAACGAATTAAAACAATTAACTATAACTGATGGACGTGATATTGACATGTTAGTACGAAATATCAAAATTATTAAACAAATTCAGAAACGTTATGCAGTAGATTTACCTTTGGTATTGTTGACTCCGTTTATGACTGGGTTCACTGAACAAATTTTTGAAAATTCTATTAGAAATAATCATAATTTCGATCAATTTCATAGAGATTTAGTAAACAAACTAATCACGCCCAAAATGAAAGAAATATTAAAACTCAAATTGTTATACCGAAATCAGTCACAAATGGAGACCCTTACCGAATATATAAGAGAAATTTTAGAAAACCATGAGGTGTTAAGATTAGATCTGACAGAAGGTGAGTTAATTAATATAATTTTAACCGGTTTAAATGAGATATACGCCACGCACATAGGTATAATTGGCAAACCTAATAACTTACAAGATTTCAATAAATTAGATGCCTATGTCTATGAAAGAGTTTACGCTAGGACTCTGAATGACATCGGTTTATCTAAAATAAATAATACAAGTGTAATAAAAGATGTAAATGGCATAGTACCTTCCCAAGGTAAACAAAATACATTGAAAGATGCAACTTACAACAAAATCAGATCACAAATGCCTGCAACCACTTTAAAATGTTTTTATTGCCATAAATTAGGTCATATCAAAAGGAATTGTAAACTTTTACATCAAAAAGGAAATAATGATGTTTCAAAAAACTAAATCTTTACAAATACACTGAGCATAAACATATGATGTGTATTTGTAAACATGATTCAAGTAAACATTTAAAGTTAAAAGAAAACAGGTCGAATTGTAATTATACCTTAAAGGCCTTATCAATAAAAATCAAAAATAATAAATTTAATGTCCTCATCGATTCTGGTTCCACCCATAACATTATTAATCAACAACTTTATAAATTTTTAAAAACTAAAAAAGCGATTATAAAGGAAGAAAACATTAACACAATTTGTCTTACAGCTGATCGATTTCCTCTAAAAATAAATAAACAGATATGGGTTAAAATTACTCTTCCAAAAATATCGTGGAAAATAAATTTTAAAATATTACCGAAAATACAACACCGAATGATACTCGGAATGAACTTTTTACAAAAAACTCAAGCAATATTTAATGCTACAAGATCTTTCATAACCTTTGATTGGGCAAAAAATAAACAATTTCATCTAACGAATCTATATCCAGAGCAGATAAACAACATAGAACAAAGTGAGTATATTAAAAATACAATTAATAATTTATGCAAGGAATTTCCTGATGTACTCACTACTAAATTAGGTTGTACCCATGTATTGAAATATGATATTAAACTTAAAAATAGTGAAATTATAAAATCTAGGCCCTATCCTTTAAATCCAATAAAAACACTCCAAATGAAACAACAAATTGATAAATTATTAAAAGATAAGGTAATTAGAGAAAGTGTTTCACCTTATTCATCCCCCGCATTTTTAATTCCGAAACCAAATGGCACTAGTCGTCTAGTCGTAGACTATCGCCAAGTCAACCTAATAATTGACTCGGAAGCCCAACCTTTACCAAATATAAATCACGCTTTTCAATGGTTTTCCAATGCACGATGGTTCAGCACATTAGACTTAGCGCAAGCGTACCATCAAATACCATTGACAGAAAAATCTCGTCAAATAACCGCATTTTGCACACCGGACGGCTTATACGAATATGAAAGATTACCTTTTGGTTTGTCGACTGG
Source organism: Catonia carolina (assembly GCA_035578175.1). Taxonomy (NCBI): domain Eukaryota; kingdom Metazoa; phylum Arthropoda; class Insecta; order Hemiptera; family Achilidae; genus Catonia; species Catonia carolina. The sequence goes on from JAQMRL010000001.1 coordinate 424,925,290, forward strand.
AGCACAAGTTTTAACACGCCTTATGAATACATTATTCAAGAATATTAAATATAAATTTGTATTTAATTACATGGACGATATATTAATATATTCTAAAAGTTTTACAGAGCATGTCAGACACATCAAAATAGTATTGTCAATTTTACGGAAAGCTGGCATTACAGTTAATCCTGATAAAGTGACATTTGCTGTAAATGAAATACCGTTTCTTGGACACACATTGTCGTACAAAGGAGTTTCTATAGACTCAACTAGGACACAAAAATATTGCAGTACCCACAGCCTATGACAGTGAAACAAGTACATCGATATTGTGGTATGATTAATTATTTTTCTAAATTTATCAAAAATTATGCTGATAGAATCGAACCCCTAAATAAGTTACGTCGTAAAAACACTCAGTTTATCTGGGGAGACTCACAAAAAAATGCGTTTGAAGATCTCAAACAAGCAATTGCTAATCCCCCGGTATTGGCGATACCAGACTTCTCCAAAGATTTCATTTTACAGACGGATGCGTCTGATACAGGTCTAGGAGCTGTCCTACTTCAGGAACAGGAAGGATCTAGAAGACCCATAGCGTACGCTTCTAAAACATTAACGGAAGCAGAAAGGAAGTTTTCTGCATATGAGCGAGAGTGTCTTGCAGTTGTTTTTGCAACAGATCATTTTAGGACCTATTTAACGCATCGTGAATTTCTTTTAGAAACTGATAATCAAGCTTTAGCCTGGCTTCTTTCCAGACCAAAACAGTTAGGTAGATTGGCTAGATGGTTACTCCGATTATCTGTCTTTAAATTTAAAATTAATCACATCCGTGGTTCAGATAATAATGTAGCCGACGCATTATCGAGGATGTATGATTTAAATAATGAAGATATCTCACAGGATATAACTTATATTAATACTTTATTATCGCAGTTCCCCCTATCTTTTACAGATATCAAACTACATCAGGAACAGGATACTTTTATCCTACAACAAAAACAACAAAGAGATAGTAAATTTTGTTTATCCAAAGGAGTCCTATGTTTAAAGGATAAAAACAATAATCCAACCAAAATCGTTCTCCCCGACTCCTTAAAAGATTTAGTATTTAAATATTTCCATGATTCGGAAATCGGCGGACATTTAGGTGTTGATAAAACTATACACAAAATCACACGGTATTTTTATTGGCCAGCTATATATCGAGAAATTCCCTTAAAGGTGAATGCTTGTACAACCTGCCAACGCAGCAAACCTGGAATAAATTATAAATGGGGAAATCTCAGTTCCAGAGTTCCGACAGCGCCATTTGACACACTGTTTGTTGATACTGTAGGCAGCCTGCCAAAAACCAATCAAGGTTATAAATATATTTTAGTGATAGTGGATAGTTTTTCAAAATTCACATGGTTAGCCCCATTAAAAAACACTAATACATCCTCCATTATAGATGAATTAAAACGTATTTTCCAAAATTACTCCATCCCGAGGTTAATTGTCACAGATAACGCTAAAAATTTTAATTCCATAATGTTTAAAAACTTTTGTTTCAATTTTGGCATAAAACGGACTACCCTCTCACCCTATCATCCTCAACCATCTCACGCCGAACGATTAAATCGAAATCTTAGGTCTATCCTTATTGCATATCATGCAACGACTCAAGCAACCTGGGACAAATCTCTATTTTGGTTTCAATTAGCTTTCAATATGGCTCGACATAATGCTCATGGGAAATGCCCATTTGACATATTGCATACTTTTCCAGCTCACACACCGTTGGATAGAGCATGGAATATCCAAGATATCCTCCATAGAAATCCTATACGTTCCAGTAACATGATGTGTGACATTAGAAGAAAACTAATTAAATCCCATCATGATATGGCACGCCGATATAATGCTACACGCCACCCCAATCCGTTTTCGGTGGGAGATAAAGTTTTGCTTAAAACTCATCCCGTAAGTTCGAAACGGAAAAATATTTGTGCAAAAATGGCATACCGATGGTCTGAACCTTTTTATATCATCGGCTTCTCTACTCCAGTTACAGCCTTACTTCGTAAGACTATTGGAGGGGAAATAACTAAAGAACACATTTCTAACCTTAAAAAGGTTACATAATTTCCTCAAAGAAATAAAATACTTTTTAGGTGACGTCTGTCGCGATACTCGAGCTTGAGATGATTGTAACAAACCGAAAACTATGCTGTTTGCATGCTATTTGAATGTTTTATTGAAAGGGGCCCCGAATGAATGAATTTTACCGTCTCAGGCCGACAACTGCTTCATACTCACCTTCTCTTTTTCCATTTAACCGCCCACCCCCTTTTTGCTTGTCCATACCTTGTACTTTTGCGTACTCTCCTGGGGGGGGGGGGGGGAAGATTGTAATATGAGACACCTACACAGACACACAACGGACAGTACACACATTAACAATCCTCCAACGTAAACATAAACATAACTTTACAGCATCAACATCAACACCAACCAGATGACCTCACTTACAGATGTGAGAATAACAAAAAAAAAAAAGAAAAAAGAAAATTTTATTAAGCTAATAAAATTTGGATTGTTGGATCACTCGTTTTTAAAACTTTTAAAGAAAAAGGTCACTGTTTACAATTTTTATAAAAAATAACAAAAAAACAATTTGAAGTTTGATTTAAAAGTTTATACTGTATTTAAATAATAAATTTTAGAAGATTTTAAGAAGATTCAACAATTTTAAGAAGTTTTAAAAAGTTTTAAGATTTTTAATTGTTTTTAAATATTTTAAATATCTAATAGCGATTTTAATTAAAGAAGTTGAATTTTCGATAACATAAAGCCTTTTTGGATTTTTCTTTATTACGAACCTATGGGTTAACACTACTATACGAATAAATATCTATTGAAGCGGTATTATTAAAAAATATTTTCAGGAGATACAAGAAAAATGGTTTTTTTTATCTTTGATTTTGATATTTTATGTTGAAACTATACAGTGCAGTAAAACCACTAAAAATAAATGTTATGAATGTTTTCATACACAATATACCAGAGAAATAATACAAAGAATAAATAAAAAAAATAAAACAAAAATAAACAAGAAAATTTGTATAACTAATATCGTACAATTAATTTGGAAAATATTAAGGATGAAAACCAAATAGTAATTTTTTTCAGAAGTAATTTCTCTACCTTGAGGGGTGGTTCGTTAACCCAGACTAATGAAACAAACATAAAACTGTAAAGTCATATCCTATCGATCTAAAAGCAAATACTTGCAAACATTTTCCCAAGTTTAAAAAAAATCTGTTCAATGGTCAGTTTTTACTTATCTTTTATGTAATAGTTTATTTCTGTTTCTATTCTATTCATTCCCTGGCAAGGTAAGAAAATTTTCATAACTTGAAACTTTTTCATAACCCATTGCAGTCGCTAATAACCGAGCAGTTGATTCAATTTTGGCCTCCTCCGTAGCGTAGCGGTAGCGCGCTAACCTACTACGAGGAGGTACCGGATTCTATTCCTGGCTAGGGTCTGGAAATTTTCACAAGTAAAACCCACCGTAGAATCTAATAACAGAGCTGTTAATACAATGTTAAATAAAAAATATATAAATTTACAATAGTGTGCAAAAGAATTTTAAAGTTATATTACAGTAGTACATTTTCAAAGCTATTTAATAATTACATTTTTTAAATTAGATCAGTGTAGCTATCTACTCCATTCTCTTCGGAGGCACCGGCGTGTAAAATTGTGTCTCAACATTTGCTGGATTAGAGGATTGATGTAGTCTGTTAATTTTTCTGTTAAATTTAGAAAAGAAAAATTCTGTACTAAAAAAAACTGACGCCATTCAAGAAAAGAAATTAAATTAAAGACATACTTAATTCGTACAATAGAATATTTAGTCTATAAATTTATTCGTTTGAATTAATTAATTACTAAGATTTTTCCCAAAGAAAAATTAAATATGTTTCGGTACAGTTAATTTGAAATAATTTGTCCGCTTTTCAGTTATTTTAGGGTGAAAAACAGTAACAGTAAGTATAATACTGAAAGTTAACAGGGCATAAAAGAGTAGGCTAGTAAATTAAGTCCATGGACAGTATGTTATTTTATGAGATGAAATTACTTTTATAGACAAGATTGGGCTTACTAAACAGTAAATCAATATAAAAGGTTTGTTAAAAATTCTAATATAAAAAGAATTCCCTCCCATTGAAAATGTTTTAAATTTAAAAACCCTCATCGTAATTAGTTCATGGAATTTATTGATTTAAAAAAATCTCTTTCTTCATTATTGGCCGAGTTTCTCAAGAATTTCACTACACATATAAATGTAGATAAAATAGGAAAGCAGTCTGTAGACGCCATACGCTACAGCGCCAGTTAAGGAATAAAATAAACTTTACGACTGTTCTAGAGGGCAGTCAGTCCATCCATTCTCTAAGAGCGCACCATTAGAAAAATAAAATAATATAAAAGTCCACATAAAGAATCAAATTGCTGGCGTTCAAGCTCGCCCATCACTGTTTTACAATCACAATGCCCTTTCGGCCTTCAGCTATTTTTATCTTTTCCTTACTTCTTATTTAGTTACAATGCCAGCTAAATATAAAATAAATCACAAAACATTCTAAAGTTAAGTAACATCTCGTTAGCCTATACATTTCCTATCTAAATAAAAACTTACAATTAACACAGTTTTGTGAACCTTTATTTTATATCCGTTTTTAAGGGATTAACAATTTTAAAAAGCTACCTAAGTAGCGTACAACGCGAAAGTCCGGAGTTCGATTCCCGGCTAGGGTCTGCAAATTTTAATGAGTAAGAACCCACTATTCCAGTTGCATAATTTACAAAAAATAGTTCGCATACGTTAATAACCAAGCTGTTGATGCGACTTTAAATAAAAATAAGCGGAATAAACAAAAAATGTTTTGTACAGCTGAAACTTCTATCTATTTCTAACAACTTCAGACTGATTCAATAATTTTTCAGAAACACTAAATATCTGATAAGTATTGAACTAACACATCGAAAAATAAAATCACGATTTTCATTATTTTGTTTAGCTGTTTTCTTTTTTAATAGTTGTTAATTCTTATAGAATTCAGGACAAACTTTTTTTTTGAGCGGTGTAGTGGTCACAACAACAGGATTTTACGCCAGATGGTTCTAGGTTCCGTTCCCGGTCAGGTCTGGAATTTTTCATCTATCAGCCTTCATCGTTTGCATTAGGAATTATTTGCAAGACAATGGGACATAAGAACCAAAACTAATACGTCTTCCTATTTAAAATATCCTGTTTAATCGATCAGATTATGCTTCTTGTCACGATAGATGACAGTCTATCCATAGTTTTAAGAGCCTACCAGTGAGTCATTTCGGTTCAGATATTTCTCACTTAGCCCATACTTTTCACATGATAATTCTTAAAAATCGACGTAACCTTACAATATCTTGTATGCCAAGTTCCTTTCTGATATTTTCGCTTATTAACTAAATTTTTTATTATGATTTCAGAAATAAATATCGTTTTAAAATTTTATTTTAGTGTTTATCCTGATTCCGAGAACTGACGTTTTCAAAAAAAAAATCCTTGAATAACCGAATTGCTGTTTAATAATAATAATAATAATAATAATAATAAAAGTAATAATAATAATAATAATTTCTACAAACGGAACCTTTTTCAAACTAGTCTTGACCTATTATATTTAGTTGTAAAGCGCGTCCAGTAACTCAAAAAATACCCAAATTATTCATCGGTTTTAGTCAAAGATCCTCCGAGCTAATAACTGCGCCCATACAACCATACTAACCAAAACCTCTATTTGACTATAACAGACAGGTGGAGTGTTAAATTATTTGCACTCAATCTGTTAGTTCCAGGGCTACAAAAAATAGTTCTGTTTCTCATCACATGGTGACCCAATTATACGACTAAAGCATTTAAGAACAGAAGAGGTAGACGTATAAAAAACATTAGTCAGAGTTATCTCCTCTGAAAGTAATGAATTTCATTATACAGCCAGACCCTGTGGTGAATGAAGTGAAGGTGTTATTTACAGGGTGGAAAGTAAATACGTTTCAGAGAACCTGGTATGCAGACAAACATACTTTTCAACTCAGTGTGGAAAGTAATGGTAAACCATCTAATTTCTCGTTTTACTTAGTAAAGTCTCTAGCTAAAGGCTCAAACCAGCCTTTCGGTTGACGACCTAAACTACAACAACAAAGACCTCTTATACTCAACAGTTTACGAAGAAATTTTGAAATTTGATTATGAAATAAGGAAAACGACTTGAATTTTTGCCAATCAATTTGCCAAAATATATTTGCATATCCCTTTAAATATGTAAAAATTAATACCAAAATATCAACAAAAATCTAAGTTTTATACAAATTTACTAGTGAAAAACGTGTCATTTATCTTGTATTATTCTGTACATTTCATTAAATGTAAACACTAGAAATGATAAACAGAAATACGGAGACAAACTAAAACTCTGTAGTATTATGTAACAAACTTCAATTTACGATATTGATGATTGGATTGGGAAGGGGTTATAGAAAACTAAAAACACTTGAACATCGGAAACCATCTTTATTCGATTTGTAGGTGCTTCACCAAGAACAAGTTAAGGGTGCTTTAACCGACGGACCCACAAACCCTTGTAACTTTAATATAACACTTTACTTTGCAAAGTATTTATTTTATACTGTAAATAAACTCAGACCGAAAAAATAATGAACTATCATAACAAGCAGAACGAAAAATAAACTTTTACAATTTTTTTTCTCCTAAAATCTGAAGATTATTTACAATCAGTTTAAAAAAAAAACTATAAGTAAATAGCATGAACGGGTTCAAATGACGAAGTCAATGCCCAATGGTATTGCTTCAGAAACGAAAAAAATTAAGTATAATTTTTGAAAATATTAACTAGATAAAAGATGAATAACACGCCACTTACAATCAAACACATCATCACAGACTGCCAAACCACACAATTCACACGAACAGTATTCAAAATTAACAACATTTTAGCACTTAATTTAGTAGACAAAGTAGCGATTCAAAACACAATAAACTTTTTAAAATTTAACAAAATTTCAGATTTGATATAGTTGTAAAATCACATTCGTTTTTTTCCATTGTATCATTCTATTTTTTAGTTATTATTTCTATGTTTTAATAATTGAACTTAACTAATTTTTCATTATGTATTTATATAATGTATCATGTGTATAATGTAATGTAATAAATAATGTAACGTGGTCGCTAATGACCTCGTAGTCGATGCGACCTTAAATAAAAAAAAAAGATGAATAACAGTAATAGAAAAATGAACCAAATTAATAACGGTGATAGTAGAATGCGTAGAGGAAGAAGATGATGTTAATTGAGATGATGTTGATGTTGATATGGTCTTCAATTATTTAAAATGTATGCTAGTCGGTAAATCTAAACGGAAGGTCAAGCAAATTTATTCATTTTAGTCGTGTCACGTCTTCGCTATTATCAAAAAAAATTAAGCGCTAAAGAATTCGGGTGATCTGCTAATTTTTCTTGAAATTTAGAACTTAGCTGCGTAATTTCTTCTTTTTACAATTTTAATTTTTAAAATTTCAACTTTTTAACTATTTTATTGAAAATTCACGATAGTACAATCTGAAAACAAGTGACGATAATAATATTTATAAACTTAATACTCATAAATCTGGTTTCATACGCCCACATGGGTTCATGGAGAGTTTTATAAAAAGAATTAGTTTAGAACGTTTCGAAACAAGTGGTTTAGTTGTTTCAATTAATCGTTTAGATTCCTTCTAATTAGACTGCCATGTTTATTACTATATATGTGAAGCGACAATCAATGTATAACTTAAGGTATCAGGTATGGTCAGGTTGTGAATTAGTGACGGTTCGTACTTTCAAAAATAGGTGAAAAGTTGCAAAAAACCGAGGAAAACTAGTGTACCAATAAATATCCATGAGACTCTCGAGAGTAAAAAAAATGTAAAATATACATACACAAATACAAAACAACTGTGTGACACCGCAAATACAAAACAACTAACGTACACGTACGTAGAACATGGAGGTGCAGTAAGCTGGTCGACCTGCCGCAATCTCTTCACTATTCGAGGACGGGTGGGGAATGCTAGGCGTACATATTTGCAACTGACTCTTTGTTGTCATGAGAACCCACTCGCGCTGAAAGAGAAGCGGCGGCCACCCGTCTAACTCTTCATTGGGGCATTTATGAAATATATTAAAGTCATTTCATAAGCTATTTAAGGGAAGACTTGTTCCCCGCCAATGTTAAATTTGCTATTTTTAGGTACATTTTTCATAGGATTGGTGAAAGATAGAAAAATGAAACTTTTAGTCGTAGGGTGGTTTTAGCTACTGACATTTTTTTCAATTTAATCTGTTGGACCATAAAGTTTTTTAAAGGAATAACGAATCAAAATTTTTACAAATTTTTTTTACGTTTTTTACATGAATTACTAATTTTTTCAGCACTGAGAGAGTCAAAACAATGTCGGTGAATGTGCATGTACATGATAATTAACTGGTAAAATTTTCAGGCAGTTAGGTTAAATGGTGTGTGAGAAAAACGTACCTAAGTTTAAACATCTAATTTACGGGAAAAAGTACAAAAAAAAACAACATGTACACAAACAAGTTTAACTTCCCATCAACAGTTAATAAGAAAGCTGCACTAACAGCGGAGAATATTATAAATAGTGAAACAGATACGTATTTAAAAAAAACTAAAATTCTGTTTGCACTAAAACAAGCAATATAAAAATATGAAAAATATTTGTTTTTGGCGACACGTTAATTTTTTTAGAATTAACCTGATAAAAACTTAATTTTTTCATGAAAATTAATTTTTTTGTCGTAATTTAATGTTTTTGTGGTAGATCTAGGTCTAAACTATTGAAAAACATAAAAAAACCGAAAATCAAAATTTTCAGTCAAAACCTTCATACAGTCCCCCTTAAAACATTAGAAAAAACTCTAAGCAGATACATAACTTTATACTTTTTACACGGCAATTGTAAAACAAAAAGTAATTATAACTGAAATTATACTTATTTTGTGAGAGAAATATCCAGAAAATAGGCGAAGAGGCTCTTCACCTACTTCACCTGAATGGCCGCCGCTACAGTGAAAGAGATGAATTATAGAAATACTGGTGAACGCATTTGTTGTCACAAGGTAAATTCACGTAAAAAATGTTTTGTCAGTATTTGCAAGGTTTAAAAAATTTTAAATAAATTTCTTGTCGTTAGAAATGTATTTAAGAGGTAATGACTCAAATAATTACATTATAAATTCAACCAATCAGATTTCTTCTTTAATAGCTTAGATATACACTAAATTAATCTAACATAAATCTATTGGTTATAATTATAACATGATTTATCGTTATAATTTTGTACTAATTAGACCGGATTCAAATTATATTTATGTCCTAACTCGGGTGAATGAATTTCATATTTACGGACCGTTTATTTCAGTCTATTCCGTGCCATAAAATACCATCCAATAAGTAAGTCAATATTATTTAGACACCTAAATTATTAATTTGAAACGTTTCTTGTTCAGGTTCAAATAATTTGGCAGTTAATCTTAATACAGAATGATTCACAAAGAAAGTTTCAAATTTTCATGTTGTATTTTAGTGGTAAAATATATGTACAAATGCAAAATTCCTCACTAACTGACATATTTTATTCGCTCATCACAAATTCTTTAACTACCCTATGACCCCGACACCTCAAAATACACAATTATTCCTTGAAGATTGGACAAAAAGAAAACTAAAACATCCGTTTTCCGACCATTTATGCCTAAATATACGTACTGTTCTAAAAATCGGCATGCGCATTTTGAATGTCTTGTAGAAAAAAAGTAAAGCTTCCAAATTTCATCTAGCTATTCCTAAGGGATAAAAAAAAGATTACTCTAATAAACCAAGAAACGTGAATTCTGGACTCACCTAAAATATTTTAGTTTTCAAAATCGACTTTTGTATTCCAAGTGAAAACGTATAAAAAGGAAGGCGATATACGAGACCACGAAAAAACTATAAACTAGACTAATTAATGCAACCATAATACGAACAGATATTGGTAATAAAGAAATTCATTCTACTTAAGACTTGAGGCATAAAAATATGGTAATTTCATACTTTTATTTTTAAGAATTTGTTTAAAAGGCGTTAGAACGGTATTTCTGGATTCTCTAAGTAAATTTTTTGTGGAAAACACCGAACACTTATATTTTTAAAACGTTTAGTATGACGGGACTGTTAAATATCAAATAAACATTAATTTCTTTACTATATTTGCAAACACTTCAATTCTGGGAAAACTGTTGTGCATTTAGTATAAAAATGAATGTAAATTGAAAATATTTTTCACGAGACGACGTGCGTCTTATGACTGGTGTCAATTTTTTTTAAAGAAAAGGATTCACATTGCGTGTTCACTTAACTCGAAGTTATCCTTCCTCATAATGGGAACAAAAGCTAAGTAAGAAAGTTAATTTTTAAGAGGAATCAAATGACACTATTTTTGTTTCCAAATACCGACTTTGATTTCTTGACTTCCGGTTTTGGGCCACTTCGGTCAAAATCGGAACTTTAAACCCAAATCACGTCCACTAACATTTTGTATAGATTACGAATCCGAAAACTATTTATTGCTATTAGTAGTGTAAAAATGAGAGTACTGGGACAACCTTGACCTTTGACCCGCCGGTCCTAGGACGACCTTGACCTTTGACCTCGACTTTAGAAAAAAAAAAAAAAAAAAAAAAAACCGCCAAAAAAAAAAAAAAAAAAAAAAAAAAAAACGCGCACGCGCGCGCACACACGAAAAATTTGGCAAAGTTCCAAACCTGTTTTTCTCCGCAACCGCTGGGCCGATTTTGATGCGGACGGCACCCACGTGACCGGGAGATCGAGATCTACAAGATAAGCCTTAATCCGTAGCCGTATCCCCGATGGAACCCGAGATAGCTTGTAACACGTGACCCGGGGGTCGGATCAACGAGGTTCAGGTGCGCGCAGGATCCGGACGCTCCGTAGAACGCGTTACGTCCGGTTTCGACCGTTAGGTTCTTTCGGGACCCTAAATATATAAATTTAGGAAATATGTTACCGTCAAAAAATAACGCGGGACGGGCCGCAAGACTCGTCGCACCACCCGCAGGACATCCGTAGCACTACCCGACGAGGTGAAGACTAATGATTGGGGCGATGAAATCTGCTTATTTGCAACTCTATTTTTTAATTTTGACAATGACGCATGTTATTGTTACGAGTCACGTGATATGCGCGTGCCTTTCATTGACGTCATTCGTTTTTTATCTATACACGCGCCAGACTATTGATCGGGATGATGCAACTTGTTATTGCAATTAAAGATGATGCAACGTGTTTACTTTGTTTATTTGCAGTGACGTCATCCGTTTTTATCTGTGCACGCGCCAGACTATTGATCGGGATGATGCAACTTGTTATTGCAATTAAAGATGATGTAACGTGTTTACTTTGTTTATTTGCAGTGACGTCATCCGTTTTTTATCTGTGCACGCGCCCGACCATCGATCGGGATGATGCAACCTGTTTATTACAATTAATTTTTCTAGATGATGCAACATATCATCCGTTAAAGTCACGGGCCGTCGACTCAGCGATAAGGTGTTTGTTTCAATTTTAAAAAACCGTTGACGTCATACCGCTTGTTATTCTCATTATGTACACAGAACCGCAAACTCAGCGTTTCCAATGCATTAGCATGGGTATAAAAGCGCGCCGATTTTCCCATCGAATCATAACTCTACTGCCAGTAGTACACCACTGACGTCACAGTTCTTCTGATTCTTCTTCTCTACATACCTACCGTTAATTGAAGGTGAGTTTTATTCTACTTTAAGCGTTTTAACCGCATGCGATGAGTTTAGCAAAGCGAATTCAAATAAATATTTACTTTAGAAACCCTTGACGAGTCTCTAATGCGTGTTTCTGTTTTTGTTACGTTTCAGTTTAAAATCAACCTCACCACCGCCGCTACCACCACCATCACCACCATCAACACCAACAACAACAAAATCGACCATCGCCACCGCCGCTACCACCATCACCACCAACAACGACAACAACAACCAACAAAAAAATCAATTTGTTTGATCAACAGCTCTTATTTAAAGGTTGGTCTTATTATAAATACTATACTGTAATAATAATTTACATACTAAAAAGAAAGGGAGATTTGTTTTAACCGCATGCGATGAGTGTAGCAAAGCGAATTCAAATAAATATTTAATTTAGAAACCCTTGACTAGTCTCTAATGTGTGTTTCTGTTTGTGTTCCGTTTCAGTTTAAAATCGACCATCACCACCGCCGCTACCACCACCATCACCACCGACAACACCAACAACAACAACTCCATCAACAACACCAGCACCTCACCGTCTACCGCCATCATCTCCTCCTTCGGCTCCATCAACCAGCGAGGCTACATATCCCACCGTAAGTAATTTGTCGTCCGTACAAATTAAATAAGTAATTACTAAGATAGTATCATCAACATAGAGAACATGGCTACAAACCGCAGCCGAGACTGTGGCATATGCAGATACACACCTTACAAGTGACGTATTGTTGTACAATCTGCTTTCATCCCAGCCTCCATCAACCGTTTACTCATATCTATGTGACGGATCTAAGATCCGAAAGAATATGAGAACCGTAGTAGTAGGAAGGATAAAAGATTTATGTCAGTACAGGCGAATGTGCCACAAGGTGACTGCAGCCGCAGTGATATATTTCGATCGGTTCCTTAACCGGAAGCCCGATACTGAACCGAATGAGTTACAGCTACTGGCATGCTCGTGTATGCTGATAAGTTCAAAATTTACGAGGCGTACGGATGCCTCAGACAGAATGACGGGATGCGCATTCCATCGTATTATTAGTAGCAGTATTAGTATTAGTATTAGTGTTAGTATTAATAGAATAAATGTATTAAACTTTTTATCATTGTTTTCATTTCAAAGTACCATACTTTTCCCGTTAAAATAAAACATATGGTTTTGCAGGAAATATGGAAAGGCAAGCCAAACGAATCAGGTTGGAACAAGCTGCAGAGTCTGGCACCTTTTGCGTCTTGGAAAATGCGTTCGGATGTAACCTCCGGACGTATTACTACAAGAACGCAAACGAAGAACTTAAAGACGTGCCAGTGCTCCTTATCCACCTGAGGGAAGAGATGGAGTCGCTGCTCAAGGAGATGTCGACCTCCCTAAGATCGTTTAAATTCAACATCTTAGTGGAGTGCACGTACGAGAAGCCGTCGACGGGAGAGGTGCAAGATATAGGGTTCAAGACCGCCAACACCTGCGTCTTTCCCGGGTCGGATATAGGAGCGCTTGTAGACATGTGCGTCCAAAAGCTTGTAGACGAGGAGGTAGAGTTCTTGGGAAAGGGGAGCGGATGGTCTCTAGTATCTGTCGATGGGATCCTCCTCAGGATCAACCGATACAGACCGCTCAGAGGCTCGTCTTACCTTCACCTTCCGCCGTTTGTCAAGAACCGCAAAGCGGTTATCAACGTCAAGAACCGTGACGAAAGGTGTTTCAAGTGGGCTATCCTGTGTAAACATGTGTCAGGTCCTCACAGAGACAGAATCGATAGACGATACGACGCCTTGCTTGACAAGTATGACTTCAGCATGGTAGATTTCCCCACTTCCCTCAGTCAAGTAAAGGCCTTCGCCAAGGCCAACGGGGTGTCCGTCAACGTATATGGGATAGCCGAAAAAGAGGCAATAGAACCTCTAGTCGTATCAGACGTTGAAAAGGACGATCACTTCGATCTCCTCCTGGTCGCAGAGGGTGATAAGCAGCACTATTGTTTCATCAACAATTTTAGTCGTCTCATCAGCCCGCAGCTGACAAAACATGAACACAAAATCAACGTATGCAAGCGATGTTTCACTTTCTATAACGACGACCCTAAGGGTAGGGAGAAGATGGCGGCCCACCGCGAGTACTGTATAGAGAACTCCCCATGCAGTTTCACGATGTCCAAACCTAATGATGACACTCCTCCGATGATGAAATTCGAAAACTACAATCACGTATTCCCCGTCCCAACGTACGAACCGCTCCGAGGCTCGTCTTACCTTCCCCTTCCGCCGTTTGTCGAGAACCGCAAAGCGGTTATCAACGTCAAGAACCTTGACGAAAGGTGTTTCAAGTGGGCTATCCTGTGTAAACATGTGTCAGGTCCTCACAGAGACAGAATCGATAGACGATACGACGCCTTGCTTGACAAGTATGACTTCAGCATGGTAGATTTCCCCACTTCCCTCAGTCAAGTAAAGGCCTTCGCCAAGGCCAACGGGGTGTCCGTCAACGTATATGGGATAGCCGAAAAAGAGGCAATAGAACCTCTAGTCGTATCAGACGTTGAAAAGGACGATCACTTCGATCTCCTTCTCATAGCTGACGGTGATAAGCAGCACTATTGTTTCATCAACAATTTTAGTCGTTTCATCAGTCCGCAGCTGACAAAACATAACGGTCAAATAGATATATGCAAGAGGTGTTTCACCTTCTACAACGTCCACCCCAAGGGTCGTGAGGCGATGACTGTTCACAGGGAGTACTGTGTGGACAATCCGCCATGCAGGATCACCCTACCCAAACCTAATGATGATGGAACTCCCCCAGTGATGAAATTCAAAAATTATCATAATATATTCCCAGTCCCGATAGTTGCGTATGCCGATTTTGAGTGCATACTCAAACCCACTGGAGGATACCTCCCCAAACCGTCATCTTCTTTCACTATAGCCACGGAGCGCCACGTTCCCATGAGCTACGGGATGTATTTTGTAGTTGACCCGTCGCTTCCCGACGACATCGCACAGTTAGTGCCGAAAACGCCCTTGCTTTATAGAGGCTCTGACGCGACCGAACACTTTATGCAAACTCTAAAAGACATAGTCGAACGGGTAGCCGCAGCGTCGGACCGTAACGTTCCTATGGTCTTCACGGCTCAGGACGAGCTTTCGTTCAAAGCTGCTACGAGTTGTCAGATGTGCGATGTAGCGTTCGGGCCTAAGGCGAGACCCAACAGGGATCATTGTCATCTGACTGGAAAGTATAGGACCGCTCTCTGTACAAAATGCAATCTGATGAGACAGAACCAGAAGTTCTTACCCGTCTTCATCCACAACTCGTCCAATTATGACTCGCATTTCATAGTCAGGCAGCTCGGCTATGACGAGAAGAAGATATCCGTCATCCCCAATTCTACGGAGAAGTACGTTTCCTTCTCCAAAAACATAACCAAGACGCTAGCCGTGAGGTTTGTCGACACTTTTAGGTTCATGGCCAGCAGCCTGAGCGTTCTGGTAGACAACCTCCCTCCCGAAGGCTTCGCCCATACCGAGTCTTTCTTTAACGGGACGCAGCTGTCCCTGGTGAAGAGGAAAGGCGTGTACCCTTACGAGTACACCGACTCGTGGGAGAGACTCGATGAGACGGAACTCCCGCCTCAGGAAGCATTCTACAGCAGCCTCACCGGGGAGAACATTTCAGACGACGACTATCGTCACGCCCTGAAAGTGTGGGACAGTTTCAACATCCGTACGCTGGGTGAGTACTCCGACTTGTACCTCAAGTGCGACGTCCTCCTGTTAGCCGACGTCTTTGAGAATTTCAGGTCGCTGTGCAGGAAGGAATACGGGCTCGATTGCGCCCATTACTACACCGTCCCAGGTTTCTCTTTTGACGCCATGTTGTATAAGACGCGAGTAGAACTGGAACTCATAACGGACTATGATATGTACATGTTTCTGGAGAGAGGAATCCGAGGAGGAATCTCTGTTTGCGTCAAGAAACACGCCAAGGCCAACAACCCTTATGTGGAAGGTTACGACCCCGAGCTGCCCTCCAACTACCTCATGTATGTGGACGCCAATAACCTATATGGTTGGGTGATGAGTGGGAACCTTCCGTACAAGGATTTTTACTGGATCGAGGATGAAGAGAGAAAGAACAGGTTGATCTCGAATTTAAGTGTCATCCCCGACGACTCCCCGCTAGGCTTCTTCCTCGAGGTGGACGTGGAATACCCTACGGACGCTGAGACGCAAGACTGCCACAACGACCTTCCGTTCATGGCTGAAAACGCGACCCCTCCCAGAGCCAGAAACCCCAAACTCCTGACCACCCTGCAAAACAAGACCAGGTACGTTTGCCACTACGGTCTCCTTAAGCAGGCCATGGCACATGGTCTAAAGGTGACCAAAGTCCACAGAGTCCTCCACTTTCAACAGTCTGCATGGCTCAAGCCTTACATAGACCTGAACACCCTTAACAGACAGTCTGCCCGCAATGCCTTCGAGAAGGACTTCTTCAAACTGCTGAACAATGCCGTCTTCGGCAAGTGTATGGAGAACGTCCGTAAACGCATGAACCTGGAGCTGGTTAGCAACTCGAAGAGGTTAATGAAGCTGATCGCCAAGCCCTCTTTCAAGGACAGGATCATATACGACGAGTCGCTATGCGCTGTCGAGCTGTCCAAGACCTCGGCCCATTTGGATAAACCTATTTACGTAGGCGCTACGGTCCTGGACTCCAGTAAGACCTTAATGTATTCATTTCATTACGATGTCATGAAGAAGAGGTACGGGTCGAAAATCGACCTCCTGTACATGGATACAGACAGCTTCTTTTATGACATCGAGACCTCCGATTTTTACCGCGACATGCAGGACCCCGAATTCAAGGCCTTCTTCGACACCTCCGACTACCCTCCGACACACCCATGCCATTCCGCCACCAACAAAAAAGTGCTCGGGAAGTTCAAAGACGAGTGCAACGGTATCCCGATCGCCGAGTTTATAGGTTTGAGAGCGAAACTCTACACCTTCAGGACTGGCGAGGGTATTGTCAAGAAGAAGGCTAAAGGCGTCAAAAAGAACGTGGTCAAGAAAGACATCACTTTTGACGACTACAGAAAGTGCCTCGAAGACCCCTCGTTGTGGTTGTACAGGGACATGAAAATGTTTCAATCCCGCAAGCATATAGTAAACACCATTATGACTAGCAAGCTTGCGCTGTGCAACTACGACGATAAGCGCATCGCCGTAGATGTCACCCACACCTTGGCGTACGGACACAGAAACGTCCCGCCTGAGCTCCATAACGATTTGGGTTAGGTCACATCCCTCCCGCACATCCCGTTAGTCCCCGCATATGTCTACTAGCCGACTTTATCCGACCTCTAAACGTTGAACCGCACCAGTATTGGAGTTTCATCAGTATTATTAGTCGTAAGAACTTAAGAGCTCATCGCCATACATGTATTCGTTTTCATCTTCATCATCATCATCTTATATCAATAAATGTTTTATTCTTTTATGAATCTGTCTTTTATTTCTTGTAACCTAAACCGTCTATAGTACCTAAAATACATGCAGGCAGGATCGGTGCTCGATTGCTGGGAGGGTCTGTCCCCGACAGATCCTCGCATCGTGCTGCGCTTTCGCTTCACGATCGACAAAAGCCCTCAGGCTTCGGCAAGACTTATATCTACAGGTGTAAAGGTGTTGAAATGATGACACGTTTTGAAAATAAGTTTAATACATATATTCTGAAATCAAAGTACTAGACTAATGTTACAAAAGTTCAGACTCTACAAGCAGCCGTACATGTAGGAAAAAACGAATCGAGGTTACAAGACACGACTTTACTGGCTGACGGGACAGTTAAAAATGCATTGCTTGCAGTGTTTTCTCTTCTTGGTATTGGTCCATTCGTCTTCGCCGTAGTCGCTCTCCTGTTGAGCGTGTTCTTCGCAGGGCATCTCCGACAGTAGTTCTTTATCATTCTTGAGGTATGACGGTAAGTCGTTGTATACGGCGGATATGCAGTTGCCGTAATGGTCCAAGAGAAACTCCTTGGGTAAGTAGCGGAGGGCTTCAGGTCCAGGGTTGTTGAAGCCCGAGTCCAACACCTTTTTTATGCACTCCCCTACTTTGTTTACCGTGTCGAAGACGACGCTCTTTTCTTTCCACCACGCCTTTATCACCTCAGCCCTCTTGAGGGAGCAGTCCGAGTGGGAAAACGGACACTGGATGTCCGACCCGTGCGTATGCATGAGGCGTTCGACCGAGGGACAGTCGTAGTCGTCGAGGTCTGAGATCTTTAGGTCGTCGCACATCAATAGCCGCTCTAATGTCTTCTTGTTCTCCTTTCCTTTGACAAATATCTTCCCGCCAGACACGGCCCCCGTCAGCAAGCGGTAGAGCTGTGCGTAGTCGATGAACCCGCTGTTCCACCGTATCCCTATTCTGTCTTGACCTTCCCAGATGCGCGCTTTCTTGGACGGTGTGAGTACACCGTAAAAGTCGTAAGGAGGCTTGAACAGATAATGATGCTTGACGCTACCTTCTACCGAGAGGACTACCAGCTCCTTGATGACCGTCTCGTAATCCGAAGGTCTGATGACCTGAAAATCTACAATGAAGGAAGGCATGTTGTTGCGCGCGACGAGACCTAGCGCACACTGGTTAATTTATCCTCCTGACGGCTCCTGTTAAAGGCGTGTACTGAAGGATGCAATCTGTGATTATCAAGCAGTAGGCGGAGGTATTGGCAGGGATGTTGTTTTTACACCCGATCTCGATCCTGATGTCTATGGCGCCGGTGTTCAGCGACTCGTTCTGCTTCGAGCAGTCGATAAAGAAGAGGGGGACTTTGGTCTTGAAGGTCGAGAAATCGATTAGGGGGTGGTTGACCTGTCCTCCGTAGTAGACCTTATGGAACCGCTTAAAGTTTTCGTAAAACATCGAGTACTCTCCCTTCGCGTTTTCGTACGGGTAGTACACGGAATTGAGGTAGAGTTTGATGTCCTGGAGCTCGCAGTGGTCGAAATGAGTTGATACCGCCGTCTTGGTCTTCTTGTCCGTCTGCAGTCCTACTATGACGTAGCGGGGCTTATCCGCCTGGGAGGAGGACTTGACGGTCCAGATCACGTCGGTGCTCTGCGGTAAGACGGGGTACTCGTACAGGTTCCATCTGCGGAAGGCCATCGATATGGGCGCGTCCTGATCCACCATCCTGAGCAACGGGAGTCTGTGCTGGTCGGAAAGCCTGACGTAAGGCATCTTCCACTCCACTTTGGAAAGAGTCAGCTTGTAGTCCTTGCCTGCGGGGACCGCCACGGCGCGGTCGTCGGTAGCCGACCTTAGCAGGATAAGTTCCAGCTTGGCGTTGACTATTATGCGGCGGTAATCCTCGCAGAATCCCATGATCCTCTTCAGCGGGACGTGGGCCGTAAGCCTACCTGTGGTGCTGTTGGCGATAGCCGTTACGGCGTCCTTGTTCCACCCTTCGACGTCTATAGAGTGTTGTTCCCCGTACCTGAAGGACGGAATATTTCTCAAGGCCGTCGTTACGCCGACGTTTCGCACCCTGTCCACTTCGATACCGTTCATCTTCAGCCTTATCTCTTCAAACAGGAAAGCGGGCCAGTTGTCAGAAAGAGCCAGGGCCGCATCCAAAGTATCGTCGGACGCCGAAAGTTTCACGTCCACAAACAGCAGGCTGTCGCAAGGTAGGGTGTACACGTCCTGTTGGTTCACGGGTATCCTTATCTCGTCGTTGTTGTTGAAAGTCGACGACGCGTACGGAGTGTGAGTATGCATCTCCATGCCTATGATGGCATCGTCCGCTACGGCGTTAGAGGATCCCACGTCTATTATATAGCTCATTTCTGCAGCACGATGAAACCCAACGATCTTAGAAAAGCAGCGTTATCTGAGGAGAGTCTCTTCTTTTTCACTTCACCAAGTGGCGGGTCGAGCTCTACAGGACGAATGTTCTTCGCTCCGTCCGGTACGGTTCTTTTATAACCCTCTTCCAGGTAGACTAACCCCATCGCGTACGTCTTTTAAGGTGAAGCCTGAGGCTGATGACTTCGTTCTGAAAGCTTATCGGTCTTCCGTCCTGATCCACCACAGAGACGGACAGTCTTCCTATCCTCGATGTGTTTACGGGTAGGTAGATGACGTTCTTGGGAACTTCGATTATCTTATAACCCCGTTCCACCTGCGGGAAGAACTCGTGCAGGGTATGTCCTTCGGCTCCGTTAGTATACGAGCCCCGCACGATGTTGCAAGTCAACCGGATGGCGTTCACGGCCGTAATGTTGACAGGGCGCTGGGACGTGTACCATTTATTAGGTTCGAGGATCACCGCATCGAACCCCAGCACCTCTCTGATGGTTCCGGGTACGGAAAAGTCTACCTTTTCTCCGCAGAATATCGAGCACTTTAGAGTGGTGGGGTCTACGACCATGTTAAGTCTTGGGAGCGGACGGCATTCCGTCTTTGATCCCTTTGACGTCTCCTTCTTCGCTTTCGCTTCCTCCTCCTCCCTTTTCGCTTTCGCTTCCTCCTCCGCCCTTTTCGCTTTAGCTTCCTCCTCCGCCCTTTTCGCGGCCCTTATTTTCGCCGCATTCTCCAATCTCTTAAGGACCTCATCGAGAGGGTCGGTACTCGATCTCTCTTTCCTTTTTCCTTTCTGTTCCTTTTTCCGCTCCTTCGAGAGCTTTTGGTACTTGAGGGATCCTGCGTCTTCAACATCGGTACGGTTTTCGTCTTGCTCCGCGTCTCTGCTGCTGCCGCAGTTCACTCCGCCGTACATCTCCAACATCTCGTATTTGATCTTTGAGTGGATGTCGTCAATCTCGTACATGCCTTCGGGCAGCTCCACCTTCATCCCGTCGCCGAAGCAGAACAGGTTATTCACCCCTTTCCGCACGTTGGGTATGTTGTTGTAGCTCATGAAATCTACCAGGCCTATCTCCCACTGGCCCTCTCCGAGGTCTATGGGAGGGAAGTAATCGACCTCGATCGTAGAGCTCTTACCGCTTAGGCACAACATCTTTACCCGATAGAAACTCTAGGCACAGATGTCCGCAGACGACTGAATCAAAGTCCTGCCTCCTGGCGTAATTATATCTTATGATGTTCGGTCCGTCTTCTCCGTTCTCGAGGTACCTTACCAGCTCTACGGGAGGCCTCAGGTTACCGTA
Source organism: Catonia carolina (assembly GCA_035578175.1). Taxonomy (NCBI): domain Eukaryota; kingdom Metazoa; phylum Arthropoda; class Insecta; order Hemiptera; family Achilidae; genus Catonia; species Catonia carolina. The sequence continues at coordinate 424,946,416 of JAQMRL010000001.1, forward strand.
GCTGTCAAAGTACTCTACGACCGCACCGGTCTTCCTGTAACATACCCAGTGGGTCCCTTCGTTCCTCGCGCTGTCCAAGTTGACGATGGCTGATTCGTTTTCGTAGGGTCTATGGGGGAGCTTGTCACGCATAAACACCCCTCTAAAGTTCGAGATTTCGAGTGCGCCGGCAGCCGCCATCAATTGACTATCGGACAGGGGTTTGTTCGGAAGTTTCAACGAAGTTTTTTTTCCTTAGTCCGCATCCCGCGTGCTGCGTAGGGTACGGTTTCAAATACAGTCCCTCACCTCGTCGGGTAGTGCTACGGTTAGTCCTGCGGGTGGTGCGACGGGTAGTCTTGCTAGAGGTCTTACGAACGGTCTTCCTACGGGCAGTCTTCCTACGGGCGGTCTTCCCGGTCTGCCTTCGCTTGATCCTCCCGCCGAACTTGCTTTTAGCTTTCATTATGTTGGTCACCGCCCAGGCGGCCGCTTTCTCCGCTATGCTGGAGTCGGACGCTCTCACCCTCTCCCAGGCTCTATCTGCTAACACGCGGTCTGCTTCGGCCCTGCCCGCCGAGTCTTTGCGGTTGTGGTAGGCTATGTCGTGCTGTTTGCACGCGGCGTCGAGAGGGTTGATGCCCGGGTCTCCTCTTCTCAATCTCTTCTGCAGGTCCGTCCCCGGTCCGCAGTACTGATAGCCCGGTATGTGGAGTTCCACGGGTAAAACGTCTATCGCTTTGTTCAATACGGTTCCTACGACGTTCTCTGCAGCTCCTAAGACTCCGCTCGCGATGCTCCCTACCAGTCCGGCTCCTGAATGCGATCTGCTGCGAAACGTGTTGCATCTCCCCATTTTAAGGTCGGAATGAAGCTCGAGGACCCGTGTTTCCTTATTTATGATGCGCTTTTTCCCTCCAGGCGTGACGATACGTCCTCAAACTCTTTGCGCAGCTTTTGGACCTCATCGCGCATTTTCAACATTTCGTCGACTCGCTCGTCTTTGACGGGATCTGAAACTTTCATCTTTTCGGCGTGGGAGGAAAGGTACTCTTTCAAGTACTTGAGGTTGATGGCGTCTTCTTCTTCGATCGGATCTCCTACTTGCGCCATCCTGCGACCGTAAAGGTCGTAGTAAGGTTCGCCACCGCCCTCCTCCAAGACCTCGAGGACACCGTAATCTTCAGCGTAAGCTTGGATGAGCCTCATGCATTCGTTGACGTTGACCGCGTCCGTATACGACTGGGCTACGCCTACGCGACAGATTCTCCGGTCTCTCATGTCCATATCTCCATCTGCGGTAACCCTGTAAGGGGTGAGAAAACGACGTACGGATCTTCCAGTGTCCATAGCGAGAATGAGGGTTACAGACGTAGATCTCCTCTTATAAGCCCCAGCTCTTTGAGTTCCTCGACTATTGAATTTATCTCGCTGTCGTGACCCGTATGGCCCGAGTCTTTAGAAGCTACGAGGAGTCTAAGCCTGTCGCAAAGCTCGTTGGGATCGTCGAAATATACGTACTCGGTCTTCCTGTTTCCGTTCAGCTCCATCATAGGCCCGGCTCGTATACCCTTACCGCGCTTCGGTCGGTCCGGCTTCGGAGGGAAAAGCCGGCTTATGATTGAGACGTACTTTTTCCCTGTGTTGGCCTTCACTTGACCTAGCGCCGAGTTGTTCCTTCTGTGAGCGCTTGTGGCTTCCAATAAGTTTTTGTACTCCTCCAAGTCTTCTTCCGAGTAGATGAACGGATCGGGTTTCCTTTTGAATATCAGCTCGTACAGACCGTGCGTGCCTGGGTACGATACGTCTCCGACGATTATCGAGTCGTCAGGCTTGAGTTGTACCGTAGAATCACCCATCACCAATTCGCTGCCTTCGAAGTGTACCCCGTATGTAGAATCCGTATTGTTGTCGGAGTCTGTGATGGCCTCATGCATGTACTGACGGGCCAGACGTCCGGGAAACGTGTTCTTGACCCATACGGAAGCTCGAACCTTACCTAGAGGCGTCGAAAGCATCTCCTCTATAGTGGTAGGCGTGCTAAACTCCTCCTCGCGAGGTAAAGTCCTCGCCGGGGTGGCGTGAGGTCTGGAAGCGTCCCTCATCTCAGCGGAATTCCCGACAGTTGCATCGTCCTCCGTGAACTCCACTGGGAGGCTGACGCTCGTATCCATCTCATCCATCCTATGGGGGTCTCCCGCATCCATCGGTTCGTCCGAGGTCTTCTTCTTAGTATGCCGAGGTCCGAACCCGTCGCTACTCCTCTTCAGATTGGAATACCTGTAGGGTCCGGTCATCAGATCCTTCCATGAGTCGTCGATACTTTTACCTGCGACTCTGTCTTCTTCGTCATCATCATCATCATCATCATCATCATCATCATCGTCAAGAGCTTTAACCCGACTAAAAGGCCGCTTTTCAGGTTTCGTCCTAAAAGGCTTCAATGTCTCCCTACGCTTTACTCCCTTCAACGGTTCGCTCGTTGAGGAAGGGTCGGTCTCGGCTTTCTTCTCGTTCAACAGCTTCGATAGTGGGTCGGTTAGCGGTTTGAGCTGCTTCTGTATCCTGAGATCTTCCTCAGTCAAGCCATGCTTCAGAACTAGTTGCTTCTCTCTAATCCTCCTGCGTAACTCTGCGATCTCCAGCACTAGATTCTCGTCGACCTGTCTCGAAGCCATCTCATCGTCTATTAACGCAGTACCTTTCCACTACCGTCAATATATACACGACCTGCGACTGTACAGCTTTTTCCAGCTTTTTCCTGCTAGCTGCGCAGCTTTTTCCTGCTTATTCCTGCTAGCTGCGCAGCTTTTTCCTGCTTATTCCTGCTAGCTGCGCAGCTTTTTCCTGCTTATTCCTGCTAGCTGCGCAGCTTTTTCCTGCTTATTCCTGCTAGCTGCGCAGCTTTTTCCAGCTTTTTCCTGCTAGCTGCGCAGCTTTTTCCTGCTAGCTGCGCAGCTTTTTCCTGCTTATTCCTGCTAGCTGCGCAGCTTTTTCCTGCTTATTCCTGCTAGCTGCGCAGCTTTTTCCTGCTTATTCCTGCTAGCTGCGCAGCTTTTTCCTGCTTATTCCTGCTAGCTGCGCAGCTTTTTCCTGCTTATTCCTGCTAGCTGCGCAGCTTTTTCCTGCTTATTCCTGCTAGCTGCGCAGCTTTTTCCAGCTTTTTCCTGCTAGCTGCGCAGCTTTTTCCTGCTTATTCCTGCTAGCTGCGCAGCTTTTTCCTGCTTATTCCTGCTAGCTGCGCAGCTTTTTCCAGCTTTTTCCTGCTAGCTGCGCAGCTTTTTCCTGCTTATTCCTGCTAGCTGCGCAGCTTTTTCCTGCTTATTCCTGCTAGCTGCGCAGCTTTTTCCTGCTTATTCCTGCTAGCTGCGCAGCTTTTTTCCTGCTAGCTGCGCAGCTTTTTCCTGCTAGCTGCGCAGCTTTTTCCTGCTTATTCCTGCTAGCTGCGCAGCTTTTTCCTGCTTATTCCTGCTAGCTGCGCAGCTTTTTCCTGCTTATTCCTGCTAGCTGCGCAGCTTTTTCCTGCTTATTCCTGCTAGCTGCGCAGCTTTTTCCTGCTTATTCCTGCTAGCTGCGCAGCTTTTTCCTGCTTATTCCTGCTAGCTGCGCAGCTTTTTCCTGCTTATTCCTGCTAGCTGCGCAGCTTTTTCCAGCTTTTTCCTGCTAGCTGCGCAGCTTTTTCCAGCTTATTCCTGCTAGCTGCGCAGCTTTTTCCTGCTTTTTCCTGCTGTATGTCGGTCTAAACGGGCCGTAGTTCGGTGACGAACGTATCGTAATTAAATCTATAGCGACCGCCGAGGGTTTTTCTCTCTTTGTCGACTACTAGAAACCCGTTCATGTTTCGAGACCACGCCTCACCGCACATATTCTTGAACTCCTCAAAAGTCATATCAGGGACTACGTGATCGTTAAAGATATGACGTAGGTTGCGCTCGTCCTGACGGAACACGAGTAAAAAATTTGCATTATCCCTAACGAGCTGTTTAGGCGCCTTACTGTATGTCTGACATAGGTAAAATACGTCCAGGTTGTTATGTCTCCCCATAGCAAAGTACTTTACCACGTTGTGTTGTTTCTCGCATACAACATCGTCAAAGATCATCACGGAATTGGGCTCAACCTCTTCCGGAGGCGGGACTTGCGCGTTGTCGCTGAATTCGTGATAGTCTACACCCTCCATATCATGAAACACTCGCTCCAAAAACCTATACTTGGGTTGGTGCAGAGATTTTGAAAATACGTACACATTGCAGAACCTCAGCCCGTTGGGGTCGAACAGTAGGTTGATTATTGCGTTTGTCTTACCGCAATTCGACGGTCCTACAGCCAAACATCTGATACTATTCGGCAGGAGGCGACCGTGTCTGTTTCTCGTTTCGCCTATTTCTCCCGACTCGATAAGCACATCTAAGTTGACGACAGGGAGTTTCTCCTTCTGCTCCCTACACCTCATTTTGCTCTAGTAACCGATAAACCTACATTACAGCTCTTATATAAGGTCTTTCTTGTCGATCCATGAATCGTGACTCTTGTCATGCCCTAACCACCTGACCAACAACCTGTCACCTTTTCTCCTCAATACCTTCTCGACGAGAAATACGTCACCGTATTTCGTCTTGCTCAGTTCTTGGGCGTAAAAACTACCCTTGATCACATGTCCTTTTTCGTCTTTGAGCGAGTATGTGACGGGACGGGTGTGCAAAATACGATCTACGGTAAACACCTCATTGGTCCAATTCGGTATGTAACCCTTGTCGAAAGTCTTTTTGTACTTGCTGATCCTGACCTTATCTCCCGGCTCAAACTTGACGGTTTGGGGAGCGCGTTTCTTACGAGTATTGTACAATATATTTCTTAGCACCTCACCTTCGTTCCTCTTATTTACATCTACAGGTTTGAAACCTATAGTCCTGTGAGACCTGTTATTGTACTGAGACAGGAGGTCGTCTAAAAGACCTACCCAAACGTAATTGCCTCGTTCTGTAAACTTTCTCCACATCATCTCCTTCAGCGTCCTGTTGAACCGCTCTACTATCGAGGCCTTCTTCGGAGAGTAAGTGGAGTAGTGGTTGATCCCGTGCTTGGACAGCAGAGACCTTACAGACGCGTTATACCACTCTTTACCCTCGTCGGTATGAAAATGGCGCATCTTGTGTTTTTCCAGTATGGGACCGAGAGCGCTAGCGACTTCTTCAGCCGTCTTGCTCTTGAGCGGTACGGCAATAGCAAATTTAGAAAAACAATTTATTACTGTCATTATGTATCTGTAGCCCTTATTGACTCTGGCGTATGGGATCATCTCTACCAGATCGGCCTGATACAAGTCGTCGATACCCTTCAGCTCTACGTTTCTGGTGGGATAGTTCCTGCGGGCTTGCTTGTGAAGCTCGCGCGCTATACCACTTCTCAAGCTCATCGTGCGATGCACTGAGAGCGACACTGCTTATATCTAGGTTAAATAGGGATTTTGAATGGAAAAGACGTTATTTTTATATATACATTTATTAATTAAATAATACAGCCTTTGGTTTACTCTTGAGAGTTATTATTCATTTTTTAAATTCTACTATATTCATTGTTTTCCCATCACCCAAGTCTTTATTTCCCTTGTACACTATTATCCCTCCCCCGTTATCGTTCAGTAAAGCGATATCTTCATCGGTCAGCGTTTTTGTAAATCTTGATGGTAGGAACACCTTCGAATTGCCGATGTATATAATTATTTGCTCTCCGTACATGGTCTGCGCCCTGCCGACCTTCGTAAACCGGTATTCCTTGTTCAACACTAATTCAGACACCCTCATGGTATCTTCATTCATCTTTTTTAGTAGCGCCTCCATTTCTAAAACAAAAAATAAACACAAGTCTGATAAAAACCATGATAACTACATGAACCCTCTCCATCCGGGCCAATACACTCTAACAGTCCGTCTATTTTGAGCGGGTGTTAGTCCTTCAGTCTCTTAAACAAAATAGTTAGTATGTAAATACCTCATGTATTATACGAAATAGCATAGAGGTTTTTCTTTTGAGATCGATGTGGCGCTACACTCGCCTACTATCATGTCGTAGATTTTGTATAGCAGGTAAAACAGAGCTATGAACAGTAACGCTATAACGCATAGGAATATTGTTATAGCGTAAATCATGCTGTCAAAGGAAAATATAAACCGATTTTTTAAACTACTACGTTCGAAGTTCAACTTACGACTATTGTCAAAGTCTTAATTTACAAAAAGGTTTTAGGTTCAAATTTATTTAATTCTACGTTTACATCAATAACGGTTGTTGTTGATGCAGATTAAAACAATAGAGTTCAAATGTAATTAATTCTACGTTTACGTCAATAACGGTTCTTGCTGCTGCAGATTAAAACATCAGACTACAGTTCAAATGTAATTAATTCTACGTTTACGTCAATAACGGTTCTTGCTGCTGCAGATTAAAACATCAGACTACATATTCAGTGTACAGTTACGGTAGTTGTTGTTGTTGTTGCTGCACCAACAACGGCTAAAACTGGTAATGTTGCCGTACCAACAGGTTCTACGTCTTAATTTCATAAACAGATTTTAGGTTTTAATTTTATTAAAGATTCAAAGTGTATATTTCATAAAGGTGCTAGAGTCTTTCAAATTTAAAAAATATTTAAAGTATAATAAAACTCACCTTCAATTAACGGTAGGTCAACAGGTAGGAGAAGAAGAACTGTGTCTAGCAGCGTAGCAACAGGTAGGTGGAGAAGAAGAACTGTTCTAGCAGCGTAGCAGCAGGTAGGTGGAGAAGAAGAACTGTTCCAGCAGCGTAGCAGCAGGTAAGAGAAGAAGATGTGTCTAGCAGTGTAGAGCAGTGGTAGTTGAATTATGGTACAATGGGAAAATCGGCGGTCTTTTATACAAATAATTATCCTATGCTAATGCATTGGAAACGCTGAATCTGCGGTTTGGCACATAATAACATGCGGTATGACGTTGTTGGTTTTAAAAATTGAAACAAACAACTTATCGCTGACTCGACGACTCGTGATTTTAAATAATACGTTGCAGCATTTAAAAAAATTAACTGTACATTTAAATTCGTAATAAACAAGTTGCATCATCTGAATCAATAGTCTATCACGTGCATAGATAAAAAACGAATGACGTCAATGCCAATAAACAAAGTAAACACGTTGCATCATCTTTAATTGCAATAACAAGTTGCATCATCCCGATCAATAGTCTGGCGCGTGCACAGATAAAAAACGGATGACGTCACTGCAAATAAACAAAGTAAACACGCTGAATCGTCTTTAATTGCAATAACAAGTTTTATGACGTCAATGAAAGGCACGCGCATGCAACGTGACTCGTAACAAACAACATGTGACATTGTCAAAAAAAGAATAGAGTTGCATCGTCTAGAAAAATTAATTGCAATAAACAAGTTGCATCATCCTGATCGATGGTCCGGCGCGTGCACAGATAAAAAACGGATGACGTCAATGCGAATAAAACAAAGTATAGGGTGTTCCGAAACGAAATTTCCTAAATTTATATATTTTGGATCCCTAAAGAACCTAACGGCCGAAACCGGACGTAACGCGTTCCACGGAATGTCCTGATCCTGCGCGCACCTGAACCTCGACGATCCGAACGGCGGGTAACGGATGACGTCACTGCAAATAAACAAAGTAAACACGTTGCATCATCTTTAAAATTGCAATAACAAGTTGCATCATCTGAATCAATAGTCTGTCACGTGCATAGATAAAAAACGAATGACGTCAATGCTAATAAATTAAAGTAAACACGTTGCATCATCTTTTATTGCGATAACAAGTTGCATCATCCCGATCAATAGTCTGGCGCGTGCATAGATAAAAAACGAATGACGTCAATGAAAGGCACGCGCATGCCACGTGACTCGTAACAACAACATGCGTCATTGCCAAAATTAAAAGAATAGAGTTGCAAATAAACAGATTTCATCGCCCCAATCATTAGTCTTCACCTCGTCGGGTAGTGATACGGATGTCCTGCGGGTGGTGCGACGAGTCTTGCGGTCCGTCCCGCGTTATTTTTTGACGGTAACATATTTCCTAAATTTATATATTTAGGGTCCCGAAAGAACCTAACGGTCGAAACCGGACGTAACGCGGTCTACGGAGCGTCCGGATCCTGCGCGCACCTGAACCTCGTTGATCCGACCCCCGGGTCACGTGTTACAAGCTATCTCGGGTTCCATCGGGGATACGGCTACGGATTAAGGCTTATCTTGTAGATCTCGATCTCCCGGTCACGTGGGTGCCGTCCGCATCAAAATCGGCCCAGCGGTTGCGGAGAAAATCAGGTTTGGAACTTTGCCAAATTTTTTCGTGTGTGCGCGCGCGTGCGCGTTTTTTTTTTTTTTTTTTTTTTTTTTGCGGATTTTTTTTTTTTTTTTTTTTTTTTCTAAAGTCGAGGTCAAAGGTCAAGGTCGTCCTAGGACCGGCGGGTCAAAGGTCAAGGTTGTCCCAGTACTCTCATTTTTACACTACTGCTATTTCTTGTATTTTTGTGTTTCTGACATCTGGATGTGACGGACGGACTTAAGGAAATAATAGATGGTAAATAAAATTGCTACCTATAAATTCGAATGAGCAGTCAGATTAAGAACTTAGAAAACAGTATAAACGTAGATTGTCTAACGCAGACAACTAGAAACGTAAATTTTTCAAATTTTAGGGTCAAAAATTAGAAACTTTTTTACGTTTAATTTGTTGGATGATGTAATGGACGAAGTCAGACGTTTTAACAGAAAACATCAGGCAAGACTTGAAAGTCACGAAAATGAATTAGCCATAAATCTTCTAAACAATGCAGAAGTTAGGCGCCTGAAACGTTACCATGTTTTGGACGTGTCTGAAAGGGTTTAAATGTACAAAAGTTATAGTGAAAAGTATTCCATATTGTAAAATGTGAATATCTTTGTACACAGTCATTTTCTCTTTCAACACATGAGTAATTGATATAATGAGAGATATTCAGGGTAATGAGGCCTCAACTTATGATTTGTAAATTCAAAAAATTTGTTTATAGTTTATTTTTAAAAAACTGATTACAAATAATGTTAATTTACAAAAATTGGATATACTGAGCTGTAAATGTTTTAAAGATAATAATAATAATAATAATAATAATAATAATAATAATAATAATAATAATAATAATAATAATAATAAATTAGTACCAAAACATTAAAATTGTAACCATAATCATCGTTAGTAATTCCTTTTTAGGTAATATCGCATCGTGGTTACCAGATCAGAATAAAAGGTTTTGGAAAACACTCTGTAACCAAAATTTTTTTAAATTAAAATTTAATTTTTTTAAATTTGATTTAAATTTTATTTTATTTATTTAAGTATGAGAAACCCCACTGATATTAACAATAATCCAGGAGACAGTGCTGGTACATAGTGACTAATGAAATAATCATGTATGCACTAACAACGGAATTCGTTACGTAGGCTAAAACATGAAGCATAATGTCATTCCAGCCTTAAACAATGGAGGGTACAAAAACGTATATAGAATAATACACAGATTGTTTTTGGAGGTACTAGAATATTGTTTTACTGAAAACGAAAGGGCTTACTATTTAAATTTATTTAATGTATACAAGATAATACACTTAGCTGCAATTCCATAAGGTACCTATTCAAGTAGACTACATACTTGAAATACAGAAAACTAAATCATTTTACTGAAATTAATACCTTGTCGATGTGGTAGTAATGAAAAGAAATTTCAACAGATAGAAATAAAATTACTGTAATAAAATTGAAAACGTTTTTCATTTTATTTAAATAAAAGTTCTCAAGATTGTTGAATTCAATTTTTTGAATTAAATTAAGCAAATTATGTATTTATAAAAGCATTACTTTTATAATTTTTTGTCACAAACGTGATTCAATAGCATATGTAAATTAAATGGCGTTGTAATTTTTTATATTAAATTATATTTATTTATTATTATTATATTTTTTAATAGACTTTTCATAAATTAACATTTACTCATACTTTATCTGTATATTGAATTGCAAAAGTTAAAGCTACTTAAAAGTTACTAAGTAACTAGCTCATCACTAAATTTGTAACTTCTCTCTTTACTTTCTCTAGCCTTATATGAAATGTAGAGAAGGGAAGTACGTTATTGTTTTCATCTTGATTTTTCGAAATCGAATTTTCACCGACATTACAAGTTTTCTGTGCGTGAAAAAAATATCTCAAGAACGAAGTTCAAACTTGGAATTAAGTTAGGTACAATGAGGGAACTCGACACGAAAATTTTCGTCAAGATTAGTGAACTGGAATAGTACATTCAAGTAATTTTACAAAAAGAGCTCTTACAATTTTCTTTATAATCGTCTCATTTACTACAGTTTTTTGTGTATATTTGCCAGAATTCGTGAAGATTTTGCTCTCATAGTATTTTCTTTCTAAGATTGCGACTTTAATTTGGATTAAAAAACAAAAGCATACAATGTATAAATATGTAGAAAATTAAAAATCTACAACTTTTATTTCAAGAATTTTTTTTCTACAGGTTTTAAGTTAGCATCAATTAGTGATGTTCCGTATTTTCCCATTGAAATCGGTAAAAAATTAGGTTTTTCAAGCTTGCAGTTTTAGTAAAATTTAGGGAAAAAGTATAGTCTAATTATAATAAAATTGCTATTAATTATGTTGACAAAAATAATTTTTGTTGTTGTTGATGTTGTTTATGTCATCAGCCGAAAGAATAGTTTGACCCCTAAATGGTTTACTAAGTAAAACGAGGAGTGAGGTGGTTTACAATCACCTTCCTCACTGAGTGGAAAAGTATGATTATCAGCATGGCAGGCCATCTGTAAAGCAACTACTTTCTTCCTGCAAATGGCACCTTCACTTCATTCACCACACTTCTACACCTCCACCTCTTTTGTTCTTAAAATATTCAGTCATATAATTGGCTGACCACGTGATAAGAAACAACTATTTTTTGTAGCACTAGAGCTAGCAGATCGAGTGCAAATAATTAACACTCCAATTAACTGTTATGGACAACAAATAATTGTTATAATGTTAAAACCAGATTGTTATAATTTATTATAACCAGATCCGAAAAAACCTAAATTAAATATTACAGATCCATATAGGCAAGAGTGGTGCGATATCTTGACTTATGGCTTGACAGGCGACTAACTTGGAAGCATCATCTGCGCACAAAAGTTTAGAACGTAACCCACGCCAGAAGCAACTCTTCTGCTTAATTAACCCTCGATGAAAATTGAACCTCCGTTCCAAAATTTAAATATACAAATCCTTTATAAGACCAATCTGGACTTACGGTGTCCAGCTCTTTGCAGTAGTGGTAGAGAGTAATTTAAAGTCGATCCAGGCCTTTCAATCAAAATTTTTAAGACTTGCTTCTGGCACTCCTTTTTATTTAGGCAATAAAACCCTCCACGACGATTTCAAAACTCCGACAGTAAAGGAGCTAACTGCGTCCTTGTAAATTCATTTCACGATAAACTAGATGACCATCTAAACCAACTAGCCCGTGATCTAGCTACAAGGAACTTCCCAACTGTGCGACATTTAAAGCGAAAATGGAGTAGAGACCTCTTGGTCTGAATAACGGACAATACCCGAAGTTTTAAACAGAGAATGTACCACTGGCTACCTCTTCTCCTTCAAGTTAAATTCCTCATCACCATTTAAATATCATATACGGAAGTTGTGCAGCACAATGTACAGTACCGTAATAAAAATTAAAGACAAAAAAATATTACAGTTATAACAATCATTAAAACCAAATAATATTTAATAATTAATACTTCAGAAGGGATTTTTCATAAAAAATTCATAATATATTCGCAAAATAGAAATACAAAAATGAAGTTGTATAAATCATACTGCCGGAACAAACACATCTAATAAAACCGTTCAAAAAAATAAACAAAATTTATTAAAATTAACTAAATAAAACACGTGAGAATATTTCACAAGAATCGTACGATTCCAAGAAAAATACTAAAATATATTTCATGGTAGAGATAGATAAATAAATAAATACGGGAACAGTCCAATATATTTACAAAAAACGGGATAACCTGGAAAAGAAGTCAAGTGACAGAAGATGTATGGTCTTTACTTTATTGTTTAATAAAATATATACGAACATAATTCAAATGAAAACGTACGATTCAACTGCTAAGAGACAACCTGTTAATAAAAATGCAATAATTCTTATTTATGTATCACATAATATTTCGCATAATAAATTGCACAATAAATGTGTAATTTATAACTGGAAAACATGTAATGTAATATTATGAACTCTTTTAAAAAAAGAAAATATGAATACAACATATTTTAATATAATTTATTTGTTCTTTTATTGTAAAATACATATTATTTGCAAATCCCTTACATTTAAATTATGTTGCTGTTATAGTTATGCTTTACTGAAACCAAACATAACGTCATAACTATAACGTTCAGTATTTTCTTGGTGAAATCCCATTGTTAAGTTATAATAAGATCTTACTGTGTAATATTATAATCTTGATTTTGATATCTATCTTCACAGTTAATGAGAAACGTAAAATGAAAAATTAATTTTCTTAAAAATGTAAGGTTGTACTATAATTATTGCACTTAACTTGGTCAAAATAATTTTTTTTTTACTTTCTCTTGCCCTATATTAATATGTATTGCAAAGAAAAGTTGCAAAGAATTGTTTTCAAGTCGATTTTTAAAAATTTCGAGTTGAAGTGTCAACGAAAATACACGTTTTCAGGCTTCCTGAACCAAAAAAACTATGTTTTAAGCAATTAGGTTGTGTGTAACTGTGAATAAAATATCTCAAGAACGAAATAGCGTACGGAAACTTAAAACTTATGCTCCGTACTACTAACGGACCCAACACGAAAATTTTCATCAAAATTGGTCAGCCGGAAGTACTAGTTTATTCCTGCGATTTTACTCTGTGCAATTTTCTCAAAAACGGGTGCTACGATTTTTTATGCTCTCAAAATTGTAGCAGCAGTTTTTCGAAAAAAATTGCCAAAAGTGTAAAATCGCACGAATATACTACTACTTCTGGCTGACAAATTTTTACGAAAATGTTCGTATCGGGTACACTTGTGGTAGCCTACCTAACCAAAATTTCAAGTTTCACCTTCGTTAGGTATTCTATTATTCACACACACACATACACACACGCACACCAATCGCTGAAATTTTTTTTTTGTTTAGGGAGACTAAAAATGTGTATTTCCCGTGAACAATCAACATGAAAACAATACTTTCACTCGCTATTTATATTAATATAAAGCAAAAAAGTGGAATTAAACTTCTGTTTCATGAAATTTCATATAAAGTAAAAAATCTCCGTTTTCTTACCATACAAGAAAAGACATAGAAATATCGAAACTGGTTTAATTCATTCAGGACTCACCTGTAAAAAAACAAAATATAATTTTAGTTTACAAGTTTATATATCGGTACTAAAAGTATCAGGAACCAGGCTAATTCGATATTTGAACGGCTACCATTCAATCCACAAAAATAGAAAAATCCAGTTCCAACCCAAAACTGTTTAAACCAGCCTCTCAACAGTTGAGTTAAACAACTAATGAAGAACGTAAAGCCTAAATATTAACATAAAATACCGTACTTGTATCAATACCTATTATGTTCATAATACATCCAATATATAGGCCTAACTTGTGTTTATTCAGTTTGTAATGGAAGTGTATTTTGTGTTGTTTATTTAGACCATCAGCCAAAAGGCAAGCTTGAACCTCAGGAGGCGTCACCAAGTTAAAAGCTCAAAGGTAGAGGTGGTTTAATTGCCTTCCTCACTAAGTGGAAAAGTATGCTTGTCAGCATTCCAGGCCCTCTGAAAAACAACTACTTTCCTCCCTGTAAATGAAACCTTCACTTCATTCACCACAGTGTCTGGCTCTACAATGAAATTCATTACTCTCAGAGAAGATAACTGTGACTAATGTCTTTTACACATTTACCTCGTCTGTTCTTAAATGTTTCAGTAATATAATTGGCTTACCATGTGATAAAGAAAAATAACAAATTTTTTGTAGCCCTGGAACTAGCTCGAGTGTAAATAATTTAACAATTCACCTGCCTATTATGAGCTAATTTTTATTGTCAATATTTTTAAACTGTTTTCACTTTATAGTAAATAAAAAATTACAAATTTCATAAATTTTACACGAGATAATAAAATAAATAAGGGCTATTTTATAATAAATTATTTAAAATAAAATTTGTTGTTGTTTAGGTCATCAGCTGAAAGGCTGGTTTGAACCCGTAGAGGTTTTACTAAGTAAAACGAGGAGTGAGGTAGTTTACCGATGCCTTCCTCGCTGAATGGAAAAGTATACATATCAGCATGCCGGGCTCTGTGAAAAGCACATATTTTCCACTTTGCAAATGACACCTTCACTTCATTCACCACAAGGTCTGGCTGTATAATTAAATTAATTACTTTTAGAGGAGATAACTCTGATTAGTGTCTTTTACACCTCTACCGCTTCTGTCCTTAAATGATAGTCTTTTACACCTCTACCTCTTCTGTTCTTAAATGATTCAGTCATTTAATTGTCTGACATTGTGATAAGAAACAGAACTATTTATTTTAGCTCTGCAGCAAACAGATTGAGTGTAAATAATTTGAAACTCCACCTGTCTGTTATGGGCAAAAAATTATTTGATGAAATTTTTTTTTTTTTAACAGTATAGTTTTCTTTTGCAATCAGTTAATAAATACAATAACTTTAAGCAAATATGAGAAAATCTGAGCAATGTCCTTAGAATTTAAAAACACAAACGACACTCAGTAGTGTGTTTGAAAAAGACTAAACTATGAAGAAACAAAAAAAATATATCTATACAAAATCAAACTTGATGAACCGTGAATCAACATCCCGAACACAAAGAGTTGAAGTTGGAGATGACAATGACGATGGTAGAGATGAAAACGACGCCAATTATGAGATGCTGATGATTAGGAGTTGAAGTAGAAAAGATAAAAAAAAAATTAAAAAAAAATTAAAATTAAATGACTAACAGAATCGTAGAGGTAAGTCCAATGGTTTAAAGCGGTTCAGTCTGTGAGTATCTTTGCTGTTGTCAAGGAGGCTAATCACTAATGGATTCTGATGGTCTTCTAGTTTTTATAAATGTTTTTCGCTATGTTGTTTAATTTCTTCTTTTATGAAGGGCAGGTTTAGATCATTGTGTAGTATTTCATTTGTTACGTACCATGGGGCAGCAGTGATCAGTCTCAGGCATTTTGATTGAAAGCGCTGCAGTTTTGATGAAAACTAAATAATAAAATATATATTAAGAGTATAAATATATTTTTAAAATGTAATGTACAGCTAAAGTGGTAATAGGATATCAATGTGATGATGAATTTAGTCGAATAGTAGAAAGCCAAAGTACTCGTATTAGTGGAAGTGATGTCATTGGGTGTTTGTTTGCGTGAATTGTTTGTTCACGACGTTTGTAATGACCTGATGTATTACGAGTTATACTAAAACATGTAAACCCATATACACCTCCCCATCACCGCATCAGCCAATGGGAGTCCACGAACATTATCAAACAATACCTACAATAAACATCACAAATAAATCACACATGCGATGATTTATTCCTCATTAATTATTTCAATTCACACTCTGCACCAACACGTATTCCGGTATCCCGCGTTACCTACACCTACGCTGTATAAATAATACACGAAAATACATGCGCACATAACCAAAATAGATTAGTTTTACGCTGTGTTTTAAGTAGGTACAGCAATAAACAATCAATATGCGAAACGCATTAGATTGGTCGATTAATTTGCTCTAGGGTTCATGGCAAAACCACATAATTACGAATTCGAAATAGTCAAATTAGTCGCATAAAATCTAACACTATTATAGTATGCTGTTAATGGTACAAAAAACTACGTTAAACCTAGTTCATAGGTATCATGTTTTCATATATCATTTTTTATTTTCTCTTGCCTATACGAATATATAGGAAGGAAAGTACCTATTGTTTTCATGTCGATTTTTCGAAATCCAGTTTTCACCGGATCTACACGTTTTCAGACCCCCTGAATCCAGAAAAGATGTTTTAGCGATTGGTCAGTGTGAACAGAACATCTCAAGAATTGATCGTTATACGAACTTGAAACTTAAGTTACATACCAGTACCGGACCCGACACGAACATTTTCATCAAAATCGGTCAACCGGAAGTAATAGTTTATTCGTGTAATTTTTCACTTTTTGCAATTTTCTCAAAAACTGGTCTTACGATTTTTTTAAAAATCGCCTGGTTTACTAAATCTTTTATGCTCTACAAGATAGGGTAGGTGCCATATTTGATGAAATTCTTGGTGAGGCTGTATTCACGTAAAAAAATTGTTTTTTTTAAGATTACGGCTTTAATGTGCATTTAAGCGCAAAAATTTCTATGATTAAAAATATAGAGAATTTAAAATCCTACAACTTTTATTGGAAACAGTTTTTTGTATAACGCTTAGTTTAACGATAATTAGCTTTTTTCTGTTTTTTTTCTCACGAAAACGTGTGAAAAATTGATTTTTTTAAGATTTCGGCCTTAGTATGCACTGTGTGGCGTTTACAACTAGCTCATTTATTCTTAAATGCTTCAGTCATATAAATATCTGATCATGTGATAGGAAACAGAACTTTTTTTGTAGCCCTGGAACTAGCAAATCGAGTGCAAATAATTTAATACTTTAACCTGCCTGTTGTGGGCATCGTAACGTCGTAAAGAAATCAATGCACTTTATCCGATGCTCCTGCTGTATTTCATTCTGTAACTAAGATAGCAGTGTCTTCTGCAAAGTTGCCTGTTGTAGTTTGTAGTGTTGAAGGAAAGCTGGATGTACGAGTACATACATTAGTTCGCATACTTTTGTCTAGTTGTGTTATTTGTAAGTAAGTCGTCTGCTTAAGTGAATCCCGAAGTATAACGTCTTCCATCTCCGGTATGATGTCATCGTTTACGATAACTGCTGGTTTACGGTAACGCTCAATTAAAAATTTCAATAAATAACCCCATTTAAATGAAATTGTTCTAAGGTAAATCGTTTCGTAAAATTATGACGATTGCGGATATAAAAACAACTTTTATCGTGAAATAAATACAAGTTAGTGTTACAAGAAATATGCCATTTAAATTTAAAACAATAAAATTAAATATTAATAATTTCCAAACAAAACAACGAAGGGCATAATAAAACAGAGTAGAGCTTATTATTAAACATACAATAAAGAGAAAGAAAGTTTTGTCTTTGTCTTTATGGAGGCTGAATTTAACAAATAATAGGCTAATAATAAGAAAAACATAAGGGAACTTAAGACAACATTCAGAAAGGGGAAGAGAGTTGTGTTACTGGTACAAGAAGTGCCATAAGAAGAACTTTTCCGACACCCTCTTCAATCTTCTATCTTTCTTCCACCGTTCAATGTATCTTGTAAATAAGGGGTTGGAGGGATGAAAAGGAGGTAATAAAAGATAGTGCTATGGTATATATAGCAAACGGTTCTTATGTAGGATATTTGGCGTGAAAGAGAGAGGTGGTTGCATGGCAGTCGACGTTTTATTGGAAATCAATGCCGAGAAATTCTGAATTACAACAACTGTGAAGAGCGGAGGAACGAGAGGGAAAGATGTTTGTAGATGAGGAGAAAGAGTAATAAATTATAGTGTGCAAAAGAGAGAGAGTGATAAAGAAAGAGATCGGAATAAACAAAGACGGAAGAGAGATAATACGGGGATAGAGTTTACCGAGAAAATCCTTACATAACGATAGGGGATGACTGAATAGAAAAAGAGGATGTGTATGATAAAGTAGAACGGAGGACCAGACCATCTGCCGGCTGGCATCGTATCGTTTGAACACTCTCTCAACTGAACAGACCGAGGAAACACGAGCAACGCAAACGTCGAACGTGCTTGCCTGCCTTTTATTCAAACTCGATAAGAAACTACCAAATATTTTTGACTAGACCCCGACGAATAACCGAACTTCCACTTTACAAAACTTTAAATTTATACAAAGACAACACAAGTGCAATAAATGACCACCTGTGTCTCCGATTAACAACAAACGATGAAACAAATATAAAAATACACAACTCTTTTAAGTAGTTCCAAAAGTTATAAAGAAAAATCACAATTCTATATTAGATCAAAAAGTTTTAAAATAATGTAATAAAGTTAATAAAAAATTCCCATGGGGAAAATCGAAAGATTTTCTACATCGATATTTTATACAACTTAAAGAAAAAAAATATCGGAAGTAAAACTACAGTAAACTTATTTCGACTTAAAATTTTCAATTACGCTTAAGATTATTCGGGAACAAATTTTGACTTCTATTACAAATTATCCTCAAAGTAATTCAAACCTTCTAATTATTTTCTTTTGACAAAAATGAAAAAAGACCAATTCATAGATTACAATGGATTTGAGGTTTTGATGGACGTTCCTGAGCCTTGATATGCTCGAAAAAAATTCTTAATTACCCCAACTACTTTTTATAACTTACAATCCGTGCGAATACGTATACAAAAGGATTAACGTAATCTACGATTAAAGAAAGTGGAAGATCTCGCTCTCGAAGCACGAGTGGAACTCTTCATATAAAAGAAGGTTGTTGTATAAGTTCACCCAGGATTTGAAGGGATGGTATGTCTCTAGTGTTAGTTTAAGGACGTCCGGGGTCCGAAACCTCACTGGTCACGAAGAGTTTGTAGCATATTTGATGCGGTTCCGCATCCTGGGTGATGATGTTTGTGTCTGCGGGGAGGTACAATCACGCGACCATTTGTTGTACGATTGTCCCACTCTGAGGGGGTCCAGACATCGACTGACCCTGAAACTTCAAGGCCAAGGAGAAAATTAGCCTCTCACGGAACATGCGAACTTGTACTGTGATGTGCATAGCCGTGCGATGTGGGGATAGCTTCGTTCTACTATCGTCATGTAATTTGAAGTAAGGGAAGTTGTTCCAAATTGCGCAAGTCTAAGACGTTGTGCTCTAAATTATTGTGTTACTGGTGTACAAGTAGTTGCTGGTCATAAATTAATTGGCGACTTTAGGGCCTCACGTTACTTGTAATTTCTGACCCGCTCAATTTTCACTGTTAGGGCACATTTTCTTTATATTTCTTACGTTGGGTACCTACGAAATCCAAAAGGTATTTCCTAAGACGAGAGAGTCAGCAAGTTGTGCACTCACAAGGTCGGCCTACATGGCTCCAGCTCGCTCAAAAAACTTTTATAAAAATACAAATAAATTTATTTAGTTAAGTTTTATACGATGTTTTCGATACATCCAATGATACAGCGGAATGAAGCCAGATATGCCTTGCTTCAGACTATTTTCCAGCGGAAGATCTTCGGAGAAAGAGGCCCCGGAAGAAGGACAATATTGTGGTTAAAAATCTTATGATCTGGTTCAACAAAACCTCCTAACAACTCGTATTGCTATTGACAAAGTAAAAAATTTCTATGATGATCGCCAACATTCGTAAAGAATAGGCACCTTACGAAGAAGAAGAAGTTTTATAAGTTTGACAAAACTGTATTAAGTGTCCTTAGGAACGGCCTCCGGGTCTATGCCTCTAGGCGATCTATCAGGGGGAGGTGTCGGGAGAAATGCCAACAAATTAATCCACGACTATATTCATACGACCTTGTATAGCCGACTTTATTTCTGTACAGCATAACGTAAGGATTTTGTATGCGACTAAAGAAGTTAGTTTAATATCCATGGATTCGAAACAAATGTTAAAAACGTATCGCAAAGACATTTAAATAAAACTGAAACGAAGAAAATTGTGAAAAATATCCGAATTTACTCGACAGAAAGAAGTTTTCCCCAATTTATTACTATTATTGTAAAAGCATGATGATGAAAATTCCATGTAGAACGTGCTCAGCGAGTTAAAGCTGTTAAAGGTACGGCATGACAATAAAATGAATAATGAGGTATATAAGAAAAGAATAAAAGAGGCCGCCCACTACGACCTCCCACTCCCCCACCCCAAAACCCTACTTCACAACCCGTCTCTTCGTATACACACAGCCTAAGCGACCGACCGCCCAAGACGCAAGCAAACTCCAAATCCCCAAAAACTTGTCTCCCTTAGGGATGACAGGAGACGGTAAGTAAACCTAACTAGAGCTAAAGCCGCGGAAAAAAGAAAAAGACAAAAAAGGGTCGAGAATATCAAATACTGTACAAAGCCAATTCAGAGTCACTCCTACCTCTAAAACAAAATTAATAAAAATTTAATTAACGTACTTATTACTGTAAACTCTTTTGTAAAAGGATAAAAATACTGAAATGTAAATTTAAAATGTATAAAATTAAATTATTAACCATTCCAAAAATATCCAGGACAAGTAAATTAAAATTTTATTTCCAACTTTAATCATTCTGTCCTTGGGCCATACCAGCCAGTAAGCCGGTTGAAAGTCACTTTGAGTTGTAAAGTAACACTATTCGGATGAGCGACTCTAGTATAGTGTGTAGTGACCGGCTCAAAGTCAAACACGAACAAACACAGAATGTCCCAGTTAAAAATTTAAGCTAGTTACGAGTAGATAGCGACCACAGAGAATAAATAAAGAACCATCGGTAAGGTGAGACAGGGTTGCATACTTCTACCAATACAGTTCAACCTCCACTCAGAACACATATTTAGAAAAGCCTTACAAAATCTAGAAGACATTTCGAAAAATGGCCCGAATTAACAATTTTCGATGTTTGTATGATGTTGTTTAGGCCATCAGCCAAAAAGGTGGTTTGAACATGTACAGGCTTTACTAAGTAAAACGAGGAGTGAGACGGTTTACAATTGCCTCCTTCACTGAGAGGAAAAGTATGCTTATTAGCATGTCGGCCCCTCTGAAAGGAAAAGTATGCTTATTAGCATGTCGGCCCCTCTGAAAAGCATCTACTTTCCACCCTGCAAATGGCATCTTCACTTCATTCACCACAGGGTCTGGCTGTATAATGAAATTGTTTACTCTAAGTGGAAATAACTCTGATTAGTGGCTTTTACACCTCTACCTCTTTAGTATGTCATTATCGTTTTATAATGACTGCTATAGAAGTATCAATCTATCAAAAACGATTTTGTTTTACATTAATTTTGACCCTCCAGTTTGTAACATCATAAAGATGTCTTTTCACTTAATCCGATGTTTCTGCTGCAGTTAATTCCGTAGCTAGAATAGAATTGTCGTCTGCAAAGATAACTGTTGTAGACTGTTGTGTTGTAGGAAAGTAGATGCATATAGAATAGTTCGTATACTTTTCGTCCAAATTTGTTATCTTCAATTAAGTCATCCGTCTACGTGGATATTTTGGGTTAGGTCATCAGAAGAAAGGGTGGTTTGAACCTCTAGAGGCTTTATTACGTAAAACAAGGAGTGAGGTAGTTTATTTACCTTGCCTTCCTCAATGAATGGAAAAATATGCTTCTCAGCATGACAAGCCCTCTGAAAAGCATCTACTTTCCTCCGTGCAAATGACACCTTCTTTTTATTCACCACAGGGTTTGGCAGTATAATGAAATTCATTACTCTAAGTGGAAATAACTTTGACTAGAATGTATTTCACGTTCAGAATGCAGTAAAACTCTTATGAGAACCAGTTGTGTTATCAGGCGTACGGAAAACATCAGGCACAGCCAATGCAATAACCTTCCTCCGCCGACACCATTCGAAGGTCACGGGCAAAAATATTTGAAGTGTCGCTTACCACACGCTCTAACAAGCTCATTTTTAATCAAAAAATTCTGAAAAAATACTTTCGCTTCCTAATGAATCGGATTTTATTACGCTGTGAATGTTATTATCATACGCTGATATTTTAGTAAGTGACTGTAGGTACGTATATTAGAAAGGGGTATGACGTCTCTCTCTTTGTCACCCGCACTGTCAGGCCAGGGGAGTTTTATTACCATTTTAAGACCTTCCGGGATACTAACGAATGTTATTCAAACAAGATTTAAACAATAACTGTTCATTACTTTAAAATAATTAAAAAAGATAATAAAATTGATAAACAATTCTAGTACTATAATAATTTGTCGGTACCAAATCTTTAAAACGATACAAATAGTAAGTATGTTTTTGTATTATTTTATTCCATAGGAATTTGTAAATGAGAACGCGTGGCGTGCGGCGGGGAGTCTATTTTTACTTACTGTAGCAGCGCTCAAACTCCCATCTGAAATTCATTGCTTATGGACTTTCCGTACTGCATTCTGAACAGGAAATCAACTATAGTGGCGTTTACACCTCTACCTCTTGATTTTTAAATGTTTCAGTCACATAAAAATAGAACTTCTTATGTAGTCCTGGAACTAGCAGTTCAAGTGAAAATAATTTCATATCAAAATAGAACTTCTAATGTTGTCCTGGAACTAGCAGTTCAAGTGGAAATAATTTAACACTTCATCTGCCTGTTATATGCAAATTCGGACGATACAAACGTTTTTGCAGACGGGACCGTCACCGTCCGATGCCACAAGCGATGCCCGTAGTGGTGCCTCAACGGAGAGTTACGCCCACTGGGTCCCGACGAAGCGGCCATCGACACACTACTGTGGGGAAAAATATGACGTCTCCCCTGGACGCCGTTTCGTCCACCTCCTCGACCGTCATGACGAATACTCGTCGTGACGGTCGAAAAGGTGTCGTCTGGTGGGCGGGTCTATACCTGCCCACCAGTCGACTCCGCCCATCTAGATGCAGACACTTAAATGTCCCTTTTCAGGACGCCAAGCATTTAAGGTTTCCCAGTAATACTCATGCTCACCAACCGGTTACAATAAAATAATCTTCTTTTGAATTATTTTACCACGTACGAATGTATTAACAAGTTTTATGATGCATACATTAAAATAAATATCACTGACAATTAACTTAATTAATAAATTAATTATAGTCAATATTTAAAAAAAAAATTGGATCATGATATAGAAATGAAGAATTTGAATCGATTAAAAATAAATAAATTAACAATATTAAATAAGGTAAACTAAAATTTAATAAAGTCAAGTCAAATGGACTTATTAAAACTAGAATTTATTTCAGTAAATAAATTAATAAAATTAACTAATAGAATAAATTGTAAGGAATATATTTAATATAAATTACAACATTAAATAATGCAATTTACATTTATTTAATTAATTTTATAAATTATAAAAGACTGCAATTAAACAAATGAAATACTTAGAATTTATTATCGTTAACAATTTATTTACAAATTATTAGAATGTATTTTGTCAATAATTTGTTTTTACTGAACATTACGTAAAATATTTACAAGCAATTAAATCTTTTGTTTTAAATTAGAAAAACCTGAAGTGTAACACTCACACGACTTTCTCTTTCCAATATAATAATGAAAAATATAACCTGACATTAGTAAACAATGTAAAATTTAAAATAGCCGCCGCCGTGACGTAGTGTTAAATAGCGTGTGTGGTTGCGGGAGGTACAGGTTGTGGACAAGGAACTAAATTCTTTTGATTTCTAAAGGACAGTTTGTATTCTATTATTAGTCAAGTCTAGTTTAAGCTTAAACTTTATAATTGATTTAACTTTTGTGATTTTATTTGTTCGTAAGCTTTGTTTAATCATTGCTGTTGTTTTAAGGTCATCAGCCAAAAGCCTCGTTTGAACCTCTAGATGTTTTACTAAGTAAACGAGTGAGGTGGTTTACAATTGCTTCACTCACTCAATGAAAAACCATGGTTGTCAGGATGCCAGGCTCTCTGAAATGAATTCACCTTTAACCCTGCAAGTATCATTCGTATTTTCATTCGCAAGTGAAGGTATTCACTTCATTGACCACAGGGTCTGGCTGTACAAAGATATTCATTTCTCTGTGTATTTTACACTTTTTAATTCTTCTATTTTTAAATTCTTCAATCATATAACTGGCTGACCATGTAATAAGAAACACAACTAGCTTTTCGTAGCCTCGGAACTAGCAGATCGAGTACAAATAATTTAACACTCCACCTGCCTTTTATGGGTAATAAGTTTAATCATCAACTTTAATTATTAATTGTGTAAATGAATGATTAACTGTCTAAGTTTAAAGCAAGGTTTTTAGTTAATTATCATACCTAGATTCCGAACGAACCTATGTCTTAAAATACACATCAACGAGTATTAATATTTTATGTAAAAAAATACATTTTCTTACTAAAATGAGTAGTTTCGTTCATTTTTAATGCATTAATAACTCAGTAAAATGTTACAGTGTTTGAAAATCATTTATTCTAAGCATCTATTAAAATTGACGGAGGAGCTACTCAATATGAAAAATAGCACTTTTAATCGAAAAAGGTTATTTACTTAAACAAAGTCTGTTAAACTACCAATAAATTTATTTCATAGTTCATTAATGAAGAACGTATATTCTAAGAGTTACTCTTGGATATAAATAGATTAAAAAAGGAAAGATGTAACGAAAGACAAACACAAACATAAACTACAGTAGACAAAAAAACAGGAAAAAGTGAAACGATCGATAGCTGTTCAGACTCTTCGTTCAATGTACAAGATAAAAAAAGTAGAAGAAAAACGGACAACATGATCGAACAAGCCTCTGTTAAGAAGTAAATCCTTCACCAGTGATAATAAGATAAAAATACACCGGAACCGGAATCAAGTCTTACAGAAGTAAAAAACGAGAAATAAAGAAGTTTAAAAACATCTGATGCTAAGACGCTTCACTAATTCTATTAGTTAAAGTACAACGGTTTAATCTCTGCTACCGTAATAATTTAAGACATTTATTTTGTCATTTTCAAATCGTTCCTTCGATCAATCTGGATTTCAGAACAAATACACTGCAATGCGGGAAAACCTGAGTTATACAAAAAAACACCATAAATACTAAGGTAATATTTCATATTTTCTTTTATAAAATATTTAACCCATCATACATCTTAAAATATTACTTCAACTGATTATATTTTGTATTTAAAAATAAATTATAAAAAAATCAGAACATAGCTTGTTCTGAAACGAAAGAAACTGGTTTTTTAAGGGGGTAGTCAACCCAGAAAAAGTAAATCAAAACTTCTGGCTATAATTTATCATTATTTATTTTAAATGAAAGAGTAATTTACTAGTAATGATCTACCATTTGAACCTAGCCAAAAAATTAATTACAGCCCCTAATATACATAAGGGTGAGGTTGGAAAGCGGGCTTTTACGGAGAATCAAATATTTCAGGAACCAAGAAAGATATCAACATGATTCTTGTACCAAAAAAATACAGAAAATTGCTGTCTATTATCTGTTGTATGCCCTTGTACGTATTTCTTCTTACAAGAATTTTATTGAAGAAAAACCATATTTTCAAAAACATTTATTTTATGTATTCATAAATTATTTTTTAACTAAATCCCTATTAAGGTTTTTGTAATAATCATTCCACAGATAATAGAGCAAGAAATTATGAACATTTGAAAAAAACATCATCCAAATATCTCCAATACAAACCAAAATAATTCCCAAGAATGTACAATCATGCAAAAACCACATTTCCGGAAAACTTAAAGTTGAAGGAATAATTTCACTCGCCTTGGTAGTGAACTTTATTAAGCAGATGTTTTTATAACTTTTTGTCAATGTACAAACAAAGTAAACAAATGTTGTGATTCAAAAAATTTTAAACTTCAAATAAACGGAAAAACAATCGAAATTTAAAAAAAATAGTCTTCTTGAGTTGACTCTACCCCCTTAAATTGAGTAAATTATGTTTGGTCCAGTTTTAAACAAATAATATAATATATAAATAGTAAATCTTGTATCAATAAAAGTATAAATGTATTAATTTGAGAAAAACAAAATTAATAAGATCATTATAGTAATTTATAACACCCAGGGGACTAAAAAGCATAACAGCATAAGAAGGAAAAACCAATAATATAATGGGGCAAATAGCAATAAAAAAATTGTATAGTAATAATCATATGAATAAAGAGTGAACAAGTAACGTCCGTAATATAGCGATAAAATTTAATGTACCATTTGGGAGTATATGTTCAGAAACACCATCACGACCAGAATTATTGCATTACATAATATTACACTCTGTTATCCGTTATAAACAAAAGACTACTGTTGCTATAAAATTATACATATATGCTTTGTTAGTAAACGTTTATGTGTGTATTAGAAAATATATAATATACAAACGAATACAGAATACATTAGAGATTGGGTTGAGGTGAATAAGGGATGTTTGTGTGTTTTTATGTTGAACCCGCCACGCCGTCTCTAGTGGCAAAGCTACAACACAGAACAATATGGCATCATCACTATACTTAAAGCCGTGGTGTTTATAAAACAAAACACAAACACTGCACATGAGAGAATAAGTAAAAAAAAAAGAAAAAGGCAACGATCCAAAATAAACAAAAGGGAAAATTGTAGTTTTAAGTAAAAACATTCTACAGAAAAAACAAAATAAAACAAACATTTAGATTGAAACAAAAAGGGAAAAAATTATTAATTCAAATGGCAATAATTAAAAACGTATTTAGACTATCATTTGAAAATTATATTTCGATTACAATTTCATTCACACTCCGGGCTAAATGTGATACAAAAAAACAACAAACCCGTTAATGAAAAATACACAAGGATATTTAACAAAAAATTGTCGGTAAAAATTAATTGAAACATTCGCAACTAATTAGTTAAAAATTAATTTATTTTAACCTGACAGAAAATAAAAAAAATATTAAAGAATGATTGATGCGTTATCAAAATATAATTCGATGGATTTTTAACAACAGATATAAAAATTCGGTTTGAATATCATTATTTCTATGTAGACAACGCAGTCGGTCTATCCAAGAATATTTCAAATATAAAACTGCCAGAATAAGTGCCGAATGAAAACAAATAAAACACAAAGCATACATGTAGCATTTACCCTAAAGAAAAAGAAATATGCCCACCAGTTTACATCAACAAAACACAGATACCTGAAACAGATTTCTTTAAATATCTTGGCATATATAAAACAAATGGCTGAATGGGGAAAATACATAGAACAGAAGGTAAAACTGAACACACGATTTAAAATTCTGTTGTGAATCACTCGCATGACTTTCTCTTTTCAATGTAAATAATAAAAAGAGCTATGTTTAATCATGAGTAAATGATGCAAAATGAAAATCAACTTCAGTAGGAATTAGAAACACGAAAAATTACTACATAAACTAAACCACTGCTAAACTAGGCTCTGTAGAAAAAAATGTTTGAAATAAAATTTGTAGGTTTCTTTAAGTTTCTACAACTTTGTATAAGCTTTTGCATATTAACTTTTTCATATTCATGCTTTTTGCATATTAAATGCATATAAACGCATCTATTAAAGAAAACATTTTTACTGCAAAAGAACAGTCTAAACATTTTATCGAATATGACGCTTACCCTGTATTGCAGAGCACAATAATAGGCTATAGTAAACGAGGCGATTTTTAAAGGAAACATAAATTTAGATTTTCATGAAATCGCAAAAAATTGAAAAATTGCACGAATGAACTATTATTTCCAGTCCAGTAAACTATTACTTCCCCCCAATTTTGATTAAAATGTTAGTGACCCCTTTTGGTACCGAATTTTAGTTCAGTTTAAATTTCGTACGTTGTTCCGTTCTTGAAATATTTTGTTCACACACAAAAAATCGCTAAAAACATGTTTTTTGGGTTCAGGAGGCCTTGAAACGTGTATTTCCGGGAAAACTTGTTTCAAAAAAATCGATATGAAAACGAATCTTAGTTCCCTATTTATTCATATAGGGCAAGAGAACGTAACAAAAAGTTTATTGAATTCCAGTAAAACACAATTAACACTTACATTAAATAACCAAATCCTATTATACATTACTATCCTAAAACCAATTTGGACTTATGGGATCCATACATGGGGGGGAGAAAGCAACTCAAACATAGAAATCCTGCAAAGGTTTCAATCTACATTACTCTCAAAACAATAGAGCCCCTTGATATATAAAAAATTACACTATCCTAAGATTTAAACATTTCTACAGTACAACAGAAAATTCAACATATTTAGTAAAAAATCAAAATAAAACTCAAACTACAAATACAAATAATCTGGCTGTCTCACTTTTAGACAATTCGGACAATACATAACATAATAGTATACGACAATTTTCACCATTTGGTGAGATAAATACAGTAACAAATCTTCTCTTTCAGAATAGATTATAATTATGTTGTTGCAATTAAAAACAAATACATCACGATTGTATCAATGTATTAAAATATAAGATAACATACAAGTTTATTTAGAAAATACATATATATTTTGTTCAAAATTATTTGGTTTAGATATTAGATTACGTGACAAAAAAGTAGTAGAGGAAAAATTTTAATTGAAAATTTAATACCTTTCAAACTGAAGTGATAAACGACCCTGTAAGAAAATTTATAATTTCCTGTTTTATACAAAACCAAACAAAATGAGGCCAAAATTTGTTAAAAAACAGAAATAAAACCGCGAGAAAATATTTTACTTGAAATAAACGAGGTTAAACTATACCCGCACCGATATTACATAATAGTGAAGACATTTTTATCCCCTATAGAAATTACATATTTTACCGCAAAAACTTCAAAATTGTTTGACAACATTTTTCTATTAATATTTTTCTAAACAGTTTATCATAAAAACGTATTCTATATTATACAATTTGGCGTACGCATGTTTGTATATCCAACTGTTCTCGAAAACGGCATTAACGATTTTCTTGAAAATTCGTGTAGGGGTTTTCAGGTTCAACAAATCTATTGCGCTAGGTCTAATATTTGCCAAAAATTATTAACTCGCTAAATTAAAAAATATAATTAGAACAATACGTTGGCTACAGATGTAATAAACAATAAAAGATGATATAGTAAACAAATACACGGTATTTTAAATGTAAAGACTGCGTCAGAACTCCTTCAATGGCTTATCTGCATCAACCCATTCAGTTACTTTTCTTTTTGGAAATCGATCAAATAATCTCCGACTGAGCCTAGCTCGGTAACCTAATACTTCTAGATAAAAGATAAAAGTCTATCTATGTCTCTCACAAACGTACCCTTCAATTAAAAATACATGGAATTTTTCAACATAAATATTTCTTTTACTGCATTGCGAGAATTAAGAAGTACCAAAATTGTTCATCTCAGTCCTAAATCAAAACCTTTACAAACATTACAATAATTTTTACTTTATTAATAAATAATTTCTACTTTATTAATAAAACTTAATTTAAAGTCGCATCAACTGCTTGGTTATTAGCGACTACGGTGGGTTACGAAACATTAACTGTGGGATTTGACTCGTGAAAATTTCCAGACCCTGGCCGGGAATCGAACCCGGAACCTCCGCGTGGCAGGCTAACACGCTAACCACTACGCTACGGAGGCGGCCATTAATAAAACTTACAATAGAAAAATCTGGTGTAAAACAGTCACACGACTTTCCAATGTAAATAATAAACTGTTTTAATTTTTTTTACGTAATATAAAATTCTATCAACATCTTGGTTATTAGCGACTACTTTTAGGTATGAAACATTGGGTTTTATTTAACACTATAATTTCCAGACTCCAGCCGGGAATCGAATCCGGGACCTTCCGCTTGGTAGGCTAGCACGCTAACCACTATACCACGGAGGCGGCCATAATTTATTTTTAATTCATTTATGTAAAATGAAAAACATAACCTGATTAATCATAAGAGAATGACGCAAAATAAAAATCAAACTGTACTACATAAAAGGCGGGAAATCACTAATTGAATCTTAAATAGCTCTCTACAAATAAAGTTTTAAATAAAAGCTCTACGTTTTCAAATTCCTATAACTGTTCGTATAGATTTTGTTGTTGTAAAAGGCATGCAAAGGCCACGATCTTAAGAAAATCAAAATTTTTGCCGATTTGTAAGAGCAGGATATACAAAATTGACGCAAAAATAAGGCCGTAAAAAATGTTTGAAGTAAAAGTTGTTATTTATTCCCTACAACTTTAATTACATACGGTTTTCCCTAAAATGTATATTAAGGCCACAATCTTAAAAAATAGTTTTTAAGATTAATGTTAAAAAAATTTTTTACCACGAGAGCATAGCTCCCTTAAGAATTTTAGCAGGCTTGGCAATTGTTCTATCTTGTAGAACACAAAAAAATGTATTAAATGACGTAATTTTTTAAAAATTTCAGGATCCATTTTTTTGAGAAAAAAGCAAAAATGTGAAAAATTGCACGAACAACTACTACTTTCAGTAGACCGATTTTGATGAAAATGTTTCTGTCGGGTTCACACGAGGTACCCAAGTTAAATTTCGAGTTTTACCAACGTACAATATTCAGTTTTTTTAGATGTATTGTTACACAAGACACATCAACCGCTAATAAATGATTTTTTTTGGGTTCAGAAGACATGAAAACGTCATTTCGGTGAAAACTCGATTTCGAAAAATCGACACGAGAACTATCCTTTTCTTCCTGCATTAAAAAATGGCAGGAGAAAGTAAAAAGTGGAATAAACTTCTATTTCATGAAACTTCTTAAAAAGTATAAATCTACGTAGCCTTACCATCAAAAATTTTTACATCTCAACTGGTCCAATTGTTCAGAACTCACCTGTAAAAAAACAAAAAAAAATTAATTTACATATTTAAAAATCGGTACTAAAAGAATCAGGTACTAGGCTAATAGGAACGTTTCACTATTCCTTCAAAACAGAAAAATGTAGTTCTGACCCAAGACTCTAGCAAACTTTTAAGTTAAACAACATGATGAAAAAGTGGAGTTAAAAAGCAGGAAAGTATTGTTTTCACGTCGAATTTTCGATATCGAGTTTTCACAGGAAATTCACATTTACAGACCTCCTTTCCGAACTTTTAGGTTCTATCGAGATTGCTTTTCATGTTGCATCATTCACTCATGATTAAAAATAGGTCGTTTTTTTATTTTAGATTGTTTACTAAAAATTAATCATAGGTTTATTTATTTCATTATTGACATTGGCAAGAGAAAGTTGTGAGAGTGTTTAACAGACTTTTTCCATTTTGATACCCCGGATAACTG
This sequence comes from Catonia carolina, assembly GCA_035578175.1. Classification (NCBI taxonomy): domain Eukaryota; kingdom Metazoa; phylum Arthropoda; class Insecta; order Hemiptera; family Achilidae; genus Catonia; species Catonia carolina. Next base: position 424,977,622 of record JAQMRL010000001.1, read on the forward strand.
AATTTTCTGGTTATCCGAAAAGACCGAAAATTAACAAATTTCCGATATACGTAATTTGTATGAACAGAATGAAAATGAAGTGCATATCTAATGTGAACATGCAATTGTTTGCAATATATTTCGCTCTTCGCGAGTAGCTTTTTTTGTAGGGCACAAAATAATTGACGTAGTGTGTGTGTGTTTTGTTTCTTTACAGAAGAATCTCGTTTAAACGGTAACGCTACTGATGAAAATTTGAGACCGTAGAAGGAAAAGAAAATGGTGATGCACTGCAACCGCAGATCGTGAGGGAGGTATTTCATGCGTATTAGATAGGACAAAAAAAATAAAAGCAAACTAGAACAGCAAGGAGTTAAGAAACCTGAAGTTTTAAATCAAACAAAATAAGAAATGAACCCGTTCAGATTCAAAAACTTAATGAAGTTTATAAAAATTTCTGATTTAAAAATAAAATCAGAGAAAATAATTAGGTTTAGGTTTTTTTTTAGTTTATTTGAAGTCGCATCAACAGCTCGGTCATTAGCGACTACTGAGGGATATGTATCGGTGGGTTATAATATATTGAAATTTTCAGATCCTGGCCGGGAATCGAATCCGAGACCTCCGCGTAGTAGGCAAGCGTGTAACCACTACGCTAAGGAGGCGGCCAGGTTTAAATTTATTTAGTATAATATTGCATTTTCGGTTAAAATATATTATTGAATTCTAGTTAAAGATGCACTGACGAGAAGTAATACTAATGAAGAAGAAAAAGAAGGAGACGAAGAAAGAGAAGACGAAAAAGAAGAAGGAGAAGGCGAAAAAGGAGAGGAAGAAGAAGACGAAAAAAGAGAAGAAAACGAAAAAGGAGGAGGAGGAGAAGAAGAAAAAGAAGAAGAAGAAGAAGACGAAAAAGAAGTTTTTATTATTGAGACAGCGATGCTGGTAATACAAAATTAATTCTTAATTCTTCGTTCCGTCCACATTAATATCATTAAATCTGGATTATCCGAAACTGGTCTGTCACAGTTATTTCGGATAACTGGGGGTTATTCTGTAAATTTATACTTTTCGAATGTATTTGACGCCTGTGAAATATTGTTACAAATCCTATGTTTAGTTGTGTGTAACTATACTATAATTTACATCAGGGGCAACAAGCTACAAGCAGTACATTGTCAAGTTAACTTTCCTAGTATTAATTTTGCACACGATAAATAATTTTTTATTGAACGTTGCAATCCCAGCTTGCTTCGTTATGTTCATAATTATTTTTGTTTGATCAGCTATTTGCAGGACAAACTGCTTTATAATCATGTGCTATGATATGCAGCTTTTTGTTAGGGGAGAAAATGTGAACGTGTGCTGTTTAATGGGACTGCTTTTTTATGATCTGTGTTAACATATTGCATTTTAATCGAATAATGTTTTTAAACATTTTGATTTTTAAAAGGACAGCTCATCTTTGACGCCTATTTTAAATACTTTCTACCACGTTTTTACATGGGATGTGAAGACCTACTAGTAGAAATAATGTTAATGAAAGCGAAATCAGTCATCAAATGGAAACAGTTTTTTGGACATATAGGTACTATACTACTTTTCGAAATTGTACTCCTCAACTTTTTATCGTATTAGGGGCAACAAGCTAGAAGCAGTATATTGTCACGCCATCTCTCGTATGTTTTGCCACGGTATGTATTTTATTGAATATTGCAATCCCAGATCGCTTTGTTACAAGTTCACAAAGTTTAAGTTTGGTTTAGGGACGTTAAATCGTCCGAAGGGAAGGTGATTTCCGGAACAGGCTGTACTGCCTAATCCGTGAACTAAAGAAGAAGAAAAAGAAGAAGAAGAAGGAGGAGAAGAAAGAGTAGACGAAAAAGGAGAAGGAGACGACGAAAAAGGAAGAAGAAGACGAAAAAGGAGAAGAAAAAAAGGAGGAGAATAAGAAGACGAAAAAGATGGAGAAGAAGAAGAAGAAAAAGAAGAAAAAGAAGACGAAAAAGGAGGAGAAGAAGAAGGAGAAGATGGCGGAGAAGCAGAAGAGGAAGAAGGGGAAGAAGAAGAAGAAGGAGAAGAAGAAGAAGAAAGGAAAGAAGAATGAGAAGGAGAAGAAGAAGGGAAAGAAGAAGAAAGGACAGAAGAAAAAAAAGAAGAAGAAGGGAAAGAAGACGAAGGAGAAGAAAACGAAGAACAAGGAGAAAAAATTGAGAAGAAAGAGAAGGAGAAGGAGAAGGAGGAGGAGGAAAATATATAACAAGAAGGAGGAGGAGAAGAGGAAAAAGTTAAACGACGTCTATTTACTGTTGGTTATAACCAGATCCTGAACAAATCTTGGCTTAGGCGTAAGTGTAGCAATATTATTGAAACTAAGTACTGAATTGTACTACATTTTAACACATCTAAGAAGTAATCAATTCAAAAAAATGAATATATAAATATTAATAACACAATAACTTATCTATTTCATTTACACTAACAAAACCTTTAATAAAACATATTTAAATTAGTAAAAGTACAATAATTATCGTGTATGTACAATAATAATTGTACCCACGAGTGATACCATTACCTATTTATACATGTTTTACACATATTTAATACCTTTTAAGATTACAATAACTGTTTAGAATCCAACAAAATTAATTTAATTAACTAGGTATCAATTAAACTAATTAAAATATTCAATGATTTATATCCGTTGAAATAAATAAACACGCTACGGAAACGAAAAATTATATTAAGTGCTCAATGAAAAGGAATAAATGTAACTAGCTTTATACTACATTTCATACTCATATAATTAACATAGAAATATATATACATTGTTATACAAAAATATTAGCTACATTTAGCAGCACGGAATTTATTAATTATTTAATGCATATAACTACATAGATTGATGTTTATTTAAAAATATATATGTACAAACTCATATAAATAGATAAATATAATCTAAGAACAAAGAAACTGTAGTAGAAAAAATCAACCTGTTGAAAGAACAAACAGAAAAATAAGGACAACAGATTTCCTTTGGAAAAACTACAAAATTAACATCTAAACAGTCTCGCGTCACTTGAAGACACAATACGGAAAAATTGGAAAATTTGATAGCTTCAAGTACCTAGAACAGACTATATAACTTAAGACCAGCGAAAATGGCGAACAAGATAAGCGAAAAGCGAGCAGACGAGAAAGATAGCCGGTGCACTCTGAGGAACCGACCATTTGTATAAGAGAACATTCTCAAGACAAGCCAAGATTACAAATTATAATATTGTGATAAAACGTGCGTGTCTATACGCGAGTCAGTGCCGTAGAATGATCGAAAAGGCTAGCCTAAAAGAAGCAGAGAAATTTGAGAGAAAATTTTTAATTTGGCCGCAGATAATGGGTCTGAAGTTAGTAGACTAGACGGACAATATTGCTTAAAAGGTCAAAAAGAACTGTAAAAGAAAAATTAACAAATAATGAAAACCATTAGAAAAAGAAGAGTCATATTTTTAAGACACTAACTAAAAGACCTAAGATGTCGGATAAACGGTTTAAAAAAGTTAGAAAGGATACTGAGACAATTAGAATAAGCCGAGAAAACTTAATGATCTGAACAGAATTCAGACAACCTAATTACGGACTTTAAGGGCTTAAATAAAGAGCAAAACAGAACACCGGGTAGACAAAAGAAAGGAAAATAGCCTACAGTGAGCAAACGCTGAGAATGTGGGCTGCAACAAAACTACCAGAAACGTCATACATATAATTTTTCTTTGACGTAACATGTTCGTTGGAAACTATTAAAAATGCTTGCAATTATTTAAAAACATCATAAAAAATGTATTCCAATGAGTACAGCAATGAAATTTGCAAGAGCGAATATATTTTAATGGCAGTGTCTCGTATTAGACTATGAGATGATTATGCGAGGGGTGGCAGTGGAGGGCGGCAGGATATAATTTAAGGGATGGTTTGGTCGCAAGTGGATACGGAATGATAGGAACAGAAATAATAGTGTTTGTAGAAGGTGGTACGAATAACGAAGATAAAGGAGAGGGGTAGAAGGTAGAGTGAGTGTAAGAGTTTGTCGGAACATTCAGAGAAGACGAAGAAGTAGGGGATGAAGTAAAATTGTTGGAACAGTTGGAGTGGTTGCGGCGCGGTCTCACGTGACACCCATTAATCAGCGATGGAGAAGCGTTCCTTGTATACGAATGAATGGGAGGGGGTGAGAGAACCGGGTACAAGGGTTGAGATCGTGAAGGGGTGTAACTAACGGCAAAGGGAACCACGATAAGAATTTACCCCGTTGACCAAACACACACACTAATATACCACACACTCACCAACTAAAAAGAACAGTGTAAAGGGATTAGAGAGTAGTCACTTGTACGGTACGTACGCCACTGTCTGTTTACTCCTTGACGCTACATCAACTACTAATAACACATAGGGAATAATAACAATTAAAATATTACACTCTAAACAAAGTATGAAAACCTACAAAAAATGTACATAAAAATGTCAGTACATCATTATTACAAACAAGAAAAAACTCTTTCAACCAAGAAAAGTAATAAATTATTTTACAGGCTGAGTTAGGGATGGTTAATTACACGGTAAAAACATTTTATTACAAAAAATACAAAAACCTTATTACAGTAAATGTATCTCATAGTTTATTACAGGAGTTTATTAATACACCTGAGTAATATTAACGAATAAAATTGTTTGATATCCACAATAAAGAATCAATTTAATTTTTACAAGTAAGCTATATCGTATACGAATTGTATTGCTGTTATTTTATTTCATTAACTTTGACAGGATGTTGCTTAAAAATACGGAGTCTAACTTTGGCGAACTACCATCATACGTAAAATAAAAGTAATTTAAAGGTTCCAGAATAAAGTTATTTAGGTTGTAACAACGGTTTCGTGGTTTTTGCAAAGAATACAGAAACAGACCATAATTGCAACCTTCCTAAAGTCATGGACAAGGTAGGGCGTTTTAACACAAAATATCGAACTATACTTAAAAATAACGAAAATTAATTGGCTATAAATTTTTTTAAATAATGCAGAAGAAGTAGGACGCCTGAAACGTTATCATCTTTCGGACATGTTTGATAGAGTTTAAATGCACATAAAATTTATGTGCATTAAGGAATAATTATTATTCCTTAATATAAAATGTAAATATTTTTGTACGTAGTAATTTTCTCCTTTAATAAATTCATATATGATGCTACACGCTACAATTGATGCTTTAAAAATTAATAATTAATTGCTACATAAATAGTTCTGTTTCTTATCACATGGTCAGCCAATTATGACTGAAGAATATAAGAACAGAAAAGGCAGAGGTGCAAAAGACACTATTCACTTTGCAGGTTGGAAAGTAGATGATTTTCAGAGGCCTTGGCATGCTGATAAGTAGCCTTTTCCACTCAGTGAGGATAGTTTGGTAAAGCACCTCAATCCTCGTTTTACTTAATACAGCGTCTAGAGGTTCAAACCAGTCTTTCGGCTGATGCTCTAAACACAATTAACACCTTTACTTGTCATTTGCTAAGTGATAATTTATAAGATTTGTTTATAGTTTATTTTCAAAACTGCTTGCAAATGAAGTTATTACAAAAAATGTAATTACCTTATCGTTTCAAATTACAAATAAATACTACGTTGTTGCAAAATAAATTTAATAAAATAATCCAGGTCAATAAATTAAAATTTTTATACATCACTTCATAATTACATTGGTAATATTGTTTTACTGTGGAAAAAAGAAGATATTAGGCACTTAATTTATTTTGAAGTAATCATGAAAATTTTTCGTATCTTGTAATCTTGGCACACATTCGATAGTTAAGTTTTTAAGTAGGAAAAAAGTGTGGAAAACTATAATACTATTCTAAAAGAGTGTGAGAAAATGAAATATACGAAAAAATGTTGGTTAAAATCTTTTGAACCTATTTGGCTCATGGCTTATGAATTGAATTTTCTATACGATATACACATAAAATGGAAATTTTAATGTTTTATTTTTGGTGGAACGATTTCCAGTATAAAATAAATAAATATACTTCTACTTGTTATGGTTTCTTGTTGTAATGAAATTTGAAAATTTTACTATTTTTAGTAGACGTCGGATACACCTGTAAATTTTATAATGATATATATTAAGGGGACACGAAAAGCAACAAATTTTTTTTCAGATTTCAGAATTTCCAAACGAAGGATTGTTTAATAAAGGAAATTTATAAAAATTTAACCAATTTGTATCGTCAAAAAATGTTACAAACTATGAAATATATTTTAATTTATAATTGCTGCGAATAAGTGAGTGAAAATCAAACAAAACACATTAATAGGAAACGGTTGAAACACCAAATTTAAATATAGAGATTTGATTTGATTTAATATTCTATGAAGTTTGAAAGGTCAATTAGAGATACTAAATAATTTATGTTTCCAGCGAAGTTCTGTAAATAAATTGGAAATGACCTTTTCGATGGCCCAATATAAAAGTGCACGATGGTTAAATAAAAGACCCGGGGTTCATTTTATATTTGCTTCTGGAAGTACTCTAATGTTCTACTGATCGAAAAATGCATGACAAAAAATATAAATTAACCTCTGTAGAAAAACAAATGGTTGAAATAGAAATTGACGAATTTTTTTCATATAAATTTAATTATTTACACTTTTGTTGTAAAATTATTTAATATACTAAGGTCAGAATATTAAAAAATCCCATTTTTTACAGATTTTGATGAAAAAGACACACAATCATTCTAAATCAAGCACTATAAAAATACTTTTTTAAAAACTGTAGATGTTTAAATGTTTTAGAACTCTGATTATGTACAATTGCCCTAGACTGCATATTAAGGCCGCAATCTTAAAAAAGCATTTGTTACCAAGAGAGCACCGGACCCCAAAAATTTCGCCAAACATGGTCCTTACCCTTTCAGGTAGAACCGTTTGTATCTGCAGTTTATAAAAAAAATGCAAAAAATGAAAAATCGCACGATTTTACTTCCGGTTGATAAATTTTGATGAAAGATTTCGTGTAGGGTTACCAAGTGGTATTTAAATAAAGTACCTTAAAATTATAGGAAATTAAAAAATCTACAACTATTATTTCACCCAATTTTTTCACATTTGTAATTCCCAACAGAGATTGATTTTCACTCTGCGTCATTAGCTCATATAAAATTAGAATTTGTTTTACAAATGACATTGTTTACTCATGATTAAACATACCTAAGTGAGTGTTTCAAACCAGATTTTTTGAAAAAACTTTGCTGCAGTGTATAAATTGGTTATTGTCAAGGATCAGGAGATTAAGTTAATACATTTGGCTGAACACTAAAATAAAATATGTAAATTACCGTGTCATCAGTAAAACGCCGATGATTTAAACACACAATGCGGCAAAACAATGATCGATGGAAGAAGAAGATTGAACAAGAGAAGGCCCTCCTGGCTGGGTAAGAGAGATAGAGGTAGTCCAGATATATGAAAGTGAGATGACTTAAAAATGACGGAAAAATTTATTGAGAAATTAGGGTGCAGAATAGAGGAACGTGGAAACAAACAAAGGAGGGCTACATCTCATTGGATGATGCCAAATAAATGAAGTAAAATGATATCGAGTATAAAGTTTCTTTTGGCCATACAAGACACAGGGTGAGTATTAAATTATTTGTACTCGATCTGCTAGTTCCAGAGCTACAAAAACCAGTTCTGTTTCTTATCACATAGTCAGGCAATTATATGACTAAAAAATTTAAGAACAGTAAAGATAGAAATGTAAAAGACACAAGTCACAGTTATCGCCTTTGAGAGTAATGAGTTCCATCATTACACAGCCAGATCCTATGGAGAATAAAGTGAGGATGTCATTTACAAGATGGAAAGTAGATGTTTTTCAGGGAGCCTGGCACGCTGATAAGCACTTTTCAACTCAGTGAGGAATGCATAGTAAACCATCTCACTCTTCGTAGCCTTTAGAGCTACGAAGCCTTTAAAGCCTTTAGAGATTTAAACCAGCCTTTCGGCTGATGACCTAAACAACCAAAGTTTCTTATTATGATTAATTAAAAAAAAGTTACAACAATTTTGCTGCACCCGGTATAGGTTCTGCTCATAACAGCTGAATTTATTTGAATATATAAATACGACCGAATATCGGTTCATTTCAATGTATATTTTGTGGGCGAATTAAATGAAGAGACTAATGACAGTATTTCAAATTGTTTGAACCCGTTTTGTATCGTACAAAACTGCGTATAGACATATTCTCTATTGTATTTCTGCATATGTTTTGTCTCTCCAGCCCGTAGAAATCGATTAGATGTTCGGTAGCGTATGAAACCAATTTGAGGTAACGAGGCATCCACTCAGTGATGGAAATAATACATTTTAACCGCATTCATCATTTTATGTATTTCTACTCGTATTTAGAACAGAATTATCTAACTAAATAAACTGATTTCACTCATTACACGAGTTACTCTAATTGTATCCATATTTATATCAACGCAGACAATAAACAAGCATACTCAAAATTTTGAACTAATAGATTGGTTTTGAAAATTGAGTTAATTAATTTTTACTGTTTCATCACTTGATTAAAAAAATCTGGTGTGAAACACTCACACAACTTTCTCTTACCAATGCAAATAATTAACAATAAACCTAACATTAGTAATAAAACATTAGAAATAAACAAAAAACTAACCTCAATAAACATAACTTAATTTTAATCATGAGTAAAAGACGCAAAATGAAAATCAACCTCAGTTTGGCTTAAAAATACGGAAAAGTCAGTCTTCCACGCTAAATTAGGCTCTGTAGAGAAAAATGCTTTAAATAAAAGTAGTAGATCTTTTAATTTTCTATAAATTGTATTATATACATTTTTGTCGTAAAATGCATACTAAAGCCGAAATTTTCAAAAAATCGATTTTTCAAACTTTTTACGTGAGAAAAAAACAGAAAATCGCTAATTACCGCTAAACTAAGCATTATACAAAAAAATTTTTGAAATAAAAGTTGTAGGATTTTAAATTCTCTACAACTTTTAACATATAAATGTTTGCGCTAAAATGTATATTAAAGCCATAATTTCAAAAAAACAATTTTTTTCGTGAAAACAGCTTCTTCTTCTTCTTCTTCTTCTTCTTCTTAGGAGAAGGAGAAGAAGAAAGAGAAGGAGAAGGAGGAGAATGAGAATGAGGAGGAGAAGGAGGAGAAGGAGAAGGAGAAGAAGAAATTATTACGTCCAGATGAGATAACTGTAACTACTGTTTTTACACCGCTACCTTTTCTGTTGTTAAATGCTTCAGTCATGTGATTGGCTGACTATGTGATAAGAAATAAAACTATTTTTTGTAGCCCTGGAACTAGCGGATCGAGTGTAAATAATTTATACCTCCACCAGTCTGTTTTGGGCACATACTTATAATTATAATTTATGTTCAAAAATAAATTAAGCCAATTAAATTTGATATGAGGTTGTTGTTTTCTCAATTAAGTTACATAGATCTTTAATCATTTTTGGAGTCGTAAAAAAACATATCTGGGTAATGGTTCGTTGAACAAGTGGATTAATGTGATGTCGTACGTAATAATTGTAGAAAATTAGAATACTTGATTTCTTTAATGGAAGGAACAGGCGTACAAACACTAATCATATTAAGTAAAAATATGGTATAGCAAGTAATGGTACCAACCTAAATGTGTGTATGTAGTGTGTGATTTATAATGATGTTTTAAGCTAGTTTACTTGTCTATGATAAAAACAAAATATAAATTATGTAGATATTTTTAATGACTATTTAAATATTTTATATATTTTTAAAACATGATGAACAGTAAATGCAACGTGATAAAAATAAAATTAAATACATAATGTAAATCAACTGTGTTTGAATTCGGCTTCATGTTCAAAAAGGTTAAATAAAATAGTGCGGTTAAATTTTAACCAATAAGATTATAATTAATAAATATAAATGCGCGAGTGAAGGAACAATGGAACATCGAAGGTTAATGGAGTTGTTGAACATATAAATCAACGAAACCATTTTTTATTTGAGGATGGTCTCAGATCATCAAGAAGAGTATATGAACTAAGAACCTCCAACAAGACAACTATACCGACGATCAAAAGTGAACAGCATGGACAATCATTGTGGTAAAACCTTTTAATTTTTAAATAAACGATAAATAAACTTAAAGATCTGTTAAATTAATATTACTTAAAAAAAGGAAAGGTATGAAATCATAAATTATTTAAAAAATATATTGATGTATTACTATGTAAACTCTCATTTTTGTATCTTATTCTAAATTCTATATGATTAAATTTTGTTTTTCTCAGCATACCTTAAAATTCTGTTTTTTTATTTAATTCCATTTTTGGCTTGCTTAAATTTAGGGCAGTTAATTATTTGAAAACGTGGGGCACATTACATAACGAAATTTAAGTTGTTGTGCATAATTTGAATTTTATACGTACGGTGTTGGATAAGTACTAACTAAAAATAGATGAAAATAAAAATAAATTTTATTAGATCGTTAGATTTGAATCCAGTACTTGTACATAAATTGTATCTACTAGAATAATTTTATGAACTCTTTTTTGGAAATAGTTTTATCTTTGATAGTAATATAAAAATTGAATTAGCTTCATTTTTGATATGAAATAATCATTTCAAGTAGTACTGTCTGACTCACTTTATATTTCCAAGTCAATAAATAACGAATTTGGTACAAATAAAGTAAAATTACGTTTTCTTCACTTAACTTTATTATCGGAAAAACGAAAAATATAACAAGTGAAAAAGTCACTTATATAAGCTGAGCCGTACAAAATGAAAAGATGAGAGAACTGAACTTATATAAAAGTAATAAAGAAAGAAATATTCTGTTTGGTTTGAGAGATTAGGAATACTGGAAAAAGAATTGCTTGAATTCGATTGTGACAAACAGGTGTCTTTTTTTAGTAAGTTTATCATCATGTTGGCTGTTTATACAGCAACCTCTCTTCAATTCGGTACTTATGGGACTCGGGTGGTACCGGATTACAGATTTTTCCGGATAACCGAATGTGGGTTATATTATCACATTCGGGATAAATCAGGCAATTTAAGAACGTCACCGGTCAACGGAGTACAGTAAATTGTATTTACAATTCAATTCGCAATCTTATTATAAACGGATATTGTAAATACCCGATCAGACCACAAACGTGTTTAGCATTTACAACCAGTGACAAAAAGTGCTAAATTTATTGCAAAATTACTTATTTCTTATTGTCTTTAGAAAACAGCTAAGTAGATATTTGGACGAAACATTAATTAAAACATTTAGAAAGTTCACATTGCAAAATTAGACGGAAGTTAGAAAACAGTAAAAGAATTAAATTAAATTACCTTTACATTACAGTATGTGTATTAAAGTTATTGATATAGGTTAAATTTATCCTACCGTACTTAAAAAATTTATGATGTCTTTTTGCCTTCGTGATTCCTATTTTTTCTTCAAAATATTATTACGAATTATGAATAAATTTGTAAGCTCTGAAGAATTGTAAGCTTCGTTTGATTCTGCAAAGTTTTATATTACTACAAAGTTAATTTATAAACTTTGAAAGAAATATTTACCGATATTATTTACACTCATATATCACCAGTTGATGTTCCGGATACCTCGAAGATTTTTCTGAGGGTGCTTCCACAGCTTTAAGAAGTTTCAGCCTATTTCCTGGAGCTACAAGAAGTAAAATAGCTCCAATCAATAGATGTATAGCTACAGCCAATGAAATAAATGGTGAGGTAGATCAGTTTTACAGAGATGGTAAAATTAAAGAAAAACTGCACAGAATACTGTGAAAGAAGGCTGTAAATACTGCGTGATCTATAATGTTGTTTTATGTATTTTTATGTTATTCGTGTATATGTGGTGTATGTTGGGCTCGGCGGCTGATTGTTTTCTAGTGAAGAAAGAATGAGTACGTTAAGTTATAATGGTGCAGTATACTGAGGCGACATCCTATTGCTGTTCTACTGTACCACCTCGCATCCTTGCGACCAGCCATAGTAGTGGGTGGAGACGGCGGGGTGTAGGGGAGTTTGGGAGCCCCCAAAAACAAAAACAAAATATTGTTTTAATGAAGCGGCGGTAAATAAAATCTGCTGTTCATCAGCTGTTCATAAACAGATGGCTGATTAATTATAAAAAGATGAATTTAATTGTAAAGGCGGGCCGCGGTTTGAATGGCTGTTGTGTTAGTGGTCTAAATTGTACGGGATTCTTCGTTACGGTGAAGTTTGTTATTTTATCATCAGACATTGTATTTAATGTTTAATTTGGTAAGGGATATTGTTTATTTTATTTTATTGTTGAAAAATTACGTGAATTAAGATGTTTCAAATGTTTAAGAACTTATTTTCATGAACTTATTATTTTCATTGTTGTCATTTTTATTGGTTAGAGTTTTTTGTCAAATAATATTGTTAAATAAATATATGTGAATTAACAAAATTAAAGTTTACAATTTTACTTTAGGATAACGAGTTGTAACAATATAATAATATTAATAGCCGGCCGCATTGGCGCAGTTGGTAACGTGCTCGCCTCTCATCATGCGGTCCTGGGTTCGAATCCCACTCAGGCATGGCATATTTTCATACGTTACAAAAAATCATTTCATCCTCCATTGTACAGAAGTTACACCCCAACGTCGTCGCTAATGACCTTAGTAGTTGATGCGACGTTAAATAAATGAATTTAAAAAAAATAATAATAATATTAATAATATGATAATATTTTCATTCATGGTTATTTTTATTTTGCAGTAATATAACTGCAAAATATTTAGTAATATTTTTGTTAGATCTGAATCCGTGGCATACCGGACTACAGAATGCCAGACTAAAGAGAGGTTACTGTAGTAAGTTAGAAGTAACAATGTTACCGAGTGAGCTTAATCTATTCCTCGTTACAACAACAGTATATACTACTACAAATGCTTTAAAACTTTTACCGAATGTCAAGTAAATGGGAGAAAACAGCACTTGTACATTCTAGATTTCTTCAACTTGTAGTTTGCAACTATGCAGTGCAGTTCTTCAGTCTTAGAGTAGAGATGTTAAACAATTCTAGCAAAAAGTGTAAAGCAAGAAGCACTAAATAACAGATTCAGCGTCTAGGTGATTTCATTTAACATGATTAACGATCCGACGAACATTCGTCGTTTATTTAGTTGTTAGTTGTGACTTATCAACTTGTTATTCAATTTATTACGAATTAACGCGACGTGTCGGCACAACTTCTCTAAAAGTTATCCCATACAAGCGTAATGACAAGTACAAAGTACTTTAAAGAACTCCACAAACCGTATGAAAAGTTAACACATAGGTTATAAATACTCGTATGTATTGGAAAGATATGTAAACAAAAGTCAGAAATCCTCAAAAAATTTTTCTACCTGTTTATGATAATGTTTACTTTTTAATTGTTGTGGTTTTCTGTTTATTACTCAACAGAGTGTCACACCTAGTTTATAACATAAAAAAATTATCTCAATGTATAATTTACAACCCCAACAATAAAGGTTAAAATAAAAAAATAAGGTTTTCATAGAAGAATCATATATCTGTAATCTTAAACTTATAACCTTACAAACGTTCATTTGTGTGAAATATTAAAAAAATTTATTTTTTATGAAGTGTCACAACGTTTTTAAATATCGAATTTCTTTTTACTTTCTCTCGCCATAAATGAATAGGTCTTTTTAGGGAAGAACAGTACTACCATTGTTTTCATTTCCATTTTTTTTAAAGAAAATTTATTGATTATTAATCAAGTTTTCAGTGCTCTGAACCGTAAAACACATGTTTTTAGCGATTAGTCTATGTATCTGTCTGTGTGAATAAATCGTAAGAACGCAACATTGTACGAAATTGAAACTTGGAACTTAAGTTAGGTACCACTTGGGAATTTGACACAAACGTTCATCAAAATCGGTAGGAGGTAATTTATTCAGGTAATTTTTCACACTTTTTATAATTTTCTCAAAAACGGCTCCTACTATTTTTTTAAAAATCACCACATCTACTAGAGCATTTAAAATAGAGCATTTTTATGCTCTACAAGATAGCGTATGTCTGCTGAAATTCTTCAGGAGGTTGTAATCTCGTAGAAAACAATGTTTTCTTCTTTAAATTGCGCCCTTAATATGAACATTTAGAAACCTACAACTTTTATTTTCAACATTCTTTTGTCCAACGCTTATTTTAGCGGCAATTAATGATTTTATGATTTTTTTCCATCAAAATCTGTAAAAAAAACGATTGTTTAGATTGCGGCCTTAGTACTATGCATTTTACGACAAAAGTGTATACAATCAAAAGTTATAGGAAATTTAAAAAAATCTACAACTTTTATATAAGCATGTTTTTCTACAGAGCCTAGTTTAGAAGCAATTACTGATTTTCCGTATTTTTAGTTTGTTGATTTTCAATTTGCGTCATTTACTTATGATTAAAATTAGATTACGTTTTTTCATTTTACATTAATTATTCACGGTTAAACATAATTATATTGTTCATTACCTACATTGGCCCGAGAAAGTTGTATGAGTGGTTCACACCAGATTCTTTTATTTGAAATAAAGTAATGTTATGGAAAATCTTTTGACACCTCACAGTATATTTATATTTAATAACAAACACTTAGGTAAAAAAATCTGTCAATTACAGACTTGCCATTAACCATCGTCCCAATCCCTGAAAAAACAAAAAATAAAAAACGAACTTCCGAGTTTCACTACAACCTGGTTGTTTAAAGGTTTACCGAATCGATTAATTATTTCCTTAGAGACTACGCGGCGCAGTTTTACTAAACGAAAATTTCTTTGTCGAGCCCGTGGTTTGACTCCTTCAACGAGTAAAATAAGTGGTTTAAAGAATTTAAAAAATTGTAAAAAAACAATAACATTACAACAAATCAAATACCGGGTAATTATGGACTTATAGGGCACCGAACAGATTGTTACACTTTTCTTGAAATCGATATTTTTTTGTATGCGGAATCCGAATATGAATTTATTTTTGCGCGCAAAGCATCCTGAAGTAAGTTATAAGCTCTTTTTACCATAACCTCATAGATATGACCTCACATACGAGGTGTGGCTATTAAATAACGAGACTGACGTAAGAAATATTTACAACACAAATTTATATTTTATTTGAAAGTTCAAAAAATGGTCAAACAAAAAGTAATTAATATAAGTGAATGCATATTTGATTTGGTGTGCTGTTGACCGGGGCAGTTTGAAGAGAACGGTTGTGTTTATGTGCGGTTTGATTTATGGAATGTGTTAAGAAAATATAAAGTGTAATTGTTTTTATAATTGATAGTATAAAGTTACAGCAGATCTATGAAATGAAATTGAAGTGAAAGAACATTAGTTAATTGAAATAACGGCAAGAAATTATATTAAATACCATTGGAACATTGAACGAAACTCTTAAGGCGAGCGACGGACTTCAGAAACGATACAAATAGAATAAACCGGTAACCTATTAAATATTAATTCAATAATAGCTGAGATACATTTTATAATAATATATTTAATTATAATAACTAAAAAAATACAGAACTTTTGCAAACACAATTAACCAAAATTCGACACTACACGACTGTCATTAAACCTGAGTCTCTTTATGACAGTGAGACCTTGAACCTCAACTTTAAAGGGGATCTTGAGAATATTAAGAAAGCTGAGAGAAAAATCATTCGGAAAATTCTTGGCCCAAAACTCACAGATGAAGGATATCGTCTACAATCACACACAGTGACGGAAAAATACTCAAACATTGAAGTTGATTTCCGTAAACGACGGCTGAGATTTTATGGTCATATAATGAGACTGGATGACTCTCGGCTTATAAAGAAGATTCTGATGCACTCACAGAAACTCAAAATTACAACCTTCTGGATCAAGCAAGTGCAATCCGATCTAAGAGATGCAAATATCACACCTTCAGACCTCAAAGACCGTAAAACCTTCAGGCATAAAATTCACACCTGGGAAGTTGCATCAGAGGGTAAGCCGAAGAGACCTAGGGCGAAATGGACGGATGAACGTCGTGTTAGACACCGCGAATTTATGAAGGAGTACTGGAGAAACAAGAGGAATGGCGGCAACAGTTCATAATTGACTTTATGTGATCGTGAATGGGTCTAAACAATCTAAATAAATAAATAAATAACTAAAACAATTTCTAAAATATTCTAAATATCTTTTTTTTTAAAAAGCCAGTCGATTTAATTAAAATTTTATATAAAACAGATTTTCTTTTGTTTTAATTCGATTGCCATTTGTTTATAAGAGTTAGGCTAAATAAGTTAGAAATAAAATACTAAATGTTACAACTAAAACCGATCGTTCTTGACTGTTATATAAAAATTTAAAAAAAGTGTTAAAAACCATATGATTCTTGTTGTCGCTAATGTTTGTAAACAAATGCATTAACTTAAATGAACTAAAATTTAAACTTTAAATACAAATAAATTAAAATTTTGAATAATTTATACGATATTAAAAATCAAAAGCTAAACAATAATGATCAGTGAAATTTATAATTTAATCGAAAATGTTTTTTATATATCTGATGACTTATTGCACTGTTTTACAAATGTTTACATCTGGTTTATTTTTCAAAAGCAATAATTTTAATTTGGACTTTTCAAATTTAAATTCACCGAAGGTAATGTCCATTGGTAAATCGAGAAAAATAAAAACGCCAGTACTAACCATAGCAGGAGGCTGGATAGCAAACATAGACGACGTGCCTTACCAAATATCACTTCAATATGTGTTAGGAATGAAAAAAGGAAGCATCAGACAAAGATTTCATTTTTGTGGAGGGGTTATTATAAATGACGCGACAGTAATATCAGCGGCACATTGTGTGACCGCATCATTTCCTTTTAAAGAAGACGCCGGTTTCTATGTAGTTTCGGGAAGTAAATATTGGAAAAATGCATCGATTGAAGATTACCACTCGATCTCCAGTGCATGTGTTCACCCAAAATACAGTTCAAAAAAAATGAACCATGATATAGCTATTATAATGGTGAAGGAGAAATTCATATGGGCGGAAGATACAAAACCCGTAGAAATGTCTAATAAAATATTTCCAGTACATACCATTTGTTTAGCGAGTGGATGGGGAAAAAACGTTTTAGGGATTAATCAAGATCCACCAAGCATAGTATTAAAAGCTGTAAAAATCCCCGTGTTGTCTGGTGAACAGTGTACGGACAATTTCGATTACTTTTACCAAGACACTAGAATGGTCTGCGCAGGTGGCGATTTCGGTGAAAATGTTTGTCAAGGTGATTCAGGTGGTCCGCTTGTCTGTGAAAACTTATTGTACGGCATAGTGTCATATGGATCAGATGAGGGATGCGGAGCTGCAACACCAGCGGTTTTTACCAAAATCCCTACCCACATAAAATGGATTCGACAATTAAATCGCAAATGCAGAGCAGTTACTTCTAATAATAATCAAAACAATAAAGGTAATATTGACTACAAAGAAATACAAATAAAAATCGTTATTTTTATATTACGGGTTATTGCAAGTAAATATATTTTAATTTATTAACAATTTTATATGTTTCAACTCTTTTACACATTTATCCTACTTATACTTTTATTTACTGGTTTTAACCCTCGACGAAAAATGAGGGGTGGTACAAGTATTTAACGTGTATATATGTGTCTGTGGCACCGTAGCTCCCGAAAGAATACTCAGCTTTTTTTTGTTTCAAAAGAAACTTGATCGATGATGTTCTTAGCCATGATTCAATAAATAAAAGCGTAGACATATAAAAATACTATAACCTCAAAATTCGATCGTCGTGTGGTTAACCAAAGCGTCTGTGGGACCGTAGCTCCCGAACGGATGAACCGATTTTGACTTAGTTTACTTTCTTTGAAAGGTGACTTGATGGAGGGAATTCTTAGCTATGATCCAATAAAAAAGGCGTAGGCCTATAAAAACTAACACAAAACTCGATCATCGAATTAGTTTTTTGTTTGTTTGAAAGGCGACTTGATCGAGAGTGTCGTCATTTATAATAAGGAACGGTGGGGTAAAAAAAATGTCTACTAGTAATAAAGTATATAAAGTTTAAATCTATGAAATAAAAATTAAATTTATAAATACCCCGACATACGAAATCCTTTAAAAAGTAAAAAATATGGTGTGAAACACTCACACAACTTTCTCTTGCCAATGCAAACAATTAACAATAAACCTAACATTAGTAATAAAACATTAGAAATAACCAAAAACATAACCTTATTTTAATCATGAGTGAAACACGCAAAATGAAAATCGAACTCAGTTTGGCTTAAAAATACGGAAAATCACTCTTTCCGGCTAAACTAGGCTCTGTACAAAAAATGCTTTAAATAAAAGTTGTACATATATTAATTTCCTATAAATTTTATTATATACACTTTTGTCGTAAAATGCATACTTTGGCCGAAATCTTTAAAAAATCGATTTTTCACACGTTTTCGTGAGAAAAAAACAGAAAATTGCTAATTATTGCTAAACTAAGCGTTATACAAAAAAATGTTTGAAATAAAAGTTGTAGAATTTTACATTCTCTACAACTTTTGTTCTATAAAGTTTTGCGCTAAAATGCATAGTAAAGCCGTAATCTTAAAAAAACAACGTTTTTACGTGAAAACAGCCTCACCAAGAATTTCAGGAAACATGGCGCCTACCCTATCTTGTAAAGAATAAAAAATTGAGTAAATGAGGCGATTTTTAAAAAAATCGTAGGACCAGTTTTTGAGAAAATCACAAAAAAGTGAAAAATTATACGAATAAACTACTACTTCCAGTTGACCGATTTTGATGAAAATGTTCGTGTCGGGTCCGGTAGTGGTATGTAACTTAAGTTTCAAGTTCGTACGTTGTTCTGTTCTTGAGATATTTTGTACACACACACACACACACAGACCAATCGGTAAAAACATGTTTTTTGGGTTCGGGGGTCTGAAAACGTGTAGATTCGGTGAAAACTCGATTTCGAAAAATCGACATGAAAACAATACTTTCCTTCCTATATATTCATATAGGCAAGAGAAAGTAAAAATAATAAAATAATGGTCCTTTAGGTTTCATATAAGTAGTAATATTTTGATCCAAGCGTCGCCGCGTCGGGGTACTGCTACGTAACAGAATAGAACTTAGTTGTATAACTTAGCGGTACCCCGACGCGACGACGCTTGGATCAAAATATTACTACTTATGTTAACCCCCTAATGGGTAAAACATTTATTATTTTTTTACTTTTTAAATATTTTTTCCGTCTGAGGTTTTGTAAATTTAATTTTTATTATGTGATTGTAGGCTTCAGGTATTGCCGTCAGCTGATGCTATCTAAAAACGACATTTGTACTAACCATAATAATTATCAATGTCTATTAGACGATCATTAACCCGCTTCGACTAGTGGTAAAGTCAGCTGATTTTCGGAAACAAACGTTCCGAGGTTCAAATCGTATAATGCTTTTCACCGTTGATGAACTCTGCTGTTCCAAGCGTGATACGAATTTTATGACTGTATTTAAAACATGGTTCAAGTAAATACAAGACTGTGAAGTTAAACTTATTTGAGATGCCAAATTTGATTTTAAAATTATTATTATTATTATTATTATTATCCAAAGGTGTAATATTAGGAATCCGTAAGTACGTATATAGTTTCATGCAAAATGTGACAACAGAAAAATGAAACAACAACCAACAGATTCATACAACATTAAAAATATTTAATTGAAAACCAAATTAAATTATTGATTAACATATTTAACAGAAAATTATATAATTAAATTATATTATTACATTAATACATTATTGAAAATTAAAACAAAACTTACATGATTACAGTAGAAATACCTGTAATTACAAGTTGACCTAAGACGTTAATTTTATATACAAACAAACTTTAAACGAATTTAATAAACTCTTAAATTTAATAAACTATTATATTAGAATTTTTTCAAAATTACTTAAATTAAAACATTTTATTCACCAATAAATATAAACCCGACTTTAAACCTTATATTATTATATTTTAAAACTGAATATCAAGACAAGTGAAAAATACATCTTTACACCATCAGACCTGGAAACGGAGTCCTTTAGCGCCCCTGGACCAGCTAGCATCAGCTCCTCATTCCCCCCAACATTTTAATTCTTGTAACCAATAAGAAAATTACATTAATTTCCCACTTCAGATATTTTAAAATTTTGACTTTAACGGATAGTTTTTTCTAGAAGCGTCTATACTTCTCTCTCTTTCTAAAATACGTTACATGTTTTGACTCGATAAAAATCCGATACATTATTACTTTTATAATTACGAGTAATAGCATACATCCTGTGGTTGATTTTACTGGTTAATTTATTACATCCTATTTTTATTCTAAAATTAATTTTACCTTACACTGACATGATTTATTTTTTATTTTGAATCTGTTTTTTTTAAATTAATACTACAGTTGATGATACTTAAAAATAAAAACCGTTTTCTTTATAAAACCCCAGACATTTTATTAATATTTTTAAATAAATAAAAGAAAAATATGGACTACTAAAAAGTTACATTACACGCGTTTAGACTAATCAGAAAGTTTTCTAGCGTTGTCAGATTGTAAGAATGTATCAGCCTGTAGTTCACTCATGTGTTGCATCTTGTAATAAACGTCGACTACAGAGCGCGTTAAAAAGAAATACTTTATAATATATCAGCTGGTTGTGTGTTCATAGGTTATGATTGTTATTGAAACACAAAAAAATGGTAGACGAAATATATAACAGAGTCAATTAAGAAAAGGCTATAATACTAAAGTCCAGCCTCTCTTAGTTTGCTCCTAATGTAAACAAATAATGACGTCACTGAGCATGCGCATTGTATCAAAATGTGTACACGTTGATTAAAAAGTAACAACAAAAAACTTTCAAAAGTATTTAAATACAAAATACTTTTAAAAGTATTTTTATAAATGAAATTATTAGGCCTACATCATATCATGACTGATGTTTTTAGTACTTAAAGTACTTATAATTTAAAAAATAGTTAACTTAATTAACTTAATTATTAGTTAACTTACACTCTGTAGTAGGTGGCTTTTGTTTGTTGACAGTAGGAGCAAACTAAGAACGGCTCAACTGTAGAAATATATTTAAGTGATTTAGTTAGTCGTTGACTCATACTTTTTTCACTTTATTTATTTTTATTTACAACTGTGCGGTTTTGCACAAACAGCAAATTTGCTCATAATACGAGATGTGGGTATTAAATAACGAGACTGACGTTGTAAAAAATTTTATTTTTATTTTATACATAATCATTTATCGTCACCTTCAATATACACTCCTTCTCTATTCCCTTAAACCAAAAATAAAAAAAAAAAAAAAAAAAAAAATTCTCTATTCCTATCACGCTCCATGCGATATATATATATATATATATATATATATATATATTTTCCATTGTTTGAAACAGTGCTGGAAGTCATCTTCTGTCAGCTCCTTTAGGACACGTGCTGCTCAAAAATGTTTTTGAAATGAAGCTCGCAAAAATGTTCGTACTAACACTTTATACGCGATTAAAAATGACCCAAATTTTTGGAAACGATAATAACATGTGATGAAACGTGGTTTTTTCCTTATGTGATCCGGAAACGAAGCGCCAAACCATGCACTAGAAGAGCCGAACTTCAACGAAAGCCAAAAAAGCTCGAATGAACAAGATAAAATTTAAAGCAATGATTGTTTTTTTTATGTCTATGGGATTTATATCTATGGGATATCTATTTTATATCTATGGGATCTATGGGATTTTATATCTATGGGTAGCTTCACTGGGTTCCTGGAGGTCAAACAATTAATCAATATTACTACAGTCAGGTACTTTCTAAACTACGTCAATGAGTAAGGAAAAACGTCCTGAAATGTGAAAGGACAAATCATGGGTTCTCCACTAAGACAATGCGCCAGCTCATTTCGCGTTATCTGTCAAGAGGTTCCTAGCCAAGTGCAGCACCTCAGAGTTAGAAAATGCACCTTATTCACCAGATCTTGCACCATGTGACTTCTACATGTTCCCTAAAGTGAAATCTGCATTAAAAGGGACAAGATTTGAGTCTGTAGAAGATGTAAAAGAGAAGGCGGCACGTGTCCTGAAGGAGCTGACAGAAGATGACTTCCAGCACTGTTTCCATCAATGGAAAATTCGCATGGAGCTTTGTAGGGATAGAGAAGGAGTGTATATTGAAAGTGAAAAATAAAATCTTTTACGTCAGTCTCGTTATTTATTAGCCACACCTTGTATACATTTTTAAAAATAACGTTACACGTTAACGGAGGACACCACTTATTAATAGGGCTCCCGTAGATAAATTACTAAAATCACTCCATTTATAAGTTAACAATTAATAGTAAGATTAATTTATTTTTACTTTCTCTTGCCTATATGAATATATAGGAAGGAAAGTATTGTTTTCATGTCGATTTTTCGAAATCGAGTTTTCACCGGATCTATACGTTTTCAGACCCCCTGAACCCAAAACACATGTTTTTAGCGATTGGTCTGTGTGTGTGTCTGTGTGTCTGTGTGTGAACAGAATATCTCAAGAACGGAACATCGTACGAACTTGAAACTTGAAACTTAAGTTACATACCACTACCGGACGCGACACGAACATTTTCATCAAAATCGGTCAACCGGAAGTAGTAGTTTATTCGTATAATTTTTCAGTTTTTTGCGATTTTCTCAAAAACTGGTCCTACGATTTTTTTTAAAATCGCCTATTTTACTCAATTTTTTATTCTCTACAAGATAGGGTAGGCGCCATGTTTGCTGAAATTCTCGGTGAGGCTGTTTTCACGTAAAAACGTTGTTTTTTTAAGATTACGGCTTTAATATAAATTTCAGCGCAAAAACTTATATAATAAAAGTTGTAGAGAATTTAAAAACCTACAACTTCTGTTTCAAACATTTTTTTGTATAACGCTTAGTTTAGCGGTAATTTGCGATTTTCTGTTTTTTTTCTCACGAAAACGTGAGAAAAATCGATTTTTTTAACATTTCGGTCTTAGTATGCATTTTACGACAAAAGTATATATAATAAAAGTTATAGAAAATTAAAAGATCTACAACTTTTGTTTAGAGCATTTTTCTCTACAGAGCCTAGTTTAGCGTGAAAGCGTGATTTTCCGTATTTTTAAGCCAAACTGAGTTCGATTGTCATTTTGCGTCATTCACTTGTGATTAAAATAAGGTTATGTTTTTGAGGTTAGTTTTTGTTTATTTCTAATATTTTATTAATAATGTTAGGTATATTATTAATCATTTGCATTGGCAAGAGAAAGTTGTGTGAGTGTTTCACACCAGATTTTTTATGTTTTTATTAAGCGTAAATAAATTTGAACTGTATTGAATGAAGTTAACCCAAGTCTCTGCTTCACCTCCTGCTAAGCCGACGATATAGATTGCCTTACAAATGTGGAGAACTTAGTTCACAAATCAATGGGTTGGAGTTGTTAAGTAATTTTAATCTAAAGCGTTGATACATTTCGTGTATAGTGTCATTAATAAATGAAATTTTAAGGTCCGAGCGAAGTGTGTGATTTGGCACAAAAAATGGAGTGCTAACTAGCGTACGAAGCAACTTTGATTGAAACCGTTGAAGTTCAGCTATGACTGATGGTTTTGATGAACCTTAGATTTGACAACCGTACATTCACATTGGCTTAATTGGCAGTGATATTAAATAAACGAAAGTTTGTTAACATGGTCTAAAATGGCCGTAACCCTAATCGAACTATCTGAAATTCAAATAACACTTCAAGAATTTATGCGACCGATTATTGTCTGTATTCATGAAATAAATGTGCCATAGTATATCCGATCGTTTTCCATATTGTAAAAATTTAAATTCCAAATACCGTATTTTCCGGTGTATAAGATTCACTACCGGTTTCATTTTAATGTTACAATATATAATATTTGATGTTTATTGTTATGAAAGAAATAAGAATTTTATTTTTATAAGAAATTATTTTTTAAAATCATCAGTTATTAAAAAAAAGATCGATATTTAAATATCGCTACAAATAAAGAATAATATTATACATAGGCTTAACTGAGATAGAAAATTCTTGCTTATACAGTATTGTTTTACACATCAGTTCTGATTTACGTCACTGTCGCTTAAACAATTGAGTTGTTTTCAAGAGGATTAATCCTCTTTAGTTGCATCCGAAGAATTGCTGAAGCCACACTTCTTGAAAGGATTCACAACACTTTTGGAGTTAACATTGTTCCAGGAAGTTTTTATCCATTCACAAGCCTGAGTTATCGAAGGACGTTTAAGTTTTTCCTTTCTTGTCCCAGTGACATCCATTTATTCCATTTGTGAAGAGAGTAAAAAGGTTAGTACCTATCTCAGACCCAGGAAGCGAGTGCGCTTCCCATTAAATTGTAAGTATTTCAAAATAAATTACCAAACAGCGATGAGGAAACCACTAATTTCAACGTATACGAATTGGTCGTCAACTCATTGTCAACATATAAAACCATGTCTTCTGATACTGATTGTGAAATTCTAGAAATTTTTACATCGGAAACACTTTTTCCGAATAAGGTTTTTAGCATTAAGACTGTAGCAATGTACAGTACAGTATTTTAATTTTTTAATTTTATATAGTAAACATTAAAACGGTTTTTAAAAAAATTGCCATGCATTGTACAAGATGCACCCGTTGTTTGTCGAGTTACTAAAAGAAAAAAGCGCGTCTTATACACCAGTAAATAAGCTAAGTGTTAACAATCATATGATTTTTATAGTAGGTTATGTTTGTAAAGAAATGATTTAACAACTATAAGATTTTTATTGTCGGTTATGTTTGTATACAAATGATTTAAGTTATGTAAACCAAAAATTAAACATCAGATTAAAATTATGTTTAATATTATATAATCTACATGAAATTACATTAAAAGCTAAACAATATTGATAAATGGAAATAATAATATAATCGAAAATGTTGGATGTTTTTAAAGTACTGACAGTTTATTGCATTGTTTTTAAAATGTTCACACCTGGTTTACTTTACGAAAGCAAAAACTTTAAACATTTTGGCTTCAATAAATTTAATTCATCGAAAGTAAAGTCCAATGATAAATCGGAAAAAATAAAAAAACCAGTCTTTACGGTAGCAGGAGGCAAGATAGTAGAAATAGAAGAAGTGCCTTACCAAATATCTCTTCAATATGTGACAGGAATGCTTGAAATAGGCTTCAGCGAAAGAGATCATTTTTGTGGAGGGGCTATCATAAACGCCGGGACTGTGTTAACAGCGGCACATTGTTTGACTGCAGAATTTCCTTATGCTGAAGAAGGAGGTTATTATGCAGTTTCAGGTAATAAATATTGGGAAACAGCATCGACTGACGATTACCACTCGATCTCCAGTGCATGTGTTCATCCAAATTACGATGCAGACACAGTTCATTATGATATCGCTATTTTATATGTGGACCAGAAATTCAAATGGGGAAAAGATACAAGGCCCATAAATATGGCACGTAAAAACTTTGAAGTAAACACAATTTGTTTAGCGAGTGGATGGGGATCCACCACTATTGGACAAGAAGACTATGTCACAGCAAGCGTAGCATTGAAATCTGTAAATCTCCCGGTAATGGATCATAAAGAATGCGATGATGCATTTCATGACTACGAATCCTCTTTAATGATCTGTGCAGGTGGAAATTACGGTGAAGATGTTTGTCCAGGTGATTCAGGTGGTCCACTGGTGTGTGAAAACGAATTGTACGGCTTAGTGTCTTACGGAGAGGCGAATTGTGGAGTAGGAACACCAACGGTTTTTACTAAACTCGTTTTACTTACGGAATGGATTGAAAACACGACTCGTGAATGCAAAATATTTTCTGGTACACGTAATATTACCTACAATGAACTGATAACAAACATACTTATATCTGTGGTCCAGGTTTTATCAATTAAATATATGGCAATGTTTTGATTCACTGATAATTATACATTTCAATTATTTTACGCATATCCGAAAGGCTCGTTTATATTTACAGACATTGATCGTGCCAGACACGTTCCGAGTCAGACACTGACAGACACCGTTTATTTACATCTGAGTGTGCCAGAAACGTTCCGCGGCAGACACCGAATCTGAGCGCGCCGGCCGCTCTCACAAGCAGTTACTGAATAGCTTTAGTAGCAAACGCAGGTCTCATTTTTCTGTTAAAAATGTTCAGAAACTTCTCTGTGGAAGATTTATCCATTATTGCGTTGTTATTAGAAGAGGAAGAACGGGGTAAAACTAAACGCATGGCTGAACATCCAATGCTCAAGAAAAGAAAATTAGAAAGTGAATATTGGACATTGTTTAAAGAACTTCTTGACGATGAAGAAAAATTTTTCAAATATTTTCGTATGAGTCGGTATCAGTTTGACATTTTACTAAAGAAAATAGAATTGTTGATAACCGAACAAGATACAGTTTTCAAGGAAGCATAATCACCAAAAGAAAAACTAGCAGTATGCCTCAGGTAAGATTTTATTACAAAATTTCTTTTACAAAGATTTACAAAGATATCATTATAAGTGCTCAAATGTTTGTATCTCTGAATCTGCATCTGTTGATAAATAATCTTGGTAGAAGTCCTGCATTGAATTTGGCATCAGAGTATTTTCTGAATAGGTCGTGGATAATGGTGTGGATACCAAAGAATTACTTGAGGACGATCTACTCAATATTTCTATTTCCATGTGAGAGACTGGTACTTCAAAAATTTTGGCTTTTGCAATAGTCTTGTCTCTAGCCGGAAAAGATCGCAAGGTAGTTGTAATCCCCGCCATAAACTGTTCAATGTCATCCGGTGGTTTAGTATTTTTCTTACTATCTATTATATACTTCATTAGTATTGTGCTACTTGTTTCTTTAGTTCATTTTAGACTTTTTTTAGCGCGCTTTGACCAAGGGTAGTTTTGAGTTGTTGGAGATGATGTAGTTGGCAATGTGGCAGCGGTTTGTGACCTAGGTCAGTTGTAGATGGCAATGTACCAGCAGTTTGTTGACTAAAATTAGGAGAAGCTGGAGATATACCAGTCATTTGTCGATCGTCTTCAGGTGACTGAGGATCTTCATTAGCGTTGTCATCATTATCACAATCTGGTACTGTTGGAATCGGACATAAAGTAGGCCTTTCCTTCATATAAGGTACCAAAAAAGACATCTCACTTTCATACTTCCATTTATTTTCCGCAACACTAGCCTGACCACTTTTAGTTTCTTTCCTCTTTTTAATAGCACGTCTGAAGGCATCTCGTAGCAGTGCCAATGCTTTTTTACACTCTTTTCCTGAAATTATTTTATTTTATTTTTTTTGTTTTTTGGTTTAACGTCCGACTGTTTTGCAAATTGCTGCTAATGCAGACGGTGAAGGATGAAATGAATTTGTTGTAACGTATGAAAAAATGCTAAGCCCGAGTGGGATTCGAACCCAAGACCGCGTGATGAGAGGCGAGCACGTTACCAACATCGCCAACGCGGCCGGCGTTGAAAACAAGTTTTCCTGAAACAAGGAAAATTAATATAAGAATAGGATAAATTCGCCATTTGTGCCCTAGATTGTGAAATAATATACATAGTATTTTCGGCAATAAAGTGCTTATTGGTACTACTAACGTTTAATGTTTTCCTTTGCAGATTTTTGACTACTGGGCATTCCTTCGTTTCTATAGCATTTAGTTATAGACTAGGAGTAAGCACCGTACACAAGATAATCACAGAGGTTTGCAGCGCAATAATAGAACGAATGATGAAGGAAATGATTCCTGTCCACACAAAGAACAGTGGCTAAGAATCGCCGAGGAGTTTTGGAATACTTGGAATTTTTCAAATTGTATAGGAGCCATTGTTGGCAAGCACGTCATAACTGCTCCGGCAAACTCCGGAGCTCAGTTCTTTAACTATAAAAAAACTTTTTCAATCGTCTTGATGGCAATTGTGGATGCCGATTACAAGTTCATATGTGTCGATGTCGGTGCTTACGGAAAAAACAGTGACGCAGGTATTTTTTCAAATTCAAACATCGGGAAAGCATTACGGGCTAATACATTTAACATCCCGGAAAGCAAGAATTTACCCGGTACTGAAATTTCTGCGCCTCATGTTATCATAGGAGATGAAGCATTCCCTTTAAAAACCTACCTAATGAGACCGTATCCTAAATCTCAACTATGTGATCAAAGAAAAAACACATTCAATTATAGACTATCTCGTGCAAGAAGAGTAGTTGAAAATGCATTTGGTATATTAGCTCAAAAATTTAGTCTCTATAAAAGGAGAATACAACTTAACCCAGAAAATGCTGACGATGTTATTATGACAACGTGTATCTTACATAATTTTATAAAAACTGGTGGAGCTCAGCATTACAATAGCTATTAAAAAGGACGCATCAATGTCAGACCTACCTAGGAAGGGTGGCAATAGTGAGGCTGCCGCATTTAATGTCAGAGAGAATTTTGCTAGGTTTTTAATTCACCAGAAGGAGCATTATTTCACTAATATATTATTATTTAATACTTTGTAGTGTCTGTGTAAAATAAAACAAGTACTTACCATTCGTGTTTAATTTTATTCCTATTTCGTTCCACGCCCGATCCTTCTTCTGATTGTCACTGTATTTTTTATCACTTAAATCATAAAGGTATTTATATTCTCTTACAATTTCAATAAGCTTTTCGTTATCCATTGCAAAAAGAAAACAGAAGATCGCCGCGCAGTTCTGTTTATAATAACGAAAGACGTCTGCACGGTACCGATGTTCTATTCACACTAACCGGCAGGCAGCCTCAGACACGTATAAACATGAACCGCACAGACAAAATATTCTTTCCGAGAATACTGGTCGGATACGGCCCGTGTCTGTCGGCGTCTGCGCGGTCTTGTAACGATAGATATAAATATGTTAATAAACATTGTATAGAAGAATATTACTTTGTCTGCTCCGGCACGTGTCTGGCACGCTCAATATCTGTAGATATAAACGAGCCTTTAAGTTTACGAGGTCTGTTCAAATAGTTCCCCAACCTATTTTGTAGAGCTCCTACAGTCAGTTCCATAGAGATCCACCAGGGCTCATAGGAACAAAACGAGTAACCTCCATTACATACCGATATCTTATGTCGCAGACTGCCCCACTAAAATCGTCGCCTACAGACGGTCCCGGAGCCTCTCGCGGGGAGCGCTTCCAACGCACAGAAAGCAGTGCCTCCCCTCCGACATGAACTGGGCTTGCCGGGGGGGGGGGATAAAAACAACTGCAATGAACCGAGAGCCACTCACTCGCCAGCCTCCGACCAGAAAAGAACACCAGAAGAAGAAGAAGAAGAAACAGCCCAGCCGAGATGAGACCGAACAAAGCTATCCCTGATCAAAACTACCGGCGGCCGACGTCAAATTCCCGCACCGGTCAGCCGAAGAAAGCCGTCCGTATCGGCAGACACCACGGTGAAGAGTGAGTCCAGCGCAGGCCCGGAGGGAACCGCCTCGGCCGCGCTATTGGCGGACGGCCTACGCCGACCCGACACTACAGGGCTCTGGAAGCCACCATTGCCACGCTACAGTGACCCAACTGCCGCTGAGGGAAGGCTAGGCCTGAACCCGGCAGCCGAGCCGTCACCCTTCGGACACCGCGCTGCACACGCCGGCTCCACGCGTCCGGCCGAACTACAACGGTCCTTTTCAAGGCCAACCATCCTACAAGGCGAGGCTTGGCTACGTACCGTCGGCCCCGTTCGGCGACATATAGAAACAGCTGTTTTATTGAAAGTGTGTTTTACGCGTTTATGAAAGTTAAAAATGACTGAGTTGCGTGTAAGTGTTGTGCCGTGAAACTCACAAAATCTTTCACGGAAACTCATGAATTGCTTGTCAAGGCTTACGGTGATGAATCCACGAAAAGAAAGATTAGCTACAATTGGTTCGAACGATTTAAGAATGGTCAGCAATCAGTTGATGATGTTGATGTTCGTTTTTGGAGGCCATCGATATCGACTGACGACGACCATGTGGCCAAAATCAACTTTTTATTGAGTCTTACTAACCAGTCTTACTACATTAAGCTTCTGAAACGCCTACAACGAATCAGACAGAAACATCGTGAAATTTGGGCGAGCGGCGACTGGTTCTTCCACCACGCAACGCACCAGCCCTTTCAGCTTTCAGAACTCGTGAGTTTTTGGCCAGCAAAAGAAGATATTAGACGGACAATATAAGTTACGAGGTTGAGAAGAACTGTACAAGGAAAGTGAACGATTAATGGAAACGATTACAGAAAGGAGACATTTTACTGACACCTATGGTCCTACAGAATGCATGACAACCGGTTGACAAAACAAATTTTCAAGACACTAAACAATAGACCTAAGGTGTCGAATAAATGGTTCAAAGAAGTCAGAAAGGATAATGAATAAACCGGAATAAACATAAGAAACTTAATGAACCAAACCAAATTCAGCCAACTATTTACTGACTTTAAGGCTTTCCATGAAGAGCAATCTCATAATTCAAGGGAAACTCGTTGGTAAACGCTCGGTGGGACGCAGACGAATATCCTGGTTAAGAAACCTGAGACGAGCATTTAACTGCTCGTCGCATGACCTTTTCAGAGCAGCTGTGACAAGGTACGACTGACCATGATGATAGCCAACCATCGTAATGGAGAAGGCACCTGAAGAAGAAGATGAAGAGCAAAACCAGAACACCATAAAGAGCTAAAATAGAACACTGGGTGGACAGAAAAAAGGAGAAAAGCCTACATACAGTGAATGAAGAGAATGTGGGCTGCAAAAAGAGCTTCCAGAAACGTCTAAAGTCACCTCACGTGGTCTAAAATTGGTCTAAAAACTTAACGTACATCGAATACAACGAACAAAAGCTGGAAACCAAGCTTTAACGAAAGTTTGTTACCATGAACAAAAATGGCCCAAAACCTAAACGTACTATCCAAAGTTTGGGTAAACGTCTAATAGTTTGGCACACCCCCGATTTTGAAAATTGTTAGAATTCTTATTCATTTTTTTGTGCTGATTCCGAATCTGTAATAATTTGTGGGGGAAAACCACTGTGAAATTAGTTATAGGCCTTTTATATCATATAACGACACAACCTCAATTTCCCGCAATGTTGTTAATTTATGCCGTGATGTTTCAATGTATGTATATATTTTAAGATACAGATTAATAATATTGATAGTAATATTAATAAATATTGATCAATAACCAAGAATAAAAATAACGTAAATACTAAAAATAACGTAAAATGACATACTAATGTAATGACGTCATTACAAACGGCCTCAAAAATTACATCAACCTTATTACGAGTAGGTTATCGGTTGTTATAGGCGTTTATAGTTGCACATAACAACCGCCAACCTTCAACATTAGCTTACTACGAATAGGTTATTCGTTGTTATATGCAACTATAAACGATAACCTACTCTTATTGTTGAGTAGGTTATTGGTGTTACAGACGTTTATAGGTGCACATAACAAACGATAACTTATTCCAAATTAGGGGTCCCAAACTAGCCCATTAAAAGTAGGTTATCGGTTTTTTTTAACATCCGACTGTTCTGCAATTACTGCTAATGCAGACGGTGAAGGATGAAATGATTTTCGTAACGTATGAAACTATGCCGTGCCTAAATGTGATTCGAACCCAAAACCGCATGAGATTATCGGTTGTTAAGGGCGTTTATAGTTGCACAGAACAACCGATAACCTGTTCCAAATTAGCTCAACATAATTAGCTCAACATTAGTAGGTATGTAATCAGTTGTTACGGGCGTTTATAGTTGCACATAACACAACCGATGACCTTTTTAATGTTGAGTAGGTAATCGGTTCTAACGGGCAGTTATGGTTGCACATAACAACCGATAACCTATTCTTAATGACGTATTATTGACTAGGTTATCGGTTTTTACGGGAATTTATAGTGCATATAACAACCAATAACCTATTCAACATTTATTGTTACTTTATTAAACGTTGTTTATTTAATAATTTAAAAATCTATTTTCAAAATAATAATGTATTAAAAATTTTGTTTTATTTTAATTTTTGCGAATTTGTCATAATGTAATAATTCGAATGGATAATTGGGAACGTGTCATTAGTTACGTCATTATTAAGATTGTTATTGGTTAAAAAATAGGCGGAAATCTATTAAAATAGTATTACAAAAACAAAGAACCCAAAATAAAGATTAATATAATACCAGTATTTCATAAAATATATACATAAATTTAAATATAACAGCGTAAATAACAACTTTGCGGGAAAATAAGGTTATGTAAGTCGATGATATAAAAGAGACTATAACTAATTTCACAGTGGTTTGCCCCCAAAAATCATTACAGATTCAAAATCAGCACACAAAAATGATGTCGAATACATGTAAATTTTCAAAATCGGGGGTCCTAAGGTTTTTATAGGGTGCGTTGAACTACTAAAAATTTAATTTAAAATAATCATATGGTTTTGTTATGGGTATAATTTGTAAACAAATGTTTTAAGTTAAGTAAACCAAAAATTTAATAACAATCTTCCTGAAATTACATCAAAAGCTAAATAATAATGACATGTGAAAATAATAATTTAATCGAAAATGTTTTTAAAATATCTGACTATATATTGGACTGTTTTTCAAATGTTTACATCTAGTTTATTTTACGAAAGCCAAAACTTTAAAAATGTTGGCTTTAATAAATTTAATTCATCGAAGGTAAAGCCCAATGATAAATCGGAAAAAATAAAAATACCAGTATTTACGGTAGCAGGAGGCAAGATAGCAGAGATAGAAGAAGTGCCTTACCAAATATCACTTCAATATGTGATAGGAATGAATGGAGGAAATATCACACAAAGACATCATTTTTGTGGAGGGGTTATTATAAATGACGCGACTGTGTTAACAGCGGCACATTGTTTGACTGTAAAATTCCCTTATGCTGAAGATGCTGATTTATATGTAGTTACGGGTAACACATTTTGGAGAAATGCATCAACTGACGATTACCACTTGGTCTCCAGTGGATGTATACATCCAAAATACGATGGATCAACATATCGTTATGATATCGCTATTTTAAATGTGGACCAGAAATTTACATGGGCAGAAAATACAAAGCCCATAAAAATGGCACGTAAAAACTTTGAAGTAGATAAAACTTGTTTAGCGAGTGGATGGGGATACACAACCATTGGAAATAAATACGATGACGATCTAAGCTTAGTATTGAAATCTGTATATCTCCCGGTAGTTGACGATAACATATGCTATGATACGTTCAGTGGCTACGAATCCTCTCTAATGATCTGTGCAGGTGGAAATCACGGTGAAGATGTTTGTTCAGGTGATTCAGGTGGTCCACTGGTGTGTGAAAACGAATTGTACGGCGTAGTGTCTTACGGAGAAGAGAATTGTGCAATGGAAACACCAACGGTTTTTACCAAACTTTGCTTACTTACGGAATGGATTGAAAACCACGAACGTAAATGCAAATTATTTTCTAGTACACGTAACATTTCCTACTACAAACTACCAACAAACATCGTTATATTTTCAGTCCAGGTTTTAGCAATGAAATATATTGTAATAAAATTTAAAATTTAAATTGCGCCTATATTACTCTCATTTCTGCCCCACAATAATCGGGTAATAATTGACTTACCCTCGTATTTTTAACGTTTCCAACAGTGACTGAACATTTAACTCAGCGCGGATAGTTTCGTTACGTACTCTATCTAACCGGGTACAACCTTTAACTCCCCGCAAAAATTTCATTTCAGCAGCCTGGATACAAGATTCATTCCTCTCTAATGACACCCATGTTTCACTCTCATATGAGTGGTACAGCCATTCCTCTATAAAATTTCATTTGGGTGTTCTCTTTCGTTTTCTTTCCTATTGTCCTGCGAATAGAATCGCAAACAGCGCCTAGAGGTATGTTAAAGTACCACAGACGACCGAAATCAAACAATTACTGTGTTTTATCATAGCTCTACAATGCAACGGATATGCTCGCAACAAGACAGGTGGAGTGTAAAATTATTTGCATTCCATCTATTAGTTCCAGGGCTACAAAATATAGTTCCGTTTCTTATCATATGGTCAGCCAATTATATAACTGATACATTTGAGAACAGAAGAGGTAGAGGTATAAATGACTATCCAGAGTTATCTCTTCTGACCCTCTAGGAATAATACATTTTATTATACAGCTACACTTGTGATGAATGAAGTGAAAGTGTCATTTAGAGTGGAAATTAGATGCTTTTCAAAGGGCCTGGCATGCTGATAAGCATACTTTTCAACTTAAAAGAGGACGGCCTTGGCAAACCACCTCACTACTCGATTTAATCAGTAAAGCCTTTAGAGGGTCAAACCAGCCTTCTCGCTGATGACTAAACAATAATGAAACGGATAAAATTTCATTTCCTCTCAAATAAAATCCTTATTCACTTTCTGATTTTACAAGAGTAAAATCGAAATGTTTACTGTTAATTAGCCCAGTTTATTGAAATGAGTGCAAATATAAAAAATCTTGACTAACACAATCTTCTTCTTGACGGCGGCCAATTGCTCACCTTGTTACAAAGGTCTAACATGTCTCAACTACAAAAGTAACTAACTGAAAAATAAATTAACACTAAGAATTTCATCGATAGATATTTTCTTTATTTATGATTTCATAGTTATTTCACTAAATCCGATAGTTTTTGAATAATGCATAAGATTAAACAACAAGCAGGACTAAGAACGAGATTGAACAAGCACCCCAGTAGAATTTGTTCACTAAATGACTAACAGCTGGTCACCATACAAATTCGCTTTCCAAACCATTGCGTGTTTTTTTTAACGTCAGACTGTTCTGCAATTACTGCTACTGCAGACGGTGAAGTATGAAATGATTTTTTCATAAAGTATGAAAATATGCAGTGTCTGAATGGGATGCGGTCTTGGGTTCGAATCCCATTCAGACACGGCATATTTTCATACGTTATAAAAAACCATTTTATCCTTCACTGTCTGCATTAGCAGTAATTTCAGAACAGTCGGACGTTAAACCAAAACAAAAAAAAACCTATGCATGTTACATAACAAATAACAGCGACTATCTACCAGCTGACTGATTGCGCTGGGCGGATGACATTGCAAAAACTTAAATTCAAAAAAAAAATTAAAAATCATATGATTTTTGTTGTGGCTAATGTTTGAAAAAAAATTTAAGTTAAATGACCAAAAAATTAACTTCAGAAAAACACATTAATTTAAACTGTATGTATGCTACATGAAATTACATCAGAAGCTTTACAATGTTAAGTGAAAAGAATAATTTAATCGGATATGTTTTTAAAATATCTGACGATTTATTGGTCTGTTTTACAAATGTGTACATCAGGTTTATATTACAAAAGCAAAAACTTCAAAAATTTGGGCATTTCAAATTTTAATTCACCGAAGGTAATGTCCATTGATAAACCACAACAAATAAATGTACCAGTATTTAAAATAGCCGGAGGGGAAATAACAGACGTAGAAAAAGTGCCTTACCAAATATCACTTCAATATGTATTAGGAATGAACAAAGGAAAAATCAGACAAAGACATCATTTTTGTGGAGGGGTTATCATAAATGACGTGACTGTGTTAACAGCGGCACATTGTGTGACTGCAAAATTTCCTTATGATAAAGATGCTGGGTTTTATGTAGTTACGGGTAACACATTTTGGAGAAATGCATCGGTTAAAGATTACCACTCGATATCCAGAACATGTGCTCATCCACACTACAGTGACAGAACTCTTCTCCATGATATCGCTATTGTAATGGTGAACGAGCGATTCAGATGGACTATAGACACAAAACCCATAGAAATTTCTAATAAAATATTTTTAAAAAGCACTGTTTGCACGGCGAGTGGGTGGGGACAATACCACATTGGGATTGATGATGGTCCAACAAGTTTAGTATTGAAATCCGTAAAAGTCCCGTTGGTGCCCGATCGTGATTGTTACAATATTTACGGTAACACTTATAAGGACGAAAGTATGGTCTGTGTTGGTGGCAAAAAGGGTGAAAGTACTTGTAATGGTGATTCAGGTGGTCCGCTCGTGTGTGAAAACTTATTGTACGGCGTAGTGTCTTACGGATCATATTTTGGGTGTGGAGCGGAAGTACCAGTGGTTTTTACCAGCGTACCTTTCTACGAAAACTGGGTTCATAATAATAATCGCAAATGCTTCAAAATTGTTCCTGGCGGGATTTCTGGTACAGTTCACATGAACTGCAATGTACTACCTACACGCATCATTATATTTGTCGTACGTGTGATTGCAGTTAGATGTATGAAAAACTTTTAACTTATTGATAATTATTATTTGAGTCAATTCTTTTAAAAATACCGTGGTTTAAATACTATTAATTACAACACGGATTTGAATACTAGACAGTGGTTAATGGTGTACTTTTCTGGTTAGGGATTAATGAATTAGCTCTTTCAGAAATGGTCGGCCTGAAACTGTAAGGATAACACATCATGCATATCGTCCTAATATCACTGCGCCATTAGGTTGCTTAGTGTTCATATATTGAACAGAATGGAATGCACGCACATTAGGGATGAAAACGTAGATTTTGGTATTTATGTTTACTTCAAATGAAGTTTGAAGTAGAAAAACACAACGTGGTTTTAGTTGTTTCTTTCTGAATGCATTTCAGAATGTTATAACCATAATTCTTCTTCTGAATGTATTTTTAACTTCTCATTTAGTAAATAAGATTTTACATAGTCGTAGAAGTTTCTGAGAAAATTGCAAACAAGTTAAAAATTACACAAAAAATACTTCTCGTTGACCGATTTCGATGAAACTGTTAGATCAGACCCGGTATTTGTATTACACATACACAGGCCAATCGATCAAAACATGTTTTTTTTTTGGTCCAGGGAACCAGAAAACGTGTGATTCTTGTACGAAGTCGACTTTGTACAAGTCGATTCCGAAAAATCGACATTAACAATTTTTTCGTTTCCTATATTTCATATAGGGTACTAGAAACTATTTAATATCATTCAATCTAAAACATTAAACAATTTACCGGAACCGAAAACGCCATTCATTTTTATTGAATACATCTTTGTTTCCAGTTGAAGTTTTAGAAGACTCTGGCTGTTCCAGAATTGCTGTACGGTAGTGAGTCCTGCGTACTTGGCACGAAGGATGAACGTCATACTCAGGCGGTGGAAATTGTGACACCTCGTGGAAACGATATTTAACGAGGTGAACATAAAAAAACAAGTAATAAGTAGATAAAAAAACAGGAAGCGTAGAATTGTGGTTGCGACGGGAAAACATAAATTAACAAAAGTAATAGTTGCACCAGAATAAAGTTTTAATATCAAATTAAATCATTACGAAAAGAAAAAAAATTTTAAATAAAAAAAATATATATATTTTTTTAACTTATTTATTTACAATCAGCCTTACAATGTGGCTTTAAGCAAATCATTATACCAGAACTAAACTTACGTGAGTGAAGTAGACAGCCTTTGCTCTCACTTCAACTAAATAAAATTAGAAAATAAAGTTAATAAAATACTAAGAAATGTTGTAAAGTTACAAAATTAACAAAAACAATATAAAAGAAGTAAACAAAAAAATGAAGGAAACAATGCAAAAGAAGTTATCAATAAAAAAGTAAAATAAATAAAATTTTTAAATTTCACTTTAGATTAAAAAGTAGTGATGAGGATGAGTGGTGAATTTAACTTTGTGTATGTATTAAAATCGTTGGTCTAAATCGAGGATGTGATGTCTTTTGAGGCGCTTCGTTTCCTCACTGTTGTCCAGTAAATTTAATGCCAGGTGGTTCTGGTGATTGTTTAATCTTAGCTGGTACCGGAGGCTCAGCTCTCTTATAAATAAAAAAATATGCATGTTAAAAAAAAGTGTTATGGATGGCTCAAAATTTTACCAAAGTTATATCCAAATAATATCAAAATTTATAATAGTTAATTTAAAAGACACAATACAAAGATTTCTTTCGTGTGAAAATCACCAATTTCATCAACAAAATTATTTTTTTGAAGTTTATAAATTCATTACAAAAATATGGAATCGTTTCACGTAAACAAAATTACAAAGAAATACAAATTTAAAAAAGGTGGGTGCACCCTGCAAAAAAATGTAACAAAAATAGTGTTGTCGACAACCCCCAAAAAAATATACTGATACATTTTATAAGACAGCATACAATATCAAATAACCAGTTTATCATAATTACATAATTATTTTCCTTTTTTAAAAAAAATATTTAATAAAAATTCAATACTTTATATTTTTACAAAACTAGATAATTAAAGAAGAAAACGGTAAGCCCCAAAAGTAGTAGAAGTAGGCGATAAGGCGATACCCCTACTTATATCTGTGAGGTAGATTTACCCAGTCACATCCAAAACTGCTCGATGTAGATATCCAAAAATATATAAATATTGAAAGGGTACATTACCAGATCCAGTTTTTTATTTTGAATAATAATAAGCCATCAATATAAACGCATGCTTTTTTACATTTTTTAAAAATCATAATTTGAAATCATAAGTCGAAACCATAAGTAGGATTCATTAGTTGAAACCAATAGTAGAAATCATAAGTAGAAACAATAAGTTGAACCATGAAAATTTACAAATTCAAACAAGATTAAAATCTTGCACTCACAAGAGAACAAAATTTTAAAGCCCCCCTATTAAGAAACAAAACCCTTGACAAAACGTATTAAAAGAACATTTAAATTTTGAAAAACACCAGCAGAATAAATTAAAATAAGACAAACAAGTAAAAGGTAAAGCATACGAAGGTGTGCATACCACAATTACAATACATGTACCAAACCAGTACAGAATTGTCTGAAGAAATTTCCAGAAGGAAAACTGTTCTACGTATAAAAATAAACCGATCCTAAGTCCCACAGTAAGGTGTATATAACCAGATTCAGAAAACAGAGAATAGTAGATAATAAAAGTTGTTGAAAACAACGTCTTTTCAAAAATAAAAATAAAAATTGTACAACAAAATTTACATAATTGATGTTAGGAATAACATCGTATCTAACAGAAAGTTTGTAAGACTTTCCAGGTGGGCTGCTTAATTCTAAAGAAAATAAATAAACCAAAGGACTTACCTACGGATAGGGTAAATAAGAAAAGCATCATAATAATTGGATTTAACCAAAAATCAAGAAAATTTCACAAACATTTTAGGATAGTACTTAACAGTACATAACCTATATCTTGCAAACTTTACAATCAACATACAACGTAATGAAAAAGCAGTTTCACGCAGGTAGCGAAATCCCCCAATAGAGCGCTCTGCACCAGGTGACGTCACAACGCCGCGACAATTTCAAATTACGAAACGAACTTCCAAGTTACGATACGACGTTAAAAAATGCGGCACTCGAAAAGAGTTCAGGGCTGCAGTTTAATGGACCACATTAAAAATGAGGAAATACAGTTCCATATAAATGTCTCGTCTCGGTTAGGAACAGTTGAAAAATACGGAGAGAAGTAGGAGGAACATTCAATACGCATGAGTGAAGATAGATGGGGAAAATTTACATAAGGCTACATACCTGCTGGACGAAGAGATATAGGAGGATCGCAAATAAATGGAAAAGAAGTCGGAAGGCCTAATACATGACCGGAAGATTTTTATTGGTT
This sequence comes from Catonia carolina, assembly GCA_035578175.1. Classification (NCBI taxonomy): domain Eukaryota; kingdom Metazoa; phylum Arthropoda; class Insecta; order Hemiptera; family Achilidae; genus Catonia; species Catonia carolina. The sequence goes on from JAQMRL010000001.1 coordinate 425,017,549, forward strand.
AGGAACCACCTTTCCATAACCAATTTACACCATCCATCCATTCATTTATGGGTTGTTCTCGCTTCCAAAGTCTGTATGCAACCAAAAGCAAAATCTTCAGTCGCAAACTGTCCTTTTCCATTACTGTACCAGATGAGTTGTATTCTTTCTTCAGTTTTGTCCACTAATAAAACATTTTTATCAACTTTTTTAAAAATCACATTCTTAACTTGAGCTACCACAGTAAACTTACAACTTTTCTTTAGAAATATATTAGCCTACCATAGCTGCTTTTAACTATTTCATATTCTAGTTTGCTTACGTTATACATAGAATATAGGCATGCCCCGCGCGGCCTCGCACGCGAAACATGTTTATTATATCAATATAATCATTTTTATTTATTTTATAATAATTTTTTTATAAATAAATACGTAACTGAAATTGTGTAGGTGCTACATCAACTGTATCCTCCAACGTAAACACACACACACACACGCTTTGGTGAATTCCCCCGCGGCGGATGTCTCTCAAAAATTATTATATGTAGTACTGTCTTCAACAATAATAGTACACACATACACATACACATACACATACACATACACACACACAAACACACACACACACACACACACACAAAACACAAGACTACGCACGAGATTGAACAAGCACCGCCAGCAGAATTTGTTCACTAAATGACTGACAGATGGTCACCATACAAACCCGCGTGCCAAACCATTGTTACTTAATGAATAACAGCGACAACTACCAGCTGATTGATTGGGGTAGCCTGGAGACATTTCAAAAACTTAAATTCAAAATAAAAGTTAACAAACATATGATTTTTGTTGTCGCTAATGTTTGAAATTTTTTTGAAGTTAAAGGAACAAAAAATTAACCTTCAGAATAAAATTAATTTAAAGTGTATTGAATCTATATGAAATTAGAACAGAAACTTAACAAACATGTTAAGTGAAAATAATAATTTAATCGGATATGTTTTTAAAATATCTGACGATTTATTGGACTGTTTTACAAATGTTTACATCAAGTTTATATTACAAAAGCAAAACTTTCAAAAATGTGGACATTTCAAATTTTAATTCACCGAAAGTAATGTCCATTGATAAATCACAACAAATAAATGTACCAGTATTTAAAATAGCCGGAGGGGAAATAACTGACATAGAAAAAGTGCCTTACCAAATATCACTTCAATATGTGGTAGGAATGAATGGAGGAGACGTCATCAAAAGACATCATTTTTGTGGTGGGGTTATTATAAATGAAGCGACTGTATTAACAGCGGCACATTGTTTGGGTGCAAAATTTCCTTATGCTGAGGATGCTGATTTTTATGTAGTTACGGGTAACACATATTGGAGAAATGCATCGATTAAAGATTACCACTTGATATACAGAAGTTGTGCTCATCCACGCTACAGTGAAAGAACTCTTCACCATGATATCGCTATTGTAAAGGTGCACCAGCGATTCACATGGACTAAAGATACAAAACCAATAGAAATGTCAAATAAAATATTTTCAGAAAACACTGTCTGTACAGCGTGTGGATGGGGACAATACCACATTGGGAATAATGATAATCCATCAAGCTTAGCATTGAAATCCGTAAATGTTCCGGTGGTACCTGCCAGTGACTGTTACAAAAGTTACGGTGATTTTTACAAGGAGGGCAGCATGGTCTGTGTAGGTGGCAAAGAGGGTGAAGGTACATGTAGAGGTGATTCAGGTGGTCCGCTCGTGTGTGAAAACGTATTGTACGGCGTAGTGTCTTACGGGTCAGATTCAGGGTGTGGAGCTCCAGTGCCAATGGTCTTTACCAGAGTACCTTTCTACGATAATTGGGTTAATGATGGTGATCGTAAATGCTTAAAAATTAACTCCGGTGGTATTCGTATTACAGTTAACATTATTAACTGCAATGAACTACCTACAAGCATCATTATATTTCTGGTACGTGTGATTGCAATTAAATATATGAAAAAGTTTTAATTAATTTAATTTTTTGAGTCAATTATTTTACAAATATCCGAATGTTACTTTTATCTACGGGTTCTAACTCTTTAATTCATTTTTATGTGATATTACACTTCGTACATTGCCGTGAGCTGCTGATCTCTAACAACCGTCCTTGTACTCACCCTAATTTTTAAAGTTAGATATTTACTTTGAGGGTTGGTCTGGTGGTAAAGTTATGAGGTAGCATTTTAACTGCTGATTTTCGGAAATAAAAGTTCTATAGTTTAAATACTATTAACTACCACACGGATTTGAGTAATAGACAGTGATTACATGTATACTTTTATGATTGGGGTTTAATGAAAAATTCACTTCAGGAATGGTCGGCCTGAATCTATAAAAGATAACATCATGCACATCGTCCTTATATCACTACGCCACTAGGTTCATTATTGTTCATAAATTGAACAGACTGCAATGCATGCACATTAATGATGAAAAATTAGATTTTGGTATTTATGGTTACTTCAAATGAAGTTCGAAGTAAAAATACACATCGTGTTTTTAGTTGTTTTGGTAATTATATAGTTGTTTTGCGGGTAAAAATAATTTCATATTCGGATTCAGCACACAAAAAAGTATCGATTTAAAAAAAAATCGTTGCAAACGGTGACTGGCCCTGATTCTATATAATCACCCAATAACCTTTAATTTAAACCTGCATATGATAACCAAAACCCTTATTTTGGGTAGGTTATCGGTTTTAAGTGCATTTATAACTGCATAGAACAACTGATAACCTACTCACCATTTACTAAATAATCAATATTCCGTGTACACCATTATGTGATAGGAGGGATGACGTCATAGGTTACGGTTATTTGTAATGTTGTTAATCAATAAATATATTTTTTATGATTAATAAATGAAATTTGAAAACATAGCGAGATTATTTAATGGTTGTGAGCATTTATACGATAATGAAAGGTAATATAACGGCAAAATTGAAAATTCCAAAAAGTGAGGTTATATCGGCAAATGATAAAAATGGCTTATAACAAATTTTATAGTGATTTGCGGGGAAAAATAATTTCATATTCGAATTCAGCACCAAAAGAAGTATCAATTTCAAAAAACAATCTTTACAATCTGTAATGGGCCCTGATTTTATATAATTCCCCATTTCTCTTATGAAGATGACTATAACGTTAAAACAAATCTATCTAAATTTAACCAGTTATATGGGACGATTCATAGGATACTCAGGCAAAAAAGACGAACATAAATAAAGTTTAAGTTTTATATGACTGTGGCAGTTGCAGCCTTGACATAAGGCAGTGAAGCATGGGTGATGAGAAGGGCGGAAGAAACATCCAAACTGCGGAAATTAAATCATTAAGGTCTGTCAAGGGTTGTAAAAGACTAGACAGGATCAGAAATGAAGACATAATGCAAGAATTGGGAATTTTTCCACTCAATAAAAGAATAAATTGTACCGTGCCCAATGGGTCAATGCCAAAGGGGTAATTGCCAATGGGTCAATGGTTAGTACATTTAGATAGAATTACAGAAATCCGTTTACCTGCTATAGCAAGGAAATTCACACCAATAGGAAGCAGAGATATTGGCAAGCCCAAGAAAAGATAGATGTCGGAACAGGTAGAAATGCCTAACCCGTGAAGAGAAGAGGAGCAAAAAGAAGAAGACTAAATGTTACTTTGGTTAATGGGATAACGCCGGATTATTAATTACCTTTAAAAAAATATTTTTTTTAACAAGCGGTTACATTCAAATGTATTTATTACGTTTGAGTTGACTGTCTGCCAAAAGTAGTACTCAATGCATCCGCATATTTACCAGACAACTGTTGTTCAATTCCGTTTATTGGACGACAATTAAAGCGGGTCATAGTTCAACGTTTTTAACCGCAACTGATGTACGCCTTGTGTTGTCATTATTAAAATACTATCACAGAACTGCTTTAAAATTGTAGCATACTTTCTCTCATCAAGTGCATAACACTATTTAAGAAATACGAATATTGAAGTTATAATAGTTCTTTGAACCACTGACTGCGCTAGTATTCTTCTCCTGTTTATTATCATTGTTAAAATGCTATCAATGATAAGACGTGTGAAGAAATATAAAATCAATTTTTAAACTTTCTGTTTTTTTTTATATTTCTTAAATAAACAGAAGAAATAACAATAAAAACTGAATCTAAACTTTATCGGGTCCCCTTCTGGTACCTAATTTTACTTCGGTAGCTTAGAAGCTGAGGACAGAGCTTCTTTTTTGGATTTATCTTCCAGTAGGCTGGCCATATTGTGACAGTAAAACAATAGCATACGGCTTAAGGTCCCAGGCGACAAACTAAACGAAATTAGTATTACAGATAATGAAAGAAAAAACACCCTCTTAGAGGGCAAACAGAGACAAGCCGACACTCTAGTTCCCTCACTCCTATCTTCTGAAGCTCCCAACGGCGTAACTGAGTTCACGGTCGCACCCGCAAGGCAACAAGATCTTACTCGTTACAAATAAAATAAAAAACTGGGTCCACCCAGCGCTAGTTTGAATTAGTTTCCATAAGCAGGCCGCACTTAATACACCGAATCATCCTCGTCCGGGTTGATACCAATCAAACCTTTTCATACCATTTACCACTTTTCATAAACAATGAAACTACACACGGATTGGTCCGAACCCCGCCAATTCAGGTCATACCTGTGACTGGACCCCTTATCGAGTACGATTTTCGAACCATATGGGATCCTATGCTATATATTGGCCAGATTGTATTTTAAAAAAATTAAAAATTTTTATTTTGAAAAGTTAAGTTCAAAGTTTCAACTTCGTGCGATTTTCTATTTTTGAGATATTTTTCACGCAGACAAACAAAAATCGGTAAAAACTTGTTTTTGGGTTCAGGGGGGTCTGTAAACGTGTATTTCAGGTGTAAAATAGATTTTAAAAAATCTACATGAAAACAGTACTTCTCTTTCCCATATTTCGTATAGGGCAAGAGAAAGTAACAAAACCTACTCAAAGCAAGATACGCGCTCCAAAAGCAAAACCTTTTTTACTTGGCTCCCGAATTATATAACCTCCTTCCTAAAAGTATGTGTTGTTTACGTCAACAGCCGAAAGACTGGTTTGAACTTCTAGAAGCTTTACTAAGTAAAACGAGCAGTGAGGTGATTTAAAATTATTGCTTTCCTGAGTGGAAAAGTATGCTTATCAGCAAGCCAGGATCTCTGAAATGCATCTACTTTCCACCCTGAAAATGACACCTACACTTTATTCACCACAGGGTCGGGCTGTATAATGAAGTTCATTAAAGTCTCTGACTAGTATCTTACACCATTACCTCTTCTGTTCTTAATTCTTTCAGTCATAAATTGGCTGAACATATGACAAGAATTAGAACTAGTTATTTTTTGTAGCCTTGGAACAAGCAGATCGAGTGCAAAAGATTTAACACTCCACCTACCTTTTATCGGCGAAATTAAATAGTTACTTCGTACTCGTCCTATTTTTGTAAGTAATATTGTAAGTAATTTAATTGTACTTTATTAGCAGTCTAATTATAGTCATTTTTATTACGTTAATAAATAGTTATTTCAGGCCTAAGTAAATCAAAGTTTGTTATTATTTATTATAACCAGATTCCAAAAAATCTGAAATAAGTATTACAACATTTATGAATTAAATGTTTATATATATATTATATTTATATTCTGACAAGAAACTCAGCAAAATAATGGGTCCGAGGATAGTAGACGGACAATATTAGTAACCAGGTCGAGAAAAACTGTACATGGAACATGAACCATTGATAAATAAACGATTAGCAAAAGAAGATAGCAATTTAACGGACACCTGTATAGAATGGATGACAACTGGTTGACAAAATAAATTTTTAAAACATTAAATAATAGATCTAACGTGTCGAATAATTGGTTTAAAAATATGAGAAAGGATATTGAGAAAACCTGAATAAAATGAGAAATGTAACTTAATGAACCGAACCATAATCAGACACTAATTACGGACTTCAACGGCTTCCATGGAGAGTAAAACCAGAACACTGGGTTGACAGAAGAAAAGAGAAAAGAGTAGGCTACATTGAACGTATCCTGAAAATATGGGCTACAAAAAGAGCTTCAAAAAACGTCACGTCACGTGAACTAGAATGGCCCTATGGGAGAGAAAAATATATTCTGGCCCGTAGTTGTTAAACCAAATTTGGACATGTGAAACTTAAATAAATATATTATCAAACTTAAATTTTTTGGGAGGAAATTAAATATTATTATTACATAATGACTAGAGATTAAAATTTAAGAAAGGTTTTTAGAAAAAGAAAAGAAAGTGTTCCTACAACTACTTGCACTTGAACAGGTACTAGTGTGATACATTATTATAAGAATACAGTAGGCAGGTCGGCGGCATGTAATATATAATACACGGTAGGCAACCATCCACTGTAGCGTAACATCTTATATATTATTCTAAACTGAAATAAGAGGACGAAGGGACTGGAAAGCTAAAATTTTAACCCCTATTTTACGGTTGAAGATACTTGAGGCGTAAAAAGGGTGCTCAAATTCGAAGTAACTGAGTGAGTAAAAGTGAGAAACAAAACGAGAAAGATAGGGAATGTAAAGTGAAGACCGCATTTCAACCACTTAATGGCACAGCATATCCTCTCCTCCCGCTCGCCCCTCCCCTCGTCATTACAACTACCGCCATTATTCCCCACATAGCAGTACACCGCACGTTCACTTGTGTACCGCTGTACTTCAGCTCAATCGATCTATTTCGATGACAATGAGATGGAGACGATAATGATTATAACAAAGCCCATCTGTTCGTTCGCTGACAAACAGACATAAAGACAGACACACGGCTAATTGATAGACAAAAACGTTTGCAATCACCGAATAGGTATACAGTTTGATAGGACACACAATACAATCGCTCGAAGCGTAAACCGACAAGCACGTTACATTTTAGTTCCACTTTGTCGTTAAATAAAACCACAAACTATTGTCCTCGGTTTAAAGCATCTGTGTGTTTCTCTGATGAGCATCGGTTTGACTTTTATTCAACTTCTACCCTCTGTAATGCAAAACATTAGAACTTTTACTCGCCCCCCCTTAATCATAACCGACATAAACATCTTCCATTCCTTATTTTTCTTCTTGCTACGGTTCACCTGCACAAAACCAATCTATATTTTTATTCCTATTCTACAGAACTAAATCATGAAATCTAGTGGATGTTACTTCAAAATTAAAAAAAAATAATTTTACGGAATATCACGCAGAAATTCTCCATAAAAAGGAACTTCTTAATAAATCTGGTGTGAAAACCTCACTTGACTTTCTCTTGCCAACGTAGATAACGAACAATGTACAGTCCATTCGAAATAGTATGATAGTAAGTCTCTGAATGGTAGTAACTTTTCTGAATAAAAAGTACCTTTTCGAAAGTGAAATTTGCCTTTTAGTGGTATTCTTATATTCTATGTGGTAGCACAGACGCATGAGCATATTAAAAAATTCCTCTATTATTTATTCCATTTAAGTAATTTCGAATGGACTACGGACCTATACTTAATAAGGAACCTTAAAAATACGTAAAATCAGTACTAATTGCTCTAAACTAGGCTCTGCAGAGAAAAATACTTAAAACAAAAATTGTCGGCTTTTTAATTTCCTATACTTTGGTTATTATACTATAAATTTTTGTCGTAAAATGTATACTACGGTCGGAATCTTAGAAAACCCATTTTTTATACGAAAGCGCAGCCTTCCCAAACATTTCAGCAGAAGGCGCTTACCCTATTTTGTAGAGCATAAAAAATTGAGTAAACGAGAATATTTCATAAAAAAAAATCGTAGGAGCCGTTTTCGAGAAAATCGCAAAAAATGAAAAATTCCACGAATTGACTACGATTTCCGGTTGACCGATTTTAATAAAAATGTTTGAGTCGGGTGTAGTACCTAAATTAAATTCCAAGTTGCAACTTCGTACGCTATTTCGTTCTTAAGATGATTTCTACATACACACAGATCAATCGCTAAAAACATGTTTTACGTCGGTTCAGGAAGCCTGAAAACGTGCATATCCCGAGAAAACTCGATTTTTAAACCTCCATTTCCGTATTTTTCTTGATGACATATTTTTCACACACACACACACACGCGCGCGCACAAACACTAATCGCTAAAATATGATTTTTGAGTTCTATTGGCCTGGAAACGTGTACTTCCGGTAAAACTCAATTTCGAATGAACGATATGAAAACAATACTTTCTCCCCTGCATATTCATATAGAGTAGATAAAAATTAAAAAAAAACAAAAATTAAATAGTTTTCAATTTTTCACAGAAAAATAAACATTTGGTTGCTTCATATCAAAATAAAATGTATAGGGCTAATTTTTGGTGTTCTTTTATTTGTTTTTTTTTGTTCAAATAATTACAGTAACTAAACTTTTACAAGAAATTTAAGTACAAAATATTAAATAAAATTGATATTGAACAATTACTTAATAACCGTATTCGAATATACTAATGACTCACCAGGTAACCAATGAATTAGAAATCAAATTTAGATGCAGCAGACTGGAATAATTGCCACTATGCATTGATTCTCTACACATTAATATACGTTGTAGTTCTCTGTAATAAGTAAATTGGTACTAAATTTGATCCATCGGTTGTAACTTGTGGGCGTAATTGATTTCAACACACCTTTAGTAACAAGAGGAGATTACGACTCGAATTTCAATCGAAAAATAACTTTCCTTTATTAATATAAATCCGGTAAAACTTCAATTTTCTGAAAAACTTTCACCTGAAATCCGATTTATTAGAAAAAAAGTAATTCCTTTTTTTATGTATATGCACAAAATTTAGAAAGTACAATTAATATAAATCTAATAAGGTTGTATCGTATTTATTAGTAGTAATACATTATGTTACAATGACAAATCGTATACATTTGAAAAAAAAACTGGTTAAGCTATAAATAATATTGTGACAATATCGAAAAGGAATGTGTGTTTAAGAGGTTTCTAGGGGTACCAAGAAATTCATAAAATGTTAAATAGTAAATAATAGAGTGATCAAGTAACAATATACTGTAGTTATAAAAAAATATTTAAAAAGGGCCGAGTATAGTAAGGTAAGGTTTTTGTTGTACAACTATTTGTGAAAGAGTCGGTTGGTTACCTGTTTAGATTATTGGCCTTTCGCGTAACACTTTTATTCAACTGTGACTTGTTTACACTAGTTAAAATTTTTCCAGAACCATAAAAAGGATTTTTGTATTGCATCGAATCTCTCTGTCTTTTCAGAAATCTCTCTGATCCACCTATATAAAGAGAGCCCCAAATGCGGTCGGAGAGTTAGTATTCGTTTGATCTTTGACGAGTGTTTATTGCGCGTGCTATCGGTACGTTAGGAAAGATCGACGTTTCCGGGCATTGGTCAACTATTGTTATTCTGTCTTATTGTGTATGTGCATTCTGTATAATGTTTTGTAAGTGGTGCTAAATAAATTATTCAAGTTATTTATTGTATCACCTCATTATAATTAGTTTATTATTTATTTTGTAAATCTTTTAGTTGTAATAAATACTTGTAATTTTAAACTTAAGTGTATTAATTATTTAATTTACCTAGATCCCAAAACGGACCTTAACGATGTGTCACAATATTGTCATGTAGATATAAGTTACTAGAAAAATACAGTCAAATTATAAATTGGTATAAGTTAGATTAAGTTATAAATATGTTTCTAATACACTGTAAAAGTGGGTGACTGTTTAATTCAGTTTAAAAAGAAGGGGAAATAATGACGCTAAAGAAAAATTGTCCCGTTAGTTTTTAAGTTACTAGTTGCAGATAATTTTTTTTAAATTTAAGTTTAAGTAAAGATTAGTTTTTAAACATTTTCTATTAAATTAAGTCTAGTATTAAGTTAAGTAATTAATTTGTTGAGAAATACTTGTTAAAAGTTTAAAAGGAATTTTTGTTTTTTATAAATAACCGGATCCTGATAAGAAAAATCTATCAAATAAGTATTGCTGATTATAATCTAGTACAACTGTAGGATATATTGATTAAATTCAAAACAAAATTTAATTGGAATGAAGTTATCAATAAAACTAACTTAGTTAATTAAAAAAAATTTCCTTGCCTCATGAATGAATTATAGAATTTTTATAAGCATCTGCATAAAATACGGTGTGAAATACTCACGTGACTTTCTCTCGCCAATACAGACTGTATAATGAGAGATATTATAATGGTTTTCACGGTTGATGAGCTCTGCTGTTCCACGCGTTTAGACCAATCAGAACGCTTGCCAGCGTTGTCTTGTACGAATGTTTCATCCTGACAAACATTACGAGCGTATGCGTATAAGAGCCGCAGTAGTTCACTAGTGTCATGCAACTGGTACTGAACACATCGATTATAGAGAGCGTTAACATGCAATACTTTATAATATAATCTGCTGGTTTTATGTTTGTAGGTTATAATTGTAATTGAAAGACCAAAAAAATGGCTGACGAAATATATATCAGAGCTACAAGAGTAAATGTTGGCAAAGTTGCTGGCAAGTGATTGGCTAGCTATGAAGTGGGTAGGGGCAATGCGTACTTTCAGAGCTCATCAGCCCTAAAAAATAGTAGTTATGTTTAATCATTAGTGCATGACGTCACATGAAAATCACCTACTTTTTGACTTCGATATTGTTTTTATATTATAAAAAAATAGTACAGTTATGTTTAATCATGAGTGAATGACGTTACATGAAAATCACCCACTTTTTGACTTCGATATTTTAATGAGAAATCGTATACGTAAATCAGTAATAAACGACGAAATGATATAAAAGTTGTGGGTTTTGTAATTACCTATAACTTATACACTCTTTCCTTCATTTGCATATCAAGCAGTCAGTTTTGAAACAACTAATTTTTTACCGATTTCTATAATAAACATAAGATAAATCATTAACTGACGCTAAACTGAGCATTTTCCATAAATATGTAGATATAAAATTTGTAGCTTTTTATTATCCAACAACTTTGATTATTATACGCTTTTGCAATAAACCGCATAGGTCGATTACGGCCACAATCTTAACAAATCCATTTATTCACCACGCAAGAACAACTCCACGACTTTCAGAAGACATGCCGCTTACCCTATCTTGCAGAGGACAAAAAATTTAGTATATAAGGCGATTTTAATGAAAATCGTAGGAGCCGTTGGGGTAGAGGGATAGGAAAAAGTGAGAAATTACGCGAATAAATTACTACTTCCGGTTGACCGATTTTGAGGAAAATGTTAGCGTTGTGCATTCTAGTGGTACCTAACTTACATTCTAGCCGGCCGCATTGGCGTAGTTGGTAACGTGCTCGCCTCTCATCACGCGGTCTTGGGTTCGAATCCCATTCAGGCACGGCATATTTTCATACGTTAAAAAAATCATTTCATCCTTCACCGTCTGCATTAGCAATAATTGCAGAACAGTCGAACGTTAAACCAAAAAAAAAAAAATCTTACATTCTAAGTTTCAACTTCGTACGATATTTCGTTCTTGAAATATTTCGTTCACACTCCAAACAAATAGTAATCTGTAAAAAACATGTTTTTTGAGTTATTCAGGGGCCCGAGAAACGTGTATTATCGGTGAAAAAACGACGTGAAAACAGTACTTTTCTTCCCTTCATTTCATATAGAGCAAGAGAAATTAAAAAGGAGTTATAAGTTTTTCTATTTAAACTAAATAAAATAAACTTGTGCGCAAGTAAGAAGATCGATCAGGTTTTTTTATGTCTTGTGGGGTTTATGAAACATGAATATTATTTGATATAGGTATATTGAATTTCTTTAAGATGCAATATTTTTACTCTATACTTCCTATGTAATAGGGAGAGCAAGTGAAAAAGAAAAACGTGTAGTTTACACTATAGTATAATTTATCATATTTTATTGAAAAGAAAACATGATTTCTTTATGAATAAACGAAGGGTTAAGTTAGTTAATGTACTATTTATATTTAAGCTTAAAGTAATATAACATACTAATAATACAGTAATGTACTTTACAGAATATATTTAAGCCTTTTTCAACGTCCGCTTCCTTCTTTTTTTTAATTCAATCCTCATTTTTCACTGACTCATCTCCTTGATTCACTCTAACGCTTACATTCATTGAATTTCTTTGAGTGAACCAAAATTTGAAAAAGGGTTGCCAGTCAATTCCCATTATATTTTATCTTATCTCAATTGATTGGTTTCCAAAGAATAATTTTGTCAACGCAAATAAAACGTCCAACTTAATTTTCTTTACGCGCTAAACTTTATTACTTATTTTCAGTTCCTTTTCGTTTTCAATAATCTTTTACAGAGTCTTTTAGGTCTTAAACGTTATGATTAATTTGTGTATAACGTTTCCGTTGAAAAAAAAAACATTTTGAGTTGTACCTCAATGTAACATTAAAATTATAAAACAACTACAATTTTCGTAATTCGATTAGGGTAAGTTGCTTACTTCATTGATTTATGCACGCAAAAACATATAAATACGGGTTTATAACAAAACACAAATTTAGGTTTGTTATTTTCTTTTGTCCTGTATGACACACCGTTAATAAAGATAATAATGTTTTTAAAAAAATCTACGTTTAGCTAGAAACTTCTATTACCAACCCAAGAATCGATATTGTGACATAATCGAAAAGGATCGTTCGCGAAGGTTCTAGTGTTTTCATTAAATGGTACAAAGTAGTTAATAGAGTGAGGACAATAAAGGTATTGTGACACTTATTGCTAAGGTCCGTTTCGGGATCTAGGTTATTAAATAATTAATACACTAAAGTTAACAATTACAAAGATTTATTACACTAAAAGATTACAAAATAAATAATTCAACTAATTATAATTAAGAAATACAATAAATGATTTAATGATGCACTTAAAATAAATAACAAACAATAAATAACTTAATAACTTACTTAGCCTACTTACAATCACTTTTATAGATTACACTAACATACAACACAAACTGAATTCACAAAACTACACATTAACTTTACAATACACACACAACAAAGAGACGGTATAACAATCTTACTCGGATACGTAATCTGTTTACGCACCTCGACAATCAAACGGCAAAGATCACACGAATACTGACTGGGCCGCGCTCGGGGGGTCTCCCTTTATAATCATTCATAAAGATCGTTCCAGAACAAAGTAGTGAAATCTACTGAAGTACAAAAATAACTCTTTATTAATGAATGCTAGAAAAATCTCTTTGTTAACAAGTCAACTATTGTAAATAGAAAACGTAAACAACCTGATAAACAACTTCATAAAAATACCCTTTTTATAACACACAATACCCTTTTATAATAGGCGTACCCTTTATGGTTAAAACTGTCATTTATTGCTGCTATTGTGTTGTTATTTTTATGAATGGAATTCTGGAACTATCGTGAACGATCCCGTCTCTTGTTCGATCTTGTTACAGTATGTATATTCATAAAAATTGTAATAACTATCGTATAGGATAAAAGGTCGGGTATAGTAAAACTGTTATGAAAGGGATCCGTAACAACTTTTATTCTATTTAAAATAAGGCCTATTGTTGACTTGTTTACAACGGATTTTTCTAGCACTCATTAATAAATGATTATTTTTTTTTGTACTTTATTTTTGCATGTTGTTCTATGCTCTTCTCAAACGATCATTGTGAATGAGTATATAAAGAGACCCCCGAGCGCGGTCCAGTTCAGTAATCGTTTGATCTTTGACGAGTGTCTATCGGACGTAGGCAGCCGCGTACCGAGCATTGTGTTGGTCAACGATTGTAACACTGACTTTGTGTGTGTATTGTAAAAAGTTAATGTGATCTGTAATAAATTCAGTTTTTGTGTATTCAGTGTCATTTTGTATGTGCAGTCTATAAAAGTGATTGTAAGTACTGCTAAATAAGTTATTAAGTTATTTATTGTTTATTATTTATTTTGTAAACCTTTAAGTGTAATAATTTGTAATTGTAAACTTTAGTGTATTAATTATTTAATTACCTAGATCCCGAAACGGACCTTAGCGATAAGTGTCACAATATGTTTAAAAAATTATATTCATATTTTTGCTCCTAAAGTGTGTGTTTAATAAGTTACCAGAATATATCAAAGAAGGTGGAGTATTAGGAAAGTTTATTTATGTTAAAGAGTTTTTTTAGTACATTACGATAAAAACTTAATTATTGATTGTAAGGTTTGATTATTTTGTATCGGTTTTGGTCTACTGTTGAATTTATAGTACTCTACAACAAAAAAATTATTATAATCTGATTCTTTTGCATATTATGTAAGGTCTGTAAATATTTGAATACTAAAGTAACAGCAAATGTATTTCATTTATATTTTTACTCTCTCTTGCCTACATGAATACATAGGAAGGAAAGTATTGTTTTCATGTCGATTTTTAAAAATCGAGTTTTCACCAAATCTACACGTTTTCAGACCCCCTGAATTCAAAAAACATGTTTTTATCGATTGGTCTGAGTGTGTGTCTGTGTGTGAACAGAATATCTCAAGAACGGAACATCGTACGAACTTGAAACTTAAGTTACATACGACTACCGGACCCGACACGAATATTTTCATCCAAATCGGTCAACCGGAAGTAGTAGTTTATTCGTATAATTTTTCACTATTTTACGATTTTCTCAAAAATTGGTTCTACAATTTTTTTAAAAAATCGCCTGGTTTACTTAATTTTTTATGCTCTACAAGATAGGGTAGGCGCCATGTTTGCTGAAATTCTTGGTGAGGCTGTTTTCACGTAAACACATTGTTTTCTTAAGATTACGGCTTTAATATGCATTTTAGCGCAAAAATTTATATAATTAAAGTTGTAGAAAATTTAAAATCCTACAACTTTTATTTCATACATTTGTTTGTATAACGTTTAGTTTAGCGGTAATTAGCGATTTTCAGTTTTTTTCTCACGAAAACGTGTGAAAAATCGATTTTTTTAAGATTTTGGCCTTGGTATGCATTTTACGACAAATGTGTATATAATTAAATTTATAGGAAATTGAAAGATGTATACTTTTTTTTAAAGCATTTTTCTCTACAGAGCCTAGTTTAGCGTGAAAGAGTGATTTTCCGTATTTTTAAGCCAAACTGAGGTTGATTTTCGTTTTGCGTCTTTCACTCATGATTTAAAAAATGGTTATGTTTTTTGAGGTTAGTTTTTTGTTTATTTCTAATGTTTTATTACTAATGTCAGGTTATATTGTTTAAATTATTTGCATTGGCAAGAGAAAGTTGTGTGAGTGTTTCACACCAGATTTTTGTATTTATTAACATGTAATTCTAATAAAAAAATTGTCAGACAGCCTGTACGAGTCATACATAAGTCATACAGCCTCATAAGTCATACATAAATATACGAAAAAGTAATGATTTTTCACTCATGTTTTAGCATCTGATGGTAACCTCTTCTCTGGGCAATACCCTTTTGAGGTACCAAAATTCCATGAATATAATGTACGTATATATTACTGTAAATTATTATATGATAGTAGGATTATATTTTGTTATTGTATTAAACAATATAATGAACAGCCAAATAAAACAAAAATTATATAATACATTATCGAGATGTAAATACTCTGAGGTGAATAACTATATATAATTTTTGTTTTGTTTAGCTGTTCATGCTAACAAAGGAAATAATGTTAATAAAATAATATGATTGGATTATATAATTATAATGTACTATTGGTTATTATAATTGTGAAAATATTAATTAGAAAAAAATATTTGTTAGTAAAAATATAAAAAAGATGTACCTTACTATTTGCTATTGTTATAATTACATTTTTTCTATTAGGCCTACTGTTAAAATATTGGAAATAAAAAATACGTGGAATTCGAATAATAAAAAAACACATTGTTTTAATGTCGACTTGTCGAAATCCAGTTTTAACTGGAAGATTTTACTTAAATCAGATCCCGAAAGAACCCGCATTTTCATTTATGCCAACGTAACTTTACTTTATAATTTATTAAATTTATCTGAAAACTATACTGATAAAATTTTACTAATTCAAATTTCTTAGTTCGATTTTCGATTAGGTCTAAATATTTCACACTGTTTTTTTAGCAATAAATTATTCCATTATTTCGTAGACGTTTACAATTATGTGAATGCGACGACTTGAAATAAATTAACTAGATAGGTTTTTGTATAAATTTAAACGAGTATTATTCTCAAGTTATTAAAGTTATTTAACCATTTAGCTTTTTGACTTGTTTGTTGAGAAAAGTAAAGACAAGAAAAAAAATATTTGTCTTCGTAGAATAGAATTGCCTAGGGAACCGAATTTAAGCTGTTTAATGCATTTTCGGTTATTTTACTCTTTGGGAAACAAATTACTTCTAAAAAGCTTCATAAATGTTAAAGTTCGGATGTAAATCGTCACACGCTTTGCAGATATGTTATTTTATAAAATTTATACAGCAAAATTGTGAAGTTAGAAAGAAAACCGGGTGAATGTAATAATATTCACCCATATATTTCATAGACTATAGCAAGTTTATTTTTTCTCCTAGATAAAAATAGGCAATTTTCGATGCAAAGCGGTCCATTAGTTACTTGGAAATAAGGGTTTGTCTAATATATTTCAGGAAACTATACCGCTACAAGTTATTAGTCAATTGATATTTAATTCCGTAGTCCAACCTGATCAACCTGAAAATTATCCATTTTGCGACAATTTAAAAGAAATTGCACAAAAATTCTTCCGTATGTTTACGCCATAAATATGTTTCAGTCCATGAGAAATGTGATTATTACACTGAATATTAGATTTCGGTCAGCACTGTGAATAGTCTGCCCACTTTTTCGAGAAACTATCATTTCTGTTTACTGTAACAAACAGTTATATTTGTACAGTTAACCTATAAAAGGTTCTGCGATATACTGTACGAGGTGTGGCTATTTAATAACGAGACTGACGATGTAAAAAATTTAATTTTAATTTTATACATAATCACTTATTGTCACCTTCAATATACACTGTTTCTCTATCCCTACAACGCTCCATGCGAATTCTCCGTTGTTGGAAACAGTGCTGGAAGTCATCTTCTATCAGCTTCTTCAGCACATGTGCCGCTTTCTCTTTTACAGCTTCCATAGACTCAAATCTTGTCCCTTTTAATCCAGATTTTACCTTACGAAACAGGCAGAAGTCACATGGTGCAAGATCTGGTGAATAACGTGGATGTTCTAACACTGAAATGCTGTACTTGGCTAGGAACCTCTTGACAGATAACGCGAAATGAGCTGGCGCATTGTCTTGGTGGAGAACTCATGACTTGTCCTTCCACATTTCGGGACGTTTTCTCCTTACTTTAACGTAGTTTAGAAAGTACCTCAACGTAGTAATATTGATTAATTGTTTGACCTTTAGGAACCCAGTTTAGGTACACAATACCATGGATATAAAAAAAACTATCATCATTGCTTTAAATTTTGACTTGCTCATTCGAGCTTTTTTGGTTCTCGGTGAAATTCGGATCTTCCAGGGCATGGATTGGCGCTTCATTTCCGGATCATAAGTAAAAAACTACGTTTCATCACATATTGTTACCTTCTACCTGTTCCCTAAGGTGAAATCTGCATTAGAAGGGACAAGATTTCAGTCTGTGGAAGCTGTAGAAGAGAAAGCGGCACGTGTCCTGAAGGAGGTGACAGAAGATGACTTCCAGCACTGCTTCCAACATTGAAAAATTCGCATGGACCTTTGTAGGGATAGAGATGGAGTGTATATTGAAGTGACAAGAAGTGATTGCATAAAATTAAAATTAAATTTTTTACAAAGTCAGTCTCGTTATTTAATAGCCACACCTCGTATATGCTCTGGGTATAGTATAAATTGTTGTGTTTGTTGTACTGAAATTAAAGCAGTCGCAGATGCAGACTGATGCGCTTTCCCCTTTACCCCTCGATGCAAACAAAGGAAAACTCGTTACTCAAGTAACTACAACAGATATTTTTTATTTTTTCAACACTTACTACAATTATTAATTACGCCATTATTGATGAACGGAAGTGGTATGAGAAGGCGAGCTGCGAGAACATAACTCGACGAGCTATTATTATTATTGGAGACTGTTGTATCAGCTGATATGATGCCAAAAGTCTAGAAAAAAAAATAGTGACCGAAACTCTTGAATGCGTGTGTTTTCTACTCTCATACACATTGCTATTTTA
The DNA here is from genome assembly GCA_035578175.1 of Catonia carolina. NCBI lineage: Eukaryota > Metazoa > Arthropoda > Insecta > Hemiptera > Achilidae > Catonia > Catonia carolina. The sequence continues at coordinate 425,035,838 of JAQMRL010000001.1, forward strand.
CCACCATTGCAGACTTGTACTCGCTTAACTAAGCCAAATTGTCTTGTAATCTAGCCAAATACACAATACATACATGTAACTATCTGTAATAAATAACATATTAGATGCTACAATATAAAGTACAACACATAGTGTAACCACTATTATATCGTTAGAATTTTTTCTATTTTTAAAACAGCATTTTTAGAGTTTGTGTTCTTGTAAATTAAAATTAAACACAGTTACCTTAATTATTACAAGTACTTGAAAAACTTAAACAATCACTCACAGGACATGAAGTTTCAAAATGTTGCAAAAAAAAATTCAGTACGAATGTACCTCATCAGGTAATCACAGAAAATTTTTAGTTTAAATGATTTTAGTAAATCAGAAATTTACTTAATTGAATATGAAACCACATTCCGATAACTCTAGCATACATAACTGGACGCGTAATAAAATTATATGCGTGTGAATTTGTTTTTAGTTTCACTGTTACAAGTATTTACAAAGCATATCGTCAAAAAAAATCAAATGGCAGCTTTCGGGACGACTAAATCAACAGATCGCAGATCTGTTTCAACTAAGGTGTTGAATAAATTGTTAAAAAAGTCAGAAAGAATATAGAAGAAAACCGGAATAAAACGAGAAAACTTAATGAACCTAACCAAATTCAGACAATTAATTACGTACTTTAAGGGCTTTCATGAAGAGCTAAATTAGAACACCGGGTGGATAGAAGAAAGGAAAAAAGCCTACAAAAATAAACACGTTTTACAATTGCTCAGCAATTTATATAAACAATCGTACATTAACATCAGCCATAAAATTCTTATTATTTACTTCTAAAAATCTCGTTATACATTTTACAAATTTTCATTTCGGATTTTTATTTTATAGAATCCGGAAAGCGCCCTCTTTACAACCAAGTAAAACTTATTTCGATTCATTTGTAGAACACTATACTTACGGAAAAAATTTTAAATGTATGATTGTAGTAAAATATTAAAAAATAAAAATTTTAATGAAGATTTTAAGGAAGACATGTAAAAAGATTGACAAGGAATATTTTATGAACTGATTTATTTGATTACCGTAGTAGAGTATTTCCATTCTTGTACATTATCTGCTTGAAAGGGTTGAATCGGAGAAGACGAAAAAGGTTATTTACAAGATACAGTGAAGAGGTACAGAGGTGTGTATGCATATATATATATATATATATATATATATATATATATATATAATGGTAAGAGGTAATGTAATAAACTGAACGAACGGCTGAATCGTACCATAGTAGAAGACAACGACAAGAGAAAGAAAAGGAGGAGAATGGGCAATAAGAAAGAGCGTGAGTTAGGTCCCCGATGCAGCAATTCCCCCATGAAATGAACCCTTTCCTCCTCGTGTCCCCAAACTAAGAAATACCGGACGAAGAACTGTTCTACATTGTGCCATGTTTTGAATAACAATATCAAATCCTTCAGTGTTATTCTCTTTTCCATCTCACCCGATTTTCTCTCCGTCCTTGTTTTGAAAAGGGAAATAAGGCAAAAAGTCGGGATAGCTCCTTGGACACTCTCGGTCGGAAAAAAACATCAAGACAACAACGCATCCTTTATTACATTTCCTACTACAATAACACACACACACACACACGAATATACTTATATACATACCTTTTTATTCGAATTTCACGTTCAGAGAAATAATATTTATCTATCACAAGTAAGATGTTATTTTATTCAACCCGTCATTTTACTGAATTTTATTTTTCATCGGTTTTTACGCGTCACCAATCATCGACATGATCCGTTATCACTGAATGGTACATTCCAGTCACATTTTTCCCCTTGCTAGTGTAAATAATGACAAATATAACCTATATTTAATCATAAGTAAACAATTAGTATGAAAAACATAACCTAATTTTAATTATAAGTGAATGACACAAAATAAAACCATCTCTTCCTTTTAAGAATACGGAAAATGACGAACTGCCGCCAAACTAACCTCTGTAGAAACAAATTCTCAAAATAAACATTGCTGGTTTTTTAATTTTCTATAACTTTGATTATGTATACACTTATATCAATAAGTTACATACATACGTAAAATGCATTCTTAGGCCGCAATATTAAAAAAATCTACTTTTTTACGATTTCAATGGAAAAAAATAAGAGAAAATTATTGATTGATGCAAATTAAGCGTTGTAGATAAAAGCATTAATAATGAATTTTCCGTGTTTTTTAAATTTCCTTCAACTTTGATGACATACCCGTTTTCCCTAGAATAATCACATATTTATTTATTCATTTTTACAATATATAGCAACTATAGTACCGCTCAAATTTATTGTAACACTCAATAAAAACAACAGATTCCTTTTAATACAGAATTTATTACGAAGATGTACAAATTTATACTTTAATAGTAACGTTGATATGTCCGTCTTTGTTCTTTATGACTTCCTCATAACGTTTAGGCATTGATTCAACAAGTTTCTCTAACGGTTTTTTCAGTACATCATGAAATCATATCTTGATCAGTGAAAAAGTCACAGAAGTTTTTGTTTTACAGTCTTCTTTGGCAAGTTTTTGCTTAAAAATTAACCACAGTTCTCGATCGGGTTTAGGTCTGGTAAGTTGCTAGAGCATGGAACATTTTTATATGTTATTTTTAATGAAGTTATTGCATTTTTTAAATACCTATATGGCAAGGTTCATGATCTTGCTGGAAAATCCCTTCGCTAGCTGGTAAAAATTTTCGTAAAGTTGGAATTACTCTTCTCTGGAGTAGAAATATGTATTTTTTCAGAATTCATCATTCCTTCTACTGGAACCGATGCTTCTGGTCCATGAAATGCATACATACCATACATACATCCCATAGTGTCTATTTCTAAAAATATAGCTAAATTCCCATTTAGTGTTCCAATTAATTTGAGCGATACTCTACTTATTTTCTAACAAAAACCACTTAATATTTTTATACATTATTTCTAATCTTAGTCTAATAATTCTTTTTCCCAGGAAAGGAAAGACAACCTTGTCCGCTAAGGGAGAGCTGTAGTCATATGCATTTTGCGCATATTAGGCCACAATCTTAAAAAAAAATCACTATATTTTTTATCGCGATAACACCGCCCGCAGGAATGTCAGCAGACATGTTGCTACTCTGTATTGTAGAGCATAATCGATGTAGTAAATGAGGCGTTTTTTAAAAAAATCTTAAGAGGCGTTTTAGAGAAAATCTCAAAAAGTGAAAAATTGTACGAATAAACTACTATTTACGGTTGAAAGATTTTCCTGAAAATATTCGTGTCAGGTTCCCTAATGGTACCTTACTTCCGAGTATGAACTGCGCATACAATTTCGTTCTTTAGATATTTTGTTCACACGCACACACAACAATAACTAAAAATATTGTGACAATATCTAAGACGAATTTAATTCAAGAAATTTTCTAGTACTTCATTCATAAAATAGTAAATAGAGAATAATAGAGTGAAAAAGTAACAATGGGGCTGGTTATAGAAGGTTATTTGAAGGTTGTATGAGAAGGTCGGGTTATTGTTGTGCAACTATTTATGAAAGGGCCGGTTGATTACCTGTAACACTTTCTATTCACAAAAGATCTATTGTTGACTTGTTTACAATAAATTTTTCTAGCACTAATTTATAAAGGAATTTTTTTGTACGTTATTATTTGTATCGAATTTCGGTGTCTTTCGCGAGGATTCTTTTTGATCGAGCTGTATAAAGAGCGCCCGAGTGCGGTCGGAGAGTTAGTATTCATTTGATCTCTGACGAGCGTAAGTAAATTATTTAAGTTATTCATTGTATTACTCCATTATAATTAGTTTATTATTTATTTTAAGTAAATTATTAAGTTATTTATTGCATTACTTCATTATTTATTTTCTAAATCTTTTAGTGTAATAAATATTTGTAATTGTAAACTTTAATGTATTAATTATTTAATAACCTAGATCCCGAAACGGACTTTAGCGATAAGTGTCACAATATGTTTTTTTCTGGGACCAGAGGCCCTAAAAACATGTACTTGTTTCCGGTAAAAACTCGATTTCGATACATCGACATGAAAACAATACTTTCCTTCCCTCTCTAAGACATGAGAATGCAACAATGTGCTTCTATTTCATGAAGCTCCATAAAAAGTACAAACATAGGTTATCTTACCACACAAGTTTTCTACATCTCAACTCTTCTATTGATTCAGGACTCACCTGTAAAAAATAAACCATTTTAGTTAACAAGTTTAGACACATCAGTACTACAAGTCTCAAGTATTACCTAGACTAATAGGTATTGTTCCATATTCTATCAACATAGAAAAATCCAAATCCGACCCAATTTACACAACCAAGTCCTAAGAATTTTGATGGAAAGGACTGAATCGATTTAAGTTACTCACTGCCGCAACTTGAAAGAGCTGGATACCATAAGTCCAGATTGATTTTAAAAGGGTGTTGTATATTAAAATTTTGCAACGGAAGTTCAATTTTGATCGAGGGGTAATTAAGCAGAAGAGTAACTTCTGACAGCCGTTAAGTTCTAAATGATTTAGCTAATTAACTAGAAGAAATGTTTTACTACTGGGCGGTTCAAAAGAAGTTCATCTTATATCAAGAATTTGGTTATGTTCGTTTTCTATTCACAATTACTCTGTTTATAATTTTTAAACTTAATTTTTATGCCTTCAGTTTTAGAAAACAATTGAAATTTTCTATCTTGAAACACCGTAACTTATTTGTAGTTAAAATTAGCAAAAAAAAACAAAAAGAAAATCTATTAATAAACAAAAATAATGGGGTTGAAAATAATTTTTTTAAATATATTTAATTTTCCTATGGTGGATATATTAAGAAAACTAATAAATCTGTTATAAAAATTGATAAATTATTTAATAGCTTTTTTATTAAATCAAAACAATAATAACATTAATGTATAAAGGTTGCTGTAACACGTTAATTATGAAACAAAATGAATATCAGAAAGACGTTACATCAAAAGAAGAGAAGGGCTTTTTATAAATTTCCATTACGTGGAAACGAAGGTAGATTGAAAAAAGTAAGTAAAAAGAAAGAGAATTTAGAAAATGCGAATTAAATGCCATCCTGTACCCTCAGTGAAAAACGTGAAATAGATTTTCAGTAATTTTCTCTTTTAAAGGGCTAACCCAATCGTTCAATAATCAATGCCCATTCAAGAGGCTAAGATAAAAATTGCTTAATATTATTGAAGAGTAAGCCTATATTAATAAAACTGATTTTCAATAGCCTTAAATTATGAAGAAGATTTTTCTTAACGAAGTTAATTTCTTTAGAAAATTACATAATTTAATCACATTATTATTATTATTATTATTATTATCATATTAAGAATTCAGGTATCTGGTAAATATAATCATAGCGTTTACAGATATTTAAAAGAATTTCTAGTTTTCTTTGTAATATGCGAGGACTATTTTTTAAGCTCCGACCGGTTTTAAAAATATAAATAGTCAGAATGAAAAAAAATATAAGTAACATCCTTGGTTACTTTCCAACATACTAACTATTTAAATTGAGGCATTTATCATACCGGTGTACATTTTTCCAATACACCCTCTTCATAAAACGTACCGACAGTAACTTAAAATGAATCTTCACGGTGTCTTAGAGCTCGTCGTCTGTTTGAAAGCTCAGCAACCGTCGCAATATTTCACAGTAACCTTCTTAATATCATTAATGAAGAAAGCCACTCAAAATAAAACATCTGGTGTGAAACACTCACTCAACTTTCTCTTGCCAACCCAAATAATTAACAATAAACCTAACATTAGTAATAAAACATTAGAAACAAACAAAAAACTAACCTAAATAAACATAACCTAATTTTAATCACGAGTGAAACACGCAAAATGAAAATCAACTTCAGTTTGGCTTAAAAATACGGAAAATCACTCTTTCACGCTAAACTAGGCTCTGTAGAGAAAAATACTCTAAATAAAAGTTGTAGATCTTTTAATTTCCTATAAATTTGATTATACACTTTTGTCGTAAAATGCACACTAAAGGCCGAAATCTTAAAAAAAATCGATTTTTCACAAGTTTTCGTGAGGAAAATAAAGAAAATCGCTAATTACCGCTAAAATAAGCGTTATACAAAAAAGTGTTAAAAAAAAGTTATAGGATTTTAAATTTTCTAAATTTTTTTTACATACATTTTTGCGCTAAAATGTATATTAAAGCCGTTCTCTTAAAAAAAAAAACAATTTTTTACGTGAAAACAGCCTCACCAAGAATTTTAGCAAACATGGTGCCTACCCTATCTTGTAGAGAATAAAATTTTTAGTAAACCAAGCGATTTTAAAAAATAATCGTAGGACCAATTTTTGAGAAAATTGCAGAAAAGTGAAAAATTACACGAATAAACTACTACTTCTGGTTGACCGATTTTGATGAAAATGTTCGTGTCGGGCCCGGTAGTAATATGTAACTTAAGTTTCAAGTTCGTACGATGTTCCGTTCTTGAGATATTCTGTTCACACACACACACACCAATCGCTAAAACATGTTTTTTGGGTTCAGGGGGTCTGAAAACGTGTAGATCCGGTGAAAACTCGATTTCGAAAAATCGACATGAAAACAATACTTTCCTTCCTATATATTCATATAGGCAAGAGAAAGTATGAAGAGGAATACTCATTTCTGAAGTTGTGCTCATCCATGATAAAGCCCGTCCTCACAGTTCTGCAGTAACGAAACGGCTTTTTGACAACTTTCAATGGAACATTTTTGATCATCCGGCGAATAGCCTTGACTTAGCTTCGAGTGACTTCTACTTATTCCTTGAACTGAAAAAGAGGCCAGGAGGGTAGAGCTTCTGAACAGTTGACGAACTCATAAACACCGTGAAGATCCATTTCAAATTTCTTACGGCAACGTTTTATGAAGAGGTTATTGGAAAACTTGTACACCGGTATGATAAATGCCTCGATTCAAATGGTAATTATGTTGAAAAGTAACTAAGGCTGTATGTAACTTTTGATAATAAATTTATGTTGTAATTCTCATTAGTTTTATTTTTATAACCAATCGGATGTTTAAAAAAATAACCCTCGTAAAAGAAGAGTTATAGAAGTTACCTGATAATCATTATTTTAATTTTTTATATAAAATAAAATATTTCAGTCGGGAATCAAACCTAGATACTTTAGATTTAGGCCTATAGTATATAGAACACTAATGTGCCACATAATTAAGAATTAAGGAAAATTAAGAATTAAGTCTAAGATATTACCTACAGATTTTAGTGGTTTAATAATTAGCCGTCTAAAAAATTATAGGGAGATCTAATTTACTATACTGTGGACAATTCGAACGGGCACAACTATTGCTCTACGTGTACACAGTTCCGCGTAAAGTATATCCATAACCTATTCTTTCAACAAGGTTCATAAATTTTAATGTATACAAATACCCACAACCTTATTTCAATTTACGAACACAAAATAATTATTTCATTTTAAAATATGTATTTAATTTGTCCCAGTAAAAATTAAAATTATAAATTACAAGAACTATACTGCAAAAACTCACTAAACTATACTCTACAGAAGCGCGCAACTAACTAAACAAATTGGTCAGAATATACAATGAACAGAAAATCATATATAAAAAAAAAGTCACATCATTATGTCTGACAGATTATTAATAACAAAAGTAAAAACAAAGCGTAGTGTTTGTGCGTGAGTCGTACATTAACGTAGCAATTGTATACTTTTGCGACTGTACCGTTGTTGCATGGCGAGGAGCGACGAGTGGTACAGATAAACACCGAAGTTGCTTGTGCTAATTCCAATTGTCCATGGTATAAACGTTTCTAATGAATAGGTGTCCATGTGTGAGATATGTATATCCTATTAAATGTTCTTTAGGGGTAACTCATCACGTCAATTGTTGAACTGTGTTGGTTGTCTTGCAAAACCATTCTGACAAATCCTATCATTTTAAAATTACTATGTGATAGATTTTTCCCAAGTATGGTCTCATATAATACGCATTCTAGAGACAAATTGTTTAAAATCAATGTTCTAGAAAATTAAACATAAATTCTTTTTTATTAGATTTTTTAAACATTAAAAAAAATAATTATCAACAAACGTTTTAAAATGTTACTTTTATTATAGATAATAAGGTACAAATTCGATAAGATAAAAACTGAATCCGTTTTCGGTATATATGTGGAATAAAACGCGATCACTGGGTAAATTAGTTCGGAAAGAAACCCATTTGAAGTATTCTGTACGGTAGTGAGTACTCGGTGCTTGGGAAGACGGACGAACGTCAGATCCAGGCAGCAGAAGTGCGTTTCTTCAAAAGAGTTCAGGGGTGTAGTTTTATAGATCACATTAAGAATGGGGAAATCTGGGCCCATTTAAATGTCTTCTCTCCCTCAGAAACAGTCGGCAAAATTTGCCATCTGTCTCTCTCTGTATTTAATACAGGGAGAGACAGAAATGAGAGAAACATTTAATACGAATGGGTGAAGATAGATGGGCAAAAAGGGCATTAAGCTACATACCTGATGGACCAAGACGTAAAGGTAGGCCGCGGAAGAGATGAGCAAATAAATAGGAACAGGTCGGAAGGCCTAATCGATGATATGAAGATAAAGATGAAGAGGAGGAGGAAGAGAAGAAGGAGAAACAAATAAAATATACAAATAATACCTATTATTAAAGAATTATCCTATTGCTAAATTTTATAAAAAAATCAGGAAAAGAAGATGGTTTAAATTATTAGATTAGGGAAGTAAAATAATCTTTGAATTTAATGTTCTTAGGATATAAAATATAAATGATAAACACAAAAGGGGAAAATATAGAAAATCACAATCTAAAAAGAGTCAAATGTTTAGTTTTCCTTTTTAAATAAATGCGGATTTGGTTCTGTTTGAGTAATAAATAATAACTAAGAAATCCCTTTTAAGAAAAAGAAGTAGTAAAGTATCTTATTGATTACTAAAAAGGAAGAAAAACATCCGTACAGAAATGTTTATAGGAAAATCAACAGTAAAAAGGAAATCGCAGAACGCTGTCATGAGTTGCATCTACATTAATGATAACTTCAAAAAAGTTTCGGAAAAGAACGGACGGGACTTAACAGCTTCTGTGAAAGCACAAAATTGTTAAATTTATTCTCGACACTCTTTTTATAAGGGTTTAGAACTTTTGGCTGTAGGGAATGATTTTTTGAATTGCGCACGCCTGAACCATTTTTTATACTTTTTCTCTTTTTTTAACGCGGAAAACCATCATCACCTCTAACTCCCAGAAAAAGTTCAGTAATGGCCTTTTTTCTACCGAATCGTCTTTTAGGACCAGTAAAAAAGTAAGGCTATGCAGCCTTCTTGTATTTCAACACTACGCAATAAATTATTGAAATGTTTAAATTTCTGAATGTTAAATTATTTTTAATAAGAATAATGGTCATTAAAGCTCTGTAAGGTAAAATAAGTACGTCATAAATTGTTATAAAGGATAATTATTTTATAACTAAAAAACTAGAAAAATTATCAAGACGGTTTGAAAGTTCTGAAAAAAAGTTCGTGAATAATCTTAATTTGTAATTTTTCTTTAGTCTATAATTGTTCTATTAAATAGAAACAAATAAATGATGACGTTTAAAAACTTAAAGGCCACCGTGATGTTGTCGTCAGCTTGCCTTGCTAGACTGCAAAATGGACAGTTCGATTCCCGACAAGTGTCTAAAAATGAAAACAAAATTAAAACAACACCATACCATTATTCACAGTGTCGCAAACTAACGAAGCTCTTAATTAAACTTACAAAAAAACTAAATACCTTAAAATTCGTCAACATGTTTGATTACTTAAGCAACACTTACAAGAACAACAGTTAGATAAACCGCTACCGAGGTCTAGTGGTTAGTGTACTATGCTGCATAAGGAAGTCACGGGTTCGGAAAATTATTACACGTTCAAACCCACCACTTCTTACATCAAACATGGAGGAGGAAAGGAGAGGTGTGCGTAGCCAAAGAATCAATCCAAACAAATGGCAACTTAACAAAGGCACTGATTCAGAAACGTTTGGAATTACCATGAATTTCAGGACAAACGAAACAAAATGATAAAATGCTCCTAAAAATTACTCCATTATGAACTAGGTAACAGTGTTACCAAAAACACACATTTTGATGTTAAAGGATTCATGTGATTGCACAAGATTGATATGATAATTATCGGGTGGGCGTGGTTTATTGGTAATTATTAAAAAAATACTTTAATTTTTTGTGTTAAAAGAAACATATTTAGGATGTCAAAATTGAACAATTTTGTTAAAAAATGTTTAAATTTGGTTGAAAACTTCGCAATCTTCTTACTGCTCATAACTGGCAGGTGAGGTGTTAAATTATTTGCACTCGATCTGCTAGTTTCAGGGCTACAAAAAATAGTTATTTTTCTTATCACATGGTCAGAAAAATATACGACCGAGGTATTTAAAAAAATACTTTTAATACTAGAAGAGGTAAAGGTGTAAAATATACTAGTCAAGCGTTATCTCCTCAGAGAACAATGAATTTCATTACTCAGCCAGACCCTGTGGTGAATGAAGTGAAGGTGTCATTTGCAGAGTGGAAATTAGATGCTTTTTAGAGCGCCTGGCTTGCTGATAAGCATACATTTCTACTCAGTGAGGAAGGTAAAGCACCTTACTACTCGTTTTACTTAGTAAAGCATCTAAAGGTTCAAATCAGTCTTTTGGCTGGTGACCTAAACAACGAAACATTGTTTTTATGTTTTAAAAAGTATTTTTGTGTTCCTTAATAGTGTTTGAACCGGGGGAAAAGTAGAATGTCTTGCACCAACTCTTCTTTCTTTAAGAAGTTAAATTAACAATATGAACTGAAATAAAATGTTTAACGAATTAAGATCTGGAAGAATTATAACTGAGGAGGTAGAAAATAGAATAGACTCCGAACAAATATACAAAATAATAATAATAATAAATTTACGGAATCTATGGATCAGACAACTGGGGTAATACGAGTACCAATGATATCAAACAAATAGAATAAATGATGAGTATATAAGAAAATTTGATATAAATCGTAGCATATGATTAATCAATAAAAAATTAGTAGATTTGTATCCAGACTGATTAAGCTATTATTAATTTATTCTCAATTGAAAGTCTTTATGAGTCGGTGCAAGACACTCTTCTTTCTTTTCGGTTCAATGCACCACTTAAGAACCCAACAATGCTTTTGAATACATAAGAAGAATATCAAATTTAAAAAAATTAAACTAAAGTATTCCAATTTTGACATCCAAAATATGTTCCTTTAACATACAAAATTAAACTAAATTTTTTACAAAATTACCAAAAACCACACACACAAACCGACATGTGATCACATTAATCCAGTTTGATCACACCAATCCTCTACAATAATTATTTACAACGAAAATAATAAAAACACAACGAAAACAGAAGTGAAAACAATCATGTGGAACATATTTGTAAAAAGTTTTATAAATATTTCTTGAATAGTTATAGAATTAGAAAAATCTGGCCATTACTCTAAACTAGTGTTTCTCAATTGGTGGGTCACGACAGCCTGTGAGTTCACAAGACATCTCTGAGAGGGGATCACGAAATACGGGAAAAAATTAAAAACAGTTATTGTTATAGTTAATTATTTAAAAAAGAGATACAAACATTTTACATTATTTTTAGAACTCTTTCCAATTCAATTAACGCGAAACTCGGGCTTCTTTGGAATTAACCAATTTTTGAATTTCTGGATTTTTTTTGTAACCCAAAACAATGTCAATTTCCAGGGTCAACCGATTTCATGATTTGGTTTTCAAATTCACTACTATGAAAAATTCTAGTTCGCAGTTTAGTTATAGGATCTGGTGAATGGTATCAAAATTTTCAACGCTGCTCTGGACAGTTCTGAGTATTCGTTTTTATTACTCATCCAAATATTTTTAACAAAAGCATTGTTGAAAGCTAATTTCGTTGCCTGATCACTTGATAGCTCTATCAGTTCACAATAAAGACGGAAGCTTAGATCAAAATTGTGCACAGCTTGCTACTAACCAAATTGAATACCCACAAATATCCACTTATATCCTAAACTTTTTTTACGGTGCTATACATTGAGCTGCATAATTTTCGTATACGATATTTAAATGGCTGTGGGTAGTTTCACTTTTAGGAGAAGAGGGACTCATTGGTACATTCTCCGTTTATAACTACGGGTATTGTCCGTTATTCAGACCAAAAGGTCTCTACTCCATTTTCGCTTGAGACGTCGCAAAGGTGGGAAGTTCCTTGTAGCTAGATCACGGGCTAGTTGGTTTGGAAGGTCATCTAGTCGTTCGTGAAATTTACTATACAAGGACGCGGTTAGCTCCTTTACTGTCGGAATTTCGAAATCGTCGTGGAGGAATTAATTGCCTAGATAAAAAGGAACGCCAGAAGCAAGTCTTAAGAATTTTGATTAAAAGGCTTGGATCGACTTCAAATTACTCTCTGCCGCTACTCCAAAGAGTTGGACACCATAGGTCCAGATTGGTCTCAAAAGGGGTTGTACGTTAAAATTTTGGAACGGAGGTTCAATTTTTATCGATGGTTAATTAAGCAGAAGAGTAGCTTCTGGCGGCGGTTAAGTTCTAAACGTTTTATACGCAGATGATGCTTCCAAGTTAATCACCTGTCAAGCCATAAGCCAAGATATCGCACCACTCTGGCTTGGGGAATATGACCGTTATTCAGTTTCACAGGTGGAAAAGTTTGACGTCGTAAGGTGAACGTAACCTGTGTTGACTTAACTGGGTTCACCTTTTTACGCCAACGAGTAAGCCAGTCCTGTATTAATAAAAGATGTCGCTGAACTAACCTGGAAGCCTCATCCGCGCTCTTTTCCCGTACAAGAATTGCTGTGTCATCAGCATACGTCGCGGTTACCGATGTATCCAAAATAGGCACATCCTAAACTAAATTACTTATATCTAAACATATCTTTAATTAAAAATTACAATTTATTGTAGATATTTTTAATTTTTTTAACATTAATTCAAAGGGGGTCGGCAAAAATACTCATCCTAAAAAAATGGATCGCAGTGTTTAAAAGGTTGAGAACCACTATTCTAAACAAAAAAGAATTCATGAAATTAATTAATGAAGACAGTGGACATAAATTAAAATTGAATCAAAGCTGTACTTGTGATAGAGAAGTAAGTTAATAAAAATATCAATATTTGATATTGTTATTTAAACATTTAAGGTATTATTTTTAGTTTGTTTTCTGATACACAGAACGGTAAAATTAAACCACAACGAGTAGTAAGTAACATTTAAGATAAGAAACTTACTTGAAAATAGTTTGTTCTTTCGATTCAATAGTTTAAAGTTGTTGAGTTTCTCAATAAGGTTGTAGGCCTACTTGTACACTTACCCCAGGAACTAGTTCAAAGTAATTTATTATTCTCCAATAGAGATGTTTAAGTTCTGGGTTTGAATTCTAAAATTTGTAGCTTGTAATTAGTCGGTCATGATATTTATAATATGTTCTCCAAGGAGTACAAGGTGTTTCATACTACACAAAGAACAGGTTAAACTTTATCCAGGTTACAATATTTAACCTGAGAAAAGCTTTGTTTTCCTGATTAACTATATAGTAAATAACAGGTGTTTCAACAAATAAAATTACAAGCATCTTCATTTTTGTATTTTAATTAACTTAATATTGCAACAAAGGCTTGTTTTATTTAGAACATTGCAGATGCGGATAATTCCATCATCTGTACAATAAATTTAAAATGGCGGCCTCCGTAGCGTAGTAGTTACCTCGCTAGCCTGCAACACAGAGGTCCCAGGTTTGATTCTCGGCTAGGGTCTGAAAATTTTCACAAATCAAAACCCACTGTTCCAGTTTCATTAACCACTGAAGTCGCTGATAACCAAGCTGTTAATGCGACTTTAAATAAAAAAACCTAAACAAAAAAGAAATTTTAAGTATATATATCTTCTTCTTCTCTTTACAGGATCGGCATTTCTACCTGTTCCGCACCCATCTTTTCTTCAGCCTGCCAATATCTCTGCTTCCCACTAATTTGTATCTTCTAGCCAAACCTGGTAAGTAGCTTTCTAAGATTCTATTTATATTATCGACCCATTGGGCACGATTCAATTTCATTTGTTTTGTTGAGTGAAAAATTTCCAAGTTTTACCGTATATCTTAATTTTTGATCCTGTCTAGTCTTGTATATCCGTTGATAGACCTTAAGAATTTCATTTCCGCATTTTGAATATATTTCTTTCCTCCCTTAACTCCAACAACGGTGTTGTTTAATACCACCAGTTGTAAGCCCGGGATTCAATCTCTCAAGACATGGAAGAAGAGTAACAACCTCGCTAAAAAACCAAGGTCCATCTGGCCCCTGATGGTAGCATCCTATTATAGGGCCCTTACCTCGGGTTACTAGATGAAGATGGTCAACGGTCTCGAATACGGAAGAGTACAAAATTCCAAACGGCGGAGAAGGCGGGAGAGGCTAAAGGAGTAAACTCCAAATGAAAATCAAGTGTAATAACTGATCAACGGACTCAAGGCAGAGGAGAATAGATTTCCAACAGTGAAGAAAGCATAAGAACGTAAGAGGTGGGTTACTGAATGAAACCCAGAGTGCATTCAGACGCCCTGAGATGGCAGCCCTAGCACTGACTTATCCCAAAAGGCAACGCGTTCAGGGGATATGCAAATTACTCAAAGCACTCTAACCGACCTCGGAAATAGTACTGGTAACAATGGAAAAGTATACATATTAAAAATTAAATTTAAAATTAGATGATAAAAAAACTGTTGCGGATGACAGATGATCGAACACGCAACCGGATAACGTGGAATTGGACGAGTTTGGAAGAGATGGGACATCTACCGTTTTCATGAAATAGCAGACAGACAATTCTAGCCTAGATTAAAACAGGATAAAAAGCCTAATCGTATTGGTTTTGATTGACGATTAAAAAGTAATTTTATAAACGTAATATACAATAATGTAACCTAAAAATGTTATACGACAATAAATAACGATTAAAAATTTAATTATTTTTTAAATGCCGCTTATCACATGCAGAACATCACCGCTGTTTAACAATACTAAGGTTGATGGTCGGTGGTGACGAGGGAGTGGTTAGCCCGTTATCACCAAGTACTGTAAAACAGAACCACCTCAAAACCACGCGATTCACCACAAACCACATCTCTTACTATTATTAACAAATAAAACGATAAAATACGTTAAAAAAATCTGATGTGAAACTCACACAACTTTCTATTACCAAAGTAAATAATGAACGATATCACATATGTATAATCATGAGTAAAAAATGCAATATGGAAACATAACCCAATTTTAATCATGACGCTAAATAAAAATCAACCTCCGTAAAACTTAAAATTATGGAAAATCACTAATTGACGTTAAACTAGGCTCTGTAGAATGAAAAGCTTGAAATAAAAGTAACAGGTTTTTGTTAATTTACTATAACTTTGATTATATACAATTTTGTCGTAAAACGCATAACTTATTAAGACCGCAATCTTAGAAATCCTATTTTTACCGATTTTGCTGAGCAAATTACAGAAAATCACTAATTGATGCAAAACTAAGCGTTGTAGAAAAAAACGTTCGGAAAAATAATTGTACGGTAGGATTTTTTTATTTTCTTACAATTTTAATTGTAACGCACTTTTGCTCTAAAATGTATAGTACTATGAAAGTAGGGCCTTACAGCTTCGGTACGAATTTCAGTAAACATGGCGCTTACTCTATCTTGTAGAGAATAAAAAATGTAGAAAATGAGGCTATTTAAGAAACATCGTAATAGCGGTTTTTGAGAAAATCGCAAAAAGTGAAAATTGCATGAATAAAAAAATACTACATCCGGTTGACCGATTTCGATGATAATGTTCGTGTCGGTTTTTTTAGAGGTATCTAATATAAGTTTTAAGTTTCAACTTTTACTACATTCTGTTTTACAGCTATTTTGTTCACACAGGCAGACTCATAAACCAATCGCTAAAATATTGTTTTTTTTGGGGTTCAAGAGACCTAAAAATGTGTATTTCCGGTGAGAACTCGATTTCGAAAAATTCACATGAAAACAATACTTTCCTCCCCTATATATTCAAATAAGCCAAATGAAAGTAAAACCCTACAACAAAAAACACACCTGTCATTGAGTAAAACAGAGAAAAAATTGAATTTTATACAATATAATTAGTTTTCCAAATGTCATAATAATTTATTTTTAAAATAATTAAAAAACGGTCGCATGAAATTTTACACGGGGGAATATATTAAATAAAATTGTTTTATCTTTAAATCTACAACTACAGACGGTCCACACGTCCCATTTCTGTAAATAACCTGAGGCTTAAATAAATTATTTGTTAATTAAAATTGTTTTTTTCAAAAATTATTGTTTTATGAGACACCGATATTTAAAACAAATAAATAAAAACAACGCAAAAACCACTGACAGAGAAAAAATAATTAATTTTTGTTTTCATTATGAATAATGGAGAGTCTATTTTCAATATCAAATTGATATTTTTCATCAGACGTACAAGTATTTTTTATTATTTAATACATACTTGAACATATTTCAGTATTTAAATTATTTTTTACAAACATATAAAAATTATTAATAATAATTTTGGTCGCTCATTTTAATTTACAAATAGGTAGGCCTACGTCAAGAAGCAAAGAAATAAAAGTAAGCTATGTTTTAAAACAGTATATTAGAAAAAAACTTGTAATTTTTAGAGAATTTTGTCCAAATAAAATAACGAGTATTTGACACATTATGGGTACAATTCTGGTGTGAAACACTCACACATCTTTCTCTAGCCAATTAAAAATTAAAAATATCAATTAATTTTAATAATAAATGAATGACGCAAATTTAAAATCAACCACTGTTGGATTTAAAAATTCAAGACATCACTAATAAACGGTAAACTAAAAACTTTTTAGAACAAACGCTTGAAATCAGAGAAAGGTTATCAAATTGTATTTTAAATTACAGCAAAATCTACAATCTATTCTTAAGCAGAATAATAAGTAGATGAGTTTTATTTATTATATATTTATGTCATGATCGAAGTAAAATTTACAAACTTGACTTGAGAATGGGGAACTTCGTGGATGTCAGTCAGGAGTTGGTTTTTTTCACTTTAAAACAAGTCCGTAGGACATCTTTATTTCAGCCGGCAATCATTGTTTGATTGTCTAAAAGTGATATGGCGAGGTGATTCATGTGTGATTTAAGTCTTCTTTGGTATTTTGTACTGTACGAGTTGATTTCTTGTTTGAACTGCAGAAATGTGTAGATCTCTGTGTAATATGTCGTCCGTTATGTACCAAGGTGATTCTTTGGTTGTCCAGAGTAATGTCGATAGGAACCTTTGCACGATTTCAATGTTGGAATCGCGTGCTGAGCCCTTAACCTGCAGACCCTTTCAGTCCATACATTCAAATTGGTTTAAGAATTGATTTGTAAATTAAAAAATTGTTGTAAGGAATGAGTGATTAAAGTTTACCAAGTGTCCAATAAAAGTGTATAAATTTTGTGTTTAGCTGTTTACTTTTAATTTAAATGTGTTTTTTCCAATTCAGTTCTTTGACAAGTAAATATTTTATACCAATAGAAATATTTATACCATTTATAATATTTAAAAATATACATATTTTATTATTATAAATATAATATTTATATTTTATATTTAGTAATAGAAATATTTCATACCAATATAATATTTCATAACTTCATTTTTATATTACTTTTGACGTAGAATACATACTAGGACTGCAATCTCTGAAAATTTCTATTTTTTACAGATTTCAATGAGAAGATATAGAAAATGACTGATTGAAACTAAACTAAGCACTGCAGAAAAAATGCTTAACATAAAATACTAGGTTTATTAATTTAATTATAAATATAATAATTTTATAAAAATTTTGTAAAAACAAAATTTTACTACATCTATTTTGAGACAACACGATTTCTTTCATATGATATCATTTTTAGGCCAAAAATTATAATTTTTTTACAGAAGACAAACGAAAAGGAGAAAAAACAAACAGAAAAGTAGAGCGAGAAAAAAGAAGAAAAAAGGAGAAAGAGGGGAAGAAAAGGAGGAGGGCCGAAAGCAGGAGGAGAAGAAAAAAGGAGGTTGAGTGAACTAGAAAAGCAAATTGCTGATTACTATATTATCAAAATCGGTATACAAATTTAATATTATCAAAAGAAGAACGAAAAGTTATTAAAATGCCAATTTCATTTCTAGTAGTAAAATAATGCCATCATTATAAGAACTCATAAGGTAGAACAAAATGATTAATAAAAGGTAAGTTGCACGAGAAATCAATTCTGTAATTTAAGGCGAGGGTGCAGATAATTTAAAGAGAATTGGTAAAAATAAATAAGGTATAACAATGAAAGGGAGATTCAAAGAGAACAGATGAAAGAGAAAGTTAAACGATAAGGAGGAAAATAAAATAAGACGTTAGTGAGAGAAAATAAACTTAGAATAAAGTAAGTGCAAAGTTAAATTTGAAAATTATACACAATAGATCGTATTTGATTGTAATCACAAAGAGAAAAGATCGGAATAGGGTAATAAGGTTCCTCTACCCCCCTTCGCCAAGCGTTCCTTTTTAGCTTTGCTTGCGTATGCCGAACTGTATTCACCCATTGTCTCAAAGTCTCGCTAATACACTAACACGCATTCTCAAATCTGCAACTTTCGTTTTAATAAAACATGAACTACCATACACAAAGTTTGGCTTAACAGTAACCCGGTTAAGGTTACATAAGGTTAACGCGTCGGAAGAAATCGAGTCAGGGGGTTGGGAAGAAAGGCTTATTTTACATTGTGTATAATAATATGGAAGAACACAGCAGGTTGTACGCAATTTCCCTTTCACTGAATCCACAATATCCTGCACATCCTGAGACTGGTTTCTGCTTGCATCCTGCATCCTGTCGGCAACATCTTTCTGATAAGTTTCCATCATCTAATATGTTCCATCTAAAGCTGAAAACGTTTTATCTAACATTATCTCAAAATACAATACAATATATCGTATAAGCTACCGTACTAACCAAAGTCTATATAATTAAGTAAACTAAACATCAATAAGTTATTATTTTATTAAACATCCTATGCAGGTACAATATTATCAACAACCTTATTATATTTTTTTAAATTGAAATATATATTTCTAAACCACCAGTTGTAATACACTAATAGTAAACACTTACCGTTGTTTACCGTGCTTTCGTGTACTTGATATACTTCTTTAGTAGTTTATTTTTGAAATTTATCAATAGTTAAAATTAAAATTTAAAACTTCTACTCCTATATTGTGGAGAATTCGAATTGGCACAACTCTTGCTCTACGTGTACACACAGTTCCGCATAAAGTATATCTACAACCTATTCTTTCAAAAAGGTCTACAAAATGTTAATGTACGCAAATGCCTACAACGATGTTCAATTTACAAACATACAAATAATTATTTCATTTTAAAATATGTGTTTAATTTTTCCCAGTAAAAATTTAAATTAGCCTATAAATTACACGAACAAAACTGCAAAAACTCACTAAACTATACTTTACAGACACACGCAACTAACTAAAAAATATCTTACAATGAACAGAAAATCATATACGTATATAAAAACAAATTAGCCACATCATTATTTCTGACAGATTATTAATAACAACAGTGAAACAAAGCGTAGTGACCGCGCGTGAGTCGCACATTACAGTAGCGATTGTATTCTTTTGTGACTGTGCCGTCGTTGTATGGCGAGGTGCGAGGAGTGGAGTAGATCAACACCGAAGCTGCTTGTGCCAATTCGAATTCTCCAAGGTATACCATGGTACATAAGAATTCCTTATCTAATAACTGATTCATAAAATTCATGAGAAATACACAAAATAAATTTACGGAACAACATTATTAGTTATCTAATTTTCTAACATAATACCGTATACTCTTATTTTTATAAAATAAAACATTCGTATTTACTAAAATAAATATTCTTACGTTGAAAAAAAGTGATTTCTAAAAAAATAAATTTAATTAGGAACTATATCAGAATATACAAACAACAGAAGAAATTATTATGAAAAGGCTTTATAAGATTCTTCGGACACTAGGTTGCAGACTGAAGAAAACAATTTTAAATCATCAACTTCAGATGAAAACGCTAAAGAATGTAATGTGCCACGGTTCCAAATAATTAACTGCCCTAAATTTAAGCTAGCCAAAAATGGAGTTAAATAAAAAAACAGAATTTTAAAGTTATGCTGAGAAAACAAAATTTAATCATATAGAATTTAGAATAAGATAAAAAAATTGAGTTTACTTAGTAATACATTAAATATATTTTTTCAATGATTTATGATTTGATTCCTTTCCGTTTTTTAAGTAATAATAATTTAATAGATCTTAAAGTTTATTTATCGTTTGTTTTAAAATTAAAAGGTTTTTCCACAATGATTGTCCATGCTTTTGATCGTCGGTATTGTTGTCTTGGTATGACGGTGACCAGTAACCTTGATTACTCTACTGAGATCAAAATCCGCATTGAGAGAGCCCGGGCCGCATTTGTGAAAATGAAGAGGATGCTGTGCAACCACAATCTGAGTCTGGACTTGAGAATTCGTGTGCTGAGGTGTTACATCTTTCCGGTGCTGTACTATGGTGCAGAGGCCTGGACTACCAATAGGCAATGTGAACGAAGACTTGAGGCCTTTGAGATGTGGGTTTACAGAAGGATGCACAAAATATCTTGGACAGAGAGAGTCACAAACATGGAAGTCCTAAGGAGGATGCAGAAGGGAATGGAAGTGATGATCGAAATCAAGAAGAGAAAGCTGGTGTACCTCGGCCATGTCTTGAGGGGTCTAAAATATGAAATCCTTCATCTTGTCATCCAGGGAAAGATTATGGGCAAACGATCGGTTGGAAGAAGAAGAACCTCCTGGCTACGGAACCTGCGAGAGTGGTTTAATTTGTCATCCATCGACCTATTTAGAGCTGCAGTTTCCAGGGTCAGGATTGCCATGATGCTAGCACACCTTCGTAATGGAGATGCTACATGAAGAAGAAGATTGTTGTCTTGTTGGAGGTTCTTAGTTTATGTACTCTTCTTGATGATCTGAGACCATCCTCAAATAAAAAATGGTTTCGTTTATTTATATATTCAACAGCTCCATAAACCCACGATGTTCCATTGTTCCTTCACTCGCGTTTTATACTTATTAATTATAATCTCATTGGTTGAAATTTAACCGCACTATTTTATTTAATCTTTTTGAACATGATACCGAATTCAAACACAGTTGATTTACACTATTTATTTTACTTAATTTTTATCACTTTGGATTTACTGTTCATCATGTTTTAAAGATATATAAAATATTTAAATAGTCATTAAAAATATCTACATAATTTATATTTTGTTTTATCATAGGCAAGAAAACAAGCTTAAAACATAATTATATCACACACATATGATTCAGGTTGGTACCATTACTTGCTACACCATATTTTTACTTGATATGATTAGTGTTGGTACGCCTGTTTCTTCAATTAAAGAAATCCAGTATTCTAATTTCCTACAAGAAGAGATCGGCAAACATCAAGAAAAATGATGGAGAAGGATAAAGGAGATATGAGAAAAGAAATTGACGAATTGACTTTGGTTGGTCATCTAGACTTATTCGCAACAAAAACTAGAACATATTATGTAACAATACATACAAAAGTAAAAAATAGAATCATGTGAAATAAAGACAAATGAACATACAATTATTGAAAGGTACAAACAATACAACAGGAAAGTATTAACAAATTAACTTTGACTTAATGAATTGTGAGTGCATCTTGAAAATGGTTCCATTAGAACAGACATTAACTAAGTTATCATTAATTAACAAACTAACTGACTAACTAACAGTACAACGGATCAGTAGAGAACGTACGTATGGCAGTTAAATCCATTTAGTTACATAAATAAAACAGTACTGTTGATAGTTAACTAACAGGACAATGTTGAACCATTTAACTAATTTACTAGGTTACAGAGTTCGAAGGGAGGAGAAATATTATTAAATTGTGTTGGACACAATAAATTTATTTATCATTTCTCTCTGTTATAAATTTAACTGCTGTTTTATATTAAGAACCATCTGCTGTTTTATTATTGTATTTTATTATTTTATAAACCATGTTATTTGTATTACTAGTAAAAAAAAAACACCTACGTATGTCAAGCATATAATACAAACTAAAAGAACATTGTTCTCTGTCATTCATATATTAAATTTTCCATATGACGTCATAAATGAATAACTATAATGTAATAGCTTTTTATACAGTGTTTTTATTAATGTATTTGTACTACTTTTTCCGAACAGCCCTTTAGAGAGAAAGAGAGAGAGAGAGGGAGAGAGAGCACGCCAAATCAATATTTTATTTACATAAATTATGCAAATTTTAAAATTAGTTTTGTACCGTAATTTGTAGTAAATTTTATGTACTATTATTAGTAAATTTGGCTGAACGAGAGTAATTTTTATTTTGTTTCAGTTTTTTCGTAATTATCTTATTCCTTCTTAGAGCCTACAATGTTCCTAACTATTCTCCTTTCCATGCTCATTATTTTATTGATACCGCCTTACAATGTCATTGTAAGTGTTTCTGTTCCATACAATGCTTACCACAGTCTGATAGTATCTTGTTTTTATATCCCATGATTATTGTTATGACATTACTACTTTATTCTGTAACCAATAGCAGGTACCAGGTGCTGAAAAGAAGTGAACCCGCTCTATGCAAAATTATTTAAAAGTTCGGGAAAGTTTCGGGAAAAGTTCTTGGAAGTCGATTCTACTGCTGAAAGTATGGTGTTAAATCCTCACACAACGTTCTCTGGCATAAACAAATAATAAAAAATATTAAAAAAACTTTTATTTGTAAGCACTTTTGCACTTAAATACTAATATTATGGCCACAATCTTTTTACCGATTTCAAATAGCAGAATATGGAATACCACTGATTGTCGGAAAATTAAGCACTGTAGAAGAAAACGCTTGAAAAAAGAGTAGGTTTTTAATTTTATATAATTTTAATTAATACACTTTTGCTCTAAAATAGTTATTAAAGCTGCAACCTTTAAAAACACTTTTTACAACGAAAGTAAATTCCCAACGAATTTCAGCAGGCTTGCCGCTTACCGATCTTAAAGAGCACAACAATGTGTAGTACCTAGTAAATGAGGCGATTTTAAACGAAATTGTAGGACCCGTTTTTAGAAAATTTCAAAAAGTAAAAAATACACAAATAAACTACTAGGCTACTTCCGGTTGACCGATTTGACATGTCCTATACTCCCTTTGGAGTCTCCTGGATGCAAGTAGCAAAAAAAAATTCCTGTCCTTAAAATAATATTTTCGGGTCCCTTTATGGTACCTAGCTTAAGTTCCCAGTTTCAGTTTCGTACAACTTTTCGTTTGTTTATTCACACGCAAACTAAATAACAGACTGAAACAGTTGTACAGGCTGATAGCCAAGCGGTCAAAACTACCCATGGCTTCAAAACTCTTGACGTACAAAGCGATGCTTCAACCGATCTGGATGTACGGTAGTCAAATTTATGGTGCAGCAAAGCCGTCAATATTTCATGAATACAACGTTTTCAAAGTAAATTCTTACGACGAATTATTATTTGCCTAAGTAACGTATCCAATAGAACACTATACGATGACTTACGCGTTACGTACGTCAACGACACATATCTAAAACTGCACCGTACATTCAGAGACAAACTTCACAATCATAACAATCCCTTAATATACAATATGAATTCTGCGGATCTTCCAGGAATCGCACAAAGACGACTTAAACGCCGATAGAGTAAAGACATGATACACTAATGCAACTGTAACATTATTAAGTACACAAATATATAGGTATATCAACAGTAACAAAGGTATTAGGAGACTTTCTGTATAAACAAATATTATTCAAAATTAAATGATCGAATGTAGTAATGAAAACCCAAACTGCCACCAGACCATCTCATTTTCGTGACCTACCGAAACAGATCTACTATGGGTGATAGGTCACGTCGAAGCATTGAACCAGAAGATTTTATTATTCTTTTCAACTATCTAAAGTTTAAACATACCATTCTGTCACTTTTACATAAATCCGAGAGGCCATCTTGTAGTAACGCCCCACTGATACGCAAGTAAACAAAATGGGCGGTAGCATCGCATCACACATATTTTTACTAGCCACCTATTTTAGAAAGGTGAAATTGTTAAATTTCCTTGTACTATATCAATAGTAAAAGAGGTATTAAGAGACTTTTTGTGTAACCAATTATTTTTCAAAATTGAATGAAGGAATGCAATAGTGAAAACTTAAACTGCCACCAGACAATCTCATTTCCGTGACCTACTGAAACGAATCTACTGTAGATGATAGGTCACGTCGAACCATTGAACCAGAAGACTTTATTATTCTTTTCTACAATCTAATGTTAAATCGCACCGTTCTTTCACTTTTACATAAATCATAATTTTAAATACTGGAAAAAGTCAGTTGTACGGTCTCGGTAGGCGACCGAGAGGCCATCTTGTAGTAATGATCTACCCATACGCGAATAAACAAAATGGGCGGTACCATCCCATCAGATATATTTTTTCTTGCCACCAATTTTGGAAAGATGAAATTGTTAAATTTACTTGGACTATATCAACAGTAACAGAAGTATTAAGACACTTTTTGTACAACCAAATATTATTCAAGATTAAATGAATGAACGCAGTAGTGAAAACCCAAATTGCCCCCAGATCATCTTATTTTCGTGACCTACCGAAATAGATCTACTGTGGGTGATAGGTCACGTGGAAGCAATGAAACAGAAGATTTTTTTCTTTTCAACAACTAATGTTAAAACGCACTATGGAATGTAGTAGTGAAAACCCAAACCGCCAAAACGTACCGTTCTGTCAATTTTACACATATCATAATTTAAATACTGGTTTTTAAAGTCAGTTGTACTATCTCGGCAGGCGACCGAGAGGCCATCTTGTAGTCACGATCCACCGATACGCGAGTAAAAAAATGGGTGGTACCATCGCACCAGACATATTTTTACTTCCCACCTATTTTGGAAAGATGAAATTGTTAAATTTACTTGGACTATATGAACAGTATAACACATGTATTAAAAGACTTTTTGTATAACCAAATATTTTTCACGATTAAATGAAGGAATGTAGTAGTGAAAACCAAACTGCTACCAGACAATCTCATTTCCGTGACCTACCGAAACGGATCTAGTGTGGATGATAGGTCACGTCGAAGCATTGAAACAGAACGTTTTACTATTATTTTCAACAATCTAATGTTTAAACGTACCGTTCTATCAGTTTTACATAAAGCACAATTTAAATACTGGAAAAATCAGTTGTACTATCTCGGCAGGCAACCGAGAGGCCATCTTGTGGTAACGACCCACCGCTACGCAAGTAAAAAAATGTGCGGTACCTTCGCATCAGACATATTTTACTTGCGACCTGTTTTGGAGAGACGATATTGGTAAATTTTCTTGGACTACCTAATTTAAAAATGAACACATTTATCGTTATCTGGAGAGCTGTCGCGGGGTAGTGTCCTCCTTAAAGCCATTTACGCGGTGAGTTTAAAAAATTTTTTTTTGTTAATTGAGTTGTGAACGTTTTTGCTGGTTGTTCTTATACAATTGAAAAATAAACAAAGTAATAAACTTCGAAGTAATAATGGTTTCAAAGAACTTGAAAACGTATTTTCAAAAAATCACAATGTAAATAATATTCCTCACCTATATTTTCATAAAGGTCAAGAGAAAATATAAATATTCATAATTATAAAAATAGGTCCGGAACGCTGCGTTAGCGAGTAGCGAAAGATATCTGTTATTGACAAACTATGAATCGTCACCGCCCCTTGACTATACTATCTAGCGGGAGCAACACCAATGGCAACCTACCGAGAGGAGCAGAGTGGG
The DNA here is from genome assembly GCA_035578175.1 of Catonia carolina. Lineage (NCBI taxonomy): Eukaryota > Metazoa > Arthropoda > Insecta > Hemiptera > Achilidae > Catonia > Catonia carolina. Next base: position 425,062,010 of record JAQMRL010000001.1, read on the forward strand.
GCACGTAGAGAGAGTAACATCCAATCAGGAAAGACAGCGTATCCCCCAATCATACTGCAACTCACTCTTAGATTACTTATAGAAGTGAGCGTTCAACTGGCAGACACATTCAGACTCCAAAATTGAATGCATTTAAGCATTGAATTTGCTTATTTTGTCTGCTATCAGTGTTTTCCGAACGACCGTTCACTACTCAGATGTTCTTTTAATGTTTTACAATGCAAAACTAAAACAATATTTAAATTATACGATTAACGTTATTTAACAAAGAAATTAGGTAAGATAAATATAAAACATGAAAATTAAAAAAAAAATAAAACGCATTAACCTAATTAGTGAGGAAAAATATAGGCTATAAGATAAAAAAATTAAAAAAAAATTGAATAATTTATCAAAGACCCGAAAAAGGAAAGAAAAAGTGAACAAATTATAGGGCAATAAAACTAGGCAAGGTGGTATTTTAAATTTAATTTGAAAAAAGGTAACCAGAACCAGATGGCGGTTGGGTAGTATGGTTCAATTCTTTTAAAATTTATAATACTATAAATGTAGGAAGATATTTTAGTTTGTCGTCGTCGTCTCCTTTCATTTGTTAAAAAACGGGTGGACGGACGTTCATTTATTTGAAAGGCACGCAAAAGTAAGTGTTACTACAACAAAAGACAGAACAGAAAAAACCAGTAAAGAAAATTGTTGGTGAGTCGAGGGAATGGGTTGATAGATAAAGGAAAGGGAAGGGAGGTAGTTCGAGTCACAAGTTCGGTGAAGGAATAACCAAGGAGGATTTAGAATCGCGGGGTGGATAAAGAAGAAAGATTTATTACCGAATAAGACTGAATCTGTTTTATGCTTCAATAACAATGTAATGGGCACAAACCGATGTTATTTGGAATGAGTCAGTCGAACGAAAAGATATAAAGAGTTAGTGTCGGTGAAAATTCTTGGTGGACGTGAAGAAAGGCAACGCAGGAAAAAAACGAACGAAAGAGAAGGCGGGTAGCGATGATGATGACTTAGACGGAGTTAGACCCGGTGGTATTAAAGGTGAAACCTTTTAGCGATGAAAAGGAGAAAAATTAATTAAGATAAAGTTTTGTACCTCTCTTCACCCCCGACCGCCTTCCACAGATCTCTCTGTTGTTCACACCCCTCTTATTTTCGCCGACCAACTTTAACCCCCTCCCTGGTCTCTCTCACTCACTTCACCCCCTATCATTCACTCGAACTGAACCTGCCCTTTTAACAATGTCCGTTCTACTCATTATCTGACGGTACAATGAACAAGGAAAGAAAAGTAAGCCACCTTATACTGAAGAGTTGGTAAAGTTTATAACTTTTAAAATGTTCCACTTTCATGCCAATACATGCACTTATTTCAAGTTTCACAATAAACTGACTGTCTTGAATGCACTAGAAAATTACTTGATTTTCAAATTTCGATCAGAAACTTTACGTGATTCGATTTTTAAACATTTTTAAACTTTACTTTGACGTTCAAACGAACAAAGATAGCTACAATACCAATCAATGTTACACAATAGCGATACATCAAATTGACTTTAATAAAATTTTTAATGGAATAAAACAAACCAACAGTTATCAATAAATATAAACTTTTTTATAAAAAATTTCGTTTTAAATTAATTTTCATAATACCGCTTCGACAATCAAATTGGCAACCAAGTCAAATACAGTCGAGGGCGACCATACTTTTAGAAATTTAAATTAATACAAACAACGTAACAGAGTTTTAATTAATTAAAATAATAAAAATTAAATGTATAATATAAATTTAAAAATTATTGCATTGTACAAACAACGTTTTTATAGTAAGAAAAAAAATGATTTTATGTACCCGCAACGAAAGAAGTTCGTTTTGTTTAATGTTTCTATATAAAAAACGACCAAACAGAAAAATTTTAACACTACGACAAATTAAAGTTCTTTCCTGTGTTGATTCGTTTGACTTAAATTGTTTTACTTAAAAACTTGTCGGAGATACAACAATTTATGCACAAACCCAATTTATAACTATTATGAGATGACGAAGATTAGTAGTTGAAGTAGAAGAGAAAAAAAAGTTTAAAATTATTAACAAAATCTTAGAGGTAAGTCTAGTGTTTTAAAACGTTTCAGTTTGTGAGTATCTTCGCTGTTGTCGAGAAGGTTAGTTAGTCGCTAATGGATTCTAATGGTCTTGTAGTTTTTGTAAATGTTTTTTCTAAGTTGTTTAATTTCTTCTTTTATGAAGGGCAGGTTTAGATCACTGTGTTATATTTCATTGGTTACGTACTGCAGTACGTATTCAATTCATTGGGGCTGCAGAGATTAGTCTCAGGAATTTTATTTGGAAGCGCGCTGCAGTATTTCTATATTTGATGAAATTTTGATGAAAAATATATTATGTAATAATTTTGTTTTTTTTGGGCTCCCAAAACCCCTACAACCCGTCGTTACCATCCATGATGGCTGGTTGTACTGATTATTTTAATCTTGGTACAACATAACACCAATAAAACTACCATGGTATGCTGTAACATTTCAATTATTCTTTTCATTGTAACTTTTCTTTTACATGTCACAGTTAAATACCGGGAAGAAACATATAACATACAGAACATGCAACACACAAGATAACATTAACCCTACATATTATTCACAACATTCTTTTACAGTATTTTTTTTAATTTCTTCTTAATTCTTACTTTTTGTGACGCCAGCAAATAACCTGAAATTTCTCAAAGTTACGCAAATTTTTATCAAATTAACGACCTGTTAATTCGATTTTAAATAAATTATAAATGTATTAGATTCTCATATGAATAATTTCATCAGTCGTTCAGTTGTATTACTGCATGAGAGAGAGAAAGATCGGGAGGGGGAGAAGGGGCTAACCGGAACGTTCTCTAGGTTCATTCAATAGCTACGCAAATATTTAATGAATAAAGTAGTATAAAATCTTGTTAAAGTGTGAAATACCAACTAAAATAAATTTTCATTTAAATTCGTATATTAAAGGAACTGATAAAATTTAATTTAAAACAAGTTCTTTATGATGCTTGTGAAAATCAACAGTATTTGTAGATTTTCGTCAATAGAAAACATTTTGGGGCAAGTATTACAATACTGCTTACGTCTTAGTGACAAGAACGGTATTCACAAAGTTGTAAACTTTTGCAATTAATCAAGTCAGTCTAAAACAAATTGTAACTCAAAACTTCGTAACACTAGGCCTACAGTTTTCAGGGATTAGTTCAAACAAATTTCGTCAAAATTCTGGTTATGCGTAAAAACAATTAATCCTGAACTATACCAAAAACTAAGATAGAATTATTGAAGCTATCTACAAAGATAACGTATAATTTTAGATAATATAGTTAGTACTGTTAAATACTTTGTATATTTTAGGCAAAATATACTTTTATGCAAAATTTTAATGATCATTATTATAACGCAAGAAAGAGAAATTATTGTTATGTGACTTATCAGAATTCGACATTGTTTAAAAATAAACACATTTATGCGGGGAGAAAATACATCAATAAATTACCACGATTTTTAAAATTTTGTGCTAATTTGCAACCATTTCAAAATAAAATGAAAAATTACTTGATTGATTAGACTTTTTACAATGTACTAAAACTTCTTTCTAAATACGAGTACTCGTAATATTGACAATATCTACAGGGAAAGTGTATTCGAGTATTCTCAAGAAGGACCGAGATTCAAAAGTTGTTAATTTAAATAAAAATACTCAGTAGAAATAATAAATAGGGTTCTAAGAAATATAAATATAACACAAATGGTAATGTGTAGTGTAGGTCAGCCTATTTTTATACGGCTACCTGAAGGAGTCGGGTATCTGTATGAATAAAATTGCCTCTTTTTGGAACCATTCTAATCAATTGTAATGAGTTCTTAAGGATTGGTAAAAAAAATTATTATTATTACATCGAAAATCTCTGTTCTTCTCGTGACTTCCATCGCTTCATCTATGTAAGGAGCACGCAATTAAAAATAATTACGCGTTATGTTTTGTATAGGAAAACATCTTTTAAAAAAATTAAATTCTTTGAACAAAATGTACTTGCGCAAAGAGATAATACATGAATAATTTAATAGAATTTAAAAAAACATTTAATCTTTATCTATTTAAAACAAAACAAACAACATACTAGATTAACAGAATATTTTATATAAGAATTTCTTCCTTTGGAATGAAAAGAATGATTACCGAAAAGAACTGATAACAAGGGGATGCCTTTATATTATGAATGAATTAACTCATTGTACTAATTAAATTACACGTACAAAAATTACCTAATAAATAAAATATAATAAAATTTTTTACAAAACGCCCACTCAGGAAAAGTATGTTTCAATTCAGAGTATTCACCCTTTAAACTTTCACCTACGTAAGAAGTAACGCAGCGTAATAATCGCACAAATGAAACCACGGAGTAGAAAGCACAAAGCGATACAATTAGACGGGGAAAACAAGCAAGCTATTAAAAAGAAAAGCCTTGTTAATGGCAGGCAGCTCTTTAAAACAAAAACAAAAAAGATAAAAACACATTGGGCGTTTACCTACTTAATGAATACACGTTAAAAAACACATAAAATGTTTTCCAGCTTTAGGTCACGCGGAAAATTACATTACATATTTGAATTAATATTAAAAAGTTGAAGAAATATATAAAAATTTTTTAATGTTTAGTTATTTAAGGTTGCATCCACAATTAAGTCATTATTGATCACAGTTACATAAAAATTACTGAATTTGTTATTAAAATTTCTTGCATAATGTAAGTATCTGAGGTAAAAAAACACGTTATGTATTACGTTTTCGATCTCGTTAAATAAAACATTCAAGCTGTTGGTCGCGGGGAGTATGTTAGCACACCAAGGCTACGCGACGGCGATTCGGTTCAAAACAAACTTACCTACTTACTTTCTAAAACACAAATGAATACTTGGTATAGTTACTTAAGTCACGAGTGTTCCCTTGTTTGCAACGAGGGGTAAAGGGAGAAAATCATCAGTGCACATGGGCGACTGCTTTAATTTCAGTACAGCAAACATAACAACTTTTACTATACCCAGAGCATATACAGTACATCGCGGAACCTTTTGTAGGTTAACTGTACAATTATAACTGTTTGTTACGGTAGACGACAGAAATGTTAGTTTCTCGAAAATGTAGGCAGACTAGTCACAGTGCTGAACGAAATCTAATATGCAGTGTAATAAAATGCTGTGAAGTTAAAGCTAAACAAAAAACCTTTTCCCTGCCTCTAACAAAAGCCAAGAGCGAGTGGCTAACTACTGTCATGTTTATCTTCCCACAATTCGAAAAATAAAGAAGGAAATTAAAGACATGAAGAAGCCATACAGTTTTTTTGACTCTGGTAAAAAAAGGAAACGGTTAGGTAGATACTAGTGAGACTGATAGTGAAGACGCCGATGACAGCGATAGTAAAGAAGGCGATTGATTCGTAGAAAATGTTGTTCGAATGGAATAAGGTAGCTGGTAATTACACTAAATCAAACATTTCTAGTCATATAATTAAGCTACAGGCAATATTACAGGTTACATTTATTTCTTATAAGTTTTACGAAGAAAACATTTTCTCGGAATAAACCACAGCTTACAACATGTATCTAGAATTTGCACGGTAGTGAAATGTACGAGTAGTGTCTCACTGTTCAGGTTGGCAGCATTGTTAATTATTCACTTCCCTTCCTCACAGCCCATCCATACGCAAAAGGCAATCTCGAGACTTCAGTATATATAGACAGTTGATTGCAAAATATACAGTAATGAAGATGATATAATCGTAGCGCATTATTTTCACCGTCGTAGAAAAAAAACGCTGTACTTACTGGAAAAAATGTTATTTTCGCTTTAACATTAATAAAGGATTATTTGTGTGCGTGAAAAATAATTGTCCTGTGTCTTCAAATAGTTAAAATCTTTTTATCGAATATCGAAGGACAATCTAAATCTTCAAGTAAACCTAGTGGAAAATTCTTCTTGAATATCCAGTCACAGTATAGTTATATCCATTCATATTTTCCTACTTCCAACATAAATGCGATGCTGACTGCTTACATCGAAGTAAATTGTACATAACTTTTTGAATGCAATTAAAAAAAACATTGTAGGGTTTATTAAAAAAACTTCATTTTATTTAGTAAAAACAATTAAAAGGTATTTTTCTACTTGACGTAAACACTTTTAAATAAAACTCAACTTATTTTGTTACCCGTTCCAAAAATAATATGATGACCTATTAAAACACAAAATTTAAAAAATAAGTTAAAATACAACGTATTTAAAAATAAGAATTTCAATAAACAAGTATAAATAATTTTATAAAAGACATGCCTAAAATTAAGCTACAAAAAGCTTTTCGTTTTATTATAATCAAAAACGTAACATCATTACGTTGTTTTCTCTTATTTTTGAAGTACCAATTTAATTGCAAAAAGGTTTTTCCAAGGGAAAATATATTTAAGCCGCTCCGAGAGGAGTGTTAAATGTTTTTAAAGAAAATTTAATTTATAAAATCTTTAAGGAGCTGTCAAGGACCAACATTAATAAGATTATATTATCGAATAGTGATTTTTTCTTCAGAATCACTATTCAAAAGTGTTATAAATAAAAAGTTGATTAAAATTTCACATTAAATACTCAACGTAATATTAATTTTTACACGTGCATTGATTGCAGGCACTTAAATGTCTTTTCTTCTTCTTGTTTTTCTTCTTCTCACAATCAAGGATTAGGCTCCAGCCTGTTCTGAATCACAACGGCGACAAACGCATTTAATTATTGCCATCTCTTGCGTGGCCTCCCAAAATCTCTTCTCCATTGCGTTCTATATTACAAACAATTAAGGAGGATCCTTCCCTCAAGCATTCTCTACGTGCTCCTTCAATCGATTTCGAGTTTCTGCAATCTTCCTGATATTCTGCATATACTTAGGTCATTGTACTTAATTACTTTCAAAAACTGCAGTGAAACACACAACTTTCTCTTGCCAAAGTAAATAATAAAACATATAACCGTTGTTTAATCATGAAAACAAAATGTAAAATGAATAACGTAACTTAATTTTAATCATGAGTTAAACTGTATGATAATCAACTTCTGTAGAACTTAAAAATTCGGAAAATCAGCGATTGCCTCAGAACTACGTTCTGTAGAGAGCCGTTTTTTGAGAAAATAGCATTAAAAGTGAAAAATTGCACGAATAAACTACTACTTCCGGTTAACCAATTCTGATAAAAATGTTCCTGTCGTCTCTTCTTGTGGTACCTAACATAATTTTCAAGTTTCAGCTTCTTACGCTAATTCGTTCTTGAGTTTTTTGTTCACACACAGATCAGTCGCTAAATACATGTTTTTTTGGGGGTCAGGGGCCTGAAAACTTGCATATCCGGTAAAAACTCAAGTTCCAAACATTCACTTCCGTAATTTTCTTTTTTTTAATTATCCAGTAAACCACGGTTCTTGTCACGATTTTAACTTCTACAAGCATTCTCCAGTACGTATAACGTTAAATAACCTTTATTAAGAAGAGACTGTACTTTGTACCCCGCCAATGCTAAATTTGCTATTTTTAGGTAAATTTTTCATAGAATTGGTGAAAGTTACGAAAATGAAACTTTACACACTTATAGTTGTAGGTTGGTTTCATCTACTGACATTTTTTAAATTTAATCTGTTGGACCATAAAGTTTTTAAAGAAGAACGAATAATATAAAATTTTTACAACTTTTTTCTTCGTTTTTTGCATATTGCTATTTTTTGAGCACCTGAGAAAGTAAAAACAATCTCGGTGAATGTGCATGTACATGTTAATAATTAACTGGTAAAAATTTCAGCCTAGTAGGTTAAATGGTTTCCGACAAAACCGTACCTAAGTGTTAAAAATTTTAATTTACGGGAAAAGGCACAAATGAGAAACAAAATGTACACAAACAAGTTTTATTTCCCATCAACAGTTGGTTAGAAAGCTGCACCAACAGCGGGGAATATTAAAAATAGTGAAGCAGATATTTAAAAAAACCTAAAAAATTTTGCACTAAAACGAGCAGTATAAAAATATGAAAAATATTTGTTCTTGCCGACATGTTAATTTTTTAGGATAAACCTGATAAAAACTTAAACTTTTTTTCATTAAAATAACTTTTTGTTTTAATTTAATGTTTTTGTGGTACATCTAGGTCTAAACTATTGAAAAACATACAAAACCGAAAATCAAAATTTTCAGTCAAAACCATCATACAGTCTACCCTTAAGTCATTTTATTTTTAAAATCGTTTCACGAAACACTTTTGTTTCACAGATTGTTTTTGTAGTGAAATAATGAAATGTAATAAGTATTTTTTAACGAAAAAATATTACCAACTTGGGATTCGACTTAAAGTTACATACAACGAATAAATAGATAAAATAAATTTGAAAAGTCAACATATTTTTTTCAATTTTAACGACTTTACTTTATGAGATTTACTTTAAGAACTCTTTGCAAAACTTTTTGATAGCCTTTATAAATTTAAAGTCTGGAAACAAACGTAAATAATACAAAAATCTTTTAGTGTTTACAACTTATTACTTTTATTATTATTTTGTTGATACATAAAATAAAACGTAAAAATAAAATAGGTTAACCAGCAGTTTAACACTCGAAGCATGAATCTCTTTTCTTTAGAATCTAATGTATTCTATGGCGCAGAATACGAATAAGGTAATAAAAACCATTTCAAACATCAAATAAAAAAAGTTACTTCTATATCTCTTACACATAAACTATCCGATAAGTAATATGGCCCCACTCTTAAACCCCAAACTTACTGCCAAAATATAACCAACAAAAATTTAGGTCAAATCTTTTCATTTTTAACTAATATTAGTAACAAAATATTGGTTAAAAAGAAATACAGAAGACCGTCAACACGCCGAACCCATACGAGGATGTTTTCCATTTTTTAATTTGCGCAAGAACAGCAAAAGTAAACCACGGTTTACACCGTGTAGCATGTTTTATAAACTTTTGTTAAAAAAAAATGTTACAAAGAAGTATCGTTTCCACTGTGTAACATATTTTTTATAAGCTTTTGTTTTAAAGAGATGTTTTTACATGGAACAAACTTGTAATCATTAAATGTAAAGCATCACATGATGGCGAAAACAGCTATAAAAACCTTCCATCTCGTCGATCAAAATTGCCAATTCCTCTGAAATTACTGTTTCATAAGACTTTACTTAAGCCTATCAGGATGTACGGTTGTCAGATCTATGGTTCATCAAAATCATCAGACATAGCCAAATTTCAACGGTTTCAATCAAAATTGCTTCGTAAGCTACTTATCGCTCCACTTTTTGTTTCAAATCACACACTTCACTCGGACCTAAAAATTCCATTCATTAATGACACCATACACGAAATGTTTCAACGCTTTAGATTAAAATTACTTAACAACTTCAGCCCATTGATTCTTTAACTAAGTTCTCCAAATTTACCGGGCAATCCTTATCGTCAGCTTAGCAGGAGGTGGAGCAGAGAGTTGGGTTAACTTCATTCAATACAGTTCAAATTTAATTACGCTTAATAGAAACATTAAAAATAATTAAACTTACTATTATAAATTAAATAATAACTGTCCTCATTTTTTATAAATTAAAAAAACTATCCTCAATAAACATAACCTAATTTTAATCACGGAGCTTCGAACCGGACATAATGTTGTTGTTGTTTACGTGATCAGCCGAAAGGCTGGTTTGAACCTCCAGAGGCTTTACTAAATAAAACGAGGACTAAGGTGGTGGTTTAACGTGCCTTTCTCATTGGGTGGAAAAGTATGCTTATCAGAATGCCAGGCCCTCCACAAAGCATCTACTTTCCACCCTGCAAATGACATCTTAACTTCATTCGTCACAGGGTCTGGTTGTATAATGAAATTCATTACTCTCAAAGGGGATAATTCTGACAAGTATCTATTACACCTAAACCTCTTCTGTTCTTAAAATTCTTCACACATGATTGTGTGACCATGTAATAAGAAACAACTATTTTTTGTAGCCCTGGGACTAACAGATCGACTCAAAATAATTTAACACCACTTGCGCGTTATGAGAAAATTTTTTGATATGACAAACTAAATGAGTTGACTCATAGTTTGTCAATAGTTATGTGCATATTAGATTAATTAATTTAATTAGATGTTTGCTTCTTTTTCAGACGTTGAAGGTAAACTACGTTTTGTCTACTGTATTTTAAGATGGTACTAAAGATGCAATTTGGGGATAATACAACGGTAAACTAACGAAAACAAAGCCAACAACAGCAGTTTAAGAAAGATGGCCGCTGAACTCCGAAGAACTGATCCATTATACATGTAATCCCTTTTTAAACAAGTCACGATCAGAGATTGTAACACTGTGAAAAACTTCTGTGACTAATGTGTTGATGCTTTAGGTTGATCGGGTCTAAGAAAGCAAAAACATTGAGAGTAAGGTCTTTCGAAGGATAATAAGTCCAAAGACAGTAGATAGACAGTATAGGTTAAAAGAAAAAAAGAATTGCACAAGACAAACAACAACAAAATCAATGACTCAATCATATTTACTTAAACGTACAACAAAAATGATAATTAATAAGTTTAATTAAGCTTAATAATTTTTTTGACAAACTAAGATTAGACATTACAATACGGTGATAAAACTTGTGCGTCTGTATGCGAGCGAGTATCTTAGAATGACCGGTAAGGGTGGTCTAAAAGAAGCAGAAATATTTGACAGAATGTTCTTTCGAAAGATAATGGGTTTGAAGATTAGTAGACGGACGATATAGGTTACGAGATCGAGAAGAACTGTTCAAGGAAAATGAACGATTACAAAATGAACGCTAAAACTTTATGGACATCTGTGTAGAATGGAAGACAACCGGTTGACCGAACAAATTTTAAGACACAAATAGTAGAATCTAAGGTGTCGGATAAATATTTTAAAGAAGTAAGAAAATATATTGAAAAGAACGAAATAAACCAAGAAAACTTAATAAACCGAACCAAATTCAGGAAACTGATTACAGACTTTAAGGGCTTCCATGAAGAGTAAAAATAGAACACTGGGGAACAGAAGAAAGGCGAAAGCATACAGTGATGAATGCTAAGATGTGGACTACACAAAGAGCTTCCAATAACGTTTAAAGTCACCTTACGTGGTCTAAAATGACCATGAACGAGAAAAAACTCGTCAACAGATTGGTTAATTATTATTAGCGACTACAATGGGTTATCTAACTTCAACGGTGGGTTTTGATTAGTAATAATTTTGAGACCCTAGCCCGGAATCGAACCTGGGACCTCCGCGTTGTAGGCTATCGCACTACCACTACACTACGGAGGCGGCAAGATATGTTTTTTTACTTGGTTTTTTTGAAAAAAAAAATGTTTTCTACATATAAAGTGTCTTAAAAAACCTAAGAAATCGGTTAATATTATCCGAAAATTCTGATTAGCGAGATTGTTACGTACCTCAACAGGAAAATAATAATGTATTATACATCACAGGTCTACTTCACTGTTCCATCACAATAATGAAATAATAATGAAATTTAGTTGATGCATTTTTAAGAAAATGAATATGTCAAAAACAGAAACTATTACCACATTACTAGATTAAAATTTAATGAAAATATGCATTTTATATTAAAAATGAATAAACCATAAATATGTACACAATTTATATTGCAAGAAAGTATTATAACATAAAATATAGAAAATTGTAAAAGAGAAAAGGAGAATTTCCATAAGTAACTTCAACGTAATGGCCTTTTTATTTTTTAATTTATTTTATGAAAATATAAAAAGCAATTTGTTTTCAAGCTTTTGTTAGTTACAGTATATAAATATTCCGAGTAAAAGCAGTTAACCTGTTTGAAAATAGAGAACAACCGATGTAATAAAAATGTCTCAATTACAAACACACATTGTTTCCCTTTAACTTTTGGTGGTGTAGCTATTACACATCAGTGCACTAAATTCTAAGTTAAAAGAGAAATAGAGAGAGTAACGTTGATCGAAAAAGAGGGAAATATTTTATATGTAGGTCACGCTTTGTGACCCCTAAAAACTTCCGTATTGTATTCAACTAACTTTTCAAACAATATAAAAAAATAAAGACCAACGCCAAAAACGTCCCAAAATTTATAATACACTATTAATATCAAAGTTCAGTCACAAGAGATTCGAGTTATTATTTAGCTTTTTTAAACAATATTCCAATATACGATAAATATAATTTTCCATTAACAAAGGGTTTATATTATAATAAAGGATAAATTATAAAATAAAACGAAAAAAGGTTTTGTATATCCGTAAACCTTTTAAGAATTTTCTATCGTGTTTTTTTTCTGTTATAATTATTCCCACAGAGATATAAATGGAATAATAAATTGAATTCTAGGCTTTATACTATTTTTTGTTTATTTATAATCTTCCCCCTCGGGTTGGTCTAGGGGTCATTCGTCGCCACTATTCAGCAGTTTAACAAATGCTTTTCGGAGAGAAAGTTCCTGGTTTAAATCGTAGTGAAGGTAGTTACTTTTATGCAAATTCGAATACTAGACAGTGGTTACCGGTGTACGTTGATGGTTGGGGTTCAATTAAGCATACGGCCTAGTCTGTTTAAGACTACACCTCATTTACACGTCATACATGTCATCTTCATCTCATTGGGTCATGGGGGTTTCTTATTGTTCTGAATTGAACAGATTGCAACGTACAGTCCATTTGAAATAGAATGATAGTATTACTTAAATGGATAAAGATCAGAGGGAATATTGTAATGTGTTAATGCGTCAGCGCTATCACTTAAGAAATTTTTGGTGGTAACTATTCCAGTTGGTGAATGAAAGCATTTTAAAAGTTAAATTAATAATGGAAAATAAAAAATATAATGATTTTTTTTAATGTTGTTGTTTAGGTCATCAGCCGAAAGGCTGGTTTGAACCTGTAGAGGTTTTACTAAGTAAAACGAGGAGTGAGGTGGTTTACTATTGCCTTCCTCACTGAGAGGAACAGTATGATTATCAGCATGCCGGGCTCTTTGAAAAGCACATATTATCCACTCTGCAAATGACCCCTTCACTTCATTCATCACAGGGTCTGGCTGTATACTGAAATTCATTACTTTCAGAGGAGATAACTCTGATTAGTGTCTTTTACACTTCTGCCTCTTCTTAAATGATTCAGTCATTTAATTGGCTGTCCATGTGATAAAAAACAGAACTATTTATTTATAGCCCTGCAACTAACAAATTGAATGCAAATAATTTGACAATCCACCTGTCTGTTATGGGCAGGATTTTTTTAATAACACACGAAAAATAGAAATCCAATTTATAAATAAATGAATAAATTAGGTATTAATTAATAAATTTTCATTTTATTATTATTATTATTATTGGCGAATTCTCCTTGGATAGAAGACGTTAAGGATCATGACTCAGTTTCGTCATTTGTTTTTCTTATTGGTCCAGTAGGCCTTCATTGTTTCCGAGAAAGCTTTTTTGCGGTTTTCAGACCACTTTGGTCTAAACTGCTTCTCTTTTGAGGGCTCTGAAACTTTCCACTTGTCTACCTTGTGACGGAATAAGTTTTTATTAAAAATTTCAGTTTGATGTATATTTGCGCTTTTTTAGGTCCTTACGAATTTCGTCCAGCAAAGGTGTTGAAATTTTAAGTTTTGTTGTATATTCATTTATATTATTTGTTATATATTTCATTTTCATTTTATTATTATTAATTAAAAATTAATTATTAAATATTAATGTATCACGTCTTGTGTATTGAATGCATGGGTTACTGAATGCAAAAATAACAAATGCCAGTAAAATAATTATGATGAAAATTCCATATGATTTTCAAATTTGCAAAACAAAGATTTACGTATATTATATTTTGTGTGAATCATTAAAAGGAAAATTTAACATTCAAAAGGGGACTTTTTATTCTGAAACGTTACCACCATACAGAGACTTAATATCATGCTAATATATTTCGAAAGGACTGTATTACACATTAGGGATTAAAAAAGGGTGTAGAATTAATGACTTGTTGGTGCTGAGACCATTGCAGCAACCTCAGTAGATCTTTTCGAGGTCTCTTGGCCATTAGCATTTGAATCTTCTTCACAGATTACCTGATACGTGTCGCGATTGCATCTGTTTAATGAATTATGTGTATTTCAAATTAAGTGTGGTAGAATTGACGTATGGTAGAAGTAAATGGTCGTGTAGTGTGTTTTTATAACAGAAAAACATAGTAATTATTTGTCTATGCGCATGCACCACCTGAACACTGGGGAAGTGTTTCCCCAGTAACTGCCTCTTTGTGATAGTGGGATCAGTGTCTGCGATGATTAACAGATGGAACGGCAGTAGGGGAAAAGTATCGATGGACAATAGTGGGAGAGGCGAAAATAGTTCACACAGAGAGCACTAAATGTTCTATAAAATGTTTCTAAATTGTAAAAAAACAGTTACGTAGTAGGAACATTGTGTTATTGTACGGAATACTTTGTTCTGTATTACCTGAATACGTTTTGTTTGTAACGGTTTAGGATAACCCCATAATAATGCTTCATAAGTTCACACTGGTCTTATGACTGTTTTGTAAAATCGTACAGTATTTTATTTATTTTTATAGGCTTAATATATAAATAAAAAATAGCTATTTATTTATTTTTCGTTGATTTTAGACAAGGTAGGCCTACTGTATACTGAGCGGCACAAATTCTTTATACGATATAAAGTTATTTAACGGGTGATGGGGATTTATATTGTCAGAAGAAAAGGTATCCAGCGGTGTATTCTCCACTAAGAATGGACGTTATCTGAAGTTCAGATCAAGAGGTTCCTGCTCTATTTTCGCTAAAGACGACCAACGGTTGGAACGTTCCTTATCGCTAAATCTTAGATAGCTGATTGGAGGAATATTGTCTACTCGATCGCGAAATTAATTGTAAAAGAATTTAGAAATCAGCATCAAAAAGCTTGTTCGTTTCCATGTATTTATACTGTAGAGTCTTAAATATCAATTGCACATTGAATTACTATCAATCAAGATGAAATAGTTTTGCTCGCTGCAGACAGAACTATTAATTAATACAGTGAAAATATGTGTGAAACATATAAAACAACATCTCAAGGAGAGTAAGATTTATTCACTATTACTCAATGAACCTGACAATTTTCCTTAGTTATGGAATACCCTGATAATGAAAAAATTGAAAGCAAACGGAAAATTAATAAATGTAACAACTGACAAATATCAGCTGACTTACCTGTACATTCTTTAGCAGTCTCGTCACTGTTATCACCGCAATCGTCGTCTCCGTCGCACATCCATGTTAGTTGAACGCACTTTTCATTTTTACATTTAAACTGACGTAATGAACAATCTTGTATACCACCGGGCCCTGAAACAAACAAATAAATCATATTTAAATTTTTGAGATTACACAGGAATTTTTTTTCTTGGTAAGGTCTGCAACGCCCAGACAAATATCAATTGTTTTAGTTCCTTTTTTCTCCAGATGTTCTTTGATGATTCATTTCACATTTCCTCGATTTCCAAAAATCGATATGAAAACAATATTTTTCTTCCCAATTTATTCATATAGGACAAGAGAAAGGAACAAAAATTATTGAACGGTCTATTGAATTTATACATATCGTTTTCTAATTTTACGATATAAAAACACCTACTTTTGTTCAGTACTCACTCACAGGCTTTGCTTTCGAAGTTTAATTTTTGTTTTTTTTTTAACAGTAAGAATTATTTACAAACAGTTTAACAAAAACTTTCAGTAAATGTGTTGATGATGAATAAAACTTGAAGAAGACAGCACTCAGCAGCGTTGCTTCCATGTCATCGTTTGGTTATAGTTGATGAAGGGTTTCTTCTTGGTCCTGGTGACGTACAATTTTTTTTTTATACAGATGAAGTGAATGAAGGTGTGAAAAGGAGCGAATGAAGACGTGATACTGATGATCTGTGTAACTGATGATAGAAAATTTATTAGATGATTAATTTTAGATTAATGAGAGTTAGCAAGATTTAGTTTATTAATAAATAAGAGTTGACAACCGCAATATAATTTTGTGTTTTTGATCTTCAAAGGATGGTTAAACATTTTTGATCAGGTGAAACGGAATGGAAGATCTAATATTCTCGCCTTCTTGAGTCTTTGATATTCAATATTGTCATCGAGAAGATTTATAGCCAAATGATTGGAATGAGTGTCCAACTTGGTTAAATACTTTTCACTCCGACTGCTAATTTCTTCTCCCACCGTAGGTATGCCCAGGTCATGATGGAGTACTTCATTTGGCACATACCAAGGTGCACAGCATATAAGTCGAAGAAACTTTGATTGGAATCTCTGTAATATTTCTACATTAGATGTACTTGCTGTGCCCCAGAGTTCAATTCCATAACTCCAAACTGGTTTTATCATCACCTTGTACAGTGTCAATTTATTTTCCAAAGACAACTGTGATCGCCTCCCAACAAGCCAATATAGTTGTCGTAATTTGAGTCCAAGTTGTTTCCGTTTGGTCCATATATGTTTTCTCCACGTCAATCGCCTGTCTAGATAGATGCCCAAGTATCTCACATCATCTGAATGTGGAATTACGTTGTTGCGAAACGTTACTGGTGAACATGATTCTCGTTTCATCGTAAAGGTTACGTGTGCAGACGTAATTTAAATTTATAAAATCGTAAAAATTGTAAATAAAACCAATTTTTTTGCTGTTCAACTGCTACGGAACAAATATTCTGAATTTTAGCTCTCTAGATGATGTTTAAGAAAATAAGCCAGTATCCATTAGTATTTACTATTTAGAATGTAAAAATGTATTTTGTAAAGTCATTTGTTTCTATGCACAATTAAGATTAACATGAGTTTTCAAAAGGATTAAAAGTTTTCAAAATGTTTGTTATTGTTACTACGTGTAACAGAAACAAATTTATAATATAAAAATAGTATTTTGCTTCAACCTCAGCTACTGAAACCGCAAAATCGTAGAGAAATTTCATTCCGGTCACAAAGTGTTTCATTTCATATCACATCACATGGTACTGTTTTCTTTTTTTGCCCAGTTATACTGCTATGCACTTTGTTCGTTGTATATTGTACGTTTTCCGAGAAATTACGTCTCGCTGTCTATTTATCTCTGTCAAAATGAAAATAACAAGTTACAAAACTTACAGAATACTGAAGATCATTTTTTAGTCATCTGAAGTAAAATACAACGAGAAATATTATAAAACAATAAAAATATTTTATATATACACGTGTAATGTCCAACAAAATAAGAAATTAATAACTAACCGCATCATCTGTACATTTTAGGCTTTACAGCAAAGATCATGTCATTAAAAATACCAAAATCTAAGCTTTTAAACTTTATGGTACCGCTGTATCTTGCGAATACCATGTAGTCTACAGTAAATTAAACAAATGAGGACGTACTAAGTTACATGAATAAAGAAGAACTTATTAAGTCTATAAGTAGAAGTTTATAAATAGAAGAAAACTGCAATATCTCAGTCATGGTATGTGAGGAGGAAGATACAGAGTGATCCAAATGGTAAAATATCGGAAAAAAAATCTCAGAAAAACGATGAGCCTCTTGTCAAAAGTAAAAAAAAAAAAAAAAAAATACAAATTCACAAGTTTTGGCGAAAGAAAAAGTAAAATAATACAAATTTAAAAGTTGTAAAAATATTTTTTTCTAAAACTGTTTAAACGACTAAATGGTTTATAATAAAAAATATCCCTTAAGTTTCGAGCCTGTTTCTCTTAGCCGATTGGCCACTAAAAACTTCAGGATCCTTCTGAGAGTGTGTCTAAAAATTCGGTGAACGGTACTCGTATCGTATTAATGCATTTATTTCAACACAGTGTTCCAAGTACTGTGCGTTGAAAACCCATGGAGCAACTGCACAACATTAATTTGAGTTTCATATTGGGATAAACTGCGACGGAAAACCATAAAATGTTGGTGTAAATTTACGATTATGATACTGTGAATAGAAAATATGTGTACTAGCACATTTATTGGTATTAGCAAATACACATTGGGACTTTTGTGTTTTCTCGTCTTAAGGTCCTCGTTAAAGTAATCATGGTTTGTAGACGTCAAGGAGGTTCAAGAAAGTGTGACAGAAATTTTTAAAACTATTCCAAAACAAGAGTTTTCAACAGTTTTCAGAAGCTATACGAACTTAGCGACTACTTTAAAAGTCAATAACGTCATTTCCAATGTGAATTCTGTTTTTGAGTTTTTATTACAACATTCACCGAATATTTAGCCAAACCTCGAAAAATAATATTCCTCGTATAACAGTACAGTACTATCTTAAAATATATACACAATTTAACTCAGATGAAAATACGAGTTTCATATTTAACAATATATTATTTTTGATATACCTTTCAAAATTAAAACATGTAATCTTCATTAAAATGGTATTCATAGTTACATGCATCATATAAATTAAAACGAGAACAAGTTCAAAGATGAATATGTTTAAATAATGCACAAATTAGATATTTATTAAGATCAACCAAGCGAATATACGCATTTAAACCATGTAGAATGCAAAGGGAATTTCCTTTAATAATCTAGGACTTTAACGTATAATTTATCTAACAAAGTTCCACACAATTTAGTAGAGTTTATAGAGTGTGACAGATATTTACGAGTTTATCTGAGAAAAACCCGGAAAATTATCCAACCATTATACTCGTATTAGTCATCAGTGCCTTAGTAACATGTACCAGTAGACTTAGCTAATCCGACAATTTCACTTACGATGAACAGAACATAACACACAAATTAAAGAAGCGGGTAGCTTCATCGTATATTTACAAATCCAAAGAATACTTAGCTTGGAGAGAGATTAAAGATACATGGTCAAACCGCCTACGTTTTATTTGTTCCTAATTAGCCTAATTAAAAATAACGCTAAACATGCATACTTTAAATAAAGTAACATATTATCTCTTTAGTACAAAGCTCTCCTGTAAATACATTCGACTAGAAATTAATTAACCATCATTGCAAATGGTAAATAATTACAGTAAATACTACCTTGAAAACTACTTAATAGAGAACCAAAATTTTTAAAATATTCTTCACCACTCTTTAAATACTTTTTTTTTGTACTTCCTTCATATATTCATACATATTTTATTAAGACAAGGTGCAAATCCATAATTAATAGAACAAATACATTTTCAATAGTAACTTAAAAAAAAATCTGGTGTGAAACACTCACACAACTTTCTCTTGCCAATGCAAATAATTAACAATAAACCTAACATTAGTAATAAAACATTAGAAATAAACAAAAAACTAACCTCAAAAAACATAACCTTATTTTAATCATGAGTGAAAGACGCAAAACGAAAATCAACCTCAGTTTGGCTTAAAAATACGGAAAATCACTCTTTCACGCTAAACTAGGCTCTGTAGAGAAAAATGCTTCTAGTAAAAGTTGTAGATCTTTTAACTTCCTATAAATTTGATTATATGCACTTTTGTCATAAAATGCATACTAAGGCTAAAATATAAAAAATGGATTTTTCACACGTTTTCGTGAGAAAAAATCAGAAAATTGCTAATTACCGCTAAACTAAGCGTTATACAAAAAATGTTTGAAATAAACGTTGTAGGATTTTAAATTGCCTACAACATTTATTATATACATTTTTGCGCTAAAATGCATATTAAAGCCGTAATCTTAAAAAAAAAAATGTTTACGTGAAAACAGCTTTACCAAGAATTTCAGCAAACATGGCGCCTACCCTATCTTGTAGAGCAAAAAAAATTTAGTAAACCAGGCGATTTAAAAAGAAATCTTTAAACATGCATACTTTAAATAAATTAACATAATTTATTATCTCTTTAGTACAAAGCTATCCTATACATACTTTCGACTAGAAATTAATTAACCATCATTGCAAATGGTAAATAATTACAGTAAATATCTTCAAAACTGCTTAATAGAGAAACAAAATACTTAAAATATTCTTCACAACTCGTTAAATATATTTTGTACTTCCTTTATATATTCATACACATTTTATCAAGACAAGGTGCAAAAACTTAATTAATAGAACAGTACATTTTCAATAGTATAACTTAAAAATCTGGTGTGAAACACTCACACAACTTTCTCTTGCCAATGAAAATAATTAATAATAAACCTAACATTAATATTAAAACATTAGAAATGAACAAAAACTAACCTCAAAAACATAACCTTATTTTAATCATGAGTGAATGACGCAAAATGACAATCGAACTCAGTTTGGCTTAAAAATACAGAAAATCACGCTTTCACGCTAAACTAGGCTCTGTAGAGAAAAATGCTCTAAACAAAAGTTGTAGATCTTTTAATTTTCTATAACTTTTATTATATACACTTTTGTCGTAAAATGCATACTAAGACCGAAATGTTAAAAAAATCGATTTTTCTCACGTTTTCGTGAGAAAAAAAAACAGAAAATCGCAAATTACCGCTAAACTAAGCGTTATACAAAAAAATGTTTGAAACAAAAGTTGTAGGTTTTTAAATTCTCTACAACTTTTATTATATAAGTTTTTGCGCTAAAATTTATATTAAAGCCGTAATCTTAAAAAAACAACGTTTTTACGTGAAAACAGCCTCACCGAGAATTTCAGCAAACATGGCGCCTACTCTATCTTGTAGAGAATAAAAAATTGAGTAAAATAGGCGATTTTAAAAAAAATCGTAGGACCAGTTTTTGAGAAAATCGCAAACAACTGAAAAATTATACGAATAAACTACTACTTCCGGTTGACCGATTTTGATGAAAATGTTCGTGTCGCGTCCGGTAGTGGTATGTAACTTAAGTTTCAAGTTTCAAGTTCGTACGATGTTCCGTTCTTGAGATATTCTGTTCACACACAGACACACACACACACACACACAGACCAATCGCTAAAAACACGTTTTTTGGGTTCAGGGGGTCTGAAAACGTATAGATCCGGTGAAAACTCGATTTTGAAAAATCGACATGAAAACAATACTTTCCTTCCTATATATTCATATAGGCAAGAGAAAGTAAAAAACAAACCAGAAATGTTATACCTTCCATTTTTACTGCTACTTAATCACAAAAATACAAAGACAAATTTTTCTATTACTAAAATCATTAAATGAACAAATAACTATTTATTCAACAGACAGACATACAGATATGTGAATTGTGAGAATATTACATTATGAACAAAGTACATTGCAGCACGAGAGAGCTAAAAACAGTATGATGTGATATGAAACATTTCGTGACAAGAATTAAATTTCTCTCCGATTCTGTTTGTCTTTAAAGAGAGAGGAAGACCGAAAAGCTTTTAGTATAACTCTCATTCACTCTCTCACTCTATCTCTCACACTCCTCTTCTCTCTCCATCACTCCCTCCTTACACTCCAAAAGTCTTAGAATAATATAAGTTAAAAGATAAGTAACTGTATCTTAATAGTTTACAATTAATCAGGATAAGACAATGATGCATACTCGTATTAGCCCACTGTTCGTCGTACAGAATGTTATTTTAAAAATTATAACTAGAAAACCGCTTCGTTATCCGTCAGACCAACGTTTTGCGGATTTCAAGCAATTAAGGGTACCCGGACCGAAAGAAATTGAAAAATTTCACATTTCCGGTTATTTGCAAATTATTAAATTCAGAGTTTTCTGCATCCAACGATATAGGTATATTTAGTTGGGAGTTTTGCAATTTTTTTTTAAATTAAAAATATGTTTAATCCTTACGTTATTTTTTAAACGTTATCATTTGCATAACATCTCAATTTTTTGAATGACAACAGATTAATACTTACATAATTTTTTTATTTTGTAAGATTTTTTGTTTTAATACTTTAAGTTAGCCCCAGACCACCTGTGAGTATAATTATTAACCTCTGAACTGTAAAAAATAATATATTGAATTATTTAACGTATAAAGTGTTCTCTTTTAGTTTTTTTTTCAAGTTTCCCGTAAATAGCAATTTTTGAGAAACATTTTCTCAGCCAACTGTGAATGGATTTTAGTGAAATTTTTGCACAGCGTTTCATACCATAATTTCAATGTACTGAGTTAATGTTACAGTAAAATAATGTGTTTAAGTAATTATTTTCCACTTCAATAAACAAAAATCTATAACTTTCAAATGTGGTAATTTCAAAAAAAAAATTCTTATCTTCCTGACAATATATCAATATGCTACTGACTCAATGGGTGTAGAATAACCTGAAAAGTAACCACAATAAAATTTGACAGGATAACTCAAACAGTTTTTGAGAAAATGTTCCTTACATTAACATTACGGAGATAGGCATTCCGGGTACCTTAACGTCAGGCAGCTGTTTGTCAGGGACATGTTGAGAAAGCTGTAAAAGAGTAAATCGAACATCCAAAATAGATCCTATAAGTATGACACAAGGAATAAACACCTACATCTCCCAGATAAAGCGAGAAATGCGCTGTATAAGTAACACTTCTGTCACTTGTTCCCCAAATTTTAATAACCTGCTTGCTAAATAAATATATAACTGAATAGAATAAAATTAATCTTAAGAAAGAACTGGGTAATTAATATTGGAAGGGATAACATGGAAGTGATACTAGGTGAAACACAAAATTAACGGTGATCTCACCATATTTTTTGTAGTAAATAGTTTAAAAAATTAATAAATTTTTTTACGAATCCTAGCACATGGATTTTTAACCATAGTTAGATATCTCAATGGTAATAGGAGTGGATGGGGTAGAAAATAATATAAAATGTTAGGATTAAATGTTTGGAAATCAAGTATTATAATTATTATTAAAGTAGATAAGAAAATAACAAATTAGTTAACACTTTAATTTCCTTAATTTTCAAATATTGCGGGAATTCGATAGTTCCAGTGAACTATTAAGGCCGGAAGCGGCTACGCGTGGTTGATTGATAACAATTTCATTCTTAACTTAAGTAGGTTACGAGATTTTTTGTAACTAACCAGTTTAATTCATGTTATGTTAGCTTAAGCTTTCTTCCTTGTTACTATGTGATGTTTTCATTTGAAACGAAAAAATAGATGGAATCTTAAATATTGTATTAATGCCGTCTTGTTTAGGTCAACAGCTAAAAGGCTGATTTGAACCTCTAGAGGTTTTACTAAGTGAAAACGAGGAGTGAGGTGGTTTACTATTGCCTTCCTCACTGATTGAAAGAGTATGCTTATCAGCATGCCGAGCCCTCCGAAAAGCACCCACTTTCCACTCTTCAAATGACACCTCTACTTTATTCACCACAGGGTCTGGCTGTATATTGAAATTTATTACTCTCAGAGGAGATAACTCTGACTAGTGTCTTTTACACCTCTACCTCTTCTGTAGTTAAATAGTTCAGTCATATAATTGGCTGACTATATGATAAGAAACAACTTGTTTTGTAGCCCTGGAACAAACAATGCAATTAATTTAACACTCCACCTGCCCGTGATGGGCATAATAATGACTTATAGAAGGACAATGAAAGCACCGTTTTAAAAGAGTTTGATAGGAGTTTCTCGAAAAAAGCAATCGGACCTGGTTCAATTGTTGTCCCTTGGGTTGTACAGATTTTCATTATGGTGTTGTGTTTATTACTTTTCTATTTCATTTTTTTAAGTTTAGAAGTCACAATTTTCGGTTAATTCGTACTTTTATTCTCCAAGATTAATTAGCCTACTAATTTATTATTAATAATTATTATAAGTTTAAAAAGTTTTCTAATTTTATTATTCAACTCTTGAATTACCTACTGGCATATATTTTCTAAAAAATAATGTTTCATTTCACGTAATTTCTTTCTTTAAAAAAATATAGTTAAACTTTTGAATGGTTATACTATATTGCAATAATTTCTCAATAAAGAATAAAAATTTTAAAAATAAGTAAAGAAATAATACTGTTTCTTATTGCAAACTTATTAATATGATTTATTACTATATTATTATAATTTAATAACTATATTAATTTATAATATTAAAAACAATAATACATACAATGAAAGAAGTTAATTATATGGAGTTTCATTTCAATATTTTTATTAAAATATATTGGTTTAATACTTTAATTAATTTATTATTCTTAAGGGTATACGTAGTTTGTTTCTAACTTGAGAGAGTTTACATTATATTATTTCTGGTTTTAGCTTTACTGTACCTTTAATTTTATTTTTTAATTAAAGAAATATATACATAAATAATATGAGTTAATAGTTTAAAAATATAAAAGTTATTTTCATGACGTTGTGACTTTTTTCCTTTTAATTAAATGAAAATTATGATGAAATAGAAGAGAAAATAAAATAATAAAATAAAGAAAGTAAATTAAATAAGGATAATTAATGACGATTTTTTTCGATTCAACATACAGAATTAATAGACTAGTAATTTCAAGGGTTTTTATTCTTTCTCAATTTAAAAAAAATACGCTTGCCTTTAGTTATCATTTTCCATTTGGAAGATTTTTGTTAATTATATAAATTAATTATTCATTTTTTTATAATGAACTAACATTTAAAATATTTGTATTTTTCAAATTTCAGAAGGTTAGCTGAAGATAATGAGAAGAAAGAAATTTTCGAGGATCTGCATCCATAAACTCTGGTATCCCTACTTAGGTGTACACTCTTGATCCTCTAACAACGTCCTTTCTCTGTGTTGTTCGAGTTGTAATTTTTGCTAGGTTAACCGCACGTCGAAACAGGAAAAGTTATTTTCACAGGAAAATACAATAGACACTTATACAAGAAATAATTCACAGAGTGTTGTTGTTGTTTAGGTCATCAGCCGAAAGGCTGGTTTGAACCTCTAGAGGTTTTATTAAGTAAAACAAGGAGTGAGGTGGTTCACCATTGCCTTCCTCACTGAGTGAAAAATTAAGCTTATCAGCATGCCAGGCCCTCTGAAAAGCACAGATTTTCCACTCTGCAAATGACACCTTCACTTCATTCACCACAAGGTCTGGCTGTATAACGAAATTCATTACTTTCAGAGTAGACAACTCTGATTAGTGTCTTTTGCATCTCTAGCTCTTCTGTTCTTAAATGATTCAGTCACTTAATTGACCATGTGATAAGAAACAGAACTATTTATTTTAGCCCTGCAACGGACAGATTGAGTGTAAATAAATTGATACTCCACCTGTCTGTTAAGGGCAGAATTCACAGAGTAGAACTTGTTATTTTGGAAAGATAGGCATAAGTAATTTAGGAGAAACGGATTGTCCGTACGTTGACAATCAGTTAGAAATTAGATTTAAATCAGTCGGAAAGTAGGATTAAATCTGTTTAAAACTAGAATTAAATCAGTTATAAATTAAAATTAAATGAGTTAGAAATTAGAATTTATCAGTTGGGAATTATAATTAAATCAGTTGGGAATTATAATTAAATCAGTTAGAAATTAGAATGAAATCAGTCAGAAATTAGAATTAAATAAGTTAGAAATTAGAATTAAATCAGGTGAAAATTAGAATTAAAACAGTTAGAAATTAGAATTAAATCAGATTTTAGAATTAAATTAGTTAAAAATTAGAATTAAATCGGTTAGACCGAATTAAAAATATATAGCCTGAACAAAAAAACAGAAATTAATCGTGGTAAAAGGAGACAGCATCTGAAGAGATTGCCGGAAGACACAATACCCTTGAGAGTGAAGAACTATAGACCACATAGAAGAAGAGACATTCGAAGGCCACGGAGAAGGTGGCAGTAACTAAATTATAGAAAGTGTGATAAATCTCTAATAATTGAATTAATCAAAATAAATAGCTTTTCGTTGAAAATAATAAAATATATAAAGGTGAGTTCGAAACAGCACGGAGCTTAGATCCTTGATTGCACGAAATTGCTTAACCTTTAAATTAGCTATTCCTGTTATTTTTATTCACTTTAAAGTACGTTGAAATTTACTTAAATGTAAGTAAAATATTTTTAATTTGTTAATTGATCGATTTGCCCATAACATGCAGGTGGGGTGTTAAATTATTTTCATCCGATCTGCTAGTTCCAGGGCTATAAAAAAAAATTGTTTTTTATCACATGGTCAGCCAATTATATCACTGAAGCTTTTACAAAAAGAGGTGCAGGTGTAAAAGACACTAGTCAGAGTTATTTCCTATGAGAGTAATGAATTTTATTACACACCCAGACTCTGGGGTGAATGAAGTGAAGGTGTCTTTTGCAGGGTGGAAAGTAGATGATTTTCAGAGGACGTGGCATGCTGATAAGCATACTCTTTCAACTCGGTAAGGCAATGGTAAACCACATCACTTCTCGTTTTTATTTAGTAAAGTCTCTGGAGGTTCAAACCAGATCATCCAAATCGTCTACACAATAATAATAATAATAATAATAATAATAATTTGTTTTTTAATCAATAAGAAATGGTAAAGGTGACTACTGAGAGTAAACATTTCGTGAAAAATTAGATTTAAAAATAAATTAATTAGTGATAGGTATTGCTGTCCTGGTCAATGTTTTTGCGCAGATTACCGTGACTACTCCAAGATAATTCCATATGTGCAATATTATGATATTGCACATATTATTATGAAATTATATTATTATATTATTATAATATATAATAATGGTAAACCGCCTTACTCCCTGTTTTATTTATTAAAGCCTCTAGAGGTTCAAACCAGTCTTTCGGCTGATCACCTAAACAATAACAATATAATATATTATTACATTATAGTATATGCTATATTATATTTTGATGATACTGGAAACCTTCCCAATCCTTATTCAAAAATATTACATGTAATTTTTATTGGTGTGTATTGTATTATTTGACAATAAAAGTTAATTTATTTGACTCAAGTTAATACTTTCATTCAAAAAATAAAGACCTGCAGATTAAATCAGGCATTTAAGTTCGAGATTTCATTCTTACAAAAATAAACATAAAATACAGACAGCACAACCACCGTACTAGAATTATGTTACTAATCCTAAACGCTTTTAATAAAATACAAATAAGAAAAATAAGAAAACCTATAACAATAAAAGTAATGAGACGTAAGAAAATAATAAAGATACAATATATTTCTCCCTCTAGAATTTTCAAACTATAAGTGCACAGGAAACTTTTATTGAAAACTTAATAGAAAAAACTTTAAAAAGTTAAAATAAAATAAAAAAAGTTAATTAAAGTAAATTTGTTTCTATGTAGCATAAAAAATTTTAAATTGAAAAAGAGGTAACCAGGTAGCTATACGTAATATAACGGAAGAGAGAATTTCAATATAAAAACGAACTATTAAAAACTAGTATAAATTATTCCAGTATTATTATTATTTTTATTCTCAAAATATTTGTTATTTAGTTAATGATTTCAAAATTATTTTTAAATTGTTTTTCTTAACTATATGGGTAGTTAAAAAAATAACGCCTGCTTCCTGTCTGCCGTTTTTAGTATACAACTCTGGTGTTATTTATTAAGGATGAGGAAAACTAGGTTTTGTCCTGTATCGAAAGAGCCATCGCCGGCCTCAGTAGGATTATTAAGTCCACCGAGACAGCTCGTCATAGTGAATTCTCGTCTGCCAATTTATATCCACGATGAGGGTTTAGGTTACATCTACCATGAGGGCTATTTGTTAATGATACGTCATGCACTCAAGAATAACCGCTCAAGTAAACTTTCACGCAATCTCATTTTCTTACGCGTTTGAAACAGTAGCGTTGGGGCATTATGATCCACTTTTAGTTGAGACCTTGATCCATCTGAATTTCCGATTAAATTTAACTTTTTTGGGAAGTTGAAAGATATCATGGAGGAATGCGTTTTTGTCTTTTATGGTTACAATTTTTATTTATTATTTTTTTTGTATATTTTTTATCAATTATTATGAAGTAAGTTATATATCTTTTCCGTTTTTTTTTTGAGTAGAAGATTGGCAATTTGATACTGCTGAATAATTATTTGAATGGAATTTCAGGGACTCCTTTTTTAATATATTAATGAATGTAACACATCACTCTTAGATAAAAAGAATGAAAATTTTGTCTTTTATGGTTTGTTTTTCATTTGACATTAGTATTTCTAAGGTTACTGTAGACAAAAATAATTGATCTGAACTGTGAGTGATTTTCGCGAGTATCAAAATTTGAAGTAGAAGAAAAACCTATAAAAATCAACTTATGATATTAAAAAAACACTAGAATTTAATAAAAAAAGATGTTATTGATGTTGACACAAATAAATAAAAGCAAAAGATAATTTTATTACTTTTTTTCAGAGAGACAATTTTACAATTTTGCGTAA
Organism: Catonia carolina; assembly: GCA_035578175.1. Classification (NCBI taxonomy): domain Eukaryota; kingdom Metazoa; phylum Arthropoda; class Insecta; order Hemiptera; family Achilidae; genus Catonia; species Catonia carolina. The sequence continues at coordinate 425,090,430 of JAQMRL010000001.1, forward strand.
ATGCAAAACCGAGAACGTTTGTGACAATTGGATTGAAAAAGAAAGAGGTATATTTGTGAGTTATCTTAAGAGAAAGATAGAAAAAAGAAGGATGAAGAAACGATATATAAATAAATACGTAAAAGACAGAACCGGGAGAAAGGAGAATGACAGTTAGAAAAAGGAAAACCAGAGTGAGAGATCATTAAAAAAAGACAGAATGACGTTTTGGGAATTTCAGAAACGAGTGAAATAGGACAAGGTTTAGAACTGTTGTGTACCGGTAAAGTAAAAGAGACGGTGTGGGTTTAAAAACGAGATGGAAAACGAGAAAAATAGACTTTTCTTCCCTGGATATATATATCTGAAGGCCTACTACATACAAAGTGAACACACAGACTTGAGGTGGTGTGTAATATAAAAGAAAACGTAAAAGAGATTGTCCCGTCGGAAGATGGTAACGATACAGAATCTCTTCCGGATAAAAATTGGAAGAGCTTTCGGGTTTTGTGTGTGTACACGCGTGTGTAGGTCTGTAGTTTGGAAAGGATGTATGGATACAGTGTGGAAGAGTGGAGTAGTAAGTAGTATAAAGATGGGGTGAGGCTATAGACTACCTAAGGAGAAATGACTGCACTCAAAGCATTATCCAACCGGCACTGACTCAGAAACGGAAGAACAGAAAACTACCAACAATAAATAGAAGACGAACAACACCTATCTAACACTAGAGAGGGAAATGATCACTTGAATTAATATATTACAACGAAAAAATTACTTCAATTTAACCTAACTTGATGCTAACGAATCATCAGTCGGATATAAAAACTTGATGCCATAAAAATTTGAAATATCAAATTACGCTAAACGTTACCTAATATATGTCCAATTTATGAAAGTAATTTAAAATTCAATTCAATTTTCAACAACTTGCTTAATTGTAACTCAGAGATTTGCAGCCAATTTCAAAAAATCTATAATCCTGAATTTTATGCGTTCTTGGTTTATATTAAAAAACTAATTTTAAATTTTATTACAACTAAACGCTTTTAAATTAAAAATCAGTCAGAAGAAACTCAACCAGATCCGATTTAGATAAGCGTTCCCCAAAGCACCGCTTTGTCACCTGCACTTGTAGAGGTTTGTTTGGGAGATTGGGATATATATTGTGATGTTCATATTCCGCCCGGTATTTGAAATAAATTGTAAATGTATAATTTTGTTATTTAATTAAGACAGGTAAAAATTTGGCTAGAAACAAAATTCAAAATGTTATGAAATTGACTTATTTAGTACAAACATATAAAATTTGAATTAAGGTGCAATTTGGAAAAAATTTAAATTTAATTAATTTGAAATTATTTAAGGTCTATCTCAGAGTAATATTTGATATTAGGAGGTAATCAAGAATTATACCTCATGTTACTTATAGCTTTTGTGAAAAATTTGTACAATAGATCAGAATATTTCATGTCAAAGTAACTTTTACCGGTAATATTAGATGACCAATCGAACAATGAAAGACCCTTTTTAAGCCTAAATTTTATTCCTTATAAGTAAGTTAAAAATTTTGTTATGTTAATTTTATGTTAATTTGAACTCTGGATGAAATTCTAAGCAATTTGAACCCAAATTTGATAAAATTCTGTAAAGTATAAAGATTATTAGGTTAATTTCTTATAAAAATGCGTATATCGGCTATTAAGCTAATTACGTTAATTACACGAAGTAGGAATAATTCTTGAAGCATAGAACGATTTATTTCGATGTAATATGTGGTTTTGAATATTATAATGTAATTAAAAATTTTAGAGAATTTATTTGAACGACAAATTTGATATTTTAATTAAAAACACATGTATAAGTATAGGAGAACAGTGTGTCAGATTTTAATTAATTACAAGAGTTTGGTTAATAATTTTAAAAAAATGAAAGGATATGCTAATGTATAAAGATCCGCTGAATAGTTTGATATTTTTTAAAATACAAAAATATGTATGGTAACTTTGTAATTAAGCCGTAAAAATAAGCTTTTATCGTATGATAAAGACAATGTTAATTAGTGTCATTATTCTTTAATTAATGAGAATTTTTAAAATGTAATTAGATAAAAAGATGTATTTTGTTGATATCTTTAAGATTCGTATACCTAGAAATGTTAAAATGTTAATGATAAAAAGTTATTTGAAATATTTTACGGTTTCATAAAACAATTATTTTATGGAATTTTAGTCAAAATTAAATTATGTGATTATTAAAAAACTAACGATCCGATATAAAAAAGAAAAACACCTTTGTAATCAGCAGAAAAAACCCTTGAATTTGATGTAGGGCTCAATGCTGTTCTTGTAAATTTAAATTTTTGTTATAAATAATGTTAGAGTGGGGATGGATTTCTCTCATGGTTGAATTGCCAACCTCACACACAGTAATAAATCACATAGAGTATTAAAATTATATAAATGTCAAATGATGTTAAGTTATGTTCTATAAGCTTTATTGTAATAAGAAAAACTTACATATTGTGTATTTTAAGTTATCACTTATTTATATTGTTTTGTTTCACCTTAATTTGTTTGTTATTAGCAATTTTCATTGGGAAAAAATGTATGATTAATCTGCACAGGTTGGCACTTACTTTTTGTAGATGTAATTTTCAACCAAAAATTCAAGGAGTCCTCTCTTAGACACGATGCGTAACAGACGTATTTTAAAATTGCTCGTAAAATTTTTTATATAATAGTATGGAGGGGATCAAGTACTCTGTATTTAGGGCCGATATGTTTAGGCCATATGTGAGAGAAATAAATTGTTAAATTTTATTTAAAGTAGTGTCAACTATAAAAAATTTATTTATTTTAATAATGCAAATTAACGGAAGTGATGTCAATTGTGGAATTAAATACATCAAGTGTTTCAATGGTGTTCTGTGTTTTATAAGCAAATAGTGTTTTGTGCTAAATATTTTTTTTATAAATGTGTTCGGGTAATCTGCGTATAATGACCACCTGTTAATTTTATGGATATCCAAATTAAAGATAAGTAACTAATTTTAAGCAATTCTTGTAACAAAATTTTATATGCCTAATTTGTATTTAGCATTTACTAACAAATTTAATATGATTGGTTAATAATTTAAAAGATCTGTTTGTCTATGAGCTAATTCACTGAGTTCAAAGTTCCCATCCCTGTCTGTTTGTATTAAAGAATTTTTTTTTATTTATTTATTTTATTTTTTGTTGAATGATTTTAGGCAAGTTCTGTCTTGTAATGTTGATCATGGCTTACTTTTATTGTTTCATTATGATAAATGATTTTGATATTATGATTCGATTCTCTTTTGTTGTAACGGCCATCAGGGTAGTTTTATTAATAGACTACTATAGAGCTTTTAACTCTATTGAAGTAGTAAAATGTAAATTAAAAAGTTTATGTTTTATCTTTTTTATTAATATTTTTAATAAATTTCGATTAATTTGTTACCTTTTAAAATTGTAGTTTGATTTATTGATTGATGAAATTCCAATATCCCTTGTATGTAAGCATTGTGATATGAACTTTGTTTTATAATAATTAGTTAATTGTATTCGGAGGGTTTTTCGAGCTGTCAAAATGGTTGTTGTTTCTAGAACTTGAGTCTAGAAAGTTTTTTTTATTTTTATTTATTTGATTTTTATATATCACAATTCTTACATCTATTTAGATTAAGCTTATTTTCAGCGTTCCTGTCATTAGGGTAAAGGAGAATGAATTTTGATTGAATGGACCGCATGTCGTCTGTCAAACTGATCTGTTACCGAATCAGCTGTTTTCTGTCAGATCGATTTGTTTACATGATCAGCTGACAAGGCAGATATAGGTTAATGTAGCCTTACTGTATGTTTGTTTAATGTAGCTTACCTTTTTCTAAATTTAAATTTGTTTTGAGTTTTCTGCTTTTTAATTAATATTTTGTTTTATTTTATTCACATTTCGCATTTATATTATTTCATTGTGATGTTGTTTTTGTTTTAAAATCGCGAGTTTAAGATTTTTTTTTATTTTTTTTTTGTTTTAAAATTATAATAAGGCTTCATTCGCTTAGATCGCGTTGGTGATTTCTAATCGAATTTTGCTTTCATTTGATTCCTGGGCGGCGCTGAAATTTTACTAACTGGATAAAGATTTTTTTTTTATTTTATTTTATTTGGAATACAATTTGGAATTTCGACTTGGATATTTTGGATTGATGTTTAATGGGTCTCCAGTTGCCCTGCTTGGATGATAACCAAGGTAAGCTCGGTCAATATTGGCATCCTGACCGTGGTCGTTTTTTGTTTACTTTAAGTTTCTTTTTCAGGTGACACCCCAACACCTGTTTTTGATGTGTCAGTCAGTTGGTGTGTCGGCATTTGACTGTTACATTAAATTGGCGCCCAACGTGGGGCGGATTCGTTCTGTCCTATGTTGTGGTCCATTTCTTTCCATTGTTTTTGTTTTTGTCGTCCGTCATCGGCTGACTGTTACAATATATATAGTTAGTTTGTCCAGGGTTTATTATTTTTAATGCTTACTGATGAAAACCCATCGAGTTGGTTTAAAGGTAAAGTCATCGCCACGTATCAGCTGTTTAACAGCTGATTTTCGGAGATGAAGGTTCCTGGTTGAAATCCTAGAAAAGGTATTTTACACAAATTTGAATACTACAGTGGTTACTGGTGTAGTTTGATGGTTTAGGTACAATTAACCAAAATCCCTCACAAATGGTCGGCCTGGGTCTGTACAAGACCACCTCATTTACTAGTCAAACACATCAACCTCATCTCATTGGGTCATGGGGTTGCTTATTGTTCTACATTGAGCATACTACAACGTGCACACATTAGGGATAAAAAAACTGAGGAAAATCAGCTGGTTTTAGTTGATTTAATTTTACAAAAGAAAAATTTTCTATTTGTTTTTATTAAGATGAACTTAAAATTTTGCCCATATCAGGCAGTTGAAGTGTTAAACTATTTGCACTCGATCTGCTAGTTCCAGGGCTACAAAAAAAAGTTCTTTCTCTTATTACGTAGTCAGCTAATTATATGACTGAACCATTTAAGAACAGAAGAGGTAGGGATGTAAAAGACACTAGTCAGAGTTATCTCCTCTGAGAGTAATGAATTTCATTATACAGTCAGAACCTGTGGTGAATAAAGTATAGGTATCATTTATAGAGTGAAAAATAAGTGCTTTTCACAGGACCTGGCATCCTGATAAGCATAATTTTCCACTCGGTGAGGAAGCTAATGGTACATCAACTCACTACTCGTTTTAATTAGTAAATCCTCTACAGGTTCAAACCAGCCTATGATTACCTAAAGAGGAATAGTATGCAATAGTAAAATTTTTGGTAGGAGGCTAATGAAAATAGAATTCTATATTCTGCATGTAAAATTACATCCAACAACATTTTACAAAATGGTAGAATTAAAAAATAATAATTAACATTATATTTTATAAAACAATTTAGTAAAACATACAGAAAGCTGTTTAATTAACTTTAGTAAAAATTAAAAGTCTTCTCTTCATACGTTTTATTAACATACGCAGTTTAACTAAACGTTATTTTTTATAGGGTAATATAATACACTACATGTGTTGGTGTCAGCATATTTATTTCTAAATACACATAATTATATTAGAGAACACTGTACATGGTTTCATTTTTATGGTGTTTATTAATAACGAACCATAATTTTAATACTGTTAAACTGAATACATTAATGAGATTGTTCCAGACATTTAAATAAAATGTAGATAATTTTTTTACTTTCTCTAGCCCTATATAAATTAATAGGTAAAGTATTGTTTCGTGTAGAGTTTTCACCAGAAATACACGTTTTCAGGCCTCATGCAACCAAAAAACGTATATTTAGCTATTTACTTGCGTGTTTGTGAACATAATATCTCAAGAACAAAATATCGTACGAATTTGATAGAAACTTTTTTTTACATAGTTTAGAGCTTTCATTAATTTAGCGTTAATCAGTGATTTTCCATATTTTTAAGTTCAACAGTTTGATTTCATTTAAAGTCATTCACTCATAATCAAACATAAGTTACATTTTCTATTATATACATTGGCAAGCGAAAATTTGTGTGAGTGTTTCAAATCAGACTATATATCTTGTGTTTATTCAAATAGTAGCTACCTAAGTTATTAAAAAAACAAAACAAAAAAAAGGAAAGAGTATAAATAAAAATTTACTGTTATCGCGATGATAAGTCATGAAAATTCGTGTTATTTGCAGATTTATTGCAGAGTTATTTGCACAAAAGGATTTTTTTGGTTGCCAATGGGACAAATTAGCCAACTCAGGTTATACTTATTAAAACTATTTCTTATTGAGATTTTTATCTACCTGTTTTAGTTTTTTTAAAGTTTAGATAACCGAATTTTAAATTCTAGCTCTTTCATAAATTCAGCCGTTAGCAGTCCGGTCAGATTAATGATAAATGATTTTCTAATAATAAAATGTAAGTATTCATTGGATTATCTTTATTATCTACATATACACATGATTCTTTTTTTCTTTTTTTCTTTCCTATTTGTGTACGTTGCAATCTGTTCAATTCGGAACAATAAGCAACCCGATGAGATGAGGATGATGTGTATGACATATAAATGAGGTGTAGTCTTGTACAGACCCAGGTCGACCATTCTTGAAAGAGTATAGTAAATTGAACCCCAACTATCAAAGTAAAGTTTACCTCTGTCTAGTATTCAAATCCGTTTATAAAAGTAACTTCCTTTACTAGGATTTGAACCAGAAACAGCTATCGTCTCAATAAATCAGCTGTTAAACAGCCGACTCAAGATGATGACTTTACCACTAGACCAACCCGGTGGGTTAAATACACATGATTGAAAAAAAATACTTTGCATCTAACTATATCAACCCTTCACTAAGTTAAGGGTTGATAACTTTACAATATAATATAAGTACAGGATAAATTTTTTAACAAGTTTTCCTCGTTTTTATTTGTTTCTGATAATTTATGATTATTTATTTTAGGAAAAACCTTTAGAATAATAAATAATATGTTAAAAATTAAACGTAGAAAAAAGTTTTTTTAAATTTACAGACTTATGAAAAATGGTAATCGGTGATATAACGCACAGTTATATTCAGAACGGGCATTGAATAAACTGGGGAAAAATTATTTATTTTTAAATTCTAAAATTACCCGAACATTGACCTATGACATTAAAATGGATTTAACTCTTACTTGATAACAATACATTTTTTTAGTGTTTAATTTACGAACCACCGAGGTAATCCTTTCATGCGCTCGAAAATTTGGTTTATTTCTGTGATTAATTGGTCTAAAAGTTTAATAAAGATAATTTTTAATCAACAATTTTGTTATTGAACCCTACAAAAATAGAAAGCGCACAAAGGAAACAACCAGAAAATCGCTTGGAGTGGCTATAAAAACTGTGTTACGGCTACACAATTTACTTACATTGATAACCCTCGGGAATATAAACAAGGATTAATTGAAATTAGATTATGTTGTTTTATTTTACATTGTTTACTTATGATTAAGTAAAAGTGATATTTTTTATTGTTTACATTAGCAAGAGAAAGTTGTGTGTGTTTCACACTAGATTATTTTTCTTGTGTTTAGTCAAAAAAAGAGTTATTTAAAAAAAAGGAAGAAGAAAATACAGAAACCTATAGGCGTACATATAGCAGTAAATATCTATTAAATTTCTTACCGCAAGTAAGTTGGGCACAACATGACCTAAGAAGTGATATTGGACAGAGATGGATGCAGATCGCTTATGACAGAGAACAATGGTGAAGAAAAGAAAAACCTATGTCTAAATATGAATGGTTGAGAGTTATTCAATTAGATAGAATATAAAAAAAAATCAATAATTAAAATTATAACAATGAAAGAAGATTCAAATCCAACACTGTACATGAATAAAGAAACTTTAAATTTCACAATTCGAAAGAGAAGAATGAAATTCAAATGACAAATGATAAAAATCAACAACAGACAAAATAAAATCATTTTAAACTTCATGTAAAAATTGAATTGGTTGAAACAAGGGAGAAGAGAAAACTTCAATATTTTGGACACGTAATTAGAAATCCTAAATATCACATATTAAATAATCATGCATGGGAAGATAAAGGGAAAGCGAAGTGTTGAAAGACATAGGCATCCTGGCTAAAGAACCTAAGACTGGTTTGACTGTAGTAATAAACAACTGTTCCATGCAGCAGCGAATGAGGTCCGCATAATGATAATGTTTCCTGTAGAAGGAGTGACTTTAAGAAAAAGAAGCAGGAATTGAAAAAAAACCAGATGAACACCAGGAAAGTTACAGAAAAAGAGCTCTATTAAACATAAGAAAAAATGTATGTCCCGATAGAGATTCCTTTACATAACACATCAATGACATAGAATTTCGTATAAAAATTGAAAAACATCCACAAGAGGAAACCAAAGAACAACGAAAGAAATGGTCAGATATGTTGTTTAGGTCATCAGCTGAATGGCTGATTTGAACCTGTAGAGGTTTACTAAGTAGAACGAGGAATGAGGTGGTTTACCATGCCTTCCTCACTGAATGGAAACGTACGCTTATCAGCATGCCGGGCCCTCTGAAAAGCACATATTTTCCACTCTGCAAATGACAACTTCACTTCAATCATCACAAGGTCTGGCTGTATAATTAAATTCATTACTTTCAGAAGAGACAACTCTGATTAGTGTCTTTTACACCTCTACCTCTTTTGTTCTTAAATGATTCAGCCATTTTATTGGCTGACCATGTAATAAGAAACATAGCTATTTATTTTAACCCTGCAACGAACAGATTGAGTGTAAACAATTTGACACTCTACCTGTCTATTATGGGCAGGGTCAGATATAACGACACACTAATGGACTAATAGTAAATTACAACAGCAAAATTGGAAACTAAGCGATTGATATTCACGTGATCTCTAGGATCGTGACGATGAGAAATAAATACAAAATAATGGGTTCTTTTGTAAACTGCATCCAGGAGATTCTGAAAATGGAGTACAGGGAATGTTAAGATAAAAGCTAGTAAGTCTAATTATTACCAATATATTAATTCATTTGTTACCAATTTTTTAAATTTTTATCACCATTATTAACTTACCTACTTAATAACTTACTTTCTTGATAACAGAATTTCCAATAATACACGTTAATAACCTTAAAACTTTTTATTTACAAATTTATTTTTAAGATTAAACAAAATTGTTAAGAAAGGAACTAATGTGTACTGTAAAATATTTCATCAACAAACTACTTTTAAGCGTTTTTAAAAAAATACAAATACAGGTCACCAAACCTGTAAAGCTGGCAAAGTTTTTAAAAGCTTAAGGTAATTTATTAATATACTTTTTACCTGCATGAGTAGGGTTTTGTTTAAACAATTTAGTATTGTGATTTGGGAAATACTAATCGTTTCTATTACTTGTGCTATAATTGGTGGACAATTGTGGAGAGCACAGCCTCTCTAAGAATTCAGCGGACATGGCGCTTATCTTGTTTTGTAGAGCATAAAAATGTAGTAAATGAGGCGATTTTTAAGAAAATTGTAGAACCGGTTTTTAAGTAAATTGTATAAAAGTGAAAAATTTCATGAATAAACTACTACTTCCGATTGACAGATTATGGTAAAAATATTCACGTTGGGTCCTTTTATGGTACCTAACTTAAGTTCCAGGTTTGAGCTTTGTATGAATTTCTTTTCTTGAGATATTTGTATCACACACACGCGCGCGCGCGCAGACCTGATGTTAAAACACATATCTTTGTGTTCAGGGGTCCTGTAAACGTGTATATCCGGTGAAAACTCGATTTTTAAAAATCGACATGAAAACAGTAGTACTTTCCTTCGCTAATTATTTATATAGGGCAAGTGTAAGTAAAAAGCAGTGTGTAAGGTTAGAGAAACCCCTTAACCTCATTCTGCAAACTATTTTAACTACGAAACTTTAATAAATTGATCACGGTATCTTGGAGTAATGTATGTAAACCAGAATACCTTGTTTTACAAAATTTGAATGTTTACAATTACAGTACAAGAAGTAGAAACGATTACTATTTCGTTTTTATAAGATTACAGCCTTAACATTCATTCTAGAACAAAAGTGCAAAAAAATCGACATGAAAACAATACTTTCTTTCCTATATATTCATATAGACAAGAGAAAGTAAAAACCCACAACTTTTATTTCAAACATTATTTCGTACAACTCTTAGTTTAGGGGCAATAGGTTTTTTCTCGTATTTTCAAGTCAAACAGAGGTAGATTTTAATTTTAAATTGTTTATTCATAATAAAACATAGTTTATATTGTTTATTAACCACATTGGCAAGAGAAAGTCATGTAAGTGTTTCACACTAAATTTTAATCATTTAATATGGCAATTCGTTTTAAAGCAAATACCCAACAGATGATATCAATAATATCGTTAAAAATCGTAAAATATTAAAAGGGCTAGCCACCCCCGCTCGCTTCGCTTCACAGCAGCTAATTTAGGCCTCTTTAAATTATTTTAAATCTTCTCTATATACAATATTTGTGGTTTTGTTGCCATGTAGCAGCAAAATAAATTGTTTTTCTCCATTTCGAGCTCTAATTAGTCCGACATATAGTCTCGTCCATGAGTAAAGGATGCACTCTTGTCTCAAATCGATGCCCACCGTTTTAAATGTTTGTCCCTGCGATTTAACAGAATTGAATAGAATGCATAGAAGAATACCGATGGAAAAGAAAGAGACAGTTGATATGTGGCTGAGATAAGAGACAAAAATACGTGGGTTGCAGTACGCGGAGTAACTGGAAATATATGACTCATTCCTTCCTGTCGAATGAAAACAAATGTATGATATAGAGTACAAAAATAAAAATTTTGAATATTTTCGAATTTTTACTGTTTTTGGAATCGAATGTTATTCTTCACGTTTTTCTATGAAATATAAAAGTTAAATCTGTTTCTAGCTCAAAACATACACCACCCAGAGGACTTAGAAAAAATAAACGTGCTATGCACCCGATGGACTAAAACATGCGACATCATCACAGTTTAATTTGCTTAACTCACTTAATTATAGTTACTTAAAGTTTCGAAATATCCTATATTGATCAGCAAGCTCTAAGCTATGCAACAATGAAAGATTTTTTTAAAACCAGTACAGTAGTTACTGAGATTACCTCATACAAACAAACAAACATACGTTTCTTCTTTATTATATTAGTATAGATTAAATTAAATAAAACCATTTTAGCGGTGTTGAAATTAAAACGGATTAAAACTTGTTTCTGTTTAAGCTAGTTTAATGTCCCTTAGATAATTAAGATAGGCAACAGATAAATCAAAGTCTAGTTGTAATTAAGTGGATAATTGTTGTTCCGTTTGAAACATAAAATAGTGAGATAGGACTGAAAATAGGGAAGGATCCTTAATTCGGAAATTTAATGACGAAACAAAGCGAATAGTCGTTGTGTTTGGAGTGAACTTTATAGAGGAGGCAAAATTAGATATACTGAGTGAGCTTTAGGTTGTTTTGTTATTTCAAATACACAAAGTAATAAAGTAGGGAAAACCGTCTGATACTTTATATACGTACACACGTATGTAAGTACATTACGTAGAACAGAAGCGAGGAATATAGAAACGGTTGTTTTCCAACAATTCGATTATCTTGTACAGAATTATAAACCCTGAATAACGGATTAGCAAAACAGAACTGAGCTAAACTCACGAGGATCTGTTTCCATCCCGCCACCCTTTCTCCTCTTTCTATTACTGTACAGTAGAAAATAGAGCATTACATTATTTTGCAGAGTCTAGCATAGGAAACGGGATAAAGACAGAAGTAGAAGGATTTCGGTATAGAGGAAGAAGTTTTCAAACAAACACTGTTTGTTAAGGTGAAAAAGAGATATAGATACAGTAAGAATGAGAATGTGTATTGCAATTTTGTGTCTGTATTAAAAGAGCAAGCTAAAATTACATAAAACAACTGTGTAAGAAAGAGAAGGTAAATGACAGGTCTGTTGGGAAATCAGTCGGTGGAACGTGAAGTGAAGATCATCTCTATCAGCCTTTTCATACAATCTCCTTCTACGTAAAAAAAAACACATGAACTATATATACACTACTTATACACCTGTTCACACACACTCATACTCTACTTGCTGATGTTGTTGTTGTAGTTGTTGCTACTTCATTTATTCGCTTCAAGAGTCTCCTTCATTTTTCTCATCTTTTTTTAATTCAGTGCCAATATAGTAAGCACAATGCATGAAATTACTATGTACTGTACAAGGAAATTACGAATTTATATTCACACTAAATAACATCACTAAATAGACTAATGTTATATATATAAATGGAAAATTTTATTGAGATGAATTTACTGTGTATGTGTACTGCATAATTATTTACTAGCTTTCTTTGTTACTTGTTTAATTTAAATTAATTTAATTTTACAACAGTGCAATAACAACCAACAAAAAAAACTATCACATAAATAAAATTTAAAAAAATATTTATTTTATTTCTTCATAACAACAGTACTGCAGATTTCCTTCAAGAAAACTAAATACGTAACGAACTTCAAAACATCCTCTTATACCTTGAAGAAACAATACAGAAAAATTAGGCAAGTAGATAGTTTTAAGTAAGCCTACTTAAGAAAGATAATATAACGAAAGACAAGCGAAAAGGAAGCGAAAAATAATAGACGATGATAGTTGACGAGTCCACTCCGACGAACTTACCACTTGTATAAGAAGAAAGCATTGTGAAGACAAACCAAGATTAGACATTATATTGTGATAAAACTTGTTGTATGTACTCAAGTGAATCTTAGAATGACCAGAAAGGATGGTCTAAGCAAAGTAGAGGAATTTGAGAGAAAGATCCTCCGCAAGATAATGAGTCCAAAGATAGTAGATGGACAATACAGGTTACGAAGTCGAGAAGAATTGTACAAGAAAAATGAACGATTATAAAAAAAGACTAAAAACAGAACACCGGGTGGACAGAAGAAAGAAGAAAAACATAAAGTGAACGAATGCTGAGAAAGTGGGCTGTAAAAAGAGCTTCCAGAAACGTCTAAAGTAACCTTCACGTGGTCTTAAATTGGCCATGTACGAGAGAAATATATAAATATAAACAAACAGCAAAAGTGTAGTTTATATTTTTCTAGGCCGTTTAAATCTTAAGCAAACGGAAGAATAATGGTTAAATTAAACAATTTTAAGTTCATATAAAAAAAAAGTTCATATAAAATACAATTATACACAAAGAAACTTTACCACATAAATCCAAATGTTCAATCTCTTTCAACTAATGATCTCCCTGTTAACAGACGACTGAAACAACGGTGGAATAGGGATCTTCTCCGACCACCATAACAAAAACAAAAAAAAAATCATCCTTCATAGTTTATAAATCATTATCATTCAAAAATTGCCACCACATTCCTTGAAACATTTCACGCCGAAATCGGTCACAGGATCAATTCACATTCACGTCACATTCCCGCCATTTCTCATTAATTCCATCTCATTTACTAGTTGTGCTTTAAAAATTTTACAGTTGTAAATAAAAAATAAATTGAAGCCAAAAAAATGAACAACATACACTAGAAAATCGCTTTTTGTATTTACAAGAAGCTAAATTCCCGAAAACGATAGTTGTAAATAAAATTCATTTATTTATTTAAATGATTTCTCGTTTTAGCTGACTATAAAGGTTAATTGAAGTAGAGTTTGCGGAAGTGTAAGTAGGCCCTATACGATGTTATTCTTATGTATTAGAGCTGTCCCGTTGGCACGCGTTAAGTATTTACAATCAAATACTCGAATCACGGTAAAAATTTATTCGACGCGTAGTTACGATAACTGAATACCTGAAGTTTATATGTGTATAATTATTTTTTCGGTAAATAACCCCCTAAACGTAGTACTAAGACTTGTTCATTCATTTATTGAAAATACAAATAAGGACTGAACAGAACATTAAAAGAAGAAAATTATTATGACACAGTAAAATTTGAAATTGAAATATTTTTACTTCAAACCATTAAGAGAGTGTGAATGACGTCGATAAAATGGTGGACATTATAAACCTAAGAAAATCATCTGTGCTCCATGATGAAAGAAACTGTTCGACGGGTAACTGTTAAACCGATTGAATTGAATAACTTAGGCAAAAAGCAAACGTTGAAAGAATCGAGGACTGAATGTGGTAGTAAAAAATTACGAGAACATCAAAGAAAATTCTTAAAAGTTACAAAGGATATTTGATTCAACATAAAAGAAAAAAATCTGAACCAATTTTCAAAATATAAAAGAAAAAGTATTTTTATGTTTTGAAGTTTCCAGGGTCCATATCTAATAATACAAGCGACAAAAACAATATGTTAAAAATAATTAATTATTATTTATTAGGTTTATAAAATTCTGTGTAAAAACTTCCGAAAAAACACCACATGTTCTAAAGTATTGATAGTTTAAATCTTCAAAGAACAGGGTATAAGAAAAACGTTTATTATTATTTATTTGCCTTGTTGATCAGGAGTACGTTTTTTAAAATTTTAACCAGATAATAACATCACAACCTGTTTAACAGGCGGATGATTAGCCAACCATTGATGTCCGATCATACAGGTATTAACGAAAGTGATGTTTAATAGACCATTACAAGAATAAGTATTGCAGTTAACAATTAAAAATTAATTTTAAAAACATTTGAAAGCTTATACTAAGTTCAAAACAAAAGAGAAAAGAGGGTTTATTCAGATGAAGAAAGAAAAACAAGACATGAATGAAAAGATACTGGGTAAAGAGAAAAGCAGCTCAGTAAAGTAACACCAAACATTGATTTAAAGTGGGACCATGTGGCCGTAAAAGTAGAAAAAAGTAAAAAACTTATAATATAAATTTTGAAAATTACCTGTGAATGAGAACCTAGAACTATCATAAAGATATGAGAAACTATAAATAACAACAGCAAAGAAAATAAACAGAACAAAAAAATAAATAAACAAACTTGAAAAAATAAAACTTAAAATTACATTAAAAATATAATCTTAGTGTAACTTAGCATCTGAACATTTATATTTTTAGTTCAGAAATCTGTGAAGCAAATCAAGAATATTAAACTTTGGAATCTAACAAAATTGTCGGTGTTATTGTCTAATAAATAAAAAGGCTGACGGGTTTCTTCAAACAAAACCAATTTTAGACCATTTTGAGGTGACTTAAGACGTTTCTGGAAGCTCTTTTTGCAGACCAAATTCTCAGTATTCGCTGACTGTAGGTTTTTCTCTTTTCTACTGTCCACCAGGTGTTCTGTTTTTACTTTTCTACACTATGAAAGCCCTTAAAAGTCCGTAATTATTTGTCTAAATTTGTTTCGGTTCATAAAGTTTTCTCGGTTTATTCGGGTTTTCTCAATATCCTTTCTGACAACTTTAAACCATTTATCGAACACCTTAGGTCTAGATTGTCCTGTGTCTTAAAAATTTGTTTTGTCAACCGGTTATCATACATTCTATACAGATGTACGTAAAATGTTTATCTTTTTTTTCTAATCGTTTCCATTAATCGTTCAGGTTCCTTGTACAGTTCTTCTTGAAATCGTAACCTGAATTGTTCGTCTACTATATTGGGTCTGACAGTACTTAAAGGAATAAGTAAATAAATAAAATAAATAAAAAAATAAATAAAAGGATTTTACTATATCAGTGTTGAATGTTATAATTAAGTCATTCTGAAGTGCGTTGTAAATGAACTAGTAGGAAAATTGTGTTATTGTATAAACTTTTTTGTTTTGTATTACCTGAATTTGCTTGTTAAAATTTTTACAAACAACGAAATTAACTTTTGATCAATTCATGTACAAATGAAATCGGGAAGGTTGGGAATCATTTCTGAGGATCCGTCTTCTATTTCGGGACTAAAAATGACTGACGGTAGAGTTAAAGGAATAAGTAAATAAATAAAATAAATAAATAAAACCATAAGGGGATTTTACTATATCAGTGATGAATGTTATAATTAAGTCGTTCTGAAATGCGTTGTAAATGAACTAGTAGGAAAATTATGTTATTATATAAAACGTTTTGTTTTGTATTACCTGAAATGGTTGTTAAAATTTTTACAAACAACAAAATTAAGTTTTGATCAATTCATGTACAAATGAAATCGGGAGAGTTGGAAATCATTTCTGAGGATCGTGAAGGGTGCGAGCGGAACCTCGCACTAATAACTCTAATAACTAGTAGAACTGAGCGCAACACCAACGACCGCTCAGTTCTCGACCAACTTTAAAGAGAACCCGCCGACCACAGGTATAACAAAGTTAGTTTATCTACTGTAGTTAACAACACTAACAATGTTCTACACGATATTACAGTTACAGAACATTCTGTTCGTTGTTAGTCAAGAAGAGGACGAGGAAGAGGAAGGGGTTTGGGATGAGGACGACAGGAAGCACAATAATGTTGTTGCTATTAACAAGTTACAAGCAAAGATAATAATTTCAATATGATTAATGAAAAGCGGAAAATAAACAAAACTTTGTAACATCAATTATAAATTACATTATTTTACATCCACAAAACATTGTAATATCATTATTGCCTTAAATCTCCCTCATACATCATCTTCTATTTATTACTCCATCTTTTTCATTACCGTAAAAATATTATTTCTACGAAACAAAATACAGTATATATACATTTGAAATAAATTGGCGAAAAGTCAAAGGCAACTTCATTTATTTAAAATTTTAAACTCTTCAACGAGTGACCGGCGTTGTCATCAGAAAATAAGTAAAAATAACAACAATTATTTGTGTTTGTTTAGGTCATCAGCCGAAAAACTGGTTTGAACCTCTAGATGCTTTACTAAATAAAACGAGGAGTGAAGTGGTTTACCATTTCTTCAGTGAGTGGAAAAGTATGCTTATTGGCATGCCAGGCCTTCCGAAAAGCATCTACTTTCACCCTGCAAATGACACGCTTAACTTCACCACAGACCTTTTTGTGAATTGAATTGTGTCAGACCCTAACTGTATAATGAAATTCATTACTCTCAGATGAGATAACTCTGACTAGTGTCTTTTACACCTTAACCTCTTCTGGTTTTAAATGTTTCAGTAATGTAATTCAGTGAGTGACGGTCAGTGACAGCGAGAGGGGAATTAGGCTACGGTTCCCTTCCACGCCCTGCTGACAGTATGTAAATTTCTTTGACCCGACATTTCCCTTGTAGTGTTATATAAACAGTTCCGAGGGAGGTGGAGGGTTATTTGGTGATGTCGGATCAGGTGGCCAGGCGGCGGGTTTTTGGTTGGTAATAAGGCCTGTAATAAGTAATAACAACATTATAATATGAAGTCACTTTATAGAAGATATTCAAATAATTTTCGACAAAATGGTCCTTTTAAAGAAAATTTTCCTTTTATAAAATAGTCTAGTATTTTCGTAACCCACCGGGTTGGTCTAGCGGTAGAGTCGTCACCAAATATCAGCGGTTCAACAGCTGATTTTATGGGACAAAGGACCGTGAAGGACTCCTTGATTCAAATCCTTGTAAGGCTTTTGTAAAGATTTGAATACTAGACAGTGTTTGTCGGAATCTGGTAGCCGAGTGCCGTTGGTTGGAGTCAGGTCGGAGCTGTAGAGGGGAGTAGAATGACGACCGGGCTCAATCCAGGGCGTCTAGTATGCACTGAAGCGGGTGGAAGGCAGATAAATACTGTCTGCATTGTCCGCCGGTTAGCACAAAACCTAATTAAAGGGGGTGACAGTGAAAAACTTCTTCTTCTTATTGTGCCCTCTTCGACCGGAAGTTGGCAATCATGATGGCTAATCCTTGGACCTTGGACACCGCAGCTCTGAACAAATTCGCTGAAGTACAACGAAACCAATCGCGAAGATTCTTAAACCAAGAAATGATTCTCCTTCCTAAACCTCGCTTTCCCTGAATCTTGCTTTGTACTATTAAGCGAATTATTTCATACCTCGTTCCACGCATAATGTGACTCAGATATTCCATTTTCCTTTTTTGGATGGTGTAAATAAGTTCCTTTTCTGTTCCCATTTTCGCAAGACTGTCTCATTAGGTACTTTATCTGTCCAGGGTATTTTTAGCATACCTTTACAACCAACGCTCAAACGCATTCATTCTCCTGATATTCATCTTTCTGTAATGTCCAAGTTTCCGTGCCATGTAAGTTTGTCGAGAAGATGTAACATCGAACCATCCTCAATCTCAGGTCAAGGCTCCAGGAATTATTTACTAAAAGGTTTCTCATTTTAACAAATTCAGATCGAGCCATTTATATTCTTCTGTTTATTTCAGCTGTGTGATCATTATCATTAGTGCATAAAGATAATAAAAACAACACTATAACAACAATGATCAGATACTGGCAATATTTAAACATAATATATCTAAGAAAGAAAAATAATATTCACTGAAAAACTTCATAGGAAGATCGGAGAAATTTAATCACATTTACAAATCATTTAAAAATTAAACTCCAATTATTTTGAAGAATTACATAAACAAATTTAATTTCAATAAAAAAAAACTACAAATAAAAGATTTTTGGTATATATAAGTTTACAAACTATTAGGTAATACGATGTTATAATCCTTGATATTTGTACAAGTTAAATGAAATAATTTAAAGTTAATTTTACGGCTGCTACTATTCCATCTATCTAGAACATGATACATTATTAGATTAATATAATTTAATACAGTGGGATGAATAAAATACGTCCTGTTTATAAATTATATGGATGAAACTAATAGTAGTACGTTTTGCCAGACGAGATTTAATTTAGTAACTGTAATTACTAAAGCAGAACAAAACTTGAAATTATGAATCAAACTAATATTACGTTAGTTAACAAACATAAAACTTTCCTATGTATATAGCACTGTAATTTCTAATATACCTACAAAATGTCCAACTACACAAATTAAAAGTTTTACTGAGAATTTCAATAAAATAATTTTTATAACCATAATTTAAAACACGTCCGAATTATTGTACGTTACAAGGAAGATTAAATTTTTTAAGAATAATTACTTGTTTGTCTGGTATTTAATGTTAATTACTGCGGTGGATTAAGTTGATTGAAAAATATGATTATTAATTCACCACACATTGCGAAATATTTTGTGTATGAATTCTTTATCGAGCAAACTATATAGGCCTAATGATTTTAGAAAATTTTAAATACTTAAAAGTTATACATAATTATGTGTAAATAAATATAAAAATAAATAATAATATTATTATTATAAATTATATAGTATATAATCACAAAATGAACGATTAATGGAAACAATTAGAAAGTCAAACATTTTACGGACAACTGTATAGAGTGGGTGATAACCGGTTGACAAAACAAAAATTTAAGACACTAAACAATAAACCTAATGTGTCGGATAAATGGTTTAACAAAGTCAAAAAGGATATTGAGAACACGGGAATAAACCGAAAAAGTTTAATGAACCGAATCAATCTTCCATGAAGAGCACAAATAGAACACCTGGTGGATAGAATAAAGAAGAAACCCCTTCAGTGAAAGAATGCTAAATCGGAATTCGACTTTAGCTTTCCCTTTTCGCCTGACAACAACAGCCGCAACATTATACATAAATCTGCCCATGAAAATAGCTTACAACTAGCAACGTTTCCAAACGTTTACACCGAGCTAGTTCACTAGCGTTAATCAATCACCCGGCCTTTTCTCCTCTAGTAGTCGCTGTTGTTGTTAAGGTCTTCAGCCGAAAGGCTGGTTTGAACCTGTAGACGTTTTACTACGTAAAACGAGGAGTGAGGTGGTTTACAACTGCCTATTTCACTGAGTGAAAAAGTACGCTTATCAGCATGCCGGGCCCTCTGAAAAGCACATATTTTCCACTCTGCAAATGACAACTTCACTTCATTTACCACAGGGTCTGGCTGTATAATGAAATTTATTACTTTCAGACGAAATAACTCTGATTAATGTCTTTTACACCTCTACTTCTTCTGTTCTTAAATGATTCAGCCACTTTTTTTTTGTTAACGACCGACTGTTTTGCAATTAATGCTAATGCAGACAGTGAAGGATGAAATGATTCTTTTGTAACGTATGAAAATATGCCGTGCTTGAATGGGATTCGAACCCAAGACCGCATGATGAAAGGCGAGCACGTTACCAACTAAACCAATCCGGCCAGCAGTCACTTAATTGGCTAACCATGTCATAAAAAACAGAACTATTTATGTTAGCCCTGCAACGAACAGATTGAGTGTAGTAGTAAAAAGTTTTCAAAGACACTAGCGCGCTAGTGAATACTACCACCACTTTAACTCAACTCCTATTGTACGTTCCCATAAGGGTATTTTGCTAGTTGCTAGTCAACTAGCAACTAGTGCTACTAGCATCGTGGGAATAGACCAGTAGCCGTTTAAAACATTGAAATTAAATACCAAGCACATTATCAAACTATAAGTAGACTACTATTTATATTATTTCATTTTCATATGACTGTACAATATTAGTATTTGAAATTGCCGCGTAAAGACTTTGTGTGGTCAAACACTAATCAATGGACGTTGATTGTGTTTGAATTGGAAACAATGTATAATGTAGATTTATCCCTCCAATGGTAAGTACTTATCTCCTTTACCCAATTCATTGGGACTGTTTATAAACACCTTTGTGTATTCTATTATACTAAGTACATACAATCAAACTACCGATTACCTACCCACCTAACCTATTCTAAATGAATAACAATTTACCTATTACCCTTGTTTAAAAAGGGTTCATTACTTCCTTTGTTTAGAATAAGCTACGGTTTAACTGTATTTTATTTGTTAATTAAATATTTAAATTGAACATTATGCGCTGTTCTATATAAATTCACAACGGCTTCATTTAAATACGTTTAAGAAGTAATTAAGTTATTTTAAAGCTTCTGCGAATAAACTGCTAATGTACCCTCCTATACGATTTATAAAGCAAAACGACCAAAAATTCGACCATTATTTTATTATTATTGTTATTAAATTAATATTACAATAAAAATGTACGATGCAGTTTTACTATAACTAAACAACCTTTCTGTAAAACGTATACAATACAATATATTTTCTGTGTTTTTTTTTTTACTTTCTCTAATCCTGTATGAATATAAAGTGAAGGAAAGTGTTGTTTTCATGTTAATTTTTAGAAATCTAGTTGTCACCAGAAGCACAAGTTTTTAGGCCTCCTGAACCCAAAAAACATGTATTTTGCGATTGGTCTATGTGTGAACAAAATATCTCATGAACGGAATGACGTACAGAGTTGAAACTTTGAATTTAAGTTAGATTCTACAAACATTTTCATCAAAATCGGTCAACGAGAAAGTATCAGTTTATCCGTACAATTTTTTAATATTTTACGATTTTCTCAAAAACGGTTACAAGATTTTTTTAAAAATTCGCCTCATTAACAACATTTTTTGTGCTCATTTCGAGCAAAAACAGAACACCGGGTGGACAGAAGACGAAAAAAGCCCACCGTGAGCGAATGCTGAGAATGTGGTTTGCAAAAAAAGGTTCCAGAAACGACTGAAGTCACCTCACGTGGTCTAAAACTGACCCTTTACGAGGAACATATGTAAATTATACAAGTATACGAGTACGAGTATATATATTATTTTATTATAAATAAAATAATTATAAACCACCAGAAACGATCAAAGAGTGAGTAAGAACAGTTGGCAATTGAAGAGTACTTTCGTGGCTTTATCACATCGTCAGCTCATCACAATACTTAAAATTACACAATTACATTTTATTTTCTTGCAATTGTTATGACATACAGAATAGGTTTACATCTTAAAAAAATAATGTAATTGTGTAATTTTACGTATTGTGATGAGCTGACGATGTGGTAAAGCCAACGAAAGTAAGTTACTACTCAATTGTTACTAGTTCTTACTCATCTTTGGCCGTTTCTGGGGAGTTTTTATACTTTTATTTATAATAAAATAAAAATTTCATTGAACGGTTAACGTATGCTACAATGTTTAACAAATCAATATAAATATAAAATAGAATGTACAGCCAAACAAAAAAATAATATATAAGTTAATACTCACCTTAGAGTGTCTAGGCTCGCCTCTCATCATGCGGTCTTGGGTTCGAATCCCATTCAGGCACGGCATCTTTTCATACGTTACAAAAAATCATTTCATCCTTCACCGTCTGCATTAGCAGTAATTGCAGAACAGTCGGACGTTAAACCAAAAAAAAAAAAAAAAAAAAAAAAAAAAAAAAAAAATAGAGTGTCTAGACATTTTTCATCTCACCGGAGACATCATCAGGATGAACATCACACGTATCACACACAACACATAACACAAATAAAACACATAAGGTCCAAGACCGCGTCATAGTTAGTGTTTATTTGTGTTATGTGACATCTTTCGTCTCTCATGGAGATATCATCAAGATGAACATCACACGTACCACACACAACACATAACACAAATAAAACACATAAGGTCCAAGACTGCGATAACAATATGTGTTTTATTAGTGTTATGTGTTGTATTGTGTGACATCTTTCGTCTCTCACGGAAATATCATCAAGGTGAACATCAAACGTGCCACACACAACACATAACACAAATAAAACACATACTATTGGCGCGGTCTTCGACCTTATGTGTTTTATTTATGTTATGTGTTATGTGTGGTACGTGTGATGTTCATCTTGATGATATATCCGTGAGAGACGAAAGATGTCTAGATGATTTAATACTCTGAGGATAGTATTATACATAATTGTTCTTTGACTGTTCATTCTATTATTACATGCAAACAAAGGAAGTAATGTTTAATAAAATAATATTCATACAAATCTCATTTAATTCCTTAGATTTTTTAATACTTTAGGAATCACCAACCAATAAAAAATTCTTTCTAATTTGTTTTTTTTTAATCTAAATTGGATAGTTTACTACATGGAAAATTAATTTTAATACATCGAAACGTTAATCGTAGGACAATTTATATTCACTGTGAATTTCTAGATAATTATTCTGTACCACATTAAATAACAGAAATACATGGAATTCATTGTAATGAAATGGTATAAGTACATACTGATATTGAAGTTTAGAAATTGGACAATACAGTTCCCAGTTATGTTGAACAATAAGCCTAAAATGAAAGAAAGGAGAATGGACCTTTTGTGTGATTGTGAGAAGGAATTCAACGCTTGTACGAGAATAAGACGAGAGAAGATTCAATAAACGAGTAAGTGATTAGAAGTCAGACTGAAGGACGGATGCTCATATTAAATTATTTCGGATTTAGTAACTTAATTGACGGTAACTACAAATACGTGAATACAAAGAGAATCACCCAACCGACCTGGCACAACCCTATTATAAGTTACTGTACAACCATATAGGGTGTAACCGATGTCGTACAACACTTTCACAACTTGTAATTTATTATAAACTTCAGTACGGATCTAACTTTAAAGGCTTTCATCTGTCAACAGTTTTACCTAAACCTCTACTACTGATAATTAATAAGAACCACTTTAAAAAAAATCTGGCGTGAAACACCCCAGACTTTCTCTTGCCAATGCAAATATTTATAATATTAGTTTCTGAGACTTTGTTATTTTTTTAATATTACAAAGGAGGAGTATCTATGTGTCCTAAAAATAATTTAGTTTTTTAGATTATTTTATTTTGATACAAAGAAGTGAGTTTGTGTCCTAAAAAAATTTAGTTTTTGAGATTTTTTTATTTGCTATATAAAATTATTTGATACAAACCCATACTCCCCATGAGTTCTAAAATGAATATTATTTTTGAGATAATTTTATTTTGATATAAATCCAGATCATTAAACAGGACAGATTAAGAATGCGTCTTACCAAATCGAAAACTTACAGGAAATGAGACTGTATTAATAACAAGCACATACCTTAAGTTAAGTAAGGCCAGCCTTGCGATTTTAATAAGAATTTTTGTTTCCATTGCCGGCTCTAAATAAGTTGTAATCCAGCAATGGTTTTCCTTTTAGTGGTCATGATAGAAAACACAAGAATAAGGAAATTTTTTTTAAATTCATTTATTTAACGTCGCATCAACTACAACGGTCATTAGCGACGACGTTGGGGTGTAACTGTTTACAATGGTGGATGAAATGATTTTTTGTAACGTATGAAAATATGCCGGGCCTGAGTGGGATTCGAACCCAGGACCGCATGATGAGAGGCGAGCACATTACCATCTGCGCCAATGCGGCCGGCAATAAGGAAATTATTACGAGTAAATTCAATATTTATCCTCTCTTACACTAACAAAATTTCTAATTAATTCCCGTACATATAGTATTATAATAGAACACAGTTCATTTTAATAATTTTTATTTTTTACGCCTTTTAAGGCGCAATTTTGATTTTAAATACATAAATTTCGGTCCTTAGTGGTGGTTTAATAAATAAATAAATAAATTAATTAAATAAACCTAGAAACTTTGACTGTTGTATTAAATAAAATATATTTTTTTAACAAATTCAGGAGTACGTTTGTAGTTTTATTACGATTCAGTACGAAAAAGAGTTCAGGCATTAGCTTGGAGTTGTCGATGGAAAAACATTGTCAACAAAAAGTATAAATAACTTTATTTCCACTTCCTGATTAAGTGGGAAACTTTACCTCAGGAATTATAATCCTCAAAGAGCATTATTGTATCATCTAATACTACGTTTGTTCAGAATCTGGTAGTAGTGAACAGATTTACTTTAAATTTATAACAGTTATTTATTTACAAGATCATGTATACATAACAGTTAATTATTAAACTTAAGTAAATTAACAAATTACAATTAAATCTCTTAAATGAAATTATTTTTTATTACTTTATTTATTTTGCAACTGTAGAAAAACAACTAGCAAATATGTTCACAACTAAATTAACCAAAAAATTTAAAAAAAATCAACCGCGTTAATGACTTTGAGGAGGACACCACCCAGCGATAGCTCTCCAGGATAAAAAGTGAAAATTTGACAGTGCTGCCGACCTCTACAGTGAGACACTACTCGTATATTTCACTACCGTGAAGTTTTATACATTTTGTAAAAATGTAAAAATAAAAGCCGATTTTTCCGAATGATCCACCACCATTCCACTCCCGGATAGCATGAATAAATTTACAATAATACACTTTTTTCATAAAATAAAACTGTCTCTTCTGATTCCTTCCCTACCACAAACTACAACTATTATTAATGTTACAATAATTTATAAAATACAACATTTTTAAGGTTTAAAGATTAATTACAGGAAATACATGTTCAAGTAAATTTTGTTACACCCAGTTATGCACAGGCGTACACAACAGAAACGTGGACTACAAAGCTATTGCAAGCAGAATGTATGTGTGAAATTACTATTCATTTGGAATTTGCTTAATTAACATGTAACATGTAACCTGCCACTGCTAAATCTATTATATTAATTAATCGGATTGAAAATCAAACCGTAAAGTTTCGAATATTAATAGAACTAAACAATGCGAATATCATTAATTTCAACGATTCGTTCATTTTATTGTGTTTGTTAATTATTTTATTTTGAAATACAAATAAATACAATTAGGTCGTATAATAAAAGTGTATACGACAGCTAAATTAATGAATTAATTTTGTTTCTCGAATATCATTTTAATTTAGAATAAATTTCAACAAATACTGTACGGTATCTACACACATGTATCGTATAATTGGTTTATATAATGTGAAACCCTCTTTCATTATTCCACTAACACATGATTGTACATCCATATGCGTTAAAATAAGAATCGAAAATTTCGGCATGACTTTTCCTAATGTATCCTATAAGAACTCGGAAATTTTAGTAAAATTAATAATACAGTAAATTCCGGATAATTGGGGCACATCGGGGCCGGAGCATTTTGGCCCAATTAAACGGCTGGCCGTAATAAACTGTGGCGTATACGATGATACTGTATTTTACTAAAATTATCACATAGCCTACATAAATTTTACATGCAACTTCTATCCATATACGCACAAAACAAATAAAAGGGTATCAGAACAACGATTAACTTTTTAACAAAACCTTTTGCCTTGGTTTTAAGCAAGGGACCATTGACACTTACACCTTGCGAATTTACAATGGTGAACCATTCATTCAACGCTTCTCAACAAGTGTATCCTTCCTTCACGTTTTCTTTTCTGAGATGTTCCATGATAATTTTTACTATTTACTATTTTAATTTTTACTATTTTTACTCTCCCTTGCCATATTAACATAAAGGAAGGAAAGTATTGTTCCAATGTCGATTTTTCGAAATCGAGTTTTCACCGGATCTCCACTTTTCAGACCCCCTTGAACCCAAAAACACGTTTTTAGCGATTGTTCTGTGTGTGTGTGTGTGTGTGTGTGTGTGTGTGTGTGTGTGTGTGTGTGTGTGTGTGTGTGTGAAAAGAATATCTCAAGAACGGAACATCGTACGAAGTTGAAACTTAAAACTTAAGTTAGATACTACTACCGGACCCCGATATGAACATTTTCATCAAAATTGGTCAACCGGAGGTAGTAATTTATTCGTGTCATTTTTCAATTTTTTTTGATTTTCTCAAAAACAGCTCCTACAATTTTTTTAAAATCGCTACATTTACTACATTTTTTTAGTTAAACAAGATCGGGTAGGCGCCATCTCTGCTGAAATTTTTGGGGAGGCTGTGCTTCGTAAAAAAACGTCCCGAAATGTGGAAGGGAAAATCATGGGTTCTCCACAAAGACAAAGCGCCAACTCATTCGCGTTATCTGTCAAGAGGTTCCTAGCCAAGTACAGCATCTCAGTGTTAGAACATCCACCTTATTCACCAGATCTTGCACCCTGTGACTTCTACCTGTTCCCTAAAATGAAATCTGAATTAAAAGGGACAAAATTTGAGTCTGTAGAAGCTGTAAAAGAGAAAGAGGCATGTGTCCTGAAGGAGCTAACAGAAGATGACTTCCAGCACTGTTTGCAACAATGGAAAATTCGCATGGAGCGTTGTAGGGATAGAGAAGAAGTGTAAATTGAAGGTGACAATAAGTGATTATGTATAAAATTAAAATTAATTTTTTTACGTCAGTATCGTTATTTAGTAGCGACACCTCGTATTTTAAAATAACTACATAACACATGAAAAAAATACAAAGTTCCTCCATTGGGCGGTTTTCTTCGGTCATATCATATTATAAAACGATTTCATCAGCTTCGTATTCTGGATAAGAATAGATTGTAGTTTTCCCTGTATCAAAATATACAATTAAATTTTTGCTCAGTTTTGTTAAGTATAACACTAATTTATAGAGGTTATATTTTATGTTTGTTCAAAATGAAACGTGGGTTTTTTACTTACACATCGGTACGTTAATTTAAAAAGTAGTAAGCTACTCAATTTATGTACATACAATGTATTGTTTTTAAAATTGTTTCTTAATTACCCTTCAATACTGATAAAATAGATAATTACAACTGATATATCAATTATTGTTTGGTTAATTTAAAATATTTTCTTTTTCGTTTTACAATGCAAATAGAAATTGTAAAAAGTAATTAAAGAACTAATTAACTTTCTTACATATTTTATAATATCGTTGTAGTTGTTTTATTTACTTCCTGTAATTTTCGTTGGAAAAGTAATAATTTTTTGCTGTTCTCAAAATTTATTATAAATAAACTTAATGATCTTGTGTTCTACAAAATTAATAAATAATACATTTAATTACATGATTTTCATTCGCTCTACACCTACAGACAGACTTTTTTATTTTGTTCCCAAAAATCCATATTGTAAACTAAGGTTACTTCTACAACAAAGTTAAATTATTCTATATAAAAATAACTTTTAAAATTTTCATCCTAATAAAGTTTTTCTTTTTTTTCTTTTTTACGCTCTAGTGATGTGATAGTACATTGGGATACTAGATGTAAAAAACACTTACTTCGTGTTTTTCTTCATTCTATATTTAGATTATTTCATCTTTTACAAAACCACGAAGTGTTAAAAATCTCTTCAAAGAATTCATTCTTCTTCCGTTGCCATAATTGTGTATTTTTACAGTTTTAAGATTCTCAAAAAAAACTCAGAAATATTTATTCAAACAACTTCAACCACGAAACAAGAAGTAGCAGTGAATTCCAAATCGAGAAACACACAACTTTTAAGTTGTTACAAGGAATTCATTATAAATTCCGTTCATTTTTTTTTTGTTAATAAATTACCAATAAATTTGAAGTATATCAATAAGCTGGTATATATACTAAACCAGCTTAAATTTTGATCGGGAAGTTAAAAATACTTTAGTAAAATACATCTTTTTCCTCTCATATTGGGCCAATTTTTGAACAAGCTCGGTGACTTTAGACATTTCTGGAAATTCTTTTTGTAGCCCCCATTCAGAGCAATCATTTATTGAAGGCTTTTCTTCTTTCTTCTTTCCACTCAATTTTCTGGTTTTGGTCTTCATGGAAGCCTTTAGTCCGTAATTAGCTATCTGAATTTGGTTCAATTTATTAAGTTTTTCGGTTTATTCTGATTTCTCAATATCCTTAATGATTTCTTTAAACCATCAATCCGACACTTTAGGTCTATTTTTTAGTGTCTTAAATTTTTTTCTCAACCGGTTATCACTCATTCTAAACAGATGTCAGTAACATTTTGTAAGATGTGAAAAAGAAGAATTACGTCTTACGGACACGTAGAACAGAGAGATTATTCAACCAAATTCTGAAGTACTTTCAAGATAAGAAAACGATGGTGGCTTAGTTCAGTGAAATGGATGGAGATCTCGAGGATTACATATCAGGACACTCTGGAAAGTGATGTGCTTAAGAGGAAACTACAAAAGCACCAAGGTTTCAAAGAAAAACTAATTCTAATAAGAGGAAAGACCTGGATTAAGGAGAGAAAAGAGTGACTTAGGGAACGTATGACGGAGTACTGAGCAAAGATCAAAGCCTGAGGAAGAGACAGCTGAAATTACAAGGTCCTTACTAGTAGCTGGCCGAATCGGAAAAAAATTAAAATAAAAAGTTAACGATTTTTACAGGACGTACACTAGTCATTGTATCATTTTTGGTTTGATAAATCTATGTATTAATAAACTACAATATTACAATAACGGGGTATATTTTTTGTTGAAATGAATTTTGTTCTCAAATATGTTTTATCATTAGTCTTTTTTTTTTTGGTCGTTATTCACATGAATTTATTGTCTTCTTATATCTAATCTATCCAATAAAACACAAAGAGCTGATATTGTAATGTATTGTTGCCATTTCATCCCTTTCTTTGTACTTAATGAATGTTGGTTGTATGGAGAGGGGGTGAGTTTGGCAGTATAGATAAAAGGGGGTTTTTGTTTGGAAGTTAGGAAAGACGGCGTGAGGTTTGTCCTATATTGGACGCCATTATTATCAGTGCTTTTGCAAGTTAGTGTAAGTGTTTGTTAGTGTGTGCGTGTTTTTGATTGTAGTTAACTGTCTTTCTTGTTTGTCGGGTCATCTGTAATTAGATCGGCGACACTAGTTCAGTCCTACAATACCGTTCATAGGGTGTCTCAAAAGTAAATTATGGTCGTATATAATTTATTTTAGGAATTGTGAGGTAACATTTATTCTGTTTTATAAAATTCCCTTCGTTTGACTAGTGTCACCACTTCTTGAATGTGTGAACGATTATTTTGCAATCCTCAGATTTATTATTTTTTCGTTTAATCATTTTCATGACTGACTGTTACAAAATATGGATGATGCAGTCCCTTAGGTCTCTTATATGTTTATCTGGATATCGTAACATCTCATCCCTGTTTGTTCACTCAGTAAACATACCTACTTGTAGCGGATTGTATACCAAATCTTTTTATAGAAAATTTTCTTCCGTGTCTATTATCCCGAAATTTGAATACGGACTATCAGTTAATGCTTAATATTTGAAGATAATATGGGAAGGAGATTTTCCTCCTCTCCAAACAGTTTATATACCGGGTCACCACTTAAGATCCTAATGTTATATTTATGTTTCCTAAGGTAAGAGTACCCCGTAATTAGGCTTACAGTCACACTAAACTGCTTCCTGCTCATAGAAAGTACTTCATGAGCAAGAGTTAGCGAACTGTGTCTCAGTTTGGCGGTTTGGTTCCAATACTTGTGGTTTTCCATACTCCTCAAGTGAGAAATAGATCTATGTAGCAATGATTTGCCGACTGTCTGATATACTTCCGGTCCAGCTAACCATGGTAGGTCTTCTCGGACCGGAGTATCTGCCTTTTTATAACTTCAAACCTCTCTGTAACCCGAGATTTGCACTAACGTAACGCATTTGTATTCAGCTAGTTACAAGATATTTTGCAGGTACTCCTGTACTACCTTCAACTTAATTCACCATTATCCAACTGCTTTTAGAGCTGCTTGACTACCTGGAAAAATTGTGGTAAAGTTACCCTCTTGGTCCGTCTTCTAATTCTCAAAGACGATGAAGTTAATTCATTTTCTTCTTAAGGTGTCTATCCGTTACGAATGTAGGCGATCATCAAGAAAATTCTCACTTTGCCAACAGCAATACAAAAGAGTTATGAGCAAGTCTTATTGAACCAGGTCATACAATTTTTTAACCACGATATCCTTCTTTTTCCGGGGTCTCTTTCTCCAAAGATCTTCAGCTAAATACACTGAAACAAGGCATATCTGGTTTCATTCCGCATATTTGATCCACGTACAACAGGTTACATACTTTGACAGTTGTCAAAACTTCCAGATCTTTTCCTGACCTTCACAGAACTTCGGCGTTGGTCACTCGCGCCGAAAAGAATTTAAAGAATTCTTCGATATAACTACATTTCAAATGCATTCAATGATGTTTGGTTAACCGCTATT
Organism: Catonia carolina; assembly: GCA_035578175.1. Taxonomy (NCBI): domain Eukaryota; kingdom Metazoa; phylum Arthropoda; class Insecta; order Hemiptera; family Achilidae; genus Catonia; species Catonia carolina. The sequence goes on from JAQMRL010000001.1 coordinate 425,121,435, forward strand.
AATGGTTGATGTTTTTGTCTAAATTATAGTGTCATATCTCTACAGGGAAACAGAAAAACATCTTCTAGATTGAATAACAGCATCCATTTTCAACCGATCAGTATACTAGACGCTGCTTGTTCTGTCAACTCCCAGTAGACCGAATGGTGTCCCATGAACATCAGCCGATTGGTTCTGTTATGTATACAAGTAAATTTCAGCTTACTGAATCAAAGATCTTGTTCATTTTCATTTAGTTATTTGAAATCTAATATTGAAAATATTAATTACAATTCATTTATATTCCTATCAACATTAGACAGTTTTGAATGATAAAACTATAATTCGTGATAATTTCTGGCCACATCTATAAAAAGCAAATAAAACAATGATTGTCAAATAATAAGATATTTAACTCACTCTGTTATCACTCAGTTTACAAATATTTTGCAAAGGACAGAGCTACTATATTGTACTTCAAGTTTGGAGTAGCAGCAAGTGATGTATCACTTTATCAGATCGTTTCAACCCAAGTTAAAGGTGAAATCAATTTTTGATCTGATTTAAGATTCCAGCTAAATGTATGGGTAAAGTAAGACAGTGTTCAAAATTATCTTTAACTACCAATTACAAACATTGTATAACAACATTGTATTAAACGTTGTTTAACATATAATTATTAAAAACACTGCATAAACTACAATTTCGAATCTGACTGATTTCCTCTATTATACAAATTAGTATTTAATTATCTATATAAACAGAAGGAAATTGATGATTAAAATCTATTTTATGTGGGTTGATATTTTATTACATATATTTTTTTAGAAATTAAAGCATCTCTTTGCGTCAATTTTTTTGAATGGAGTTTAAAACGTAACGTAAAATACATTTCTGATTGATACACTAACTCCCCAAAATTTCTAAAAATAAAATACCGGATAAACTTGAAATTTCATATTTATTAATTTATTTTTACGATTACTTTACAAAAATCATTACAATACAATGTTAATTTCATTAATTATAACTTAGAAATCTAAAACTAATTATATTAACTCGTGGTGAGAAAATTTATCTACCCAACTACGGTTTCCCATGTTAAAGGGTAGATCAATTTAGTGCTTCTTTGTTCGTTTCTACTACTACAACTAATAAGGTCATTTATTAGTGTGTAAGTAAATACAAACGAAATGTTAGTTACATAAATACTAATTAAATTGCTAATAAGGTTATTACAATAGTGTGCTGCAGTATTGTATACACGAAAAGAAAACAAAAAAAAACATAAATGAAATATGAAAATATGCAAAACAAAAGAATTTATTTAAAAACAGAAAAACTAATCATTGGAACGGTAGACAAACTCACAAAACTATTGAATTTCTGGTTTAAGCATTGTTACTAAAGCTTCTCTCCCTACTAAGGCTTAGTGCTTTTTGTACTTTATCTTGTCTGGTATACATTTAAAATTGCAATAGAAACATATTGGGCAGCTTGGGTGCTATATCAAAACTTTGAACTTAAGTTAGGTACCACAACGGGACCCAACACGAAAATTTTAATCAAATTTGGTCAATCGGAAGAATTAATTTATTCGTGCGATTTTTCATTTTTTGCTATTTTGTCGAAAACGGCTGCGATTTTTTTTTAAATCGTCTCATTACAACATTTTTTATGTTCAACAAAATAGGGTAAGTGCCACGTTTGCGGAAATTCTTGGGGAGGCTGTGTTTTCGTGGTAAAAATTTGTTTTTTCTTTAAGATTGAAACTTTAATATGAATTTTTTGGAAAAAGTATACTACAATATACTCACAGCTGTAGAACATTAAAAAAATACAATTTTTATTTCAAGCATTTCCTTCTACAGAAGTTTGGCATCAATTAGTAATTTTACATATTTTTAAGTCTAGTGAGGTTAATTTTCATTTTGCGTTATTCACTCATGATTAAAATTAGATTATGTGTTTATTTTACATTGCTTACTAATAAACTAAATATAGCTTATATTTTTAATTATTTACATTGTAAAGAGAAAATCGTTTGAGTGTTTTACACCCAAATTTTTGTAATATTCGGGCCACCCTATATAGACAGGCCTATGTGTAGGGATGGATGTGGAAGAGGCATAGAGAGACAGTGAATTGCCACGAGATGAATGAGCCCTGATGAACGTACTAGCTAGGGGGCGCATTACTATCACTAAAATTCTACCCCCTTGATCTCATTTGTTCCCCGATCCTTTCTATCCTTCATCCTCATCCCATTTGCTTCATATCCTTGGATTTCGCCCAACTCCGCCCCCTGAATTAATAAAACCGTTGAACACCCCTCCAGGGCGCCATCTGATCACTAATCACTCTATTCTCCTAATCTCTCTCTCTTTCTCTTTCTCTCGGCATAACTCCTAAATTTACTCTCTCTCTTTCTCTCGAACCATGGTTCCGGTGGATGATTAGTAGTTTGTGTATGTCTCGATGGAAACGCCTGTCTCTGCTTGGCTGTTTGTCGTCTATTTGAATTTCATTCCAAACCCGATGACACTTCCGGCGTACATAAACGTATCGCTTGTTTATTATAGTTTTCATGAAATATAACAGAGAACATATGAAAACAAACTGTGATATTAAGTAACAACGAATGTATGAAACAATGAAACGAACAACAAATCACTGTTCTGAATTCTGTTTTTTGAATAAATCATTGTGTTATTTTATCATTTAATAAACCTCCGGATATATTATTTATTGTATTCTTTGTACATATGTATTTGTAATGTAAAATTCAATTCAGTTATTTTCATTAAGATAATAACGTAATGTAGTTTTCTGTTATCATAATTTTAAAAGTGGTATTCTTCAAAGTCTATCTTTAGTTAAAGTAACTTGTTTGTTTTGTTAAGTTTTACATACATACGTACGTAGGCGAACGTAATCGTTTTCGGAAATTACATTAAAAAGTACCTAATTAATTTTTCATGACTATTGTATTAGATAATTCCCATAAAATAAAAAAATCCACGTTTTATTATTACAAATGTACATAATTTCAATGTCAGTTTTTTTTTAATTTGTATTATTAGACTACAATTATTATTATTATTATTATTATTATTATTAAGGGTTTTCGAGCGGATTATACATAGTCATCTTTATGGTAGGCTAAAAGATAACATTGTGCCTAATCAGCATGGGTTCATCGGAGGAAGATCAACTACTACGAATCTAATGCAAATGATGGATTTTGCGGCTCCTCTCGTCGAGATGGCTAACCAGGTTGACTGCGTGTACTTTGACTTTAAAAAAGCTTTTGACACCGTGTCACACGATGTTTTATTGAAAAAATTAAGGGATATGAGTGTTGGCAGCAGTCTTCTTAAATGGTTGCAGTCGTATCTTCATGAGCGAAGTTTTGTCGTGAAGGTTGGAGGTAGAGTGTCGGATGAACATCTGGCTACTTCAGGAGTTCCTCAGGGTTCGATTCTCGGTCCTTTACTTTTTGTATGTTTCGTCAACGATATTGTTTGTAATATTAAATCAAATATTTATATGTACGCAGATGATTTGAAAGTTTGTGCCACATCCAATAACGCAGCTGAGTGCAGTGTACTTTAGAGAGATATTGATTTAATACAGCTATGGACACTGCAAAACAGGCTCTATTTAAACTTAGCTAAAACTTTCGTTATAACTTATTCAAGAAAAACGATGAGCTATGTACACAAGTACATTCTTGGCCATAACGGAATCATAAGAAAGACCAGCACCATGGACCTTGGTGTGTTGTTTGACTCCAAGCTATTATTCCGTGAGCAAGTAGCTTCAATAGCTGCAAAAGCTCGAAGGAATTTAGGACTCATAGCTTGGATTAGTCGTGATTTCAAATTTGAGAAGACAGTACTTAGACTTTATAAGAGCCTTGTGCGTCCCGTCCTCGAGTATTGTTCTACGGTGTGGAACTATAGAAGGGACGTCACAGAAAAGGAACTAGAGAGGGTGCAGAAAAGACTAATTTATAAGTTGGAATGTAGATCTGGGAGAAAATTTGATGGCTATGCGGATGCCCTCTCATTCTACGGGCTTCAGAGTCTGAGCACGCGACGTAGAGTGATGGAAGTACTTTACATTTACAACATTCTGCACTCACGAGTTGAAGTTCCGGATATCTCGAAGATTTTTCTGAGAGTACCTGGCACAGCTTTAAGAAGTTTTAGGTTGTTTGCTGGAGCTACAAAAAGTAAAATAGCTCCAATCAATAGATGTATAGCTACAGCCAATGAAATAAATGGAGAGGTAGATCTATTTCACAGAGATAGCAAAATTAAAGAAAAACTGTACAGGATACTGTGAAGGAAGGCTGTAAATACTGCGTGATTTTTATGTTATTTTATGTATTTTTATGTGTTATTTGTGTCTATGTGGTGTATGTTAACCTCAGCGGCTGACTGTTTTTTATAAAAGAAAGAATGACTACGTTAAGTTGTAATGGTGCGGTATACTAAGGCGAAATTGTCTTGCTGTTCTACTGTACCACCTCGCATCCTTGCGACCAGCCATAGTAGTGGGTGGAGACGGCGGGGTGTAGGGGAGTTTGGGAGCCCCCTCAAAAAAAAAAAAAAAAAAAATTATTTGCCTAAATGTAACTGTATATATTATTTTATTTTCTCTACTTTTGAAAATATCTGTTAAAAAAATATTTCTTGTACCCGTTTTACATATTATAATAGCAATTTTATAATAATTATAAGCGTTCATGTAATTAAAAAAAAAAAAATTATTTATTTTTGTATAGTCCTGAGCGCGGTCAAAACTCTGTAAAGAAGAGATTTTGCGTACATCTTTATTTAGGTAAAATGTTGTATAGGTATAGTTTAGTTGAGTAATAAATTGTAACGTATATTTTTAACTAAATAAATAACAATAAAATAATTCGAATTTTTCTCCATACCGTAGGGTTTGAATTAACAAGTTAATATACATTAATATTGTGACAATATTGAAAAATAATGTGTTTTTGAGAGGTTTCTAGAACCGAGAGATTCATAAATGTTAAATAGTAAATACTAGAGTGACAAAGTAACAATAGAGTTAGTTATAAAAGAATATTTAAAAAGGGCCGTGTATAATAAGTTAGGGTCTTTGTTGTATAACTATTTGTGAAAGAGCCGGTTGGTTACCTGTAACACCTTTTTATTCAATTATGACTTGTTTACACTAGTTAAGATTTTGCCAGAACCAATAAAAAGGATTTTTGTATTTTATTATTGCTCGAATCTCTCTGTCTTTCGAGAAATATCTCTGATCTACCTATATAAAGAGAGCCCCAAGTTCCGTCGGAGAAGTAGTACTCGTTTGATCTTTGACGAGTGTTTATTGCGTGTGCTACCGGTACGTTAGAAGAGGTCAACGTGTCCGGGAATTGGTCAACTATTGTTATTCTGTCCTATTGTGTATCATTTTTGTGTATGTGCATTCTGTATAATTGTTTGTAAGTAGTACTAAGTAAATTCTTTAAGTTATTTATTGTACCCTGCTTCATTGTAATTAGTTTATTATTTATTTTGTAAATTTTTTTAGTTGTAATAAATACTTGTAATTTTAAACTTTAGTGTATTAATTATTTAATTTACCTAGATACCGAAACGGACCTTAGCGATAAGTGTCAACAATATTTTAAACAGGTAACGTTTGTTTTTTCGTACAAAATAATCTAAAAATCCACGGCGATTTCAGAAATTCTCACTTTGTTAAAAATAATATAGCTTCCTGACTAACATAGGCTATAGGTATGATAATTATAATATATAAATTTTGAGAAAAAATTGTGATTGGTAAACTTAAGTCATCTTATTCAAGTTTAAAGTCAGGTAAATTTCTATTACTGACCAATTGGCCTATGAGTTACAGTACAGAATCTGTGGATTTTAAAATGCAATGGTTCCAGACCATAGCTGGGAATCTATGCCCATAACCGGCAGATAAAGTGTTAAATTATTTTCACTCGATCTGCTATTTCCAGGGCTACAAAAAATAGTTCTCTTTCTTATTATATGGTCAACTAATTATATGACTGAAGTATTTAAGAACAGAAGAGGTAAAGGTGTAAAATACACTAATCAGAGTGATCTCCTCTGAAAGTAATGAATTTCATTATCCAGCCAGACTGTGGTAAATTGCAGGTGTCATTTGCAGGGTGGAAAGTAAATTCCATAACAGAGGGCCTGGTGTACTGATAAGCAAACTTTTCCACTCAGTGAGAAAGGCAATGGATAACTATCTCACTTTTTGTTTTACTTACTAAAGCCTCTAAAATTTCAAACCAGACTTTCGGCTGACGATCTAAACAACAACAGCCGGAAATCGAACCTCGAACCTTCTGTTTTGCAGTGAGAAACATAGGCTATCACTCGTACCGCGAGGTCAAAGAGGTAGTAATCTTTTATTTTATTTGTTTGGTGTATTGTATTCCGTCTGCATTATTGTGCAATACAATCGGAAGTATTATACTATCTATTGGATTCAGCTTATTGTTTTTCAGTACATATCTCTTAAAGATACGTTACAAATAATTAAACTAGATGGGATAAAACAGAATTTATAAATATAATTAAATTACGAAAACCACTCATGTAATTTGTATTAATAATTAATTAATTATTTATACACGTAATAACAAAATGAATTACCTCACGTACCGAACCTATTCTATTGAAAATAATATAAATAATAACATTTCTATTATAATCATAATGTTCTGTAAAATTATAATCAGATGACCAAAGTGAGTTCAAACACAGAATTAAGCTGATTAATAGCACACAATATTTTAAAACGTATTGTTGTTTCAATATTGAACATCACCTGTGCAAATTTCAAATTTAAATTTAATTAATGGTATAAAATTATGCATTAACATATTTATTACGTGGTGTGCATTTGATAATCCTAATTACTGTAATTTAACTTTTATTCTTCTTCTTTTTACTTATAAAAATAAATGCAGCTAATAATTTTAAAATATTTGTGGTAAATTCAAAAAATCAACCTTTCTAGTTGTTAAAACTTTAAACCGCGGGCTTCCCTCAGTTTCGACTAGTGCCGCCGCCTAATTGCAGCAGAGCGGAATCTACACAAACCAGGCTTTTTCGATAAGAAGAGTTGTCTTTTGGAACGCGTACGGAACGTACACAGTCTACTAGTTACCTCGCTCCATGCCAGTACAGGTGTACTCAATGTTAGTTAAAAAATAGATAAATTTATTTGTTTCCAATCAAAACAAAATATAACAAATATTTTAAAATAACAATTACAAAGTTTTAAAATTCTTTAAAACACTTTAAAATAATTAAAATCCTTTTATTAAAATCTTTCTTGATTAAAATTGTTGTTGTGTTTTTGGTTCCTTTTATTAAAAATTGTAAAGAACGTCTTCTCCTTTAAAAGTTTTAAGATGGAGTGAAATTCAACAATTCGTTTTTATTTTTTTCAATTAAATTTTCTTTTTTCTTTTTTTTTTGTTATTACTCACATCTGGAGGTGGTAAATCATCTGACGTATGTGTTTATGTTGAGATGTTTGTATATAAATGTTGACATGTTTATATCGAGTGTAAGAAGGGTGTGCGTTTATGTGTGTGTACGAGTGTGGGTGGTTTTGTGTGAGTTTGCATAAACGGTTGTGTCACGTGAATATTTGTGTGTATACCTTGCTCATATTACACAGGTAACTAGACTAATAATTAGGAGTTACAGTCCATTTAAATTTATGTTCGTAACCTGGCTTTATGGACACTAGTACTTAAAAATACGGAAAATCATTAACTGACGCTAAACTAGGCTCTTAAGAAAAAAATGTTTGAAGTAAAAGTTGTAGGATTTTTAATATACTATAACTTTTATTTTATACACCTTTGTCGTAAAATGCGTACTACAGCCTCAATCTTGGTTTTTAATGAATTTAATGAGAAAATCAGGAACGTCACTAATTGACGCTATACTAAACGTTGAGAGAAATAAAGTTTGTCCACTTGTGCTACATAACGTAATTACCAAGTTTCAACTTTACACGATGTTCCAATGTTGAGATATTTTGTGCACACAACGCACAAAAATAGCTACAAACATGTTTTTTTTTTGGATTGATGAGGCCTGAAATTATTCCGGTGAAAACTCGATTTCGAAAAATGTACTGGAAAACAATACTTTTCACTTTCCTTCCTTATATTAAATTCATATGGGGAAAAGAACGTAAAAATAAATAAATAAAATTTGGTGTGAAAGACTCACATAACTTTTTCTTGCCAATACAAATAATGAACTAACATTAGTAATAAAATATTAGAAATAAACAAAAAAGTAACCTCAAAAAACATAACCTTATTTTAATCATGAGTGAATATGCAAAATAAAAATCAAACTTAGTTTGGCTTAATAATACGGTAAACCTCTCTTTGACTCTAAACTAGGCTCTGTAGAGAAAAATGCTTAAATAAAAATTGTAATCTTTTAATTTTCATATAAATTTGATTAAACGCTTTTGTCGTAAAATGCATACTAAGGCCGAAATCAAAAAATCCATTTTTCATGGAAAAAAAAGAAAATCACTAATTACCGCTAAACTCATCGTTATACAAAGAAATGTTTGAAATAATTCAAAGCTGTTGATTTTTAAATTATTTACATGTTTTATCGTACACACTTTTTCGTTAAAATACATATTAAGGCCGCAACCATAAAAAACCATTGTTTCTACGAGAGAACAGCCTCCCCAAGAATTTCAGCAGACATGGCACCTACCATATCTTGTTAAGTATTAAAACGTTAAATTATGCGTTTAAAAAAAAATTGTAGGGGCCGTTTTTGAGACAATCGTATTTTGAAGAAATCGCAAAAAAGTGAAAAATTACACGGATAAACTACTACTTCCGGTTGACCGATTTTGATGAAAATGTTCGTTTTGGGGTCTCTAGTGGTACCTAACTAATGTTTCAAGTTTCAACTTAGTACGATGTTTCATTCTTGAGATGTTATGCGCACGCACACGCGCGCGCGCGCGCGCACACACACACACACACACACACACACACACACACACACAGAGAGAGACCAATCGCTAAAACATATTTTTGGGTTGAGGGGGTCTGAATACGTATAGATCCGGTGAACACTCGATTTTGAAAAATCGACGAGAGAACAATACTTTTCTTCCAATATACTCATATAGGAAAAAAGTATAAATATAAATACACACAATAATACTACTTCAGGTTGACCGATTTCAAAGAAAATGTTCGTGTCGGGCCAACTTGTGGTACTTACCGTAAGTTCCAAGTCTGAACTTCGTACGTTATTCCGTTGTTGAGAAATATTGTTCACACACACACACAAATCGCTAAAAACATGGCTTTTGTGTTGTGAGGGCCTAAAAACGTGTATTTCTGGTTAAAATTGGATTTCGAAAATCGTCATGAAAACAATACATTCTTTCCTTATCTATAAAATATTCATATAGGGAAGAAAAAGTAAAAATTGATTATGTATTATAATTTATCATTGAGTATTACGAGTACATTATAAATAAAAGTACAGGATTATCATACCACATTTTAAAAAATTTACAAAGATTATTGTTTCAATTAATTACTTGTAAGCAGTTGAATTTTTAATAAATACAGTAGCAGTGTATAATATGGCCTAATAAATAAAATGAATGCAAAGAAAAACTCTAATTAAATAGAACATAAAGTAGATTACAAGCGTAATAAAAGTAATAAATGAACTCGTTAAAAACTTTTAAATAGGACTTTATATAAAAAGAATGTAAGTAATGCATACAGAAAAGTAGACGAAGTACACAGTAAGTTATATGGGCTAACTACGGTAACAACTTAAAAAGTATGTAAGTAACCTGAAAGCACAAAAAGGAGAAAAAGGATAGTTAAATAGCTATGTTATTATTACTGCTATTAGAATGTAATTTTTTGTGTGTTGCGGTTTTAGAAGGCAGGGAGGGGGAAGAATGAGTGATTTGCATGCAAGATGTGTGTCGTAATACATCTGAGATGAGAAAAGTCCAGGACGGGGAAAGAAAGGAGGAAATATACTAATAGTACCACAGCTCTTATTGCAAAGTGAACAAATTGTTGGGGGAATGGATCCTCGAGATGAGAATAAGAGATGGACAGGGGGAAAACAGGAAAGAAGGTATTAGACGAAGAGGCAGAAGAAGAAAAAAAAAGAAAAAAGGAGGGAAGCGCTCGCTTAATTTATTCCAGTGTCTCAGATGGGGAAAAATAGAAAAAGACAGTTGTTGTCAGATGAGAGGTACAGTGGAGTTGAAAAGTATGGAAGTAGGGGTTAGAGGAAGTTTTTCTCTACCCTTCGCCGTCGTAGGTGAGGCGGGAAAGGTTCCAGCTGCCTGAACAGTTCTAATAGAAGTAGTGGTTCAGCAGAAACAAAATAAGAAGAAAAAGAAAGACCGGGTAAATGTGGGGAGGTAAAGTATAAAGTAGGGTAAAAGAAAATTGCGTTGCCTTAGAAATATGAGCGGCCTTACCAGAAGAAAAGCTACCACAATAGCCGAAAAGTACGAAACACAGACATTCATGTATGGTATGGAACATATACGAGTACAAACGCGAGATGGAATCCGAAGATAAAATGAAGTAACCTTACACTCTTAAACGATAAAGTGGACCATGTTTATAGCAATACGGGTCTTAATCTACAATATCGATTTTAACTAAAATGTGAAGTAGAACGAGGATATTATAAAATTACCGGGGACCAACCCGTTCGGATTATCAATCTGTTTGGAATAACAAACATAATACGACATGACATACTTAAAATCAATTTGAATAGAACACTACAAACTGTTGTTGTAAATATAGTAACAATGTTCCTGGATGTTTACTAATTAATTTAGCTAAAATTCAGCCTTTTAGTACAATTGGTAAAGAAATTACAGTATTTAAAAAATATTGTTATTTTCGTTCCTGATGGACGTAACGAGTCAGAACCAACGCACCAAGCTAGGCACAGCATCGACTTCAAACATCGAGATGTAATCTAATTTATCTGCAACGGTTTCAATCAAAAGCTCTGCGGACCATACTAAATGCACCATGGTATTTATCAACGCCGATATACATCGTGATATGGATGTGCAGACGGTACGAGAAGAAATACGAAGTTTCAGTTGTAAATACATCAAACGTCTAAACAACCAAGCGAATCACTTAGCACTGAATCTCTTAGAGAACAGCAATGATGTTCATTGACTAAAATCTGCTACAGTACTGAATCTCCTAGGGCGATTCTGATAGTGTGATTTTAAATTGTAAATAATATAATATTAATATTCTGTAGATGACTGGCGTGTTTGAGTGTGAATGTTGTAAATAACTGAATGAAAATTTTTAATTATTTCAAAAAAATAATAAAATATTATTTAAAAAAAAAAAAAAATTTTAAAATCGTGCTATAGAGAGTTAGAGAGCTTTGATCTGAATTGCAGAAAAATCCGTGCTAGTGAGGTTTTAAAATAATAGTAGTCGTGCTGTAGACGTACCTTTAACATTAAATATTATGGCAACTTCAAGGGGATTAGAAAGAAGTGCACGTGTTATCGAGAAAGTCGTGCAGTTGAGAATCTACTGTAATACTTTTCAAATTCTAGCCAAGAACTGAATCCGAAACCTTTCACTTCGTAGTACAGCAAGCTGAGCACTACGCTACGGAGGCGGTCAATATCATTTTAATGACTACAGTATTTCGTTTCAGATATTTAGATTTTTCAAATGTTCAGATTACGGAACTTCTCTTGCCTATAATCTGGAGTAAATTAACGGTTAAGTACAAAGAAAATAAAAAGACTGCCAACTTTTTTTATATTACAATGATTTTATTCAATGTGAACCTTTCCAAATTCTAGAAAAATACGAGCAACCACAATCCAATCTCCGAATCAAACACATTTAAGAGAGAAGAAATAATGTACGCAGAAAAACGTAGATACAAGCAAAATGAAACGAAGGGGAAAAAAGAAAAAATTACCTTTCTTTATTCACTAGTCATTCATACAATATTTCTTTCTCTTTTTATTTTATTTAAACCTTCTTGTAACTCAACTAAACAAATTCTGAGCTTAATTTTCTTATTCAACTTTATTTAACGGTATTAAGAACAGATATTATTACTATTATACATAGTATAAATCCCTCAAGTCAAATTTTTAATAACTCAAATATAAAACGAAAAATATTAGAAAGAAAAAGCAGAAAAAGGACATAAAAGAAAATCAAGGATGTCAACCGACTTTCTACCAGGATATTTTTATTATAATATTAAAAAAAACAGCAGCATACCTTATTCAGAATAACGAGAAATGAGGGTTCTCTTAATTAAATTCTACCCTGTTATATATAATAAAAAATTTAAATTAAATACATCCCTAATAATAATTAATTTTTTATATTTTGTACAAATAATGATAATAAACATACCTCAAAGAATACCTTGCAATTTAAATAAATTTATTTTTAATTACATAATTTATTATTACATTTTAAAATCCGTTGTTTACACTAAAGACTTAAGAATAGTGATGAGTTTTTAAAACACAATCTTAATTAGTTTGCTATATGAATACCCTCGTATATAAATGTAACGTAAACAACTTGGGCTGAAGTTACGTCATTTTTTTCTGGCTCTTTGGTCAAGTAAGTTTTAACTTTCTTTTAAAAATAATGTCCTCTCATATGAAATAATTTTTGAACCTGTTTGGACTTGTGGTTTAGAGCTATAGGAATACTGCAGCGGTTTTAATCAAAATCCCTGAGATTGATCACTGTAGCTTCATGATGTACAACCAATGAAATATTGCACAACGTAGCGTTAAACATTCAAAAAAGTTAAAATAACATCAAAACCCTTTCGTAAACAACCTCCTCGATAACGGTAAAGATATTCAACTGAAACACTGTTAAAACACTGGACTTAACTTCACGATTTTGTCAATCATATAACTAATATTATGTTTTGATCATTCTACTTTAATAGGATACGGGAGTTTTATACCGCACAATGTTAACATTAGGAACATTTCCTCAGCTCTCATTGGTCAGATCATTGTCAAATACCCGTGGATCTTTTGTTCACACACAGACCATTTGTTAAAAGCATATTTTGGGGGTTCAGGGCGCCTGAAAACGTGTATTTCCTGTGAAAAATTCACTCGGAAAAATCGACTTGAAATAATAACTATACATTCATATATGGTAACAGAAAGTAGAAATATTATATTTTACATCTCCTTTTCTCATAATTATATTAATTTCCAGGCAAATGACAATTATCAACGAACGTTTTGTCAAAGTTTATAGCCAGGGGAACTAAGTTATGAGAATAACTACAGACAAAAGTTAGTCTGTCAGACTACACTACAGTTGTTACGGATTCTATTATTGGGTACGTTTGTGACAAACTTTTCCGGAACCTGCAGGAATAGTTAGTAAGAGCTATCTAGTTATCGTCGTACAACAAAAGTCTCAGCAAATTTACATGTACATTATTTTATCAGAAAGCTTACTTAAGGCATTATAATTTCACTGAGACTATTAAAGGAAGTACAAATGGCGTCTGTATTTTCCGCAGGGACCATACGTCAGTCTAGCACGATGAAAGTTTTTTTATTAGTTTAACATTTTTAGAATAAATACGAATATTTGAAACATGTAATTGTATTTTTTGACTTTATTTACATCAGTTTTCTAAAAATTAAATTTTTACAAGTAGTGTCTCTAACTTTTAGGCATGTATTAAGTTATTTTACAAAGTTATTGTACTTCTACCCTAAATAACCGTATTTTTAGACACATATTTTCATGTTTTACCTCAAATATTGTAAAGAGCTGAATATTCCCCACGAGGGATTCGCCAAATTTGTGATATACTAAATACTCCACACAAGCTGAATACCGAATTTGCTGTGAATAAAATGAAGTCAATAATCTTGTACAAATTCTATTTAATAATTTATCATATTTTACAGCATGTACTTTAATGTTTAATGTTTTCTTGTGTATTAAATTATCACTTATTTAATTTATTATTTGAAATATTATTGTCCCATTCATTTTTTAAATTCTACGTCGTTTTAAATGTCATTTTACTTTTATATTGTTTAGTCTTTTAAATATATATTAAGTTAAACTTTTTCACTAAGATGTGGACCATCCATCCTGCTCGATGTCTGGAACCACAGTCCCATTTTCTTCACAAAATTCATAGTTATTCTTCTTATAGTTTCCTAGCAACCATATAAATAACTCTCTTTTCAATATTTTTTTTGTAATATAAATTAAATAGTTTTAAAAATGTTTACCTTCCAATCAGCTGGAGTTTGTTTATACTTTCAACTATAGCAAACATAAACAGACTTTACTGTAGCTGGTTTAGTTCGTTACAATATCATAAAAACTATATGAGATATAAATCTGGGACCTAACTTATTAAATTTTTTACATCGAAAACCATAAGAAACAACTGATGTTATCCTTTAATTTACCTTCCCTGAATTTTGTAAAGTGTTACTTTACCCGTAGAAACTGAAACCCAGCCAATACCTTTTACTAGCAGTAAACTCACTTACAAAGCGTTTTCGAACATATGTTTATTAGGAGTTTTTTCTTATTTTCAGCTCTAAAATGAGTTACCGTAATTTTAACCTTTCCTTCATAAACAACCTGTACATGATTCGTGAAGATCTGCAAGCCAGGAAACCAGTTTCGAGAAAACATCTTTTTAAAAATAAAACTAGGAACAACTGGTTCAAAGAGGTTCTGAATGATTTGGATGTATCAGATATAACAATTAAACAATTTGAGGTTAGTAAAGAGACGAGGATTCTGAAAGACAGGAACAAGAGACAAACTCAAAATATTTGAACAACACAATACACTATTACTGACGAACGATAAGAAAACTGTTTAAATGCTCGAGCTAACACTCTAAAGATTTAATTATGTATGAATTGATGATTCAAGTGCTCCCATGTGGATGTAAAATAAAAATAAAAATAGTTTTTTTGATAATAATTCCTGACAGGGTCGTCAACTTAAAAAAATTTATTTATTTGTAAAAAAAACTTTCCTATTCGACTACACAACTTGATAATGTACATAACCTGATATTTGTTTTAAAAAAAATCATTAATCTTTATTTAAAACTGTAAATTATGACACAAACAGCAAATAATAATTAACTGTAGACATGGCAGAAGAATAGAGATAGCTTGATCTGTATTTGTTAAAATGAAAAATATTTTAATAGAAAAATCCTTGAGCCTTGACCTGAGATTGAGGATGGTTCGGTATTACATCTTTTCGACAGTGTTATATGGCGCACAAGCTTGGAAGTTAAAAAAAAAATATCAGGAGAATAGATGCGGTTGAGTTTAGGTTGTACAGGCGCATGCTAAAAATACCCTGGACGGATAAAATACCCAACGAGACAGTGTTGTGGAGAATGGGGACAGAAAAAGAACTTGCTTATGCCATCTAAAAACTAAAATGAAATATCTGAATAACAATACGCGTGGACCATGATATGAACTGCTTCACTTGATGATACAAGGTAAGTCTCAGGGGAAGAGAGATGAGGTAAAAAGAGAATTTCTTGGTTGAAAAATTTTCGCGACTGGTTTCGTTGTACCTCAGTGGAGCTGTTCAGAGCTGCGGTGTCCAAGGTCCGAATAGTTGTCATGATTGCCAATCTCAGGTCGAAGAGGGCACAATAAGAAGATGACAGACGTGAGGAAGGGATCCCAGTAAAACCTCTTCCAGACATTACCTCATTGATTTTTTAACGACGGGTTCTATGCATTCTTTCATTTTAATTTAGATCTTTAATTTAGTTGGGGGTTGTGAGGCAGATGTGGTGTGATTAGGTGTATTTGGAACAGTGGATTAGCGTATTCTTGTCGTTTGTCGTGAAAGTTTTTTTAGAGTTTAGCAATGAAGTGTTGAAGAGTCGAATCAGTCATTTCAGAAAGCCCACAAGTCAAAAATACTAACTTTTGGGAAAATTAAAAAATATAATTTGTTCAGAGGGCTGTTCCCTTTAATATAAAATATACTTTTGGTTTTTTAAAGACAAGTCACTTGTTTAAAAAATAAATAAAAATTTTAAGTTAAGGTGTGTCTGAAATAAATTGGAGTAAAATGTTAAATTACGTTGTTTTCTGTAAAATACGTTGTTAGACCAGAAGAAAATTGTGCTGTACAATAGTATTCATTTATTTATTTCAGTAGTTTACATTATGACTTAAAATAGCTTGCTATAAAAAATAAAAATTCTTTACTTTAAGAAAGAAAAATGCTGATTTTGAGGGCTATTCACGTTCTTCATCGTTGTCAGAGTGTAACAGTAGTTTTACACATTAAAAAGATTTTTGCATAGAATCTTTGTATGGCCTTTCCCACTAGAAAGTAGAGCTTAAGCTTCAAAAGAATATCCACTTTTTTAATTAGAAAGAAACACTTTATATCCTTAAGGATAAGCCTTTTCTTAGTGTTATGTACTTAAGGAAAGCCAGACTTAGGTGATTTTTGTAGGGGTGGTGTATTTACATTCAGTTAGTTCTAAAATACTTACTTACTCTTACTCCCATGGCCATCTATATCGGAGTTGATATTTAGCCGCACCAACAAAAAGCCTCCATGTCGCTCGATCTTCAGCATCTCTCTCTGTAGCTCCCAGTCTCTCCATGTCGGACTTAACCTGCTTCCACCATCTTTGTCTAGGTCTTCCCGGGGGCGCCTTCCTGTGAGGTTGGGGTCTAATATTTTCTTCAGGTTGGACTCTTCTCCTCTTCTTAGCACGTGCCCAGCCCATCGCATTCTCCTACATTTTATTTCACTTACAATGTCTGGGTTACTGTAGAGGTCTCTACTTTCCTTGTTGTGTTTTCTCCTCCATTCTCCTTGTTCATATGTGGGCCCATATACCTTGCGCAGGACTTTATTTTCAAACACTATCAGCTTTTTTTCTTCCTTCTTGGCCATTCTCCACGTTTCAGAGCCATATAATAGAACTGGACATATGATTGTTTTATATAGTCTAATCTTTGTTTTGTGGGACAGGGACTTTGAAGAAAATAATTTGTTGCAGGCATACATACATTTGTTTGCTGAGTTTACCCTGTTTTGTATCTCCACAACATCAGAATTTTTATTTGAGATGGTTACTCCAAGGTATTTGAACTCATGGACTTGTTCAAATTCATGCTCATTTATTTTTAGACTGCCCAGCCTTCCCCCTTGGTTCCTTGTAAAGTGTATAAATTTGGTTTTGGAATAATTTGTAACTAAACCAATTTTCTCTGTTTCTTCCATTAACAGTTTGATAAGGGTTTTCATGTCCTCCAAGGTCTCTGCAATAATTGCCACATCATCTGCAAAAGCCAGCACATTAATCTTTGGTCCGACCTCTACACCTACATCTTGATGTGCTACCTTTTGGAGCGCCTCTTCTATGGCCATATTGAATAAAATTGGAGAGAGTCCATCTCCCTGTCTGACTCCTGAGTTGACCGAGAAGGGTTCACAGTAGTGACCATCTATTTTAACAGAGCATCTTGACCCTGTCACACTCATTTTTGACAAGTTAATGAGTTTTTTTGGGATACCAAATTTCTCTAGTTGTGTCCATAGTCTATCTCTATTAATACTATCATACGCTTTTCGGAAGTCTATGAAGACTGCATAAAATTCTTTGTTGTATTTCCAATATTCTGCTATTATTTCTTTCAGGATGAACACTCGGTTTGTTGTTGACCTGCCTTTTACAAAACCAGCTTGGTGTTCTTCAATTATCTCACCAGCATAACGTTCTAAGCGGTTAAGGATAATTCTGGAGATGACTTTGTAGGGCACACTAAGAAGCGAGATACCTCTGTAATTACCACATTCTTCTTTTTCGCCTTTTTTAAGTACGGGCACTATAACAGCTTCTTGCCATTCAGATGGTATTTCTTCTTTCTCCCAAATCTCTAGTATCAGTTCCCACAGTTTTTCTATAACAACTTCTCCCCCTTTCTTCAGCAGATCTGCCGTTATCTCATCTCTTCCAGGTGCCTTGTTGTTTCTCAGTGATTTAACAGCTTGTTCTACTTCCTCCCTTGTTGGGGGTTCTACATGTGGCTGAACGTTGTAGTGATATGATTCATTTTCTTGTCTTGCCCCAATCTGGTCCTCTACATTTAATAATTCGCGAAAGTATTCTCTCCATCTTTCTAATACTTTTTGGCTTTCAATTAGTAAGGCTCCTTCTTTATTCTTCACACCATAGGGGTGTGGGGTGAAACCTTTTTTGAGGAACCTCACTTTTCTGTAAAAGTCTCTTGCGTTGTTTGCTGTGTTTTCTTCTTCAGCTTTGTCCAGTAGGCCAGCAATATGGAGTCGTTTTTTCTTTCTTAGTAGCTTATTAGTTTCTGTATTGGACTTCCTGTACAGCTCCCGGTCTTCTATACTGTTGCTATTTATCCAGGCTTTTTTTAAACTACTCCTTTCTTCTACCATTTGCTGGCATTCTTGGTCAAACCATGGCTTTTTGTTTCTCTTTTTCCTTTTCCCACATACTTCCTCTGCGGTGTCTAGGATAGTATCTTTAAGTTTATTCCACTTGTTGTCAATGCTCTCCCTTTCTTCACTTTCCTCCAGGATAGTGAACCTATTTTCAAGCTTCAGAGCAAATTCCTCTGCTATTTGGTTGACCTCAAGTCTTTCAATGTCTATTCGTCTTTCTGACTTTTTTTCTGTACTGCTATTCTTTGGTTTACTTTGACTAGTATCATTGAGTGGTCGCTTCCGCATTCGGCCCCTCTAATGCTTCTTACAGCTGTTACACTGCTCCTATGTCGTTGGTCTGTGAGTACGTGATCAATCTGGTTTTTAGTAGCACCATCCGGTGATGTCCATGTATATTTGTGAATATCTTTCCTTGGAAACATTGTGCTTGAAATTTTCAATTCATTTGAAAGTGCAAAACTTGCTAGGCGAGATCCATTATCATTTGAATGGCCGTGTAGGCTTTCTTTTCCAATAGCTGGCATCCACCTTTGTTCTTTCCCTACCTTTGCATTTGCATCTCCCAGTAAGATTTTTAAGTCGAAACTTGGTAACCTGTGCACCATTTCCTCAAGGAGTTCATAGAATTGGTCCTTCTCTTCATCATCTGACTCTTCTGTAGGTGCATAGAAACTGACTAGTGATATATTGCCGAATCTCCCTCTTAGCCTAATATTGCACAATCTCTCACCAAATGCTTCGAACTGGATCACAGCTTCTGCTATTGCCTTATTAACTGCAAAGCCCACACCACCATAAAAACGATTACCATCACAACCACTGTAGTAGATCCTGTATTTTTCTGTCTCAACCCTGCCTGCAAGAGGCCAATGCGTTTCTTGGAGTGCCACAACGTCCATATTATACTTTTCAAGTTCCTTTGCTAATATATCACAAATTCCGGGAGTCACTAAAGTCCTAACATTCCATGTCCCTAATCTTAGTTGTTTAGAGCGTATCCGTTTTGTTATCCTTATGTCCTGTCCGATATCCGAGGCTGTTTGTTGGTGATTCGTAACTTGTGTTTTTTTCCAAGGTGGGTTGTTGGCCCAACGCTAAACCCCCAACCTGGAGGACCAGGTAATTTTTTCGGGTACTCTTCCCTAGCCTTTGGTAACCCAATAACTCCCTGCAAGGCAGCAGTCAATTTCTCTGTAGGGGTTTTGTTCCCTTAGCCTTTGAAGTCCACCTGCAAGGCAGCAGTTTGGTGCTGGTTTTGGTCCCCCCCCGGGTATTCGATTTCCCCGGTACCACCTATATCTAGGAGGCATCCCCCTATCCGCCACCTGGGGAGGCGCCCGATAGGAGACCAGCAACTCCCACGGGAGTTCTAAAATACAGTAAAGAAAAAATGTAAAATTTAGACTTATGGGCTTTCTGAAATGACTGATTCAGTTAGTAAATTAAAATCTCTGTGTAAATTATTGTTGTTTACGTAAAAGGGTGCTTGGGCTGTTAGGCTCAGTGTCTTTAACTGGAATGATTGAATGCGATGAATATTTGAAGATTTTGCAGAGCCAAATATTTGGCATCCATTACACCAAACAGGACGTAAAAGGTGTGTGTATATAAGTAATCGTTGATGGACAGTGTTAACCGTGAGTGTCTATGTGTCGAAGATTTGAAATGTTTCAGTTTTGAATTTAGGGCCAGTGTAGTCCATTTTACGTGAGCATATCATGATAGTCGATGATAAGTATTTTACTAACTGGACGTAATTAACCTGATAATAAAAGTTTATTTATTGTTTGTTTGAATGCGATAACAGAATAAAATTATAACAAATTATTTTAGTTTTTTTAACTCAATAATCCCAATATCGTCCAATAATCAAAGGTATCTGAGATACGTACATTGAGATTTTGCCCTAATTAATCATGTTTTGAACAAGCGAGTTAAATTAATATTGTAAAGTACATGACATTTTTTAAGGCTGATAGAAATAATGCATTCTAAATGAAGAGAAAAGGAATAAAAAATGTATTTTCCATTAAACTGAACAAACACAAATGAGTATAAATCAATACAGAGAACGGTGGAATAATTAATTTCTTTTTTCTGTGAAACAATTCTCTCGTAAATTACATCCCTATACTAATTTAGTCAGATTCAATATACGTATCTGGCAACACTCCCGTGTTAATAAGCCGTGATAAAGCTTACTACATAAGTGCCACCCGTACTTTGATTTTACACATTTTGTTTTTAAATGTCTAAGTAGCGTAGAGTGATTTATATAAACTATTCATATAAAAATCAAACATTGCATTCATTTTAACAAATTTTAAAATCTACCGAAATAAAAATCATTACATGAATAGTACTTTTTATTTGGAATAAACTTCAGTGTGTAAAGAAAAAAAATTACATTAACAATTGTAAATAATTTTTCCATTAAATTTATTATAAACAGAATAAAATATTTCTGTAAAGATTTTGTTTTGCACTAAAATGGTTTTTTATTCAAACAAGGAGTTTATTAGCATCTGAAAAACTTTTGTATAAAATTCTGTTCGTTGAATCAATCAAAACTAGATTATAAATATATTATTTATTAACTATTTAATTTACAGTATATTTATAGTTACTTATATAGTATATTTAAAAGGATTTGCCCATAACTGGAAGGTGGAGAGTTAAATTATTTGCACGCAATCTGCTAGTTTCAGGATTACAGAAAATAGGTGTTTCTTTTTACATGGTCAGGAAAATTATACCACTGAAACATTAAAGAACAGAAGAGGTAGAGGTCTGATATAGACACTAGTCAGAGTTATCTCCACTAAAAGTAATGAAAGTAAAGGTGTCATTTGCAGGGTGGAAAGTAAATGCTTTTTGGAGGGCCTGGTATGCTGATAAGCATACGTTTACTTTTAGCATAAATTTGCAGAGCATATGGTTTTCCACAGGAAAATTTAGAAAAACGAAAAATGTAACTAGAGCGATGAAGCGAAGAAAGAAAATTTATGTTCAAACCCGAAGAATTCATTAAACTGCTTATTAGTTGAAGAATTCAAAAAGGTCAGTGCTGATGGAAGTACGAACCGTTATAAGCATTTTAGAACTTGCTTGGAATTCGGAGCTTGGATACAACTGCATAGACAGCCTACTTTGGGTTTATTCGGCCGGTTCGTCCGTGTTCTAACGGTCAGCGCAACTGGCTTCTACGTCCAAAGTCTTAAGTTCGACACCCGGTCGGATTTGCCATTTCCTCATCGCTCATTTTCATCTATATCAGAATTAACGTAAAAAACCGTCGGACATAAAATAATTGAAATTAAGGTAATTATCTAAATACATACTACTATAAAACTTCGTATTTCCCGAAAGGGTGCATTTTTATTTTCTTACAATATCATGCAGGATACTTGTATATTCAAAAGATAATACAAAATAATTAATACCTGAAAATTCTCTTAAATAACTAGCCTACGTCAAAACGTCTGGATAATTAAATACAATTATTACTACAAAATAAGCAAATTCGTTAAAATAAAACACATCATTTACTTCACAATTTGCACAAATCACAAACAACTTCCTTGCATTAAAACCAAATAAATAAATAAATAAAATTAAATATTTTAAAAATAAAAAGCGTACAGCCAAAAAAAAATATTATATAAAATAATTAGAATCTTACCAAAGTTAGAGAAAATAACATCCCTATTGGACCCGGTAAAAAAATCTATAAAAGAAAAAACAAATAAAATAAGTAACATAAAAAGTAACTGCACATAAAAATAATTTAAATGAAAATAAAAATAACTATCAAAATAATTTGGTGGTACATTATTGGAAACTAAATATTTTATTAAAACAAAATACACACCATACTCGTACAACCTTTATGATAAAATAAAACTGAGAATTCTCACCGCTAATGACATCGATGGTACTGAATTCTATTTGAAAATGCAAAAAATTGTTCTATCCCGATATGTGCAGACTAAACTAATGAACGAATCTTAGTGGTTTCTAATATATTAAAAAAATTTCTGAGGACATTTGAATACCCCTACAGGAAAATGTACCCTCGAAGGTGTCAACCGTCACAATTTTTTTTTATGTTAGAGATTTGGGTTAGAGATTTTCCATCAATTTGGGTTCCGTCGACGGCACAGCACAATTCATCAACTACACAGAATCGTTGATCAAATTGCCTCTGGCTTTGAACAAAAAAAATATGTAGTCTAAGTGCCGTCTTCTTTGATGTTTGCGCAGCGTTTGATAAAGTTTGGCATCAAGGTCTGCGATATAAATTAAGAAAATTCTTGCCAGATGCCTATTTCTTAATCATCAGCTCCTTTTTAACGGACAGATTTTTTCAAGTAAAACATAACACGGCTCTGTCTGACTACAAACAAATCGTCGCTGGTGTTCCACAAGGATCAATCTTGTCGCCACTGCTTTACAGCATCTATACATCAGATCTAACTGCATCTGCTAATACCACCTTAGCGACTTATGCTGACGATACAGTCATCCGTTCTTCTGATGTAAAGCCAGAAGCAGCAAGTAATAATTTACAAAGTCACATTAACTTTTTAAATTATTGGTTAAAAATCTGGAGGATCCAATTCAACGCTTCAAAATCAGTGCATGTCACCTTTTCTCTCCGGAAAGGCGAATGTCCTCAACTATTCCTCGACAATAAACCGATACCACAACGACAAAAAGTTAAATACCTTGGACTTCACCTTGACAAGAGACTCACCTGGGCGACTCATATAAAAACCACAAGACTGACTTTGAACTCCAAATTGAAAGAACTATTTCGACTACTTGGACGCCGCTCTTCACTGACTCTAAAATCTAAACTATTACTATACAAAGTTTATCTCAGACCAATATGGACCTATGGACTACAAATTTATGGCACAGCTAAACCGAGCAATCTACAAAAATTACAAGCCTTTCAGTCAAAATGCCTACGTTTAATCACCTGCGCACCTTTTTATGTCAACAACAAAATTCTACATGACGACCTTAATATTTCGTTCATAAGTGAAGTAGTTAAGTCCAGCTACAGTGTTTTTCACAGAAAATTGCATGATCACCCCAACGAATTAATCACCAAACTATCGGATGCATCACTACCAGGAAATCCACAGCGCAGGTTGAAACGTTAATGGGCCAGAGATCTTCTATAAAGTGATTTATTTTATTTTTCTTTCTTCTTTTTTTCTTATGTTGTTATTTATCATTCATGTATCATGAACTTTATTTCATAGAACATATACCAATGGGTATCACTGTTCTTTTTCATTTATTTATTTTTATTTTTTATTTTTTTTCCTTGTCATCCTTTGTTTACTGTCATCTAATTTGCTCGGTGTATCTTCGTATATAGTTGCAAATAAAGTTATTAAAGTTAAAAAAAAAAAAAAAAAAAAAAAAAAAAAATGTTAGAGATTGTACCGCAGGTTCCAAGACAAACTTCAAAACCATAACAACCCCTTATTATGCATTATGAATTCTCCAGACCTATCAAGAATTGCACAAAGACGACTGAAACACCGATGGAGTAGAGACATGGTACATTAACGCAAATGTAACATTTATTACCTACACAAAAATACGAGTACAATTTAAAAATAGACACAAATATCGTTCACTGGAGAGCTATAACTGGGTGGTATCCTCCTCAAAGACATTAACGCGGTTGGTTTTTTTTTATTTAGGTGTGAACAATTTTGCTGGTTGTTTTTATACAGTTGCAAAATAAATAAAATAAAGTTTTAAAAAATAAATGTTACAAATTAGTGAAAAGTTTCTTGTGTTTAAATTGAACCTATATTTTTAATTAAATACTGAAAAAATTATTTCAAAATTATATTCTTATACCCGAAACTTAAGATTTGGGTGAAAAGCAGCTACTTGTTTTAGAAATCGTAACATAGCCCTAAGTGTACTTTAGCCAAATTATGTGCTATTGCTATCAAAGGATAAATCCTACTCTAATGCACTATGCAAGCCAGTATTAATTTCATATTAAAATTATTAAAAGTCCTTTTACAATGGCAACAAATTTGATGAACATACAGAAAATTTTTTTTAATGTTTACTAATACTAAATAGTGAAAAAGGTTATTAAAAAGTAGAGAAAGAAATTTATAAAAACTATGAGAAAATGATGGACCCAATTAAGAAAGAGATAATCGAATGTTTTGGCCACGAAGAGAGATTGATTCCTGAAAGATTTTCAAGAGAATTTTTAATTATTTCTATAACAGACCCAAAACAGGTAATAAATTCGATAGAAAAAAATAAAAACCGATGTTCAAGAAAAAAGGTTAATACCTGACGATTTGAAACAAAGATGATTTTTTTGACAATTTCAATCGAAATTTAGTATCTGTTATTATATTAAAACATCTCCTAAATGTGAAGCTAGTGATCCAAAACTTGATTTACTTAAAGGAGCGTGCAGTCATCCCCACAGTCCTACAGTTGGCCATGATGATCTCTTAGCCAGAAGCGCTTCAAACGTCTGCGCTGAGCACCCGGTATCGCCCTAGTGTACATGTTTTGTATGAGAGGGTTGTTATTTAATTCAAATTTGTCATGTATCGTCTTGTAGACTAAAGTTGTTTCGCGACATTAATTATGTATGGGATTTGTAAGTCTTTGAGCAACATTGAGTTTGTGATGTAAAAGAGGCATTGCGTTATCGTTCGTAGAATCTTGTTCTGAATCGCTTGTATACGTTTCGTATGTGAAGGTTTAGCAGATGCCCAAAGTTGAACTCCATACGTCCAGATTGGTCTTAAGACTGTTTTGTAGATTGTTAATTTGTGTGACATGTTTAATTAAGAACGTCTATTGAGTAAGCGTTTCAGTTGATAGAAGCGTGTTTTAAGATTGTAGCGTGTGTGTGTGTAACATGTGCGTTCCATGTAAGTTTTCTGTTCAAGTGTAAGCCTAAATAGCGTGTTTGAGAAGTGTAAGGCAGCGGAATATTATTAATGTAAAGATGATTTGAGAATTAAATTAAAGAGTTCAGAGGTTTATGATAACAAAATTGAAAACCCTAAGGACAAACGGCGAAGGTAGATCGCACTATCGAAAAGAAAGAATATTGACTAGAAAAGTAGAAACATCAAAAGTAACAAATACTTTTTGCAGGTCCTTATAAGATCTTGAAGGTCGGACAAATAAAAAAAGAACAGTATTTCAACAAGTTTTTAAGTAACTTAAGAATGTATAAACAGATTATATTATGATTAATTATATGGATTTAAGCCAAATATTCATTAACTGAATTAGTGAATTAAAAATGTTACCATTAGGTGAATTGTTTTTTTACACTTTGTAAACATTTTAACAATAGATTTATTTTAAAAAAATAGATAAAAATAATTGTATTTCCACTCAAATCGCTTCAAAAAGGGATGTTTAAGTGTGCCTATTAGTAAAAATGACGTAATCAACTATATTCGGTGCGCAATAAAATGACACTAAAAATTTCTTAAAAAAATTTAAGAATTCATCCATATAATTTTAAAATTTACGAAAATCATAACTGTGTAGGAAAACGTGTGTTTGAGAGGTATAAAATAAACATGAGTTTTGCTTTTACGTGCAACATAAACTGAAATTGTTATTACTCTACGAAAACGTTAAATTTTTAAAAATTTCATACCTAAAATGGCAGAGAATAAACACGGCTTGTAAATAATGTAATAGTAAACTCTGTAACATTTTACTACGTAGAAGTTTGACTGTTTTCTTCTTGTATGTACAAGTTTCTAAGAAGAATGCAATAAAATACTTTTCATGAATTTAGAATGTATAACTAAGTAAATTTTAAAACAGAATTTTTTAATAAATTATTTTCACTTCATTGGAATACTTCAAATCAGAATTAAATATTTTTTTTGATAATTTTTTATCAGTTCTATTACGGTAATGCCAAAATTTATCGTTTTTAGCGGTCATATAAATGTATAGGAGAGCTTATTATTATCGGTTTCATAATTATATACATCGCGTTTGAACCCTTGCGTCTTCAAAACGATAAATCGGATTTCAGAATTCTTTAAATAAACATTTAGCTCATTTTATTATGCGTTGACCTATAATAATCCCTTGTTGTCAATGTTGTTTGAAAATTGCCATATCGAGGTTGGAAGAAAAAATGATCCGGTTTTTTGCTACCGCAAAGAATATCATGCGGTTAGAAGTGTACAACTCGAGAATTATTTGACTGACAAGGTTTAAATTTTAACACAACACAGCTAATTATAGTTTTACAGCGTGTACGAAATTTCAAATTCATACATTACTTTAATTTTTATTTATTGACAATATTCTGAACCCTTGCTATCTCGGTAAACGCCCAATCGTTTGGGACGAGCAAACTCTCGTTTTATCCAGCGTAAAAAAATTAGTACAAATGTATTAATAACATGAAATATTTATTGGTAAATATTGTGGTAGAATGTTTAAAATTTTGAAATAAAAGACTGGGCCATGCGGGTGGGGTGGGCGCTACTATCAAGAAGACAGGATGGCATGTACACAACCTGTCAACATAGATATTAGCGCCCACTAATTTTCAACATTTTAAATTCTACCAGTACACTGGCCAATCAATATTTCATGTTATTAATATATTTTTACTAATTTTTTTACGCTGAATAAAACGATTTTCTACGAGTTGAATTAAAAACAATGAATGGCTTAATTAATCAATTACCACAACTGATATTTTACGTTAAACTTAAAAAATGTTTTTTCTAACTCTAATTTTTGTGTTTTATCTTAAAAACTATGGGAGATACATTTCTAGATTTTATTCAGTTTTCTATGTAAAAAACCATAATATTTATTTCATTATGTTTACTATGTACGTAATCCTGATAAATTTCGGTTACAGTTTATTTCACCGAGGTGATTGAATTCCGGGCGAAATTCAACCGTAACTCGCTAACGAAGCATTTCCGAAATTATGTTCATATGAATATTTTTCTTCGTATTTTTATTTGTAGTACAATTGGCTCCCGATAGATTGATGTTTTATTTTCTGAGAATTTGTATTAACCTTACGTTATGAACGTACAGAAAAAGTAGACTAACAAATACAATACAAATAACACAAATATTTATTGTAATTACAACTTTGTTTTTAAAACAAATACGTATTGTTATAATAATTATTTTCCATGCGATACATATTAACGAGTTTTATTGTAATTATTAAATACAGTTAACTGAAAACGACATGTTTAAAATATGAACATACCGGCGGCACACAATATGAAATTAATTTAAAACTAAAATAGTCGAAAACAAAATATGATGCACGATTTAAAAAGATTAATGAAATACTGCAATTGACACAGCAATTAAAATAATATTTACAAAAATATTGTTCAACTATTAAACAAATACCCGGTCGAACTAAGTTATTTTTTAATATGAATAGAGGAAAACAATTGCAATATATATTGCAAAATACATATATATAAAAATAATATATTTTTAATTCTTCAATAAATATTTATTCTTATTCCTGCAATTTTTATTCTTTTTATAGTAGTTATCCGTAGTACAGATATGTAATTCGTTTTACCGCAAGCTGTTTTTAAATTGTGGATAAAATTTCTATCAAAATTTAATTCACTATCTTGGTAAAATGAATTCTTCACAAATACACGCGCACGCAAACACACACACAAAACATAACGAGGTAAATCATCCCTTCTATTTAACTTGGTATGATACAATTTAAGTAAATTTAAATAATATAAGTAATTTTTAAAATAGCAACATCTTTTTTAAATTTAATCTATAAGTATTCTTATGAACTGTTAAGTGTATTAGTGTTACTGATTATTTTTGGTGCCCGTAACAGGCATGTATAGTGTTGAATTGTTTACACTCGATCTGCTAGTTCCAGGGCTACAAAAGACAGTTCTGTTTCTTACCATATGGTCAGCCAATTATACGACTGAAGCATTTAAAAACAGAAGAGATGTAAAAAACACGAGTCACAATTATCTCATAAGAGTAATCTATTTCATTATAGCCTTAATAGCAAGACGCTGTGGTAAATGAAGTGAAGGTGTCATTTTCAGGGTGGAAAGAAAGTAGATGCGTTTCAGAGGGCCTGGCATGCTGATAAGCATACTATTCCACTCAGTGAGGAAGGCAAGATAAACCACCTCACTCCTCGTTTTACTTAGTTAAGCTTTCAGAGGTTCAAATCAGCTTTTCGGCTGATGACCTAAACAACATTATGAAATAAACAATTCCTGTCATCATACCATTCACAAACTGAACTTCGCAAATTCGCCACCGCAATAGTACCACTAAAACTTTAATCTTATTATTTTATTATTTACTTTCAAAAATCATGCAATGGCTTTATCCAATTTCAGTTTACAGATTTTGCAGAATGCCAAAAGTAACATCTTTACAACCATGTAAAGTTTTTGTAATCTGTTCAATGGAACTCAGTATTTAAGAACAAACCGAATATCCATTTAAAATGCAGTATACCGAATTTTCGATATTATTTACGAATGTTAAAAAAAGTATGTTTAAAAAAGGTACTTTCAGTAACCTAATTTAATCATTAGGGTAAGTTTATTTGAGTTTTTGTTATGCAAAAAAATAAAAAAACTTAATAACTATAAAAATAAAAATGAAAAGGCAAACAATACTGATGAAGTTTGATGAGTTCAACTTACTGGTATTATAACCATAATGGAAGATAAAATTAATGAAAAAAAATCACTAAGAATAATTCTAGAACTAACTTTAATTTCTTATAATAATTATTATTCTTAGAGTAATTTAGTAGAGTGTAATATTTAATGAAGGCGTTAATATATTCAAAAGAAACAATAACAGTAAAAATTAATAATAAACAAAATATGTCGTAACTTATTTAATTAACTCACTTATTTGAATAATAATAATAAGAAATAAAACAATTACGTGTCCCGTCATAAAATAGGTCACATCAAACAATAGGTTGCTATTTATAAGGTAATAAGCTTAATTTAAACGCGGTAGTCTTGTACAGTAAATACATCTTCTACTTAACTGGTTTTATTCATTTTTCTTAGTACTCATTAATAATATATTCAATTACATTATTTCTAGCAGTAAATATATTTAATGTCTCTTATTTTATAAGATTATATTATATTATATTATAACTAGTAATATTTATTTGTTCGTAAATTTGATTGCGTGATTTGGTATTTATAACTGTTTTAAAATAGTAATATTATGACAATGTCATTAGTCAAACATAAAACGTTCTGTAGACAATCTAGCAATTAGATAATTTTTATTTAATTTGAAGTCATTCATTTACTGTAAATAATTATTAATATTTATGACAAACAGAATTTATTACTTTACAATTCTCTCTTAAAACCTATCTGGATATACAGTATTCAAATTTTTAGCTGCGCAAAGCTGAGTAATTTAAAAACTATTCAAGCATTCCAGTCTAATTTTCTCCGTATAAATACCGGTCACCATACAATGTCTCAAATTACACACTACACACCGATTTAAAAACAACATTCATTTGCGACATCGTCAAAAATAGTTATATTAAATTCTACTCAAAACTACCAATCCATAATAATCCGCTTATCAGTGATATGGCAAATCCGCCAGGCTTCATTAGAAGATTAAAAGAAGATGGAGCAGAGATCTTCTTTAATTCTTTCTGCATGTTTATGCCGAAAAAGATAAAATACTTTGAAATATTAGATGAAATTTTAGTTTTGTTTTAAATATGTTTTATTAGTATCGGTAATAACTTTTCTGTGACAATATGAATTTTTTTGTTTTTTTCATACTTTTGTATATTTTATGTTCATTGTTATTCCAAATTTAACATTGCTGTATGTTGAATTTTATATCATGTCTGTACGTGTTATTTGTAATTTAATATCAATGTTTTCTCATCTTTTGGGTGTTCTATACAGTGCAGTTAAAGATTTAAAAAAAATTATGACGATTTATGTACGCGATTTTAAACTACGCGCCACATCATTGTGAGCTTCAAGATCGGTGGAGTTAGCGACAGTATTGTCCGATCCCACCTTTAATGTGTTACTTGTACGATAACCTCATTCACACAAGCACTGAGCAAATTAAAATGACAGTACACTTGCATATATACAATTACGATACGTTACTGATATTAATGTTTTTGTTTTGATTTTCAGTTCATTTTATAGTTTAATTATAATATATTTTATAGTTTAATTTTTGAGTTATAACTAAAAAAAGAATATAATAAAAACCAAATAAATAGACTAATTATGATATTTAATACTTAATTATATACCCTAAGATATACCAATGGATATTAATCTTTGTCTTTTTGTTTCCTTTTTCATGTTATTTTGTTATGTACGTGTAACACATTTTCCAGTAATCGTATATTTGTGTACTGTTGAAAATTTCAAATAAATGATAAAAAAACTGTATTCTGCCAATTATAATTTTTTCTTAACTGTAATGTCGCAACGCTTGAAGCCGAAGGGCGAAGTATAATTGTTAAGCTATGGTTTCCTAAGAAAGCGATGCCGTTATCTAGCGACGGGTGTCGTCTGTGAAACTCTGAAACGTTGCCTATGGTACCAGATGTCATTAATTGTGAGTGGAATATCAAGTTCCTGCAATTTTCATAGCGATGTCAAACAGTTGTGGACCTCTTATTAACGTCAAATATTATTTAGAAAAAATAAATAAATACAAACGTGATTTGGATCAGCGAAAACTATGAAAATTGGATCGCTTTTGTAAAAAATCATGAAGCTCTTCTGTTCAGTGTATTAAATTGGACACTGCAATTTTTCATCATTGCAATTCAGATACTGACACGCTAAAATTTGAAAGCACCCTCTGTAGTACGATTTTTAAATATTTCTCTCCTCCAACCGTTTTAATCTTCCGATGAATCCTCATTCCACCACTGTCATGAGTACATACTAGTACAACAATCAGGAGAGGCGATAGCGGAGAGTAGTAAACTTACACTCGTCAATAGGTCTGCTCTTTACTTTAGATACTGTCAAAGTTTCGAGAATTCAAAGCATTTTAAAATAAGGGTGTATAGTTCCTATATTTTCCGTCGCTAGAAATATAAATTCGCTGTACGAACTAAATGGATAACTAGAGCCAGTGGAATAGATCTCATTAGACCAACGATATAAACAAGACGAAGAACTTTATTCCCGATAAAATACTTACAATAAATATTTTGTCAGGAGGATACATAGCGGCAATCAAGAGTTGTCCAAGATATAATGTATGATAAATTAGAGGGAACGTTTAAGAGGTTTTTACATGATAATACTTAAAACTGCCCATAATAGGTAGGTGGAGTGGTAAATTATTTACCCTCCATTTGCTCGTGCCAGGGCTAAAAAAATAGTTATGTTTATTATCACATGGGCAACTAATTTTATGACTGAACATTTAAGAACAGAAGAGGTATGGATGTAAAATACACTAGTAAGAGTTATCTCCTCTGAGAGTAATGAATTTCATTATACGAAGTGTGGCTATTAAATAACGAGACTGACGTTGTAAAAAAAATAAATTATTTTTATTTTATACATAACTTATTGCCACCTTCAGCCAACATACACTCCTTCGTTGTCCCTACAACGCTCCATGCCAATTTTCCATTGTTGGAAACAGTGCTGGAAGTCATCTTCTCTCAGCTCCGTCAGGACACGTGCCGCTTTCTCTTTTACAACTTCCACGGACTCAAATCGTGTCCCTTTTAATGCAGATTTCACCTTAGGGAACAGGTAGAAGTCACATGGTGCAAGATCTGGTGAATAAGGTGGTTGTTCTAACACTGAGATGCTGTACTGGGCTAGGAATCTCTTGACAGATAACGCAGAATGAGCTGGCGCATTGTCTTGGTGGAGAACCCATGATTTAACCTTCCACATTTCGGGGCGTTGTTTCCTTTCTCTTTCACGTAGTTTAAAAAGTACCTCAAGGTAGAAGTATTAATTAATTGTTTGACCTTCAGGAACCCAGTGAAGGTACACAATCCCATGGATATAAAAAAAACAATCATCATTGCTTTAAATTTTGAATTGCTCATTCGAGCTTTTTTGGCTCTCGGTAAAGTTCGGCTCTTCCAGTGCATGGATAGGCGCTTCGTTTCCGGATCATAAGTAAAAAACCACGTTTCATCACTTGTTATTATCTTCTAACTGTTTCCTAAGGTAAAATCTGCATTAAAAGGGACAAGATTTGAGTCTGTGGAAGCTCTAAAAGAGAAAACGGCACGTGTCCTAAAGAAGCTGACAGAAGATAACTTCCAGCACTGTTTCCAACAATGGAAATTCGTATGGAGCGTTGTAGGGATAGAGAAGGAGTGTATATTGAAGGTGACAATAAGTGATTATGTATAAAATTAAAATTAAATTTTTTACAACGTTAATAGCCACACCTCATACAGCCAGACCCTGCAGTGTATGAAGTGAAGGTGTCTTTTGCAGGGTGGAACGTAGATGCTTTTCAGAAGGCCTGGCATGCTGATTAGCATACTTTAGCACTCAGTGAGGAAGACATGGTAAACCACTTCACCCCTCGTTTCACTTATGTAAGCCTCTAGAGATAAAATTACCCTTTTGGTTGATGACCTAATCAACAATACTTAAAAAAGAAATAATTGAAAGTTACACATCCAATCTCATGAACGAGACAAATGCTATTTAATAAAAATACAATTTCTAAAAATCCGTAAACAGAACTAAAAGATAAACTAAAAAAAATGTATTAAAAGGATATTTATTAAAATGTCATTAACAAAATAGGATATTAGCCATTAAATGAGGTGAATACAAAAGCGAAGGAAATTAATAATGAAAATCCAACGATATTTTAATTACGTATTTCAAAGTACAAATGTACATTCTTTAAAACTACATAATAATTCACATAAAACCCTAAATTACGACTGAGAAAACTGTGTATAAAAGTAAAAAAAATAAAAAATAAAACAAAATTTCAGGATTAGAGCAACCGTAATTGGGATTCTAGATTATTACAATTTCTATTATTATATTATAACAGAGACAACTTACTCCATACTCCGCCATGAAATGCTAATTAAACTTTTAATCAGAGCTCAGTCACAACATAGTTGTAGAGTACAACAAAAACCAGGAAGGATTACTAAAGGGGTTGTAGGGAAGGGGGTTTTTGTTTTTGGAAAAGTGGTTGGAGTTGAAAGAGGGGGTTGGTGCAGTTGTACCGACAAACAATTTTGTTGATACCATTGGAATATATACGTTACAAACAACCAACCTTACAAATCTCTGTAGTCACTACAAAACAACGTACTGTTTCCTATTTGTAATCAACAGTCGTTGTAAATTAAAGTTGAGGGATGTTCATTTAAAACGCATGAAATTTTTTTGTCGACTTATTTTCTAATTTATTCTCATATAATGGGCGTGTATATATAACCGCGAAATTTAATCACAATTATTTTTATTTTCTCTTCCCCTAAATAAATTAAGGTTAATGGAAACGATTAGAAAGAGAAGACTAAAATTCTACGGACATCTGTACAAAATGGATGACAACCGGAGAAAACAAATTTGCTTGATGACAATCGGATGAAAAATTTGAGAAAACAAATTTTTAAGACACTAAACAATAGACCTATGGTATCGGATACAGGGTTTTTTAATAAGCCACAAAAATATTGAGAACGCCGGAATAAACGGGGAAAACGTTATAAACTGAACAAAATTTAGACAAATAGTTACGAACGTTAAGAGCTTCTATGAAGAGCTAAGAACACCGAATGAACAGAAGAAAGGAGAAAAGCCTACACTGAGCGAAAGCTGAGAATGTAGGCTACAAAACTAGCTTCCAGAAACGTCTTAAGTCACTTCACATGGTCTAAAATTGACCCTATATGAAAAAAATGAAATAATAAGCTCTAAAGGAGAAAAAAATACTGCATGTTTTAATGTCAAATTTGAAATAGATTTTTCAATAAGTCAATACTAGAAAAACACAGGGAAGTGTAGAAGCATCAAAGCTGTATTTTGAACTACCAATGATATACCAAATTATTTGTATCCATACGACTGTGGCCATATTTGCTGATAGAATGACAATTTTTGGGGGACACCGATACTGAAATTGAACTTAAAAGACACAAATCAACTTAAACTTGATCGAATCATGGTTTAAATTATGAAAAATAAAAATTAATTAAAACAACACGTATCGTTCACGTCAGTAGACAAAACTTCCTAACTGTTCAAAATTAATAACATTCCACTGCCACACACAACTCAAAAACAAATTATCTAGGCTTACACTTTTACAGAAAACTTACATGGAACGCACACGATACAAACCTCAAAACACGTTTATATCAACCGTAACGCTAACTCAATCTGAAAGTATTAAGTTCAACTTAAGGGATCTGGTAAACGTTCAAACACGAAACTTATGTAAGCTATTCAAGACAAGATTTTACGCGCAATAACAAAATGTCAATTTTACGGCACAAACCGAATATTAATACAAAGATCTACAAAAACTGCAAAAAACTGATATTGCAAAACAACTATACAAGAAGATGCACGACAATTCAAATTAAATGATTACGCTCTCAAACACCATGTACAGGTACACTAGGTACTCAGCACTGACGTTTAAAACGCCTTTTGGATTATGTCAGAAGCCACTGAAAAGAAGATCGAGGTTTGTGAAATGTATTGAAGTATTTTAAAAAGTACTTTGAGTTGATTACATCGTTAATGAAAAGATCCTTCAGAGGATGGGATGTTAACGTAAGTTGTTTACGATTAGACAGCGCAAGCTGGAGTGTCTTGGACCAACCATGTGACATAGTGACAAGTGCTGAATCGTTAAAATTAATTAGGGTGAGGTTCGGTAATTGACCTCGTAGAAGAAGGAAATCTTGGGTTACTAATCTCAGGTTTGGTGTAACAATAGAATGACTCTGAGTAACCGTAGACTAAGCCAACATCACCATGGTGATCGCTACCACATTATACTGTAAACATTATTTTCATCTTTTATCATCATATTTACTATTTCTTTCGTATAGCAGTGTATTTGACGCAACGAAATACAATTTTTTTTTCTTTAATTTTTATTACGGTACTGTACATTGAGCTGCGCAATTTCCGTATATGATATTTAAATGGTGGTGGGGAGTTTCAATTTAAGGAGAAGAGGTACCCAGTGGTACATTCTCCGTTTATAACTACGGGTATTATCCGTTATTTAGACCAAGAGGTCTCTACTCCATTTTCCTTGAGACTTCGCACAGACGGGAAGTTCCTTGTAGCTATATCACGGGCTAGTTGGTTTGGATGGACATCCAGTCTTTCGTGAAATGTACTATACAAGGACGCGGTTAGCTCCTTTACTGTCGGAATTTTAAAATCGTCGTGAGGGGTTTTATTGCTTACATAAAAAGGAGCGCCAGAAGCAAGTCTTAAGAATTTTGATTGAAAGGCCTGGATTGACTTTAAATTGCTCTCTGCCGCTACTCCAAAGAGCTGGACACCATAAGTCCAGATTGGTCTAAAAAGGGTTTTGTATATATTAAAATTTTGGAACGGAGGTTCAATTTTGATCGAAGGTTAATTAAGCAGAAGAGTAGCTTCTGGCGGCGGTTAAGTTCAAAACGTTTTGTAAGCAGATGATGGTTCCAAGTTAGTTGCCTGTCAAGCCATAAGCCAAGATATCGCACAACTCTGGCTTGGGGGATATGAAAGTTATTAAGCATCACAGGTGGACAAGTTTGACGTCGTAAGGTGAACGTAACCTGTGTTGACTTAATTGGGTTCACCTTAATACGCCAAAGGGTAAGCCAGTTTTGTATTAATAAAAATGTCGCTGCACTAAACTGGACGCCTCATCCGCGCTCTTTTCCCGTACAAGAATTGCTGTGTTGTCAGCATACGTCGCGGTTACCGATGTGTCCAAAAATAGGCATATCTGATGCAAATACGCTATATAAAAATGGGGGTAGTATTGCCCCTTGGGGTACTCCGGCGTTAATTTTATGCAGCTCAGAGTAAGCAGTACCGTTCTGGACCTATAATCTATACTCTAAAAATGACTTTTTAACTAAATAAATAGAATTTAAATCCTGAATTTTTTAACAAGCAAATGTACAAGAAAACTTTTGAACTTAAATATTACACTTAAAATTGAATGGAAATTTTACAATGGTGCGTTTACGTAATTTGTTTTACACCGGTCCTTCTAAGGGTAATAACTGTTTGTTTGCGAAAATAAATATACACACCTAAAAAAGTTTTTAAATTGTAACAAAAGTTACACAAACTTTAATACTAAACTACTTGTTTTAAAATATATGCCTCAATTACTGGTTAAAATAAATTGTACAAGTAATTGTACTTTCTTGTAAAATGTCAACTATATCTTCATTGTCTTCCAAATAAACCTTCCTTAATGTTACTTGTTTAATAAGTTATCACAAAAAAAAGTAACAGACTAAATTAAATGCCTTAAAATGAAAGATTTGAAAATAGTCTAACTTTTTTAAAATTTTTATCTTACTTTCAGAAATGAACCTTATCAAACTTGTAGTTATATATAAAAAAACTCGTGTATCCTTTATTTAGCAACAAAGGTATGTTAAAGATTTGATCTGTTTTTCCAATAAAATGATGCATACGAGTATACACAAACGAATCGCCGATTTTTAATAAAAATTAAGAGAAGTAATCCAAAATAAACTTTTTCTGCTTCCCTGTCATTTCAAAAAGACGGTCAGGGATTTACAACTGAATATTTCCTTACTATTTATTGTGACTTTCAACAATCATCTGGATTTTGTGACTATTAGTGCGGGTAAATAACTTTTTATATTAAATTTTGCATACTCTAAAGAGAAATCGAAGGTGGAACCGAGAGCTTGGGACCTTAGAACTGAAATGATTTAATGAGAAATTTTGACTGATGATCTAAATTTAATAAAACCTACATTTACATATCATTTACATAAAGCTTAAAAACCACTAAATTTTAGATCAAAGTAAAAAAAGCTATTAACGTGTTTATATGAACGCCAACGCACACCTGTTATTGTTAGATAAACAATACCAAAAAATAAACGCATAAAAGTACACAAATAACATAAATAAATCTTTTTACATGGATTTTCAAACGTTACTTAAATGTTCTTTACTATTTTGAAACGTTTATACTTTTAAAAACGATAGATTTTTTAATGGTTTAAATAAAATATGCAAAAAGAGACAGTTTATTGTTTTATACCGATAAAAATCCTTCTCATTTCAATATTTATTGGCCAGTAAATCTAAATCAATTGAAATAAAATGTAAATAAAAATATTTATAAAATTCAAAATTTATAATGGTTTCATTACTCCCATGGACAATAAATAACGAAATTTTTATTTCACGGTTAAAATAAAAATAATTTTAAAATAGTGAAAGTGCATTCAATCTGGTTGTATATACACTCGGTACTAGGGGGTGGAAAAAGTTAACTACCCCTTTCTCGTGCCGGTAAAAACAATAGACAAGTTTATTTATTGTATTCCTCTTGGGTTATCAATATACCCACGTCCCGACAGGTGCAATTCCCAATATTACGTAACATAATTTTAATAATATGTCAAACCAGGTGGAAAATGTAAGTACAATAAATATTATTTAATTACTTGACTGCATTTGTCATGACAACAAGGAATCATAAATGGTAACGAATATTTATATAGTTAAATGTGTGAATTTTGGTTTCGTTATGAACTGGTGATGTGGTGAAAGTCACCCACTAAGTAATTCCATCTTGGTGAACATTCTTACTGTTTTAGATGGTTTAGGTGGTATTTTATAGTTTTTAATTTTCTTTTGCCGTAAATGAATATAGGAAATTACGGGGTGGAACAAAATTCGCTTGATACTAAGTAAAATATAATTAAGAATAGGAAAATGCAGTACAATAATTTAGTCCATGATGCTGCTATTCCAAAATATGGGTAATTTAGGATTGTCAAGTAAAAATTGCGTGATACCAAAGAATCATGTGGTGAAAACATTTAAGGCAGTTAATTCCAACATGATGGCGCTCCACCACATTATGCTACTATAGTCCGCTGATACTGACATGCTGACATGCCATCACATTCACCAGTTATTACGTCATGGATTGTTTTCATGTGGGTTGTCATCAAGAACTTTGTTTATTCTAGAAAGTCAAGTACTACTGACAAACTGAAAGATTACATTTATGATGCATTTTATAATTTTGACAAATCTTAGAGGGTACAACAGTGTTCCCAAAAGATTTCAAAAATGTATTAATGAGGATGGAAAGCAATTTGAACACAAAAAATAATTGCAAGTTTTATCTAATGATAGAATAATTCAGAGCTTTTCTTAAACAAGTGTCAAGTGATTTTTGCGGCACCGGTGTAAGGAAGGAAAGAAAAGTAAAAACTTACTAGAGAATATTTTTTTAAAAATTAGTTTAAGAATATCTATTTCTTAAACTCTTGCTCGTAGGATATGATACAATAGGATATGTTTTTTTAGTTTATGTTCTAATATATCTACATGAATCAGAGTCCTCAATTTACAAGATTAACGAACACTAAACATAGTAAAAGAGTTTATGATATAGTACAGTAAATAAACTTTGAAAAGGTGAATTAGCGTTTAAATACTTTTTTACACTTATTCGTACCAGTAAAATAACGTGTCCATAACAACCATATTATTGTTTTACAAAAAAAAAAAAAAAAACAGATGACATGACTTCGAAGAGGCTTTCATAGAATTTGTCTTTATATAACAGCAAAATCTACAATCTATTCTTACGTATCATAACAAGCAGAAGAGTATGTCTTTCACATGTCATGGCCAAAGAAAATTTCC
Source organism: Catonia carolina (assembly GCA_035578175.1). Classification (NCBI taxonomy): domain Eukaryota; kingdom Metazoa; phylum Arthropoda; class Insecta; order Hemiptera; family Achilidae; genus Catonia; species Catonia carolina. Next base: position 425,160,975 of record JAQMRL010000001.1, read on the forward strand.
TAGTGGAAGAACTTCGTAAATATATTTCATATATTGTGTTGGTTAGGGCATCAGCTGAAAGGCTGGTTTGAACCTCCAGTTAGAAGCTTTACTAAGTAAAACGAGGAGTGAGGTGGTTTACAATTGCCTTCCTCTGAGTAAAAAAGTATGTTTATCAGAATGCCAGGCAAAGCATCTAGTTTCCACTCTGCACATGAACCTTCACTTCATTCACCACAGGTTCCGGTTGTATACTGAAATTTTTTACTCTTAAAGGAGATAACTGTGACTAGTGTCTTTTACCTCTACCTTAACCCGTGTGATAAGAAACAGAACTATTTTTTCTAGCCCTGGAACTAGCAGATCGAGTGCCAATAATTTAACACTCCAACTTCCTGTTATGGGTAAGACATCAATAACACATCAAGTGTTATAAACGCTTGAATTAATTCTACATATAAACTGTTATGTTGGCAGTCAGATGATCACGTGAACAGTGCCACAATGGCTGAAAAATTTATTCACGTGAGCTGCTTACTTACAACTCTCAATGAATACAGTATATAGTGAAAGGAAAAGAAAATTTTGGTAACGTACTTCACTTATAAAAATACAACATTCAAAACGAAATTTATCGAATCTTTAAAAATATTTTTAAAGGTAATGTTGGAAAACAACGAACGGGAAAGGATGTTCTCAGGTTTACAAAACGACTCTGAATGAACGTGACAAAAATATTCTTTCATTTCAGCGATTCTACGCAATCGAATTTTCTTAAAAGAAAACGGGAATCTACAAAGTTAACCTATTTAAATAAATGAGAATAACTGTTGTAAAGAAAACTTTCTTTTACCAACCAATTGTTATTGTAACCCTTAATATTAATGCAATTGCCTTTTTATATCTCCTAACAAGGTTGTAAAATAATTTCGCTCTATTAAATATACTTTTAATCCAACCCCTCGAGTACATATTTTATTAATTACTTCATAAAATTTTAAAAAATTTCAAATATAATAATTTTAAAATAGATTGTAGATAAATATTTACAAACCGTAAAAAAATCTGATAATAAACACTCACAGAACTTTCTCTTGCTAATGTGAATAGTAATTAAATACAACCTAAGTTTAATCATGAGTAAACAATGGAGAGTGAAATAATTAACCTAATTTTAATCATGAAAGATAACTGTTAATGTAAATCAACTTCTATTGGACATTTTGTTAAGCTACGGTAAATCTCTGAAAACATCTCTGTAGCTCTCTAGAAAAACAGTCTAAATAAAAGGTACTTCAATTTTCTTAGCCTATTTTCTAGCCTAAAGGAAGCGTCTACAATTCGTATATAATAATTTTTAAGACTTGAATCTTTTAATTTGTTACATTACTGCGAGTTTTTCCCAGAGGATCTTAGCCTATGAGGAAAAAATATTGGTTAATCCAAACGCTCTGGGAATTTACAAATAAATATATATTGGCCTGCCATGCGGAGGTCCCAGGTTCGGTTCCCAGCCAAAGTCTGGAAATTTTCACGTGTTAAATCCCGCAGTTAATGTTACATAATCCACTGAAGTTGCTAACGACCAAGCAGTTGATGCGACTTTAAAAAAATAAATTAAAAAAAAATGTGCTTTTACAAAAAATAAAATTTAAGCATAACATAGAATAGCCTATTTCAAAATAGCAGCATGCAATTAATTTTCTAAAGTCACATAGCACTACATATGTTCATTAAAGAAGAAAAATTTTAGTTCGATTTTTGTTGTGTTGAAGTACTTTTCCAGACATTTCTTTCCTTGAATTTTCTCCAGTATTCCTTCAATATTTCTGGCCTCTTCTGGCAGTCTTCGTCGGAATACATGATTTTCTGTCACTTGGTCGGTCTTTTCTGTTCAAGTCTTGTGTTGTTCAATTTGTAGTGATTTCCAGATTTTCTTTACAGGTCTTCAAGCATATTTGTATTTTGTTGATGTAATGTTCAATTTCTTTGATTCTTTATTTATACATAGGGTAACGCCTGAAGCGAAAAAGTTACAGGATTGGATATCATATAGAAAATTAATTTTCTACAGAAAAGGTTTTCCGAATAATACATATTTAATGCTCAAAACAGAATACCAGAAAAATAAATTCATTTTCACAAGCTTCTTAAATTACAAATTTAATATTCCTTGAGAGTCAGAAATATTAAATATCTTATTACGTAACTGCGAAATTATTACCCAAACATGTTAGTGTTTTGCATTGGTTATAAATGTTTTATAACAATAAATTCAAAAGTAAAAAATGATATGGAGTGTTCCATGAAAAGTACAAAAATTTAAGAAACTGATTATGGATAATTAAATTAAAAGTCATATGGCCATATGAGTGGGGACCAAAAATAACCGGATTGAGAGCAAACTATCATTTGCAGATGTAGTAGAGAATTCTCCCGCTACATGGGGTTAGTTGAGACTTTCAACAAAAAACTGCCCAGACGGTGTCAGTTTGTAGGTTAACTTTTGAACGTAGTGTTGTGTTTCTCTTACTGTTATCATGTTCCGCCTGCAATGTCATTAAGCGTCAACACTACCATCTACTGGCTTGACGTTTGCTTGGATTCAGGGTCATACCCGTAAAACCAACTCTAATCACCTGTAATGAATTTGGTCAAAAGGTTTTAATGACTTTCGATCTCGTATTTCAAGTCCTCACTCAAATTTAATGGAAGGTTTTGTTGATCCTGCCTGAGGAAGCGAAGAAAAAATTTAGCGGCAGTACGTCTCATTTGAATATCCTCGGTCAAAATCCGCTGGCACGAGCTCCAACTCACACCTGTCTTTTCAGAAATTTCGTCGATCGTGAAAAGACAATCCTCTTTGATTTATTTCAAGTTTTTATCGTTTCGAGATGGTGAAGGGCGCCCAGAACGAACATGGCCGTCAACTCTCGTATCACTATGTTTAAAGCGCCCAAACCACTCGAAAACTTGTGTGCGGTTTATTGTATCCTCCTTGAAAGCCTGTTGAATCATTTGGCCAGCTTCCGTCGTCGAAAGAAAAAAAAATTGAAAGAAACAAGAAACAAAATTTCAAACACAATCTTTGTTCTTTTAAATCTACCTTAACGATGTCTCAGACGGAACACGACAACATATAAGAGAAACACAAAACTATGATCAAGCGTTAACCTACAAACTGACGCCGTCTGAGCAGTTGTTTATTGAAGGTTTCTACTAGCTACATCTAACGGGAGAACTCTCTACTGCATCTACGAATGGCAGCGCACTCTCAGTCTGGTTATTTTTGGAACCAACATTTATTTTTTTATGTATGAAGGAAATTTTATCTAATTTGACCAAGCTGCAACGAAAATACAAGCAAATGAATAGGCAGATATTAGTTCTTATACCTTATGGTAGCTTAACCTACAATTTTACTGCGTGTGCCTATGATTGCATTGCATCTATTTCATTTTGTACATTCGTAATGGGTTTTCTTTCTCACTGAATCTTGGAAACTGAACAAAATATCACTCAACTGTAATTTTCATAAAAACAGAATCACATTTCTTTATATTGTATTATTTGCATTTTGTTTAATATTAATTCCTTCATTAACACACACTATACACAAACTAATCAAAATAATCCAAAATAATTTCCTTAAGGTCGTAAAGGAAGTTAAACCGATTCTTGTTAAGGAATAAAAAACCCATCACCCGAAAGAAAACATTTTAACTTTATCTACTGACCCTAGAAAAGTCGACACAACCGAAGAAATGTAATTAAAGAAAAATAAACGGTTTTACTGTATTTAGAAAAACCTCTAAAATAGAAAGATCGCGATTAAATAATAAATAGAGTTTCTTATTCCAAAGTAGAATTAAGTGTATCTTTTATATTTTCCCAAAGGAACAGAATTGAGTCGGGGAAGTGTATACACAGTACAATTTTAGAATAGAAAGAAGAAAGGAAGCGTAAACGTTACACTTTTCCATCTCTATTCTATTTGCCAGCGCGGCGGTTTAAATAAATGAGAAGTGTACGCTGAATTAATAATTTGATAAATTAAAATACCGCTTCAAAATTCCATGGAAATAGACCCACGACCCGAAATTACTCAGTAAATAGAAATGTTAAAGTGAATAATAAATTAAAAGTGATCTATTACTTGTAGTATTACTATAATATAGGCAGTAACGCAGCGAGCCCTGTTCCAATAATAACGTAACAAACCATCATAAATTATCATTATTAATTAATAACCCCTTAATTACCCACAAATTTCACACGTTAAACACACAACTGAGATTCCCTATTATCAGTATTACTACTGTTTCAAAACCAATGTACAATTTTCTACGTTTAAGTAGGTACTGTATTTTTACATTCTCTTTCTCTATATGAATATACATGACAAAACAAACTTTTAGGTCACTAAACGGAATAGAAAATTTTTCAAATATATTTTTGTACAACGCTTAGTTGAGCAACTAGTGATTTTTTGTATTTTGCACATCAAAATCGGTAAAAAATGGGTTTACGATCGCATCATGAATATTTTTGAACCGAATCAAATTCAGATAATTTACCGTACCCCGCTAAACGACATTGGATGCAACATTTTTTCGCCTCGTATTACAAACTTTGTTTTCCTAGAAAAGCGATCCAATTTAAAATTGTCTGTACTAGAATGTCATTAATAATGCTTATACATACATATATAGTTTATCAGTAAAGCTTATTTAACTGCAGACTGCGAACGCTACTTTACAAAAATTGTTTCTTTATCTTTAGCACTCCGTTTGATTCACCAGTTATATTCTAAAATCCAGCCACTGTCCTTACATTATGTACTGAATCTTATAATCTCTTTTATTTCCGCTTGGTTCACACTCTTTCTTAGAAATCAATTCACATTCAACTGTCTTGGTTTCAGTTTCAATCGTGCTTTACACCCGTGAACAACTATTTTGTAATCGGAGTTTCGAAGGCTGGTTTTTTATGTTTTATATTTAATTTCAGTTTAGTTTCTCGTGTTTGTTTGCTACTGTACTTTACAATTTAGAATTTTAATTTTGAGAATGTCTTCGAGAGGTATGTCCGGGTCAGCAAACAAAAGGAAACCATTGACAATTGAGATCAAAAAAGAAATTGTTGCTAAATTGGAACGTGGAGTGAGACAGGTGGATTTGGCTTCAACAAATGGATTGAACATGTCTACTATTGCAACAATCATCAAGAACAAAGAAAGCATTACGGCAACTGCTGTTGTAAAAAGTGTAACTAGGATTGTCATAATACATAAATGTAATTAATTAATACGTAGCGGGGGCGCACCCTGCTATACAAACTTTTCGCTGTACAAACTCAATTTCAAAACGGATTAATTTCGTACAGTGAAGTACGACTACCGTCTTGAAGGGTTTCCGTGAAGAGCAGAAACAGAACACCCGTTGGACAGAAGAAAGGAGAAATTACTACAGTGAGCAAATGCTGAGAATGTAGTTATTAAAATTAAAAATTAAAAAAACTACAACTTCAACCATATTTTTGTACAACACTTAGTTTAGCGTCAATTGGTGAAACAAGAGACCTTAAGTATTGGACTAAACTTTAGTAGTAGTTCTTTTGTTTATCTATTTTACTTTTTATATGCCTACAGTTTTTGATATTGTTATATGCACACAAAACACTTTTCACATAAAAACAATTGAACACAAAAACCCTAACGTTTGTTTGATATTATCGAATACCCTTCCTGTTGTAAGGCGCTTGAAAAGAAAAAGGAATCGGGAACGACCATCATAAGGCAAGAAGACTTACTCGTAACAAACCATTCACATCCGTGACACTCAAACACATTTTTCATTCGGTAATTATTGTGATTTGCATCTTATTGCCACATCGAGCTCATGCTATATATATTATAACACAATCATTATAAATTGTAATAATGTTTCATATTCATTCAGCAATTTAAATTCACGCCGAAATTGACAATTGGGCTGGGTTCACTTCATGTCATACACAAGTCACTATCATAAACCATTCATTTTTCTCATTTGCTAGTTGTAGTTTTGTTTAAGTCGTAAAAATGTGAATATAAATAAAATTTATATCAAAAAATTATTCTTATTATAAGTTACAGGACTTTTTCTTCGAAAGTTTATTTACACTCATGAATTAAATATTGTGGGTACATATTTATTTACAACAATGAATGTATGATTGTGAATAAAATCGAACAATTGGAATAAATTTATTTTCATTAGAAAGCATAGTGAAATGAAATAAAAGTCAATAGAAAGGCCAAACAAAACCACTTTTAGTGTAACTCTCGAGAGTAAATTTAGCGGGACCAACCAACAATGGTTTTTGGCTGGAATTGAGAACGGCTCCAGAAGGTTGGGTTTCGAGTATATTTTTCCATTAACCTTTCAGCAGTAAAATTACGTAGCGTTGATACACACTACTGCTTTTACTTCTTATTCTTCTTCTGCTTCTGCTTATTTTACTCTTCCTATCTGGCTGTTTGCCCGGTATAATAAAATAAGTCTAAATAAGGGGGCGCTTTTTCTTAAAAGCTATTCAAAGTACAACTTCAAAAGAACTCCCTCTTCATTCCTTTTCTCTTCCTAATGACGAACATTATAACTATAATGGAACAGTATACTAACCGTATTAAACACACACACACATACGCACATAAAAGTTTCATATTTCTAAACCTACTACTTAGATACATCTGAAGTAGGAAAGCCCATTTATAAAAAAACTGAGAAACTCTTGACATCACTTCATACAATTTTTAAATTCATTCGAATATTTAATTTTGTTATTGTTCGTATATCTACAATTTTTAAGAAACTCTTTATCTGTAATGAATATAAATATTTATAATATTCTTAAACAACGACCATTTAGAAAATTATATATTCAGCGTATGCTAACAAAGGAAATAATGTTTAACCCTTTCAGGGCCAAAAAAATACTTAAACGTTTGATCTAAAGCCATTTAATTTGAATAAGGGTGTACAAAAAGTCCCAGCCCTTATTTCAAAAACTTGCAGACGTAAGGCTGCCATTGCTAACCAAGATTTCAACGTTACAAAAAAATAAAATTTTCTATTAAATTTGATTACGTTCATAAAAAAAAATAAATCGTTTTAACACTTAAAATATTCAAAATACTTGTTTTTTTTTAGTTTATTTAAAGCCGCATCGACAGCTTGGTCATTAAAAACTTCTGTTAGTTTTGGTACGTTAACGGTGGTTTTAACGAGTAAATATTTCCAGACCCTACCCGGGAATCAAACCGGGGCCTTTCGCTTTGAAGGCTAGCGCGCTAGTCACCACGCCACGGACGCGGTTTCAAAATAGATTATTCCATTAATTTTTGTTTAAGAGTTTTTTTTGTAAATGTTCGGTTATACAGACGTTGGAATTTATGCATAACTTTCGGACGTCCGGTACACCGGATGTTGTCACTACATAAAATATATCGACGTCCTGTTTTCCGGGCGTTGGTACTGAAAGGGTTTATAAAATAATTTATATATATATATATATATATATATATATATATATATATATATATATATATATATATATACATAGTCTAAACACAACATACTGCTGGAGAAGGTTATTCAGAATGGTACACCGGACTCGCCAATAAACAATTGATAAAATAGTACACATTGGTGCATCAAAGAACGGTATAAAGATAAAATGTCTTGACAAACTAAACAAAAAAAGCGGTTTTGTATGGCAGCGAAACTTGGTCTATTACAGGGAGAAAAAACAAAGATTTGGAACTGCGGAGGTGTGTTTTCTAATAATAGGAGTCAAGGATTTTATGAGAAAAAACAGAATTAAGAGTTTTAGTTAGTATAAATTAGAGATTCAGGTATTATAACAAAATATCGCTGGAGCATGTTAAAGAATAAAAGGTAATTTTTTAACCCTAATGTGTATGTTGCAATCTATTCAATTTAAAAACAATAATTAACCCCACGATTCAATGAGGTTAGGATAATGTGTAAGACGTGTAAATAAGTTGTAGTCTATTACAGATCCAGGTCGACCATTGCTATGAATGAGAGTATGGTTAATTACCCCAACTATCAAAGTACACCGTTAAAACCACAGTCTAGTATTCAAATTCGTATAAAAGTAACAAACAGATGGACAGTCAAATAATTTGCACTTAATCTGTTACTTGCAGGGCTAAAAAATTTTTGTTTCTTATCTCATGGTAACCCAATTATATGACTGAACCATTAAGGAACAAAAGAGATAGAATTGTAAAAGCCACTAATCCGAGTTAGGCTGAGAGTAAATTTCATTATACAGTTAGACCTTGTGGTAAATGAAGTGAAGGTGTAATTTTCAGAGTGGAAAATATGTCTTTTCAAAGGGCCTGGCATGCTGATAAGCATAATTTTCACCTCAGTGAGGAAGGCAAATGTAAACCATCTCATTTCCCGTTATACTTAGTAAAACCTCTACACGTTCAACCCAGCCTTTCGACTGATGACCTAAATAACAACAACATAATTGTAACTAACATTTCTAGGATTTGAACCAGCAACCTACATCTTCGAAAATCAGCTGTTGAACAGCTTATACACGGCGACGACTTTACTTCTAGACTACAACCGGGTGGGTCAAAAAGGAATAACAATACCAAATCAGGTTCTAGAATACAGGCCTCAGGAAAGAAGACGCTTGGGAAGATCTCTACAACAATGGGAGTAATTTTTGTAATTGCTTCTTTATAATGCAACATTAAACATCTCGTTGCCGGAACAGACTGGAAGGCCTATGCTTTTAAGAGGAGGAGGTGGTGATAGAGAAGGAGGAGGAAGAGGAGAAGAATACCCACCCCCTCATCAAATAAACCTTATCCGATGATATTTAATTTGTCTCTTAAGATAATATGGTGTAAAACTACATATTATTTTCCCTCCAAAACGTCTATTTTGTAGTTAATATCGTTACGCTTACTACGGGCACTCCAGGATTAACTTAGTATCTTTTATTCATGTAACTCTCACATGGTAAGATATTTCATTACAGAAAATAAGTTAATAAAATATTATTTATTACTTCTCGTTAATTTTGGATGGGTTGGAAATGGAAGATGGAGAAAGGAGGATGGATAAGGAAACGAGGTGTTGAAAGGAAAACTACCAACGATATCCAGTTATAGAAGGAACAACTCATTCAAGCAGACGAAATATTTGGAATTGAAGAATCCTCCTCTACCATACTCCCTACTCTTATACTCTTAGCAAGACGGGTTAGTCACGCTTCATACATTATAGTGTATATACATTTACAGGGTGTTGCAAAAGTAAATTGACAGTTTTAAGTTGTCCCATAAGTTGAAGACTTTTTTGATCAGTTGTTTGTCATTCATTCTCCTAATGTTCCATAAAACAAAAATTTTCTTTCCTCATGAAGATTAATTATTCTTTACATACACTTAAAAATCTTTGGTTCGTTTCAATCTCCATTCTTTCTCCTTATTTCGCTTATCTTCAATAATCTCCTTCAGAAATTCTTATTAAGAACATTTTTAAAAATCCTCTAACTAAAAAATTACTAAAGATGCAAAATGCTTTACTAACCCGGCTTTTATTAATGAAAATTAAAGGCGAATAACAGCAAAAAGGGTTTTTTTAAAACTATTTCTTGTGGTTTCACAAAATTATTCATTTTATAAAAAGCAATCATCAGTAACGGAGAGTATGCGATATTTTTAAAAAAGAGCTCACATTCCTGTGATGTTATTACAGTTACTAGACCGGGAAGGAGTATGAGAAAAATTAAACTGCCGCATTCTAGGGGAATAGGGAATATTTTAAAAGGACATTTTTGACTATATATGGCTCCAAAAATATATAATCTGATTTTTGAGGATATATCAGAGTTATCTCATCTGAAAGTAATGAATTTCATTATACAGCCAGACCCTGTGGTGAATGAAGTGAAGGTGTCATTTGCAGAGTGGAAAACATGTGCTTTTCAGAGGGCCCGGCATGCTGATAAGCGTACTTTTCCACTCAGTGAGGAAGGCAATGGTAAACCACCTCACTCCTCGTTTTACTTAGTAAAACCTCTACAGGTTCAAACCAGCTTTTCGGCTGATGACCTAAACAACAACAACACATATTAGTTATTAGGACACACTAGAGTAGGAAAATGTTGTTTATTGAAAGATTATTTGAAATTCCAGATGTAGAAATATTTTTTTTCAAATATTGATGACCTTCCTTTCATATGACATACTATATTAATATTAAATAAATTTTAATATTCTTTAATAATAATTTTCTTTCATTGAATCGGTATATAAAGTATTTAATTTTTATGTTTTAGTTAAAATGAAGTTGTGTCCCATAATTCATAATAATTTTATGTTCTATTATTTGTATTAGGCTGAATGAGAGTAATTTTAATTTTTTTTAATTTTTATTGTATTTTTCTTCAGAACTTTATAAGTAGGTACAAAATTATTTACAGTGTATTTTTGCTTGTTTTGTTTTTTTACTTTTTGTTATATTGTCTTTTCTCGTTTCGTTGTTAAGTTTATCTGTAAGTGATGGTAACCTCCGAGACAGGATTAACCTTTGGAGGTACCTAATTTTCATTCTATTTAAAGTATAACAAGTATTTTATTTTACGTATTTGTTAAAAATTGTTAAGCTGTATGGTTTTGTTTTTGATTTGTTTAATTTTCTGTTTTATTATGTTACAAAATTTTGTACTGTTCTTATGTTTGAATGGAAATAAATTATTATTATTATTATTATGTATATAAAAAATGAAAAACGGAATACTTTCATGAAGGCAGAGACATAGTCTGTTTCAAAAAGGCCCAAAGATTGACATGATATGGACACATTGAGAGACTGAAACATTGAAGAAAGACTGTAAAACAGAGGAAAAAAGAGCCATCCTAGGAAAAGGTGGATGGACAATGTTATGAATAATTTGAATTTGATGGGAGTGAGAGCAAAGAAAGAGTATTGAGGAGAAAGCCAAAGCTTCAAGGGATGTAGAGCTACACGATAATCAATCTTCTATTTCTTAGAACTAATTTTTATTTTATTTTTTACAAAAAACAAAAAGCGAGAATGCTACGCGTAATTATGAATACAGCGTGTATTCCATACCATTAAGAATAAATTTAATCAATCAGATAAATTTATTGATTTATTTCCAATAAATTTATTACAATATATACAAGTTTCTTAATTAACTAAACAGAAATTATATCCTGAATACAGCAGAACCCGTGCTTAGGAAAGGAAGATGATGAAATAATAATAACTTTTATAATTTTGTCAATAGCTTATGAATTAACTAACATTATTAATTTATGTTATTATTTACAATTCTTGATCACTGTGTATTACACAATGTTTTAGTTATAAAATAAATTATTACATTAGTCATTACTTAACTATCCTAAACCAACCGATCCATGGAAGAGTTCAACCAAATAATTTTTAAGTCTACATTTAATGACATCAATCGTTGCAGAAAAAAAATAATTTATGCAAGTCAGGGGCAAAAAGTTAAAACATTTTGGTACCGTTTAATCCAATACCCTTTGACCTTCTGACGTATTTCGTTTAACTTTAATGGCCAATCCTGTCTTAATTCTTCTTGTGCCATAATTATGCTCTAAAAAATATATAGTTTTCTATATAATTATTTGTGTAGACAAGTACTATTTTCCTATAAATGTTATTTACAGTGACAACAAAACTGTTGAAACTCAGGCTAAGCTTAATTTATTAATATTTAGAATATACATGACACATAATTATGATATTGTTACATTTTAAATGTAATGAAATTTTAGAATTTTAATTACTGTATTTAGAATTATTTAAGTACAAACTAGATTTCCGGCCTCAAATTTATCGTTAAATAAATTTTGGTACACCGAGTACAAATATAATACAAATACACAACTCATTAAAATTGGAATCATTGATGCACGTCCCCAATTCCCCTCGTTCACTTCTTGATAGACCCTAAGGAACTGCATTTCGTTCGTATAACAGTAGTAATATCTAACCCCTCAGCATCATCCCTTCTGACTTATATAGTTTGGCTTCCCCACTTTATTCCTTACCCTACCTACCCCACTACAACTGGATTTACTTATCCTTCAAGCTTATTCACCCCCTATAACAATTTCCGTTTCCTTATACAACGGCCGACTGGCAATAAAGATGATTACGAGCCACTGCGTCGGCTGTATTTTTCCTATTTATTTACGATTTACCGATTTATGGTCGTAATATACAATCGCTTTTTGATTGAGTCTTATTTACACCATCCAACATTGCATTATATAAAATTATACGAATTACGTATCAAATATCTTATAAAATGTTCATTATGTGTCCATACGAATAAGAAAGCCCTCACTGATTCACTTATTACTCCATAACTTCCTGATAAACCAATAAGGTAAAATTTTGCATATTTGCTCCATAAAACTGAAAACTTAATGAATTTTTATTCCAAAAACACACACGTCTCTTAAGCCCATAACAGGCAGTTGGAGTGTTAAATTTTTGCACTCGATCTACTAGTCCCAAAGGTACAAAAATAGTTCTGTTTCTTATTACAAGATCACCTAATCATAAGTGTGAAGTATTTATGAACAGAACAACTAGAAATGTTAAAGACAAAAGTCAGAATTATCTCCTCTCAGAGTAATGAATTTAATTCTCCAACCAGACCCTGTGAATGAAGTGAAGGTGTCGTTTTTAGGCTAGAAATATAGATGCCTTAATAGAAAGCTTAGCATGCTGATAAGCATACTTTTTCACTCAGTGAGAAAGTCAATGGAAAACTACCTCACTTATCGTTTTACTTAGTAAAGCCTATAAAGGTTCATACCAGCCTTTTGGCTGATGACCTAAACGACGACACGTAAAGATTAAAAAAAAAGGGTGACTACCCTAAATCAATACGCATTAATTTTTTATCTCCCTAAAGAGTAAAATTTTATAAAAGGAGCATGCTTGCTTTGTAAGTGATGTCTAAAAACAAAATGCATTTAAGTACCGACTACCTAGCTAAGGAGAATAAAGGGGGTCACTACAATTTTGTGATATGTATTATTTCTGTCGTCGTCGTCTTCATGGATTAGGCTGTGCGTTACCCTGTTCCGGCGTCCATCTCTTCCTCGGTCTACCAACACATCTTTTACCTGTCGGATTATGGATCAATGCATTTAATGGAAGGCGATCTTGGGACATTCTTAACACATGCTCTGACCACTTTTCTTTGTATGTCCTTATAGTGTTGAACAATGGTTGGGCACCGCATTCATTCCTTATTACTTCATTACGAATGCGATCCTCTCTTGTGCAGCCCATAACTTGCCTTAGAAATCGCATTTCCGCAGACTGGATTCTCGATTCCTGTTTTCTCGTCAGCACCCATGCCTCACTTCCATAAGCCAAAGTTGGGATCGCCATTACTTTATAAAACTTTAGCAATGTGTTTTTCCTGGCTCTACTCTTGAGAGATCGACTTATTGCACCACATACCATGTTGAACTTAGTTACTTTTTGATGCACATCATGGTCATAATCATACGTAACATCGCATCCAAAGTATTTAAAATTAGCTACTTGCTCCAAACTCTTGCTTCCAATCACTATTTTAGACCTTGTAGGCCATTTTCCATGGAAAGCCATAATTTTTGATTTGCCTGCAGAAATTTTCATATTAAAATGTTTGCCAATTATGAAAAGCTTATGCACTGCCATTTGCAGCTTGTCCTCGGATTCCTGTATAATCACAGTGTCGTCAGCAAATAATAAATAGTTCATAAAAGTATTGCGGGTAAGAGCGATACCCTTGTCTACTTCATGCTGCCACATAGACATAAGCTCGTTGACATATATATTAAATAAAGCAGGTGAAATTTGAAAAGCCGTGCCCAGTCAGCTCGCTCCTGGGTCTCACTTTGAACTGAGTAAGAGTGTGCCATAACTGGGGGTGAGACACTGGGATGGGGGGCCTCAACCACAACACGGCGCGTCCCAATGGCTGATAGGGAAAGTTCCTGTAGACATGCAGGACAGGTGCGAATAAGACAGAAGGTCAAATAAGCACTCGCGGATCAACTGAGGCATGGTCAACGGCTCTATGGCGGAAGAGGAAAGCTTCCCAACGGCGGATGAGGCGGATGAACCTGGGGGAGTCAACCCTGAGAACAAATCCTGTGGGTTTGGAAGCAGTGAGGTGGCGGTCCCACCACCAAACTTGCCCAGCGCAGCGTTCGTATCGCGGCCTGGGAACTAATATATTACTGACAAGCGTCTAAATAAAGCCTCGGATCAGGACTGGAATAAACGGATAACAAAAAATGGAAACCCAAAGAAATATAGAAATTGGATAGCGGACACGGTGAAAATTGCAACTTGGAATGTTAGAGGTGTAATGAATAAAGAGATAGAACTGGCGCACTTCCTGAAGGAGAATAGCATAAAAGTGGTGGTTGTCACTGAAACAAAAAAGAAACTAACTGTATTATTTCTGTACCCTCCTAAATCGATACAGTACTAAAAAGCAACATTCATGGTACATCTTAAATTACCCATAATGAACTCCTTAAATACTTGTCACTTTGTTGTAGTCATAAACAGCACTAAAACTTCTAATGGTTTCGATAACGAACATTTTAACATGGATGTTTCACAAAGGACGCAACCATAAAATTAAAAAGGTACACATAATGAGTAGGTAAATTTCATGTATCCTTACGTGTCAGTTGGCAACACTGTATTCAAAGTTAACATCTTGTTGTAATTGAAATGTCATTCTTGTCATCAATATCTTATTCCAACGACAAACATGTTTATTCCTTAGACTTATTTCGCTTATACATTTAACAAACGAGTAAAAGACGAATTTTAGTAAACGTTTCTCAATTCTGCTGTTCTGAATGTGTCGACAATCTTGCGTTTGTTAAAAAAATTTGGTGAGAAATGAAGTAAACAAGATCGAAAAAGCACGGGTTGACCATTTATGATAACCGTGGAAGTTCTGGAGGATATAAAAGAACAATTGACTTGCTCTCCTAGAAAAATCACTCAGGAAGTTGTCTTCACAGTGTTAGATTTATACGGACGAGTTGTTCCAGCAGGATAATTCAACTTGACGTAATGTTGTTGACACGATAGACATACTGCAGAATTTTATTGGCCATCGTTTGATGTCGATAAAATAATGGCCACCAAGAACCCCAGATTTTGTACCACTTTTCTTGTGGCGGTATTTAAAAATGTCGTTATAAAAAAAATCCTTATACACTTGACGAATTGAAAGCCGAACCTTGAACGCGATATTTCTACTATTGATGAGTTAATATTACAAAAAATGGCTGTAAATGTTAAGAAATGTGTACAAACCAGCATTTGGGTTACAGAGAATTATTTTAAAAATCTATTAAAAAGTTTTTTTCCACCGGGTTGGTCTAGTGGTAAAGTCGTTGCCGCCAATCAACTGTTCAACATCTGACTTTTGGAAAGGTTCCTCGTTCAAATTCGAGTAAAAGTGGTTACTTTTATACGGATTCGAATACTAGACAGTGGTTACCGGTGTACTTTGATGGTCGAGGTTCAATTAACCATACTTAGTAACATTCAACGTGAGTCTGTACAAGACCACACGTCATATACACGTAATATACATCATCCTTAACTCTATGTTCATCGGGTAGCTTCTTGTTCTTAAATTGAACAGATTGCAACGCACACGTTCTAGGAATTAAAAAATATATAACCTCTGTAAATGTGTACTCTCCTGGAATTTGCGGATTCGAAAATTTTATACCAATGTAGTTATGATTAAACAACCATATATGTTTATATATGTTTCATTATTTACATCGATTTTTTAAAATAAAGTCATTAATGGTAAGTTTTATTGTAAATTGAATACTGTTGCATATTTAAATAAATATTTCGTTAATTTAATATTTTTGTAGTACGTATATTCATGTCATCCGTGGATTACAGTATTGAGGAAGCTACAGCCAAACTACAAAGGTCGATTACAGAAGTTCAGCAATGGATGGAAAAGTGGAGACCAAAGCTCAATGAGTCAAAATCAGTTCATGTCAACTTCACTAACAGAAAAGTTGAGCATATTCCAGTATATGTAAATACCGCACTGTACTACACGCGAACACTGCCAAATACCTTGGTATGACACTCGACGCGAAGCTTCGCTGGAAAGCCCACGTTAAAAAGAAGAGAGAGGAACTCAGGCTAAGGTATAAGAAATTGTACTGACTACTAGGGAAAAGATTCTGATTATCAGTCTATAACAAAATTCTGCTCTATAAACAGACGACAAATCCTGTCTGGACGGATGGTATGCAACTCTGGAGGTGTACCAAACAAAGCAATAAATAAACATCATTCAACGTTTCCAAAACAGGGTGCTGAGAAACCTCGTCAACGCACCCTGGTTCATAAGGAACATCGATAACCACAGAGATCTGCCAATGGATTTCGTCTCCAGCGAGATCCAGAGGTTCGCACAGAAGCATGAGGAAAGACTTCACCGCCATGGCAAAGTTAAAGCAATCCAGCTGCTTTACAACAATAATCTGGTGCGAAGGCTGAAAAGAAAGAAACCTTTCGAGCTTGTGTAGTGTCAGTGTCTAAAGCAGAGCAGCGTTAGTGCCCGATTAGGATTAGTGTTAAATTTAAGTGCACAATATAAGTGTAGTGTTAAATTAAATTAAGTATCGCAGTTCTGTTGAGCATCTCTGTAGTAATATTGTCAATAGTAGTTTAAGTTAGAATAAAATTACTCATTAGTCTTAAGACTAGATCGTAATATACATATACTTATACAAAAAAAAAAGTATTCATGTTATCCAAAAACGAGTTGTTCTTTTAGAGTTACCCGTAAGTAGCTTATCAACCACGGTTAGAGGCTGTCAGAAGTAACCATAATTTAAGTACAGAGTATTATTGCCACAATTCTTTATCATTAGATTTAAGACTGAAATAAATTCTAGCAACGCCGAAACTAATAATCGGTGATTGGTTGTACGTATCGTTGCCGTTAGTCTTGGCCACCAGTAAAGTAAATTTATATTTAGATAATGTTTATCGTTTCCGGATATTACTTTTGTTAGTTTTATAATAACCAACAGTTTTAGCGACGCACCACGAAACAAAACTTTTCTAACAGCATGGAAATATAAGTTGTAAAAAGAAACTAACAATCTAAAAGTTGTTATAACCAGTAGACCAAGATAATATCAAATTAAAAAAGTTATTCTAACATGCCTATTAGTTCATGGTAAACTATTAACACTAAACTGTTCAATATTATAATTAAAACTTTATTAAATAAGTTAAGTCAAGTTGTTTAAACAATTACAAAACTAAAAGTTTAGTATAAAGTTTTTAAAAGTTTTGTCAATTATTTTTTTAATGTCCTCTTTAAAAATATTACATAAATTTCTTTAGTTAAAAACAATTTAAATATATAAATTTTAAATTAAAAGTTTTGAGTTCTAATAAATTTAAAACTTTCATAAAATAAACAAATTAATTTATACTGAAATTTTTGATAATATCTGTCATTATACAGTTCTGCGAAAATTAATTATTTATTTTATAGGTGATAAAAAACAGCAGTATACATAGATAAATATATTTTATAGTTTTAACACTTTTAGTTTTAAAACTACCATAACTATAACTTAACTAATTACAAATTAATATTATCTAGTTTTTATACCAAAATATAAAATAAAATTTAACTTTCTATCGAGGGTATTATTAGATTTATTTCATTTTTATATTCCATATGGATGTTTATACGTTATTTGTGGGCGTTTTTAAAACAAAAATAACAATTACATAATTAAAGAAATGAAATAAACATTTTTTATAACGGTCTGTAATTAAACTTGTACATACAAATACATGCCCATCATTTTATCGCCTACATAAAATTTTACATTACCTAATTTTATTCCATATAATACAGAACTAAAATTTGCTGATGTTTTATCAAAGTAAAATACAGGAATTTTACAGCTCTTTCATTAAACGTATAAACATAGATATCAGACAAATCCATAAAATGAACAAAATAATTTGATGGCAAGTATTTTAGAGTTCAGTAAATTGAAAATAAAATACATGATTTAAAATATTCAATTTCACATTACATATTTTGTATTTTAAAACTGAAATTCATGAATACATTTCCTAAATCTACCATTAATAAATTTGAGTGCATACATTGTATATAAAGATTAATTAATAAATTCACAAATGGAATAAACATTTCTGAAATTTTTGTCTGAATTTATTCAGCTAAATTAAAATCCATTCATTGATTGAAGTTAATTTTACAAATTTTTGAGCATTGACATTTAAGGTCATTAAATCTTAAAGATAAATATACCAATTGCATCCGTGCTGCGAACGGGTTATTCTCAGAAGAGTTCGTTATATAAATGGTTTATTGTTTTCCCGGTGCCAATGCTCACTTCTGTTTTGAAAGTTATCATTTTATCACAAGATCTTTCCATTCAAACGGTCGCTCAAAATTTACATCACCTAAATTTAGTAGAAAACTGGCTAAAGGACTGGAAAATGAAGGTGAATCCGGCGAAGTCTGTTCACATCACATTCACTCTAAATAAACAACCGGTGCCGTCGCTGTTCTTAAATAATGCACCTTTCCCGAAAAATTCTACTGTTCGCTATCTTGGACTTCATTTCGATCAAAGCATGACCTGAAAACACCACATTAAAACAAAACGGCTTCAACTAAACTTACGTTTGAAACAACTATACAGGTTTGTTCACTTTAAATAACCCATACGTCTCAAACAGAAATTATTACTCTACAATTCTCTCTTAAAACCTGTCTGGATGTACGGTATTCAAATTTTTGGTTCCGGAAAACTGAGTAATTATTCAAGCATTCTAGTCTAATTTTCTCCGTATAATTACTGGTTCACCATACTATGTCTCAAATTACACACTACACACCGATTTAAAAACACCATTCATTTGAGACATCGTCAAAAATAGTTATATTAAATTCTTCTCAAAACTACCAATCCATAATAATTCACGTTCAGTGATATGGCAAATCCGCCAGGCTTCATTATAAGATTAAAAAGAAGATGGAGCAGAGATCTTCTTTAATTCTTTCTATATGTTTATGTCGAAAAAGATAAAATAAAGTGAAATATTAGATGTAATGTTAGTTTAGTTTTAAATATGTTTTATTACTATTGGTAATAACTTTTCTGGGACAATATAAATTTTTTTGTTTTTCTTTTCATACTTTTGTTTATTTTACGTTGATTGTTTGAATTTTATATCATGTCTGTTCGTGTTATTTGAAATTTAATATCAATGTTTCCTTATCTTTTGGTTGTTCTATATAGTAGGCTACACTTAAAGATTCAAAATAAAGGATAAAAGAAAGTTTTAGTTTTTCATTGATGTTTTGCTGATGATTTGATGCACTTTTTGAAGTCTGAGGATGAATTACTGAGGTCATTATATTGTAAAAACATTCCAGAAACGGTTGATAGGATTGGTTGTTTCTTTTTGTAAGAATTGTAGAATTGTAGAATGGGGTGGAGAGGAATTGCGAATAATGAGATGTTTTGAAAACAAATTTAAAAGAAATCGAAGAGTTTTTTTGAGAATGTTTGTTTTTATTTTGATTCCTTCTACGGGGTTTCAGAGTAACGGAGCTTTTGTTAGAAACATCTCGTAATTGTTGGAAAGGTTCTAGACTAATTATCAAACCACAGCAAAAAAATAGTTAGGGCCTTTGTAGTGAGTCAGTCAACACCTAAATCGTAAATGGACAGAATCGGGCCGTTCGAAATATTATCGTTACGGGACCGGTTCTGAATTACGTTAATAGTATAAATGCATACGGGTGGTAAGAAGCGTTTGTTGACACTTACGCCAATTAATGTTTTGATATCTTAAGTTCTATCTTCTATTGTTAGTCAAGTTGGTTTAAACTTAGCTTTGTAATTGATTTAATTTATATAATTGTATTTGTTAGTAGGCTAAGTTAAATCATTAACTATAATTATTAATTTTTTGTCAATAAATAATTGTAATAAGTTGTTATAAGTTTATAGTTAGCCTGTTTATTATTTATCATACCTAAACGGACCTGGGCTTACGTGTTACAATATTTAATATAACTGCTGAGCGACATGACCTTCTAATTTCTTTAAAGAAAACAAAGGTAATGGATTTCAGGAGTAGTGATCACCTCAGAAGCAAAGTGATCTTGATTGACTAAATCTTAGAATAGTTACTTCTTTAGTCATTTGATTCTTGATGTTAAGTGCAATTACGAGATGCAGAAATCAAATTGGAAAAGTTGCTGAATTCCTTATATACACTTTAAGAAAACTACGGGTCAATAAAGTTTTCCTTTGGTTTTACGTCCGACTGTATTGCAGTTAGTAATACAGACAATGAGAAGAGTGATAGGTAACAATGAGTGACGAAAAAATTCCAGATCTAACCAGGAATCGAATCCGGAATCCATGGCGTAGAAACACGTAACGCTCACCACTACAACACGGGCCGGCAGTAGAACCACACATAGCCTCATATTCGGGCCGGGAGTACCGCGGTAGTGCAAAAGATCGACTATATAAATTGGAATTTATTTACAAGTTTAACCGAAAAACACAATTATATTGGACGACCTCGGAAGAGATGAGCATCCCATCTTCGCTTGGTTATAGCAGAATACTAAGTTTCCAGTTGGAGCAAGCCAGATGTCTAATCCGTATAGTTTAAGATTTTGATGGTGTTAATAGTAAATGACACAGCACTTTCAAAAAAGTAATTTATGCAAAACAATGAAACAATTTACTGCAGAAAAATTTATATTTATAAAATAATACACAATACAAATAAACACTGTACTACATTAATACATTTTCGAATTACTTTCTGGTAAATTGATTTAAAAGTTAATGTAGTTTAGCTAAGGCCAAATTCAAAAAGAACTGTATTGATTTTACCCAAAAAAATCTTGTTTATTTAAAATAAATTGCATTTTTCAACAGCAGTAAGCAATACACTTAATATAGTCTACAGTAGAATAGAAAAGGGTTGTAGGGATATCAATTTAACTTACAGCAGCCATTATTCGCCCTTTCCCTAAGGCACAAGAAACTTTAAAAATAACAAAAAACTCTAACGCGTTTTGGCACAAATTCAGGATTTTGTAGAAACATGAAAGCATTTCTAAACAGTATCTGAATAATATTTAAAAGCGTTTAAACGAATGAAGATAATTTACAGGCAAAATAACACAATATTTTAAAACCTTTAAATTTATAGAACTTATGATTACGTTCTAGTAAACAACCACGTAAACAAACGCGATGACAAAAGAAAAAAAAATCTGGTGTGAAACATTCACATGACTTTCTCCTGCCTAGACAAATATAACCAGTGCTTATCATTAATAAAAAATATAAAATGAAAAACATAACCTAATTTTAATCATGAGTGAACGACGCTAAATGAAAATATCCTCTGTATAAAAATGCTTAAAATGAAAGTAGTAAAATTTTTTTTCTTTATCGTTGATTAAGTATTATGCACTTTTGTCGTAAAATGCATACTAAAGCCACAATCTTAAAAGTCCCACTTTTTACTGATTTTGATGAGCAAAATACAGAAAATCACTAGTTGACGCTGAACTATTCGTTGAAGAAAAAACTGCTTGAAATATAAGTTGTAGGTTTGTTGATTTCTCAAAACTTAAATACATACTACACTTTTGCCCTAACATGCATATTAAGGTCGCAATCTTAAAAAAAAAAATTTTTACACGAGAGCACACGCCCCTCAAAAGTTTCAGCAGACATACAGTTTACTCTATCTTTTAAAGCATACGGCATGTATACATGCCTTAAAAAAAATTACATGACTAAAAAAAATTACAAGAAAATAAATGACATAAATGAATGAAATAAATGACGTGATTAAAAAAAAACAAAAATCGTGTGACCCGTTTTTAAGAAAATCGCAAAATGTAACAAAAACGCACTAATATTCAGCTACTTCCGGTTGACCGATTTTTATTAATGTTTGTGTTGAGTCCCCTAGTGATGCCTTACTGAAGTTCCAAGTTTAAACATCGTACGAGATATTGTGTTCGCACACACACACAGATCAATCGCTAAAGACATGTTTGTGGGGTTCACGGGACATGAAAACCTGAATTTTTAGTGAAAACTTTTTCGAAAAACCGAAATGAAATCTATACGTTTCTATCCGATATATTCATATAGGGCAAAAGAAAGTAAAAATATAATTACGCCCAATAATTTCCCTAAAGGAATGGGCTTACGAACAGCATCCTTCTCTGAATATTAAAGTCAAAAAGCGAGCTAGCGTTTGGTTAACTGAATTCGGCTGATTCTGTTTGAAGCACTATACCATAATTTTTGAGTTTGTTTACAGTACAAATGTGTAACTTATAAAAATAATGTTTACCACACATTAAACGTTGCTTGCTAGTTGTTCCTTTATTTAGCGGTTCGGCAGTGGTCACCCGCATGTTATTTGTTAAACATAGACTACGCATGCGCAAATCACGCCGACAAAAGGTTTTTTAGTATATAAGTTTCAACAAAATTAAGTAGATTAACAAAATAAAAATATTAAAAATGCATATCTTTTATGAAAAAAAGTTCACGACAAAAAAATTAATATTAAATTGTAAAATCAAATATCCAAAATTAAAAAACCATTACAAAACTTCTACGTACTAAAAAAATTCGAATTGAACGAATTTAGATAGACAAAACTTTACAATAAAACCAGGAAAAAGTAGATTTTTATGTATTTCTACAAAAAAAAACACTAAAAATAAAACCCTTCGGAGGAGGTTGTTATAAGTGTGTATTTTGATGAACAGCGGTAAAGCCACGAAAGTACTTCTCAACTGGTGAGAGTACTTACTAATTCTTTAACTGTTTCTGGTGGTTTCAAAAAAATATATATATAACTTATAATAAAATAAGAAATTCATTAAACGGTGGTTATATGCTTACAATGTTTAACAAATTAATAAAAATACTTTTATACAAAAATTTAATTAATTAATCCCGACTGGAATTTATTTCAATATTATTTACAAACATACTAATAATTCTAATACAATTTTTAATGCTAATAAAAATTAGTTTTTTAACCCTTTCAGTACCAACGTTCGGAAAACAGGACGTCTATGTATTTTACGTAGTAATAACATCCGGTTTACCGAACGTCCGTAAGTTACGCATAAAGTGACAACGTCCGGATAACCGAACATTTCCAAAAAACTTTTAAACAAAAATCAATGGAATAATGTATTTTGAAATCGCCTCCGTTGCATGGTGACTAGCGCGCTAGCTTACAAAGCGAAAGGTCCCGAATTCGATTCCCGGGCTAGGGTTTGGAAATTATAACACGTTAAAACCACCGTTAAGGTACCAAAATCCACAGTAGTTGCTAATGACCAAGCTGTCGATGCGACTTTAAATAAACTAAAAAAAAACTATTTTGAATATTTTTAGTGTTAGAACGATTTCGCTTTTTTATGAACACAATAAAAATTAATTTTTAAACGGAAATTTTATTTTTCTATAACGTTGAAATTTTGTTTGGAAATGGCAGGCTTCCGCCTGCAAATTTTCGAAATAATGGCTGGCACCTTTTGCACGCCCTTACTCAAATTAAATGGGACTCTATATCAAACTTTTTTTGGCTTCAATTTAATTTTTATTTACAACTGTACAATTTGTAAAGCCCAACTAGTAAATGAGATGGAATGAATGATGAATGGCGGGAATGTGAATCAATCCAGTGGCTGATTTCGGCGTGTAATTTTTCAAGGATGTGGTGCCAATTTTTAATGATAATGATTTATCAACTATGATGGATGATTTTTTTATGAGTTGATTTTCTTTTTTATGAAATGAAACAGGCATGACAAGTTAAATTGAAATTTCTTTGTTGTTATTTTGATGGTGGTTGAAAAAGATCCCTATTCCACCTTCGTTTCAGTCGTCTGTTAAAAGGGAGATCGTTAGTTGAAAGAGATGGACATTTGGATTTATATGGTCAATTGTCTTTGTATGTTGCGTTGACAATGTCTCGAACCGTTGGTATTTTCAGGTCTTTGTGAAGGGTATGATTGGTTAGGTAAAAAGGTGCGGTTTTTATTGCTCTAAGTGCTTTTGACTGATGTATTTGAAGAATATTCAGTGTTGTATTGTGACAGGCTCCAAAAATTGGTAAACCATATCGCCAAATTGGCCGTACTAGAGATTTATTGAGGATGACTTTTAAGTGTAGAGGTAGCGAGGACTTGGAACCTATAACGCCATACAACATACGAAATCGTGAGTCTGAGATTGCTCTGTCGTGTGTAACGTGTGGTTTAAAACTTTTAACATCAAACTTTAAAATATTGTTTCGGCACTGAAAGGGTTAAACAATGTAAATAAATCATTAAATAAAAATAAACATTGGCTATTGTCAACAAGAAAAATGTATGCAATAAAAAACTAGATAAATAAAATTTAAAAAAGAATAAATAACAATTTATTGATCATAATTACATAGGAGCACAAATTTAAATAAGGATTTATTATATTTAGTTCAGCCACGAATTGACTAACAATGTGTAATAATAGGGTATTTAAGATACGACGATTCAAATTAATATAAGACAATTGCGCATCTTAAGTTAGGATAAGTAGGCCCCATTATGTCAATTGACACTCATTGCCACCTACTGTTAGTTGAGCCTAATCTGACCAATGCTAAAAATAAATGGTATGCCGAACGGCGCTCACTTTCTTTCTTATATCTAAGCAGTAGGCCTAATAATATTTTGCTTTTTTAATTACGGATATTGAAGTTGATACCAGTTATAACTTCTTACTGTTAACATTGAGAAACAATTATAAAAGGAAAGACCAATTTTAATGCAGTTCTTCGTAATACTTTAATGCAGTTGAGTACTTTTCTTTGGTTTTGTAAGTAACAATTAATTACTGTATCTAATTTAAATTGTCATATTTTGTTTATGATTAAACTTATTTATGGTTTAAGTTTGTTATAACATTGTGTAGTCAAATTATTCGAAGTAATTTAATTGTAAATTCTCAGTAGTTTATTCAAAATAATTTATTAACTTGTTAATTAATACTTAATCAGATCCTTAAAATAACCTGCAACAATTGTTACAATATGCTCAATTTTGTATATTTTTATACTGAATAATAGAATGGAAAGCCAAACAAAAATTATATATATATAATATTCACCTCAGATTATTACATAATCGAGACATCTTCATCTCACACGGAGACATCATCAGGATGAACAATATCACACGTATCACAAAAAAAAACATAAAATCAAAGACCACGTCAATAAATTTAATGTATACGTCGTATTTACATTTATTTTGACGTGGTGTTCGACCTGATGTGTTTTATTTGTGTAAGGTGTAATATGATAATACATGTAGTATATGTTTATATACATAAATTATAACAGATCAGTAAATTTTATAATATATACATGTATATTATATTATACTACAAACAAGGTTTTATCCAAGCAATTCACTATAATGGAATAAAACCGCATCAAAATTGCTCAAAAACATTGATAAAATCCTGTAAATACTGTTGAGAATTTATTTAAAAGAAATTTATCACATTTGTTAGGCGACATCCTGTATATAAGCTACAAAAACAAGGGAGACATACACAGAAGTTTCAAGTGTCAATTAGGGAAACAAATTTGAAATAAGTTATTTTAAAATGTATTTTAACAATTTATTTTTCTTATTACTCTTTTAAAAACGAAGCAGTAAACAAATTGTCCTTCAGTTTGACATGTAAGTCAAATGGATCAGTCTTGTTATAATCTCAATATACAACCACATAGATCATTCACGTTTCTACGTAAAAACGTAACGTAAATAATTATTATTCTTTACTATATTTTGTTCATTGCTAAATTTTAGGAAGTACAATTAAAACATAAATATTTATTTTTCTATAACAATGAAATTTTGCAATCCTTAAACATTATTAATTTTTTTATAGTTAACATTTTACTGTAAAATGATTTGATTATAAAATTATTTCTCGTTGAAAGTAATCGTCAGTGAAGTATGCAATGCAGAAAAAAATGTACCGTAAATTTCTGTCAATAATTTTATTAGACATTATATATTATAAACAACCACCTGATTTTCCCACTGATTTGTTTTATTTATGACGAACTTGAAACAAGACCACATCAGGAATGAAATAAGAGAGGAATGTGGAAGTCAAACATTTAAGGAAATCATCACGAAATATAAAGGACAATGAACAGATCATTTTTTATGATATTATGGAACCGGCTGCCTTTGAATGTACTGCTTTCAGAACCGAGGGGTGCAAGAAGAGTAGGGAGACTGAGGAAGAGATGGACGCCGGAACAAGCTCAATTACAGCCTAATCTATGACGGACGATTACTAGAAGTAAATGTGGAGAACTTGGTTAAACCCGACAGGACTTAGTACATGTTTTGCTTTCAGCTGGTTACCGTTACAAAAGTTTCGAGTAACCAGTTTTATTTAACAATTAATAAAATTTTTCAAACATCTGACAGACGGTGCTGACCGTAACACTGAATTATATATTTACATATTTTGAAAAAAGATGTTTTTACGAGTTTTTAAAAAAAATACTGTCTTGAATTCTTTAAAACATCATTGTTTTAAGCCTAGATTCGAATATTTATAAACATACTACGTAGGCCTACTTTAAAATAATAATAATACCAAGTAAGAAATTGGCCGCCTTAATAGCGTGTGTTATCACGTATAAAAAGAGGAGGTTCCTAGGTTAGATATTCGTCAACGGTCTAAAAATGATAAGAATATTCGACACCTACCGTAGTCGCCACGGTAAATTGAAGAGACGGTAGGGGTCAAGCGCATGACCAGCCGTAATGAGTACATATCGTCACTAGCAAATGACGTCACTGGTGCTGAAGCACCATTTTTTAAAATTTTTCCTGTTACATTAAAGACTAATTTTGAGATATAATAATTATGTTTTATCTAATATAATAATAACAACGATAATAAAGAATTGTAATGAAATGTGAGTAAACAGTTGTCTTTAGATATTCACATTATGAAAAAAAACTTTTTATACAAGTCTGTAATGGTAATATAAATAAATATATGATATTCGGTAGCCTACTTGTAGGAAAATAAACTAGTTATGAATATTTAAAAGTTAGGCTTATTGTTATTACAAATATTTATAGTTCGTATTCTGGAGAAATGAAACAACGTACTTTACCATAAAAACTTTATTGGACTAGTTTACTGAAATTTTTGCTTTTCCTTCCCGAATCACTTTTCTCATCACCGTATGATTTTCTTTTCAAAGATTGTTGCTTATTGATGTGCTTAATTCTTGTAAAAGTCTTAGTCGTCACATAACACGTTATTGCGAATTCAGCAACATCACATGTTAATTTCAGCCTCCCAACTAGGGTCTACATTACACTACTACATTCATTAACACCACTCTCTCCACGAAATTTGACGACTCCTTTTCAATTTGGATTACAATTTGTAACTACTCATCTATAGGATTCATGTAGTTATATTAGACTCACTAGATACAAACACACACTAAATATTAGAAATAACAAAAATAAAAATAAAATACATAATAGGCCTAACTATTAGTAGGCATGAATATTTACTAGTTCTTGTTATGTTCAATAACTCATTCGATTAAACTAAATGCACAAAGAATTCACATAATAACGTTAGTCGCTAATTAGATGGACTGATAACGTTTACAAATACAGAAGTAATACAAACCGCTGGCCGTGTTATTAAGCACCGGTGACGTCATCGGCTACTGCGCATCCTTACGTGACGCCTACCGTATCTTCTATTTACCATGGTAGTCGCCAATGACCAAGTTGTTAACAAGATTTTTAACGAAACAATAAAACAATTGAAATTTTTGTTAAAACCAATACCGTAGTTTATTTTGCTCAAAGTTTCTTAAAAATAACCTTAGAAAGAACTGAGCTGCTTCAAAATTAAAAATTCCTTCGGTTTTTCATGGTCTACCTTCTTTTCAAAAATAAATACTGCACCGGATTTCGATCCCGCTGTAGTATCAAATAAATTCAACCCCATTTCCTTCTAATAGAATCTTGACTCAAAAATTGCAAAATTAAAATAACAGAACTTAAATTTAAAAATATCGTTTTTACTATCAGGAGTCAGTACTGTCCAACTCTTTTTAAATAAAGCTCCTTTAGACCAAAACACGGCAATTCGATATTTAGGCTTGTATTTGGATAAATTACTAAATTTGATAAAATATTAACCCCAAATACTAACGTGTCGGTAGACGGTAAAGTCGTCACAACGAGCCAGCTGTTTGACAGCTGGTGTATGGAGACGAAGGTTCCGTGGTTCAAATCCCAGTAAAGGTGGTTACTTTTATATTGTTGTTTCGGTTATCAGCTGAAAGGCTGGTTTGAACCTCTAGGGGCTTTACTGAGTAAAACGAGTAATCAGGTGGTTTACTTCCACCTTTCTTTGTTGTTGTTTAGGTCATCAGCCGAAAAGCTGGTTTGAACCTATAGAGGTTTTACTAAGTAAAACGAGGAGTGAGGTGGTTTACCATGCCTTCCTCACTGAATGAAAAAGTACGCTTATCAGCATGCCGGGCCCTCTGAAAAGCACATATCTTCCACTCTGCAAATGACACCTTCACTTCATTCACCACACGGTCTGGCTCTATAATGAAATTCATTACTTTCAGAGGAGAGAACTCTGATTAGTGTCTTTTACACCTCTACCTCTTCTGTTCTTAAATGATTCAGTCAATTATTAGGCTGACCATGTGATAAGAAACATAACTATTTTTGTAGTCCTGGAACTAACAAATCGAGTGCAAATAATTTAACACTTCACCTGGCTATATTCAAGTTACTTTTATACGAATTTAAGTACTAGGCAGTGGTTACAGGTGTATTATGATGGTTGGAATCGAATTAACCATACTTTCATAGCAAAGATCGCCTAAGTCTGTACAAAACAACACCTCATTTACACGTCATGTACGAAGCGTTGCTATTAAATAACGAGACTGACGTAAAAATTTTTATTTTTATTTTATACGTAATCACTTATTGTCACCTTCAATAAACGCTCCTTCTCTATCCCTACAACGTTCCATGCGAATTTTCCATTGTTGGAAACAGTGCTGGAAGTCATCTTCTGTTAGCTCCTTCAGGACACGTGCCGCTTTCTCTTTTACAGCTTCCATAGACTCAAATCTTGTACCTTTTAATGCAGATTTTACCTTAGGGAACAGGTAGAAGTCACATGGTGCAAGATCTGGTGAATAAGGTGGATGTTCTAACACTGAGATGCTGTACTTGGCTAGCAACCTCTTGATAGATAACGCGGAATGAGCTGGCGCATTGTCTTGGTGGAGAACCCATGAGTTGTCCTTCCACATTTCGAGGCATTTTTTCCTTACTCTTTGACGTAGTTTAGAAAGTACCTCAATGTAGTAATATTAATTAATTGTTTGACCTTCAGGAATCCAGTGAAGGTACAGAATCCAATGGATATCAACAAAATCATCATTGCTTTAAATTTTGACCAGCTCATTCGAGCTTTTTTTGGCTCTCGGTGAAGTTCGGCTCTTCCAGCGCATAGATTGGCGCTTCGTTTCCAGATTATAAGTAAAAAACCACGTTTCATCACATGTTATTATCTTCTACCTGTTCCCTAAGGTTAAATCTGCATTAAAAGGGACAAGATTTGTCTGTGGAAGCTGAAAAAGAAAAAGCGGCACGTGTCCTGAAGGAGCTGAAAAAAGATGACTTCCAACACTGTTTCCAACAATGGAAAATTTGTAGGGATAGAGGAGTGTATATTGAAGGTGATAAGTGATTAAGTATAAAATACAAATAAAATTTTTTACGTCAGTCTCGTTACTTAATAGCCACACCTCGTATATTATAATCTTCATCTCAATGGGTCATGGACTTATAGCATATTGTTCTAAATTGAACAGATTACAACGTACAAACATAAAGGTTACAAACATACATAAATATCTACATAATCAGAACAAGGCAAAAAATTATAACTCGGTTTTATCAATTAACATGGATGGCTACGTGACAAACGTTGATCGAAGAAGAGATGGATATCAGAAGCGCTTCAGGTGTCCTAAGTCAGGGTAAATGATGATGAAAATTTGAATAAACTTTCCCTCCATACTACACTAGCTGAGCTAAAGATGAAAAAAGTTGTATCTGTGATAATTCTGATGTTTTATTTCAAAGACACCCTATACAACCGCCTGTACCACGAAAATTAATTACAACCATTATTATAATTTCTATTACCTGTATTAGTGTATTGTATTGTAACAAACAATAAAGATAAAGGTTAAAAGACGACGCGACTGTAGGACGAACGAAGGAAGGTTTACACCAAAATGAAAGAGCGTAGATACGACGGAGACGGGACCTGATTCTCGCGTTAATTAAATTTAACTGCTGCTTTCGTGGATTAATTTGATAAATTTATTCTTATTTCACTTGATATTGTTATTCTTAATAACTTCTCCAAATTTATTTATTTGTGAATTTATTACGTTAAACAATTACAAGATGTAAACTTAATTGGTTTTTTAATTTGTTTCATCATAATTCATTAAGTTAAATATAAATAAATTTTACAATTTTACCAGAAACCGCAGAGACGTTCTCCCAAATCTTTATAATGTGGTTATACTTTGTGGTGAAAAAGGTTTAATCTAGTATTATGTTTTATACATTTCTGGTATGCACATAACAGAAAGGTGTAGTGTTAAATTTTTTGCAATCTATATGTTGCTTCCAAAGCTAAAAAAATGGTTATGTTCCTTATCACATGGTCAGCCAATTAAATGACTGAATCATTAAAAAACCAGAAAAGAGGTATAAAAGGCACTAATCAGAGTTATCTCCTTTGAAAGTAATGAATTTCATAGTACAGCCCGACCCTCCGGTGAATGAAGTGAAGGGTTTTGCAAAGTGGAAAAATGTGTGCTTTTCAGAGAGTCTGGCATGCTGATAATTCAGCAATTCAGTTCAGCTGCAATTCAGTGAGGAAAGCATGGTAAACCACCTCACTCCT
Source organism: Catonia carolina (assembly GCA_035578175.1). Lineage (NCBI taxonomy): Eukaryota > Metazoa > Arthropoda > Insecta > Hemiptera > Achilidae > Catonia > Catonia carolina. The sequence continues at coordinate 425,192,269 of JAQMRL010000001.1, forward strand.
CGTTTTACTTAGTACAACCTCTACAGGTTTAATCCAGCTTTCCGTAGAAGACCTAAACAACAACAACATATTTCTGATATTTAAAAAAATTGCAATGTGTGTACTTTGAAATCAGTTAAAAAACGAGCACTACAAGACCCAATTATTAAGAAAGGTTAAAAGGCAAGACCCAATGAGATTAGGACGATTCGTGTGACGTGTAAATGAGGTGTAGTTTTGTACAGACACAGGTTTCCTGAGAAAGAGTATGGTTAATTAAACCCCTACCAATGTACACCCAAGGTACCTGGTAACCACTGTTTAGTATTCAAATTCGTATAAAAGTAACTACCTTTACTAGGATTTAAACCACGGAAACTTCGTCTTCGAAAATCAGTTGACTCAAGGCGACGACTTTACCACTAGACCGATCCGGTGGATTCACACAATATAGTTTAAATTTTTTTCCATATATATAATGCTACATTATAATCTGTCCATTTTCTGTGAACAACAAATAACTGATCTGACAAATAAAGTGAAAACTAAACGTGGTCAACGAACCATATATTAAAAAAAAGTTTTAAAAGTAAATACAAAAGGTTTCTGCTAGAAAAACAATTTTACAATTTATAGATGAAACATTTAATAACCACTAAAATCATTTCAAAAAAGGAGTTACAATCGTCTTGTTTGGATCACATGTTGATCGAATGAAGTCTGTGACAATGAAAATTTTTCTTTTAATTGAATAAAAAAAAATTATTATTTTTTGCTTCAGGGAATAATGGGTCACGGAGATGTGTTGAAATACAGACATAGGAAATTTCGCCACATCACAATACTCTTTCAAACTATCCTAAGATGATTCCCGAGAAAGCGAATAAGTGGATATAACTACACGAATATTACTGCCGTGTATAAAAATAGTGGATAATATTCTAAAATCTGGAGTGAAACAATCGCACGACTTTCTCTTGACAATATAAATAGTTAAAAACATAACCTATTTGTAATCATGAGTGAACAATGTAAAATGAAAATCAACCTCCGTTCAACTTAAAAAGAAACTGTATTAAATCAGTATTTTATAAACTAGCTGTACACCCTATAACACCCTGTAAGTCCATACGGGGTTGAGTATTAATTTGTATAAGAGAACTTTATTTCCTATATTTCATTTATGTTGTTGTTTAGGTAAACAGCCAAAAGGTTGGTTTGAACCTCTAGGGGCTTTACTAAGGAAAAGAGGACTGAGGGGTGGTTTACCACTGGCTTCTTCACACTGAGTAGGAACGTATGCTTATCAGCATGCCTGGCCCTCCGAAAAGCATCTACTTTCCACTCTGCAAATGACACTTTTACTTTACCTCAGGGTCTGTCTGTATAATGAAACTCATTATTCTCAGAGGAGATAACTCTGACTAGTGCCTGTTACACCTCTACCTATTTTGTTCTTAAATAGTTCAGTCATACAATTAGCTAATTATGTGATAAGAAACTGAACTATTTTTGTAGCCCTTGAAGTAGCAGATCGAGTGCAATCAATTCAACACTCCATCTGTCTGTTATAGGCCTATAATTCATATAGGCCCTACATGAATTATAGACTTTTTCTTGCCCTATATTATTGGGCAAGAAAAAGTTAAAAAAGAAATTCGTGGATGATAAAACTAATCACTTATAGTCACTATCACTTAAACCCACTGTTGAAGAGGTTTACCCACTGTTGAAGAGGTTTTAAAAACTGTTCTGCACAAACCTCCATTTGACGTACTCAAAAGAATTCTATTGAGTAACAACATTTATTACCACTATAAAATGATTTAACTTAAACGGTGATTCTAGTTTAGAGAAAAAATGACTAAAAACAAAATAAACTGAATTATACTTATCCCAAACATAATACAGTATGTAATTTCAAAGAGTATAAAATAATAAAGAACTTTAGTTTGAAGTAGAATAATAATTTGTTTGGTTTACATCATACAGAATTAATGCAACTAAGTACATACTTACATGCCCTACAAAGTAATCATTTAACTATAAACTTTTACAAAAGTAACTCCCCTCCTTACACAATTAATTCATCTAACATCGACTCTAAAATGCACTTTATATCTTTGGATCATAACAAAATTATATAGCCATAATATATAGCCAAAATTATATAGCACAATATATATATAGCCATTCTTAAGTACAAGAACATACATTCAGGACTTCATCAAACTGAAACTCAACTAATGTTCCTCGTACAAAATTATTATTGTTACCGTGTAATTCAACTGAATGGAAACGAAGTAACAAAGTTTAATGAGCAAATAAATGTGTTACAAAGTGAAATGAACAAGTTAAATGCAATGCTATACAAGTACCTTTTAAATCAAGATACAAAGCGAAAACAAATGTACATATGCACTAAGAAGTAAGTATTCATAATCATTTAAAAAACAACACATTAAAAAATATCTCAAGAATCCAAGATCAACTGCGAGAACTGTTACTGAAATTTATGACTATCTGCACCTAATATACTCGTATGCATGAATAGGAATTCCTTATTAATCTGTAACTGGATTGCCAATAACAAAACTGACTGTATCTCAAATTGTAAATACTATTACAGCATTACCTTTAGGAAATAGCTTATTGTAGCGAATCATCGGCAAAGAGAATCAGTAGAGATACAAAAAATGTACTTTTTAAGTACCCGAAATTTACGTTCGCCTACTTTTTTTTTATCCGAGGCGGCGAGAAAAATTCATGTTCACTCCTTCACGATGGAGGAAGTAGTGTTGAACTCAATAGAGGCGTCCTAGTCCAGCCCCAAGGAGGCCGCAACCGCCTACCAACCAAAAACCCGCCGCCTGGCATTTGATCCGACATCAGCAAACAATCTTCCACCTCCCTCGGTACTGTTTATATAATACTACAAGGGAAATGTTGGGTTAAAAAATTTACATACTGTCAGCGGAGCGTGGAAGGGAACCGTAGCCTAATTCCCCCCTCGCTGTCACCGACCAACACGTCCGCCTACTTGGATTCCTCGATATTGAATCTACTTTTTTTTTAATAGATAGGTAGACATATGCCACATGATTTCAATGTAAAATTTCAAGAGAAAAACAATGGTAAAACCCGTTTAACGATATCTTTCACTGTTATTTAGATATTAGCCATTGTAAAGTCCAGATAGGGGAAAACACTTTTCCCAACCACTGTCTACATTAATTATTTGCGATAGAAAAACATAAATGACACATCATTTTACATCGTCTTTTTACGCAAAAACTAACTCTTCAACCCATTTAATAATATCTCTTCTAGTTAGTTCATTAAACGACAATTTTTATTGGGACTTTTTTTGTCAAAATTTTCAATAAAAATTACCGTTCACAAACGATAAAAAATACCATCGGCACAATAATTACTCATATATTGTTCTCATTTGAAAACTATATGGACCTACGACTTCCAAATTTAAGGTTCAACCAATTACTCTAATTTGCAAAATATTCAGGCATTCCAGTCAAAACCATTGCGCCTTATAGTACCAGCACTCCTTAACGTTAGCAACAATATCTTACATATAAATCTTAAAATATATTTTGTCCATAATTCCATCAAACACCTATACAAATGCTTTAACAACAAGTCACAAGAACAAGATAACGTCTGGTACGTTCACTGTCCATCTTAGATCTACCTTAGACGCCTTAAAAGACGCTGACTAATTTCTTCTTCTTCTTCTGCCTTTCAAGGATTAGGCATCTCTACCTGTTCCGAACCTCTCAAATCTGCCCATCTCCTTCACAGACGTCCTCTTCTCTTCTGCCCTCCGGCTTACAGCCCAGTGTCTGCTAAGGTATCCTATCCTCCCACATTCTGTTTACATGCTCTAACCACTGCATTCTGTTCTAAGATACTTTGTCGTTTATAGAGAAGATGTTGAGTTCTTTCGTTATCTCGGTATTCCTGTAACGATCTTCTCTACTACAGACACCCATACATCCGCTGATTAAATTAATATACTAATTTTATTCTTGGGGCGGTACCAATTGGGGCTATATACCTCATGTCTATTGTGTAATTTGACACAATTGCCATAATCTTCACGTTTACTTATCGTATAATTTCACAGTTGTAAATAAAGAATTCCAGAGTAAAAAGTTATAAAATTTTTAATTTGAAATATCTTACTTAGTTACCTCGAATTCCTGATATAGAAACACTAAATTTTGAATTTAATGAATAATCTTCTCTTCTTTTATAATTTCAAAGAAATTTGACGTACTACGGTATTGTATAACAACTCTCATCTTTGAACTTACCTAAAAAACAAACATAAAAGAAAGAAATGTTAGTTACGGTTTAATAACACACTATTGTACAGCTACAATAATTATTAAAACTAACTTTCTAAATACTAAAATATGCGCTTAAATAAGATTTTTGTATATGGCTAAAGACAAAAAGAAAGCAGGTTATCAGCGTTCCTATTTCCAGCGTCTACCGGCGCCGATCGGCACAAAGAATGTTCCCGTGCGATTGAATAAGTATGCGCATAATAATAGCAGGAACGCGCGGGTTGCCGGCGCTGACAAGTTTACTGGAATGAATCTAGCATTCTTTTCGCCCAGGTTCAGTCAGGCTACAGACGCCAACGATGGACAACGAGACTTTAATTGCCGCGGTGTTTGTTAAAACTGCCATATAAGATAAAGTAAAGAAATTACAGAGTAATAGAAAATGATTTACTTAATTTAGTATATAATTGAAGTATCTAATGTCATTCTGGTATATTGGAAAAATTTATGTTTGTCATTCTTCAGCTCTATAAACAAATGATGACATTCATAATGTAGTTTACGATCACAATTTACAGCACGAATACTTGTAACTTTATTTTTTAATTTTAAAGCCGAACTTTCAAAAAGAAATAATTCATCATCCGATGAAGTACCGGTAGACATAGCGACTGGCAATTTTACCAGCTTTTGTATGCGTTTGTTATGGCCATGAACCAGTGAAGATCAACGCAGGTGCCGCAAGCAGGAAATATGAAAGCATTTATGCTGATGGTTAGTCACGAAATGAACTTTGTTTAAGACGAAGTGTAAGAGGGGAACAATCTACTGCGCATGCCTAGATTCTCTATTATAATCCTAAAAACATACTGACACTCGATATTCATTGGAATACACAGTCCTTTTTTTATAACGCGATGAGTGGTACAGGAAATATCGTTTTGATTTGGCTATTCTGTTTTTATGTTTTAGGCTACATTTATACAAATAAAAGTACTTTAATTCGTAAAAACTCATACCGTTTCTTTTCATTTTAATTCTTCACATTTTATTCGTTATTCTGTAGTGTTGTTATAAATTAGTTATCTATCCGTGTATTATAAGTTTATCATGTCGACCGTTCGAAAGCAGGGTAAAACAATTCGAATTGCGGAATGGAATGTTATTTTAAATGTTATTAAAGTGTTGTAAAGAAGAAGCAAAAAATAAACTATATATACTACACAATTGCATGTTTTTAGGAATGTACGTACTACGCTAGCAGCAGCGCATCGCTCACACTGAGTCTCGGGTTCATCTCGTCATTACATATCAGTACCAGCTTTCTTTGTGTCTTCACCCTATTGCAGGAGATTTTTTTTGGAGAAAATTACAAACAATTGAAAAATTTCACGACTCAATTGCAGTACTTCCGGTTGACCAATTTTGATAATAATTTTCAGGTATATTCCCACGACGCTAGTTTAGTAGCTGCTATTAGACTAGCAGATAGTACTAGCGTAGTGGGTACGAACATCTAGCAGCTACTTTGGTGAAAGCGCAAGTGAATTAGAACATGTTTGATTGTACTAGCGCTAGTAGGGGAGCAAAGGTCACGCAATTGACTAGCGCTCGTAAACTAGCTTGGTGTAAACGTTTGGAAACGTTGCTAGTTACTTATAAACTGCTGGTACTAGCAGCTAGTAATCTAGCGTCGTGGGAATAGACTTTCCGAGTCGAGCCCCGATGTAAAACTTAACTTAATTATCAAATTTCATAAGATATTTGTATGAATTCTGTACGAATTTTCATTACGATATTCCGTTTTTGGGATATTTTGTTCACACACACCAATGAGTATAAACCATGTTTATTTTTTTGGTTCAGAGGAATAAAAATATGTATTTCCGGTGAAAACTCGATTTTGAAAATTCAACATAAAACAACTTGTCTTCGTATATTTCATATAAGGCTAAAAAAGTAATAAACTGTAATTTTTGAGGAAGGCCTAAACAAGACAAGCTTTTATATAAAGCTAGGTTAACTGATTATAATCGTTAATCAATTTTACAACCGAGAGAGAAACCCAATAATAAATTTTTACCCATTCCTCTTTACAGTAAGTAAAATTTCAAAAGGTTTCAGATTTAGGGTAATGACTTAAACAATATATAATTATTCAAGAGAAACGGGGCAGTTCAAAGAACAGTAGTAATTTGTGATATAAAATTTTATTAAAACTAATTTCACGTGAAAGGCTTGTAAAGTAAGATAAACTGAAGGGGACGGAAATTATATTTTAATATTTCTTCCATGTTAAAAGTTAGAGGGAATAATGTGAATAATATCATATTCCTGACGTCTTCTATTTTAAAAGATGTGCCTATAATACAAAATAGGCTTTCACGTTGAAGTCGAGTAAGAGCAGCAAAGCCTACGACCGATGCAAGAGCCTATACACATACAAGCACTACTGAAAATGTCTGCTTATCATTTCCTTTTACATTGTAAGCCTATAACACGGAAGAACAAAGTGAAATAAAGAATTTAGCCCGTAGTTGTATGGGCTACACGTAGATACGGCTCTATGGTAGAACAGTATACATGCCCTCCGTTACAAAATTGAATTGCCACGGTTCAAAGAGATACGAACAAGATGAAAAGCTCCTTTTATACTGTTTAACATGCGTGAGTAAAGTATCCGGCTAAAAATGTCTTCTTTTTTTTAAAGAAGTATTATGTAAAGATGCAAATACTCGTGCTAACAACAAACATGTTTAGCCTACAGTTACAGTAATATAATTCATTGAGCTGTATCTCAATCGAACCACTAACTAAATTACGAAATATATTTGGTTTTTTTTTGGTTTAACGTCCGACTCTTCTGCAATTACTGCTAATGCAGACGGTGAAGGATGAAATGATTTTTTGTGTAACGTATGAAAATATGCCATGCCTGAATGGGATTCGAACCCAAGACCGCATGATGAAAGGCGAGCACATTATCAACTACGCCAATTCGACCGGCAAATGTATTTGGTTTGGTTCATATTGACTTTTTCTGTTTTTTATTTACTTTATTAACTTTATTTACGACTTTAAGTTGTAATTCTATTAAGTGTTTGACGCATTACGTCAGCCGTATCGGTCAACATCTTAATAGGAATTACACCTTCTTTACAATTAAAGTCCAGCCTTTCTTAGTTTGCTCCTACTGTAAACAAATAATGACGTCACTGAACATGGGCATTATGTAAAAATATGTACACGCTGATTAAAAACCACGCTGAGTAATAACCAAATACTTTTAAAAGTATTTTTACAAATAAAATTGTTAAGCCTACATCATATCACTGATGTTTTGAGTACTTTAAGTACTTATAATTTAAAATATAGTTAACTTAATAGGAATACGACATCCATAAAGTGGTGGACCCTAGCGTGCACCCTGTAGTAGCTGGCTTTGGTTTGTTGACAGTAGGAGCAAACTAAGAACGGCTGAACTGTCGTAAGGTAAGTGATGTGGCACATCGTAAACTATAATTCACCGCTGGTACGTATGTCTAGTAAGTAAGCGAGGTGAAGAGCACATACGAGTAAATTCCATGAGGCTGTTTTTCTACGTTAGGTTTCTACAGTAACCATTGATACTTCTGATCACTACGAAAAATCTACCTCTCTCCCATGTTACCGTGATTTGTTTAAACACCAGTGTATTACGCAAATGTTTGCAGTTTGTAGAAAACCAAGTTTGTAGTATTAATTGTTTAATTAAATTTTTAAAGCACGAGAACCCTTTTTCTTGTATAAATTTTAAATTATAAAATTTCTCACCAGAGGTCCGTGTATGACTCAAAACAAATGTAAAGATACTCATTTTTTTCATCTCTAATATGTGTACGTTGGAATTTGTTCCATTTAAGAACAATAAGCAACCCCATGACCCAATGAGATGAGGATGATGTGTATAACGTGTAGTCTTGTACAAACTTAGGCCGACCATTTATGAGAGAGAATAGTCAATTGAAAGTCGACCATCAAAGTATAACAGTAAGTAGCTTTACTAGAATCTGAACCAGAAACTTTCCTCAAAGAAAATCAGCTGTTAAACAGATTATTCGCGGCGGCGACTTTACCACTCGACCAACCTGGAGAGTTTTATTCGTAATAATAAAAATATTATTATACTGATACACATTCAGAAAATGTATTTATGCTAATAAATCGTGGTCATTTTTAAGACTACCAGTCCCGAAGGGGTTAAGTGCTAATTAATTATTTTCAGAATTGGCTGTTAAATATTTTTCCATGAGTGTTGGTTCATCTATTTTTCACTGTTTTATCTTCGTGACACAAATAATTCTGCTTTACAGAGAAAATGCAATAAATGGCCCAAACAGGACACACAGACGCAAAAAACACAGTACACGTTAAAACAATAAACAGAAACTGAATTTAATTTGTAAAAACAAAAATACACGTAAGAAAAACATAATAGTTCACAGCGGAGCTAGAAAATTAATTGAAAATTGTGAAAATAATACGTAATTAACCTCTAATAATATTTTCCCCAATAAGCATACATGTATTGTTACATTCTCTCACTTAGTTTAAGCTTTCAGTTTTGTAATTAATTTAATTCTAGTAATTTAATTTGTCAGTATTCTAAGAATAATAATGAACTGTAACTTAAATTCTGTACATAAATAATTGTAATTAATTTAAAGGAAGTTTGTACCCAGGAAATTGTATACCCAGATCCCAAAGGAACCAAGGCGAAGGTGTTACATTACTGAACCTAACAATACGAGAAAAAAATAGACATAGATTAAATAATTAGTAATCCGTAATTAGAAATAACATTATAATTTAAAAATACTGTATTTTTGTACAATATATAATTAAATAATATACGTATTAATACAATATACACGTATAAATATACAATATTTTGTCAATATATAAATTATGAACTCCTTTTTTGCTCATAACAGGCAGGTGGAGTTTAAATTATTTGCACTCGATCTGTTAGGTCCAGGGCAAAAAATAGTTCTGTTTTTTATAGCATGTCCAGCCAATTATATGACAGAAACATTTAAGAACAGAAAAGGAAGAGGTGTACAATACACTAGTCAGTTATTTCCTCTGAGAGTAATGAATCAATGGAAAAGAAACAATGAACGAGTTTGAAATTATTTTTGCATCACTCCAAGGCGAAAATGATATGTACAGTGTCCAAAGAGGAGTCATTAAAAAACTCCGAACATGACTTACAGAAAAATTTCCAAATCTGTGCCCACAAGCTATAAATGCCTACGCTAGATCAAGGACATTTATTAGGATCAGACGATTTAATGAAAACAAATCAAAAGATAGCAACTGCATGAACAAAGCTAAGAAATTGATACGTTCAAAAAAAATAATATTGTTGTTAGTAGTAAATTCGCATTTGTTATGTAAGATTTTTATTTTAATTATATTTATTTATTTATTTTGTTAACAATCTCTTTGTAGATCATATTCATCTTTAGAATAAGACTAAGTATTTTACGCAACCCAAAATATTTTTGTCACGTTGTTTTTAGAAAGTCGTGTTATTATTTAGCATTTCTGCTATCTATCGTTTTACAAATAATGTTTCGGACATTGCTAATAATAACAAAGTATAGACATTTATTCTTAATTCATTAGGCATATTTTAAAATGAGTAGCCGAGAAAATATGAGTGTAACCACAGTTTAGACAGCGCAGTGTCAGAGCAGTGGCATCACAGCCGAACAACTGTTGGTACAACTTTTTCGAACGCCATGAGACAGCCCTTCTTTTATTCAACGGCCCTGGGTTACCAGTGTCTTTTGATAGTTGGGTTTCAATCAACCATACTCTCTCAGGAATGGTCGACCTGAGTCTGTACAAGACTACACCTCATTTACACGTCATCCTCATCTCATTGGGTCATCGGGTTGCTTATTGTTTAAATTGAACAGATTGCCACGTACACACATTAGGAATAAAAAATTTAAAAAAGTAAGCTCTAAATAAAAATAAAACAGTAGGTTCAGCCGAAAAGCTGGTTTGAACCTCTAGAGGCTTTACTTAGAAAATCTAGGAGTAGAATGAAGTGGTTTACTATTGCCTTCCTCACTGAGTAGAAAAGTATGTTTATCAGCATGCCATTCCATCAGAAAAGTATCTACTTTCCACCCTGAAAATGACACTTTCACTTCATTCACCACAGGGTCTCTGGCTGTTTAATGAAATTGATTACTCTGAAAGAAGATAACAGCAGTAGTGTCTTTTACACCTCTATCTCTTCTGTTCTTAAATATTTCAGTCATATAATTGGCTGACCATCTGATAAGAAACATAACTTTTTTTGTAGCCCTGAACTAGTAGATCAAGTGCAAATAATTTAATACTCCACCTACCTGTAATGAGCAAAATAGATAAATATGATTAATACCATAAAATACGGTAGACTACGTTAACTCAATGTGCAATTATGGATTATTTTTACATTGTATTTTTTGTAATGGTGTATTGTATTCAATGTCTAAATAAAACGAATTTTCGGCTTCACGCGTTCATGAAAAATGAAAATCGGTTGAAATCCGGGAATCGTTAATTTTTCCCGATGTCCTAGATTAAAACTTCTTTACTTTTGATAATAACGGAAAACACATTTAATATTTCTGTAAATCAATTTTAATGTTTAAAAAAAGAAAGTGGAGCGGAATAGATATGAAGTAGGCCTGTTAGCAGTGAGTACATAGCTGATTAGATGTCAAGAGAAGAACGAGAAGAGGCCTGTGCCTGGATGTGACAGCGACCATGAGAGGTCGTTGAATTGAATCAGAGGAGAACTGATTGATTCAATGATTGATTATCTAAATTCTTTATTTGAGTGGGTGGAAATTTTGATTTTTTTTTCAACACTGGTTAGAACCTTTTCTGTAACTAACAGTTAACAAATCGTTCATATTTAGATATATTGTTTGTAGAGCTCTTTGTTTGTTATTGCTTTCTTCTGAACTATAATAATGTCTATCAATTTAAATAATAAACCTGTTTATTTTATTTTAAAATGTGTAAATTGACAACATAAGAGTTATCTGTCAGTCAAAATAAAAAAGAAAGACGTAGAAACTCAATCACATAGTATAAGAAATAATAAACATATCATTCAGTTTAATTGAAGTGGTCTTACGATTTATTTTCTAAGGAAAAACCCCGCTTAACCGAAGGCAGAGTTGACTTCGAATATAGGAAATTCCGGATAACAAGTGATGACACAAAAAAGACATTTTTTTCAAGAAGTTTTGGTCGTTTTGGGTTTATTATTTGAATGAAGTTTTCTTTTTTATAGTTTAAAAACAGTTAAATACAATATTTCCTACGACTGTTTATTAGAATGTATCACCGAAAACACAGTTAGAGAGTAAATTTAATACTGTACAATGTAATTAATATTAATTATGTATGTTGTTGTTGTTTAGGTGATCAGCCGAAAGGCTGGTTTGAACCTCTAGAGGATTTAGAGGAAAACAATTAAATAAAACGTGACGTGATTTACCATTGCCTTCCTCACTGAGTGGAAACATATGCTTATCAGCATGCCAGGTTCTCTGAAAAACATCTTATTTCAACCATGCAAATGACCCCTTTATTTTATTCACAACAGGGTCTGGCTGTATAATGAAATTCATTACTTTCAGAGGAGATAACTGTGAATAATGTCTTTACCTTTACTTCTTCTGTTCTTGAATGTTTCAGTCGTATAACTAGCTGACCTTGTGATAACAACAGAACTATATTTTGTAACCCTGTTACTCGCAGATCGAGTGCCAATAGATTAACACTCCACCAGCGTATTACAAGCTTTTACTGTATCTAGCTTCAATTATTTACAGTCTTTAACGAAGTTTGAAATTTTTGATAAAACTGTAATCTAACAGCAATATCAAGCTAAAAATACAAGTCTCCTTTTACTCATTACGTGGATTATGTTTTCAGTTTTTTCGTACATCTCTTTGTTTGAATAAGATCTATTGGAATCGTCTTCTTCCTTCTTAGGTCCTAGTATATTCCGAACTTCTCTCCTTTCTCATAATAAATATTAATATATACTGCAGTCTTGCTCTTATCGTACCTTGTCCGACCGGAAGTTTGCAGTCATGACGGGTATCCAGACCTTTGACACCGCAGCTCTGAACAGCTCCGCTTAGGTACAGCGACACCAGCCGCGAAGATTCTTAAACCAAGAAATTCGTCTCTTTCCCAAACCTCTCTTTCCCTAAATCTTGCATTGTATTATTAAGCGAAGTATTTCAAACCTCGGTCCACGCATAATATGACTCAGATTTTCCTTAATTGGATGGTGTAAACAAGTTCCTTTTCTGTTCCCATTCTTTGCAAGACTGTTTCGTTGGGTACTTTATCCGTCCAGGGTATTTTTAGCATGTGCTTGTACAACCAAAGCTTAAACGCGTCAATTCTCCTGATATTCATCTTCTTTAACGTCCAAGCTCCCGCGCCATATAACACTGTCGAGAAGATGTAATATCGAACCATCCTCAATCTCAGGTCAAGGCTCAAGGAATTATCTATTAAAAGGTTTTTAATTTTAACAAATGCAGATCGAGCATATCTCTATTCTGTTAATTACAGCTCTGTGATCATTATTCTCATGCACTATTGTACCCAAATATCGATACTTACTAACTCTCTAAACGACTGTGTTGGTGAGCATCAATTGCCTTTGTATAAATTTTGTTATTTTACGAACCACCATGGTATACTGTAGTAGTTTTTCATTTATAATGATGAGTTTTAATCTAAATGACTGAATGGAAACACCATTCTAAATTTTAATTTTAATAATATGCTCTGAAGAAGGTGGTACCACCGAAACACGCGTAAGTTTTTTTAACTTAAAAAGCAACCAAAGGTAAGGTGATAAATTTAATTTATACTGAAATTTTTCATGCAGTCTTGGGTTCGAATCCCATTCAGGCACGGCATATTTTCATACGTTACAAAAAATCATTTCATCCTTCATTCTCTGCATTAGCAGTAATTGCAGAATAGTCGGACGTTAAACCAAAAAAAACTAATTTTTTAGTAGTTTTTATACAATTTTATATTTAATCTTTACAATAAGTGCTTAATTTCGATAACAAGATTGGGATATATCACAGATTTAATCAATTCTTAGTTTTTAAGGTTATAAATGAGTTACAGTTCCATTAACCGACTTTTCGGTTATCCGTCCACTACTTTATCCCATCCAACTCGGTTAAAAAACAAGTCATTATATAAACATTAAATTTGAATTATAATACAACTGGTAAACGAATTGAGCACCAATCGAACGATTGATTAACAGCAAGCGTCGTATCAATCAAAATGTAAAAAAAGTAATTATAAAACTGTCACTAATTTAATCGTTTAGACAACGAAATTAAAACAGAAGTGAATTTAAGATTGAATGGAAAGTAAACGCAGCCTTATAAGAAAACAGAGTAAAATGTAATAGTAATAATAACGAAATGAAAAATGTGTTTCTCTTGAAAACGTATTCAACATTCTGACAAAACGAAATGAGTTTTCTTTCGTAGATATTGTAAAAGAAACACTTACGCGTTACAAATTTCAACATCCCAAATGTAATATAATCCAATGTTAATATATATATATATGTATATATATATATATACATACATACATAATATATACGAGCTTTCCTTTACTTTTCTTTTTCATACCCATTATTCATTATTCTTAAGAACATAAATTATACAACAGTTCGAATTTTAAGTGATATGAATTATTTAGAGACCTTTATACCTATTTATTATTGACTATTTTTATTTTCTCTTGCCCTGTATTAATACGTAGGGAAGAAATGTATTGTTTTCATATCGGTTTTTCAAAATTGAGGTTTCACCGGAAATACAAGTTTTCCGGCCCCCTGAACCAAAAAAAAAACATCTTTTCAGGTAGTCTGTGTGTGAAAAAATATCTTAAGATCGGAAAAATTTGAAATTTAGATCTTAAATTAGGTAACTAGGTAAATTAGGTAAACTAGGTATTAGGTAACAAGGGAATCCAACATGAAAATTTTCATTAATTTCACTTATCCGGAAAATTTTGTAAATTATTCGTGTGATTTAAAAATTTTACGTAATTTTCTTTTTAAAAACGGCTCCTACGATTTTTGAAAAATCACCTCATTTACTACATTTTCTACGCTGTATATAATAAGGTTTCCTGAAATTCTTGGGGAGGCTGTGTCTCGTGGAAAAAATGTGTTTTTTTAAAGATTACGGCCTTAATAAGCTTAATAAAAAATATGCATTTAAGAAAAAAAGTTTATAAAAATTAATGTTGTACAATCTACAACCTTCATTTTAAGAGTCTGTTTCTACAACGCTTAGTTTAGCGTCATTAAAGATTTTCTAATTTTTATCGTTAAATCTGTAAAAAATGGGATTTTTAAAATTTTTGTCTTGGTACCTATGGATTTTGCGACAAAATTGTACGTCATAAAATTGAAGAAAATTAAGAACCCTACAACTGTTATTTTAAAATTTTTTTTTCTGCAGAGCTAAGTTTAGCATCAATTGGTTATTTTCTGTATTTTAAAGTCGAACAGAGGTTAATTTTCACGTTGAGTCATTTCACTCACGAAAATAAGGTTATGTATTTCATTTTATATTGTTTCATAATAATTAAACAGAGATTATACTGTTCATTATTTACACTGAAAAGAGAAAGTGAAATGAGTGTTTTACACCATATTTTTCATTTTGAAAATAAATAACGATAAATCATACCGAATTTCTCTTATAGCTCAAACAGTGCCCAATTTTACTTCAAGGTTTTTTAATACTTAATTTAAGTCACATCAACAGCTTTTTCATTAGGGACTACGGCGGAAGTCAACTTTCACCGTACATAATAATTTCTTAAACACGTACCAAATCCTTGACAGTCTGCTTTGTAAGTTAGCACGTGAAACCCTTATGACACGGTAGCGGGCACACTGTAGATTTTATTTTGATACGGTTTTGTGAAAGTTACAACCTTACACGGTCAACAATATGAAACGAATCCTAATGAAATGTGAAACTTTAGGCGTATTTTCTACAAATAATTGCAAATTGCCGGTAAAAATAAGCGTTGTTAAAAATAATTAAGTAGATACATTACAAAAAGATTTTATTAATTACTAATAAGAAGAATGACGATTCAAAAGGATGACCTGTAGAGATGGATCAGGGTAAATCTATAGCCGCGGGTGATTAACGAGAGGAAAAGAATTCAGGTATACTAATAGGGCTACATAGCTGATTCCAGAAACCTCTCAAGGAAGACCTCCCTCTGTTAGTTGGGAAACCTTAGTTACAAAACAAAATTGTACAGGAAAAGAAATCTTCATTTGTACGAACGGATGAACTCCCGATTTTAAATGTATTAGATCAGATTATGAACTGCAAACAGTACTCAAGTAGATCCTTTAAGTAATAATAAAAATATAAATAATAAAAGGTTCATATTGTATAAGCTTTTAATATTCAGAGCAATAAGCAATGACGTAATCAGAACATCATTATCAGATGTTCAGGTCTGTGTAAAGTTCACATCAGATTTTATCAGAATTAATAAAACTCCATCGAACCAATAACAAATGGAAAAGTACGGATGAAGAGGAATCGTACCAGAGAGATGGGTTCATAAATCATTTTATAATGTTCACTATATTAAACCCCACGTGTCAATCAAATGCAGAGACCGCGGCACAACTGGAGCTACTAGTATTACACATTATTATGTATTGTGCATGTTGTTAAAGCGAGAGATCTCTTTAAACTGTCATACGCATTGTTGATTGGGTATACTCAAACCCTGAACATATTCCCGGTCGATAAACGTGAAACAAAAATTAAATGTTATTCTAATTCCCTTCTCACTCTATCTTAAAATAGCTAAATAAAAATAAATTAAATCCTTTGTCAGAATTTACTATCCAAATTACGTACACCATCATATTTGTAACTTATAATAATAATCAAAACTTTTTACAAATAAAAAAAAAATTATATTATTAGCATATATACGTGATGCCGGAGAAGACTTAATCACTGCAGAAATGTTTAAAGTTGGTGGAGAAGCAACCATCCCAGCAATCAGAAAAGAAATGGATAACATCTGGGTAACTGAGAAGATTTCCTATGAATGGAGAACGGCACTGATACATCCACTGGATAGAAATTGAGATAAAACGGATATACACAATTACAGCGGAATTTCCCTTTTACCCGTGACATACAAATTAGCCTACTCTCCAAAGCAATTTTGCTAGACTAGAAGAACAAAGAAATCAGAAACTAGGTGTAAATCAAGCTGGGATAGGAAAGGAAGATCCTGTCCAGAACATACATGGAACCTAAAAATAGTTTTGGAAAGTTATATTTCAAGAAATATAGTGGTAGTGTTTCTGTGATGTTAAGAAAGCTTATCATTAAATCGATCGAGTAATATCGAGCTACTGAATATTTTAGAAGAATTTGAAGTGGACATCAAACCAACGACAATCATTAGGAAACAATAACACACACACACACACACACGATCAAAAGTAAAATTTCCAGGAAACATCTCGGAAGAATTAAAACTGGGGTTAGGCAAGATAATGGACTGACACCGGTTGTGCTGGAGAAAGTTATTCAGGAATGGGAAATGGAGCTTGCCATTAAAGGACTGTTAAATTAGGTACATATTGGAGGATAAAAAAAACTGCATAAAGATAATTTGTCTAGCGTTAGCAAACGACGTGGCAATCGTTTCTAGGAACACGAAAATATCAATACAGCAAATCAACGTGTTAAAATAACAAGCAGAAAAAGCAGGAGTAGTCTACACATTTCCTTTAAGAAAACTAAATACACAAAGAATATAAAAACAGCCCCGTGTCACTTGAAAACAGAGTACGGAAAAAACGGGAATCTTGATAGCTTCAAGTACCTCGGTTAGGAAATAGAACCAAAGACCAGTGAAAGACAACAGATGAAGAAAGATGCCCGGTGCACTCCTAGGAATTCACCTCTTGTATAAGAAGAAAGCAATCTCAAAACAAGCCAATATTAGACATTATAATACTACGATAAAACCTGTGTTTCTGTAACCGAGTAAAAGCCTTAGCATGACCGGGAATAGTGGTGATTTTTTACTGTATTTTCTACCTGCGTAAGGTTTTATTCAAACAATTTAGTGTTGTGGTTAGAAAAATAATAATGTTCTTGTTTCTTGTGTTGAGCTGATTTTGGTTTCAAGTGCGAACGAGTAGTAAAAATGAATTGAAATCGCAGTACCTTATTTCTCAATACGATAGACAGAGTGCGAGAAAAAATAAAGGACATGAATTCTTTTCTCAAATAGCGCACAAAATTACAACTATACATAACAACTAATTCCAAGTATTCTAATTAAGTTAATTTGGAAACTATTTTGGACAAATTGTAGGCCAATATTTTCCTCTACTACAGTGAAATTCCATTTTCTTAATTATTTGGTCGAACGCCAACATAACTTCCACTTTTGTTTTCCATGAACAGAAGTTATAAGTTCACTTATAAATTCTCTGAATAGGTAGTAAATTATTTAGAAAGGCGAGGAAAATTTAATATGATTTTAATTTTTAGTTTTTGAAGTGACCAAGTAGGTGGCTCAGTTGATAGCGTACTCCATTTTCTGAGCCATCGGTTTAATTCCCAAAAATACTATGAATTTTTACATGAAATACAAAGTTGTTGTTTCGATTATCAGCTGAAAGGCTAGTTTTAACCTCTAGAGGCTTTACTGAGTAAAACGAGGAGTAGGGTGGTTCATTCGTGCCTTCCTAAAGTAAGCTTATCAGCATGCCTGGCCCTCTGAAAAACATCTACTTTCAACCCTTCACATGACACCTTCACTTCATTCACCACAGCTCTGACTGTATGATGAAATTCATCTCTCAGAGGAGATAACTCTGACTAGTATCTGTTACATCTCTACCTTTTCTGTTCTTAAAAGCTTTAGTCATATAATTGGGGGACCATGTGATAAGAAACATAACTATTTTTTGTAGCCCTGGAACTACTGGACTGAATGCCAATAATTTAACATTCCACCTGCCTGTTATGGGAAAAATGACCATACCATACATCTCTTGCTAATCTCAACAAGTACAATTTACTTATTTTCAAACCATGAAAGCCGATTTTTGCACTATGCGAATCCTAAGGCGCTGCAACTCCTTCACAATTCAAACATCAAGAGAAGACTTTAGTGCCAGAAAACCAGGCTCAATTTTTTAATCACATGCATAATATTTTAATGTGTATCTTAAATTTAGTGGACAATTTTAGTTTTCAGAATTTTTATACATAAGTACCATTTTTAGGTAGTAAATAGGATAAAATTTTTCTGTGTTATTCTATAATATTTTTTAAAATTGTACACTAATTTTAATAACAAGGGCAAGTAAATATCTCAGGAAATTGCATCTCTGTATCTTTACTAGAAGCTGAGAAAAAAGTATAAATAAAAAAATACAGGTATGATGGAAAAATGAAATTTTTAAGTAAACGTGTTTGAAAATAAAACTACTGTTAATAAAGACACAAGTATCAGAGATAACATGTAAGAAAACAAGAAGTAACTTGCTTTCAAATAAAAAACATAATCGTTATCGATGACACAACAAATTTGATCAAAATTTAAAAAGTGACTAAAAATTCGATAAAGTTGTATTAGAAAAATAATATATCATAACAACATAGAGTTCGAAACAACCCTTCAAAATACTATATATTATATCGTAGATATAAACGTACTTTCAAATTGTATGTTAGACTAAAATAAAAAACAAAAAAGAAATCGATGTTATAAATTTTCCGCTGGGATGTGTTAATTAACAACAAGTCACGAGATAAAAACTGCAATAAAATTAAAGTATGTATAGTCTTAAAACGATGATTGCAAAAAATGATGAATAAGAAATTTTTTTTAACGTTAATTTTATTTAGAAACTATACAGTACAGTATAACCATCCAAAAGCTTAACTAAATTTTGAAAAAAACAAATAACTTGATAAATAAACAGAAATATTTTTTTTTTTAAGAATACATCCCAGTGGATAATTCAAAAGTATAGTGGATTTCAAAAAATAAATTAATAAAAATATAGAACAATTAGATCAATAGATCTCTACTCCATTTTCTTCGTAGGCGTCGGTGTGGTAAGTTTCGTCTTGACATTTGCTGTATTAGGGGATTGATGTGATCTGTTAATTTTCTGTTAAATTTGGAATATTTTATTTTAGCAGTTTCTGTTACAAAAGGGATTTTCAAATCGGAATGCAATGTTAAATTTGTTACGTAATATGGGGCGTTCGTTATCATCCGAAGTATTTTTGACTGATGAGTTTGAATTTTTTGAATGTGAGTTTTCTTTGCGGTCCCAAAAATTTCAATACCGTAATTCCATATCGGTCGTACATAGGCTTTGTATGTTAATAATTTAAATTTTAATGATAGAGTTGATTTTCTGTTGATGAATTTTGAAAGTAATTTTGTACGGTTATTTAGTTGCAAACGTTTTGTTTTGATATGATATCCCCAAGTCAGTCTACGGTCTAAATGGAGGCCCAGATATCGAACTTTATTTTCTTGCGGTATCTCATTGTTACCCAGGTAAACAGTTGGACAAGTTCTTCTTCTTAAAGTAAAAGTCACTTGCACAGATTTCAGCGGGTTAACTTTCATTCTCCAGTTTTTGAGCCATGTAGATACCTCATACAAGTGATTTTGGATGTTCATCGAAGTTTCTTCTGGAGATTCACTGCTGCATAACAGAACGGTATCATCCGCGTACGCTGCTACTGTCGTGAAGTCATTTTCCGGGAAGTCAGACGTAAATATGGAGTACAAAGCAGGAGATAATATGGACCCTTGAGGAACTCCTGCTTCGATATGCCAGATATTACAATATTCCAAACCTTGGCGCACAACAAAATATCTATCCTCTAAAAATGATCTCAGAATTCCATAATATGTATCAGAAAAAATAGATTTTAATTTATACAAAAGCCCGGGATGCCAAACCTTATCGAACGCCGAACTAATATCCAGAAATACAGCCGATGTGTATAATTTTTGTTCTAACCCTACAGAAATTAAATCAACCACTCTGTGCAGCTGATGAGTTGTTGAATGCTGCCTTCTGAATCCAAACTGATAATTTGGAGTTGTAGCTTTAATTATCGGCGAAAGTCGATCTAACAAAATTCGTTCAAAAAGTTTAGACATGACTGAAAGAAGGCTAATGGGCCGGTAAGAGCTTACACAGTGAGGTGGTTTTTCCGGCTTCTGAAATAAAACAATAGTTGACAATTTCCATCGTAAAGGAAAATGCGCAGTTCAGAGAATAGCATTAAATATGTTTCGTATAAAAATTATCCCTCTTTCTGGTAACTCCTTTAATATCTCTGCAGTTATTAAATCCAGACCGGGTGACTTGTGCAATGGAAGACGTTTAATAATATTCTTGACCTCGTTTAAACTCACAGGTTTAGGCGGCAACGATAGCGTAGTTGGGCACGTTACGAATTCCTGTATATCCCTGTCAAACTCAATGTCTCCTGTTTGTACATGAGGTTTAAATACGTTGCTGAGATGTTCTCCAAATAAATCAGCTTTTTCTTGGTCAGACTTGGCCCAGGTTTGGTTCTCACGCCGAAGAGGAGTCGAAACTGGAACTTGCTTTAGAAGTCGCTTTGTTACTCTCCATAACGAGCCATCTTCTGTGTCCAGGGAATTCAAGCGGCTTTCAAAGCGGTCGAGTTTAACTGCCCAGATTTCCTTTTTAAGCCTGTTGGATAGCCGATTGACAGTAGATTTATCGTCCGGAAGTCTTGTACGATGCTATCGACGACGTGCTGCCCGTTTTTGAGTAATTAATTCCCGTATGAATCTGGGATAATGAGGTCCATTGCGTTCTTTTTTTGAAACAGTTATTGCAGAATCCCATGCAGCAGATTGAATGTCAGAGGTAAAATCGTCTATGGCGCATTCTAAATCGTGAGCAGTTTTTAAAGGGACGTGAACATTTAAATTGTTATTTACAAGATTTTGAAATTTGACCCAATCTATCTTACCGGTTGGCGTTAGCGATGGTAGTTGCTGTTTATAAAGAGGAGTAGCACTTATAGTTAACAGAATCGGAGAATGGTCGGATCTAAAATCGTCTAAATTTTCAACCGCATGGTGAAATCGACTTATACCTCGTGTTATAAATATATCTAGTATATCAGGTAGCTTTGTGACGGCAGAAGGCCAGTATGTCGGCATCCTGGGCGTTATTACTTCAAGTCGATTGTAGTCAATTACATTTAGAAGTTGCCTGCCTCGTGGTGTATTGACTCTACATCCCCACTGAGTGTTCTTCGCATTATAATCACCACCTGCAATAAATGCTGGTCCCAACTCATCGAAAAAATTTTGAAACTCCTCCTCAGTTACTCGAAATCGTGACGGACAATAAACTGATGCTACATTAAATTTTAACTGGTTTAGGTATAAAGAAAGTACAGTTGCCTGAAGAAAATTTGTTGGAGGTTCAGTGAAAAGGAAGTCATGTTTTAAAATCGCCTTGATGATAATTTCCGTGCCCCCTTGGCTCCGGTCGGCCGGGTGATCAGTCCGGTAAACGATGTAACCGGGAACGTAAAAACGAGAACGTGAAGTCAAGTAAAACTCCGAAATGAGGGCGATGTCTATTCTTTTCTCATGTAGTACATATTCTAGCTCATTGAAATGTTGTGAAATACCATTAGCATTCCACAACAAGACGACAAGGGAATTAGATGTCATATTATTTGGCATTATTTTTAGACATTAAGGCTTGTATAAGTTGAGTCATCAACGAAATCATTGAAAACAATAGAGTTTTCATTTCCGACAAAAAAGTATTAATTTGACTTGACGGCCCCAACGCAGCATTATATTCCGCAATTTGGGCAGATGAAAATATGGAAGGTGAATGTGCCTGTAATAATGGAGTTTGTCCTGCTTGAATTTTATTTCCGGTGGATTTTAAAGGCAACGGTGGAAAAGATGAAGAATTAATGTCAGGTACTGGGTGCCTTTGATTTTTTGAATTTTCACTTGTTTTATGAAGGGGTGCCCGACGTTTCTGGATTTCCTTGTATATAGCACACCCTTTGTAGTTAGCCGGGTGAGACTGGGAACAGAGCGCACACGTGGCTGGCGTATCGCGTGGTTTGGTACAACTGGAAGACTCATGATCTCCTGCACAACGCACGCATTTAGGAGCGTGATTACAATAACGTCTTGTATGTGAATATTGCTGGTAGGCTACCTTAGACATTGAACTATATGGCGTTTCGGACGCGGCGGCTCAACTTTTATTTTAGAAAAAAATAAAGACGTTACATCAAATATTTGATTATTTTCTGCCTTCTCTAGGTCTACAAACAACAGCGGCAAATACTGTTTTGTGCGATGGGACATAACATTCGATACACTGCGTACTGTATGACCTTTCTCCTTCAGTTCTGAAATTATCAGGCTATGATCCATCGACTGGTGCAACCCACGTATGACTACACTGAATGGTTTATCTTCAGAAAGCTGATAGCATTGAAAGTCAGCATTATTTTCTCTCAAATATTTGACACACTTTCTGTAATCATCACCATTGGAAAGGTAAATAGTGATACCTTGAGTTGTCGAAGAACATTTGAAACTGTCTCCGACTAACTGTTTTAAAATGTTGCATAACGGAACGTAATTTACGTTTGACTTTAAGAAAATCGGCGGGGGCCGTTGAATGTTCAACTTAGTTTTATCGCTTTCTGAGTTGTCGTTCGAAATATCAGAAAGTAAGGAATATTTATTACTGACAGGAGTTTTGTTTTCATATAAAATTGAATTTTTCGACCGTGGATCATTCGGATGTATTTTTTTAATAGCATTTTCATCGATAGAAACGTCAGTAATTTTACGTTTGTTTATTA
This sequence comes from Catonia carolina, assembly GCA_035578175.1. NCBI lineage: Eukaryota > Metazoa > Arthropoda > Insecta > Hemiptera > Achilidae > Catonia > Catonia carolina. Next base: position 425,215,616 of record JAQMRL010000001.1, read on the forward strand.
CTTGCCTCCATTCTGTGTTATTGGAACCGTAAAATTATCTGAATAATCTGAAAACTAGTTTGGATAGTTTGGACAGGCTCCATAGTAGGACACGGGCCGTAACCAACGTTGTTACTCGGTTGCATAGCAACCTAACCTAAAACGAACAAATTTATGGTGTTCGTTGTATTTTCTTGGAACAGTTTTCAATATAAGTAAATTAATTCTGAAAAACACTTACAATGAAACTGAAGACCAGACGATATTATTTTTACGAAAATGTTCAATAGTTCAGTACATTTAACATAAAAAATGACCAGCACAAAAACATAACAAACATCAGCTGTATACCCACAATAAATCTAATCGAATAAGAAATAAAATTACAAAAAGTGATTATTTTTCATGTAAAAAATGAAATATCTGAATTTTCACTAAAAATTTCTTGTGCAGCCGTAAGTAGCTCAGAAACAAGAACGTAGTTATGTAGAATTATTGGCAAAAATTTTATTTTAACCCTTTATTTTTAAAGGAATAATTTTTGATGCGGAATTTCTCTTAGATTTACAAATAGCGGGCGGCGAAACTGAACTTTCGGTCAACGAAGTTTCTATAAAAAACTGCATTAATTTTTTTTGATGTTGAGTCGTTTCCCATTGTTGATAATGTAGAATGTTGTATTGTTTTAAAACCATTAAAAACGCCAATACAATTTGTTGTGATTAAATAATAATTATTCCCCAAAATATTTCGATTACAAAATAAAAATCAATACCTTTAAAAACAACATGGTAATTTTTCAGTTTTATACTTTTTATTGTATTTTATATCAAAGGATTTTTACACAATTACTTGTAAGATTTAATAAATCCACAATAGAAAAATAATCCGGAAAAATTGTGCTTATAACAAAATAATCCAAATCAATTTTTTAATTTGACACCAAAATCAATCATCCTAATCCTACGTCACACCCTTTCACGGTTACTAGTGTTTAGCCTTTTACAACCGCCCTACTTCGTTTAGTCTAGACCAACCTCTCTTTGGTTACGTTGTCCGCATTATTTAGACGTTACGTTACTGCATTATCTGACATTACATTATTTGTAAAATCTAGAAAATTTCTCTTTAACATTTTCTAGTTTTTCTTAATGTAACTTAAGAATTTATTTTTCAAAAAAATGGTGTGAAACTCTCACATGACACTCTCTTGTCAATATAAATAAAGAAAAATGTAATTTATGTTTAATCACGAGTGAATGATGCTTACTGAAAGGTTAACTTCTGTTGGACTCCAAAATACGGACTATACTGCAATAACACCGGACGGTTAAATTAAACGATGCGAATCGGGTAAAGAAGTTTTTATAAAAAAGAAAAACCATTAAAATTGGTACATTCGATGTTGTCGTAAATCAAAATATTGAGAGACAAGAAAAGAGGATATTTAGGAGAATACTAGGTCCCAGGAAAACAAAAGATGGCTTATACGAGCTGAAGAGCAACAGGAAGCTACATACTGAAAAGATTTTAGACTCCATCAGGAAGAGGAGAAATGAATTGTTTGGTCACTTGATATGAGAAGAGAGACAGCACACTCTTAAGACGAATACTTACTCATCATGAAAATCTCAAATAGGTCAAGGCAAATAAATATATTGCTAACACTACAAAAATCTTAATGTAGATGAATATACACACATCGCAGTTACAGATAGAAACATCTGTAAGAAAAGAATACAAAGTTTCAGTGGTTTCCAGGAGATGCTGATAACGATTCAAGAGGGCAAATCGTGGTCAAAATAAAGAAAATCTGCCTTATGAAGGAAGTTTTTTCCTCGTACACGGCCAATTTTAGACGTGAGGTGACTTTAGACCTTTCTGGTACCTATCTCTTTTTTTAGCCCACATTCTCAGCATCTTTGCATTCGTTTACTGTAGGCTTTTCTCCTTCCATCTACCCGGAGTTCTGTTTTCTCTGTTTATGGAAGTTCTTAAAGGCCTAGATTAGTTGTCTGAATTTGGTTTAGTTCATTAAGCACTATTATATTTCTAGGTTTTTCCGGTTTTCTCAGTATCTTTTCTGACTTCGTTAAACCATTAATTCGACAACTTAGGTCTATTGTTTAGTGTCTTAAAAATCTGTTTGTCAACCGGTTCACATCCATTCTACACAGGTGTCCGTAAAATTTTAGTCTTCTTTTTCTAATTGTTTCTATTAATCGTGCATTTTTCTTGGACAGTTCTCAACCTCGTAACCTGTATTGTTCATCTACTATCTTCAGACCCTTTGAATGAAAAAAGTATAGAGGATAAAGAAAAACAAATCGTGAAGTGTTATCAGCATAATTTTTTGACGGCCATACATGGTAAATAAATATTAATAGTATTATTATTATTATAGAGACTGTTTTACAGCACAAGGTCATTTACCGCAACTCAATTTATTTCTATTGAACCCGTCTTCATCACTAAGAGCTCACCGGTCCATTAATATAACATAAACAAACATTAATGTTTTCGAATAAAACGATACATATACGGAAGATCAGTTATCAATTGATCATATCTACAACATTTGTTTTCATTTTCTAAGGTTATTCTGAAATTTTACAAAAATAAAACTACTTATAATGAAGTATATACGTAAGTCATTAAGTCCGTGGACAAAGTCAACAAAAGTTTTATGAAATTTAGTGAATGAGAACTTGTAAAGTAAACTTTGTAGTTGTTTTGAGGGTCTTCATAAAATAGTAAACAGTTTAATTAAAAGTAGTGAAGGTAAACTGAGGTTTAAACTTTAGAATATAGGGTAGTAGAATATGAAAATAGGACAGACAAGGACACGAAATGAGAAATTTCTGGCTGTACTTTAGTAATAATACGCCAGAGGCTATCATCCTGTTGAAGGTGGGGAGGAAAATTTCATCCCTTTTATGTAGCCACTTTCTCCTTTTATCTCAACGTAGAAATATATATCTTTCTCCTTCTGGTACGCTCTTTATAATAGTAAATACCTTAGAGCTGCATTTACTACGTTAGCAAACAGAAGGGGGTAGTTGTGAGCGTTCCCGTGAGAAAGAGATACCAACAGAGAGTAACAAGAGTTGTCTAGTGGGTACGTACAATGTAGAAAGCAAACATCTTGAAATGAAGAAGGAAGAAACAGTAAGCACGTTATGTACACCGAACTATATATGTATGTGCTACACAAACAAACAAACACTAAAGATTATATTACAACAAACAGTTGCACGTAATAAAGATAGTAACGTATGCACGTAAATAAACAGGTGAAGATGAAAACGAAACTTAAAGGAAATAAGGAAGGAAGGAAGGAACCAAACGAGAGAAAACTGAGGGCTAATTTAAAACAATAAACGTGACGTGAATCGTGCAATGATCGTACCTGCTTTTATTCAAATGAAGCTACTTGGTAACTTCTTCAATATATTTCTTTATTTCTTTTACATAAAATATTCATATAAGTACACCTTATTATGCAATTTACTTAGGTTCTTTCCAGATCAAGTTATAATATAATTTAAATCAACTATTTATTAACGAAATATTAAATTACAATAACTCAGTACGTTTTACTAATAAATTACAATTTAACTACTTAAACCTAGACTAAATTGATAAACTTATAAAATGTTATTCAGAATTAAAAATTTAAACTACACTTAAGTAAAAATAGAATATGACCATTTACAATCAAAGTAATTAATTACTATTATACAAAACCAAATGAATGTACCCAATTCTATAGTATGGAGTTAGTAGTAATATGGATAGTAGTATGGAGACACACCCATTAATTACAGAACAAGTTTTAAGAAATAAAACGCTCTAATCACATTTTTGATTCACCTTGTCCAAAAACCTAAAACTAACTGACGTACAGAGCCGGCTATTTATGTAAGAGTGAACACAAAAAAATACATCTAAAAAAATCTATATATAAATAGAGAACAAAATATGACCAAAAAATTTCAATGCTAGATAAATTCAGATAGTGATTAAAACAAGGAAAGAATATAAAAAATAGGCCTACTACAAAAAGACAAATAAAACTGAATAAAAATCAAAAAAACTCCAGATAAATTTTAAACAAAGTAACAAATTTAAATACCATACTAGCCGTCTTTGTAGTGTAGTGGTTAGCGCACTAGCCTACCAAGGAAGGTCTCAGGTTCGATTTCTAACAAGGGTCTGGAAATTATTACATACGAAAACATTGTTCCATACTACAAAGTAGTCGTAAATAACCAATAATGGCCTTCGAGCCAGCCCAGTCAGTCAGCTGATAGAAAGTTACTAATTTTTGTTAATTAAAACCGGTTAGGCAAGCGAATTTGTATGGTGACCAGCTGACAGCCATCCGTGGACAAACTCTACTGGGGGTCCCTGTTCAAACTCACGCCTAATCTACGTCAAATAATACAGCCAAAAGCAGCGATCGAATTGGGTAGTTGTCAACAATGTACAGTATTCCCGATAACAAATAAAAGCTAACAACAAAAAAACCAATAAGTTGATAAGATTTAAAATAAGCCAAAAACATAAAAATACTCGTACTTTCTATTTTCCCCCAAATGTGTGTATGTTGTAACCTCTTCAATGTAAAAACAATAAGCAACCCACGATCCAATGATATAAGGATGGTGTGATATGTTTTACGAGTATATTTATTTGTATTTATTATTTAGTATTTATATTTAAATTTAAACTAGACTTTCACATGTCCTTGTCTATTTCGTACAGCCTCTAAACGATACTGAAATTACATTCACATTAATATGATAATTAGAAAAGTGGCTGACTTCCTTATAGCAGTTTTGTTCCTAAATCTATTATAATTAATGCATGTAGTTTATTGATTTTTAGTTAACCACCAATCTGAAAATTGTGCAAGAATGTATTGTTGTTTAGGTCATCAGCCGACATGGTGGTTTGAATCTCCAGAGGTTCTGCAAAGTTAAACGAGGAGTGAGGAGGTTTACAAATGTCTTTCTCACTTAGTTGAAAAGTACGCTTATCAGTATGACAGGCCCTCTGAAAAGCAAATACTTTCCGCTCTGCAAATGAAACCTTCGCTTTATTCACCACAGTCTGGCAGTATAATAAAATTCAGTACTTTCACAATAGATAACTGGGACTAGTGTCTTTTACAACTCTACCTTTTTTGTTATTAAATACTTCAGTAATTAAATTGGCTGACCATGTGATAAGAAAACAGAACTTATTGCAGCCCTGAAACAAAGAGATTGAGTGCAAATAATTTAACACTCACCAGTCTGTTATGAGTAGAATGTATTATGAAATAGGAGAACATAAATACCATCGATTTTACTACTTGTCACATTCCTTAACCAATCCCAGATGAAAACACATTCGTATGTGGCGTGTAATCTACTCTTTATAGAGAGTTAAAACTACTCATTGGGGCTCAAATTTGATATAACTAAATATTTTACAAATCTTCACCCAAACTGTTCGTGTAATTAATCAGAAGGATCCAAAATTATTAACATAAATATTTAAAATAAAACCATTCATTTCATTTAGAAAGGTTTAAACGATTTTGATAAAAATAATCTCAATTAATACGAGTATATTCCACATCGTAGGTTACAAGGCACGTACAGGAGCTTGTATCTGGGGAATCTGGACAAATTTTAGTTATAATCTCGTTTCCTTTCCTTTTTTGCAAACAAACAATATAATGCACTTCAGAGAAAATTATATAGAATTGTTTAAATACTACACTTTACAGTTATTCGGAAAATTCACGGTTTTTTCTACTACGTACTTTTTTCCACTAGACTACTATTTTACTAAATTTCTTTAAATAAAAAAAACATCAGCATCGAATACATTTCAAAGTTATTTCCTGCCAGAAAATTTCGTGATTCAATCTTTTTAGATTTCCGTAGAGAAAATACACCCTACAAAAAACAATATTGGATAACCTAGGTATCGGAAATATGAAAGTCCCGGTAATATATATTTTCACGTGTTTAACATTACCAATTATTTATAATAAGTTAATACAATTAATGTATTTGTAGCGAAATGAAATCTGATTGTAGATCGGATCCCTATTAAATGAAATTCGTTTTTTTAATCTACATCACTAGGTAAATAATTAAAACTTCATTGGTTTTCAAATTTCTACAAAATTTTCTTTATTACTTTCTTGTTTCTAGACAAGAAAATGTTTTTCAAAGGAATTTATGTCTTTAATTTCTTTTTTTCATTCATATTCATTTAATCTAATAAATTTATTCTTTTATCAAATTGTTTTCAATGAAATTTCGTTTATACCAATTTGTATTCCCATATGAAAATTTTCCACAAACAGAAACATTATGTTTATATGGAATACTACAAACAGTTTTCTGTTAGTTTCATTATAATAATTATAATAATTATTATTGTACAATTATTGTAAAACATATATATACATATAGCACTCTCAAGACAAGCTAATATGAGACATAATACTGTGATAAAACCTGTGTTTGTACACGAGTGAGTGCCTTAGAATTACCGGGAAGGCTGAGCTAAGAGAAGGAGAGACATTAAGGAGAGTAGATCATTTCATTATCCTTATACCTACAATACTAACTTAGGTAATTTTTTTGTAAGAACCGTTAAAACTACAAAGCAGAGCTTTGACAAACTTATGTAGAGTCCCATTATACACATTTCTACCTGAGCTTTTTCACTTATCTTTAGCCAATCTAAAAATTTTTTTTCGCTTTACGACCGAGCCTTACGTCCACCGGACCCGACGAAGCAGCCATCGACGCACTGCTCGAGGGAAGAAGATGATGTCTCCGCTGGACGACGACACGCCGTGTCGCCCAGCTACTCGACCGCCACGACGACTACGACCGACGCTTCCTATCAAGACGACCACCGCTTAAACGGCCCTTTTCAGGGCCACCAAAAAATTAAAGGTTTTAACTCACCACTTAATGTCGCTATCCGGTGACAAATGTTTAACCAAAATAAAATATAATGATATGGACTAAAAAACAATCAAAATATTACAATTACAATTTAAGCCTCCGTACTTTAACAATAGCGTTTGTAATACACATTTTTTTGTAATTAACATTGTATTTAGAAAATAAGAAACAATGTCCCAAGGTCATTACTCATGATTTTATGTCAACAAGCTTTGAATTAATGAGTGAAATAATCGCGTGACATTGTCAACTACGTTATAGATGAATTACGTTTTAACTGAATCATTATATACTGTAATTGCAATTCTGAAGTGAATAGATGAAAATAAAAATGTAAAACACCCACTGTAATTTTATTTTATTTATACTACCTTCAGTAGATTACACTTGCCTTTGTATTGCTACGTATTTCTAAATGAGAAATATCAATCCATTACGATAAGAAATAAACTAACTCATTATAATCTAATTATTAAAAAATTTAAATATTTTTTCTACTGTAACAAAAGTGTTTACATAATCTTTTGCGCACATTCAAGAATATAATACATCACTTAAATAGATATTTTATAAATCATGATTCAAACCTGAGATTTCAAGAAATTGAGAAATTGTAGCAAAATACATTTATTTTGTGGACATGGTAGTAAGCATAGTACAGAAGACTACGACGAAAATATCTAAGAGTTTTTTTTTTGAAGAAAAGAAAACATATTAACATAACACAAGATCCAAAGAAGGTGCATGGATGGGCGAATCTTCCATTTAAGACAAATACACCGGTTATTGGTTAGTTATCCATAATATATATTTACTGATATATTAATTATATGTGTGAACTTTTTACCTTTATTTAAGTTTCAAATTTGGAATAATATTTTTGAAATTAAGGGGATCGTGGATCCCTATCTTAAGCAATGTTAATGTTTGTACCTTTTTCTCAGCAACCACTACAGCAACAGCTACAATTTTCCTTTTTGTATGAAAGCCACTCTTTGGTACATAATTAGAATGTGTAGCATTTAATTCTGGTAAGAATTTTCATTTTCACAATTTTTAAAAAAAAGAGACCATTTTTTCATCGAAAAATCACCGAAAAATTTTTTTCTCCCACAATTTTCAATATTTAAAAAACCGGCACATTCAATCAATAGAACAATAGGACGATTAACATACTCCATAAAATTTCAGCCTTGTACTTTTTGTGGAAGCTAAGAAAAGGTACATAAAGTTCTAAAAATGAGACAGACCACAACAAAAATAGTGCAGGTTATAAACTTTTAGGTTATACTGCCAAACTATGAATATATAAAAGACAGACGGCAATGAGAAAAAATATATAATAAATCACAGTAAAATATTAATTGAAAGGGAAAATTATTTTGTAAAAGTTCGTGACAGATGGGAAAATCAGCTTAAACATACAATCACAAAAAATTAATAAAATATTTTCTAGTTGGCATAGCAACATGATTCTAACGCCATTTTAAAGCGCACATTTCAAACTATATTTTTAACGAAAAAACGAAAATCGATAATTTTTTTTATTTTTTCATTCCACACTCCCCTTAAACTCGTAAAGTAATTAAACTGTAATTAACTAGTTCGTTAATAAATAGTGTTATAAATTTCAAAAGAAAATTGTTAATGATTTATTCAAACCAGATCCGGAAAGAAACTGGGGAGTAAACGTTACAATAATTATTATTATCGTTCTGAAATGTGGGAGCAATACTTCCTTTAGTATTTATTTTCCTATTAATTTGCATAAATCATTACAATACAAACTTAATTTACATTCATAAATTTACAATTTAAAATCTAAATTTGCTTATACTAACTTTGTGGTGGGAAAACTCATATACCAAACTGTGGTTTCCTATATTCAAGGGTAGATCAATTCAGTACGTCAGTGTTTATTTTTCAACTACTTTAACTACTGCGGTAGAGTATTAGTGTGTTAGTGATTAAACTATGTGGTATATTACATATTTTGTTCGTTCATGAAGGAATGTTGATGTAATTTGATCGTTGTGGTCTTCTAAATAAGATTCAATTAAAGCAACAAACTAGAAAAAGTGATTTCCTGTCGTTATTAGCAATACACAAATATAACATACGACTAATAAATAAATTATAAAACAAGACAATAGAAAATTATGAAATTTGTTAAACTATACCAATTGCAGTAATCTTCGTTCATTGCAGAATTACTGGTAAGTATAGTACAGAAAAATTAGCCGGTAGGCTTACGACATAACGCCGAGTCAATTATTAGTTAAATACTTGAACGGTACAAATATCTTCCATTTTTTTTTTAAATAAAATAAAACCCTACAACTTTTATTAAAAACGGTTTTACTATTTAGCGTCAGTTATTTTCTAAATTTTGGTTATCAAAATCAGTAAACAAATGTGATTTTTCAAAGACTGCGGCCATAGTATGCAATTTACGAGAAAAGTGTAGTATTATAATCAAAAATGTACGAAATTAAAACCCTACAACTTTTAAAGCATTCTTAATACGGAGTCTACTTTAGTTTCAATTAATGATTTTTGAATTTTTCTTAGGAAAATGGATAAACTAAGGGATATTTTAAGATTGCCGTCTTAATATGCATTTAACGACAAAAGTGTATATAACAAAAGTTATCGAAAATTAATAATACTAAAACTTTTATTTAGAGCATTTTTATTAAGAATCTAGTTTAGCGTCAATTAGCGATGTTCCGCATTTTTAAGTCCTATATAGGCACATTTTCATTTTACGTCATACACTCATGATTAAATTAAGTTATGTTTCATTTCACATTGTTTACTAATGATTAAACAAAGGATTTGCCCATAAAAGGCAGGTGGAGTGTTAAAACTATTTGCACTCGAACTGCTAGTTCCAGGGCTACAAAAAATAGTTCTGCCGATTATATTAATGAAGCATTTAAGAACAGAAGAAGAGGTGTAAAAGACACTAGTTAAAGTTATCTCCTCTGAGGGTAATAAATTTAATTATGCATCAAGATCCTGTGGTTAAAAAAATGCAGGTGTTATTTGGAGGGTTACAAGTAGATGCTTTTCAGAGGGCCTGGAATGCTGATAAGCATACATTTTTCCTCAGTGAGAATAGCAATTGTAAACCACCTCACTCCTCGTTTTACTTATTAAAGCCTCCAGCAGTTCAAAACAGCCTTTTGGCTGATAACCCAAACACCATACTTTGATTATATACTATGAATATATCATTACACTTTAGTTCTTTGTTTATAAAAATTTGTTTTTATTCGTAGGCTACAGTAAACTAAACACAAAATGCAAAATATGTGTTGACACTGCTTAAACACTGTCATAATTTAATCTATTATTTCCATAAATTAATTACTTCCTAAAATTAATATTTACATTATTAATAATTGGGCAAGTTATAATTAATTTTGAAACTTAATTGAAACAGCTTTTCAAACCATGTAACTAACAGGTTTTGGTAATTCAGTTTTGTGGATACAAAAGGTTAGTACACGCACGCGCCCTAACACGCAAGCATACAAAACAAACGGCAAACTGCATCGACGTTCTTGCACTTCTTATATTTAAACAAATGTGTCATTATTATTTTTAAAAGATGTATTATTTTGACTCGGCTTTTCCAATTTTTTGGCTTGAGGAAACCACATAATATAAAGTTGAAGTTGAGAAAATTATCTTTTAAAGATAGTAACATATTAAAACATTCCCTATCAGAAAAGATATATTCATAGTAGTAAAATATTTTTAGTATTTTTTTTCTTTAAGTTATCTAAATCATATACGGTTGAACACATAAATAAATGTTGTTTTAGTTTGAAAAGCAAAAAGTACTGTAATAAAATTATATAACCTGTATAAATGTAATAAAAATTTCAAATGCAATGGTTTGCACTCGAACAATGCACTCGACTAATAAAATACTGACTGTTCAACACAACAGGTACGACAAAAACAAATTACTATAATTTTTATAAAGAATAAAAAATTGTAACTCCACGCCCTATTTGGCACCGCAGTTTCTAACAAATTCAATAAAAATAGTACTTACTAAAAATACTAAATTATTATTATATTTTTATTATTTTAATTCAGTTCTTGTTTGAACAATATTCCAATAACTTAAACCCTATTTTTTAAATCTATAACACAAGACTGGGTTTCTTTATACATATGGTCTATCTTTTGGTTATGAGTCTCTCAACTGGTTTAATGCAATTCTCCAAGCTGTTCTATCTTGCGGAAGTCGTTTCATATTTTTACATACCTGCAACACCCACATCTTTGGTAATTTTCTTTAAATATTCTAACCGTTGTCTCCCCCTACAATTCACTCCCTTAATATTACCCTCCATTATTGATAGAGCAATACCTGGATGACTTAAGTTATGCCTTACTAGGCTATCCCTTTTTCTGGTAAGATGTTTCCATATACTTCTTCATCCTTAAAGTATCTATAGAGTGGATAGAAGAAGATAATATTAATCTAATAATAAGTATATAAGGTAGAATTAAAATTTGTCACATATATTTGACAATATCTGCAGTTTGACTGAAAACATCTCGTTAATTTTTCAGTTGTGATAGCTATAATATGCAACTAACGAATTTTGAAAATGCATACGTATCATCACCGTTTGGAAATAGTGCTTTCAATTTTTCTAGCATTAGAACTATCAAGAAATAGTGCTTTCAATTTTTCTAGCATTAGAACTATCAACCAATTCGTTAAATTTTGAGAAATACTCCTTGTAAATGCTACTACATGTAAAAAACCATCTTGTGTGAAACACTCCTTAAATTTTCTCTTGTAAATGTAATTGATGAAAAATATAACATATGTTTAATCAAGAATAAACAAAGTAAAATAAAAAACACAACGTAACGTCTAATCATGAGTGAATCGACGCTAAATGAAAATTAACCTCTTTAGACTTCGGTTTTGATAAGAAAAATCACTGGAGGGAAATCCCATTTGCAGGTTCTGTAATGACCATGGTTCCTGATAAATCAGGATGCGTTGACGATGTTTACATTGCTGTTTAGATACATCCCCAGAAACTTACACAAATCACTTTGTTTTTATAATCTCGTTTTGCAAAATTTTTTTTTGTCTTTAATTTTTATTACGGTACTGTACATTGAGCTGCACAACTTCCGTATTTGATTTTTAAATGGCGGTGAGGAATTTCACTTTAAAGAGAAAAGGTACCCAGTGATACATTCTCCGTTCAAAACTTCGGGTATTGTCCGTTATTCAGACCAAGAGGTCTCTACTCCATTTTTGCTTTAAACGACGCATAGTTGGAAAGTTCCTTGTAGCTAGATCACGGGCTAGTTGGTTTGGATGGTCATCTAGTCTTTCGTGAAATGTACTATTCAAGGACGCGGTTAGCTCCTTTACTGTCGGAATTTTGAAATCGTCGTGGAGGGTTTATTGCAAAATTTAAACGTAAACAAACAATTGTACATATTAACTGAAATGACGAAAATAAGAAACGTTCATGCCAAAATACAGGCAGATGTAGTATTAAATTATTTAAAGGCTACTCGATCTGGTAGTTCCAGAGCTTCAAAAAAGTAGATCTGATTTTAATCACATGGGTCAGCTAATTATATGACTGAAGCATTTAACAACAGAAGAGATTAAGGTGTAAAAGACACTAGTCAGAGTTATGTCCTCTGTGAGTAATGAATTTCATTATACAGCCAGATCTGTGGTGATTGAAGTGAAAATGTCATAAGTAGGGTGGCTTTAAATGCAATTCAGAGGGCCCAGCATTCAGCTAAGCATATTTTTCCACTTTGTGAGAAAGGAAATTGTAAACCAACTCACTCCTCGTTTTTTTAGTTAGTGGTTCAGCTTTTCCAAATTTTTGGCTGATGACCTAAAAAACAAAATGGAACGTACAGAGTAGAGATTAGTATAAATCGTGGTGGTTGAAGAACAGCAGCTAATGGTAATACATTAAGCGTAATATTACGGAAAAACATCGTTGAACTGATTTTTCACCAGCGTAATACTACGGCAAATTCATCGAAAGATTCATTAATATAATAATTAACATCGAGTAAATCGTAAATTTGATGCAGAGGGTAATTTAAAATAATAATTAGGGTAATAAGATAATGATTATTCAATTTGATAATGTTATAATGGTAATAATAGGCTTACTGATAAGTAGGTAAGACCTAAATCCTTAAAATACATTCACAGTAATTAATTACGTACGAAATTTGTAAACATAAAGAGAAATATTATGAAACAGATCACGTGTAATCGAATCAAATAACATAACGATACAAATGGCGTAAGGTATTTCCATATTTTCATTAGCCTACCTTTGTGAGTATAAAATATAATAGGCTCAAAAGCGCCTAATCTGCACAATAGGCTACCCCTTCCAATCTTGTATTCATTTTATATTTGTATACAATTAAACTCGTTCGTTCATTTTGTATTCATAACAGACAACAAGAGCCATTTACGTTTATGTAATATAACGTAACACTGATACAATAAAACTTGTTTTTAATTAGTATTCTAACAATAATCTTAATACGTTCTGTTGTATTATATTTCCGCTAGTAATAACTTTAAGAACTAGACGGGATATGGCTTGTATAGAAGGACACTAAGGACGTACACCCTGCCTTAAGGCATCCCATACAACACCTTTAATAATAATCTTTGTAAAGTGCAAACGACTGATTTAACATTGAAGGTTTTATTTGAATGATTAATTATACTAATTTAAATATTTAACTAATAATATTATACAATCTATAACAATACCTGTATTTAAAAAAAAAAATCTGGTGTGAAACACTCACACAACTTTCTCTTGCCAATGCAAATAATGAACAATATAACCTAACATTAGTAATAAAACATTAGAAATAAACAAAAAACTAACCTCAATAAACACAACCTAATTTTAATCAAGAGTGAAAGACGTAAAATGAAAATCAACCGAAGTTTAGCTTAAAAATACGGAAAATCACTCGTTCACGCTAAACTAGGCACTGTAGAGAAAAATGCTTTAAATAAAAGTTGTAGATCATTTAATTTTCTATAAATTTCATTGTAAACACTTTTTTCAAACAATGCATACTAAGGCTGATATCTCAGAAAAATCAATTTTTTACACGTTTTTGCGAGAAAAAAACAGAAAATCGCCAATTACCGCTAAACTAAGCGTTATACAAAAAAATGTTTAAAATAAAAGTTGTAGGATACTTCTCTTTCTCGCTCTCTCTCTCTCTCGCTCGCCTTGCTGAAATTCGTGCGGAGGTGTGTTCTCGTAATAAAAAAAAAATTTGTAGCCTTTTTTTAAATTAAAGAAAGAATATTTGTTTGATATTTTCAGCAAAAAAAAAACTTAAGTTTGGTGGTTTCTACTTTTGAGGTATATATGTAGATATAAACTAAAACAAAATCTAATTGATATTATTTAATTGCAATTTGTTAGTAGTCTAAATATAATAATTAATTGTATTTTATAATTTTTTATATAAATAATAATTGTTATATTGACAATCAACTGAACCAATTTCCAGAATTATTAATCAGCCCCTAGGTATTTTACGTTCGATTTTTAATCACAAAACTGCATTTATATAATTGGTTCCATTTGTTAAGATATCATTAATGAGGCGTTTTTAAACGTCTACACTAAGTAGCCTACTTACTAATGAAAAACATTGATTAGTTACAGACTTATTCAAGCATACACCTTATAACTTAGCACTGCCCACTATTGCAACAATATACATTAATTAACTACAACAGAAATCTTCAAAACCATCCCAAACTAACTACAATTAATTATTAAATATTTTCAACTACCACATAAATCTTTACACAAATGAATCAAAACATCTGGTCGGATTAATTACTGAACAGAGGTTGTTGAACTTAAAATATACATTTATTAAAAGCAACATTCATGATATTTTTATTACTGAAGACAGAATTTCATTGAAACTAACAAACAGTTGTATAAAGGTAGTGCACTCACGATAGAACTAAATAACGATAGTGCACCATAAATTACTTCCTGTTTAAATCTCTTGCGAAATGAATAGAACGTACAGAAATGTATATTATTTCAACGTTATACGTAGAATGAATGAATGAATTTATTATAAAAACTCCGTTCTGTGATACATTACTCATGTTCATAATTTATTATGTGTTATCATACATGCATCATCAGCTGTGGACAAGTTAAATAGCATCAAAAAGAAAAAAAGCTACAGTAAAAAAACGAATGTTGCTTCGGATGGTATAATATACAACAATCAGCGGCGGCTTTTCAGGTGAAGTAGGTAAAGTGCCTCTTCATCTATTTTCTGGATTGTATGAGATTTATTTCAATCACAAAATAAATATAATTTCTATTATAATTGTTTTTTGTTTTACAATAAATGAAAAAGTCAGAAGGCTCTTCAAAAGGCGTTCGATACAGTGAATAGAACAAAATTATGGGAAATATTGAGACATACTGGATATCCTTCCCATCTTATAAAAACAGTGCAAAGCCTGTACAAAGATACTAGAGGGATAATAGATGTGGAGAACTCCAATTCTGAAGAAGTAATAATTAATAAAGGAGTAAGACAAGGGTGTGGTTTATATCAGCTACGTTGTTTAGTATTTATTTGGATGACGTGAAGGCTCAAATACACTCTGGTATTCTCATAGGAGAAGATACGGTTGTAAACTGCCTATTATTTGCCGATGACCTGATACTGATACAGGAGAATGAGGATGACCTGCAGAGAGCACTTTTAATGCTAAACAAACTCTGCAAAGAATATAAGTCGACAGTTTCGACAAAGAAGACAAAGGTAATGTCATTTAGGAGGAAGGAGCCAGTCAGAAGTAAAATAATTGTTATAGATAATAATATTTTGGAACAGATATCCCACTTTCATTATCTAGGTTGCAACATTACATACCAACAGGATAAAGATGCTTACAATAAGATGCACCGATTTCAGCAAATATGCGGAACTATCCACTGCACTTTAAAAAATAGCACCAGCAAAAATACGAGGGTGAGATTTTATAAAACATTAGCAGTGTCGACTCTACTCTATGGCAGTGAAACTTGGGTTCTATCAAAGCGAGAGGAGAGTAGATTGCAAGCATCAGAAATGAAATTTCTTCGATATACATATGGGTGTTTTAGAGAAGATCGTAACAGGAACACCGAGATAAGGAAAGAACTCAACATCTTCTCTATAAATAACAATGTATCCCAGAACAGAATGCAGTGGTTGGAGCATGTAAACAGAATGTGGGAGGATAGGATACCTAAGCAGACACTGGGCGGGAGGGCAGGAGAGAACTAGGACGCCCGAGAAAGAGATGGGCAGATTTGAGAGGTTCGGAACAGGCAGAGATGCCTAATCCTTGAAAGGCAGAAGAAGAAGAAGAATAAATGAAAGTGTCGTATAAAACAGTACATGACATTATTGTATCTGCTTAGAGAGCTTTCTAATGTTTAAAATAGCCCTTGTAATGAACTTAATATACGTAAGAAATGCCAAGTGAAGAATTAGACAGGTTGCCGCTGCTGCTTTTTTAGCACGAGCGGTTGTTATAACAACGGAGATATCACCGCCAAATTTGCACGCCTAGCTCTTCCAACCCATCCCAGAATAGTGAAGAGTTTGCGGTTGGCCGAACAGTATTCTGCACCTGCATGTTCTATCTACGTGTAAGTTAGTTGTTTTGTATTTGCGGTGTCACACAGTTGTATTTTATATGTTGTGTATTTTTCAACTGCGTAAAATATTTCACAGAGTATGGTAAAATACACACATACTTGTTGTATATACTTGTACTTTACATTTTTTTACTCTCGGGAGTCTCGCGAATACTTATTAATACGTATAATAGTTTACTCGGTTTTTTGCAACTCTCCTATTTATGAAGGCACGAGCCACCCCTGACCTCAATCTGATGTAAATTGTCTTAGCAGATGTACACAAAAACCACCTCCTTCGCATTCTGAAAATTGTTTTCGGATTTGACAATCTAGCTTTGAAAACTAAATAGATTAGATCATAATGACAATAATAAAAATAATAAATCTGTATTTATTTACATTAGAGACATATTTGTTTTAATCCGTACTGTGCATGTTGCAATCTGTTCAATTGAAGATAAGCAACGCCATGGCCCATTGAGATGACGATGATATTCATGACGTGTAAATGAGGTGTACTCTTATGCAGGCTAACCATTCCTGTGAAAGTATGGTCAATTGAACCCTTAGCATCAAAGTACACCTGTTATAACCGTCTAGTATCAAATCCGAATAAAAGTAACTACCTTTACTAGGATTTGAAACCGGAATCTTCGTCTCCGAAATGATTTTCGGACTTCACCACTAGACCAGCTCGGTGGGATAGATACAAAAATACGCTACACTTTTAACATATTGGTATAAATAAAATTAAATAATATGTAACGAAGAAAAAACATAGCTCTAAAACAACTGCCACACGAATCGCATGACCTACGCAACATATGATGTACGTATGTCATATCCACAAGGTTGCTCAAGAAAATAGTTGACCGGCCCGTTGGCGTGGTGGTTAAAACAAATGGCTTCTGTGTCGGGCTTCCTGAGCTTGCTTGCGAGTTTCAGGAACACTACTTCCCTCAGCACGTCTAAGTGGACATCCGATTTAATAATTTCCAACGAAAATAAGGTCCTACTAAGCCGAAACTCATAAAAGTCCCTATTTAATAACATCAGGCATATTCCACTCTCTTTGGATTACATTATAATAATAATATGCTTCGTTTAATGTGTTATTGTTTAGGTCAACAGTCGGACGGCTGGTTCGAACTTCTAGAGGCTTTACTAAGTAAAACGAAGAGTGACGTGGTTTACCATGCCTTCCTCAATGAGTGGAAAAGTATGCTTATCAGCATGCCAGATCTGAAAATCATCTACTTTCCACCTTGCAAATGATGCATTCACTTCATTCACCACAGTGTCTAGCTGTAGAATGAAATTCATTACTTCCAGAGGAGATAACTCTGAAAGAGTGTCTTTTACACCTCTACTTTTTCTGTTCTTAAATGCTTTAGTCATACGTATAATTGGCTGACCATATGATAAGAAACAGAACTATTTTTGTAGCCCTGAAACTAGCAGGTCGAGTGCCAATAATTTAATACTCCACCTGCCTGTTATTGATAAACATTTTGTTTAAAAGAACAATTCGCAGTCGATTTAGCATAAAACTGCGGCAAAGTTATCGAACAAATTATCCCATTGGAGAAAACTGACATATGATGTTCAACCCGTTATACACGAGTAAGTATTGTAAATTAAAAGATACAGAATTGTTAATAGGTACAAAATTAAATCAAGAAGTTTCTATCTAGTATCCAACAGAGTTAATATATTGAAATACCTTGACACGTGTATACCCGTTGAAATGTGCCAGTGATAAGAAAATTAATAACATTTAATAATTTATGTATTCTCTCTATTCACCACATGAACCAACTATAAGTTAACTTACACTTAACATTTATTTTAATGATGACAAACCAATGGTACTGTACACCATTACATAGTAAATTACTTGCCGTAACACACCGTCACGTTAAATGTCAGAACCCTCTTGAGGCTAGGCCCACGCCCATCTTTACACACACACTTATTCACACCTCATTCTACTATAAAGACAACACCACAACACTCCAATCCTCTGACTTATAAGATCCATTAACACAAACACATATGCACATTAACTATACATTTATACACTCACACAATATGAAACGCATTCAAAGTTGTCGGAACCCGCTTACAAGTATGATTAGTGGGTGGTAAAAGAGGTGTGTCAGAGTAAGTAAGAGATGATGGGAGGGGGAGTTGGAGAATGAATTTTACAACAAATATGAATGAATATATGAATAATAATGTCGCACAGTAGTGAATGTGAATACTCACCTCCTTTTCATCTCTATCTTTCTCTACATACCCCCCGACCATAATAATATATGAATATTAACGACACCCTTATATATCATCCCTTAAAATCTAACACACACAATAAATATATACGAACACGAAAAAATAAATAAATAAATAAAAAACAGAATATCTGATACGGAGAACGTTCTATCGTACTGCTATTCCTTTACGACTATAGAATTACACATGCTGAGAGAAATATGTATTACATCCAAGAAGTATCTTTGCGAAAAAAATATAATAAAAAGAACGATCATTTTTGCACAATTTTACTTCAGCACAATGAATCATACCAAATTACAATTTCAACATTAGAATCAATTAGAATGAAATCCTTCTCCATTTTTAACTCACTAATAACTTGTAACAAATAACTTTTCTATTTTAATAGAGATTCTAATAATCTGGAGTGAAACACTCACATGACTTTCTCTTGTAAATGTAAGTAATTAAAAATGCAACGTATAATCTAATTTTTATTGTGAGTAAATTATACTAAATGAAAAACAACCTCTACATGACTTAAAAATGCGGAAAATTACTAATTGATGCTAAAAATAAGTACTGTAGAAATAAATGCTGGAAATAAAAGTTGTAGGTTTTTTATTTTACTACAACTTTAATTATATTCAATTATGTCGGTAAATCAGAAAAAGGCCGCAATTTTTAAAAAATCAATTTTTTTTTGCCAACGTTAATAAACAAAATACAGAAAAATCACTAAATGACATTAAACTAAGCGTTCTAGAAAAAATGTTTAAAATGAAAGTTGTAGGTTTTTTATTTTTTTACAACTTCTATTACAAACGCTTTTGTCTTAAAATGCATATTAAGGTCGCAATCTTTACAAAATTGTTAACACGAGAGGACAGATCCCCGAGAATTTACGCAGATATTGTGCTTACCGTCCGATGAAAATGTTCATGTCGGTTCCACTAGTGGTACCTAATTTAGCCGGCCGCGTTGACGAAGTTGGTAACGTGCTCGCCTCTCATCATGCGG
The DNA here is from genome assembly GCA_035578175.1 of Catonia carolina. Classification (NCBI taxonomy): domain Eukaryota; kingdom Metazoa; phylum Arthropoda; class Insecta; order Hemiptera; family Achilidae; genus Catonia; species Catonia carolina. The sequence continues at coordinate 425,235,606 of JAQMRL010000001.1, forward strand.
TCTTGGGTTCGAATCCCATTCAGGCACGGCAGTTTTTCATACGTTACAAAAAATCATTTCATCATTCACCGTCTGCATTAAGCAGTACAGTCGGACGTTAAACAAAAAAAAAACCTGTTTTAAGTTTCAACTGCGTATACTGTGGACAATTCGAACTGGCACAACTCTTGCTCTACGTGTACACACAGTTCCACATAAATTATATCCATAACCTATTCTTTCAACAAGGTCTACAAATTTTAATGTACGCAAATGCCTACAACCTTATAAAAACCCAGTAAAATTGAAATTATGAATTACTAGAACTAAACTGAAAAAATTCACTAAACTATACTCTACAGACGCACGCAACTGACTAAACAAATTGGTCTGAATTGAATAATGAACAGAAAATCATATGAAAACAAATTAATCACATCATTATGTCTGATAGATTATTAATAACTTAAGTGAAAACAAAGCGTAGTGACCGTGCCGAGTCGCATATTGCAGTAGCGATTGTATACTTTTGTGACTGTACTGTTGTTGCATGGCGAGGGGCGAAGAGTGGAGTAGATAAACACCGAAGCTGCTTGTGCCAATTCAAATTGTCCAAGGTTTACGATATTCCGTTCCCAGATATTCTGTTCGCACACAGATCAATCAAAGAATTTTAGTGGCTTTTAAGCTATGAATAATTAAAACTGTCATTATTGGTTACAATACTTTTTCTTATTGTATTAAATAAAGGAATTAATTCCTAAGAAGAAGGTAAGCAATAAAATACGTATAAAAAAAAATCTGGTGTGAAACACTCACACAACTTTCTCTTGCCAATGCAAATAATTAACAATAAACCAAACATTAGTATTAAAACATTAGAAATGAACAAAAACTAACCTCAAAAACATAACCTTATTTTAATCATGATTGAATGACGCAAAATGACAATCGAACTCAGTTTGGCTTAAAAATACGGAAAATCACGCTTTTACGCTAAACTAGGCTCTGTAGAGAAAAATGCTCTAAACAAAAGTTGTAGATCTTTTAATTTTCTATAAATTTGATTATATACACTTTTGTCGTAAAATGCATACTAAGACCGAAATGTTAAAAAAATCGATTTTTCTCACGTTTTCGTGAGAAAAAAAACAGAAAATCGAAAATTACCGCTAAACTAAGCGTTATACAAAAAACTGTTTGAAATAAAAGTTGTAGGTTTTTAAATTCTCTACAACTTTTATTATATAAGTTTTTGCGCTAAAATTTATATTAAAGCCGTAATCTTAAAAAAACAACGTTTTTACGTGAAAACAGCCTCACCGAGAATTTCAGCAAACATGGCGCCTACCCTATCTTGTAGAGAATAAAAAATTGGGTAAAATAGGCGATTTTTAAAAAAATCGTAAAACCAGTTTTTGAGAAAATCGCAAAAAACTGAAAAATTATACGAATAAACTACTACTTCCGGTTGACCGATTTTGATGAAAATGTTCGTGTCGCGTCCGGTAGTGGTATGTAACTTAAGTTTCAAGTTTCAAGTTCGTACGATGTTCCGTTCTTGAGATATTCTGTTCACACACAGACACACAGACACACACACACACACACACAGACCAATCGCTAAAAACATGTTTTTTGGGTTCAGGGGGTCTGAAAACGTATAGATCCGGTGAAAACTCGATTTCGAAAAATCGACATGAAAACAATACTTTCCTTCCTATATATTCATATAGGCAAGAGAAAGTAATAAATAGTTGTTATATTAACGAAAACAAAAGTAATAAAGAAGTAAAAATATCACCTGAAGATTTTACTAAAAATGACGCAGTTAAATACGCATGATTCAAAACCAGATCTCTGGATTTCCTGCCGAGATCTGTGTTTAGTCATGGATAGGCTACTAAGTAACCTACCCACTTCATCATAGGAACTAATAATAAACTGCTTATGCTACATCATACAATTATAATACCATGTCAAAAAACAGTATTTTTAGGAATATTAAGTATTTTAAGCGTATTATGATTGAACTGTGTTCAAATAAAAAAAAATCTGGTTATAGAATGTAAAAATTATAGGTTATGCGTGTTAAAAAACCAGTTCTCTTGATTTCGTTTCAGACCAATTTAAAAATAATTCGACTTAACGAAATTAGCATAAAATTACGGAACGAATAAGTATGAAAATAAATAAAATTGTCACAATTATGTTTCTACCACGTAATCTATGAATAGATTATTTTATGGTATACCACTTGAGTTAGCTAAATGAAAAGACGGCGGTTTGATCTTTTATAGAAAGCCCCGCCTCGCGTGTTTTATCAGTCAATACAATTTATGTAGTTCACTACATCATTTCAAAAATATTCGTTATTTTTGTTGTTTAAGTACCTGGGGCTTTATTTAGATCGCCGACTGAAGTGCAAGAAACACATTTTAACAAAACAAGACAGTTGAAATGAAAAATATGTTTCGGTTAATTGAGAGACGCTCACAAATATCAATTGGTTCCAAGCTGACGCTAAACAAGAAAATTCTGAACCTCTAGAGGCTTTACTAAGTAAAACGAGGAAGTGATTTACTATTTCCTTACTCACCGAGTGGAAAAGTATGCTTACCAACATGCTAGGTCCTCTGAAAAGCATCTATTTTCCACCCTGCAAATGACATCTTCACTTCATTTACCATAGGGTCTGGCTATATAATGAAATTTATTACTCTCAGAGGAGAAAACTCTGACTACTGTCTTTTACGTCTCCACGTTTTATGTTGTTAAATGCTTCAGTCATAAAATTGGTTGACCATGTGAAAAGAAACATATATAACTAATTGTTGTAGAAACTAACAGATCGAGTGCAAATAATTTAACACTCCACTTGCCTTTTATGGATATAATATTGCTATTATAGAATATTTTCAGGAAAAATGTTTACGAACAGATTTTAGGATACCATAGTACTACAAGACATACATCTATAACAACTTAGGACTTAAGTTAGAAAGATAGGAAATTATACGATTTGGTAGAACAGAAGAACAAAGACGGAACGGACATCCGAATTATTTCGTGTTAAACTTACTGGATAACAGTGACTATACTTTTACAAAACTTAACAGATACGATTTGTTTGACTTAAATAACAGATTTGATAATAATTAACGTTCACACTTTATTACACAAACCTTATTTTATTTAAAATTCTATGGAAAATATATATGTAAAAACAATAGCCTACTTTCATTCCCAATATATTCAAATAGGGCTAGAGAAAGTAAAAAAATTTGTACATACGGACTTTAATTACGTAAGTAAATCAGGAATTTTAAACACAGTCTACAGATAACTGTTAACTCATACGAAAATGTACTTAGAGTGGGATTCCAAGATTGTTTAAAAAACAAAAACATAATGTAGCTACACAACTATTAAAAATTACCTTAAACCCATAATTACGTGAATACTTATTTATTACCTTTTGATCTTCTACTTTAAATTAGATAGGTTAGTTATTTTTTCACAACTTCACAGATTTTGAGTATTTACACCGCAACAATTACACTTCTGTTTTTCACTTACCTAAAAACAAAGAAAAACAAATATTAATTAACGTCATTACAATTTAATGAATTTATAAACTATTTTAATGTAAAATCATCTTCAGAAATACAAAAAAAGAATCTGGCATGAAACACGCACACGACACTCTCTTGGCCATGTAAAAAATGAATAATGCAAACTAAGTTCAATCATGAGTGAATGACGCAAAACAAAAATAAACATCTCTAGGACTTATACGGAAAATCACTAATTGAGAGTAAACGAGGCTCTAGATAACAATGCTTGGAAATTTTTCTATAACTTTAATTGTGTCCACTTTTATCATAAAATGTATACCAAGGCCGCAGTATTTAAAAATACCATTTGTTAACAATTTTGATAAGATAAATACAGAAAATCACTGATTGACTTTACACATTGTAAAAAAATTCTGAAAATAAATTGTGTAGTTTTTAAATTTCCTACAACTTTTGTATACACTTTTACTGTAAATACATAATAAGGCCGCAATCCTAAAAAATAACAATTTTTACCCCGCGAGTGTAGCCCTCTACAAATTTCAGCAGATATGCCACTCACTCTTTCTTGTAGAGCACAAAAAACAGCAAATGGGGTGTTTTTGAAAAAAAACCCAAAAAAGTGAATATATTACTACGTCCGGTTGACCGAGTTTGATGAAAATGTTAATGTCGGGTCCCCTAGTGGTATAACATAAAATCTAAGTTTCAACGTTGTACGATATTCCGTTCTTTAGATATTTTGTTCACACACATACAGACCAACCGCTAAAAACATGTTTTTTTGAATCAAAGGGCCTAATTCCAAACGTGAGAAAACCGGTATGAAAATCGACATGAAAAAAATACTTTCCTTCCCTGTGTTGTTTAGGGCATGAGCTGAAAAGCTGGTTTGAACCTCTAGAGGCTTTACTAAGTAAAACGAGCAATGAGAAGGTTTACAATATTATCTTCCTTAATGAGTCAAAAAATATACTTATAAGCATGCCAGGCCATCTGAAAAGCACATATTTCTCACCCTGCAAATGATTACTTCAATACAGGATCTGACTATATAATGAAATTCATTACTCTCAGAGGATATAATTCTGACTAGTGTCTTTACATCTCTACTTCTTCTGTTCTTAAATGATTTAGTCATGTAATTGGCCATGTGATAAGAAACAGAGCTACTTTTTGTAGCCCTGAAACTAACAAATCGAGTGTAAATAATTTAACACTCCACCTGTCTGTTATGGGAAATTTTTTCCTTCCCTATATATTCATATAGGGCAAAACAAAGTAAAAATTTAAAGTAAAGACAAGAAGTTTAGTATCAACTGGATTTTCAGGAGAAAGTCTTTCTATTGACTAAAAAGACAAACATAACTTTTGTCTCGAAACACACCTGTCTGAATAATCTTCCTCAAGTAAAGTATTCTGGCATTATCTGATAAGAGGGTTATACAAGTTTTATAGCGACTAGATATGAGATTATAGGATTACCTTTGCATTCAGTTAAATTTGTATTTTTGTTTTATAATGTTGTATAAGAAATTTCATTTTATCTGTTGTGCGTCATACCAGTACGAATTTATTTCAATAGAATTTGTTTTAACAGAAACTACATGTGTAAGTGGTAGTTTGTATCAATTTTATTCATTGCTGCTTTAATATTTAATTTTAAGTAAAACATTATATCTACTGTATCAGTTGTGTAAGGAGGGTTAACAAGATTCACCTTTTGTCACGATTTTAAACAAGATTCACCTTTTGTCACGATTTTACTAACACAAATGAACCATTCAGTTCACTTCAAGATGACAGCAAATGAGCTTGTGCGTGTGGGAGTTAATTTAATTTGCAGAAACGTCGCCTACAAAATTAAAACTTAAATCACGAAGAAAGTTAATGGAAAAAAGAGACGTTGGTGGGTAAGAAATTGGTTTTTTCAGCGCGCTACAATGAGGGTATCAGCAACATTGGTGAATGAATAGACATTTGAGAAAAACATTTTTTGTCTTTAATTTTTATTATGGTACTTTACATTGTGCTGCACAATTTCCGTAAATTGTATTTAAATGGCGGTGGGGAATTTTACTTTCAGAAGAAGAGGTACCCACTGGTACATTCTCCGTTTAGTTGTCGCACAGTTGTGAAGTTCCTTTTAGATAGTCACGACCTAGTTGTTTTGGATGGTCATCTAGTCATTCACAAAATTTACTATAGAAGGACGCGGTTAGTACATTTACTGGAATTTTATTTAGAGAAGAAAATTACATTCAAAAACAATTTTCAAATGTCTCAATCAAAATAAAAGAGTTTCTTTCAAAAATATCACCAGTAATTACAATACAGAATACTGCGATTTGTAAATATTTTTCAGCTAAACTGATATTAGACATTACTCTCACGTTTCTTGAAACAAGTGACTACTTTGAAAAAATTAAAACTTTATTATACGTTTTTAAAATTTTAAAACTCAATTCACTAGAATTCGGATAGTTTCAATTTTTTTCTAGATGACTTCTATTGTTTAAAGGAGATTCAAGTCTTGAAAAATTCCTCCATAGCTCAATCCCTTATATTTTTATTATTATAAATTTCACATTCTATACTCCATAAACACTCGGGATTTTGGAATGATTTTCAAATAAGCGTGTTTCTCTTCCCATTTAGAAACCGTTATTTCTAGAAACAAAACGAACACAATAGTCCGACTGAGCCAGGAGGTTGGTTTGTTTGAACGTATCATTTTCGATGATACATCCGGGTGAATTATCGACAGTGAACGATAAGTAGAACTCAGGTCGACTTCTTTCGAGCATCATCTTGGATGATCACTTTGGATGATTCGTTGTTTACACAGTTAACTTTCCATTCACTTCGAGTGATTTATTCAGAGTGATTTCAAAAAGTGAAATGTGTAACCCCGCTTTTACTTTATTAAAAAAAAAACATAAATAGTTACGATAATACGAACTGAACCTAAATTTTCCTAGTTACAGCATCAAAAATTATAAAATCGTAATCAATAATGCTCAAATTTCGAGCTATTTATTTATTTTAAATCTTTTTAAGATTTTCCTATAGTTATTTTTCCAAAGTTCTTTCATAAAGGGAATGCTAGGTATGAATAGATGTCACTTCTGATTGACACTTTTAGACGAGTACAAAAACGTTACCTTCTGTAACGAACCAAAAATATTGATTGAAATACTAGAATGTTATGAAAAGCATCTATGGAAACTGTGCTTAATAACTAAACATCTAAGTTCCATTGCGGTTTAAGAAAAACACGATATTTTTTTATTAGCAAATTTTATCTACAATAAGTTCCTTAAAACACAAAAAATAAATCAGTTAAAACGTAAAAACTGACATGAAAAGATAACTTCAATTGGTAATTTTTCCAAGTATTCTCCAAGACATGTTATGAATTAATTAAAATCAACACAAAGTAAAACTTTCTTTCAGAAATTAAAAATGTACAAAGGACTGAAAAAAATCGAAGTCTGGGATGAAAAAAACACGAGTTAAGTTGTAATACAATTATTCTACAACTTCATTAGAAATACAACTAAAAGCGGACGTCAAAGGAAGTTAAAATAAAAATAAAACAAAATACAATACAAGTATCAATCGTACCTATAGTGTTTTGTATACGATAAAACGAAAGAATAAAAGTAGATACAATTTTAAGTAATAAAAGCAAGTACTTTTAATCCTTTGAAATAACCAAGAATCATCTTAGAGTAGAAGAATAGATAGAGCGGAAAATAATTTACAACTAACGAACAAATCATAACGACCTTATGACCTATTTTACAGAAAACTACAAAAAAACAAATTATGAACTTAAAAGAAATCACCATTCTGTTATACCTTAAAACAACCCAATTTATAGAAGAAAGATATTTTGAAAAGAAATAGCATAATTCTGAAAGAATTTCCGTTTTCAAATCTACTAAAAAATATAGACTTTAAACACCTAATCCGTGACCAACAAAACGCTTTCTTCTGTCAGTATTTTTTTCCAATTTTCATTGCGAACGATCATTAACCTGATGTATTGTTGATAGTCTACACAACACTATCTTTCAACTACCGTTAAAAATGATATTTTTGGTAGTTTTATGTGCAAAATGTACATAGTAGTAACTGTACACAATTGGCCTAAAAATCATATGTATGTTACTAAAGTTGTTAATATTTTGATTACTTAAACGGTTTACTAAGACTAAAGATTATCTATACGACTGTATATATTAATTCTTTTGTTTTTACACTTAACCCAAAATAATAATTTATAAACAAACGATAATTATTATTACCATTTTTCGTAGCAGAATATTTAGTTCAGCTCTAATACAGAAGTATCCATCAATTAATAACATCTTGCTTAAATTCATGAAACACTTTAACCAGGTTATCGTATTTGCCAGTGTATAAAGACGCACTCCCATTTTCAAGAAGGATTTTATTCTTCAATGATAAATTTTAATGCAAGACGAGTTGAGGCTGGATTGGCCATAGAAGTGAAACGAAATACGTCAGGAGGTCAAAGGGTGTTTGATTATATGGCACCAAAAATGTTTTAACTTTTTGCCTTCTGAGTTACGTAAATTAGTTTTTACTGCGTCGATTGGTGTCATTAAAAGTAGACTTAAAAATATTTTGTTTAGCTGGGAGTTGGATGAGCTTGTCCATGGATCGGTTGGTTTAGGTTTAACTTGTTAATTTATATAGTTAATTAAGTAATAACTAATGTAGTAATTTACCTAATAATTAAAAAAAATTGTGTAGGCCCTATATAGAATAATCAAGAATATTGTAATCATAATTCTGTAATTAATGCATAAAATATTGAAAATTTTTACATAATAACTTATTAATATAATATTATTTCATCACTGTCCTTTCCTGAGCACATACTTTGCCTTATTCAGGAAAATAATTTCTATTCATTTAGCTAAGAAATTGTACATATTGTAAAATTAATATAATAAAAATAAACTGTAAATTTCATACTTGATTTTTATTATTTTTATAAAAGGAAAGATAATTGTGTTTTCATAAATAATGGTTTTTTTAATACAATAAACGTGTATTTGTATTGCTAAATCAGTGATTTAAGAATATCATTATTTTAAAGATTGGTAAGCTACATGAAAAAAGATTAATATTACGTAATAGTAGCTACTATTTTTTAAACTACACCATTACTCGTAGGCTTGACTAAAATAGAAAATTCTTTCTTATACAGTATCACGAAACACATCAGTCCAGAATATTGATTTTCTTTTATAGGAATATTAATCAGTACTGGATTTATAATAAAGCAACGTCTTCAAAACTAATTAAAAAAATATAGGTAAAGACTATCCGAAGTTGGGAAAAACCTGAAGCGGAGTAAATATAACTTTAATAACATCTATCTGTATGGAAAATAACCGGAACCTACAGTAGGCTACAAAGCGTTTATTTACTTTTTCCAACTCATTACATAAACAACGTTAATTATACAGATAAGTTATAGAAACAAGAGTAATGGATAAACACACCCAAAATCTCATTTTTCGTTCATGTAGCTACAAAAAACATATCAAATATCTTAATTCTACGTTGAAAATCTTTATTAACGTCAAACATAAAATATTTGTTTTTCGCGTTAAAAAAATAAACGAATTATTACGCAATTTAAAAAATTATAAACCGAAATGTATGTTGTATTTTCATAATTTCTGACAATAATTATTGTTATTGTTAAAAAAATTACAGTTATTTACTAGACAAATTTCTTATAAGCCTATTCCAGTTATCATCCTTGGCCAACATTGATACAAAATTATTAATCTGTAAAACTGGATTTGTTCATTTATTTTTTACCAAATCCGTTGAATATAAGTTATGTCTTTTTAATACGTATGATTATGAATTATACCAATAATAATACTCTTAAAATAATAAAATGGAAGTTTATTTTTAAAAAAATGACAATGGCCTAATTATGTAACTTATAATAAGAAAATAATATTTTAAATCAATAATTTTTTTCATGGTTTAATAAAAAAATATACGAATTTGTTTGGTTTTTTACTTATGCGCTCCTTACGCCAACAACATATTTTGGAAATTGTACCGTATGTTAAAATACTGACTTAACAATCATTATAATCCCGATACATGAACTCATAATCATAAATTTTCCCGATCTACCAGGAATTGCTCAACGACTGAAACGCCGATGGAGTACATGATACATCTATAATACTATAGTACTATAGTACTATCTATAGTACATAACATTTTCAGTAGCAGTAGCTATACTGTTAATTATCTGGATCAATACCACTAGTTGGTGTCCTCCTCTAGGCCATTTTTACTTTCTCTTCTCCCATATGATTCATATAATACGAGGAAGGAAAGTATTAATTTCAGGTCAATTTCCCGAAATCGAGTTTTCACCGGATTGTAATGAACTGCAATTAATGAATGTGCCAATATAAATTGGGAAGAAATATAAATATATGTAAAGAAATTCAATTAATGAAATAAATGAAATGCAAAATTTGAAATCGAAAAATAAGTTTAATGAAAACTAAAAGTTAAAAAAAAGTTAACAAAAAAATTTGTATTACAAAAATTATTTAATGTTTGATCGTATTTAGTGATGACCCTTTTTTATAAAACTAAGTAACTATTTTAATAAATTATTAATGAATATAATTAATTATTTCAATATCTATTTGAATATTAATATTTATACTAGCTATGAGCTCAAATTAATTATTTTTTTATAGTTACTACTTGAATTATCCTCGGAGTCTTTCTCTTGCTTCTTGTCCATCCATTGACCGGAAATCAAATGGGGTGTTGAGTCACTGTTGTAATTGGTTTTATAGTCTTGAATCAATTTTATTTAAATCTTTTCTTCATATTTTGAAATAAAATTATTTTGTTTGGTTCAATAATTAATTATATTCTTGAAACTTTAATATTTTCCTTTACTTATTTACTTATTATTTCAAATTATTTAATTAAAATTATACTATCTTCTGTTTCTTGCTTTAATATGAGATATTTGGTTTCTGGAATTATTATTTTGAATGTTTTATTTTCATCTTATAATTCATCTTGATATATTTAATTACTGTTTAGAATATTTAAATTTTAAATTAGACATTGTTTAATTTTGATTATTATTTCTGATTATTTTTAAATTACTTTTTGAATTTACAACAATTGATTAATTGAATTAGATCTTCGATCAACGAAGTACTGGAACATAGACTGCTATTCTACAGGATGTACACATTTTCAGGCCCCGGAACCAACAAAACATGTTTTTACCAATTGGTCTGTGTCTGTGTGTGAAAAAATTATCTCTCAAGAACGGAATATCATACAAAGTTGAAACTTGGAACTTGAGTTAGTTATCACTAGTAAACTCGAAACGAAAATTTTCATAAAAATCGGTTAACCGGAAGTAGTAGTTTATTCGTGCGATTTTTCATTTTTGTGCGATTTTGTGCAAGTGAAACCACGAATCTTCTCAATATTTTATCGAGCCGTTTTACTGGATTTGCTGGTAAATTCGGTAAAGAGATTGAATGGAGACATAAAGAAAACAAGAATGGCAAAAACGACACGTTTGAAGAAAAATGTCAAGAGAATGGCAGTCAACTCGATACAGAAAGCTCCAAATAGTGGATAACAATAACTACACCCAAAAGCGGACTCTTAAGGTGCGGTTTCGTTTGTGCGATTGTCGCATGCGATTACTGCATCCAGCCGCTGCATGCGTCACTGCCATTACTCATCAAATGGATTAGCCACTTTTTAATAAGTGGTTCCGTTTATGCGTCCGACGCAAGAGATCGCATGCGTCGGCTGCATCGACTGCTTTGGCAACCAGTCACCTGCAGCAGTCGCATGCCTTTGGAAGTTGAAAAAGAGTTTTTCCAAAGACGATGACGCAAAACTCATTGAATTAGCTGCAGTAAAAGTATAACAATTATTGTAAAAAAAAGTATATAAGTGTGTCCTAAAACTTTTATTCGTACGATATTTTAATTTTCAAATATTTTCTGTACATTTTAATTATTTTTTTGAAGATTGTTAAATATACACTAACGGTACGTAACACTAACTAGCCACAAAACGAAATTAAAACTGCATTAAGGCCAAGACACTACCGTACCCATTCAACCACAGTACAGTACCAATTGACTGTTTTCAGCAAAGGTGATATAACTAAAATAAACAGTAGGCGTAGTAGTAGGCTACCGCTCCCAAGGAAAATACTTATATTATCGGTAAAAATCCTGTCTGCAGAGCTGAATATCATGTAGGCATACTTTACGTGCTATAATTTACAGTTAAGTTTTCTTAAACAGTATTTTGGTACAGAAACACAATTTACAGTATTTATTATTTATTGTTTTTATTAGTTATTTGTAGAAAAATTACATTTAAAATACTGAGTATTTTTTGACGTTTCGGATAACCCGGGTTTCGGTTAACCCGGACGTGCAGTTGGATCGCACGTTCCATTGCACAAACGAAACTACCCGACCTTTGCGTCAGTCGCATGCGACAATCGCACAAACGAAACCCCACCTTTAAGGCCTGCTGATGACGAATAACACTAGTAGTAATAACTGGTTACCATTACCAAATTCTATTTAAGTGAATCAAACCCTAAACTTTTAATTATGGTAGACCAGTACGTTAACACTAGACCACGGTGGCTGCATTACAAAAAGTATCTGAATAAATCACATTAATTTTTAAAGGATTTTCTATAACAAATTAAACATAATTCAAATAAAGATTTTCCGAGAAATTCCGGTACTTTAAATTCAGTTTTAATAATAATGTTAATGAATCCAATAACAATAAATCTTTTTACAAGAAATAATAAAAAAATAATAAACAAGACAGTTTGTTAAAAACAAATAAAAGTAATTCATATACCAAAATATAATTTAATTAAATTGAAAAAATTGTACGGTCTAAGTATTGAAATTTTACAAAAAAAAATAACAGAAATATCACAATAATGAATAAAATGAAAGCCAGTCATTTCACAGAAATTGAAAACTGGAAAAAATATTTTAATTAAAAAATCATGTCTAACACAATACTGATATTTATAAAAAGAAGTAATATAAAGTACAGTCACAACCAAAACGCATTATTATTATTGCTACGTTTTTTTTAATTACTATTGTTGTAACGTACCTAACATTGGACCAAACGTTGTCATGTCGTTATTTTAATGAACTTATAAACGTACGGTGAATGGGATGAATGCTCATGTAGAAATAACGTGTAATAGGTCTACAGAGAGTTGGTGATGGTAGAACGGACGTTAGTAAATGGTTATTGGTTGTTTGGGAGGAAGGGGGTCATACACATTGCCTAATTAAAAAGGTAAAAGTTCAAGGATAACATTCGAAAAACAACAAAAATGAAATGAGTAACGTTTTTTATAGAGTATACATTATATGGTAATAATTAAACAGTAATGGATATTACAGTAGTGTGATATAAGGTGCCCATACACTTTTCGTTTTTTTGTTTTGTTTCAGTAACAGTAGACTATAGATCTATCTCTCACCAACTAAACCTAAAGGTTAAAATAAATCTTTATAATGTATCCTACCATCAATCTATTTATTTTTCTCGTATACGACCAACTTTGGACTACGTGCAGCGAGTTTAGACGTTTCTTGAAGTTCTTTTTGCAGCCCATGTTCTCAGTATTTGCTCACTATAGACTTTTCTATTTTCTTTTGCCCACTCGGTGTTATGTTTTTGCTATTTATGAAAACCGTTCAAGCCCATAATTAGTTGTCTAAATTTGGTTCGGTTCATTAAGTTTTCCGATTTATTCCGTTTTTCCCGAAATTCTTACTGACTTCTTTAACGATTTATGCGACACCTTAGGTTTATTGTTTGATTTTTTTCAATTTTCTACAACCTTTATATACGCTTTTGCCCTAAAATGCAAATAAAGGTTGTAATATTAAAAAAAAAAAATTTTTACCACGACAACCCTCCAAGAATTTTAGCAGACATGGCGCTTAACCCTATGTTATAGAGCATAAAAATGTACAGTCCAGACTTTCTTAGTTTGCTCCTACTGTCAACAAATAATGACGTCACTGAGCAAGCGCATTTCTTAAAAATGTGTAGGGCTACAACGCTGATTAAAAAAAATTACAAAATAATTTATTTTAGTATTTTTTATAAATACAACTGTTGAATCATATCATGACTGATGTTTTAAGTACTGAACAATAAATTTATAATATCGGTGTACTTTATTTCCATTCTTTTTCATAAATATACGTGGTTACAAGTAATATGTACGTATTATCTCTGATCTGTATGACGAAACAAGAAAACTTTAAAAGAAACATTTTAATTTTAATGATCTGTTATCTAGTATTAGTATAGTCACTTGTTATCTCAGAATTGAATTTGATGATGACTAATACACACCCATAAATCTCTCTCCACATTTTTGACAAAAACATGACATCGTATAGTCTCGCATCATTCTACGTGCATTATAATTTATTTCAATTAGGAATTAAGTGTTATAGTATTTGATTCTTCATTTCTATTTATAGTTTTCTATTTGTGCAAGTTACTAATTGTATAAATCATGTAAAAAAATAAGAACGAAGTTAAAGTTGTGGACCCTAGCGTGCACCTGTAATGGCTGGCTTTGGTTTGTTGACAGTAGGAGCAAAGTAAGGATGGCTGAACTATAGTAAATGAGGCGATTTTTAAAAAAGTCGGAGTTGTTTTAGAGAAAATCGCATAATTTAGAGAAAAAGGGAATAATTGCACAAATAAACTACTACCCCGGTTCACTGATTTTGAAATTAAAAAAATTAAAAAGATCGTCTTCTAGTGGTACTTAAATTAAGTTTTAAGTTTCAACATCTTAAGATATTCTGTTCTTGGAATATTTTGTTCACATACACACACACACCCCAATCGCTAAAAACAAATTGTTTTAATTCAGGTGGCTTGAAAACGTGTATTTTCGGTGAAAACTCGGTTTTGAAAAATTGAAAAGTAAACAATACTTCATTTCTTCCCTGCATATTCATATAGAGCAAGAGAAAGTAAAAATACATTCATGTAAAACGGTGTAAAATCCTAATATAATCGTTAATTACAAGTAAACCTATAATAAATTTATTGTAATTGTTCGTTACAAAACAAAAACTTTAATCAAGGACGAAAAAATCTGAGTAATGTCCTTAGAATTAAAATAAAAACCACACTTAGTAGTGTGTTTCAACAAGACTCAACGTGAAGAAAAATATATATGTATATAATTTAATATGTACAAAACTAAACTTGATGAACTGTGAAATAACATATTGAAACACCAAGTTATTGAAGATGGAGATGATGACGATGATAGAGATGATAACGATGTCTATTATGAGATGATGATTAGTAGTCGAAGTAGAAAAAAAAATGTTTAAATGATTAACAAGTCTAGTGTTTTAAAACATGTCAGTCTGTGAGTGACTTCGCTGTTGTCCGGGAGGTTAATCGCTAATGGATTCTGATGGTCTTCTAATTTTTGTAAATGTTTTTCGTTATGTTATTTAATTTCTTCTTTTATGAAGGGACGGTTTAGGTCATTGTGTTTTATTTCATTGTTATATACCATGCAGCTACAGTGATTAGTCTAAGGCATTTTGTTGGAAGCACTGCAGTATTTCTATATTTGATGAACTAGCTGTACCCCATAGCTCTAACCCATAGGTCCACACTGGTTTTAGTATTACTTTGTATACTATTACTTTATTTTCATGGGAGAGTTGAGATTTACTACCTAAGAGCCAGAACAATTTTGACGTAACTTTAGCCCAAGTTGCTTTCGTTTCGTCCATATATGACTACTCCACTTCTTTGATCTAAATGCTATCTCAGATGCTAACTTCCTCCTTCTGTGGGATTACTGTACCGTTCAAGCTGACCACTGGACATGTTGGTTTCTTTAATATAATCGTTACGTGCGTTGACTTATCCTCATTAATCTTCACTCTCCATTTCTTATACCATTCGTGAATATCGTCAAAATGGGTTTGCAACTTCCCCCAGGCACATGTCGAAAAAGCGTCCGCCGCTAAAATCGCTGTGTCATCTGCAAACGTTGCCGTCATTACAGGTTCATGTTCTGGAAGGTCGGCTGTGTAAAGTGTATACAAAAACGGGCTCAAAAATAATAAATATTAAATCTATATAAAGTCTATACATAAATATAAAAATAATAAATAAATACGGGCGACCATAATAACCTAAATCTAATATTGTAAAATATAAAAGAATGTTTAGTTATTGTTCGTTAAACAACATGCTTTTTAAAATACAATTACCTTTTAAAGAATTAAACAAGTGAACTAACATAAAATGATTAGATTATCTACAACTAGTTTAAACTTTCATGAAATTTTGTAAAATTTATACAATTTAATTTTAACATATTGTTATGGAAAATACAATTAAATTTGTATAAAAGTATTATTTTTACATGTATAACAGGATTGTTATAATGTGCATAAAATATAAAGTTATGATAAAATTTGTTTGTTTATAAAACACCTTGAACCTGCACATTCTATTTATATAATAATAATAACAGTATAGTAATACCAATACAAGTATGCAATGAAAGCGACTGTACACAAGGGAGCAACGTTTTAAAATTTAAAACGGTTTTATTTATTTAAAAGATAGTAAAGCACTAGATGTATGCAAAAAGTGAAAAATCCAATAAAATATTTAATAATATTATTTATCTATCTTACTACCGCCTACTAATTTTACTATATAACTTCCGTAAATATGTAATATCACATTTTTAGTAATTGAAAATGTATACAACACATTTATTACTATATTTTTTTAGTACGGTAGAGTACCGATTTTTCGTGGATCGTTTAACCGGGGTTTGGATTAACCGTGCGATCACTAGAATTTTTTTTTTTTTTTTTTTGGTTTAACGTCCGACTGTTTTGCAAATTGCTGCTAATGCAGACGGTGAAGGATGAAATGAATTTTTTCTAACGTATGAAAAAAATCCCATGCCCGAGTGGGATTCGAACCCAAGACCGCGTGATGAGAGGCGAGCACGTTACCAACATCGCCAACGCGGCCGGCTAGAAAAATTAAAATCACTAGAAAAATTAATTATGTATGTACTGTATAACTTTTACAAATTAAAACTTTTCAACTCCCGACATTTTCGTCATCGTAATTATCACAATTATTGTGATTTACTACGATAATATTGTTCGATTACGACAACAATGAGTAGGCACATTAATGTAGACAAACTAATTTCGTATCGTAGTAAAATGAAACAAAGTAAAATAACAGATTTTTTGTGATATTTTTTGTTACGTAGTTTAAGGTAAGATTTATATAAATTTATGTAGTAAATATTTTTCTTTCAATACAATTTGTTTATTTATTTCCGATATCCGATAGTATTAACATGTATTAATCAGTAGAATAAAACATACGCGTAACTGGTGGTTTTGTTTATGACGTAGGTGGTCTCGACCGAATTGGGTTGTATTATCCGTGTTTTCCGGTTATCCGGTATAGTTATCCCCCCAATTACCACGGATAATCGGTATTATACTGTATTTACTTTAAATGAAAAACTAATTGAAATTGGGAATAACAAATTTTTTCAAGTGACCATAAATTTTATAGAAGATTGTGTTGAAAGCTGAATAATTACATTGTTTCCTTACAATATAAAAATAACTGTGTCCTAAATATGTCATTTTTAAATAGTTTAATTAAAATAGTAATTAATAAAAATAAAATAATAAATAAGTAGGCCTAAATAAAGAAATAATTATATAACTATTATAAATAATAGTAATTAATAGTTTAATTGATATTAGTTTAATTAGAATGGTATTACTATTCTGCATTTAAATTGTTAATAATTTAAATTTAATAGTATTCTGAAGAAGTTGGTACCACCAAAACGCGCGTTAGTTTTTTTAAACTAAAGGGCAACCAAAGGAAAGAAAGCAATATAGCTACGCCCGTGTAACAACCGGGCTGAATGACCGTTACAAACAAAGGCAAAGAAAGAAGTAGAGGTATTTTATGACTGCAGTTTAGTGCGTTTCTGAAAACATTGTCTCTGCCCCGCTATTAACACATTCCGCCTTCGCTTGTTGTTGTCACTGTCTTGTCAGTGCTATTGTAATATGCTTTTCACGGTTGATGAGCTCTGCTGTTCCATACGTTTAGACTAATCAGAACGTTTGCCAGCGTTGCCAGATTGTACCTGACAAACATTACGCGCGCAAGCGTGTAAGAGCCGCAATAGTTCACTCTCGTCTTGCATCTCGAACGGAATACACCGATTATAGAGCCCGTTAACATGCAGTACTTTATAATATAATCAGCTGATTGTATGTTTATAGGTTATAATTGATATTAAACGACCAAAAAAATGGCTGACAAAATATTTAACAGATCTACAAAAGCAAGTATTGGCAACGTTGCTGGCAAGTGATTGGCTAGCTATAAAAAAGGTAGGGGGCAATGCATACGTTTAGAGCTCATCAGCCTTGTAAAATAGTGAAAAAATAGTGAAAAATAGGGTACATTGAGTTGCGATAAATGTTTTTGTTCATGGTAGTATATTACAGCTATGACGTTGCACATTTCGGTTGTTATGTGGGCCTACTTATACCTAAATTCATTTATATTGTGATTTATAATAATCAAGTAGCCAACGAATAAATAAAAAATAATATGATACATCGTAAAAACATTACTAAATTTTTAATAATGTAACATCTACATCAAAATTTCCAATCCAAATAATTATTCACCGATTAGTTTCAAATGCAACAAAAGTGAATCTTCAAAGGTATTTCTATTAAACATACAATTAAAAAGGAAACTTTCAGTATCAATACTTTCGTATTGCTTAGTATGTATGTATAAATTTTTAATATTGTTTTCCGTTTTTTAATAAAATATACATTAAATATGGCTTTGGAAATTAAACATAAAATAACTTTTACTGAAACAAATACAAATAATAAATAATTAAGTAAAATTTATATCAATACACATTTATCTGAATCACATAAAATACAATATTAATTGAAACATGCATAAAATATCAACAACGAAACGTTAATGAAAATTAGATTGGAACGTTACGGGGAACATTCATTACTGAAATATTGTTTCTAATTTTAGAATAAATTTTCTCTTAAAACAACTGATTTCAAATAGAATAGCATGAGAATTTTCAATAACATGTTATAAAATCCATCAATAATTAGAAATAATTTAACAAAAGAATAATATTTACAATAATTCACCATGAACATTAATAAACATCACAAAGAACTAAATAAGTAAATGGAAATATTTGACAAGAATTTGTTTGATCTATACGCGGTTATACAAAAAGGGTGGCTGGCTACACTTTTTTGAATTCCACTTGTAATATCAAACAAAAAAATCCTATGGAAAAAAAGCATTTTACGCTTTGTTTCACCGCTGTCCGCCATTTTGTTATTTTCATCTACAAATTTATACCTCATGATCGGATAAATGAAAAACATTATTATTTGGGGAGCGTCTTTATACAAATAGTGGCGTTATGTAATAAAAAAAGAAAACTCACGAAATTTAAATTTAAATTTCTTCACAAATTACAAAATAGAGGCCATGGTTATTTTTAAATCTGTTGTATCACAATAAACATTTTTTTATCAAAATTTATGTTACTAAAATATTAAGCCTTTTATACGGAACAAAATCAATTTTTAATCGATTTATTAATACCCAAATTATGGCGCAGAAAATTTATTTTGTAATTTTGTGCCTATTTTTATGTCCTTTACTTTGCATTCAATTTGGTACGCCTATAATGTATATACATTTTTTTAAATTACATTAAATAAAATAAAGTAATTGTTTTTAAAAGAAGCCGAGTTAAGCAGAAAAAATATATTTTTTTTTAAATTTAATATTCATCAAATTGAATGTAAACTAAAATTCGGCACAAAATTACATCAATTTTCTACCAGAACTCAGTTATTTCAAACCGATTTAAAAAAAATGTAATTTTTTTGTCTAAACTAAAGGCTTAATATTTTTTTGTATAGTCTAAGACATTTTGATGAAAATCTAATGGTTACTGAGATACAACGTATTGAAAAATAAACGTGTAATTTGTAAAGAAATTTAAATCTTGATTTTTTTGATTCATTACGTTACCATAAAGACGCTTCCCAAATATTAATGTGATTCCTTTATCCGATCACATATTTTAAATCTGTAAATAAAAATAACAAGATGGCGGACAGCGGGGAAACAAAGAGGAAAATACAATAATTTTTCCATAGGCTATTTGTTGTTTAATTTTATGAGTAGAATCCCAAAAAGTGTACCCACCCATCAAGTTTTTAATCTCCCCGTATTTCATAGTAAATAGAAACAAATAAATTTATTAAATATCACGTACATATACGTTTTATTACAAAATAAATTAAGTGTAGAGTGAAAACTCGCTTGGGAAAGTCAAAATCGTGGATAAGTTTAGATATTTTGGTTAGATCATTTAAATTAGCTATTTGTCAACAAAAGTCATGACAGAAAGGTCGTTAATTTTTTACTAACTTTTGAGCTAACGAAAAGTTTCTAAGAAAAAAATAACACCAAAATTAAGCACTTTCTAACAATTTAAAAAAAAGACTTTGGAGCAAGAAGGGATCAGCTGAAATTTTTTCGGTTTTGAGATTTCCATACATAAATATGAAGAAAAAATGATCTTTCCTTAACGGAACAGCTTCATGCAATAGGATATTTAAGTGAAGAAGATGCACCAATATTTACTCTGAGGCAAAAACGAGACAACTAAAAATCTTCTTTGTCCTTTAAATTTTCTAAAATGGAGCTGTCCTCTTTTTGTACCACGGTTTTATTTTTTTACAAAATATGAATTAATTTTAATATTGTAACCAAATGAGATCAGAATAATTTCTGGTGTAAATTAGATCGGATTATTGTGTTTATATCACAAACTCAGTTCACAAAATGTTTCTGCCATCTGTTTTTAGTAACTGTAATGTTTATTTTTATTTATAAGTTTAAACATTCATTAAATATTATTTTTTAATTAAAATTAACTAAAATATTAAATTAAAAAAAAATACTCATATCTACGCACACGCCTTCTTTGCAGGTGTTTTCCTGTAATTAATTTGTTCTGTTTTAGTGTAATGTAAGGGTATTACAAAAGGTAATTTAAGCTTAATTATTTGTTTTTTTTTATATCTTGCATAATTTTTGAGGAAATAAATCTAATTTCATTTTACATAACAATTTATATTATAGTGTCAGATCATGTTGAACTTTTATGTAGGTAGTCCCATATTATTTAAATAATGTAAGTACATTCCAGTTTATCGATTAGTTATTACTGTTAAAATTACCTTTAAATTCAAACTTAAATGAAGATAATTTATAGTAAAATTTCGAAAAACGAAAACATAAAAATGATGAGGTTGAAATATACCAAAATACCATATTTCTCACAAAGGGTTAATCAGTTTTAAATTGGGATATACACAGAGAGACAAGTAGAAAAACACAATTTTTGTATTCATAAAAGTTACTGGACCCATGCACAAATTTTCTGATAAAATAATGCTACCAAATTGAAATTTTCGGTCGATTACATAATTCTTTGAACGTAGCCTATATATATATGAAAAAATAAACTGTGTTAAAAACACAATCACCTCGTCCAATTACGAAATTGTTAACCTATATATAGGTACCATAGCCCAATATAACGTTTCCAGAATAATCAAAATTAAATTGTAGGTATAAACGACTACGGTATGCGCTAACTAAAATGTATGAATGGATAGAAAATTTAAGCCCATACAATACAACGACGGAATTGTTTGTTCAGCTAACCTTACTGGAGAGAACAAATACAATTTTCAGAATAATTAATATCCAATTCATAATACAATACATTTGTTTTGTTGGTTTAATTCAATTTTAATAAAATCAATAGTCGTTTTGTAAAATTTCCAGTAGACATAAGTACACAACGTTTAGGGTAGGCGGAGGACATAAAGGACTCTATTCAGGACACATTTCAAAACTACCACTCTACTGGAATATTTCGTCCTGCTTTAGAAAGATTAAAATTGCCACTTCAATCGGTAACAACCAAGAGAAAGCGCAAGAAGTACCTCATTCAACCGAAAACTTCAACGAGTTAAATGCAGATGTCTCTAAATTGTATTCAACTGTATCCAACTTGAATATAGTTCTAATTGAAAAAATCTGGTGTAAAACACTTACACGACTTTCTCTTACCAATTTAAATAACGAAAAATATAACCTAATTTTTAATCGTGGGTACACAATTTAATATGAAAAATGTAACCTAATTTTAATCATGAGTAAATGTCGTAAAATGAAAATCAACCTCTCCATAGATTAAAAATACGAAAAATCACTAATTCACGCTAAGCTAAGAAAAATAGTATGAAATGAAAAAAGTAGGACTTTCTTATAAATTGATTATATAGACTTTGGTCGTGAAATGTATACTATGGTCGCAGTTTTAGAAAGTCCTATTTTATACTGGGTCTTTAATAGAGAAAATAACTAATTGACACAAATCTAAGCTTTGTAGAAACAAACATGTGAAATAAAAGTTGTACATTTTCAAATTTTCTACAGTTTTAATAACATAAACTTTTGCTCTTAACTGCATATTAAGGCCACAATCTTAATAAAATAATTTTTTACCACGAGAGCACAGCCTTTCAAAAATTTTAGCAGACATGGGTGCTTACACTATTTGTAAGGAATAAAAAGTGTAATAAATGAGGCGATTTTTAAAAAAATTGTAGGAGCCGTTTTTAAGAAAATAGGAAAAAGGTAAAAATCGCACAAATAAACTACTTCCGGTTAGCCGATTTTGATATTAATGTTCGTATCGATTGTCTTTGTGGAAGCTAATTTATGATACAACTTTTAACTTTGCACGAAATTTCATTCTTGAGATATTTAGTCACGCACGTGCGCACGCACCTACAGACTAATCGGTAAAAACATGTTTTTTTTTAGATTCAGGGATCTGAAAAATTGTACATCCCGTGAATACTCAATTACGAAAAATCGACACAAAAAATACCTACTTGCTTTCTCTATAATTATATTCATATAGGGTAAGAGAAAGTAAAAATATTCCTTGGTATGACATTTTTCATTCATTTGACACTGCTTAATTCAAATGTCATGAGTTTTTTAAAGTTGATGTCTTTGTATGAGTAAAACTCACTGAATGACCCAGTTTCTATTCGTTTCAAAACATCAAGCACAAACCATTAATATAAAATAAATAAAATTAATTTTAAATTTAATACATTAAAAATAATCAAGATCAGAAATGAAGATAATATATGACAAGAATTGGGAATTTTTTCCACTCAACAAAAAAATATATTTGTATCGTGCCCAATGGGTCGACCATTTAAATATAATTCCACAAACCGCTTGCCTAGTTTAACAAAAAGATACAAATCAGTGAGAAGCAAATATATTAGCAGGCCGAAGAAAAGATGGTGCCGTAGGAGATAAAAATGCCTAACCTCTAAAAAGAAGAAAAAGAAAATAAATTAAAGATATTTTGTTATAGCTCTTTCTACAATTAGTTAGATTAAAACCATATTTACGACGTTTTAAAGATGGATGAATTATAAGAAGATAGAACTGCGGTACTAAAGACAATCTCGCATATTAAAGCCATTATCTTTGGTTTAAAGGAAGGCGAAATGCAGTATGTAGTTTAATAAATACGGCCAACTGATACATTAACGTCACAATATAAACCAATAGACGTATCAAGTGCATCTGATGCATTAAGCTGCGACAACATTCTATACGTCCCTCCCCATTCACCGTCCCTCTCTCCTGTCTGCAATATTGTAACCGATGTCGTCAGTTTATATTGACTGTTGCATTTAAGAATTAAGACGTGTCTTCTTAACAAGCATCAGAATTGTAAGACAATTTCAAACTAACCGTACAGGGCGATCTAAAACGTAATACAAATCCTTCATAAGAAATGTTTCTAAGCATCTGATATAAATTTTTTTAACAACCTGCAGATTTTTTAGTGTAATGTTTTTTGACTTTATTAGGAAAATTCATAACTGTACATATAAACAACAAGTTGTAGAATAGCAGTCTATGTTCTATTACATCGTTGATAGATGATCCAATTTAAGTAACCAATTATTGTTGTTAATTCAAGAAATAATTTTAAAAATAATCAAAATTAAACAATTTCAATTCTAAAAGTAAATAATATAAACAGTAATAAAATGTATTAAGAACATTTATGAGAAGAAAATTATATATTAAAAGAAATTAATTCCAGAAACCAAATATTTTAAATTTAACCAAGGAAAACAACAGAAAGTATAACTTAATTAAACAAATTTAAAAAAAAAGAAAATAAGTAAAGAAGATTAGTAAAACAACACGAATCCAATTAATTGTATAACTAATTAAAATGACTGATATTTTCAAAAATATGAAGAAAAGATTTGAATAAGATTAAGAACATCTATAAAACCAATTGCAACAATGACCAAGCCCCCCATTAAATCCCGGTCAATGGAAGGACAATCATACAGAAGAGAAGACTCCAAGGAATTTATAAAATCGTAACTATTTAATTATTTAATAATTGAGCTCATAGGTAGATTAGAGAATAATAATTCAATTCAGTATTACAACAAATAATTATTACATGTCATTAATTAATTTAGAATATATATAAAGCTATAACAGTGTCATCAATAAATTCAATTCAAGTTAATAATTTTGTACCATAATAAGTTTGTCAATTTTCAAATTTTTTAACCTTTCAATTTTAATTTGTGTTTTTTATTTTTTCATTACAAAGTGAATGAGATGATTATGAAATGAGATTAAGTGTGCTTTCACACTTAGAAGAGATCACCATTCAACAGTGGGCTCCAGTTATAAATTTTTTGTAAACGGTTTACGTAATTGTATCGGAAATTACTTATTACAAAATGATGTCCCTACTCCATCCCCAGCGTAAATATCTGCCAGGAATTCCGGGAAGATATGGTAGTTATAGGTTGCGCACAAGTTCGTTGCTATGATGAGATAATTTTAGATCCCATTTCAATTGGCGCCTCCCAAAACTTTAATGCAATTTTAAAATTTGGTATTTTATTTACAGTAATTTAAACAACATATTATATGACATTAAAACTCTTTTTCTCCTAACTCTATCGGTTTGGATAATTCAAAATTATAGGTTAAACTATAGGTTAACAAAATTGTAGTAAATGAAGCGATTTTTAACAAAATTATACGAGTCATTTTTGAAAATGGCAAAAGATTGAAAAATTGCACGAATAAACTACTACTTCTGGTTGACCAAGTTTGATGAAAATATTCGTGGCGGGTTTTCTTGTGTTGTACCTAACCTAAGTTTCGAATTTCAAATTCGTAGCTATTTCTTTCTTGAGATATTTGTTCACACACAGACCAATCGCTAAAAAATGTATTTTTTGGGTTAAAACCTACATGTCCGGTAAAACCTCGATTTTGAAAAATCGATATAGAAACAATACTTTCCTTCCTAATATATACGGGAAGAGAAAGTAGAATATCATTTAAAATACCTTAAAATCTGGCGGCTAAAACAAAAACAGATTAACTTACTGATACGTGAGGATTTTCTAGACACCCTGTATAGTACTACCACTACTAATACATGCAGCGTGCTCGCACACACAAACACACACTACACTAATAATGATATACAGTACTAGAAGGTTAACTATAGACAGCCTTCTCCAATACACTCTATTAATACTTTAATACTAGTGAAAGTTAACAAAAGACAAATTTATAACAATCATTATAAAAATTATTACATACTACATAATATTACATGCACTAGAGTACTATTCTGTAACAGACAGAATTTTACTTTACTTCCTTCCCCCTTTTTGTCACAACTACTGATTGATTAACTACTTTAAAGTTAGACTAGTATAATAATTAAATATTATTAAATACGGTATTGAAGTATACTAAAATATTTTAATATACCGTTAGAAAGGATCAAATTAAAACACACTATAACGATATTTTTATTCATTATGTATGTTGTTTAAGATACACTAATGATATTTTTTTGCAGATCCAACAGAGGGTTTCAACGCTCGATGAATAAATTGACCGAAGAATGTTTCTCGGTCTAAAAATTAGCCCCATCACTTACACCATCACTTAAGTTTTCAGTGGGCTAATTTTTAGACCGAGAAACATTCTTCGGTCAATTTGAGGAACATTATTCCTCACACTCGATGTGACTTAACTATTGAAGATCAAACGATTGATTGCTCACAACAGGCAGGCGGAGTGTTAAATTCTTTGCATTCGATCTGTTAGCAATAAAGCTACAAAAACTAGTTCTGTTTCTTATACCAAGTTCAGCCAATATATGACTTAAGCATTTAAGAATAGAAGAGATGGACATATAAAAGACACTAGTCAAGAGTTATCTTTTCTGAGAGTAATGAATTTCATTATACAGATAGTTTGTGGTGAATGAAGTGAAGAGGTCATTTGCAGGGTGGAAAGTAGATGCTTTTCAAAGGACCTCGCATGCTGATAAGCATACTTTTCCGATCAGCAAGGAAGGTAATGGTAAAACACTTTACTCATCGTTTTACTTAGTAAAGCTTCTCTGTAGAGCTTCCAAACCAGCCTTTTAAGGCTCGTGAGAAGTTAGTTGGTTTAGTATTATCTTCCTCACCGAGTGGAAAAAGTATGTTTATCAGCATGCTATCCCATTTGAAAAGCATCTACCTTCTACCCTACAAATGACACATTCATTTCATTCACCACACGTTCTGGCTTTTCATAAGAGATTCATTTTCAGAAGAGATAACTCTGATTAGTGTGTTTTAAATCTCTACCTCTTTTGTTCTTAAATGATTCATTCATTTGATTGGCTGATCGTGGGAAAAAACAGGACTACTTTTTTAGTCTAGGAGCTAACAGATTGAGTGCAAATAATTTAACACTCCACCTGTCTGCTATGAGCAGATTTTCATTTTAAGAACGTTATTATTCAAACTTTCATCGTCTTGGCTTAAAGTTTAAAGTTACGCTTTATTAAATAATTTAGTTTCATGGTGAATCACATTTTTCTATTCTGATTTTTAGTGTTTGCTTTTAATTTAAGTTCCTGGATATTTATTCGTCTATTTATTACATAAAACTAAATTCCAAGTAAATAACTGAGTGAAAATAAATACATTGTCTGTTGTCTATTGTTTAAAAACTACGTACATTAGGAATACAACATGAAATTTAAATAGGGTGTCTGTTGTATAACAAGCATTTACAAAATATAACTTTGGAAATTTTAAATGGAAACGTCGCCGTCTGTTCATTGGATTTGTTGTTAAACAGTGAAGCATTATTAAATGCAAAACTAATCCGTTCATATTTTCGACGCCTGAAATCGAGCAGGGTAGGCTATTTGAAAGACAAGAAGTTGGTTCGTTTTGTGTAGGCTTACATTTTCTGTTTCATAAAATAAATAATACTAGTGATATTGCTACGGTACAGAAGTTAAAATCTGTTTAGGAGAAAGCTTAGCAGTAGATTTAAACAAATTGTTTAATTAATTCTCTTATTCTGTCATTGTTAAGTAAATTATATGTTGTAGGCTAACTTTAATTTCAAGTTTTAACTTTATTATAGAGATTTATTACGATATTTATTGCCTTACGAATGAATACTCTTTCTAAAAAGTTTATGGCGGTTAAACTTCTCTAAAAATTTATTATTTTTTTGTTGTAAACTATTATTTTGAGTTTCCAATACTATGTTTCAATCGAAGCTATGCTCCTGATGAACTGGAGCGTTTAGCTTAGTAGTCATTAAGATTACGTCCATCTAATACATTTGTGCCATTTTCTCATTAATAATTTATGTTATGTAGTCTGAAATAAAGTCATTGACTCTATAGTAGTACAAGCATTATTTTTAAATCGTCTTTTTCAAGCCACCCGTCCATTCAAAGACAAAAGTAAAACTTCAAAAAAAGCATAAAAATTTAATGATATAAAAACAGTGAATTAAATTCACATTATGAGAGAAAAATACAACCAAGGATTTTCGAATAACATTCGAGTACTCTGTTAATTTATAATATTACATTGATATCTAAGGTGGTCCAAAGAACTGTCTGATATCTACGAGTAATACACTTTTGTAGTGTCTTTTTTCTGTAATTACACAAGAGCGTCAAATATTCAGACGAATTGGGGATCCCGGATTTTGAATTAAATTCACATCCTAAGAGAAAACTACTAATCTATTATAATATTACATTAATACTTGAAGTGGTCCAAAGTGGTCCTAACTGACTGATATCTACGAGTAATACACTTTTGTAGTGTTTCTTTTTTGTAATTGTACAAAAGCGTCAATTGTTCAGACGAATTGGAAATCCAGGGATTTCGGATCACAGCAAAATACCAACCATCTCTATATTTACGTTAGATTTCATCTAAAACTGTCAAAAACATTAGAACCATTTAGCAAACTTTTAAATAAAAATGTTTGTTAATGCTTGAACAGAAAAATTTATATAGGCTACGGGACAAACGACGAAAAATGTTAAACCGTGTTTTTATTCCTAAAGTGTGTACGTTGCAATCTGTTCAATTCAGAACAAGCAACCCCATGACCCACTAAGATGAGGATGATGCGTGTGTCGTGTAAACAAGGTGACGTCTTGTACAAACACAGGCCGACCAATCCTGAGAGCGTATGATTAATTGAACCCTAACCATCAAAGTATACCATTAACCACTGTCTAGTATTCAAATCCGCATAAAAGTTAACTACCTGTTTTGGATTTGAACCAGGAACCTTCGTTTCCGAAAATCAACTAACTCGTGACGACGAATTTACCTCTAGGACCAACCCGGTGAGTTGAATGTCAAAAATGAAGTACAGGTTTTTAAAAACTTTTAATTAACGAAATGTTCTTTTCGTGAAAACTAACCTTGGTTATTATTTAAAACGTATTTTAAGTAGGTTATCATTTTGCGTATTATTATAAACATACTCGATATAACTTTTCCCTGAATTTCGGCAATCAGAGCGTTTAAATAAATTGACATCTAGACAATCTTGGGAATTGAAATAAATTTACCTCTTCACCTTCTTTATCGAGCCAGATGTAACTAAATTCTTTAATACCTTACAAAAAAAAAGAACCTGCTGCGGTTTAATCGTTTCGTGCGTAAGAAGGAAGTCTATCAAAAAGCGGATTTAGATGAACTGTTTTAAACGTAAATGATGGACAGGCTTCAGTTCGATGGAAGACAAGAAGTGACGTGTGCAAAAAAGAGAAACGGATGTCAGATCATGGTGAGGCCAAAGAAATCGGCGAGAAGTGAACAAAAAAAAATAATTCCAGAGTTACTATGCAAGACGATGCACCAAAAAATTTCAGTTACATGACAACCCTCTCATACAAAACATGTACACTAGGGCGATACTGGGTACTCAGACGTCTAAAACGTCTAAAACAGACGTCTAAAACGCCTCTGGCCAAGAGATCTTCTTGGCCAATTGTAGGACTATAGTGATGACTGCAAGCTCCAGCAAATAATTCAAGTTTGAAATATTTAGAAATTGTTATGATATTGTAATAACAGATACTAAATTTTCAATAAAAAATGTGTCAAAAAAAGAGTTACTCATTTTTGTAATAAATAATTCGAGGATATCTTACATTTTTTTACTAATGATGCTTGAACGCGAGTTAGTGGAACAAACTGTATCTGTTCTTGTTTTTCACCTAATTTTGAAATATCTAATAGAACACAAATAAACCAGTTATAACAAACAAAAAAAACACGTAGCCTATTTATGTATTTAATAGTAATTAATGAATGCTTCATACATTATTTTCTTCAAAATATAATAACTTTCTACAAATATTAACAATTATATTAGGTCTAAGAAAAAATTAAATTTAAACGATTAAATACATTTTATTTATAATTACACGCAAACGCGTAAATTATTTTACCGTAATTAAAATTAGACAGAAGTTTTACCGGTTTTTTGTGTAGTGAACCTTTTTTGTTTTCCTTGAGAAGTTTCCTTGAAAAATGTGTATATTTTGTAATGTCCTTTCCCTTTAAACGGTCTTCCATTCTATACTTTCTTATACAATGTTTTCAGCTTTTATTGCTTTCATATTCACAACTAATTTCAATTATATTTCATATTACTCTGTATTTAGATCTGTTTCCGAGGCCATTTAGAGTGCTTTGAGTAATTTGTATTTCCCTAAACGAGTTATTAACGCCTTGTAGGATAGTTCAGTAATAACTGCTATCTCAGGGCGTCTGTACACATCTGGGTTTCAATCGGAGACCCACCTCCTAAGTTGTTTTGCTCTCTTCACCGCTGGGAATCTATCCCCCTCCGCTTTCAGACCTTGACCAGTTTTCACAGTTGATTTTCATTCGATGTTTACTTCCCTCAGTTTTCCACCGTCTTACCGTTCAGAATTTCTTCGTCATTCGCCTACGAGACCGTTGACCATATTTGCCTAGTAACCCTAGATACGAGACCAGTTTGGTACACAACCCAGTAGGAAGCAGAAATTTTGGCAAGCCAAACAAAAGATGGGTGCCGGAACAGGTAGAAATGCCTAACCCATGAAAAGAAAAAGAAGAATACTTAGTATTTAGTAGTAGATTGCATTTAACGGTGTAATATTTTTAATTAAAACCAATCCTTCGTAATAAAATATTTCTCAAGACCTGTCCGCATAATCAGCTGTTAACAATCTGATTTTCAAAGTAAAGGATAACAAGTTGGATTATAGGTTTATCTCTATAAAAACCTTGTATCTTATTGTCCAGTCGGAAAACTGAAAAGACCATTACATTTTTATGCCAGAAACAAACTAAAAGTGTTAAAGAAATCGTAGTTGTTAAAGAGCCGTTAAAACGACAAAAACAAGCAAAAGCCATATTCGATGAGGTTATAAATGAAGAAGATATCCGGACGGATTTGTTTTCAACAAAGAGAAGATTACAGAGTATACAATTAAATTATACAGAATACCTTATGGGAATATTTTACTAAGAATTTCAATGTGGGCTGGAACCGACACAATGGAACGAAGAAGAGAAGAAGAATGATGTCTAAGGAAGAAAGAAGAGATAGACCTTAACATAAATACATGAATGAGGTGACGATAGTGTAACTAGCCGATGTGCCTCTGCCGCAAACGGACTTATTATTTACTAGCCTCAGAAGGAGGCAATAAATAAATTTCGTTCACCAATTTTTCCAGGTCAGAAACGTCTAAGTCACCTCACGTGCTCTAAAATTGGTCCTATATACGAAAAAATATATAAAACAATACAAAGAACACGACAGATTTAGAGCCTCCGAAAAATCGGGATCTGTGAAAAAAGTTTTCAATGGCAAAATCAATACGAAACAGAATTTTGTGTACTATAATCTTGTGCTAATTGAAAATCTAATACAAACGCCTAATTACGAATGCCTTAAATTTAAAGCATATTATAAATCGATCAATTTATATCGGAGTGACGGTGGTACGAGGCGTTTGATGAAGAGATTTAGCGTCCGTAAATTCACCCCGCACGATCCACTCACTACCTTTTAATACTTAAGACGATTAGAACGAACAAAAAGCCTTGTCATATTCGGTCGACATTTTCTTAATAACCAAGACAGAAAAAAGGAGTTGTGCGTTCAACCTTACATCTATTTCTTTCGTTTTTTATTTCATTCATTTCTTAGTACTTTTCCTTTTAACTAACTTGTCAATCGATTTCTTGAACGAAAGATTAGAATCAAATAATTGTACATATTTGAACATTACCTTAGATCATTAATTCATTTTTATTACCAACATTTACAAATTGTAATAGTTTAATATTCTAAAAGCGATTTTGCTTTCAACAAAAAAGAAAAATTCTTTTCTACACTGTATTGATCAGGTCATCAACCGTCTGGTTTGAACCTCTAGAGGCTTTACTAGGTAAAAGGAGGAGTGTCGTGTTTTTCAATTGCCTTCCTCACTGAGTGGAAGTGTATGCTTATCAACATGCCAGGCCCTCTGAAAATCATCTACTTCCTACCCTACAAATCACATCTTCACTTCATTCACGACAAGGTCTGGCATTATAATAAAATTCATTACTCTCAGAGGAGATAACTCTGACTAGTGTCATTACCTCTTTCGTTCTTTAATACTTCAGTCATTTAATTCGCTGACCATGTGATAAAAAACAGAATTATTTTTGTAGCCTTGGAACTTTTTTTTTATTTTACATCTGACTGTTTTGCAATTTTTGCTAATGCAGACGGTGGAGAAAAATTATAAATAAAAATGAGTGATGACAAAATGCCAGACTCGACCGGGAATTGAACCCGGGACCCCGGTGTAGAAGCCAGTTGCGCTAACCCTGCCCTGGAACTAGCAGATTGAGTGCAAATAATTTAACACACCACCTGCCTGTTATGGGCACTTCCTACAATATGTAAAACGATTATTTAATGCATAACCTGTTTATTACAACAATCGCGTATTCATTTACCATCCAAGAAGACCGATGTAGAAAAATATCAAGTAAGTGTTGGCACAATTCTATCCATAATATTTAAAACAAACTACCTTAATACTTATGTAAGGTGTGCTCCAAGAAAGCTTACAGTTCATCACAAAGATAAGATATTTCGCATTTACACAGAGCTCAAAAATCGTTTCAACAGGGTGAAGTATTTTTGGACTGGATTTCAACTTTTGATGAAACTTAATACATAATTTTGAGCCGAAATTTATACGTCACAAATAATTCAGTGAAACACCCTGAATAGTTTGTCCGAAAGAAATTCAAAACACAGCCATCGGCTGGTAAAGTCAAGTTAATAATTTTTTAGAGTGTTCATGATACGATTTCGGTGATTTTTTGAAGGAGTAACGTACTGTCAGGGCGAATACTACATAGAAATGATTAAAACGAAAATCAACCCCGCGCTGAAAACGAAATATCTGGAATGGCAAAGGGAAAGAGTGTTTTTTCTTCTAGACAACGATCGACCTTAAGCGGCATAACTGACGATCAAATTATTGGTAAAGTGGGTTGGGATTTCCTATACCATCCGTCTTAGTCCTGATCTTGCCTCTTGGGATTTTAATTTGTTTCGACCGATAATAGAAGCTTTTCGTGGCATAAGGAGGTACTACAGAGAACAGCTTGCTTACGAGCAAGCCGCTGCTAGCAAGTTGGTGACCAAGATACCCGTGTAATAGATCTCTAAAGGCCTATTTCAAGACGCTAAACTCGTCGTGAGAACGAACAACTAGCACCTAGTTTAGTTAAAGCGCTCGTATTCACTAACACGCTTGTGACTTTGAACATGTTTGATTTTACTAGTCCTACTAGGGAAAAAAATCACGTGATTAAATAGCGCTAGTAAACTAGCCCGGTGAAAATATTTGGAAACGTTGCAAGTTGTATTTTGTACAGTAATACACAACTCAAGTCCTCACAATTAACTAGCTCGTACAAACTATTACCTACGGGCTAGTAGGTTCTGCTAGAAGTAGCAGCTAGTAAACAAGCACCGTGGATAAGACATTTAACTGCTAGCGCTAGCAAGCCGCGAATTATCAGCGGATAAGCCGCTGAAATCAGCTATTTAACAGCTGATTTTCCAAGTAAAGGTAATTTATTTTATACGGATTTGAATACTCGATAGTGTTAATCAGTGTAATTTGATGGTTGGGGTTTAATTAACCATACTCTCTCACGAATGGTCAGTCAGATTCTGTACAAAACTATACGTCATAGGCTACATATAATCCTCATCTCATTGGGTCAAGAAGGTATTGATTGTTCCTAAATTGGAATGATTGACAGATCCAGTATGGTAGCATGTTTTTGTCTACGTTCATTTTTACATTATGTTGTTATAGTTAAGATCTAATGTTACGTTATTCACGTTAGTCTATGTTTATTGTCAACCAGATTTAACGCTGGATGATAAATCAGATTATTTAGGCGAAAAATATTTACATCAATAACTACTTATAACTTTATGAATCCTAGGAACCATATTAAATGCACCCTAGTACGTATAACCAATGCTGACATACATCGAGATTTAAATGTGAAAATGAGATTTAACATTTTATTTTTAGCAAATGTTTGAAATTAGTAAAGTATTAGTGAACAAATCAGTAATTTAGCTTAAAACAGAGAAGACAAATAATATAAGTCACAAAGAATAAAACCTAACAAATAGTCTTTCATTAATCAAAAGGTCTACTGAGAACAAATCTGCAAAAATCGTTACAACAAAAAGAATAAATCACGGGAACGTGGAACAAAAGAGGAATCTTAACAATAAACGATAAATTATAAGTCGCTGTAAGAACTGATCAATAGATAACGTGATGCATAATTAATCACGATAACAATACTTCTTAACTCTTTTTAAAATATTTTAAAGAAAGTGATAATAACTTGAGAATCGATATCTCAATTAGAAACGAAAAGGAAAAGTTGAATAGATAAAAAATATATGAAAAAGTTTAGGATGATAATACACAAGATTTCTTAATTACGTCTAATTAGGTTCATTATAAATTAATAGCGGAGCAGATCCCTGCGAGCCATTGCTATTAAAAAAGAGGGAGGAGAATTTCCCATTTCCCTCGACATCCCAAAAGTTTAGCTACTTCCTACAAAGCCCAACCCTTCATTAATAATTACAATAACAATAGCCTTCCTCACGATCTAAAACGAAATTTGTCTTTCAAAAAAAATTCAAAAGATGAAAATTAATGTGGCGAAAAGTATAAAAAACTTTTTCTAATTAAAATGAGAAAAAAGAAGACAAAGCTTAATATTTTTATAAGGATCTTAAAAATCAAAAAAGTTTAATTTACCGTGCCGTAGAAAATTAGAATTATAACAAAAACAATTTCTTACGCTAAAACTTACTTTAAACAACACTTTCTTACTCTAAAAACAAATTTTAATAGATTTTAGATTGATTTAGAGACCGAAATGGCATTCGCAAACTATGAATTCTTTACAGTTCCTTTATTTAGTTACAATTTTAATTTTTTTTAAATATGGTGTAAAATACTCAAACGACTTTCTCTCCTGGCAAAGTAAATAATTAAAAATATAACCAAGTTTAACCATGAGAAAATGACACAAAATGAAAATCAACCTCTGTTCGACTAAAAAATACGAGAAATCATTAACTAACGATAAACCCGGCTCTGTAGAAATAAAAGTTGTACGTCATTTAATAATTTTTGATGTATATGATTACGTATACTGTCATCGTAAAATGTATACTAAGGCCGCAATCTTAAAAAATCCTGTCTTTTACCGATTTTAATGAACAAAATACAGAAAATCACTTACTGACGCTAAACTAAAGTTGTAGAAAAAACTGCTTGAAATAAAAGTTGTAGACTGCTTAATTTCCTACAATATTAATTTTAATACTATACCGTTTCTCCCTAAAATACATTTTAAGATCACAATCTTAAAAAAAACACCACGAGAGTACAACCCCAACCATTTCATTAGACATGGCGCTTACCCTATCTGGTAGAACATAAAAAATTTTAAATGAGGCTTTTAACAAAAAATTAAAAGCCGCTTTTGAGAAAAATTGCAAAAAAAAACGCACGAATAAACTACTATTCCCAGCAGTTAACCCTTTCAGAGCCTTTCAGAGCCGAAACAATATTTAAAAGTTTGATCTAGTCATTTAATTTTAATAAGGGTGTACAAAAAGTACCAGCCCTTATTTCGTAAACTTGCAGGCGTAAGCCTGCCATTGACAACCCAGTTTCAACGTCACAGAAAAATAAAATTTCCTGTTAAAAATTAATTTTTATTAGGTTCATAAAAAAAGGAAATCGTTCTAAGATTAAAAATATTCAAAATAGGTTTTTTAGTTTCTTTTAAATCGCATTGACAGCTTGGTCATAAGCAACTACTGTGGGTTTTGGTACCTTAACGGTGGTTTTAACGTGTTAAAATTTCCAGACCTTAGCCGGGAATCGAACCCGGGACCTTCCGCTTTGCAGGCTAGTGCGCTAGTCACTACACCACGGAGGCGGTTTTAAAATACATTATTCCATTAATTTTTGTTTAAAAATTTACTTCGTAAATGTTCGGTTATTCGGACATTGGCACTTCATGTATAACTTACGGACGTCGGTAAACCGGATGTTGTCACTACGTAAAATAAATACATCGACGTCCTGTTTTCCGGACGTTGGTACTGAAAGGGTTAAATGACAGTGATGAAAATGTTGCTGTCGGGCCCATTATGGTACCTAATTTAAGTTCTAAGTTTCAACTTCGTGCGCTATTCCGTTCTTGAGATATTTTGTTCATACACAGATATATACGCGCGCGCGTACATGCACACAGACCAATCGTAAAAACATGTTTTTTTTTGTTGAGGGGCCTGAAAACGTGTACTTCCGGTGAAAAATCGACATGAAAACAATACTTTCCTTCATTATATATGCATACAGGGCAAGAGAAAGTAAAAAAATTAAATTTCTTTTCAAGGAATCTGAATAATCGAATAATTATTTAGTGTAGTAGCAATACAAGATTGGTATGGTATTCAGGATTACACACTTCCGTGATAGTAAAAATGAGATGGTTACTGGGGTCCACCGCAATGGGACGAGAAGAACGGTCTACGATTTAATTTCCAGGATATTGTTCTACCAAGAAGTTTTAGTAGGGTACAGCAATATAAGTTTCAAGTCCAAAAGATTCATTTGCCTATTTAGCAAATTTTGTCACCTTTATTTTATCGCATTAAAAGATCTATAGTGTAGATTAAAAAACAATTGCGATTTGCCGAAATGTTTGATATCCGAATTTCAATTAATCTGCACGCTTCATGATCCTTGAAGCCAAACATTTATTTTAATATTCCAAATGAATGTAGGTGCGTCCGTATATTATTCACTCTGAGGTTGGAGATTGGACTGAAATTTTGGAATCTTATTAACTTTTCACAGTTGTATTTTACCTTTACGCTCAATTTACAGTATTTGATAACTTCCCTTAAATTTCAGTTAATAATAATAATAAAACTGTATTAATTTTCTTATTTTTACAATATTAACCCATTATTTCATATTCTTTCTAAACAAAAGCTATAATACATTTATAATAATTTACAAAGTACGAGGAGAAGGAAATTGACCTACCTATGGCAAAAAGTCACATCCTAGAGTAGGTGTTCTCTTTTTTATTTAGTAACACAATAGAAAATAGATTTAAAAAACTATACTAGGGCTTAAAACATTTCAAAAATTATACGATTTCTAAAATATTTTACAAACTTTACTAAAATATTTACTTGTACCAAGTTTGTTCGTGAATATAAACGAAAATATTGCATAACACTATCGTTACTTAAGAACATGATGTTAATCTTTTTTTTTATACATCTATAGTTTAGTTTAGGTAGATATCTATGTTTAGGCAGATATCTAATTCCTTAATTTTTTTGTAAAAAGGAGGTAAAAAATTACAGAAATTGTATCGCATTTTAACAGTTCAATAAAACACGTAACTTGCAAATCTGATGTTAAAACAAAGATTGAAAATGGAAAAATTACAGATTACGTAATATGTAAATTTTTCTTCGCTTGAAAATAAATTAATAAGAGATTTCTTAATAACATAACGGTATTCCGGAAAACCCTTTGATAATTAGCTTGGTATAATACCTCAATAATTTCCAAAATGAAGAACATAAAAGATAAATTCTCAGAACAGAATCAATACTTTTTTACATTCTTATAACACTGGTGAATATACACCTACTGTATTTTGAACAATGAAGCAAGGAACATCCAAAGATCAGTTTCCTTTTAATATAATACAGTAGCTAATTAACTCATTAGGTATTAATAAAAATTAGAATTACAATTTTTTAAATATCTGTCATAACGATGAAGTATAATTTTTTTGAAGTAGTCATTTTTAATAAATACATTCTTAATATATGTTCAAAACCGTGGACCAAAATGACTATACCTATACAAGTCCAGTACGCAACTATGGTATCCAATTTTGAGGAACACCAAAACCATCCCATAATAAGCTCATTCAGCCCGTTCAAAAAAAAAACATATATTGTAAAACTTTTGTTTAGGTCATCAGCTAATAGGCTGGTTTGAACCATTAAAGGCATTACTAAGTAAAACGAG
The DNA here is from genome assembly GCA_035578175.1 of Catonia carolina. Lineage (NCBI taxonomy): Eukaryota > Metazoa > Arthropoda > Insecta > Hemiptera > Achilidae > Catonia > Catonia carolina. The sequence continues at coordinate 425,273,610 of JAQMRL010000001.1, forward strand.
GAGTGAGGTGGTTTACCATTGCCTTACTCACTGAGTAGAAAAGTACAATTATCAACATGCCAGACCTCTGAAAAGTATCTATACTTTCTTTTCTGCAAATGACACCTGCACTTCATTCACCAATGGATCTGGATGAATAATGAAATTCATTATTCTCAATCGAGATAAGTCTGACTAGTGTCTTTTACACCTGTACCTCTTCTGCTCTTAAATGCTTCAAACATATTGGCTGATCATGTGATAAGAAATAAAATTAATTTTTGTAGCCCTGGAACTACCAGATAGAGTACAAAGAATTTAACACTCCAACTGCCTGTTATGAGTCAAAATTACGTGATTAATTAAATTATGCATGGAACAAAGATTGTGTAACCTATTTTTAATTGACAGCTGGTATAACAAATGTAACAGATGATTACCGGCTACAAATTTTGACTTATTTTAGGAAGAGGCAAGCAGAGATTCTATGGATTTGACAGGGATTATCTGCAAGAAATATACGGAGAGAGGAAATGATATAAGAAACTGTTTTATAGGCCGATACATAATACCTGTACCTATATAATAGAGCAGGCTTTTGATCGAGTCACATGGGACAGACTAATGGAAATTGTAAAACAGCAAGAAGTGTATTGGAATATAAACAAGGTTAATTACGGAATATTGCATATCATCAAAATTTACCAGTTCAAGATATGTATGTCGGAACATTCTTTGCTGAATTTTAAAAACAATTAGAAAACCTCTTTATGAGATTTTAAGAAAGAAAGTTATTCTTTAAAATTTACAACAGTCATCTTCTACTTCAGATGCCTATCCGTTCCGAATATTGGTGGTCCCAATGCATTACTCCACAAAAAAGGTTCTAAGCATTTTATCGGTAGTTGCTGCACTAATTCAGCAGTTACCCTCCATCAAAAAAGGAAATCAAAGTAGCGCGTACAATGAACTTGTGTGTTCAAATCCTCAGCCGCTCCAGTTGTATACTGTTTAATTTACACCCATGCTCAATTGCTATGATAATGTGTGTTTAGATCAACAGCCAAAAGGCTGGTTTGAACCTCTAGAGGTTTTACTAAGTAAAAACGAGAAGTGAGGTGGTTTACTATCCCCTTCCTCATTGAGTTTAAAAGAGCATGCTTATTAGCATGCCAGGTCCTCCGAAAAGAACTTATTTTCCACCCTGCAAATGACACGTTCATTTCATTCACCACAGAGTCTGGCTGTATAATGAAATTCATAACTCTCAGAGGAGATAACTCTGAGTATTGTCTTTTACACCTCTACCTCTTCTGTTCTTAAATAGTTCTTAAATAATTTTGTTCAGTTATATAATTGCCTGACTATGTGATAAGAATCAGAACTTTTTTTGTAGCCCTGGAACCAACAATCGAGTGCAATTCATTTAACACTCCACCTGTCCGTTATGGGCAAGCTATGATAATAATACCATTATGATAATATCATAGCAATTCTCAATTGTTCGTTTAACTGCAAAATAGCTCTTTTGAGCTCTTTCCAAACCAAGTTCTCAGATTGCGAAGCCACAACACCCTTTTTCTGCCAGGTCCTCGTTATCCATATATTTTTTCCTGCACAATGGTTTAAGAGTTCAGGGGTGTAGTTTGAGAAATCACATTAAAAATTAGGAAATCTGAGCCCATTTAAATGTATCCCCCTCTATTAGAAATAGTTGACTAATAAGTTACAGAGAGAAGGGGAGAAATATTTAATAGGATTGAGTGACGATAGATGGGCGAAACGAGCATTATAACTGCTGGACGAAGATATGTACGTAGACCGCGAAAAGGTCGGGAGGCTTAATCTATGACAGGACACAGAAGAAGAATGGCTTGTAGTAACGAATATCGTGAGTCATTCCGAATGATAAGTCTAAAAATTGGAGATTCCTACAATTGATGGCAGAAATGAACTCCATGTTTAATAATAATTATCATATTTTTTTCAATTTTTAACGTAAGTACCCATCTTACTTTTTATTGTATAATTTTTTATAAAGTGTGTTTTTAATACAAAGTATGTTTTCTTTCTCGTTTTTGTGAATAGTAAAAGTGTTTCAACGGACTAAAGTTTTAACTTATGTACATCATGGGATTTTATATTTTTGTTCATTGCTTGATCAACAATTTTGATGTGCAACGTTATGATTAGCTTCAACCAATAAATAAAATTTTTTAAACCATTAAGGAATGATATGTGAAGCAGATTCTGTATGAAAATAAAAAATTTGCAAGCTGAGTGGTTTGATCTTAGACGCGGAGTAAGAAAGGATCGATGTCCTTCACCGAATAAATTTATTATGTAAGTTAAAGATGTAATCAAAAAATCTTAGAAAACGCAGAAGGAATAGCAACGAAGGGAAAAATTAATGGTAAACGATTTACAAATGGTATGGTGTTGTTAAAACATGTTTAGGTCCTCAGCCGAAAGACTGGTTTGAACCTCTAGAGACTTTACTAAGTAAAACAAGGAATGAGGTGGTTTACCATAACTTCCTCACTGAATGGAAAAGTAAACTTATCAGCATATCAGGTTTTCTGAAAAGCATCTACTTCCTACCCTGTAAATGACACCTTCACTTCATTCGCCACAGAGTCTGGCATTATAATGAAATGCATTACTCTTAGTGGAAATAACTCTTGACTAATGATTTTTAGATCTCTACCTCTTCTGTTCTAAAATGCTTCAGTCATGTAGTTGGCTGACCATGTAATAAGAAACAAAACTACTTTTTTTTAGCCCTGGACCTAGAAGATTGAGTGCAAATAATTTAATACTCAACCTGCCTCTTATGGCCAAATGAAAGCATATTGTGTCTATGAAAATATAAGATACGCACGACAAGTGGTTTAATATACGAAACGGAATAAAACAAGATTGATGTCTTTCGCCCAAACAATTTATCATGTATGTTGAAGATGTAATTAAAAAAGTCTTAGAAGAGGCAGAAAAAATTTGCATCGAAGAAAGAAAGTATAATTGTGTACGATTTCCATATGGTATCGTGTTGTTGGGAGACACATAACAAGATATTTAACAAATGTTTTCAAAATGAACGTAAAAACCTGTTAAAAATTGGATCTGGCACGTCCTATCTTGAGACTTTTAAATTTGATGTAATTGAAGAAATAATTACTCAAAAACTACTGAATAAAATGACTTGAAAACTTTACAGTACCTTTTTAAAATACAGGAATATAAATAGCTGGAATATGCGGTAGTATACACTTCACCTCTGTTTTTAATTTATAAAAATACACATAACACTTTTCTTGTAATCAATTTTCCACTATTTTGTTCATTTTAACTTGAAAAATATTGAGTTATTAAAAGGTTTAGTAGTCTTAATTGTGTATTATTACCAATTAAAGAATACTGAAAGTTTCAACTTATTACCTTTTATACACTAACTGAGAAAATGTTCCTTGTATACAAAAAAATCAGTTGTGAAACGACGAAATTTCTCTTTTCAATGAAAATAAAAAACATATGACTTATGTACCTGAATAAGTAAACAATATAAAATTACAAAATAACTTAGCTCATGAGTGAATGATATAACGTTCCTACAACTTTAATTAGGCCTAATACATTTTCAACGTAAAATGCTTACCAGGACTGATTGATATTAGCCTCCCTAATAGTTTCAGCATACATGGCGCATATCCTATCTTGTAGAGCATAAAAATTCAGTAAATGAGGGGATTTTTAAAATATCATAAAAGCCGTTTTAGAGAAAATCGGAAAAAGTTAAAAATTAGACGAATAAACTAATACTACTTACAGTAAACCGATTTTGATGAAATTTTCGTGTCAGTTGTCGTAGTGGTACCTAGTTTCAAGTTTCAAATTCGAGCTATATTCCGTTTTTGAGATATTTTGTTCATACACAGATCAAAGGCTAAAAACGTGTATTTTGGGTTGAAAGGTCCTGACAACTTGTATATCCGGTGATAGCTTGATTACGAAAAATCGAAATGAAAACAATACATTCCTTCCCTGTGCTATATTCATGCAGGGCGAGGGCAAAGTAAAAAATAACAATAAAATTTTACTTGATATAATCTTTGTACAAATACTCAGTATAACAAATAAATTAAATAGAATAACAGGAAAATGTAATGTATTGTTTTCGTGACGTATGTTTTTAAAAGTTTAATTAAATTTAATACAGTATGAAATACAGTTGTGCTATATTTTATGCAGGGCAATCTGGACATGACAATATTATTCTACAGCTGCACTCAGTTCATTAATGTATGCTCCACTAGTATAATTTTCAATTAAAGTGATTGCATTTTTAATTTTTAATCAAGCCAACTTTTTATAATTTTAGTAATGAGAGAAGTTGAAGCAGAACATTTTTTATTTTCAACTTTTAATTGAAAATGAAAACTCATTGTATTTTAAGAAATATATCAGCGACTCAACTCATTAGTGTTAAAGTAATTGTTCCTCTTTATAATCAACAAGTTAATTTAGTACGATTTTGTATATGACAGTCAGGAATTGAATCAAACATAATCAAGTTACTGTAATTAAATTTAAATATATGCTTCACTAAAGTACTTATGTAATTTCCCAAACAGAAACTTCCCTTCCGTTTCTCAATTTGTTCTTCTTTTTGTTTCTCACATTTTAGTTATATCTGCAGTATAAATCATTAGCAACCGCGATAAATTCCGAACTTTTAGTTTAGAATATTTTAACACTCGGTTTAAAATCCACAAGAGATATGAAAAAGCGGTAGGGAGGAGTAATGAAATGATCTTGTTTAAAAATCTGGGTTCATCTGGCCTGTTAAACAACGTTAAGTCCTGGAGTAACAGGCGACCACCGGTCAACGATATGAAAATTACAAGTAAAGACATTTTCTCTTTTTTTGTAGTCTTCTCTCAGCTAAAGGTCGGCTTATTAGTGATTGGTTTGCTGGAATTACTCCTCCCACCTCTCCACCGATTAGTCCCCGAAAGTATGGACTCGGAGGCCGTTCTGTAGAGGAGGATTCTTTATTTCTCGTGACTGGCCACTGTCACTTACCTAAAAGGGAAAATAAATTATATAATATTAAAATTTTGAAGGTTTTCAGGGTGAGCCTGGCCTACTCGTCCAGGGACGCCTCTTTACGCACAAGGCGTCCGTCATCAAACCTTAAAATAAGAAAGTGTGGTCTTAACAGTCAATAACAGGGAATACGTCAGAAGAAAAAATTAAAATCGAGATTAAAACCTAGTTAGAAAATTGTTGCCACAATTATATCGACCAGAAAATGCCTGTCACCATTGTATGTTTCCAGCGGAAGAATTAATAGTGAACTCGGCACCATTGACCCGAGAAAAGTCTCTTATTACACTACATGACGACGGTAAAACAACAATACCTCGTCAAGGAACTCCGACACCGGAGAGCACCTCACGGTACCAACTCTCACGTGCAGTGAGCGACCAATTTTCCCCTTGGCCTTGAAGCTCCAGGGTCAGTCGCTGCCTGGAACCCTCGAAGGAAACATTGGCGAAGGAGAACACGAACCACTCCTCAGATTTTTCAACCAGGATACGTTCCTTCTTCCCAATGATCTTTCCTTACATCAAGAATTGAAGCACCTGACACTTATTGCTACTCATTACGACCCCTAAGTACTCAAAAACTAAATTCTGTCCTAGCAAATTTTTATTCAATGACTCATTGAAAATAACGAGTGTTTTTAGTCTATATGTTCCCAATTCAAAATATATTACAGTATATTTAAGCCTGATAGAAAAACGAGGAAAAAATAATATTAATTTATCAGAAAAATCCTTCATAAATTTTTTATAGGCCTGCAGTATATTTTTTGTCTTTAAAATGTGTCCGTTGCAATCTGTTCAATTCAGAATACAAGCAACCCCACGATCCAATGAGATGAAAATGACATAAGACGTGTAAATGAGGTGCAGACCTAGGCCGACCATTCATGAAAGAGTGTGGTTAATTGAACGCCAACCATCAAAGTACACCAGTAACCACTGCCTAGTATTCAAATTCGTATAAAAAAGTAACTACCTTTACTAGGATTTGAACAGGAACCTTCGTTTTTGAAAATCAGCTGTTAAACAACTGACTTGCGGCGACGACTTGAGCTCTAAACCAACCCAGTGGGTCAACCATAAATTAACTGTATATTGTTAAATAAATTACTGAGTAATTATTTTTGTAATTTTGCATCACTAATTGGATTCATATTCTGTTTATTTAACTGACGTTATTACAGTGAATAAATGAGTACTGATTATGATAGACTTTATACAAGTATACCTCTCTCGTTTAAGTTCTTTAACAGGCAAATAAATATTTTAATAAATTAAACGATAATTTAATATAAAAACAAATGTTTACTTGTCTGACAAACAACTGTTACAAACAAAATTTAAATGTCTATCATATAAACAGACATATTTTAATAAAAAATTTATACGTACGATTTACATAATTTATAAAAATAACCTACATCGTTTATAAAATTGACTATAGTACGTTGCGTCAGATAATTATGAACTTGATAGTCGATACAGTAAGTGTAACCAAACTAGTTTTTGAGAAAATCGCAAAAAAGTGAAAAATTATACGAATAAACTACTACTTCCGGTTGACCGATTTTGATGAAAATGTTCGTGTCGGGTTCGGTAGTGATATGTAACTTAAGTTTCAAGTTTCAAGTTCGTACGATGTTCCGTTCTTGAGATATTCTGTTCACACGCACACACGCACACACACACACACACACACACACACACACACGCACACACACACACACACACACACACACACACACACACACACACACACACACAGACCAATCGCTAAAAACATGTTTTTTGGGTTCAGGGGGTCTGAAAACGTATAGATCCGGTGAAAACTCGATTTCGAAAAATCAACATGAAAACAATACTTTCCTTCCTATATATTCATATAGGCAAGAGAAAGTAAAAAATACTAATACCGTTTTTCATTATTGCAGCTTTTTTCAAAAGATACAAAGACAACATTTATCGATTAGGGGTAGCCTACTTATTCCTTTTCTACACCGTACGAGCAAGTAGTCGAAATTCCAATGCTTTAAATTTCCTAAGTAAGTAGTGTGACAATATCTATAGGAAAGTGTGTTCGAGAATTCTCGAGAAAGATCGAGATTTAAAAAGTGTTAATGTAAATAATAATAGATAGTAGTAAATAATAAATAGGGTTTCTAAGAAATAGAAATATAACGCACAAATGGTTATGTATAGTATAGGTCAGCCTATTAATGTTGTTGTTTAGGTCAACAGCCGAAAGGCTGGTTTGAACTCTAGAGGTTTTACTAAGTAAAAACGAAGAGTCAGGTGGTTTACCATTGCCTTCCTCACTGAGTTGAAAGAGTATGCTTATCAGCATGCTAGGTCCTCCAAAAAGCACTCACGTTCCATCCTGCAAATGACACCTTCACTTCATTCACCACAGGGTCTGGCTGCATAGTGAAATTCATTACTCTCAGAGGAGATAACTCTGACTAGCGTCTTTTACACCTCTACCTCTTCTGTTCTTAATTAGTTCAGTCATATTAAGTGGCTGACTATGTTGTGATAAGAAACAGAACTATTTTTTTTAGCCCTGGACCAAACAGATAGAGTGCAATTAATTTAACACTCCACCTGCCCGTTTTGGGCATCCTATTAATGTACGGCTACCTAAAAGAGTCGGGCGTCTATTTAGATAATTGGTTTTTTTTGAAATTTACAATCTGTTATTAAATTAATATAACAATTTCTAAATGCGAAGCTAATGTTTCAATACTTGGTTTACTTGAAGGAGCGTGCAGTCATCACCACAGTCCTACAGTTGGCTAAAAAGATCTCTTGGACAGAGGCGCTTTAAACGTCAGCGCTGAGTACCCGGTATCGCCATGTACATATTTTGTATGAGAGGGTTGTCATGTAATTCAAATTTGTCATGCATCGTCTTGTATAGTTGTTTCGCGACATCAATTACGTATGGGATTTGTAAGTCTTTGTGCAACATCGAGTTTGTGATGTAAAAGGGGCATTGCGTTATCGTTCGTAGAATCTTGTTCCGAAGCTTGTATAAGTTTCGTGTGTGAAGGTTTAGCAGATCCCCAAAATTGAACTCCTGTCTTGTAGATTGTTAATTTGTGTGACATGTTTAATTTAGAACGTCTATCGAGTAAGCGTTTCAGTTGATAGAAGCGTGGTTTGATATTTTGGAGTGTTTTGTGTTTGTGGCTTTTTTGTAACCATTCTATTCAATTATAATGAGTTGTTTACGTTTTGAAAAAACTTATATTTTTATTATTATATCGACAATCTCTGTCCTTTTCATGACTTCCATAGCGTCATCTACAATATTAGGAGCACGCTGTTTTAAAGTGAGTTAGTCTTTGATCTAACATCGATAAGTTTAGAAGTGTCAGTTAGTAAGCGAGTTATATTGTGTACGAGTGCGCCTACGAAGAGATCCAGCGTATATTGTTGACACGTATAATCGTTATTATCTTTGTAAGTAGCAATTAGTTTGTTATGTATTATAAGTAATTTAATTGTAGTAATATTGTAATTTATGCGTCGAATTTTAGGACTCATTATAAATTTTAATTTTTAGTTTGTAATAAATAATTGTAATATTAAACTACAGTGTGTTAATTATTTAATTTACCCAGATCCCGAAACAGACCTTAGAAATAAGTGTCACAGTAGGAATCAATACAGAATACGCATTCCGGTTTATAGAACTGTACCTTTTCAAGAAACTCTACACTACAAATAAATTTGTTTAGTTTTAGAGTAATCAAGCGCTAACAGTGTAGTGGTCAGCACAACTGGCTTCAACACCAGGGGTGCACTGATCCATTCTGGCATTTTTTCAACACTCATTTACAACTATTACTCCTCATCGTCTGTATTAAGATCAATGTACAAAACAGTATGACGTAAAGCAAAAGAAACCCTTTTTTCCCATAAATGAGTAAGTGATCCAAATTTAAATGCTTTAAATTTTCTGTTCAACTAATAAGGATAAAATACAACGAATTTCAGCTTTCTAAGATACCGGAAACAAAGTTTTAGTAACGCGTGAGTAAGTCAGTGAGGACGTTTGCTTTTACGTAAACAAAAGATAAGTGCTAATAATTGCGTTGACACTTTACATATTTTCTGTTTATTAATAAAATTTACAGCTGTTATGAGTAAACCACCAGTAAATATGATAAAGGGCATAAATTATTTAATATTATAAATATTTTCTTTGCCGATGACAGGCAGGTGGAGTGTTAAATTATTTGCACTCGATCTGTTAGTTACAAGGCTACAAAAAATTGTTTTGGTTTCTAATCACATGGTCAGCCAATTATATGACAAGCATTTAACAACAAAACATGTAGAAATAAAAGACCAAAAAGATAACAGTCCGAGTTATCTTCTCTGAGGGCTAGGTAAACCACCTCACTCCTCGTTCTACGAGGAGCAAAACAAATCTTTTTTGCTACTTAGCAGTAAATGACCAAAATTCAAATGCTATACTAAATTCTGGCAGTAGCCTAGATGTTAAATTTTTATTTGGGCGGAAAAGTCCGATAGTTTTCATTTCATTTCTTTTTTTAGTGCACATTTACCCTTTTTTAGTACAGAGTAAAAATGTAATTTTTAAGTTTAACAATTATTTAACTACGCGCTAAACAACAAAAATAATTCAGGAAGTTTGTACCGCTACTAACAGAAAAGTAAATATTTTAATTAAGAGTCACATTTCCTTAGGCTTTGTCTTTGAAATTTGAATAAGATAAACAACAGCTACAAAACATAAACATACACATTTTTCTAAAAAATAATTCACCATATTCATTGTAAAAAATAATGCATTTATCTTCTACGTATTGATTAGTTTGAAATATAAAAATTAAATTGGAAAAATTTCTTCAAGAAAATACATTTTCTAAAATGTTACAAATTTCAGATTTTTCCTTTCTCTTGCTCTAAATGAATATATAGGGACAGGAAAGTATTGTTTCCAGGTCGATTTTTCGAAATCGAGTTTTCAACGAATATAGTCTACACGTTTCCAGGACTCCTGAACCCAAAAAACATGTTTTTACTGATTGGTGTTTGTGTCAGTCTGTGTACGGATGTGTGAGCAAAATATGGTACATAGTTGAAACTATGTACTCAGTCTCCCGTCAACAGGAAAATTGTTCGAACGCCTCCTACTACCACGCTTGCAGTTGCAATGTGAAGACTCCAACATCATTCCGCCTCATCAATTTGGATTTCGACCGCTACACTCGACAACACAACAACTGCATCAAGTTGTTGACTTCATTTCGGAGAGTCTAGAAAGGAAAGATTACGCCACTGGTATTTTCTTGGATGTTCTTTATCCTTTGGTGACCCTCCGTGTTCACGGCATTTTCAAAATTTTTCTATTACAACCAGAAAAGTAGATGCTTTTCAGGGGACCCGGTATGCTGATAAGCATACTGTTTCCACTCAGCGAGAAAGGTTGATGTTACGTACATCAACGTAACGTGATGTTATGTTGTATTACAGTGTAATAAAGCGTAACATAAATATTTTTAATATGTAAACTGACTACGTTAAATTACTCTGTTTTTGTTTAGGTTATCAGCCGAAAAACTGGTTTCAACCTCCAGAAGCTTTACTACGTAAAACTAGGAGTGAGGTGGTTTTTCCTCTTCCTCTCTGAGTAAAAAAGTAGCCTATGCTTATCAACATGCCAGGCTTTTCGAAAAGCATCTACTTCTCACCCTGCAAATGACACCATCACTTCATTCACCACAGGGTCTGTCTGTATATTGAAATTCATTACTCTCAAAGGAGATAACTGTGACTAGTGTCATTTATACCTCTACCTCTTCTGTTCTGAATGCTTCAGTCATATAATTGGCTGACTGTGTAATAAGAAACAGGGCGTTTTTTTGTAGTTCTGGGACTAGCCGATCAAGTACAAATAACTTAACACTCCACCTGCCTGCTATGGGCAAACAATTCCTCTATACGTTGCTATAGATAAACGACGAGAAAAGAATATTGAAAAAACGCCGAACATAACATTTCCGGGATCATTTATGTAAAATATAAATATATTTTTAATCAACTGAATAAATTTATTGAGCAAAATATATAATGTCACAATGTATTATTATTGATTCAAGAAATTTCAAATATTTATAACTATAAACATTTGTGTGTACATTTTTGAGCGCACATCATAACAATACTCGTACAAACATAACCTTGGAATAGAAATGCATTGTAAAGATAAGATAGAATTTCTTTATAAGATTTCATAACATTGAAATCATTTGATCAAGGGAATAAAACTGTTGGATGTTTTATTACAATCCAACTGAATAAAAATATAACATTGGTGTACTTATTTCAAATGCAAAATCCTTTCTGCCCTTTTCAGATGAGCATATCCTTTATCCATATACTCGAATAGATCTAGCTTCTTTCACAGGATGTACCAAAAGTAACGATAAATTTTTTTATTACTAAAAAAGGAAAAGTGCCCATAACAGGCAGGTTGAGTGTTAAATTATTTGCACTCGATCGATCGGTTAGTTCAAAGGCTGCAAAAATATTTCTGTATCTTATCGCATGGCTAACCAATTATATGATTGAAGAATTTAAGAACAGAAGAGGTAGAGGTGTAAAAGACACTATTCACAGTAATCTCCTTTGATAGTAATAAATTTCATTATACAAACAGCCATGTGCTGAAAATGGAGTGAAGGTGGCATTTTCAGGGTGGAAAGTATATACTTTTTAGAGGACCCGGCATGCTGATAAGCATACTGTTTCCACTCAGCGAGAAAGATAATGGTAAACTACCTCACTCCTCGTTTTACTTAGTAAAGCCTCTAGCGGATGAAACCAGCCTTCGGCTAATGGCCTAAACAACTAAAAAATAAGATTTTTTTTTAAAATATGGCGTTTTTAAAGTAAAAACGCCCCGAAATGATAATTCAAAATGTTTTTGGTCACATTTTAGACTAGCTGCCCGTCCCGGCTTCCCCCGGATATATTTTTTTTCATCTCAATAATGTTTAAATTAGAGTTATAAATAAATAAAAAATACGATTTTCTGATTTGGAAAAATCTGATATACATATTTGGACAGCTTCAACAAGTTTCAGCCATCTTCCGGGTCCGGAACTTAATAAACAAAATACCTTGGTTTAAGGGTTAAACACCGTTTTTAACATCTCACGCGTACATTTTTGTAATCGTTACAGGTGTATTTCTTTTTAGGTCCACTACAGGTAACATCTCCACCAAGATTCAGCCATATAGCTCTTCCGTAACAAAGTCGACTGAAAATATTATTACGGGTAAATTTTTGAAACCATTGAGATGCAATATTTTAGTGTCAATTGACGTGACATCTCCACCGAGAGTTTCAGCCATCTCACTTATCCGGAATTTTGTAAATAAAAAATATTAGTTTAAGGTTTGGAAACCCTCTTCAACCTTATATCGCTAATTCTTTAAGTTGCACTATAATTAACACCACCAAAAATTTAGCCAACTAACTCCTTTGGAAATTAGTAAACAATAAATATTGGTTTACGTATTGAACATTTTCATCCCCTACAGGGATACATTTTGTAAATGGTTAAAGGGAGTGAATTTTTGTAGTTGAACTATGTAACAACTCCACAGAGTTTCAGACATCTTAGCGAGTCCGGAAATTAATAAACGGAAAATATCAGTTAAGGGTTGAACATATTTTTCAACCCCTGAACGGTGGAATTTCATATCCATAATTACCACTATTAAAAACTAATAAAGAATTTGAAATAATCGATTAATTAAAAAAAAACTGAAAATCAATTTTTTCGGTTCCAAGTTGCACCTTAATTTAAGGGAGATGTACAACAACAAAATTCTTAATTTAAAATATTTGATTTTTCGTTTTTTGATTTACGAATAATTAGCCTAAGTTTGTCCAGAAAATAGAGATAATTTCAAGTACAAACCACGAAACATTTAATTACTCAATTTTGAATCGTTCAAATGATATAAAGAGGTGCTAAAATTTTTGTAACTTCTTGTACATAAGTAGATTCCTTTGGTGCGAAAAAGAAGGAGCCCAGATACGTGCAATACTGCAACGGATCAGTTATGAAGATATAGAAAAAGGAAAGCGCAATGCAATCTTATTATCATTTTATTGAATCAATTTTTTATCACAAACTGTGATACAGCTATTCATGTTTTAAACAACAAACGAATTTTACAGATGCATTTATTTTTCTAAAAAATCTATACAACATATTTTATTTCAAAAAAATGCGAATAACTTCAAAGTATGAATTTATGAAATATATATATATATATATATATATATATATATATATATATGTTGGATGTGACTTAAAAATTTATTTTTATTTCAAATTCAGATTGAATTTCATTACAACAACCATTCAAAATGTACTGTATTATGCCAAATAATATTCATGAACAGGAATTTAAAAGAAGCGCTTCTCGATTTTTGAAAACATAAGATAGGTAATCAAATCGATGCGTATTGATTTTTTTTAAAATTCAGCCAATGCTTAGGAATGGTAAAACCGATTTTAATGAAATTAAGGACACCTAGAGCAGTGGTCTTCAACTTAATTTAATCAAGATCCTATTAAAATTTTAATACGTCTGCCACGTACCGGAAACTTTTTACAAATTGAATTGTTGTTATTTGAGAATTGTAATGATTTTGAAAAGATTTGAGCAATAAAAAGTAAAACAGTTTCAAAATACTATAGTCCCGTGTACAAAAGTTGCAGTTCTTTTACAATTTGTAGCGCGGCGCTATCACAAGTTGCTTTCAGCCTGATCGCGGCCATAATCTTGTCAAACTCTCATCAGAGAAACTTAGGTAAACATATGTCATTTTGACATCACCAGTTACTCACAGCACACACCCAGCCTAAACGTAAAGATTTAACATCACACACAAAAATAAGATCTGCATGCAAAAAAAAACTATTTTCTAAAACTCGCGGTCCACAAAAACTGAGTCGGCGGTCCGCCAGTTGATAACCATTGACCTATGTCAATCAGCTTAAATTTTTAGGAATATAAATTATTTTTATCCCTAATGTGTGTACATTGGAATCTGTTCAATTTACGAACAATAAACAACCCCTTTACCTAATGAGATGAAGATGCTGTGCATGAAGTGTAAATGAGATATCATCTAGCACAGACTCAGACTGACCATTTCTGAGAAAGTATGATTAATTGAACCCCAACCATCAAAGTACAATGGTAACCACTGTCTATTATTCAAACCCATATAAAAGTAACTACCTTTTTTAGGATTTGAACCAAGAACCTTCGTCTCCGAAATTCAGCTGTTTAACAGCTCTTAAATTCGCGGCGACGACTTTAGCAATGTAAGATAAAGAATAAAATTGTAACTTTAATATTCAACCTGTTTAGACGATGTAGTTTATATTACTCGGTTCTTATATTTCGGAAAAGTTATGACATAATGTTTTGTTTTCTTCCAAAATGATAGTTCTTATACCTACATCGTAAATCGATTAGGGCCTATATCACTTTATTTCTGTCCCCAAAATAACAAATAGAAAAGTTTAAAGTTCTTGTATAAACTTAAATACATACGATACAATGAAATTCATATGAACTTTGAAGGAGCAAACGTGGAAATTAACTTTCTTTTTCAATTCATTCATCAGTTCTTAACAATATCTTCATCAGTCAGAACTTACCACCTATAAAACAGAAACAACAATTTATTTACTTACTAAGTAAAGAAAATTTCTCAAGATCTTCTAAGAAAATTTTTATACATCTATATTTATGGGGCACCAATCATAATCATTTGTTTAAAACTTTCATTCCTCGTACTGGTTTAAAACTGTACATTTTGTTCAGAACTTATATTTTTTTAATACGTAACATAAAAGAAAATTCAGGATTTCCAATGGAAATTTCCGGGAATCCCAACTGGAGCTTTATTTTTTACGTACTAATGCCATATTATATAATGATCGAAAGATGTTCGACTATTTGACAAGTTTCGCATGCACTTGAACGAATTTGTTAAAAATTAATTAGTAAGATAGTTTCCAAATTTACAACAACTTTGAAAGTCACGGGTAGAGATCTTTTACATTAAAAACCTCAAACAAACTTATTTACTAATTTTATTTCATCAATACACTGAAATCATCAAAACTAAATTTATAATTTTAGGATCTAAATTGAAACTATACGAATTAACCGAATGCTTCAATAGTAGCCTCTTCCAGCACTACGTTACGTATAGTGCTGGAAGTCATCAAGAGTGATAAAATTTAGATGTTACGCTACTGTACAGTGCTAGATAAAATACTAAGACTTAAGAAAACACAAGTTCTGTATTAGGCAGACCAGTTGTATCTTCATACAAGTTGTAGCTAGATTAAAACAAAGTGAAAAAAAATCATTGTTTTAACTTTTTTAAATATTAATAGTCTAATAGCCAATATGTGCCCAAAACAGGCAGGTGGAAGGTTAAATAATTTGTACTGGATCTACCATCAAACAAATAGTTCGGTTTCTTATCACATGGTCAGGCAATTAAATGACTGAAGCGTTTAAGAAGTAACAATTTAAGGGGAGCACTATACCTCCTATCTAACCCATGTTAAATTGACCTCTTTTTAGGTACACGTTTCTAAGAAACCGTTAAGTGTTAGAGCTTTAATTTTTTGTGCCTTTTCTAAGACATCTTTTTAAGCTCTGGTACTAGAATTATTAATATAGAGCTGGCAATACCATTTCGAGAATTTTTTTTGAAAATGCAAAAACAATTTAATTTTTTTATAGAATTTTTAATTTTATTTCGAACTTAGTAATAATACTGCAATGATTCTAGTACCATATGTCAAAATTACACTGGGAAACATGCTCAAAAAATTTCAACCTTCAAAGTCAAATAGTTTTTGAGAAAACTGTACCTTTATGGAAAGTGAATTTGCGGGAAATGAGCTTTAAAGTTTTACTTGCCCTAAAATCGGCCTGCACCATAATATTGATCCTCACCAGACTTATTTTTCCTCAAATAATTTCCCCTTTTTTCACTTGTCTGGCTTCTTTCGACACACTTTCCATTGCCTTCTCAGCTTTCTGTGTTCTTTGAATATCGCAACTCTTAATTGTTTCCACAGATTAACTCAGTTAAAAGACATTCTGGTCAAAACTTTACTTAACAAAAATCTGCATAGCTTCCGTAATTTCTATCGCACAGTTATAATTTTTATATGTAATTACACAGTAAAAGATACACAAGGAAATGGCGCCAAAATTAGAAAAATCTATTTTTTCGATTTTCGAGGAATAGTGCTTCCCCTAAAAGGTATAACTTAAGTGGAAAACACACTAGATACTCCTTTGAGAGTAATGAATTTTATTATACAGCCAGACCTTGTGGTGAATAAAGTGAAGGTATCTTTGCACATTGAACGTACATTCTTTTCAGTGGGCGTGGTATGCTGATAAGTACTTTTCCACTCAATGAGGATGGCAAATGAACTACCTTAGTCCCCGTTTTACTTAGTAAAGCTTTTAAAGGATCAAACCAGCCTTTCCAGCTGAAGACCTAAACAAACACAGTCTAATCGGATGCCCAACTAAATAACAATTTCAAAATCTTTAAAATACTTATGTTACAAAAATTATTAAAATTTTATTTAAAAATGATCCAGTTAAAAAAGCGTAAATTGTAATTGATAAAATGAATGAGAATTCTAAGAAAACTGTTGAAGCATATCTATAATACATTTAAAAGGATACAATGGAGAATGACAGACGCAGACAGCGAAGTCTTTAACACATGCAGCAAATTATAAACGGTACGGTTCAATAAACACGACTGATCAATTGGGGTTGTTGACTGCAAAGGTTGAAGAGACTCGACTGCAAAGTTTCGTTACACCTAATTCCAACCTCAAACGAATCGAATGTATCATGTCAAAAGCAATCGGTACACTTGTAAGCCGTTCAAAGGGTTACAATATTACAAGTAATAGGTCACCATTACGATCATATCTCAATAAGCAATTTCTGCTGATAATTATCAAAATAAAAAAATTCTCGTGTAACACACGACTTTCTCTTGCCAATGTAACTAATAAAACCCATATTTAATCGTGAGTGAACACTGTGAAGTTAAAAACATAACTTTTTTTCAATCAGTGAATGACGCAAAATGAAAATCATCCTCTGTAGGATTTAAGTATACGAAAAATCACTAACTGTCGCTAAACTATGCTACTTAGAAAAAATGCTTGAAATAAAATGTGTAGGTTTTCTTAATTTCCTGTAACTTTGGTACATACACTTTTGTCGTAAAATACACACCAAGGTCGCAATTTTTTATTACTATTTTTTTTTACTATATTTTATCGATTTTTATGAACAACATACAGAAATTTACTAATTGACGCTACACTAAACGCTGTAGAAAAAATGGTTAAAATCAACGGTTTAGATTTTTTGATTTCTTGCAACTTTTATTATATACGCTTTACTGCTAAAATGCATATATTACGGCCGCAATCTTAAAAACCATTTTTTTAAATCACGAGAGCACAGCCCTCCCACACATTTCAGCAGCCATGCCGCTTATCCTATCTTGTACAGCATAAAAAATAAAGTAAATGAGCCATTTCTAAATAAAATCGTAGGATCTATTTTTGATGAAAATGTTCGTTTCGGGTACCCTTGCGGTAGATAACTTAAAGTTCATCTTCGTACGCTATTCAGTTTTTAAGATTTTGTTACACAAAGACCAATCGCTAAACACATGTTTTTAGGGTTTAAAGAACCTGAAAATGTGTATTTCCGGTGGAAACTCGATTTCAAAAAATCGACACGAAAACAGTAGACCTATTTACCTTATCTATATAAATATACTTGTATTCTTCTAGGGCAAGAGAAGGGACAAGAAGAAATAAATTTAATTGGTAGAAGGTACAACCAAACATAGAAGTAGGTGAACAATGTACCTATAGATAAAAACGAAAAATAGTTGAAAGAAAATATTTATAGATAAAAAGAAAAATTTAATGAATTTAAATAATATTAAGTAAATATTGTGAAAAGTTATAAGCGGGAATTAACGAAAAATTAGAAAATATTGATATAAATCTAATGTGAAACACTCACACAACTTTCTCTTGCCAATGCAAATAGTTAACAATATAATCTAACATTATTAATAAAACATTAGAAATAAACAAAAAACTAACCTCAATAAACATACCCAATTTTAATTATGAGTAAAAGAAACAAAATGAAAATCAAACCTCAGTTTGGCTTAAAAATACGGAAAATCACTCTTTCACGCTGAACTAGGCTCTGTAGAGAAAAGTGCTCTAAATAAAAGTTGTAGATCTTTTAATTTTCTTATAAATTTGATTAAACACTTTTGTCGTAAAATACATACTAAGGCCGAAATCTTTAGAAAATCTATTTTTCACACGTTTTCGTGAAAAAAAGAACAGAAAATTGCTAACTACTGCTAAACTAAGCGTTATACAAAAAAATTTTTGAAATAAAAGTTGTAGGATTTTAAATTCTCTACATTTTTTTACATACATTTTTGCGCTTAAATGCATGTTAAAGTCGCAATTGTAAATAAACAATTTTTTTAAAAAGAAAATGTCTCTTTAAGAATTTCAGCAGACATGGCGCCTACCCTATCTTGTAGAGCATAAAAAATTTAGTAAACCAGGTGATTTTTAAAAAAAATCGTAGGACCCGTTTTGGAAAAAATCGCAAAAAAGTGAAAAATTACACGAATAAACTACTTCCGGTTGTCCGATTTTGATTAAAATGTTCGTCACGGGTCAGGTAGTCGTGTCTAACTTAAGTTTCATGTTTCAAGTTTGTACGATGTTCCGTTCTTGAGAAATTCTGTTCACACGCGCGCGCGCACGCACACACACACACACACACACACACACAAACACACGCACCCACCCACACACACGCACACAGACCAATCGCTAAAAACATGTTTTTTGGGTTCAGGGGGTCTGAAAACTAGTAGATCCGATGAAAACTCGATTTTGAAAAATCGACATGAAAACAATACTTTCCTTCCTACATACTATTCATAAAGACGAGAGAAAGTAAAAAAGGTGAAAAAATATACGCACAAATATCCAAAAGTAAATAGCAACTAGGATGAAACGTAGATAAAGAAAACGAAAGAGTAAAAAGAGATGTGCAGAAAACACAGAACAGAATACAGCGTATTTCGCTGTATTAATGAAAAAACCAGAAAAATTACAAATGAATATTTTAAATAAACAAACAGTACAGACGAAATAAGATAAATAAAGATAGAGCAGAAAATAAAAACAAAATGGAGGAAAATTAAACTGAAAAGAGGAAATGTTATTAAATGGAACCAACAGAATATACATAGGCTACAAAAAATATATGAAAATTGCACGCTGTACCACTAGTACAATATAGAACTACGTTACTTTAGTCCTATTTTCCCCAATTTTTTATTTTATTTTCTTAAAATGTATTTTCATCGGAGTTTATGTAAAGTTTAAGTGGAATGTCTTATAATATACTATTGAATATTAAACTTTTTAAAACCTTTCATGTCTTTTTTGTCTTTAATTTTTATTATGGTATTGTACATTAAGCTGCGAAATTTCTGTACATGATATTTAACGGAGGGGGGATTTCACGTTGAGGAGTATACTCAGTGGTATATGTTTTGTTTTGAACTACGGGTATTGTCCGTTATTC
This sequence comes from Catonia carolina, assembly GCA_035578175.1. Classification (NCBI taxonomy): domain Eukaryota; kingdom Metazoa; phylum Arthropoda; class Insecta; order Hemiptera; family Achilidae; genus Catonia; species Catonia carolina. Next base: position 425,293,466 of record JAQMRL010000001.1, read on the forward strand.
AGATAAAGAGGTCTTTGGTTCATTTTTGCTTTAGTCATCGCTCATTTGGGAAGTTCCTTGTGGCTAGGTCACGAGCTAGTTTGTTTGAATGGTTATCTAGTCGTTCGCAAAATTTAATACAGAAGGGCGCGATTAGTTCCTTTATTGTCAGAATTTTGAAATCGTCGAGGACGGTTATATCGCTTACATAAAAAAAGCGCCAGAAGCAAGATTTAAGGATTTTGATTGAAAGGTCTGGATCGACTTTAAGTTACTCTCTGCCACAATTCCAAAGAGCTGGTAAGCTGGTAGAGCTCCTTAAAACCAGATTGGTCACAAATAGGTTTTGTATATTAAATTTTTGGAAAGGAGGTTCAATTTCGATCGAGAGTTTCTTAAACAGAAGAGTAGCTTCTGGCGGCGGTTAAGTTTCAATCGTTTTGTACGGAGATAATGCTTCCAAGTCAGTCCCCTGTCAAGCCGCAAGCCAATATATCGCACCAATCTCGCCTGGGGGTTATGAACGTTATTCAGCACCACGGGTGGACAACTTTGACGTCACGCTGTAAGGTGAACGTAACCTACGTTGATTTATTTGTGTTCACCTTAATACGCCAACGAGTAAGCTAGTCCTATATTAGTAAAAGATGTCGCTGCGCCAATCAGTAACTTCATCCGCGGTCTTGTCCCTCACAAGAATTGCTGCGTCGTCAGCAAGCATCACAGTTACTGATGTGTCCAAAATAGAAAAAATGAAAAAATATTTCACATGAAATAACTGTTTAAGTATTTTTTTAAAATATTTGTTACTAAACTTGAAGGTTTTTAACTACTTTTTAAATTTCAGTAAGAACTGTAGCAGGCAATAAAAACAAAAAATCATAATTGATTATACAAATAGTTTATTTTTCTTAATTATAGGGGCTGTTCTACTTTAACTCCTGTCATTCTCATAAAAAAATCAATCCTATTAAAAATCTACATGTCTCTTCCCCATAACATCCGTCACTCCTTTCTGGGTCTTCCACCTGAAACTAATAGCAAAATCTTCTTTGGAAATCTATTCTGCTCCATTCTTCGCGGTGTTTTATTCATTTTTATCGATTAATAACATTCTTTTACCGCACCGGGTTAGTCTAGTAGTAAAAACGTCATGTCGCCACGAATCAGCCGTTTCACAGCTGATTTTCGGAGAAGGTTCCTTGGTTTAAATCCTAGTAAATGTAGTTATTTTATACGGTTTAAACGGATTTTAATACTAGACAGTGGTTACCCGAGTTTTTTGATCGTTGGGGTACAATTAACCATTATTTCTCGGGAATAATCGGCCTGAATATATACTAGTCTACACTCCATTTACACGTCATACTCATCTCATTGGGCGATGGGGTTACTTATTGTTCTTAAATTGAACAGATTACATACAATGTACACACATTAAGGATTTAAAAAAAAATTGTGCCAACTTCCTTTAAAATCTTTTCACTCCTAACTCGGTCAAAAACATTCAACTGATTGGTAAAGAAACTCATTTGCATAGCTGTAATTCTGCTTTAGAATCTTGGTACGACTGTCCCAATTTCTGAGCCACAAATAAAGGAGTTTTCAAGGAAAAAATGGAAGATTCTTTCTTAGTGCCACATGGCATGTGATACTCCACGGTACAGGATATAACATTCTGGTGATGGCCAACCTCTGCCAACTTTTTTAATTATATTTTTTAACAATATTAACTTATTTTCAATTTTAATAATCCAAACACTTTTATTTATTTCGAAAATCAATTATTGTAACAAACTGGTAGAGTGTTGATTGGATTTGACCTGCAAGTTTTTAAGATTATAACAACAGATGCTCCTGTTTCTTCTCACATACGCAGTAAAACAACTAACTGACGAACAGAATGTGTAAGTGATATTGATCAAAATTATTTCCACTGAAATTAAATGAATTTTAATGAATTTTAAGAAGTAGTCAATAAGGTGAATGATTTCTTTAAAATTAAAATACGATCACCTGTTATGAATAATGAGGAAATACAATCGATGAACGTGACAGATGAAAATTATGATAAAATATTCAAAACTTGATGGCGAATTGAACCCGGGACACCTGCTTAGAAGCCAATTGTACTTAGTTTAGTGAATGAAATGAATATATCATTTTACAGGACAAAAAAATAAAAGTTTCTTTTTAACTTATAAATGAAAGATGGTAAACCATCTGTTCTAACCTTTTAAGTTTTACCAAACGCTGAATTAAAAAGTTTTATGTACACAATCCACTAATTATTACAACTAGCTACTAACTATTATTTAAAATGAACGTTAAAAATCGAAGGTCATGAGAATCTAACTTCCGACTTAACAATAGTTAGTATTGAATGAAATTATGGTATAGTGTGAGAATAAATTATTTTTAAATAGTACTACAAGCCTACGTATTCGTTACCCACAAGAGGAAAACGATATGAGAAACACAACAATTGACAATATTACAACTGTTACAATGTAGTAGCAAACCGTCAAACATGTGATAAACATATCAATGTAGTACACACAATGCAATTCGTACTACGTTACAATCTCTCAAATCGGAACTAATTTCGCGCCACATTAGAACTCACGACGAAATAAATAGATCACTAAACAATACAACCTTTAAAGGTTAAATTTTATCATAAATAAATGTTTTACTGATGTACAAGTTCATGACCAATCTTTTTACCGAATTCACTAAAAAATCGTACATTTAATTCTGAATAACCTCAGTTTTGTAAAAAAAAATACGTTTTTATTGGATGCATGGTAATCGTTCAAAACACAATTTTAAAAACAAACATATAATTTACAAAACAATATCCTTAAATCAATTTGGACACGTATAAAATCCAATTGTGGGGATCGGCAAGCCATTCCAACATTGAAATCCAGCAAAGGTACCAATCGAAATTACTCAGTAAAATCAGAGCATTACTTCGGTATACGTAACGAACAACATACGAGGTGTGGCTATTAAATAACGAGACTGACGTAAAAAAATTTATTTTAATTTTATACATAATCACTTACTGTCACCTTCAATATACACTCCTCCTCTATCTCTACAACGCTCCATGCGAATTTTACATTGTTGGCAACAGTGCTGGAAGTCATCTTCAATCGAATCCTTCAGAACACGTACCGCTCAAAAATCTTTGAAATGAAGCTCGCTAAAATCTTTGTACTGACACTTTGTACGCGATTGAAAATGCACAAATCTTTTGGAAACGATAATAAAATGTGATGAAACGTGGTTTTTTACCGGAAACGAAGCGCCAATTCATGCACTGGAAGAGCCGAACTTCACCGAGAGCCAAAAAAGCTCGAATGAGCAAGTCAAAATTTAAAGCAATGATTATAGTTTTTTTTATATCCATGGGATTGTGTACTTCACTGGGTTCCTGAAGGTCAAACAATTAATACATATTACTTACTACCTTGAGGTACTTTCTAAATTACGTCAAAGAGTAAGGAAAAAACGCCCCGAAATGTGGAAGGACAAATCATGGGTTCTCCACCAAGACAATGCGCCAGCTCATTCCGCGTTATCTGTCAAGAGGTTCCTGGCCAAGTACAGCATTTCAGTGTTAGAACATTCCCCTTATTCACCAGATCTTACTCCATGTGACCTCTACCTGTTCCCTAACGTGAAATCTGCAACAAAAGGGACAAGATTTGAGTCTGTGGAAACTGTAAAGAGAAAGCGGCACATGTCCTGAAGGAGCTGACAGAAGATGACTTCCAGCACTGATTCCAACAATGGAAAATTCGCATGGAGCGTTTTAGGGATAGAGAAGGAGTGTATATTGAAGGTGACAATAAGTGATTACGTATAAAATAAAAATAGAATTTTTTACGTCAGTCTCGTTATTTAATAGCCACACCTCGTATTAGTCAAAAATTTCAATCGACCTTAAAATACTATACTAATAAAAATTCAGTTAATTTATGGACATTTTTTTCAGATTGATCCTATAAATCTGTAATATGATAATTACTAAAATTATATGGATAATTATAAGAATAAATCGATAGTTGCAAAATACTTCATTTAATAATACATAGGCCACCAGTACTGTACTTATGTGATAAATAAAGAATGTAAAATAGAAACGGGAAGTAAAAGAGAGGCCAATACTAACAACTGGACAAGTTGATCAAGAAAGAAATGTCCGTGTTTGTGCGTACATAAAATAAATAAATACACACACATACCCATGCCATTTGGTTTTAAAGTGGTATTGTTGTTGTTGATCAAGGCTAAATTAAGAGAAGCATCAATTAAGTAACTGAGAATAATATCTTAAAAAAATAGTTCTATAAAATTGCAAGCAATTCTTGTTCAGTTATAGCAAGCTCTAACTGGTCCTTTGCTAACAATCTTGATTAATTTTCTTGTATGACAAGTATTTGTTATTCCCCACCCAGTAGACTACAAGCAATTTGATAACTGGATTATTTAAAATTGAAATAAAACAGTTGATAATTTTGTTATTTTATTATGTTTTCCATAAGTTAACAAATAAATATACCTAGGAGGTAATTTTTTTTCTAAAACAGTAAATAAACTACTTAACAGGTTGACTCCCATGAGACACTTATATGTCTCTCACCAGATCTGTAAAATTTACTTTTGAGAGACTGATCCGTCTCTCATGTAATAATGTTTTTAATAGAATCGTGAGACGGATTGGATACGTATTTTCATTGATTGAATCATATACTGGCTGTTAGAAATTAGTTCAAAAACATTTCCTCAGTCATGGCTTGTGATTTACTTGATCCGATTGAGTCAAAAATGAGTTGGTGAAACTTAACAGCTTATTATTACTATTACATAATATTGACTATTATTATAGTTTATTATTGCATTATTAATCATGTTTTAATAATATTATATAATGAAACATCACTTTATCTTTTAATTTTTTAGGTTTTCGTATTACAGTATCTTTTGCATTGTAAAAGTTGACTCTGGTCGGTGCCTTTGTGTAGACAACTGGTAATCAAGTTTACAACTCGCCGAACAACTGCTTGATACAGAGGTGCATCAGCGATAGTTATGTAGTTTTGAAAAATAACCAGCTAAACTATTTATAAAATACATATATTTCATAGAATTACAAGTAAAATTTCAGTGAAACACATCAGTCTTTCACAGTAAATTTGATTTTTTTACTCATGAGTACCTGATCAGTCTCTCACCTAAAACACAGTGCCAAAAAATTTATGTCTTACAATACTGTAGACTTGAAAGAAAATTAATTTAAAAAAGCAAAGGAACCATGAAATAGGTATGGGGTTTTTAAGCAAAATTGCAAAAACTGCCTTGGGAGTCAACCTGTTAAGATGATTAGGTCAGTTACTTTAATGGACTACCCTCCAAGAAGGCTAAAGAGAACTTGCAACAGAAATTTGTTCTTATCCTAATAAAAAATATATAAAAACAATTTAGATGACTAATTTAACTATATACACTAATTCAAAAAAATTAATTAGTAAAACAAAAACAAGAAGCTACATCAATGGGTGGTCTGATACCTCATATCGTTCACGTTATCACCTGTTATCATTGTCACTTTCAGCACATTTGTAATTGAAATTGACTGTACAGACAAAAATATATAACAGTAAAAATCTACAAAATCTATCTTAATATGGAATAATAAATTGCAGGGTTTTCATATCTATAATATCATGAATTACATAATAGATATAATTATAGATATATAATATATCTATAATATATATAATACTATAATGTATATATAATATCTATAATATATTATATATATTATTATAATATATTATTATCTATAGTATATATATATAATACTATAATATATATCTATAATATCATAATTCATAAGTTACTTTACACATTGTCTTGTCACTTTAAAATAGCTCCGTAAAATGTATTCGTTTTAGACTCCAGGTGTCGTCTGTCTAAAAGTGGGTCAGCCATAAGATTTTTATGTAATTCGAATTTTCTTTGGTTACTATTACATCATGGTGAACTGTACGAATATTTAAATTACAGTGCAATATATTGTTTGTTATGTACCAAGGTAATGCTGGGATTGTTCTGAGTAAGTGAAACCTTTACAGAATTTTTATGTTAGTGTGGCTTACTGTCCTCCACAAATTATTGGATCCATATTTTTGTTTTTTTTATTTTATTTTTTTTTTATTGAGTGATGATGCCTGCATAAGCCTTGGGGTTGTGGGTAGGAAATGATATGTGGTGATTTATAGATGAAAAAAATGCCAGACCTGACTGGGAATCGAACCCGGGACCCCGGCATAGTAGCCAGTTGCGCTGACTACTACATCATGGGCCGGCCAGTATATTTGTCTGTGTATTTCAAATTCGTATCTAAACTTAATCTCAAACTAAACTTGACTGTAATTAAAACCGTCAACATTCAAAACAATCGATTTACCTGTCCACAACCACTAGTTACTACCCGTATGCACATGTATTAGTAACATAATAATTTAGAACCGGTTTCGTAACGACACGAAATTTGAACAAAGCATTCCATTCACAATTCACATATTGACTAACTCACTTCAAAGGCGCTCACTGTTTTTATACCCAATTTCTCCAAACAATCGAGAACATTGTAGAAGGAATCAAAATAAAAACAAACGTTTCTACTAAATTCGATTTGTGAGAATTCCTATTCAAACATTTTATTCATCGCAATATATTATCCTTGTTCAGTACACAATTAACTATTTATAAAATATCAATGTAAAATTTTATAGTAATAAAAACATTTTATTGTTTTTAAGGTTAAAAATTTTCCAGAATTGAATGAAATTCATTCAATTTTGTGCTGAGTTTTTTTCATTTGTTCTGAGTATGTAGTTTCCAATTTGATCGTTTATATAGTGGTATATTAAAAACATTTTGTAAAGTACGTTTTAGTAAACTTAGTTCCTATAATAATACTAACAATGAAGTAAATAATTCGCCGAGATTGAATTAAAAGTTACACATAATTTGCATTATAAAAACAATAGAGTTACGTTATTTATTGTAAAGGAAAATAATAACCAGAAATAAAAACTAGAAGCACACGGCTACTGCACCGGTAATTCATAGTCTGATTATTGATCACATAGATATGATGCAAGCTTAGTAAACAGTTTAAAAATAAAATAGAAATATTATACGTACAAAAATTTTAAGCAATCGTTTTCAAAAACTATTTCAGCGTTGTTTAAACAAATTTATTTACGCAACATACAGAATTTTAATTTAATCCCACGAAAATCTTTCTAAATATGTAGAGTTAATTAGGCCTAAATATTGATTATTTTAGAAATACACAACTGTCGGTAAAATAGGCCCCGTAGTTTTTAAAACTACAAATTAAAAAACAATCAAATACATGAATGCTAAATACCACTGATCCATTTACTCGTCACAATATCTCCTAAATTACAAAATCTTAATAAAAATGTAGAAATTTAAATTTGGAGTGCAAAAAGAGCTTCCAGAAATGTATAAAGAATACGAGAAAAAAATTAAGAAATTAAAATTTTTATGGGGATAAAAGAAGATCGATTTTTTTAAAAATTAGTCTTGAGGTTTAGCATTAGACTACAAAAACCTCATAAAATCGGTCTAATTATTAAATTAATTGACGACTCCGGGTACTGATAACTAATGAATGGGGTTTTTCTTTTACAAAACCGGATTTCTTTAAAACTTTTCTATTTACAAATGCAGTAGTGAAATCATAATAATTTTATTCTTTAGACAAAATGAATACGCGGCTTATTAACTGATAATCACCAAGTCCCTGATCAAACCTCCAACAAATTCAATTCGACAAAGTGTAATCTTGCACTTCAAATTATTAAAAAATGGATACCAGAAAATGTATATTTTGATTTAAATTTTGTAGAACAACCTTCTTAAAAATAAAAAAATTCATCGTTAAAAAAAAAGTCAATCCCTATTTCTCGATTTCTTTACATTTTTTGATTTGGTTTCACATACTTGGTTATTATTTGGTTAGTATTATTGCTAGTATAAAATAATGGTTATGAACTCAGCATAATACTCAGCGTAATGGCTAAATAAACTCGGGAGCCAGAATCCAAGCCTCGCTTCTGCTGGTTGCCAATCATACACCAAACTCCGAACAAAGTGTCAAAGGAAAAACAAGACTGAATTTAAAGAAAAATGTAAGTATACACCAACGTAGGTCAGGTTTTGACTTGTGAATATTTCCAGATTAATGTGTTATTTACTAGATAATGTACTCCGTTAAAATGAAAAAAAATTGCATCATTAAATAAAATAAATAAATGAAACTAAATAAGTCCAATGAAGCCGAGTAATCAATATTATTTAGTGACGTATCGGTTTGGGCGAGCCGCGTAGTGTTCCTTATCTTATCAGTTAGGCGCCGTGATGCGTACGAAACTCACCTTGCTTCTCATTATTAGTTTGAATACGTTCATATCATGTCGCTGACCGATCTTTATCAACAAATTTTAGAAGATATTACGGCTTTTTGGGCACTTGAAATGTAAAATAAAACAGAAATAAACCCACCAAACACCAAATAACAATGAACTCAACAATAGCAATGAATTTAATGAATGAATGACGAAAGTGTTATTGACATTCAGTTAGGTTAGTGTTTCGTGTTCAGTGAAATAGTGTTGTAATTTTTTTGATGTTTTGGTTAGTTTACGTTTGTGACAAACATATAGAAATAATAATTTTTGTTTAGGACACAATTTCATCATTTCGGGTAAGAAAACTTATTTTTATATTACTGTGTTTGTTTAAGAAAATTTTTAAAGAAATGCGGTAGCATAATAGAAAATATCCAAGCAATTTTATAAAATAGTATGTAGCCCTAAGTAAAATTTTATAAAACTTATTAATAATATGATAATAATTATGAATGCAAAGAAAGCGGACGTAGCTAGTCTAGTCCTCAAAAATAAATGTTTAATAAATTTAAAAAAAATTTAAAGTCAGATCAACAGCTGTTTGGTTATTAGCGACTACGGTGGGTAATGCATCGAGAACAGTGGGTTTTGACTTGTGATATTTCCAGATCCTGGCCGGGAATCGAACCCGGGCCCTCCGCGTGGTAAGCTAGCGCGCCAAACACTACGCTACGTAGGCGGTCATGTTTAATATTGTTAAATTAACTTTAATACATTTACATTAGAAAACTTAAATAAATTCATACATAGTAAAATGTTTTCGTTAAGTGAATTTTAATGAATAAATGTTATCTCTTCGTACATGAAAATAAAAATTATATTAGCAGAATTCTCATAACCGTCTCAAAAGTAACATGAAAATAATACATCTTTCTTGTTTGTAATAATATGGGTACAATATTTGTTTCACAGTACACACAAAAAAAGAACTGTCATATTTAAAATATGATATCTCTAAGTTATCCTACTGTACAAAATAAAATGAGTTATGAACAAAGTGTCAAAGGAAAAACAAGAATGAATTTAAAGAAAATGTAAGTATACACCAAAAATAAAAACTGAAAAAACAGGAAAGTATCAAACAACAATGAAATTTCTGTTAAAGAGCTAACTGAAAATGTCACAACAAAGTAACAAAAATATTATTTTCTTTTATTCTATATCTTTATTCAGGTCATTAAAAAAATACAAAATAACAAACAAATAAATATTATAAAGAAACAAAATAAGATTCTTGGAAAACAATTTCAAAAAAATATTACATAGTTGTAAATCAATGAGGCATTTTCCCGGTATCTTTACATCGGAAACCCGTTACATCAATTCAAACACGCGGTATAAAAAATTGCAAACACATCCTGAATATCTTTGATTTAAGCATAAAATAATACACTGGTTTACAAAAATAAAAAAAACTGTAATAATAAATTTGTATTCTGGAATTTGGATGATAGATTTCTTTTACTAACGAAAACCTCTTCATCGTTTAGTTGATAAAAAACCTATATATTAAAAAATCTGGTGAGAAGTACTCAGACGACTTTCTCTTGCCAATGTAGGTAATAAACAATATAACCTATGTTTGATGATGAGAAACAATGTAAAATTACAAAAAGATAACCTAATTTTAATATAAGTGAGTGACGCAAAACAAAAATTAACCTATATTCCACTTTAAATATACGGAAAATCACGAAGTGACGATAAACTAAGATCTGTATGAAAAATGCTTAATTAATCGTAGGGTTTTAATATACTATAACTTTGATTAAATACTTTTGTTATAAGTTGCATACTAAGGCCGCAATATTCAAAAATTCTGTTTTTACCGATTTTGATGAAAAAAAAACAACAAAAAAATCACTAATTGCCGCTAAACTAAGCATTATACAAAAAAATTTAAAATACAAAGAGCAGGTTCTTAAATGTTTTACAACTTTTATTATATACAATTTTGCCCTAGAATTAAGGCTGTAATCTCAATAAAAATAAACACTTTTTACCACGAGAGAAAATCCCAAAAGAACAAACAAAAAACCCAATCTTTTAAATTTAGAGCATTAAAAATGCAATGGATGAGGACATTTTAAAAATTTTAGGAGCTATTTTTTAAGAAAAATGCAAAAAGTAAATAATCGCATGAATAAACTACTACTTCCGGTTGACCTGACCAATGTTGATAAAAATGTTCGTGTCGGTACCCCTTATGGTACGTAATTTCCAAGTTTCAAGTTCCAAGTTTCAACTTAGTACGGTATTCCGTTTTGAGAATTTTGTTCATACACACACAGATACAGACCAATCGCTTAAAACAATTTTTTTTTGTTCAGGGAACTTTAAAACGAATAGCTATTTCCAGTGTAAAATAGATTTTAAAAATTGACATTGATCGCCTACGTAGCGTAGTGGTTAGCGCGCTGGCTTCCCACGCAGAGGGCCCGGGTTCGATTCCCGGCCAGGATCTAGGAATTTTTCTCAAATCAAAACCCACTATTCTCGATGCATTACCCACCGTAGGAAAAAAAATTAAACATTTATTTTGGCCTTCGGGCCAGCCGAGTCAGTCAGCTGGTAGAAAGTCGCTATTATTTGTTAAGCAAAACTAGTTGGGCAAGTGACTTGGTATGGTGACCAGCTGACAGCCATTCCCCAACAAACTCCACTGGGGGTCCCTGTTCAACAATTCATGCCGAATCACGTCAAAAAATACAGCAAAAAGGAGCAATCAAATTGGGTGGTTGTCAGTAAAGTACAGTTCCCGATAACAAATAAAAGCTAAAAAAAAAACATGAAATCAATACTTTCCTTCCTATATAATCATATAGGGCAAGAGAGAAAGACAAAATATTTAATTACTTACATAGTGTGACCTAGGTAGAAATAATGATAATTGGGCGATTAAAAAAAAACTGTGAAATAAGCAATTCAGAAACATCTAAACGAAATTAAATTAAAAATATAAGGCAAAATTTGAATTAAATTAGGCCTACCTAATAAATGTTGTGAACAATTTACAATTAAAGTTAAAGAATAGTTAAACCTTTTATTTTTATATTAATACAGTAGTCTGCATACACATATGTTTAAAGAACATTTTAACACTTTCTATACACGGAGTCCTTTCCGGTATTTAAAAGCGAATTACATTTGGTAATTTTCCTACATTTTTTCTCTCTTTAGACAAAGGGTTTAATCCTCGTATTGCTTTTTCACCGGCAGCTAACGTTCTCTCATGCAAAGAGGATAAAACCTTACCAAAGCAACATATAGGCTACTATGAGAAAACTCAACAATTCTGTTGAGTAAATTTTTATACTGGCAGGAAATTCTACGGATTATTAACCTTTAACTTTTTTTAGCTATTTAAATAATTACTACGTGTATTCCTTACTGAATTTCACGGTAAAGAATTTTTAAAACTATTTTAAATATACTTAAAGAAAAATTTACAGATTTTTTTCAAATCCAGATCGTTAGCACGTAGTTAAAAAATTTAATAAATTGTAACACAGCACTACATAAACCACTCCAGTAAATTAAGTTGATTATAATTAAATTTCTATCTAATTTATTTTAAAAATAAATCAAGTACTGTATTAACTATAAGTATCTCAAAGTTTCTACGCTTTTACTTGAATAGCAATGCCTAAAACTTATACATTTTTAGTTACAAAGGTAGTATTTTAAGTCATTATATTTGCTTACTTTCCCAAGAAAGTTTTTTTAAAAATTAAACCTGTGGTGCTGAATAACGGTCACATCCCTCAGGCGTGATTTGTGCGATATTTTGGCTAGTGGCTTTACAAACGAATATCTTGGAAGCATTATTTGCGTACAAAAAATTTAAAACTTAACCACCGCTAGAAGTTACTCATCAGTGTAATTAACCCTCGATCAAAACTGAACCTCCATAAAAGTATCTTTTTGAGATCAATCTGGACTTATGGTGTTTAGCTCTTTAGGGCAGCGGCAGAGAGTAACTTAAATTTGATCCAGGCTATTCAGTCTAATTCTTAAGACTTGCTTCTGAAGCTCCTTTTTATTTAAGTAATACAACGCTCCAAGACGATTTCATTTCAACAGTAAAATAAATTAACAGGTCTAGTTAATTAATTTCATGAAAATGTTCACTTCGGATCCCCTTGTGGGTACCTAAATTAAGTTTTAAGTTTGAACTTCGTACGCTATTCCGTTCTTGAAATTTTTTTACAACACAGACCAATCGCTATAAACATGTTTTTATTCAGGGGCCCAGAAAACGTGTATTTTCAGTGAAAATTTGACTTCAAAAAATCGACATGAAAATATTTTCCTTTCAGATTTATTCATATAGGGAAAGAGAAAATAATTATTGAAAAAATGAAGAACGGTTGGGAAAGCCGAAAAAGAAAACGGAGACAAAATTAATTAACGTATTCCTAGACAGGGCGAAATTGTATACGAAGAAATTTAAGTGATTCAAGAATTTTATTTTGAATTTTTTCAATAAATTTTTTATTTCAATAGATTATTATTACAGAATATTATAGGCTAAAAAATATACGATTAATACAATATTAAATAATATTAGTGACCTTACAAAAGTTAAGGTATTCCAGTCTATGATGAAACCAGTTAAGGTCAGGACTAAACTCTGTCCTGAAGTAAGGTGGCTAAAGAAAGTCAACTTCCAAGATCATCTATAACCATTGTCACACATTAAGCCTATTATTTAATGTAAACAAACTTATACAACAGAATTGTAAGTTCGTTTATAACACGTTACGGATGTTTACTTCGATCTTATATCTGTAAGATCTTTGTTGTTTAGGTCAACAGCCCAAAGGCTGGTTTGAACCTCTAGAGGTTTTACTAAGTAAAACGAGGAGTGAGGTGGTTTACCATTGCCTTCCTCACTGAGTGGAAAAGTACGCTTATCAGCATGCCGGGCCCTCTGAAAAGCACATATTTTCCACTTTGTAAGTGACACCTTCACTTCATTCACCACAGGGTCTGGCTGTACAATGAAATTCATTACTTTCAGAGAAGAAAACTCTGATTAGTGTCTTTTACACCTCTACCTCTTCTGTTCTTAAATGATTCAGTCATTTAATTGACTGACCATGTGATAAGAAACAGAACTATTTATTTTAGCCCTGCAACGAACAGATTGAGTGTAAATAATTTGACACTCCACCTGTCTGTTATGGGCAGAAAACAAACTGTCTGTTATGGGCAAACAAACATATACAACAGAATTGTAAGTTCGTTTATAATACGATTCGGATGTTTACTTCGATCTTATATCTGTAAGATCTTCATGTATACGTATATTATATTTCTTTAACATAATATTTATTTGTGTCTGTATAAATGAGCTGAAGGTGACAATGATACAAATGATAACATGAACGTCACGAGGAAGCAGATCACCCATCCATAGAGCTTCAATGCCGGCCGCATTGGCGTAGTTGGTAACGTGCTCGCCTCTCATCATGCGGTCTTGGGTTCGAGTCCCATTCAGGCACGGCATATTTTCATACGTTGCAAAAATCATTTCATCCTTCACCGTCTGCATTAGCAGTAATTGCAGAACAGTCGGACGTTAAACCAAAAAAAAGAGCTTCTTGTTTTTGTTTTACTAATGTTTCTTTGAATCAGTGTATGTACAGAATACACTAATGTACAGTTAACTGATTTTTTAAAAATTTATTTTATTACTTGGGTAACAACAGATCTCTGTTCCAAGCTCTCTTTACCTTTCTGGAAAGTTTGTCCAGTAATGTAACTGAGCTAATCGTTTTAATTAGTTTGTTTTATGTCTAGTTAATTTTCTGTGAAAACGTCGATAGTATTGTTTTTCACCTTACGACGTCAAACTTGTCCACCTGCAATGCTGAATAAGATTCATATCCCACAGGCCAGGGTGGTGCGGTATCTTGGCTTATAGTTTGACAGTCGACTAACTTGGAAGCAACATCTGCGTACGAAACGTTTAGAACTTAACCGCCGCCAGATGCTACTCTTCTGCTTAATTAACTTTTGATCAGGATTGACCCTCCGCTCCAAGATTTTAATATATAAATCCCTTTTAAGACCAATCTGGACTCATGGTGTCCAGCTATTTGGAATAGCGGCAGAGAATAATTTAAAGTCGATCCAAGCCTTTCAATCAAAATTCTTAAGACTTGTTTCTGGCGCTCCATTTATGTAAGCAATAAAACCCTTCACGACGATTTCGAAATTCCTACAGTAAAGGAGCTAACCGCGTCCTTGTATAGTACATTTCGCGAAAGAGAAGATGGCCATCAAAACCAACTAGCCCGTGATCTAGCTACAAGGAACTTCCTAACTATGCGTCGTTTAAAGCGAAAATGGAGTAGAGATCTCTTGGTCTGAATAACGGACAATCCCCGAAGTTTTGAACGGAGAATGTATCACTGGGTACCTCTTCTCCTTAAAGTGAAATTCCCCACCGCCATTTAAATATCAAATTCGGAAGTTGTGCAGCTCAATGTACAGTACCGTAATACAAATTAAAGACAAAAAAGTATTGTTTTATCGTGTCGAATACGTATGGAACGTGCAGGTCATTGTGAATAGTCTCATTTCGCATATACCATGGGGAGATCGTTATAACTCAAAGTACTTTGATTTGGTAGAACTGTAATCGAGCTATATTACTCGGTTTAGCGGACCCATAAAAATATGGCAAATATATGTCCAAATCGGTTTTACGAAGTATTAACAAATCTTTTATTTCTATGATAAAGGGAGAGAGGAATGTCTACCTATTGAACTGTTTTACCCAATCGTCTTTAAATTGTAGTTGTAACCTTCATTAACATTCTATTTACGTGACTTTTGTTTTCCTGTCCATTACTTTGTTGAATCTGTTATTAAGATTTGATTTTCAATTTTTATTTTTTCTCCAACAGGTATGCAGAATTTTTATGAAAATGTACAACTTTAAATGAAGAAAGCTCCCGTAAATGGGATATGTCAAAAGGAATGAATCCAGACATTTGCTACTTCAAGCCACTCTGCAGGGAAAGTATTATGAAAAAAGAGGATCTGGCAGAAGAAGGGTGAGGTGGTTCCAAAATCAGAGAACTTGGTATGGAGAAAGCTCAAAACAGTTGTTCCGCATTACAAAAATGAAGTGAACATTTTTATGATAATAGAAAATATTCGAAACGAATAATTCAATTGTAAGTGTACATTATTTTGTGTATTTTTTATATATATTTGTATTTTTTATGTATTTTCTTGTATTATTTGTATTTTTTTATGTACTGTTTTTGTATTATTTGTATTTTTTAAATACCTTTTTAATTTATCAGCCGCAGGCTAATATATTACTGATGAAACCTATAAACAAGCATTGCCTTTGAGACCCTCTTTTCCTTGTTGTGGAACCAGCTTGAAGTCGTTTTTTATTTTTTATTTAGAATTAAGTATGATTATTTTATTGTTTACTGTCAGAATATCTTTTATTATTTTTATGTTTAAGTTATATTTTTATGTGTTAATGTATCTGTCTACAACATGTGAAATACATTTTCTTATTCTTATGGTAGATTGGTATACAAAAACTCACATCTGAAAATTACTGAAATCTATACCATCATTAATACATAGAAGAGTCGTTTGTTTATTCGTACGAGATAATCTCAAAAACTACCCAACTGATTTCAAAAATTCTTTCAATGTTAGAAAGCTTAGAACTTCCACAATAAAATAGGTCAATGAATTTAAAAATTTTAAAAAAGTGACAGACTAAGTGTCAGATAAAAAGTGACAGATAAGCGTAATTTTTTAATTTTCAAAAAATGTGATTGATAAAATAAAGTTATCTATTATTTTATATCTGTAGAAGATCGTTTGGGAAAATTAGTTATCCTATTTTATTTATCAGTATGACATTAATCTTTACACTATCCTTTTTCAAATTATGAAACAGATATCAAAAAAATTAAGTCACATTAGATTTTTGTGTATAAAGTAGTTAGACACAACCTTCCAAAAATCTAAAAGGTTGTACTATTTTTTTTAAAAGAAATAAATTTCACCTACTTTCCTATATGGTTATGGTAACACATTTCTTTATTTTATTTTTTTATTTGGAAACTGTAAAAATACAACCAGGAAAAATGTTTACATTATGTATCAATTAGTTAATGGCTTTGAGGAGGAAACCATCAAGTGATAGCTCTCCAGATAACGAAAAATGTATTAAATTTTAATTTCATGTATTGCACACGTAATGTTAGTTATGGTAACACATAATTGGTTTTATTAGTACAGCGTGATTCGTATTTCAACGAGTAAGGTTGTGCAGAAGTTAAAGAAACGCTTTAAGTTTAGTTTTCTGTAATGCGTATTGAGCGAGGGGTTTGTAGTATTTCTTCAGAACAAATTACGACTTAAACATTTAAAACAAATGAACAAACGGAACGTTATTTCAAACCATACATTCTCACCTAAAAAAAATTCATTAATATATTTTTATTTTGTTTTATTTTATGAACATTCCTCATTAAACAAATAACATCTGTGTTAGTTAAATAAAGCATTGTGAAGTAACGAAAACAACTTAACGTAACATAACACCACCGCTTTTATTAGAAAAACAATGGTAAGTGTTGTTTACACTTTTACTAGAGCTATTATAGAACAATTTACTCCTTTATTCGAGTACGTACACTACCGGATTACAAAAAAGTAAACAAAATAAAATCTATTTTTAACTAGTTGTCTTACAGAATTTACTTGAATTTTTCAGTTTTTCTATTTAAAAAAATGTGAAGAGTTAGAGAATTTCAAGCTGAAAATCTAAAAATGTATGACACTTTAGTAACAAGTGGCGCGATTAAGTGAAAATTCCCTAATAGTTTATCTAAATCAAAGATAGATCTTACAGGAAATAACCTGTTTCAAAATCTGAAATTTTTTTAATGTTTTTAGACTGCTTCTAATCTTCTCGTCACGGGTTAGGCATTTCTACCTGTTCCGGCACCCATCTTTTCTTCTGCCTTCCAGTATCTCTGTTTTCTACTGGTTTGTATCTCCTTGATAAACCAGGTAAGAGGCTTTCCGGCATTCTGTTTAAATGTTTAACTCACTGACCACGGTTCAATTTTATTTTTTATGTTGAGTAGAAAAATTTCCAATTCTTGCTATATATCTTCATTTCTGATCCTGTCTAGTCTTGAACAACCCTTGAAAGACATTAAGAATTTCATTTCCGCAGTTTGGATGTTTCTTTCCTTCTTTATCCTCTTCACTCATGCTTCACTGCCGTATGTCAAAGCTGCAACTGTCACCGTCTTACAAAGTAATTACAACAGCATGATGTAACGTTTTGCATCAAATTTCCCTACACGCACAAGTAAATCAAACTCACTGACTTGCAAGCTGAGTCCTTAACTTCAAGCTCAAGCCGCACTGGTGTGTTAAACTTAAGAGACTTACCATTCTAATTCAAAATTTAGAAATCAAATCTAGCACCAACAAACTACAACGCCAAACGTAGTCTCGAGTAAAGTTCCCAAAATCCTTATGTTTTTAAATCCCTAGTGTGTGTAAGTCGGAATCTGTTGATTTAATAAATAGATAATCTGTAATTTATTAACAATACGCAACCCATAACCCAGTGAATGGAATGAAAATATGTATGACGTATAAATGAGGTGTAATCTGTTACAGACTCAGGCCGACAATTTCTGAGAGTATGGTTAATTGAATCCAAATCATAAGAGTACACCACTGTCTGGTATTTAAACCATATAAAAGTAACTAACTACCTTTACTAAAATTTGAACCACAGAACCTCGCCTCCTAAAATCTTAATTAAACAAAATTAGTAAAATTAATCAGCTGACTCACGTCAACGACTTTACCGCTAAACAAACTCGATGGATTAAATCCATAAATAAAGCCGTTTTTGGTGTTTTCATCGCATTCACGATAGGTGCTAGTTTTACAATTATGAATACGGATTTAAAAATTTAAAAAACACGAATTACATAATTGTTCACTTATATTCGAGTGATGGACGATTTACCCTAATTCTACAGCCATTTTCCTCTAAATTCTCTAACTGAAAAAACCAAAACGATTTTTTATATCATTACGGTACAGCGTCAAAAAACTTATCCTTTTTAAATAGAGAAAAACATTTCTTCTGGAAATCGGATTGGATTAAACCAAAAATGAATTTTATGAAATTAAATCAAGATTAGTATTACAGAAATATTTTATATTCTAATAGAAGTACATTCCTGGAAAATGGATTTGAGAGGGAATTTAAAAAAGTGGTTACGGTATTTGTAAAAAAGAAAAACAAAAAATGTATACAAAGAATTTTGGCTAAATCTATATTTAAAAATCTTAAAATTTCCATATTTTGTTGAGAAAGGATTTTCCCGACTAATAAATAATTCATTTTTATATTTTACATTTTATATTTAAATTACACAACGTACCGAAACCATACTAATACATATGTTTAATAACAACCGACTCAACAATAGGCTATTTGAAAACTTTTAGTATGCATACAAAACAAAACTTAAATAAAAATAACTTCGAGAATTTTATTACAGTTAAAAAGCATCCTTTTAACACTGATTGTATCCATAAGAAAAAACAATCTTTTTTACTATTCTTTTTTCTAAGACTTTTTCTTTTAATAGGCTTTCATAAACTTTCCCTCTTGCAAAAATATCTTACCTAGCCGCTATCATTGAGTTTTCCCGGCACGCAAACAATCACATTGAATTCTAACATAATTCACTCACCTTATTTACAGTTTCCTAATTTTCTTTTATTACATAACTGAAATACTTTGTTTATCAATACGATTTCAATACCAATCAATCTTTTTATATTATTTCATTTTAAGTCTATCTTCTTCTTATAGTGCCGACTCCATCACTGAAGATAAGGCACAACTCTCTTAATTACACTCTTTTATGAACCACCTTCTAAAGGGTGTGTGTAGTCAAGTTTTCCAGTCTCTAATATTCTTCAACCATGAGCATTTCCGTTGACCAGGTCTGCGCCTCTCTCCAACTTTACCCTCTAGAATAGAAGTTTATCTTCTTCTTATAGTGCCGACTCCATCACTGAAGATTAGGTACAACTCTCCTTATTTCAGTTTTTCATAAACCACCCTTTAAAGGGTGTGTGTAGTCAAGTTTTTCCAGTCTCTAATATTCTTCAACCATGAGCATTTCCGTTGACTAGGTTTGCACCTCTCTCCAACTATACCCTCAAGAATTAGTCTGAGAAACTCATACTTAGCACCGGGTTTTATTCTTCTTTTTGGTGGCATTTTTTTAAAAAATCATCTATTATTTTCCGATGTCCGTCCGTCACACCCAAATTTTAAAAAGAAATACAAGTGATAGCAGCAAACTGTTTTCGAATTCGTAATCTACGCAAAAAGTTAGTGGGCTTGGATTGGGTTTGAAGTTATGGTTTCGAAGGGAAGTGGCCAAAAACCGAAAGTTAAAAAATCTAATTCGGAATTTGAAAACAAAAGTAGTGTCATTCGATTCCTCTTGAAAAGCAGATACAAAAATCACTAATGGTTTTTAACACAGATCAAAGGCAGATAAGCCTTTTTGTCTTACGAAAGCTAAGTGGACTGGATCTCTCACAATTTCTTTAGAAAAAATTGCCACCAGCGATGAGGCGCGTCATCTCATAAAAGGGATTTTTTATTCTCATTTTTCTAGCTGCGTATTTTGTACAATTGCAGTCTATATAAATAAAATTGTGATTTTGTCTGAACAATTTTTCAAAATGCCCAAAATTTTGTTTCTATGCCAGATCTATCAACTAAATACCGAAAATAAGTTCAGTTGAATTTTTGTCTGTTTGTCTGTTTGTATGTTACGGCATCACGTCAGAACCGCTGAACCAAATTCAATGAATTTCGGTATTTAGGTTCTGGCCATAATCGAAATGAAAATAGGCTATAATTTTTTTAATACCACAAAGGGATGGGGGAGTTCAGAGGGAGGGGTAAACAAAAAACTACGAATATCTCCGTTAAAAGTCAATGTTTCAAAAAATGTTATATAATCGAAATTACGAAACGTGTAAAGAAAAATCAGTTTGATTATGTAAACTTTTTCATTTTCATGTATAATAACAGAGATATTAGGCCTACCAATTCAGAAAAAATAAACGTCAATATTTTTAGAACAACATACAAAATAAACAGAACAATTAACTAGGCCTACGCGCCGGTAAAACCGGCATTCATTCAGTCAGTTACCTACCTACCCATTCCACCAGTACCCTATACACCCATTCTCGGTCGCATTGTCAAAAATGAATCAGTATCCTTACTAGTTCGTTACTTAACTAACCATCGTGGTGTTCCTATTGTGATTTGCCTACTATGAAAATAATAAAGCGCTGCATATTTTAATTTAAAAATACCAAGGCCTCGCTTTTATTTTACGTCCAACTATTTTCTTTTTTATTAATAATAATGCTGACGTTGAAAGGAGGTACGGAGTAGATAACAATGAATGTTTAAAGAATATCAGACTTGACAGGGATCGAACTCGGTACACCAACAGACCGTCCACAGCACCAAGAAAACCGTTTGAAGAACGGGTCCTTTAGCTAGTATAAAATAAAACGTTAAAAAAAATAAGTACAGTCAATCTAATAATGTAGTAAACTATTAGAGAACACAGTCTGAACACGAACAAATACTGGTATATGAAAATGTCATTAAATTAAAAAGTACAAACTACACTTAGCTTTATAAAAGTTGTGCAAAGTAAAGTAACTGATAAGGACAATTAATTTAAAAAAATTAATCAACTTAATATCCGTAAACAACCATTACCGTAGCTCACAGGGAATACCTCCTTCACGTTATTATTTCCAGAAATTACGCTTGCAATATTGCAAGCTAAATTTTGTAATACTCTTAGCAGTTCTTATCTACCATAACTCTAAAGTTATAATGTAGCGTTTATGTCTCGATGTGGCAACAAATGCTACTTACTATACTAGATACAAAAAATAAATTCCCTTGTAAATTATTTTTTATAAAGTTTACAAGTTTCTAGTTCAGTAATTAAAATAACTTTTCTGATGACAATCATTAAAAATCAGAGTAAGTACATTAAACTAAAAAGTGCAACCCACGGTTTAAAAACTATATTCTTTTTCTATATCTTTTTTAATTTGTTTGAAGTCTCATTAATAACTTAATCATTAGCGAATAAAATAGGTTGAGGGACAAATTACAGAGTTTTAACGACTTAAAATGACCTTACTCGGGAATCGAAATCAGAATATGACATTCTTAAAATTTAGCAATCTATCACTAAGCTATGAACAAGACTAAAATATGCTAATTATATTATTATTTTTATAAAAGTTACAAGTAAAGTTTTAATCATAAAACAGTTATTTTCTTTAAAATAAACAATCAATAGTTCTGATAACGATATCTACAAATATTTTTATAAATTTTGCTTTTTTGAAATAAAATGGATTTAAAATTTGATATTCCATTTATCATTTACAAAAATATGGAGAATAAACCATAAAATTTCATAAAAAAATTTATTTCGATGATAGTATCAATATTTCGACATTCTCACAAACGGTTCTAATACTACTAAAGTTTAATGACCGCATCTCAGACACTATAATTTTGGTAAAAAATGCGATCATATGTGAGACAACGTTGAAAAACTTGAGAAAATGACTATGATTTCTTACCGGAAATTGTTATCAATCAGCAAAGAAATAAAGACTTATTCTACGTAGCTTAATTTCCACTTTTTAGATATATGTAAGATAATTCATTTTAAAAATATTTAGATTACAAAGTACCAATACAAACCAATCGGTAAAACCTATTAAAATTCAGGGGAATTGAAAACGTGCAGTATTACCGTTGAAAATACGATTTCGAAAAATCGACATGAAAACAATACTTTTCTTCCCTACATTTTATATCGGGCAACAGAAATTAAAAAAGTATTTCTCAGCAAAATTTAACAAATATAAAATGCCAAATATTAAAAGAAACTACGTGTTGTTCACGTGATCAGCCGAAAGGCTAGTTTGAACTATTAGAGGCTTTACTAAGTAAAAGGAGGATTGTGGTTTACTGATGTCTTCCTCATTGAGGGAAAAGTAAGCTTATCAGCACAGCAGACCCTCTAAAAAGCATCTACTTTTCACCCTGAAAATAACACCTTTACTTCATTCACGACAGGGTCTGGCTATTTAATGAAATTCATTACTCTCAGAGGAGAGAACTCTGATTAGTGTTTTTTACTTCTCCACATCTTCTGTTCTTAAATGCTTCAGTCATATAATTGGCTGACCTTGTGATAAGAAACAGAACTATTTTTTGTAACCCTAGAACTACTAAATCGAGTACATATAATCGAACTCTCCACCTGCCTAAAATAGGCACATATTTTATACAGGGTAAAAGAAAGTAAAAAAGGAATTTCTCGGAAAATTTCATAAAATATAAAATTCTTAAAATATTAAAACAAGCTACATGTTAAGTAAACTATGCAATTATTAAAACGATTTACAGTAATAATGTAGTATGTGCATAGGAAGTGCACTAAAATATGTGATCTATTTTCTATAACGACAGTTACTTAGGTCCCTGTAGAAGGAGGCCTTAATGATTTCCTTATTCTATCTAACTATATTATAATTTACTTAATTCATTTTCCGTTTTTCCGCTTTTCTCTATTTTCCCATTTTCCTTCATCGTTTGTTTATAAACTGAACCCTTTATCCCGTATTTTATGAACGGTTACTAGGTCTTTCATCTTCTCTTCATACCTGTCATCCTTTTGTAAACAATCAATTCATCAACCGCTTCCCGCCCCCTCCCGTTTAATTTACTCGCCGTATAAATTTATTATTACATGCTTCGTCATTTTCATACTCCACAGCATTTTAGAGTAATTCATCTTACATTATCGTTAACATAACGTTTATGCTAAAACTGTTAACTTTAATTATAGTCAAGCAATTCGACTGAAAATAGGCTCTACATTTTATCTCATCTATACCAGTAGCTGAAAAGTTTTTTTAATATATTTTGATTCTTTAAAAACTTATTTTCCTTCTTAATTAGTTTACTCAGTCGTTAATCTCCCATATTATATAAGTACGGTTTACAATTTCAAGTTATATTTTTTTTTAAAATAACAGTAATGGCAGATTTCATGTGACAGCCAAACTTGGCTCATAACAGGCACGTGGAATGGTAAATTATTTACACTCGATCTGATAGTTCCAGGAGTATAAAAAATACTTATTTTTCTTATCACATGGTCAGCCAATTTATATACATGAATGAAGCATTTAAGAATAGAAAGGTAGAGCTGTACAAGACACTAGTCAGAGTTATCTACGCAGAGAGAAAATAAATTTCATTACACAGCCAGAACCTATGGGGAATGAAATGAAGGTGTCATTTGCTGATTGCAAAGTAAATGCTTTTAAGACGGCCTGACATGCTGATAAGTATACTCTTCAACTCAGTAACGAAGGCACGGATAAATCATCTCCCTCCTCGTTTTACTCAATAAAACCTCTAGAGGTTCCAACCACTCTTTTTCGGCTGATGACCTAAACAACAACCCAAACTTAGGGTGTAGTGATTTTATTACTACTCTGAGGGAGACTAACCGGTAAAATATTACCTAACTAATATTTTTGCTCTTTTATTGCCCAGCATTACAAATTCTTTCGTATCAATTAATTTGTGTTTCCTAAGTGTAACTTATGAATGGTGCGAGTCATCGTGATAAGCATAATTTTTTTAACCTAAAATTTTGTAGGTAGAGATATGAACTACAGTAGAAAACAAAACGAAGGGGCTTCAAGACAATCTCAAGACTTATTTAAATTCATTTTCGGCAACATTTAATGAACAGCGTATTGGAAAGCTCGTCCAATACGACAAATGCTTCAATCATCAACTTGAATTTGTCAAAAAGTAGCTGCAAGTTTACGTAACTTTTAGTATTAAAACATAGACGTTGTAAATTAAACATGTCATACAAAATAACAATCTACAAGACAGTTTTAAGACCAATCTAGACATTTGGAGTTAAACTTTGGAGATCTGCTAAACCTTCACACACAAAACGTATACAAGCGATTCAAAACAAAATTCTAAGAACGGTAACGCATTGCTCCATTTACATCACAAACTCAATGTTGCTCAATGACTTACAAATCCCGTACGTAATTGATGTCGCGAAACAACTATACAAGACTTTGAATTACATGACAACCCTCTCATACAAAACATGTACATGGCGATACCGGGTACTCAGCGCAGACGTTTAAAGCGCATCTGGCCAAGAGATCTTCTTGGCCAACTGTAGGACTGTGGTGATGACTGCACACTCCTTCAAGTAAATCAAGTTTTGAAATATTAGCTTCACATTAAACATTTTTGTATTAATTTAATAACAGATACTAAATTTCAATTGAAAGTGTCAAAAAAAATATTTTCTCTATATTCACTGGTCTTTTAATTGAGTTTGGGGTTGAAACAAAACGACCCTCGAATCTTCGCCGTACAATTGTTAAAGTATGGGATAATAAGATTTTTTTAGGAAAAAATGTTATAGGACAGAACGGGGTAAAAAAGGAAAAAATCATAAAATTATAGAATGTATGGTCACTAAACATTATAATTGATAATATTTTAGTAATACGAGATTTACATATTACGTACATTATGAAATCCTTTAAAATACTACAAAGAGTATTATTGGATATGGGGAGAACAAATCACAAATGAAGCTTGTATGTTGATTAACTGAATTAATTGTACATGATTACAGAAATGTGGTAACGTTCACGAGTTTATTCATGTGTAACATAATATACTTGTCAATATACGAGTAGTTGAATAGCGTAAATTAACTGACAATTTCAATTCGTGGAAAAGTATTGTTTTTACCGTATTTCACTGAAATATCTAGCTTTGTTAACAATTTTATTATGATCGTGAGCGCGTTGATAGTAACACAAGACTTTAACTTTTATTTCACTATGATTAATGTTTTACGTTATTAATATGGTACTTACTTTGTCTACATTTATAAAATGCATTTACTTAATTAAATTCAAAAACGAAGTTGCACAGTACTTGTAAAGTTTGTATCTAAAACTTGTTATAGAAATTACACAAGCGCTTACGTTGAATTTTCTACCACAATTTAATATAATATATACTTTAAAACAAAGTATTGAATCTTAGAATATTTCATTTTTATTACTTTTTCTAGTCCTATATGAATATAAATAGGGAATAAAAGTATTGTTTTCATTACGATTTTTCGAAATTGAGATTTCACCGGAAATACACATTTTCAGGCTCTTTAAACAAAAAAGCATGTTTTTAGCGATTGGTTTGTGTGTCTATACTTGTGTGTGTGAACAAAATATCTCAAGAACGGAATATCGTACGACGTTGAAATTTGAAACTTAAGTTAGGGATCTAGGAGACCAGATTCCAAAATTTTCATCGCATATGGAAATAGCAATTTATTTGTGCGATTTTAAACTTTTTTGCGATTTTCTCATAAAACAGCTCATACGACATTTTTAAAAATCGCCTCATTTGCTAAATTTTTTTATGCTCTACGAGATACGAAAGAGCCGAAAGGCTGACAAACAATAACAACCCCTTAGAAAACGGTTTAAATTATACATAAAACTTCCCTATAATTAAAAAAAAACATCAATTGTTTATATAATCATTTATGACTAAACATTATAAAAAAGAATTTTAAGAAAGATGGTATAGTATAACAAACACTGATGTAATTAAAACTAATTAATTTACAGTTAACGTAGGCCTAACTTAATGTTTGTGTTCTATATTTTTAGTTTCCCCACCAGGTAAAATATAGCGACGGTAACAAAATTTTACCGTCTTAACTTTTTTTAATACAAAATAGGAGATGGCAGGTAAAATTTTACCTCCATAAGTTATGCTAAGCCTTCGGTAGGAAAATAAAAGTCAACATTGTCGGGTGATTAATTTCTGTTGGCCTTATAAATAAAGAATGAGAAGACAGATTATAAATTATAAAATAAAACCGTCTCCATGAAAAACTTTGTCTAATTAGGCTGAATACATATTAATTATATATTTATTTATGCCGGCGATAAGAGACAACCTTTAAAACTTTTTTTATTTATCCTTTTTTAATTAGGTATATAATTTTAAAGGCTTAAATGAAAATAAACGACGGGAAATAAATTTTAGGGCCGCGGGTGCTTAAATAACGGACGTCATCGAGCGTAGTTAATTTTTCCTCTTCGCTTTCACGGTACCAAGAAATGTAAATTATTAGTGAACCTGAATTTAATTACGTTAAATAACTGACAAATATAGTAGTAACGCTTAAGTGTCGACTGGTGAAAGATCGCGCAACGATACGATTATTTTGGCTTATTACATTAATATAAAAAATAACTTTATTTAAGAACTATGTCAAATAAAATGAGGAAAAACAATACCCTTCAGTTATTATTCAAAACTTACGTAGCTACTATTATTCAAAACAAAATGTATCGATAATATTTAGTGATATTGAAGATTGTGATCGATACCACAATAAAAACCAAGTGAGTCATAAAGAACTTGGACGTGAATTCTAGTATAAAACGAATACATACGTTAAAGTGAAAAAAGTGGAACTTACTTGGCAGATTCCAAAATACCTGCAGAACAAGATATTGCACTCTAAAGAAATAAAGTAAGGGCTAAAATATACAAACAATTTTTTTTTAACCCGACATTTCCCTTGTAGTATTATATAAACAGTTTTGAGGGAAGTGGAGGGTGTTTGCTGATGTCGGATCAAGTGGCTAGGCGACAGGTTTTTGGTTGGTAAGGCGGTTGCGGCCTCCTTGGGGCTGGACGAGGACGCCTCAATTGAGTCCAACACTACTTCCCCCATCGTGAGGGAGTGAACATGAGTTTTTCTCGCCGCCTCGGATAAAAAAAAATATACAGACAGACTAACCGGGAAAATCTTCCCTCAAAGAAACAATACACAGACAACTACCAATAGTGGTTCAAATACTATTTAAATAAAGTTAGGTACTGTACGAAATCACAAATAAAGGTACAGTCCTTAAAACGTATGAAAAATTGCAGACGAAAATTCACAAAATATAACGGATTCAAGAACAGGTAAAAAGAACACTCAGCCAATACAAAACACTAAGAACAGAAGAAAAGATCTGTTGTTAAACACTTTCTTTTGCCAATGTAAACAGTGAACAATACAACCTATCTTCAACCATGAGTAAACAGTGTAACTTTATTATTATAACCCATTTTAATCATGAATGAATGATGCAAAATGAAACTCAACCTTAGTTTGACTCGAAAATACTAAAAAATTGAAGGTAAACTAAGCTTTGTAGAAAACAATGCTTGAAATCAAAGTCGTAGGGTTTTTAACTTTCTACAACTTTTCATTATTCACTTTTACCCTCAAATGCATACTCAGGCCGCAATCTTAAAAATACCGCGAGAACACAGCTCTTCCAAGAATTTCAGCAGACATGTCGCCTAACCAATCTTGTAGATGCAGAGAATAAAAATTCGGTAAATGAGGCGATTTTAAATAAAATCGTAGGAGAAATTTTTTGAAAAAATTGCAAAGAAACTGAAAAACTACTACTTCCTGCTGACTGATTTTGATAAAAATGTTCATGACGGTTCCCTAATGGTACCTAACGTCTAAGATTCAACTACGTACGATATTCTGTTCTTGAGATATTTTATTCACATACAGGCTACAGACCCATCCCTAAAAACAAGTATTTTGGGTTCACGGGTTCTGAAAACGAGTATTACAAAAAATCCACATGAAAACATTACTAATCTTTTCCTATATATATTCACATAGAACAAGAGATAGTAAAAATATGCAAAATAGCGAAACGATTTTTCATAATTCTACAAAGATGAAAAAATGTCCATTCAAAATCAATTCAGAGACTAAAAACAACAAATACAATATTATTCATTTGAGTTAAGAATTCATTGTATTTCAAAACAAAATACTATACTTTTAATTTCAACCGGTAATCGAACCCACACAAACATGACATAATAGTTGAATATTCTACAGCCTAAGTAATGTTTATTAGATTGTTTTTATGAAATAAATTTGTTAACTACGTTACGTAAGTCATATTGTTATCAAGCAATTTAAGAAGTACCTACGCAGGGCATAGTGTATTATCACTTTTATCTTCACGTTAAGTCTTTTATTACAAACAATTGTTAATTTTTATCGGTATATCACATACACGTGCAGTACTAACTTTTCATTCTTTTTATGCAAAAAATGTCTTCAACGACGGAACGGGAGAACCCTCACCTTTATTATATAATATGCGACAAGTTTTATGAACATGTGTTTTTTATGAAGAGCTATAATATTCAGACCTCTTTTGGGTTGCTAAAACCGGATCCATTCTTTATTTCCGGCAATTTATGACACCTATATCATACAAAACATATTTTGATAAGTGATTTATTTATTCTAGTTTTTTTTTATTTCTTTGGCGTTACATTACAGAAATTCACCTAGCGGTAGAGTCGTCGCCACAAGTCAGCTCTTTAATGGATGATTTTTTGGAGATGAAAGTTCCGTGGTATAAATCCTAATAAAAGTAGTTACTTTAATACGGATTTGAATAGGCTAATAAATAGCGATTACCGGTGTACTTTGATGGTCGGGGTTTAATTAACAATAATTTTTTTTATTGGTTGGACTCTGACTCCCCTCATAACTAGCTCTATCCACACCAAGGGAATACCTAAAGTGCGGAATTGGAATGGCAGGTCGATGGGAGAGATCACGGTGGAACAGCAAAGCCTTAATATTCCGTTATTAATCCAAAATTGGAGGCCTCTAGTAGGGAGCCAATATAGAACAAAGAAGAAAACCAAATTACAGACCATTAAAGCTCACAAGAAAAGGGGCACAGTCTGAAAGAAAAGAACCTTATAGAATTAAGCCGAGCAAAATCATATCACACCGACCCTACTGGAACAGTACAGCACACACGCATAGAAAAAAAACAGTTAAAACAATACAAGGCCAAAAACCAGGAAAAACAGAAGGAAACCAGCACACGATCAGTGCTCCCCGATTACACAAACCACCAGTCCCCAGATAAGTCCCACATAATAATAATAATAATAATAATTATCATTTTCAAAAATATTAATACATTTTTTGCTTAAAATTTTATGATTATTAATTTTCATGCAAACATCCATTCTTATTACCACATTAATTTCAATAACCAAGGCGGTGGAAGTTAACTAATCCAACTATGGTTAAAGAACCACGTCTCAGAATTTGTAAAAAAAACAAAATTTCACCTATCTTTAAACTATTTACAGTATCTTTCTCAGTATCCTTTCTGACTTTTTTAAATAATTTTTCGGACACATTAGGTTTATTGTTTAGTTTCTTAAAAATTTGCTTCGTCAATCGGTGGAAATGGAAAATATTTATAAAAACACCAAAATTATTTTTTTTTAATTGTTTTATTTGCTATAAGTTACACTAAACAATAAGTAAATGTAGTTATAATATGACAATAACTACAAAAACTCCAGTGGCCTTACTCAAATATAATTTAATTTTCAACTTAGCATTCGCAAAGTTTTGAATTTGATCGTAAGAAATTTGAAACTATTACACATCTCATCGTTTACTCAATTTTTATTTACACATTTACTCATATTTTTATTCTTTACAAGATCAAGTACTCGCGACATCAGCTGAAATTCGTGGGAGCTGTGCTCTTGTAATGAAAAATTGTTCTTTTAAAATTGCGGCCTTAATATGCATTTTAGGGCAAAACCGTATGTATCAAAATTGTAAAAATTAATAACCTACAACTTTTATTTCAAGCGTTTTTTACAACCCTTAGTTTAGGGTCACTTAATGGTTTTATGTATTTTTCTCATTAAAATCGTTAAAAAAAGGTAGAATTATAATATCGGGTTTAGTAGGCATTTTACGAAAATATTGTAGATAACTGATGTTACCGAAAATTATACAAAAACCTAGAATATTTTATTTAAGCTGTACTATTTTTCTACAGCGCTTAGTTTAGCAGTAATTAATATCCATACATAAAATTATTGATACTGGCAAGAGAAAGTCATGTGAGTGTTTCACATTAGATTTTTGAATCGTGGAAATAGGAATTTCTAAACTATAACCATCTTAAAATATTGTTAAAAATTTTATTTTACACTTATTTCGGAAAATTTATCAAAAAAAAACGTTTAAGTAACTGAGCTCCTTAAACGAACAGATTTTCAACTTAACATTAAAATTTTTATAGTCTACAACATTTTTTTTATAATGTTTACTAAAATAAAATTTTATGAAGACAAAGGAATTTGTGTAATAATGATAACTTTCATCTTTGAGTGGCAGACAGTGTTGGCACTAACCATTAAGTAGGCTGCTTGTAATGTCAAAGAGCGTTACAAATGCACTCTCTAAGTACAGAACTGTATGATGTTTAACACAGCAGTAGTGTAATAGGTTCACAAGCTAATTTGCATGACAAACGAACACCATCACATAAAAGTACTGTAGTGGCCATGCATAAAATATCTTCGGTCGATAACTAAAATCTTCTTTAAATTTCAAAGAAAATGCCGGTTATGAAATAAATTTTTACCATCCGCAGACACAATCATCGCTCAATTTAGTCTACTGGTGGTTCTCCTTTTAAGATTTGTAACTCTGTAACGGTTTTATAAAGAATCAGAAAATCTTTAAGAAGTCTTTAACATTATTTTACAACGGTAGTAAAAATATTTTAAACCTTTCCAGAAATTTTTGTATGAAAAGTAACAGAAAATGTTCGAGTTAAGTAAACTAATTAGATAAGATAAAAAATTTGGTGTGAAACTCACACTGACTTTCTCTTCTTGCCTGTATAAATAATGAAAAAGTATATAAGTTTAAGAGTTGGACATACCCTTTTCAATAGTTTAGAAAATTTCAGGAATAATTTTTTAGTTGTAATATAAATATCTTCACTGAAATTCAGCCATTCAACTCCACTGGAACTCGGTGTACAATAAATACTGGTTTAAGCGTTGAACACCATTTTCAGACTTTGAGTTTATTTTGGAAATAATTTTGTATTATTTGATGAATTTTGTAGTTTGAATTATAAGTAGCATCTTAACCGATTTTCAGCCATCTTGCGCGTCCGGAAATTAGTGAAAGGAAAATATTGGTTTAAGGGTGAGCACCCTTTTTAACACCTTAATGGTAAATGTCGAAATCGTTTTGGTTAACTTTTCTACTTACTATAAAAGAAATATTTCCTCCAAATTTTAGTTTTCTATTGTGGTATTGTGCAAGTAGGAGAATTAATGATTGAGTCAGTCTGTCAGTCAGCTAGTGAGAGCTTACCCAATTTATACACACATATAACAACATAAAAGTATATACAACAAAAAAAAACATATAACAACATAAAAGTTATATCTTTAAACATAACATAATATCATATTTGTTTAAACGTACTTAAAAGTTAGGTGTACATACGAGTGGGTTACTTTCATGTAATTTTATTTACTTTTAAGTCGTAGTGTTTTCACAAGATACTTACGAAAAGTTTATCGTTACAAACTTTAATAGAAACATTAAACATTGAATACATACAACATTAAATCCGTTTCTATACGTAAATCATTAACAGAAATTTGTAATTTTCTAATTGCTTTCACCCACTCATATTTCCCGAAAACTTATCAAAGGATTTTCGTTCATTTTGTCCACCTATTTACTCTTTAATCAAACTTTAGTTAATACTAGAACAAAGTGTCGGAGAGATTAATCGAAATAATAATACTGTATTAAATTTTCTAACATAAAATTTACAAACTGTGAATATTTATTGAACAACATTCAATAAAACCTGTTGCCAGTAAATAATGCAACGAGCTTAAGAGATTTGTTTTTTTTGTAAATTTTTAACATGAAACTTCAGAAAATAAAAAAGGTTGTGGAAATGATAGTAAAAGCTGTGTCAAACTGTATGCTCTCCCGTTGATCCACTGAATTTCCATGGTAACTGGCCGCAAAAAAAAACATTCCTTATAAAAATTGCAGGACGAAGGGGTAGTCAAAAATAAGAAAATGATAAATTCGAATTTTTATCAGCTTATTATCACAATACGACAGCACCTGTGGTTGTTTTTAGTTTTACAAAAACCGATTAAAAATTTTCCTAGTTGGCTACCTTGAACGATTAAAATTATACAGTTTTTCGGCTTTACTGAATTTTTCGGAATTTTTTTTAAGTTACAAACTAAAGCGGGGTTTTAAAGTATTCTAGTTCAAAAAATCTATTGAAAAACTGAACTGTTAAAAGTTTACTGGAATTTATATTTTTCGTAGGACTTCTATTGAAAGATTTTAACATAATTTCCCTGAGAAAGGGTTAAACCGGGATCAAAATCGTTTAATTTGTTAAGGCAGAACTGTACAAATACGGATTACAAAAATTTCCTTGGTTGTTTAAATTTTAACTTGTAAATAGTATACAACTCAATAAAATAATTTTCAAGGAAATTGTTTTTGGAATTTTTTTTAAAGTCCTTTTGTTATTAAAATTTTTTCAATGAAAAAATTCTATAAAGTTTGTTGATGTTATTTTTACGCTTTTGTAAACATGGCTAAATGTTCGTTTTTCTAAAATAAAATAAAGAATTAATCGCTTCGGATAACGACCACAATATCCAGAGTAAAAAATATTTATAGATGCCATAAAAATTCGATACTCTCTTAATATAAAATTGTTATAAACAAAAATAAACATCGGTAAAACATAGCACTTATTTTCACATAATTTAAAATTATAACTAACAACCACTTATTATTTTATTAAGCATAAAAACCATTAAATCTTTGTTTTTATTCAGGTAATCAGCCGACAGGCTGGTTTGAACTACTAGAAGCTTTACTAAGTAAAACGAGGAGTGAGGTGGTTTACAATAATGCCTTCCTCTCTGAGTGAAAAAGTAGCCTATGCTTATCAGCATGCCAGGCCCTCCGAAAATCATCTACTTTCCACCAGAGGACCTGGCTGTATAGTAAAATTCATTAATCTCAGAAGAGATAACTCTGACTAGTGTCTTATACACCTCTACATTTTCTGTTCTTAAATAGTTTAGTCATGTAATTAGATGACTATATGATAAGAAACAGAACTATTTTTTGTAGCCCTAGAACCAACAGATCGATGGCAATTAATGTAATCTACCTGCCCGTTATGAATATATTATAAAACAGTCACATAAAAACGAAAATTTTAATTTTTGTATTAAATACATACCGTCAGTTCAAGACACTAACCAATAGACCTAAAGTGTCGGATTAATTGTTTAGAGACGTAAGAAAGGATTTTGAAAAAACTAGAATAAACCGAAAAAATTTAATGAACCGAACCAAATTCAGAAAACTAATTATGGACTTTAACGGCTTTCATGAAGAGCAAAAACAGAACAACAAGTGGGCAGAAGAAAGGAGAAAAACCTACACTGAGCGAATTCTGAGAATGTGGGATGCTATAAGAGCTTCCAGAAAAGATTTAAGTCACATCACATGGTCTAAACTTTGCCATATACGAGAACAAAACCACACCCTCAGTAGAAAAAACACTATTTTAATTAAGTAAAACACTTAATAATTATTAGGAAACACCTAGAACCTATACGCATTAAAATACCTAGCAACTAACTGCAGAGGTAAGGAACTTTTATTGAAGATAAAACAGTACAGTCCATTCGAAATAGCATGATAGTATTACTACATGGAATAAAGATGAGAGGGAATTTTGTAATGTTCTCAAGCGACAATGCTACCACTTAAGAGATTTTTCTCTGTTAACTTTCCCTGTTAGTGAGTGAAAGCGTTTCAAAAGCTAAACTAATAATGGAAAAGAAAAAATAATGATTTTCCAATAACAAACGGAAATATAAATGAAATTTATTAATTAATTTACTAGAAGTAGTTATAGTTATAAAGTATATTTATAATGGTTTTTTTTGTTTCTGATATTGGGCTAATATTATGTATTATGTGTTGTATTTCTGTATGAAGAAATAGTTTAATTTAAGGGACGTAGTTAAGGTTAAATTTTGATATCATTTTTTTTCTCTAAAATAATGTAAATTGGTAGAGGATTTTTTTTGTCATAACTATACTGATGTTTGTATTATCATTTATTAAAATTTTAGTTTTGTTATCATAAGCTTTAATTTTTTATTTACATTTGTATTCTGTCTGTTTTTTTTTTATCTTTTTATTTTATACTAACGTGTTTTTTAATGTTATTTGATCAATTTCTCTTTTGTGTGACTTATTTTGTATGTAATAAGTAGTGATGTATTGGTATTAACTGTTTTTTCTTTTTTTATCAGTGCTGTAATTGTTATATTGTAGTTTTATTTTTGTGCTACGTATTTTTTATAATTAGAGTAATCCTCCTCCAAGCACGGGATTTGCTCTTTTGGAGGAGTAATAAAGGAAATAAATAAATAAATAATAATTATTAGTCTATTTATTAAAAACTAATTATAAAATATTAATGCATAAAATATTAATTGTGTATTGAATGCATGGCTTACTGAATGAACACTAACAAATACCAGTAAAATAATTAACTCCGTATGATTTTCAAAATTTCAAAACAAAAATAATTCATATTATTATATTTTGTAAGAATAATTAAAAGGGAAATTTTACTTTCGGAAAGGGACTTTTTATTTTGAAAAGGTACCACCATTCTGAGACTTACTATCATGCTATTTTGAATGGACTGTACCTTTTTGTAAATTATATTGCAAGAAAAAAAGGAAGGTAAATCTGAAACACTGTACGTATTAAACTGAACTGCATAAAATGTAAAAATACGGCAGTAGTTTTAAAAAAAACCCGTAAAGTCCTCCGCATCAAATTATCACAGAAGTTTTTACCAGACAGAAAAAACATGCCACTAAAATATGGCGAAAGAAAGAAAGAAAAAAAATAAAATTAAAGTATTTGAACTTACTCAGCCTGTGAGAAGAACCTACAAATTTTATTATCTCTTTCCCAAGATTAAATTTTTCACTGTAATAAAGTGTCTGAATTTTTCTTTGTAATAAAAAAAGTCGGTTGTTCGTTCTCGTAGAAGAAATTCAGTACATTGTGCGGTGGTAGTTTACTAAAAGAATCTTTACACACTGAATTTTAAATTTAAAAGGAAAATCAATAAACTACAAGATTCGAGAGTAAAAAAGCGTCGGTTACTTTGTTAATATACATTTGACGACATTGTATTTGTAACAAAAGAAACACCTGTATTTAAATAAACAAAAGGTTCCCGAATCTTTTTAAAAAAAGGTGTAAAGTTTCACAGATGAAAACTCGTTTGAAAATTAATCAAACATGTAACCTCAATGCATATTTTATTTAGTTTTAAATTATCAAGATATGAATAAAAGTGTATTGGTAATAAGTTTTCGTTAAAAACGATTCAAGTATGTAATTGGAATGACATGCAAATTATCAAGAACTTTTGAGAAAAAATTCATTAATTTTTCATACACATTTCAAACTGTCTTCTGTTAGTTATATATTTATTATTACTATTATTCTGATCTTTCATATCTCTACACCAGTAAGCACTTTCGATTTAACAACCAGATTAACTTTTTAAGTTCATATCCATTCGACTTCAAACATCGAGATTCTGCAACGGTTTCAATCAAAAGCGCGCGATATATATCATGATATACATCGTTATATGGATGTACGAGAAGAAATACACAGTTTCAGTTGTAAATACATCAAACGTCTAAACAACCACGTAAATCTCTTAGAACTGAATCTCTCAGACAACAGCAATGATGTCCATAGGCTAAAACGTGCTACAGTACTGGCCTCCCAGGGCGATTCTGATAGTGTGATTTTAAATTGTAAATAATATAATGTTAATATTCTGTAGATAACTGTCGTGTTTAAGTGTGAATCTTGGAAATAACTGAATGAACATTTTTAATTATCTCTAGTAAATTTCGGTGTACATAAATTTCGGAATCATGTGCTTATTATTCATTACTTTTCATTTTGTTTTTCTTCGTTTTAAAAGAGATTTTGGTTTTTCTTTTTAATTTTATTTTTAAATCTTTATAAAAAAACCACTATTTATCTAATTTTGATTGTAAATAATAATTAACAACAGTATAATATGTTTTAATGTTATAATTTGTTAATTACACCAGTGGGTTGTAATTTTTTCATGAGTTAAATCTAATCGATAAGTTGCATTTATTGTTATAGCTATAACAGTTTATGCATTAAGAAAAAATTATATATAAAATATATCCATTCCACACTTGATATTGCTAAGTGATTTGGTATAATGTCATAAATTATTGTTGATCACCGGACTGACAGTGTTCAGAGAAATTTTTTTAACTATGTGGTGTTGAAATATGTGAATTTGATGCTGCTCAGGTTAACTAATTACTATATAACAAATGAAACCGACAGAATAAATAAAATTTTATTGTAACTTAAATAATATACATTTGGCCTGTATATGACATGTCAAAGTAAGATAAGTATTAAAAAACATGAGAAGATTAAGTCGATTATAAATATTTAAAAAATTATTTTTACTGTGGGTTAAAATTAGACGGTAAGAATTATAAATTTTAAGATAAATTCAAGAATCATTCCTTTCTTGGTGTTTAAGGGGTTTTTGTCAAATTTTAAATTGCCACGTGTCCAGCAGACATTAAGCAATTAATTTGTTTTTGTTCAGCAGTTTTGATTAGAGAAATAATCCACTGATAACTCTCCCTTTTTATCCCAATACATTTTTATGATAGTGATTAAAAATATTTCAACACGTTTTCTTTGAGTTCATTATAGAGATATTATAATTATACTACAATACAACTAAAAGAAATGCTGTGCCAACACCTAGGTCGGTGTATATTTATATTTATTTCAAAGCAATTTGGCAGTTGTCTGTAGCAGTGAACAAATAATAAAAGAATATACTTTGGAATAGTAAAGTAAAATATTGTTTTGTTTATTCTAATAATTTAGATAGTTAGATATAGATATTTTCAATGTTATGAATCATATTAGGAAAAGGGGCACCCAATCTCAGGGTAGCTAAGGTTCCGGCCCAGAATAAAAACCACTATTTATACTTTTATAAAAAAATTCTTTGTACTCGATCTGCTAGTTCCAGGGCTGCAAAAAAATATTTCAGTTTCTTATCACATCCGAAAGCCAATTATATGACTGAGGCATTTTAAGAACATAAAAAGTATAGGTTTGAAATACACTAGTCAGAGTTATCTACTCTCAGAGTACTGAATTTTATTATACAGCCATACCCTGTGGTGAATGAAGTGAAAGTGTCCTTTACAGGGTGGAGAGCAGGTACTTTTCACAAGGTCTGGCATGCTGATAAATATACTTTTCCACTCAGTGACGAAGGTAATGGTAAACCACCTCATTCCTCGTTTTACTTAGTAAAGCCTCTAGAGGTTAAAACCAGCCTTTCGGCTGATGACTAATCAACAAAATTCTGTGCGAAAATAGTTTTAGTTTTTAACTTAGATTATAATAAAATGATAATACGTTTTTGACCGAAATTATATTAATAATTTATTTACGTTCAATCATACAATTCAACAAAACGTAGCATTAAACTACTATAGAAACTAACAAACAAGAACAAAAACGTAAAATAATGCAATGTTATGCTTCACAATGGAATGGAAATTAGGTACGATAATAAGATTATTGTAAAATAAGATTAAATTAATGCGAATCATAATAATGAAAATTATACATCGTCAGGTAATTGTGTTAACCTGCTAACTCCATTTCTTGAAACTTTACATAAGAGCTGAAAAACAGAATGAAGCTTCATTAAGATGGCAGAAAATATTGTCACAATAAAATAATAGGTCTTACTAATATTGTAGCAGTTGTGATTTTTTCTAGTATACCGACTAAATTTTCTTTCTTTTACGATACCAAAAAAAATTTTTGGCTTCAAAATTGAGTTAGCAGGTTAACACTTTTTACCAAAAATATATGTTATTAAATAAATAACAGCGTAATATGTATTGTAATGTATTTATATTACTTAAAAACTGTAAGCGCCCTTAACAGGCAGGTAGAGTGTTAAAATATTTCCACTCGATCTGCTTGTTCCAGGGCTACTAAAATTAATTCTGTTTTTTATTACGGGGTCAGCCAATTATATGACTGATTTATTTAAGAACAGAAGAGGTAGAGGTGTAAAAGACACTAGTCAGAGTTATCTCCTCTGAAAGTAATGAATTTAATTATAAAGCCAGACACTGTGGTGAATGAATTGAAGGTGCCATTCGCAGGGTGCAAAGTAGATGCTTTTCGTAGGGCCTGGCATGCTGATAAGCATAGGCTACTTTTGTATTCAGTGAGGAAGGCATGTTAAACCGCCTCACTCCTCGTTTTACTTAGTAATACCTCTAGAGTTTTAAACCAGCCTTTCGGCTGTTGACCTAAACAACAAAAATTAAAAGGAATTATTTAAGATCTTAATGGAGTTTTGTGGTATACAACAAAGAATATATCGACTAGTTTTGAAAAAATGCGATGAAAGTTTTGAGGCCTCCATATTGTCCGATTTCTTTCGTTTTGGTTGTACATACATGAAAATTAATGTTATAAAATTAAATATTCTTCAAAAACTTACTTTTTTAAGTTACTTTCAACATTACTTTTATTATAAAATTTTTATGTATATTAAACATTCTTCACTAAGAGTAATTGTAATGACCACATTAAAAGAATGAATGAAAACAAATTCTGAAAATTTTTGAAAGTGCTAAAATCCATACCGATAGCTGTCTGGTTCATGAACATAAAGCAAGGTTGTCAAAAATTAAAGACGTGTTTGATAGAATGACTGGTATAGTACGTTGGCCATCATAAAAGCGATGATTTTTCTACTTGTGTACCGAAGAGTTTCGCTGAGATAACACCAGACCACTTGCTCAGATTTGTGAGTCAGAATATTCTTCTTTAACCAGATCCAGGAATACACTTAATCTTACCGAGAAAAATAAAAGTATGTACTATCCGTACTAATCCCCTTATCTTATAGTTAATAAAACCTCAAAAATTAGAAGAAAAGACTAAAAAATAAAATATTTTTTAATTATTCTTCTTCTACTTCTTATCACGAATTAGGCATTTCGATCTGTTCTGATTTCACTTTCATCTTTTTTGCTGCCTACCCACTACTGTACGTCCATTAGTAATGTAGATTAATGCTCGTTTTATCCATCGGCCTTCACTCATTCGTATCAAATTTTCCTCCCATTTCTCTCTGCATCCAGTAACTATTTTTAAGACAGGAGATATTTAAATAGACACAGATGTTCTCATTCATAATGTGATTTATCAGACCACACCCCTAAATTCTTTTTAAGAACCGCATTTTGGCCACCTGAATCTAACTTTCAACTTTTCTTCAAGTACCAAGGACTCCGCACCGTACTGCAATACCGTAACAGCCTTTTTTAGTTAATTTCTAAATTTATGCTTTACTTTAAAACCGGAATATATAAAATTAATGTATAAAAGGAACTTTTAGTTTAAATTCATAAGTAGAACAAGTTAGTTTAGGAACCATAAAAACGTTAAAAAGTTTATATAAATAATGTACATTTCAAATATAACTGTTAAGTGAGTAGAAGCTGGCACAAGTTGCGTTTACGTAAATGCATGAACGTGTACATTACAGTAAGCAAAAACGTATGATGAATAAATAAAAACAGTGGGCTATTAGTACATAAATACATTGCCACAACGATGAGTTTAGGTGCAATATTTGTGTAGGCAGCTACCATAAATACTGTACACCGATACAAAATAACAATCTAGACTCCGGCTATTTGTCGTTTACACACGCAGTTTTCTTCAGTAAACAAAATTTTCACTGGATAGAAGCCAGAAATTGCCATTCATGAATTCCCCCTTACTCAACTAAAATAAAATGCTATTTCAATTTATTATCGCCTGTTTATTCAAAAAAGGTTTTTATTTTGAGAGATCAAAAATTTTTCATAATTAAAAATTAAATTAATCAAAGACAAAAAATTGAATAATCTGGTGGTATGAATCATTCACATCACTTTCTTTTGTCAATGTAAATAATGAAATTTATAATGTTTAATAACAAGTGAATGACGCTAAATTCAAATTAACCTCTGTTCGACTTAAAAATACGGAAAATTACTTCTTCTTATTCTTCTTTTTGTTAACGTGCCCTTCTCCGACCGGAGGTTGGCATTCATGATGGCTATTCGGACTTTTGACTCGGCAGCTCTGAACAGCTCCGCTGCGGTTCAACGAAACCAGTTGCGAAGATTCTTCAACCAAAACATGTTTCTTCTTCCCACATCTCTCTTCCCCTGAATCTTGCCTTATATAATCAAGCGAAGTATTTCATGGCTTGGTCCACGCATAGTATGACCCAGATATTCCATTTTCCTTTTTTCCTTTTCCTTTTTTGGACGAACACCATCCAAAAAAAGTAAAATTACTAGCTGACGCTAAACTAAGCTCTGTAGAAAAAATAACGCTTAACCTAAAAGTTGTAGGTTTGTAATTTTTTAAAACTTTGATGGTACACGTTTTTGCCCTAATATTCGTATGAAGGTAATTTTAAGAAAACCATTTTTTACTACAAAAGCAGAGTCCCAAGAATTTCAGTTGACATGCCTCTTGCCCCTACCTTGTAGAGCAAATATCGTCCAAAATACTACATGATATGAATTTAAGTTAAAGAAACCTAACATTTTTATTATTGTAAGTGATAGTAATGAGTGAACTGTTTCTTAAAGTGATTCATGCCGATTTCTCACCATCATTCTTTATCACATTGTCACTGTATTTTACTACACATAAACAAATTAAATAAACCGTCCCGTAGCTGTATACGCTACGTAAAAATTATGCAAAGAATTAATTATTTTACGTTACGATTTGATATAAAATAATTTTCCCGGAAGTAAGGAAATAATTTTATGTTGAAATGTGCTTCCTTTTGAAAAATGTACAACGCTACTGGAACACATTAGGAAAAAAGTCGAACATCTTTCAAATTCCACTAACTAAAAATTGTAAAATTCTTTAAATTATTTTAGCAATCCTAAATATGTATTCGCTGTATTTTGTATGACATAGGCTACATATATACTGTGTTCATCAGAAAAAAATATTATGTCATTATCATGGCATGTCATAATATGCCAATTATTTAAAAAAATTAAACCACCTATTTAAAAACTACTTTTACCATTTCATCTATAAACTTAGTTAATTTTCTTAAAATTTTAATAATTAACACAAATAAGAATTAATTAAAATAAAAATCAGTTAATTAATTAATTAAACAGGTTTTTATTGTTTACTAGTTTAAAAAAATAAAATAATAAACAGAATAATACTATATAAAAGAAGGGGAAAGACCGGCACTTGACAAATTACGTCAGAATATAACAAAACAAGTGATTGGACGATTTAAAAGAGGGAGAATCAGATGTCATGTCAGTCAGAATAGAGTCTGTGGCTCACTCAGACTCAACAAAAGGAAAAAAGTATAGAAAACAGAGAAAGAGAATTGGTAGATAGAGATAGTAGATGAGATAGCAAATCCTAAGCCTCTATGGTAACTGACTCGTCAGTGTCACATTCAGAGGAACTCAACAACAACGAGCCAAGAGCGAAATGCTTCAAATCTCAACCATAGAGACACAAACACACGCATGAAAGTACATACAACAATTGTACAATAGAATCCAGCAAGAGTGGACAATTCCAGAGAGGGTACGATAGAAACGGTCAACGAATGAAAAAGAGATAGTCCACTAACAAGAGAATGTTCCACACTACTTGAAAACACAATAGAATCGTATGACACATTGGGTATACG
Source organism: Catonia carolina (assembly GCA_035578175.1). Classification (NCBI taxonomy): domain Eukaryota; kingdom Metazoa; phylum Arthropoda; class Insecta; order Hemiptera; family Achilidae; genus Catonia; species Catonia carolina. The sequence goes on from JAQMRL010000001.1 coordinate 425,336,062, forward strand.
CGCGCGTGCGTGTGAGTGTGTGTGTGTGTGTATAAATAAAACTCGTGAATTTGTGTGCAAGGTATATTTTTCGCATACAAAATTGTTTAAACGCGTGTAGTTTCCGTAACACCTAAAAAAGACACGATTTTGGAAGGTATAATGATGTTCGAGGTTACGTCATGTAATATGTATTCTGGAATGGGAGGGAACATAAAGTCGACCTACATGATATGGTTGTTATCATCATAATCATTAATCATCGAAATGAAAACGTGCAGAAGAGCGGAGAGGTAAAGGGAAGAGGAACTACAAAAAATAATGCAGGAAAAGAGACATTTCTGTAATCCCCGTCGGCGTTATTATGAGTCAACTTTTCCACCTAGTATTATGTATGTATATTTTCTATGTCATATATTTGCAGACAAAGAGAATTTCTGAATGCATTATTGCAAGTTTCATAAAAACAATAGAGCTCACGGTTAAAGCGGTTAATTCACTCTATAAAATTTCAATACATTAAGTGAATTTCCATTAAATAAAACAATAATATGAGACACGAGTAATTAAAAAAAAAAAATCAAAATTTTGGTTTTGCAATGAAATTTTTTCTAAAACTCTTACTGTTATGACGTTTATAATAGAAACTAGCTTCTTATTCTCTTCATGGTTTAGACATAGGCCATCTAGACTGTTCCGGTATCAAAATGGTTTATTTCATTTCATTAAAGATATAACTAAGGTATTCCCAGCGTTACTCATAGCTTCCCAGACTCCTTCCTGGATAAGTTCTTTTGACTTTCATACTTTTTTATTGGTTTTTGTAAATTACAACAGAATATTGTAATATTGTATTGTGTATTACTCCTTAAGTAATACACTAACACATTAAAGTAATAGTTCCAGTAGTAGAAAATATATACCTACACAAAAGATTAAATAAATCTAGCCTACACTTCAACATAGAAAAACATAGTTCGGCAAATACATTTTCCGACCAGCAAATTAATAAAAGTAAATTTAGATTTTTTAGTCAAAATTCTTAAGATATCCTTCTGGCCTTCTTTTTATTGAAGGAATGAAACCTTCACGACGATTTAAGATTTCCGATAGTAAAAAAACTAACTGCGTAGGCCTATTTCTATAGAAAATTTTGCGAACGACTTGGTAACTATACCAACTAACCAGCCCGTGACTAGCTACAAGGAACTTCCCAACTGTACGACCTTTAAAACGAAAATGGAGCAGATACCTCTTACTAAGATTAACGAACAACATTCATAGTACTAAATGGAGAATGTACCACTGAGTACTTCTTCTCCTGGAAGTTAAATTCCACTCCAAACGTTAAACTAAGTATCATGTAAGAAAATTATGCAGTTCATCGTACAGTACCGTAATAAAAATTAAAGGTAAAAACGGAAAATTTTAAGTTATACGTATTTAAGGAAAGTTACTTTGTATTGTAAGGTAAGGTCTTTGTAACCTAATAGGAAAATAAATAAATTTAAAAAAACGACTTCAATGGCTTAGAGGATACCGCTCACTGACAGTGCTCCAGAAAATTAAAATTACGATGTTAAATTGACATTCTGAATTAATGTACAGTTAACGCCATCAGCGTTTCACATATATTTTCCAAGGTAAAAATTCAAGTGATGACGAACTGTTCCTCTGTGTTTCTTATTTCGCCATTTTACTGATCCCAAATGAATTCTACTCGCTGTGTATTCGCTCCAGTTACAGGGCCAACGAAATTATATTTATGATTCACCGTGAAGTGTTGAATATCCACATCAAAATTTGGGGATACTCGTCCATTTTGTACCCCCTCGACATGGGTGGAGAGAAGGATTTTCACGATGAGAGACATGATAAATCAGTTGACTGTTGTTGTGGTTTTGGTCATCAGCCGAAAGGCTGATTTGAACTTCTAAAGGCTTTACTAAATAAAAGAAAGAGTGAGGTGGTTCACCAATACCTTCCTCACTGAGTGGAAAAGTATGCTTATCAGTTTGCCAGGCCTTCCGAAAAGCATTTTTTCCACCGTGCAAATGACAGATTCACTTCATTCACCGCAGCGTCTGACTGTTTAATGTACTCGTAGTTCATTACTCTCAGAGGAGATAACTCTGACTAGTGTCTTTTACACCTATACCTCTTCTGTTCTTAAATGCTTCAGTCACATATATAAGAAACAGAATGATTTTTTGTAGCTTTGGAAATAGCAGATCGAGTGTAAATAATTTAACACTCCGCCTGCCTGTAATGGGCATCAAGAGTGCTTTTAACTATTTCAGTAACCTGAGGTGGTGGTAGGTATAATGCCAAAGTACCCTTAATTTTATTTTTAATGAAGACATAATTATTTTTAGTGCATTTTACTATATAAAATTTAAGCTGTAAGATAATTTTATTATTATAATAATAAGATAGATAACGTTACAAAAGACAGGACATAATATATAATATTATCTGAATGTATTTAAGTAATATCATTGGATGTTATCTTGAGCCTGTTCTTGGGAGTTGGTGTGGTGGAATGAATGTGCATGTTGCGATCACTTTACGACCGCAACGAGCCTCTCTTGTCTCTTTAAACGCAAACAGAATATACGAAGGAAGACCAAATCCTACTCGACGCAATTGCTCCCAAAAGAGACAGACGACGAGAAAATGCTTTACCCCTTCCCAAACGCATTAGCGAGTGGTGTGACTGGAAATACTAGACAAGTGGGGGGCAAACGTCATCAGATTCACTACGTAAAAATATACTACCAACAATAATGTACGTGACAGTCGCTATTTATACATACAATTATTTGCACACACAAACGCGCACACTTATCCCTCAATGATACGCCAACTTACTTCTCTCTCACTCTTTCACACACAAAAGTTAATTAGGTAATTATTATAAATCATAGTGTCATCACTCATTAGTTTCAGTAGGCTTATAAAATTACGTTTAAAAATATTAAAACTACAAAAGTAATGTCTCAAATGCACGAACCAAGACAATTTTATTTTTATCTAGACATAGAAATAGCTTTACAAGTATTTGATACTACTGACACAATTCGGGTTAGTTACAATGTTAAACTTCTCAACCGTTAATACTTTAGTAAATATACCTACTTTAATAAATAAAAAAAAATTCTGGGGTGAAACACTCACACAACTTTCTCTTGCCAATGCAAATAATGACCAATATAACCTAACATTAATAATAAAACATTAGAAAAAAAAATGAAAAACTAACCCCAATAAACATAACCTAATTTTAATCATAAGTGAAAGACGCAAAATGAAAATCAACCTCAGTTTGGCTTAAATATACGGAAAATCACTCTTTCACGCTACACTAGGCTCTGTAGAGAAAAATTCAACAAATAAAAGTTGTAGATCTTTTAACTTCCTATAAATGTGATAGTATATTTTTGTGGTAAAATGTATACTAAGGCCGAAATCTTTAAAAAAATCGATTTTTCACACGTTTTCGTGAGAAAAAAACAGAAAATCGCTAATTACCGCTAAACTAAACGTTATACAAAAAAATGTTTGAAATGAAAGTTGTCGGATTTTAAATTCTCTACATTTTTTATTTTATAAATTTTTGCGGTAAAATGCATATTAAAGCTGTAACCTTAAAAAAAGATTTTTTACGTGAAAACAGCCTCACCAAGAATTTCAGCAAACATGGCGCCTACACTATCTTGAGTTTTTGTACAAACTGAAGATAGAAAATCATTAAAAAAATCGTATGACCAGTTTTTTAAAAATCGCAGAAAAGTGAAAAATTACACGAATAAACTACTACTTCCGGTTGACCGATTTTAGTGAAATGTTCGTGTCGGGTCCGGTAGTGGTATGTAACTTAAGTTTTAAATTTGAAGTTCGTACGATGTTCCGTTCTTGAGATATTCTGTTCACACACACATCGCTAAAACATGTTTTTTGGGTTCAGGGGATCTGTAAACGTGTAGGTTCGGTGAAAACTCGATTTCTTAAAATCGACATGAAAACAATAGGCCCTACTTACCTTCCTATAAATATATCAGGCCTATATTATATTACCTTCCTATATTATTCATATAGGCAAGAGAAAGTAAAAAGCGGTAAGTTATAAGTGAAATTTAAGTTACAGATTTCATAGATAAAAGTTACTAAAAATTCTGTAAAAGCTACACAGAGAACTTTTAAATTAAAAAAAAAATTAACCCATTTTACTAATAACGATAAATGTTTATTGCTACGGTTAATTGTAAGAAATTATACTATTCTAAGAAGATAATGTCTAGCATTCTGGTGGAAGAAACTGGCAGTGAATAATTAGTAGCTACAATATTATAATAAAATAATAATTAGTTATGGCATAACATAAAATCAAGCAGGACATAATCCAATACTATTCGATAAACCGTAGATTAAATATTCTGTGCCATCTGTATAACTAAATACACACAATACACCAATCACAAAAACTCAAGTTTTTGAAAAATGTTACATAGCACTTTAATCCACTCGCCTCGTCAATTATAAAAAAATAATCCGTGGTAACTAAAGTACAATCAAAGCAGACACAAGAAAAAAAATGAAATAAAAGGTAAAACGCAATTTACTTTTTATTATTCCATTCATAGGCATATTTAAGTTACTTCTTCAATGTGCACAGACAAACAAAAATTATAATGGTTTCTCATGAATTGTTAACTTTAAATTGTACTAATATTGTACAGCGCAATTCAAGGTAATTATTGTATTATATTATGCAATTTAACACTCAATTATTATACATAAAAACAATCTTTTACAAAACAATACACCTGCATTTGTTAAACAGGCATAATTCCAGCATTGTTGTCTACTGGAAAATCTCCAGCATTAATGAAAAGAGTATTACGTAAGAATAAGATATCTACGAAGCACTTCTAGGAAAAGTTGTAAAGATTTGTTTGACCTTGTGAATTTCCAATAAGTGAAGTTGTTTTTCATTCTATTTTTAGTATACAGTTTAGAAAAACAATATGCACGGTATAAAGAAATAATTCCCTTAATATAGATTTTTTTTTTAAAAAAGAGGGAAATATTTTTTCAAGTATAAAATTAGAGATTTTATTATGTATTATAAAATAAAAATCGGATTATTTACCCCAAAATTACCCCTACTTTGCGGAAGTCCTACGGATTATCTAATTCCTACTTCATGTAGACTATCGCTGGTGTCTTTCCTGTCTTCTTTGAGATTTCTAACAAGCATAACGTCAGGGATTCACAATGTCCATGTTTTCCAAAGGGTGAACTCTTCTATTTTCTGGACGGAAAAAGAAAGCTCTTTGAAACCACCTGTCTGTTGATATTCATTGTATATGCCCATACCACACCACTATTTTATCTCCACTCTAATAATTACGGTATCCTGAGAATCAGTTCATTACCATATGCTCCTAAATTGCTTTACCATGGATACCCTGCACGATCGTTGTAACAAGTACATCTTTAGGCTCCCAATATTAGTTAATTTCTACAGCTTATCTGCCATTATTCAACACTTAATGTAAGTACGGGCTCCAATACAGATGTAAACAATAACATCTACTCCTTAATTTGTATTTTACTTACTAGATTAAATATATTTAACCTCTGTAGGGCAGCTCTACCCTAATTTTTGCACTAACAAGAAGAAAAAGAAGAAAAGAAATAAAATATAAACCATAAGAAATGTGATTACCTAGGTGATGCCACAATCTAGTACGTAATATTATAGTCACGAAGCTTACCGGTAACTAAAAATGCAAACGACAAACTAACGCTCCAAGAAGCCACGAACTTCAGTTACAAGAATTTTTAATCTCTCAGTTAAAAATTTAATTGTTTTTCCTGCTTAATATTAATAAAAATCAACCAAAACTACTGATAATTTCATATTAAAAACATAAGTAAATCTTCGAGCGTGTATTTATATTTTAAATTGTGGAAAAATAATCATGAAATAATGTAAGAACTTGCTGGACGATGCGATCGTATAGTCAGAAAAAATTTGCTCAAAGTTTCCGAACTGTACGTATTAGATTTTAATGGTACAGAGGTAAAATGTTATAGTGCGAAGCAGAGTTTTTCTATTTTTTTTAGTTTATTTAAAATCGTATTATTTACTTTGGTTATTAGCAATCATGAAGGGTTACGGAACAGAATCATTAGATTTTACGATGTAATAATTTAAGATCCTAGCCGAAAAATAAACCCAGGACTTTCTGCTTTGTAATGTCAGTGCAATTTAGCGGTCTAATCATTGACCCATGAAAGCAGCAAGTATCAATTTGATTCCAATGTACAACTGGAAATCACTTAAGTTTTACGAACGTTAAAATGTCAGAATTCACAAACTGACTATTTAATATAACTATAAATTCCGAAAAAAGACGTAACTAAACTTGCAATAATGATAGCTTAACATTTAAAATTGTATAAACAAATATTTTATAAACAATGTTAAAGTTTAAAATTGGATAAAACAAAAAGTATTTTCACCCTTCCTCCCAATAATTAAAATAAAACAAAAAAGATGTAGGATTACAAAATATAAACATTGATAACATAACATTTTGTCATTCATCAATTAGTAATTTACATGTCACCCCTACCTACCAGTTCAGGGTGGTGTTGTAGGAACCACCCTAAACCACAGGGTAGAGATCTACCCAGTGGATGTACCATTGTAAATTACATAAACACTAGACAGCGAAGTAACAGTATTTGGATCAAATCCAAACTAAACTTAAATTTAAATACAGCAGTATGAACAGAATTGTAACCAAACCTAACAACAACGAATCGAGAACAACTTTACAAACAATTGTTACCTTTTTCATTGATTTCATTTTTTTAATATTAAAAAAAATATTTTTGTATAATTACATTACAAAATGTTTCTATTTTTTCTTTCTCTTGACATGAATACAAAGGGAAGGAATTGTTTTCATGTCGTCCAAATCGAGTTTTTAGCGGATATACACGTTTACGATCCCCCTGAACCCATAAACGTGGTAGTTGTGTGTGTGTGTGTGTGTGTGTGTGTGTGTGTGTGTGTGTGTGTGTGTGTGTGTGTGTGTGTGTGTGTGTGTGTGTGTGTGTGTGTGTGTGTCGTACGAAGTTGAACTGCGAACTTAAGTAAGCTACTATAAGAGGACCCGACACGAACATTTTCATCAAAATCGGTCAACCGGAACTAGTAGTTTATTCGTGCGATATTCTCAAAAACGGGTTCTACGATTATTTTTAAAATCCTCATTTACTGCTCTATAAGATGGGATAAGCAACATGTCTGCTGAAATTCTTAGGGAGGCTGTGCTCTCGTACAAAAAATGTTTTTTTTTTAAATATTGCGGCCTTAATATGCAATCTAAGGCAAAAATGTAATAATGAAAGGTGTAGAACATTTAAAAACCAACAACTTTTATTCCAAACATATTTTTTACAACGCGTAGTTTAGCGGCAATTAGTGATTTTCTGTTACGTTTTTCATCAAAATCTATACTTAAACATAATGAGATTTTGTTAAGATTTCCTCCTTAGTACGTATTTTACGACAAAAATGTATATAATCAAAGTTATAGCAAATAAAAAAACCTACAATTTTTATTTTAGGAATTTTTCTCTACAGGCCTTGGTTTATTTATATTGATAAGAGAAAGTCGTGTGATTCTTTCACACCATATTTTTTGTTATCGGTAGTTGTAATGTTGTGTGACATTCTCAACCGGAGATGGGATTCAAACCGCCAATCAATTTTGTGGTCTAGCACGGTTTCAGGATCAATTTGTTCACTCTAACCTTAACCAATATCCAATACCATAACCCAATCTACAATCGGTTCTTATACCGCTTTAGTAATACTGTAAATTCCACATTATTAACAGGAGCCATTTTTATCATTAAAACTATACTTGTCTGCAAGTTAGTATGGAACATGTAGGGCCATATTCCATAGGAATTAGTTGGTTACAAAGTAACTAAGCAAATCATTTGGTTCTCAATGTAATTGAACTTCAAACGCAGCTTCTTATTATTTTTGTCGCTGAAATTAATACATATTTAGAAATAACAATACAACAAATGGATAATAATAAAAAAACTTTTAATTGGAAACACATACACTTCAAAGATATTAATTTAGTAAGTAGGCTTAATTTTGTTTAAAATATTTTTACAACTTTAATTACAGAACCAAATGGACAGAACGGATTTATAGCGTCTGGTAAATTGGACTAAAAACAAATAGCGCTAACCAAAATACCTATAAGTAGACCTATAAAACGAAGTAAACCAATATCACAAAATATAGATTTTCACTGATTAAACAATATATATTACATTTTTAAAGAAAACAGGAGAACAAAAATAAGAAGAAATCTGATGTTTAATGAATTTTGCTTGTAATTTAGTAAGAAAAGACAAAATCTTTAAGTAAAATGAACTCTAGTATGTTATGGCTGCAACATTAAATACCACCTACACATAATTAAACTTAGGCGTTTAAGTAATTGTAAAAATTAAACTTCTAATCAACCAGCGTAAATAAGTGTTAGTGAAACCTAATTTAGTAGAGGAATGATGATTACAATTACAACATACATAAGTAATGTAATGACGCCATCTTATAACAGAATAAACAAAACAATTTCTATAAAAATTAAACAGAAAATATAATTAAAAGGAACAAGCAAGATTATATTGTAATCTAGTATTTAAAACGCTAGAAAATTAAGTTTAACGAAACTTTCTTACGTCATAAACTAACACACAAATAATAAATACATACGTATGCACTCACACATACACGCACTTTGTAAATATATTAGTCTATACTAGTAGTAGTAGTAAAACAATAAAAATAAACAAGTGTGTTGTAAGGTTAGTTTCGACCTTGTGCCTTGAAAATGCTGAATAACAGGTACCAGTTTTCAGATACGCGGATGAATAACACATTTATCTATCATATAAAATAATTAAAAAAACCTTTAGGTATGACGTAGAAAAAATATTTCCTCTAAAGAAATTATTTATAAAAACATTAAGATGGGCTAAAACCAAATAACTTCAGTGTTTATAAATCAGAATGAATAAATGTTACAAATAAAAACTGATTTAAAATTATATGACCGTTATGAAATAATTTAAAAACAACAAACTAGAATTAACTACTGTTTTTCTTTAAGTCATGTAGTACCGAATACATATCAAAATAGCCAATACTGTACTTTTTTTTGTAAGAATATTATTAAAATGTGCAAAAATTAACTGACACAATAAAAATTTAAATAACATAATATTATATTTCTTGTAATCAATTTAAGGGGAGCACTATACCTCTTATCTAACCCATGTTAAATTGGCCTCTTTTTAGGTACACGTTTCTTGGAAACCGTAAAGAGTTAGGGCTTTAATTTTATTGTGCCTTTTCTATTATATCTTTTTAAACTCTGGTATTAGAATTATTAGTATAGAGCTAGCGACACCATTTCGAGAATTTTTTTTGAAAATGCAAAAACAATTTAACTATTTTTGTAAAATTTTTTATCTTATTTTTAACTTAGTAATAATACTACAATGATTCTAGTACCACAATTATACAGGGAAACAGGCTCAAAAAATTTCAACCTTCAAAGTCAAAAGTTTTTGAGAAAACCTTACCTTTAAACTGTACCTTAATGGAAAAAAATGAATTTGCGGGAAATGAGCTGTAAAGTTTTACTTACCCTAAAATCAGCCTGCACCATAATATTGATCCTCACCAGACTGTTCTTTTTCCTCAAATAATTTCCCCTTTTTTTCTTTTCTTGCTTCTTTTGACACACTTTCCATTGCCTTCTCAGCTTTCTGTGTTTTTTTTAATATCGCAACTCTTTGTTTCCACAGATTAACTCAATTAAAAGAAATTCTGGTCAAAAAATTACTAAACAAAAATCTGGATAGCTTCCGTAATTTCTATGGTACAGTTACAATTTTTATATGTAATTACATAGAAAAAGATACAGAAGGCAATGGCGCCAAAATTATAAAAATCGATTTATTTCGATTTTTAGGTATAGTGCTTCCCTTAATAAAAGAACAAAAAAAAGAATCGAGACTACGAATTTCCATTGAAAATTGTATATACTGTACATGTTGGTTTGAATCTCTTGACTAGAGGTTTTACAAAGTAAAACGAGGAGTGAGGTGGTTTACTATTGCCTTCCTCACTGAGTAGAAAAGTACGCTAATCAACATCCCAGGCTCTCCGAAAAGCATCCACTTTCCACCTTGCAAACGACATCTTCACTTCATTCTCCACAGGACCTGGTCGTATAATGAAATTCATGACTCTCAAAGGAGATAACTCTAAACAGTGTCTTTTACATCTGTTCCTCTTCTGTTGTTAAAAGCTTCAGTCATATAATTAGTTGACCATGTGATAATAAACTACTATTTTTTGTAGCCCTGGAACGAGCAGATTTAGTACAAATAATTTAACACTCCATCTGCCTGTTAAGGACAAACGTTTAAATGCCACAATATTAATCATATACTTCTTGAAATCATTGCAATAAAAGAACGACACAAAAGAAAAACAGAGTATTATTAAATTAATCGTTCACTAATAACAAGCACAGAAACAAAGTACAGGATACAATGTTTTTGTTTTTTTTCTCGTGTAATATCAAATTTACGAATTTTTTTTTCTCTATTTAGGAAATTCACAATCTGTTGGAAACAATCAGTGAATGTGATAAAACAAAATTTGGAAAAAATAACATGATAAATAAACGTGAGTGGAGACAAAGTCCACTGACAGAACTCCGACGTGAGTAGATAAGTGTAGCATTTAGAACACGGTTATGAATAGTCAATCACAGTACTACGTTAATTGATGAGGTCTCGGCTCCATCGACGTTTTAGACGTCTTATTGGATTGTTTGGGAGAGTCTGCGAAGCCAGATTTGAGATCAATGGGTTATGGTGGTCCACGAGTTTCTTCCTAAATTTTGTATAGATTTTTAAGAAAACATCATTTATGTAGGGTACGTTTAGGTCTGAGTGTAGCGTTTTATTGGTTACATAATAGGGGACGTAAACTACCCTCCATAAAAGCTTTGATTGGAAACGCTGAATTTTTGCTAATACCGATAGTTTTGCACAGCAGTAAAGCTGACTGGCATAGCTCCATATTGGTCGAAGGTAGGAGCTGTAAATAGTTAATTTAGGTGTAGTTGGTAACTTGGATTTGCGTGAAAGAAGTCTGTACAACTGTTTGAACTGTCCTGGAAAGCCTTTTTCATTTCATCTCCGTAATTTTTATTTTTTATTTATTTACGTAATTAAAAATTTTTCCCAATAAATTAAAAACTTATGACTTAAATTAATGTACCAATCAGTAATTTTAAAGACAAATATAATTTAAAAGTACAAAGTTATTTCATGCATTTTATATACTCGTAAAACCAAAAACTTCATAGTAAGTAGTGTTTAAATAAATTAGGGAAAATCGAAAATATTTATTTGAAAATAGTTTGAGTGGCCGGAAAATTTATACGTATTTTACAAGTTTTGATAATTAATAGTCTATTAGTAAAATAAAAATTCCGCAACATCGTACGATGTTCTAGGAATTCCTTCCATATTTTTAGAATTAGCATAAAATTATATAATATCCGTTATCAAATATGTTTATAAATTCTGATAAAATAATACGGAAAACAAGCAAACAATTAATATTCTGTCAAGTCTTTTACGTTAACAACTCTGAATTTATATGATAAGTAAATAGGATTGTGAATTAAATAGAATGACGTGAACAATCCAAAAATATTAAAATGCTCTGAGTTTATCTCTCTATCCAGACATCTTAAAAGAGTTATTACTTTATTTTCGATTAGATAAAAATACATTTTTTATCTATTACACCGACATGTAAGGGGATGAAGAGTTTTGTTAGGTAGGTACAGACATTAAACCGCCCTTATCGGGAAATTATGGATCTACCGAAGTAGATTATGGGATCTGAGTATGGTAGCGTGTCACTCAACTTTACAACAAAATATTTTCTTCTTGCACGCTCGACATTTACAAAAAGTCCACGAATAAAATAATATTATAATTACAGTGAATTTTTTAAAAATGATAATTAACCTAAAAATTGCGTTCGCTTTGGGTGATAGTCGTTTAACATCAATGAAGACAGAATTTTTTTTAATTTTATTTGTTCTTTAAAACTGTAAACTACTGAAAACCATCACACATGATTTCTGCTAGAGTGGTGTTTTTGACTTGTAGACGTGAACTTTTAACAGATATCTCCAGTGGAGTTTACTTAACTGTGGCTGTCAGTTGGTCATCAAACAAAGTTTCTCGATCAAACAGTGTAACTTAATAACTCACCTTATTTCACTTTATGAAACTAAAGTAATTAATTGAAACCTGCGCAGCATTTCTATGTCGGAGTTAATTTACCGTTCCTTACAACTAGATCTCATTCAAATTGGATTTAGAATAGTTTTGTATTAGTAATTTATTGTTTAATGTAAACACTGATCGTTTTGTGGTTTTTATTTATATTATTGGTTATTCGTTGCAGGGCTAAAATAAATAGTTTCGTTTCTTATCACATCGCCAGCCAATTAAATGACTGAATCATTTAAGAACAGAAGAGGTAGAGGTGTAAAAGACACTAATCAGCGTTATCTCCTCTGAAAGTAATGAATTTAATTATGCAGCCAGACCCTGTTGTGAATGAAGTGAAGCTGTCATTTGCAGATTGGGAAATATGTGCTTCTCAGAGGGCTTGGCATGCTGATAACTGTACTTTTCTATTCAGTGAGGAAGGCAATTGTAAACCACCTCACTCCTTGTTTTACTTAGTATAACCTCTACAGGTTCAAACCAGCCTTTTGGCTGAAGACCTAAATACATTATTAAATACATTATACATTATTAAATACATTAAATACATTATTGGTTATGTTGGGTGATTTTCAAAAGTGTGCTGTTAACAATAACAGGTAAAATCTAAATAAATTTCAAAATATGAATTTAGTTTACAATAATAGATTTGATTACAAAATATTTAAAAATTTGGAAATAAAATAATGTAATATTAGACTTTTATATTGTAAGGAAATTGATAGAAAATAACGTTTTCTTACCGTACAATATTTCTATATCTTAACTGTTTTTATTGATTCTCGACTCACCTGTAAGAAAAAAAAACATAATTTTAAACAAGTTAAAATAAATAAAATTAAATAACAAAAATTATAATATGTATTGTAACATTATTCTAGAAATGGTTGGCGTAATAGGTTGTTTATTATAAGAAATTGTATATTGTTTTGAAGTGTGTTGACCAAGGATAGTAGACTGCGATGAATCAGATATTTTGAATAGGAATTGCAAGAAATCGGTAAGAGTAGAAATGTTTGTTTTTTATTTTGATTCCTTCTACGGGGTTTGAGAATAGCAGCGTTTTTGTCAGAAAGATCTCGTAATTGTTCAAAAGAATCTACATTAACTCTTATCAGACCGCACCTTCGTAGTGAGTCAGTCAATATCTGAACTTGTGAATGAAAAATGGTGTGTCGGGCGGTTCCGCAGTGTCGTTACGAGACGTGTTTTGGTGTACGTTAATCGTGCATATGGGTGGTAATCCATAAGTGGTTGGAAGGGTAAATAGTTGTTTTGATTTCTATAAAGACAGAATTCTACTAATAGTCAAGATTAGTATAAGCTTAAGTTTTGTACGTAATTTCATTTATATAATTTATTTGTTGTTTGTTTAGGTTCATCAGCCGAAACGCAGGTTTGAACGTAAAGGTTTTACTAAGTAAAACGAAGAGTGAAGTGGTTTATAGTGGAGAGATGACTTGAACGCTAGTGTCAGACGAAGTGGGGAACAGGAAAGCTTGTCCTTAGATAGAACAAATGCTTCAATCATCAAGGTGATAATATCGAAAAGTATAGTAGAGATGACTTAAATGCTAGTGTAAGATGAAGCAGGGAACAGGAAAGCTTTTCCTTAGATAAGACAAATGCTTCAATCGTCAAAGTGATAATATTGAAAAGTATAGTGGAGAGATGACTTAAATGATAGTTTAAGACAAAGTAGGGACCAGGAAATCTTGTCCTTTCTATGGACAGGAAAGCTTGTCCATAGATAGAACAAGCTTTCCTGTTCCTCACTTCGTCTCACACTAGCATTCAAGTCATCTCTCATCTATACCTATGACTTTCTCACTGAGTGAAAAAGTATGCTTATAAGCATGTCAAACAGTCTGAAAAATATCCACTTTCCACCCTGAAAATGATAATAACTTCACTTCATTCATCACAGGATCTAGCTGTATAATAAATTCATTAATTTCAAAGGAGATAACTCTGTTTAGTGTCTATTACACTTCTAACTCTTATGTTCTTAAATGTTTCGGTTAATTGGCTTAACTGGCTGAACATGATGTGATAAAAAACATAAATTTTTTGTAGCCCTGGAACTAGCAGATCGAGTGCAAATAATTTAACACTCCACCGTCCTGATATAAGGAAAAGCTAAATTGGTAAAAAGAAAATGTGTGTCCGGCCGTTCCAAAGAGTGTCGTTACGGGACCGGTTCTGAGTTATGTTAATCATGTATGCGGGTGGAAATTAAAGGTTGTGTAAAGTTAATAGATTGTTTTGATTTTCAAAAATACAGTAATATATTATAAGTCAAGTTTAGTTTAACGTTTACTCTTAATGACGTTTACTCTCAGACGAAGAAACTGCTCAACCGTTTGCATTAATAATATTCCGCAGCCTCACACTACTCAAACACGCTAGTTAGGCTTACACTTGGACAGAAAACTTACATGGAACGCACATGTTACACACACACACGCCACAAACTCAAAACACGCCACTATCAACTGAAACGCTTACTCGATAGACGTTCTATATTAAACATGGCACACAGATTAACGATCTACAAGACAGTCTTAAGACCAATCTGGACATAGGGTGTTCAACTTTGGGGATCTGTTAAACCTTCACACACGAAACGTATACAAGCGATTCAGAGCAAGATTCTACGAACGATAACGCAATGCCCCTTTTATAAGTACATAGGTACTTCATAACGTCCATAAACTACCAATATATACTTAGTTACCAAGTTTCACTGCATCTAGTTTTACTAATGTACGGTTATAAATACTTGATGTATTTCATGACATAATATTACAAATCCCATACGTAATTTATGTCGCGAAACAACTATACAAGACAATGCATGACAAATTTGAATTACATGACACAACCCTCTCATACAAAACGTGTACACTAGGGCGATACCGGGTGCTCAGCGCAGACGTTTGAAGCGCCTCTGACCACAAGATCTTCTTGGCCAACAAAAAAGTTTACCGTTAAGTTTTATGATTGTTTTAATTATTAATTTTGGTCAATAAATAAATGTAAAAGTTGTTATAAGTTTGTTTATCATTTACTAAACCAAATTTCGAACGAACTTCGGTTTAGGTGTTCCAATGTTTTATTGTATTGCTATTATAAGTACATAGGTACTTCATAACGTCCATAAACTACCAATACATACATACCAAGTTTCACAGAATCTAGTTTTACTAATGTACGGTTATAAATACTTGATGTATTTCATGACATAATATTATGGTAAATGACATATTTAACAAAGATGAGATTAACTGTTGCTTAACGATTTGTTATTAATGTATAAAATAATCTGTGATTACATAATTCAAAAGTTTAACTTAATATTTAAATGTTTATTAACAAATTCATTAGTTTAATTAGAAAACTTTTCATACTAAACTTTTAAAACCTCTACATCAAAAGTTACAAAATTATATTTTTCTTTGTAAATAGAGAAATAGCGTGTAGTAATTTAAGGAAAATTATACTACAGTATATAAGTTTTTAAGATGTGTTTTAGTTTATTCATTTTTTCGTTTATAGCCATTTTATAAAGAGGTTCCCCAAAACCATAGTGACGTTGTATGAGCGTACTACGCTACTGAACAAGTTTGAACTTGCTGAGATAAAAAGCACGTCCAGTCCGCACCAAATGATTTTCGTTCGTTACTGAGCGTTCAGCAGTCACATTTTGTCAGTGTGTTTTGCAATTTGTACCCTCCGGTTATTTTGAAATGAGTATAGAACTAAAACAAAAGCAACGATATAAGATTCGCTAATGTGTTCGTCGCGGTTTAACGGTTGTTGATACCGTGAACGAAAAAAAATGTGCGGATGGGGAAGACTGTTAGGGTGCTAGTACAATTTCCCGTTGGGACAAAGCATTTTTCGAAGAACGAGTCAGTCGAATTGATTTCTGGAGATCGCGGTCGGCTGTCCACTGCCAATACTGAAAAAAATATTAGTACTGTAACCTCAGATGACGACGACAACTAACTACTTCGTTAGTTTTCTAAAGATTTTGTTACTTTTCTAGTAAAATAAAGCAATATTCTTCTACCTTTTCATATTAAATAAAATAACGTTAATATCCGGAGGGTGCTATTCAACTCCTTTCACAAAACAAACATCATAAATCAGTAAATTTTTCACCAAATTAGCTCATCGAACACTTTAGCGATAGCTAAAGATAACTACTCTAGAGATTTAAAATCCCCCCCCCCATTACCCCAACTAACGCCGTCTGATCAAACGAACATCATTTCAATTTTTTGCGATATTTCGTGGGTTATGTACCATGGAGCAGTGAGCCATGGATCAGTACCAGAAACTTTGACTGAAAGCGCTGGAGTATTTCTATATTTGATGCACTAGCTGTACCATAAGGCCATAACAGGCAAGTAGAGTGTAAACGTATTTACACTCGATCTGCTACTTCCAGGGCTACACAAATAGTTCTGTTTCTTATCAAATGGCCAATTAATTACATGACTGAAGCATTTAAGAACAAAAGAGATAGAGGAGTAAAAGACACTAGTAAAAGTTTCCTCCTCTGAGAGTAATGAATTTCATCATTGTACAGCCAGACCCTGCGGTGAATGAAGTGAAGGTGTCATTTGCAGAGTGGAAAGTAGATGCTTTTCAGCGGGCCTGGAATAATGATAAGCATACTTTTACACTCAGTGAAGAAGGGCACCGGTAAACCATCTCACTCCTTGTTTTACTTCGTAAAGCCTCTGGAAATTCAAACCAGCCTTTCGGCTGATGACCTAATCAACACTTGTAGCATACTCTATAACTCCAACCCGATAGTTCAAAGAGGTTTGAGTATTACATTATATAAGAGAACTCGACTTAAAATTTTAGAGTATTATAGGAGAATGTTTAAAATGAGGGGAAAATTTAAGTACATTTATTGGTTATTTATGGTACATATCTGTTATCAAAAAGTTCCTCTTCTTACGGTTAATGTACTTTCACATCTCTTATAAGTTTTTCTGGTGTGAGTTTGTAAAGAGAGCGAGAGGATAGAAAATCTACGAGTTTTACCACGTACCAAGTCCCAGTTGACTGTGCGTTAGACCTGTTAAAGACGCTAGATATAAATGCGTGACGTATACAATGATAAACACGCCAGTATTAAGTCATTTCCTGCGTATTAACTTACACACGTATGTGATAAAGTATGTTTAATCTTAAAAGTAATCTAAATAAATTTTATTTTTTATAAATATTCAACAAAAATGAAAATTCTTGTAGTCACTACAGAAAATAAAAACTCCATAAAACACTGATTCATAATTTTTAAAACTTCTTAAAAAATTAATTTTTCAACTGGCCTTCAAGGTTCACTTTCGAGGTACATGCACTGTAACTTATAAGTTAAATAAAAATTCTTTTTAGAAAATTTCCTTGTTGAGAAGCTTGTCTACATCCAAGCAATAAAATTCACGAAAAAACTTTTTGACACTACCATTTTCTGGAATTTTGAAATATTCACAGTGTAGACTAAATTTTAATTTACGATAAAAAGTTCTACTAATAAATTACTGCACTAAGATTTAAATTTTTATAAATTCTGAATTGCACACTAAGCAATTTTAAAATTGCATAAGTTACAGCGATACTAACACTAAAATGTTTACAATTTAAAAGATTATCCATTAATAATCGATAATAAATCGTTGTTTACAATCTTTACTAATGATGGTAAATGGTAAGAGTTTCATGATGGTAACGATTTAAGTTTTTTTTACACAGTTTTCAACAGGGATACTTTTTTCTGTAATTTCCGTTCAGTTTTTATATCAATGCCATCATTGCAGAATAGAATAATTGCATGAAACAAAAGGGTTTTATAAGTTTGACTGCTTTGAAAATTTTGACTTTTGTTGATGTTAGGTGCTGTTAGGTTGTTAGGTGTTGTTTGTGGATTTTTAAGATTTGCTTTTACAGTGGTCATTATATTTAGTTAAAACTGCTGAGCAATATAACCTCTTTTTTTATTTAGAGAAAATAAAAATGATGGGTTTCAGGGTTACTAAAACTTCAGAAGCAATGTAGTTTTTTAATTTTATTTATAAACAAATACAACTGTCCCACGAAGAGGTTGCTATTTTAAATTAATATGCCGGACGAATCGCTCATTCTGCAGACTGGAAACTTTACAGTTATAATAAACAGATATGTAAAAGCCCTCGAGTTTCATTAGCTTATGATTAATGAAAACAAAATGGCGGAATAATAAAATAATATCAATAATGAACAATAATCTTATGGATAAAACCACTTATATTTACAACTGGATTCAGATAAAAAAAATCTGCTGTTTTTGTCATTCCAAATTGATTCATTTTGTTCCAATCCAATTTGATTTCATTTTATTACTTAAGTAACATTGTAACAAATCACCAATTTGAAATGGTTATGCAAATAAAATTATTTTCCGCCATTTTGTTTTGATTAATCATAAGGAAATGAAACTCGAGGGTACTTTTTTACAAATCTATTTATTATAACTGTAAAGTTTCTAGTCTGTAGAATGTGCAATAAGTCCGGCATATTAATTTTAAAAAAAACAACCTCTTCGTGGGACACCCGGTATTTATACAAACAGCAGTATTTGTGATGTAGTTATTTATTTTATTTCATTTATTTATTTTCCCTTGCTTAAAAAAAATATCAATACAAAATAAATGTTATTTCCTTAATTACAGTTTGATAATCTAAAAGCTATTCATTTTAATTCGTGGTGGGGAAATTAATCCACCTAACTATAGTTCCCCATGTTCAAGGGTAGATCAATTCAGTGCTTCTTTGTTCATTACACTACTGCAACTACTGTACTACGTTAATCTATTAGTGTGTTAGTAATTAAAACTACATGTTAGTTACTTAAATACTAATTAAACTACTTAGACATTTTTATTAAAAAAATAATATGCTGTTATATAATTAAATGTACAAATAAAAAACAAAACACAAAAACATAATACGCAAGACAAAAGAATTTATTTAAAAATAGAAAACTAAAATTGAAACCGTAGCCGAGCTCACAAAACTATATATTTCCTAGAGTAACCATTTTTTCTATAGCGTCTCTCTTTACGTCCAGTAGCCAAATGTTTACTGCTATGTGTATCAATGGTTATGCTATGGTGTATCAATGTATGTTAAGTCTTTGTTTTTGTCTTGATCGAGTAAATCACCCTGTGGTGAACCCTCGCCAATGGGATTCACTTCGAATCCCATTCAGGCATGTCATATTTTCATACGTTACAAAAATCATTTCATCCTTTACCGTCTGCATTAGCAGTAATTGCAGAACAGTCGGACGTTAAACCAAAATATATATATATATATATATATATATATATATATATATATATTTTACATAAGTTCTCTATTCCAGCATCTTTTCATCTCCTTTTTATTTTTTGTAGAAGATATGGTGTGACAATATTTGTTATTTTTTGTGGAAGATATGGTGTGACAATATTTGTATCTCCAGATTCCTGTGATTTATTAATTATGAATGGAACAAGTGAATAATTTGTTAATGTATGAGTATTACTGTGTCACGTTGAAGTCTCGACGTATGACATATAGTTTCCGAAGTACACAGTAGGATCTAATTATTAAAGGTAAAAATTTGTTTTGAAACGTTTGTATCCTGTTTAAGTTTGATTTTTTCGCCGAACCATAAATCAAGGCTCCATACATCCACATCGGACAAATCAGATAATTGTAACAATTTAGTATCTTTTTGATGGGTAACTGCGATCTACAGTAAAGTAGTGATCACAATAGAATTTATTTATACATAGTTAGATTTTAATTTTGGCCATTCACTCATGATTAAAATTAGGTGAAGTTTTTCACATAGCAATGTTTACTTATGATTAAACATAGATTAAATATATAACTATTGGTCATTTTTTATATTGGCAAGAGAAAGTTGTGTTAGTGTTCAACACCAGTTTTTAAGAGTACTCGGAACGGAGAAAATTGAAAAATTTTCACATACCCGGTTTTTTAGATATTATTTAAATTCATTATTTTCCGCATCCAATGATGTACAATTTGTTGGGAATTATGCAGTTTCATCCAAAAAAATAATTAAAAATAAGTTGAACACTTGAGCTTTTTCTAACCGTTACTAGTTTGCATAAACATATCTATTTTTTGAATGACAAACGATAAATTCATAATTTTGTTTTTATTTTAAAACTTTAAGTTGACATTAGACCAGCTGTGAATGTTACAGTTGAGGAATTTCCAGATTATGATCCTGGAATGCATTGAAGTAACTTTTTTACAGTGCTTAATGTGTTTTTTTTTTTAGTTATTTCTTGTTCCCCGTAAATAGCTATTTTTGTCACATAAGGAACATTTTCTCAGTCAACTGAGAACGGATTTTAATGAAATTTTTGTACAGCCTTTCATACCATAATTGCAATGTACAGAGTTAATATTACAGTAAAATAATGTTTTTAAATATTTATTTTCCACTTAAATAGGCAAAACATTATGCTTTCCAAAGTAGTAATACCTAACAAATATTTTGTCTTCCTAACAATATATAAAGACACTACTAATTCTGTGGGCGTAGAATACCTGTAAAGTAACCATAAAAAAATTGGACAGGATAACTGTAATGGTTTTTGAGAAAATGTTCCTTAAATTAACATAACGGAGATAGGCATTCCGGGTACCCTTGACGTAGAGATCACTTTTATAATCCCGTTCCGTAATTCATCATTTCTGTAATTCGTCACCCCCGCAGTTGTAATGTTACCGGAATATCGAGGTTATACCGGATATAGAGATATTAATATTTAATAAACAAAAACCCTCATTGTTTTGTAACTAGTGTATAAATAATTAATATAGAATAACAGACAAATAATTACTTTAGTAATAAAAAATAGATAATCTTTATAGATATTATCATAACCCTGAAAATTAACGATATTAACAATGCATTACAATATTAACAATATAAAATAAACAGGGCTGCCAACTTATTTGATATAATACACCCAGCAAATGAATATGTACATAAGGTTATGAAATGACAGTAGTATACTCGCATAATACGATGAATGTATCAGAGCGTAAAAATCATGACTCATTCATTGATAATGAACCTCAGTAAATTTAATACATAGTCCCGGACGTCACGTCTATGTTATTGTGTATGTTAGGCCTACAAATGACACGTGATTAGAGTGGCGTGATAAAATAGGCGGTGTCTATATCTACCGGTACAAATACACAGGTGTGTAATATCATTATGTTTTGGTGTGTTATTTAGGCATGCACACGCACACCTACACTATGTTCTTCCTCTTTTAATAACAATAAAGCAAAACACCGAAATGATTTTACAAAATAATAGTACATTGTTTTTAATCCGGTACAACATAATTATTAAGGTGTTGAAACCTCAGATGAGATTCTTATCGAATTCAAAAATTTTTTTAAGTGAACAGGCCTACTATTGTACAACACAATTTTCTTTTGGTCTAACAACGTATTTAACAAAAACCACGCATTTTACTCCAATTTACTAAAAAACCACCTTAAGTCAAAATTTTAAACTTTTTTTTCAACAAGTGGCTTATCTTTAAAAATACAAAAGTATATATTAAAGGGGATGAGCCTCTAAAGAAATTATATTTTTTAATAGGTATTGTTTTTCTTATCGAAAAGTAGTAAATTACCAGATTTTTAATTTTTCAAAAAAAATCCTTTCTGTTTGGTTTTTTGGTTTGTTTGTTTGGTTTTTTTAGAATTTTGACTTTTGGGCTAACTGAAATGACCAATTCAAATATTTTCATTTTTACGTGTAGGTGAATATTTAAAAAAAACATTACATTTTTCGCAAATAACTTAATTGTATTTATGGAGGTAGATATTGGCCTTGTGCAAAATGAGGAGCATCTAATCTATAATGAGTGAAGCGGGAGGGAACAACATATCACCCTTTAATCTTCTAATAGATTAGAATTAACGTTGCCCTATCAACCAATATTGGATGTATTACTCCTTCCTATACGTTACACGTGATTGGATTACGCCCGATTAATGTAAATCGGGTTTTAGATTCAATGTTCCTGTGAGGATTTTCCTATAATCAAGAATGAGATGCAATATTGGTGAAACGATTGAACGAAAATTTCATTTAAATAAATACACCTTACTATAAAACATATGTTACGTCCTTTACAAAAATTGACATTGTCAAACCTAAGCATAAATATATCGTAATTTCCACCAATATTATCTACACATCCCATTATAACTGATTCACAAGAATAAAAGAATAATATTTTATCTTCATTAACGAAGAAATATGCATTTTCAGTTCATTTAGATTTCGTGGTTTAAACAAAAGTTCCTAATAATACTCCATATATTAAAATCTTATGTATTTTAGTCTGGCAAGCGTGGAGGTCAATCGCTTGTGTCACATCGACCAATCCGTTCATTAATATTTTTAATTTAAATATTGTAACTTCGTTACAAAAGGACCCGTGAAGACGATGGAAATGGATGGTACGGCTTAAATTTTTTCGTGTAGCATTTTTTATCCGAAGGAGAATCGGGGTGGAGAGTTACATTGAGGAAAAGAGGTTGATATGACATATGGGCAAATGAAAAGGGCAGATGGATAGCGTGTGTAATGGATTGGATTTCTCGAGCGGGAAAGTGCAAGAGAGGTAGAAACCGATGATTTTAACAGATGAGGTGGACGAGGCCATGGAGAGGAGACGACTATGGGAAGAAGATTAAATGGCTCGAAGGAAAATGGAGGCGGTGACAACCGTACAAAATACAATCCCTTACAAACCAGTATTAATATAGTAAATAAACGAATGTTACATGTGCTGCAGCCAAGTTATCGAAAAAATTATTTGATTGGAAAAGGGACTTATGTGCCCCACCTATGTAATGTAAAATTCTGTTTTGGTCATTAAACATTGTTCCTAACATCGTAAACACTTACAAACCAAAAAAAAATTGAAGTATATTAGATTTTACGTTGGACAAAAATCATCTCGTCTACTAGTATCCTAAACTTCCGAAGATAGAAGACGGTCAATGTAGGTTAGGAGAACGAGGAAAATTTTACAATAAGAATGAACCATTAAAAAAAGAATAAAATTTTACTACACCAGTATGAGATGGATGACAAACGGTTGATAAAACAAATTTTTAAGACATTAAACAATAGACCTAAGTTGTCGGATAATGGTTCAAAGAAGTCAGAAAAAACACTAAAATAAACCGAAAAAATTTAATAATTCTAATCGAATTCAGA
Organism: Catonia carolina; assembly: GCA_035578175.1. Taxonomy (NCBI): domain Eukaryota; kingdom Metazoa; phylum Arthropoda; class Insecta; order Hemiptera; family Achilidae; genus Catonia; species Catonia carolina. Next base: position 425,359,820 of record JAQMRL010000001.1, read on the forward strand.
CAACTAATTACGGATTTTTAGGGCTTCCATGACGAGTAAAACAGAACACCGGATGGTTAGAAGAAAGAAAAAAACCCTACAGAGAACGAATGCTAAGATTTTGCGCTGCAAAATGAGTTAACAGAAACGTCTAAAATTATCTCACGTGGTCTAAAATTGGCCTTATACGGAAAAAGTAGCCATGATTAATAACTTTAAGAGATTACTTTAAATTTGTATGGTAGGGGAGACCGGGACTAGTTGGTGCACTTTTAACATATTTTTTTTTTGTAGCTATTTATGAAGTTTTTGAGATTTTGTTTTATGCTGATTTTATACCTTAACATATTGTTTTTGCTTTTGTTTTATGCTGATTTTATACCTTAACATATTAGCCTTAACGTCCCAATTTTTGTAATTTTTTTAATTTAAATATTGTGTGAGTTATGAACATTTCAAGTCATTAAAACCCATGCGCCAACTTACCCCAACCTCGGGGTTAGTTGGCGCAGTACCTGAGGTAAGTTGGCGTACGTTATTATTCATTCATTAAACAGTTAAATAGGTATGTGGCGTTGCAAATAAAATAAAATAACATCTAAAACGAATTATTTTAATGAATGTTATTGATAAACTAGTATAAAACTGGAATACCAGAACATGTAATGAAAACAAAATTAGCTCTTCCAGTAATCTACTGTTTTAAAAATCTATATTTTAAAACCAAATTCCTTAAAACTGTTGCGCCAACTAGCCCCGACTCACCGTTTTGGAAAAACGACGGCATAGTTAAAAAACTAAGCAATCAATTTACTTAAACTTGACACAGTAAAAACTCCAAAGAACTGGTGAATTTAATGATACAAATATTAATGGGTTATTTAACCAAACATTTGTATGAAAAATTAATAACAGAGAAACCGAAATTTTACTTACCTTTGGTAAAAAACAAATAATTAATGTGAAACGTTGTTACGCTTTCATAAACGGCTCAAAACACAACGAAATACTCACAGTGACTGCCGGAAACAGTGATCCAAGTTTCAGGATTGAAAACGTCTAAACAAAAGATTTATCACGATTGCGCCTACTTGCCCCTGCGCCTGCTAGCCCCGGTCTCCCCTATATTGAAATAGAAACTTTGAAAAGTTAGAAAAAACATTCAAAGTGTGTCAATAGAACAGACTTTGTTTTCTTTCTTATCAAAGCCAGGTGCTCTCTCATTTCGAAAAAAATGACAAAAATAATATACATATCTTATTTATTTATTTAAAGTCTCTCTAATCTACCCCACGGATTATTACTTTATGACATTGTTGGAGGTGTACGATAATACACAATAAAGATAATATTGAACAGGCTTTATCAGGTTACTAGCTGAAGGTAATATTATAGGTATGTCAACGTATCATGTGCCTTGTTGCCTTATGGTCTAACATGACAACATGTCAACGTGGTTTTGTCATGTTCAACGGTACGTCAATACATGTAAACAGTTAAGTGTGTAAAGGTACTCTTGTAGTAAACCCTTTGTGATCGCATTCGATATTAAACTAAAGTTCAAAAGGAAGGAGACGTAGGAAATATTAACAATTTTCTAAAGGTGTTACAGTGTTGTATTAGGTATTTAATTGTATTCTTAAAGCCATCAATTTTAGACACTTTTTAAATTTTCTTTCCATTCTTTTGGTTTTTAATATATTACTTTCTCCTGGCCTACTCGAATACACAGAGAAGGGTATTGCTTTCATGTCGATGTTTACAGGCTCCTAGAATCAAAAAATAAATATTTTTTTATCGATTGGTCTAAGAGTGTCTGTGTTTTTAAACAAAATATCTCAAGAACGGAATACCGTAAAGCTAAAATGTGGAACTTAAGTTAGGTACCACTGGGGGACCCGACACGAACATTTTCATCAACAACGGTCAACCGGAAGTAGTGGACTACGTTATTCGTGCGCTTTTTCACTTTTTTGAGAAAACCTACAACTTTTATTACAAGTGTTTTTTTACAACGCTTAATTTAGCGTCAATCAGTAATTTTCTGCATTTTGCTCATCAAAATTGGTAAAAAAATTAGATTTTTTAAGATTATGGCCTCAGTATGCATTTTTTGATAAAAATTATACAAAACAGAAAAACGTACAAATTTTATTTGAAAAATTTTATTCTACAGAGCTTAGTTTAGCGTCAATTAGTAATATTCCGTATTTATAAGTTATTTATAATTCAAAGGGAGGTCGATTTTCATTTTGCGTCATTGACTCATTTACGGAACAAAAATGAACCAGCTCAATGACCTAGTACAGAAAATTTTATTTATAATGAAATCGAATGTTAAAAATAAACGAGGAAAAATAATGTCTGAATTGCGGTTATGTTAATCATTTCAGTACATATATGATGAGTAAAAATCTGCTACTTGATGAGCATATGATAATAAAAAGTAAATCTCAACAATTTTATTTTTAAATTTATGTTAAGAAATTCACATGGTAGAGGTACACGAAAAGATTAAATTATAAATTTTCAGTTCATTTATTTTGTCATATTAACATCGTCATTAGCGACTAATAGGTATGGGTTTTCGAACGGATGATTTTTTTGTCTTAATTCGTTTATTCTCATTTGTAAAATCTTAACACTAGAGAATATGTTTACAATATGAAATAAAAACAAGAAACACATGATGGCATAAACGTGTTAGCCCATCAACTAACACCTACAGGTACAAAAACATGATTATTATTTTACTAATTTGATTTTTTTAAATAAAACTTTAATTTATAATTCCATTTTAGAACAACTTAAATTTAATATTTTCACAACAGCAAAACAACACTCATATCTCTATTACCCTAGCAAATAATCGATTTTTTTATATAAATCGAAAAAAAAATTTATTTCCTGAAAACATTTTAAACCTGGAGATGATGAGGCATCAACTATACGCCTCAAATAGTACTTGCACGTAACTTATAACAATAATTTTATTATGTAGTTTAAGAAAATTTTATTAAAAATTTCTTTTTAAGTAATTTTGTATTGTCAACTTACCTTTTTGTTGTTTCATATGAAAAGATGTTAGTTTGTTTTTTAACAAGTAAAACAACAAACTAAAATATTTTGTGAAAATATAATAAAGTAAAAGTGTGTTTATGTATAAATACAAAATAATACAAAACAATATCGACAACTCAATTAATAAATCTACCACAAAATGGCATGGCCCCCAGTTCGTCTGCCAGGTTGGCAAAAAAACAATTAATAATTAAACTCAATAATTAAATAATTCCGGTTTCTCAAAGCTGCCATTAAAACAAAACTAAATTCACTCAGTTTTGTCCATTCGAAATGTGTAACACTTTTCCTTCTCCAGCACAGCCTTACCGAACCACCTCTCTCTACAACAACTTAAGATTCTACACTTTTCCAGGAAATACTCGACACCCTCTTCTTCTCTCGAATTACACATTAAAGAACATACTCGAAAGAACCAACCCTGTAAGGAACATATTTGAGAAATAGCATAGAACTTCAACATCTAAAATTGATGCTCATAAAATTCCTAAAGTAATCAACCCTGATATAATGTAAGTTTCTCAGACTTCTACTCATTTTACGTATAATATATTTTATGAAACTCTGACTTAGCTGCTTTGTCTAACCATTTTATTCTAATTCCCTTTCTAATCTTAACCGCCACATTTTCCATCAGTCTCTTTTTTGTCCCTGTCATCCACATTAAACTCAATCCCGTACTTATTAAGTAATGCCCTCCATTCCCTAAACGATCCCACATGTTCGCCCATGACTTTGTACAAAAGCTTATGAGTTAATCTGTTATCTGGTAAACGAACCACCTTGCTGATGTACTTAACATGCTGCCTTAAAAAATGTACATAGATCAGGTCCAAGTCAGTTTCCAGAAATATAACAAAGTATGGGGTATTAAGTGAAACAGCAAAATTCTTTTCAAAGCAGATTTTTTAAAAACTTCCAGTTTCTCCACCGATTTAAACCATACATACCTCAGCATTATATATAATAATCATTATTTGCATGCAGAGTTAAACACCCTAATATTGGCTGAGTTGTGAAAATATATGACGCAGGATTGAAAATTTCAAAATAAATTTGGGTGCTCAGCACAGACGTTTAAAATACCTTTGGCCAAGGGATTTTCTTAGCTAATTGTACGACTGTAGCGATGACTGAGAGCTCCAGCAAGTAATTCTTGAAACCTTTAGCGTGATATTTAGAAATTGTAATAATATGTAATTGTAGTAACAGATAATAAAATTTCAATAAAAAATTGTCAAAAAATGGATCAATTGTAGTGACTTAATGTTCAGTAAAACAATAACTTAAAAATTAAGTCGAAAAGGATAATATTGTACTAAAAGTTTTCATCGTAAAAATGGCAATATTCTTCATAAAATTATATTTTGAAAGTGTTTGAACCGTTACCTTTAAGTTACCTATTTAAGTGCCATTAAGGTTACGTTATCGAAGCATTTAGCACGTAGGTGGTTAAGTTAGGGTCGGGGAGACTACACTTTCGTACCCGTGGGAAGGGTGGAAATGATGTCTACAGGTCGGTACCTTGGAAATTCCTATAAAGCGAGAGAGAGTGAGAGAAGGCAAGTTACAGAACGTAATTTAGGAAACAAAGTTAGGAATAACTCAATATGAATAACTTAGGAATAGGGAATGCTTTCAGGAATAGTTGATGGTTAGATAATAGGATACAATAGGTCTAAAGGATAGTGGCCACAGGCCTATCACGCCCACTCTCATTACTGGACCTCTTCTATTCAAACTAAACTAACCTCTAAATTCAAATCGTAATGATCATTGATTTTGTAAGACTTAAACATTACTTAACTGATATCGAACTATACCAAATGCAAGGTTAAAAATCAAGAGGTACTTCAGTTTAAATGCCTCTTTAATTTAGTGCGAAGCCTAATAGTTGTAACATATTTACAATAGTTGCTTAGTAATTATGTGGCAGTATACCGAAGCCTACAATAAATAAATATAAATCAATTTAAAAAATGAAACACATAATTATGATTTTACTTTGTTTTACAATTCTGCAACATTACAATCTGTTCACTTGAAATAGAACAATCAGTAATTTTGGTAAATGTTAATTAACATGATTACAATTTCATTATAATGTTAATGAAATTGAAAATAATAATAAATTAATATATTTTATAAATTGAATGATGACTTTGAAGTAAACAAGTAAGAAAAAAAAAGATAATAAGTGTAACAATGTTCTTTAAAACCTATAACCTAAATCAAAAACACTACGTCTTTTCAGTTTCTTGAAAACCCGGTATCAATGTTGTTTAGTAGATTCAGAGCCAGGAAGTTTGGATGATTGTTGAGTCTCTCTTCATATTTACGGCTGAATTTTGATATAGTTTGTTTCATTGAGTCAATATTAAGATCGGCATAGATATAGGCATTTTTGATGTACCACGGAATTTGCAGGGCCCGCCGCAAGAATTTTGACTGGAAACGTTCGAATATGTTTATGTTTGAAGTGCTGGATGTACCCCACAATTGAAGCCCATAATGTCCATATGGGTTTTAAAACGGACTTATATAAAATAATTTTTGATTCGTTTGACAAAGGTGAGTATTTCCCCATTATGTATGATTGTACTTAAGGCATTTTTTGTTTAAATATTTTTTTTCAAATCATTTTGTTTTTTATTGAAGTGATTAATTATTGTATTAAAATGTTCTTACCCTACATCGTATAAAACACTTCGTTTTTAGTGGAATGGATCCATATTTTTCCCGCAATTTCCCAATATGATATTAAATTTTACCTGCAGTGGAAATTTTACTTTTGGAAGAGGTACCCACTGGGGCAATGTCCGTTTAGAAAGTACGAGCGTTCTCCGTTATTCAGACCAAGAAATCTCTACTCCATTTTCGGTTTAGACCGTTGTACAGTTAGGAAGTTCCTTGCAGCTAGACCACGGGCTAGTTGGTTGGGACATTTATCTAGCCGTTCGCGAAATTAATATAAAAACTTAGGTAATGTCAGAATTTTGAAATCGTCGTGGAGAGTTTTATTGCTTACATAAAAAGGAGCGCCAGAAGCAAGTTCTAAGAATTTTAACTAAAATACTTAAATCGAATTTAAGTTACTCTTTGACGCAGTTTCAAAGAACTGGACATCATAATTTCATATTGAACTAAAAAAAATTATTCACGGCATTTTTAATCAATTTAAGTTACAATTTTGATTTCAGAATGATCAAACACAAAAGAACCCTTTTCTATCAATATAACAATAAAAATAATATTTATCAGATCCCTTAAATTAAAAATAAAGCTATTTTAAAATAATTAAGATACACACGATAACAAAATAATGATTCTAAAAATAATAGAAATTATCTTTAAAACAACTTGGATTTTATCAGTGGCTTTAAATAGCTTAACAATCTGTTTAAATTAAAAGGTGGTTGTGGCTAAAATGTAATTATTATAACCGATAATTATCTACAATAGTATATCCTAGATAAAATGTTAATACTGTACAAACATAGTAATTTAAAAGCATTACTTAATTCTCAGTTGCTCTTATTCTGCACATTAAAGTAACATAGAATTACAATTAAATACAACATGCAATCTTGTTTAAATTGTATTTAGTTTTTCCTTTACTACTATACAGCACAATTTTCATCACAGAATTAGTAAAAGGGGAATATTTAACATTCTAACCACAAATACGATATCAAGTATACTTAAATTTGATCAAAATACTAAATATTAACTATTTACAACTAGTTGATACACTATTAACAGATTCACATCTTAAAAAAACGAAAATATTTTTAGTACAATACACAGTTAACAAAAAAGAAAAGAAAATAGTGTGCAGCATTCACACGCCAATGTAAATTATAATCTGCGTTTAATCATTAGTAAAAAATATAAAATTAAAAAGATTAGTAGCTAATTTTAATCATAAGTGAATGACGCTAAATGAAAATCAACCTCTGCAGAACTTAAAAATACATACCGTAAAACCACTATTTGACGCTAAACTAAGCCCTAGAAATAAATTATTGAAATAAAAACTAAATTTTTTAATGTTCTATAATATTGATTGTATTCACTTTTGTCGTTCAATGCATACTAAGGCCGCAATCTTCAAAAACCACGTTTTTTACTCATTTCGATAGCAAAATACAGAAAATTAATAATTGACGATAAACTAAGCGTTGTAGATAAAAAATGTTGACATGAAAGAAGAGTTTTTAATTTCCTGCAACTATAATTTAGTAAACGAGGTGATTTAGAAAATATCCTAGAACCCGTTTTTGAGAAAATTGTAAGAAAGTGAAAATTCCACGAATAAACAACTTACTTTCGGTTGACCGATTTTGATTAAAATGTTCGTGTCGAATCCCCTTGTGGTATCTAAATTACGTCGCAAGTTTCAGCTTAAGCCGATATTTCGTTTTTTGAGATATTTGGTTGATACACAACCAGACCTATTGTAAAAAACATGTTTTTTTTCAGGGGGCTTGAAAACGTGTATTTGCGGTCTCTTTTGGAAAAATCGGCATAAAAACAATAATTCCATCCTTATTATTACTATTTATATAGGACAACAAAGAGTAAAAAAGAGGCAACACAATAGAACTGCGCAAAAATAAAAAGATAAGATTAAAGAATAAAACGAGATAACGTGTTAGGCACTTCATTTTTTATAGCATATAAAGTCAGTAACTTTAGATAATAAATAACATTCTTATCTGCACTAAATTATACAATTAAACGTAAGAATTTTGCATCAGTTTTTTATTACCTTACTTTTTTATTTATTTTAATGTAGTCCTATTATAAACTGATTATTAACTGGTGCATTATGGCACACTTTAGAGAATATTGTATCAGAAGACAATTTTCAAGGCCCTATCAATAATTAATTTGAATATGTGGTACAGTAAAATAACGATTATCCGAACAGCTCATGGAAAAAATAAAATATTTACCAATTTATTTACAGCTTCTATTTCTTATTTAAATATGTAAAATCTACCATTGTTGACGTTTAGGTCACGAGCCAAAATTTTATTCTCTAAGAAAATCAAAAATATTGTTTTCAGCTGGTTTTCCCTGGTTTTCGGTTAGTTTGAACCTCCAGAGGCTTTACCAAGCAAAATGAGCAGTGAGGTGGTTTACCATTGCCTTCATCACTGAGTGGATAAGTATTTTTATCAGCATGCCAGACCCTCTGAAAAGCATCCACTTTCCATCCTGCAAATGACACCTTAACTTCATTCTTCACAGGATCTAGCTGTATAATGAAATTCATTACTTTCAGAGGAGATAACTGAGACTAGTGTCTTTTACACCTCTACCTTTTCTGTTCTTAAATATTTCAGTCATATCATTGGTTGACCATACGATAAGAAACAGAACTATTTTTGTAGCCCTGAAACTAGCAGATTAAGTGAAAATAATTTAACATTCCACCAGCCTGTTATGGGCATTTATATTCTAGCAAAAAATATTTAAAAACGAGCATCAAAATTCTTTCTCAATCAACCTCTTCTACAAGAGGGAAGATATTCACAGACTGAAACGTTTTATAACATAGGAGTTACCCTAACAATTTTGTTAATCATTCAATTCATTTACTTTTTTCTAATTCAACTACTAATCATCATCAACTTATAATCGACGGCATTGTTATCTCCATCATTGTCATCATCATCTTCAGTTTCAAGATATTAATGGACAATTCGGAGTCAAGTTTGGTTTAACTGGAACGCACTAATGTGTTATATATTTCATTCTAAGAAAGTTAAAATTCAGATTTTTTTATCTATACTAAAAATTATAATTAAACTAAAAAACTAATTGTAAAAGAATTACACTTTCATAAAAAATATATGCCCATACAGACAGGTGGAGTGTCGAATTATTTACACTCAATCTGTTTGTTGCAGGGCTAAAAAAAATAGTTCTGTTCCTTATCACATGGTTAGCCAATTAAATGACTGAATCATTTAAGAACAGAAGAGGTAGAGGTGTAAAAAATACTAATCAGAGTTATCTCCTCTGAAAGTAATGAATTTCATTGTAAAGCCAGACCCTTTGGTAAATGAAGTAAAGGTGTCATTTCCACGGTGGGATGCTTTTCATAGGGCCAGGCATGCTTACAAGCTTACGTTTCCACACAGTGAGTGTAGGCACTTGTAAACCACCTCACTCCTCGTTTTTACTTAGTAAAACCTCTACAGGTTCAAACCAGCCTTTCGGCTGATGACCTAAACAACAACAATTAAACATTTTTTGGTGGTATTATGCTAAGGTATGTTTTATTGATTTTACATTTAAGAAATATTTGTAGGCTACTTTTACAATTTTTCCATTTTTTAAAGCTGTATGGTACCCTTTTTGTAATAATGTAGGATGATAAATTTCTCCACGAGATATCCCCACAAGGGATCGGCAAATTTGTAAGAAACTATCGTTTCCCACCACAAGGATATGCCGAAATTCAAAAAGTAACCTTATTCCAAGGGTTTGAATTCAAACTTTTCTGTGCAAATTTTATTTCCGGTTCGACATCGTCAACTTTACATTGATTAAATAAACTCAAGTTGTTGAATAAATTTTATTTAATGATTTTGAATATTTTCGTAACAATTGATTAGTGTATATTTTATTTTTACATGTATAAATTTTATCACTTTTATATTTTATCTGATACTTTCCAAAACGTGTATGATATGTTTTAAGTTTCACTGTCCCTTTTATATCGTCATTTTTAAACTATATGTCCCATCTGTATTATGTATTTTAATTTAAACTTTTATTCATTCTGTGGCCCGTCCATCTTGCTCGATGTTCGGAACCACACTCCACCTCTCTTCACAAAATTCACAGTTATTCTTTTTTATAGTTTCCTAGCAACCATATAAATAACTCTTTTCAATATTTTTTTGGTAGTATAAATTAAATAGTTTTTAAAAGTGTTTACCTTCCAATCAGCTGGAGTTTGTTTATACTCTCAACTAGAGCAAACATAAACAGATTTAACTGTGGCTGGTTTGATTCGTTACAATAACTATGATGTCCTGTAAAAATTCATCATAAATAATTAGCACACGTTGATTTGTCCAACTATCCGAATCCAAGTTTAAGTTAATTCGGAACTCAAAGTTGTACTGAATATGGCTCGGCCGATAACCTCATATTCCAAACTCATTAAAATTTATCTCGAAATTTAAAAATGTACATGACTATAATTAAGAAATACAAATGCATTTTAAATTGAAAACTTCATAAATTATAATTAGGTACTCGTTTAGATAAAATGCAATTAAGAAATACAAAGAGTATTATAAAAATATTGCATTTTACAAAAATAATTAATCTACACAAATATTTTATTAATCTTGTTTGTATAAATTTCATTGAAATACAACATGATTAATACAATTTAAACATATCGTTTTGGTTCTTAAGAACAGTAATCTATTGTTAGTCAAGTTCATTTAAGCTTAAGTTTTGTAGCTGATTTATTTTATGTAATATAATAATATTTTTAGTAAGCTTAGTTAATTCATTTATCGTTATTATTAAATTTTTCAATAAATAATTGTAAAAATTTTTTTATTATTTATTAAAACCATATCCCGAAAGAACTTAGGTTTAGGTGTTTCAATGTATCAGCGGTTAAGTTACTTCAATTGCAGGAGATGGATATATAGTAAATTCTTCTGTTTATAATTTGTGTAACATTTACATTGTACTTTATTTTTGGCAAATAAATATAATAACGTGAAATAACCTATAAGTTCTATTAAGTTGTTCTAAAGCAAATTTAACGGTAAAAACGATTATAGAAAGTATAAGGTATGACCGACACGGATAGGTGAACAAAATATATCCTCCGTATAACAAACACCTTTGAAACAAAAACAGTGTCCTTTCTACTAAATAACAACCGAGGCTACCGGTTGCATACATCAATAATTTTAATCTATATAAAATCGTCCAAATGAAAAACTATTGGCTGATTGGCGGGAACTCTTCACTCTCTCTTGAGAATAAGTTGCTGCTTTACAAAATGTTATTTAAACCAGTTTGGTTGTACGGCGTTCAACTTTGGGGAACTACCAGCAGAAGTAACATAGAGGTAATTCAAAGGTTCCAGAGTAAGGTTTTAGGACTATATAACAAGGGCGCCATGGTTTGCAAGGAATGCAGAAATACAACATTTATGAAACTTTCCTGATGTAATGGACGATGTCAGGCGTTTTAATAGAAAATATCAAGGCAAGACTTGAAAGTCACGAAAATGAATTAGCCATAAATCTTCTAAACAGTTCAGAAGAAGTTAGACGCCTGAAACGTTACCATGTTTTGGACTTGTCTGAAAGAGTTTAAATGTACAAAAATTATAGTGAAAAGTATTCCATATTGTAAAATGTAAATATCTTTGTACATAGTAATTTTCTTTCTTAACACATGAGTAATTGATATAATGAGAGGTACTCAGGGTAATGACGCCTCACCTTGTGATTTTTAAATTCAAAAGATTTGTTTATAGTTTATTTTTAAAAAACTGATTGCAAATAATGTTTATTTAAAAAAACAAAACAAAAGACAATTAATTCATAAGGTTTTGATCACTAACATAAATGGATAAGATTCTATTTATAGGTTTATGATAAAGTATGTACCGACAACAGGCAGATTGTTAAATTATTAGCACTCGATCTGCTAGTTCCAGGGCTACAAAAAATATTTCTGGTTCTTATCAGCCATTTATATGACTGAACCCTTATGAACAAAAGAGGTACAGATGTGAAAGAAACTAGTCACAGTTATCTTCTCTGACAGTAATGAATTTGAAGGTGATATTTCCATGGTGGAAAGTAGATGCTTTTCAGAGGGCCTGGCATGCTGATAAGAAACCTTTACAACTCAGTGATGAAGGCGTCGGTAAACAACCTCACTCCTCGTTTTACTCAGTAAAGGCTCCAGAGGTTTAAATCAGCCTTTCGGGCGATGAACTAAACAAACAATATAATTTATAACAAAAACAAGTTTGATAATCTCCAAAAATGGGAAAGTACTGGGAATAAGTACTGTAGCGATTCTGATTTACTTCTTATGCGGAACAAGGGCGTACTTGGTCCAGTAAAAAAATAATAAATCCATTGTCAGGATTAAAGGATAAATTTTTATATTAATATATTATATTAATAATAATAATATAGAATGAATTTAAAATACAGTACATTTAGAATCTACTTAGAATATAATTTATTGTATAAACTTAACATTGTGGTTGAAAAATACAAAATTTTTAAGGTGACAGACATTTTTATGACAAATTACATTTACTGTTATATTTAGTATATAATACATTACAGCAAATATCATAAATCTTTCTTTTAAACAGCACAGCTCGTGTAACGCACGAATATATATGTGTCGGGTTTCTTTTTTTTTGTAGATTTATCGTACAATACATACTGAACTGAATGAAATTCATCCAGACTGTTGCAGTTTGCCAAATAAAATCCCAAAAGACCTTGTTATGGTAATAAAGATAGAGTAGACTCGAGAATAACCAACTGTGGTTGGTGGCCCGTAGAGGTACCTACCAACCTCGTCCAATGTTTTTACCTTTAACTAGTCATGATACAAAAAATAAAATTCGCTTTTATAAACTTTCATTTTTAAAAATAAACGTCTTCTTTATTTCCCTAGTGGAAAATACGCAAAAAAACTCATTACGTACATAAATCTCCCATAAAATTTTCACGGTTATTTAAAATCCTATTTCTAAAATTAAAAAATATATTCTACTTACATTATTTTTAAATAAATTCACAAATTTGCATGATGAATACGAAAATCCTTTTCATTTTTACACAAAGATTTCAATTATTCTAACAAAAAAAGTTATTTTATTAAAATACTGTTTAAGATATTTCCCCTAGTAATTCTATTACAATTAAACCTCCCTCATCCGGCCCTATGATATCTGAAACCACCGATAAACCGGCGCAGGTTTTTTTTTAAATTGTAATTTTGATAATTCACTTTTATAAGGCGGGTTTTTCATAGGGTAGCAGTGTAAGTGTGAGCATACGACCTTAAGTAGGGGCTGCAAAGGGGGTTAGGTCATTGGCCGCAGTCGAATTTCTGTTCATTACACTATTTCTGAAATACAACAGTTAGGTACTAAGTTTTTTGTTATTTGATTTTAACTAAAAAAACAATTTAATTTATGTTTTAAATCAATAGTACATTACAATACTTAAACACTTGTGTATTTCGGAATGATTTTGCGGCGTCCTTTCATTACGGCAACCTAAGTAAATTTTGTAACTGTTTGTTTTAGTTATTTACTGTTTATTTATTATCCAGATTACCCGGGGCCACTTTGGTCCAGTTATCAGATGTTTTACTGTATCAAAACTGAAAAATTCATATTTTTTAACATTCATTCAGTCTCGGCTTCTCATCAGCGTGAGGCAACATACTGGACCAAATATGAACACGAAAACGATTTATTTGGAAAACGTGTTAGTAACGTATTTAAAACAAAATACGCAAACTTTAACGCATAATTAACAGAGGTCAATCAATCCTCTAATACAGCAAAATGTCTTGACAAAATTTAACACGCTGCCGCTAACGAAGAAATGGAGTATAAATCTATTTATCTAATAGTAAAATATATTCTAAACCTTAAAATAAAATATCTATACGTATACATATTTTATTGTAACAAACTATGTGTATTTATTGTAATATGTTACGGATTTTGTCAACTTTAAAATTGTTTAACTTTTGTAATTCATTTTCTTTTGCCTTGTTCAGATTTTAAAATGTCAATTTTATATTTTGTTCATCCTAGTTAATATATTATTTAGGATTTAATTTGGTTTATATTCCGTTTTGTAATTTTTTCTGAAAAATGCACCCTATTTAATACTTTTGTTATATTTATTAATTGTTCATTTTTTTCTTAACTTTGTTTTTGTATTACAATAATTTTCGTTTTTTGTTCAATTTTTTAATTATCCACAGGAATAGTATGCTTCAAAAAATGTATTTTATTATAATGCAATTTGTATTTTCATCGACAATTTGTTAAACCTTTTTGATAGTGATAAGGTATTTTATAGTTTCAGAAAATCAAAGTTCAAAAATTAATGAAATCTGGTATATTGATGAACTGAAGTGTTCAAACACAGTACACTAGCCTATAACCGACAGGTGGAGTGTAAAAATATTTGCACTCGATCTGCTAGTTCCAGAGCTACAAAAATAATTGTTTCTTATCACTTGGTCAGCCAATGATATGACTGAAGCATTTACGAACAGAAGAGGTAGAGGTGCAAAAGACACTAATCACAGTTATCTCCTCTAAAGTAATGAATTTTATTGTACCGCCAGACCCTGTTGTGAATGAAGTGAAGGTGTCATTGGCGGGATGGAAAGTAGATAGTTTTCAGAGGGTCCGGCATGCAGATAAGCAAATTTTTCTACTCAGTAAGAAAGGCAAAGTAAACCACCTCACTCCTTGTTTTACTTAGTAAAGCCTGTAAGAGATTCAAACCAACCTTTCGACTGATGACCTAAACGACAACTTGTTTGGTCTATTCAATCAAGATTTAAAATCAGAATAACAGTATGGAAATAAATTTCTTGAGAAAAAAGTCAGTTAACGTTGGTAGATCGGGTTAGGCATGAAATAGTTTTAAAGATAATATACTCAAAGTTTTTATTAATTAATAAAATTGAAGAATGACAACTCATCTGGAACGGTCATCTGCGAAGAATGGAGGAGAACAGATTGCCACAAAAGATTTGGCTTTTGGTTCCAGTTATACGACCCAGAACAGAGTGTACGGGTTTTCTTGAGAGCTACGGTGAAGAGAAGTCTACGAGACGAAGATGTGTTAAATAAGGATGAATGACGTTTTGGGTTGCGGTAAATGACTTAGTTCTCTAGAAAAGCCGTTGTAATAATAATAATAATACACAAAACTAATAAAATCAGGGTAAATCCTACGACTTAGACATAATTTATAACACCTACACGTTATTAAAACGATATCAAAGGAAAATACATTGAACGAATCGCTAATATAATCTTATCTAGGAAAATTATAACAAAATTTCAAATTGAAACGTTTAATAATCCGTAAACGAAACAACTAAAAATAGATGAAAAACCAATAAATACATAAAAAAAAGTTATTATCAATTGAACTGTAAAATTTTATTCTTTAAGTATTGGGGTTAGGTATTTTGATAAAGACAATAAAAGAAAAGAATATGTAACGTCTAAAGTGATTCAGTTCAAAGGATCTGAATAGAAATATCAATAACAGAAACCCAAACGGATACCTTAATAATAAAAGTGAGTAATTTAATTTGCATGGTCTAATCTCATAATATTACATTTTAGAAACGTGATCAAATTTTCAAAACGTTTTCAATCAGATAGTGGTGTAAATTACTTTCCGATAGAAACCAAACATAACAGATACGGTTGAATTCCTTTTAACAAAATAACAATAACAATAGTACTTGTATAACGAATAATAACAAGCTCTATTTACATATGTTTTATTGAAATCATTGAATTTAAATAGAGGTTGAACGCAGACCAACCGAAAACTTCTAATTCATTACACATCTACGAGCTCTTTTAAAAAAAAGATCGAACTTCATTTTTAAAATTTCTATTATTTATTTTACAGATTATTGGTCGTTGTACCCTTCAAATTACTTCTTTATTCTCACTTTTACACTTCACCAAGCATTTTGATTTTTCAACCACACAGTTTACGTTGCGTTTCCAATTAATCACCTAAGTAAAAGGTTTATAAAAGGAAAATAAAGGTGGACTGAATGGCGGACCTTACAAGTTCAATATGGATCGCGATATTTTTTGCGATCTCGATTGATACGAGGGTAAGTCAATTATTATCCGCAATTTAGTTATATTTTTGTTTATGTTAGCAGTACTGTCGTTTTGCGTTGATGACGCATGCTTTGTTTATTTGTGGTTATATGTATGCAAGTTTCAAGCTGCTAGGTTAGTTTCGTTATCGCTGTCGTGCTGTTAATCATGGCTGCTCCGCTTTCTATTTGCACCAAAGAAGAGCAACGTTCAGTGATCCGTTTTTTGTGGTCGGAAGGTGTATCAGGGGCCGAAATTCATAGAAGACTTTCGGTACGGGAACAGTGTTTTGCCACAACAGAGTGTCTACGAATGGATTGAAATTTTAAAAATGGTCGCCCAAGTGTTACGCACGGGAGGCGGACGACCGTTTACCTCCGTAAATGAAAAAAACATTGAGCGTTCACATTAAAAGATTCTCTTAGATAGACGAGTAACTATTAACGAAGTGGCACATCTTCTGCAAATTAGCCACGATTCTGCCTACGAAATCATTCACAACACACTTGGGTTTCATAAAATTTGTGCAAGATGGGTCCCAAAACAAGTGACACTGTTGCATAAACAAACGCGCTTGGACATCTGCAAAAACATTTGGATCGCTATGGTAACGAACGGGACAACTTCTTAGACAGGATCATTACTGGTGACGAAACATGGATCCATCATTACGAGCCGGAGAGTAAATGGCAGAGTATGGAATGAAAACATCCAAATTCGCCGTGGAAGAAAAAATTCAAGACCAAACCGTCCGCAGGAAAACTGATGCTTACGGTTTTTTGGGACTCACAAGGCCAGTACTGGACCATTATCAGGAAAGGGGCACAACAATAAACACTGTACGTTACAGTGAGATGCTTACTGCCAAGCTAAAGCCTGCAATTTGAAGCAAACGCCGAGGACTGCTGTCAAAAGGTGTTGTTTTGTTGCATGACAACGCCCGTCCGAATACTGCTGCCCACACTGCTGAAACGCTCCAGAAACTCAATTTTGAAGTACCGGCTCATCCTCCATATAGTCCCGATCTTGCTCCTTCTGATTATCGCTTGTTTGGCCCACTAAAAGAGAAATTAGGGGTCGTCGATTTACCTCGGACAAAGCATTGAAAGAAGCGGTGCATTCCTGGCTCGCATCTCAACCAAAAACCATCTTTTATGAGAGCATCAGGAAACTTGAACAACGATGGACCAAGTGCGTTGAAAAGCAAGATAACTATGTCGACAAATGATGTACTTGTAAGTTTCCTATTTGATTACAATAATTTGATTGTATAAAACTACATTGCGGATAATAATTGACTTAACCTCGTAGTTAGATATATTAAGCATGACACTACTCTTTCAATATGGATCGCACATCAATACTCTCGTTCCGCGGATCACAGTGTAATGTAATTTTAATAATAATGAACGCAAATTTAAATTTAAATTTAATGAACGTTAAGAAATTTGATAATTGACAAAATTAAAGTGTTACAAAAATTATTAATTTGAATTGAATTTATTGATGACACTGTTATAACTCTATACATATTCTAAATTAATTAAATATAATATTATTATTTGTTGTAATAGTGAATTGAATTATTGTTCTCTAATCTACCTATTATTTGCACTCCATCTGCAGTTTCCAGGGCTATAAAAAATAGTTCTGTTTCTTATCATGTAGTCAGCCAATTATATGACTGAACTATTTAAGAACAGAAGAGCTAGAGGTTCAAAAGATACTAGTCAGAGTTATCTCCTCTGAGAGTAATGAATTTCACTATACAGCCAGACCCTGTGGTGAATGAAGTGAAGGTGTCATTTGCAGGGTGGAAAGCGGATGCTTTTCGGAGGGCCCAGCATGCTGATAAGCATACTCTTTCAACTCAGTGAGGAAGGCACCGGTAAACCACCTCACTTCTCGTTTCTCCTTAGTAAAACCTCTAAAGGTTCAAACCACCCTTTCGGCTGTTGGCCTAAACAACAACAATTCTATAACAATACCTATGAGCTCAATTATTAAATTGTTACGATTTTATAAATTCTTTGGCGTCTTCCCTGCTGCATGTGTGTCCTTCCATTGACCGGGATCGAGTGGGGGGGGGGGCTTAGTCATTGTTGCGATTGGTTTTATAGTTGTTCATAATCTTATTCCTACTACGAGTACTAACAGATTACGATATTGACGTTGCTCTTCTACAGGAAACTAAATTTTTACCTACTACTCGCTTTCGCCTATCCCCCTACATTGTGTATCGTGCCGATCGACCTGGCGCTGTGGTCCCGGCACGAGGGGTAGCTGTTCTGATACATAAGAGACATGTTCATAACTTCCTTGACGTGACCCATATTCCTTCGATTGAACATGTCGCTGTTACGGTGCCTCTCTTCTCACGTCTGGTTACTTTCATTTCAGTTTACCGCCCCCCATCTGCTGCCCATTTCCACCCCGCAGCCCTTGCTATGCTCTTCGACCAACGTCAACCTGTGTTTGCAGCTGGCGATTGGAACAGCAAACACATGGACCTCGGCTGCCGAACAACGAACATTGCTGGTACTGAACTCCTGTCCTTCCTCGAGCAGTCTCCTTTGTCGTTAGCGCTCCATGTTCCTGATACCCCGACAAGGGTGCCCCCATTCACCTATCAACTTCCTGATATCCTTGATTACGCTATTTCTCTCGATCTTGCCTCCGTCCCAGACATCGATGTATTACCTGAATTGAATTCTGATCACTATCCAGTTCTGTTTACTTTCACGTCCTCGACTGCTCGTATCCCTGTCCCGCCTCCTTCTCTGAAGGTCTGCTGGCGTTCTTTCTATGACTCAGTTGCCTCCCTAATTCCACCTGAACCCCCTACTATTACCACTGTAACTGAGCTCGAGTCCCATCTTGATTCCCTCACTTCGATACTTTCCGATTCCATTGCCCAGAACTCGCACCCACGCCCGCCTCGCACTAGGTCATCACTTCCAGCTCCTATCAAAGCAGCAATCGCCGATAGGCGTCGCTTTCGAAGGCTCTGGCAGCGCACCAGAGATCCACATCATCGGGATCTGTTCAACGGTGCCGCTGCTAGGTGTAAACTGCTACTCGATGGTCACCGGTGTAGTAAGTGGGAGGACTACCTTCATCGAGTAGCGGATGACGGAAGACCATGGGAGGCTACACGTCGTTTGTTGTCGACCCAGAGGAAGTCGTATCCTCTGATGACACCTAATGGTTTGACATATTCTCCGCAGGCGATTGCTGACACTTTCGCTTCGCATTTTGAACGACATTTTGTTGCCCCTCCGCCCGTTCATCATGACCAGGATGAACTCATTCATGATGAAGTCAACTCAACGCTCTCTGACCCTACGCCCTGTAACTTACAGCCCTTCACGGAGGATGATGTCACCTCTGTAATTTCCTCGATTAATCCGCGTAAGGCCCCTGGTCCTGATAATGTCTCTGGATACGCCATCCTGAATTCCCCGCCAGATCTAAAGCTTCATCTTTTGACAATTTTCAATGCAGTGTTGGCGCTGCAACATTTCCCCTCTTCGTGGAAGGTTTCCAAAGTCATTACTATTCTGAAACCCCACAAACGTCCAACTGATCCCGAAAGTTATAGACCAATTTCCCTTTTGCCGATCCTGTCAAAATTATTCGAAAGGCTTCTTCTCCCACGCCTGCGACCTGTTGTTGAATCTGTTCTTCCCCCCGAGCAATTTGGTTTTCTTCAAGGACACTCCACAACTACCCAACTCCTCCGCATCGTCACGGCACTTGTGGATGCCAGAAATTCTTACTGTGACACGACGGCTGTACTGCTTGATTTTCGGGCTGCATTTGACCGCGTCTGGCATATGGGCCTCCTTTACAAACTGGCACAATTCTTTCCCCCCTCAACTGTCCGATTACTCCATTCCTATCTTACTGGAAGACAATTCCAAGTCTCTGTCACTATTCCTCAGTTCCACATGGCCATGTCCCCACTCACCCATTCGTCCGCGGGTGTACCTCAGGGCTCGGTCCTTGGGCCCATCCTCTATCTTATGTACACCTTCGATTTTCCTG
The DNA here is from genome assembly GCA_035578175.1 of Catonia carolina. NCBI lineage: Eukaryota > Metazoa > Arthropoda > Insecta > Hemiptera > Achilidae > Catonia > Catonia carolina. Next base: position 425,379,840 of record JAQMRL010000001.1, read on the forward strand.
TCCGTGATTCAATCCAATTCGGACTGTTTGCCGATGATGCTATTCTGTACCGTCACGGCAGATGCCTCCGCCTCAATTGCCGCGCGCTTCAAACTCAGCTTCTAGACATCACTAGCTGGTGTCGTGTCTGGAGACTATCACTTAACCCCACAAAATGCGAAGCAATCCACTTTACACTAAAACGCAATGTTCCTCCGCCTCTACGTTTGGAAGGGGAACTCCTCCCATGGCAGAACAGCGTGAAATATCTAGGGGTTGACCTAGATAAACGATTGACACTTCGACAGCACATTGACAGCAAGCTTAGCAAGGGTAGGGCCTTGTTCGCTTTACTCATCCCTTTGTTCCTCTCTCCTGCATACTCCTCAAAACTGAAACTTCTGATGTACTCCTCTATCCTACGTCCTTTCCTTTTGTACGGGTCACCGGTATGGTGGCCCTTTCTCTCCAAGTCCAACAAAAGACGTACTTCAGCATACCAGAACAAAGTCCTCCGGTGCATCACACAGTTCCACTATCTTATATCCAATCGCATCATACACGAACACCTTCTCTTCCCTTCTATGGAGGACTTTATTTACAATACCTCGAAACGGCTACACGACGCTGGGAAAACTGACGGACCCCAGATCATTCAGGACTTGTACCGACGCCTACACCCACCTGAAGTCTCTATCCCATTACCATTCCACGACTTTATCTAAATTTTAGAATGACCCGCTTAACAAAATTTAGAGTTGCCACATTTTTACTCTGCCCTGTATTCCTCTTATTTACCCATGCCCCTCCTACTTGTATGACTCACTCCCCCCAGTTGGTAGTTGTCCCCATGTTCCTATGCATAATCACTCCACTACGGTGAAAAGAGCCGCCATTTTAAATTAATAAACACTCAGAAGATAAAAAGGCCGGTGATTATGCCAAACTCTACCCTTTCCGTCTCCCCTGAAATCATAAACTAACCCCTACCTTAAATTATACCTTTAGTCCACGTTCAGTAAAATGCATGCCTTCCCCTCACCAAAATAATAGGCCTCCCACAAAACTGAAAAAAGGCCACTGAAAAATAAAATAAAATAAAAGAGCCGCTCTTAAACCCACTTGTCCCTTAATTTAAATTTTCCACAAATAACTTCTAAAAATAAATTACCTCCTTTCAAGTCCCAGTTCCAATGTCCCACGAACCAGAATCCTATTTCCTATTTAAACTATAAAATTCCCCCTAAATTTCTTGAGGTTGCAATTATTCTGTTATATTGTTCCCCGAGCGACCAGGTGTTCCTTAACACGATGTCGCCATCATAGGGCTTCTTAGCCCTCTCAACCAGGATTCAGGATTCAGGATTCAATCTTATTCAAATCTTTTCTTCATATTTTTTAAAATATCAAAGTCATTATAATTAGTTCCACAGTTAATTGGATTCTTGTTTTATTAATAGGCCTATTCTTTACCTATTTTCTTATTTTCAAAATGTATTTTTTAATTAAGTTCTTCTTTCTTTTGTTTTCAATGGTTAAATTAAAAATATTTGATTTCTGGAATTAATTTCTTTTAATATTTAATGTTCTTCTTATAAATCTCCTTAATACATTTTATTACTGTTTATTCTATTTACTTTTAAAATTCAAATTGTTTAATTTTGATTATTTTTAAAATTATTTCTTAAATTAACAACAATTGGTTACTTAAATTGAATCATCTATCAACGACGTAATAGAACATAGACTGCTATTCTATAACAGCTCAGTAAATTAAACAGGTGATGATGGATAAAAAGAAAAGAAAGTCTTGTGCAGGTATTTTGATCGCCGTCGCGTTAAAAAAGAAGAGTTGAGCGTAAGCGCTGGGTGAAAGATTGGCTACAAAAACGGTTGAAGTACATGCATTTAAATTTATTAAATTAAATTCATGACAGGCGCAGAAGATTATAAAAATTACTTCCGCATGACTAATGCGTGTTTTGAAAAACTACTTCAAATGGTTGGCCTGTATTTAACAAAAACAAACACCGTAGTGAGAAAATCAATTTTAGAGAAAGAAAAATTAGCGATTACATAACAGTATTACACAACAGGAAAATCGTTTAAGAACTTAAAATTGTCAGCATTATTGTCACTTTCAATATTCTCCTTGATAAAGATTTTAATATCAGTCAGAAATTTAAATTTTTTTTTTTGAAATCTTGCGATCCATATCGCAATCCACAAAAACCATCAATATTTGACCATACACAGTCAATATTTTATCGTGATCCAGGTCGCTTCGAAATATTGCGGTTCACATTGAACCCGTTAGTTCCGTCAATGATTGTGGTAAAAATAGGACATATAAACAAATATTAAAATTGTAATGATAGTACCTTCGGTGAACTAATACCTGATGTTGTGTCTGCGGAGGCGGCCGCCCTAGAGAAGTGGCTGGCAGCAGTCAGAAAAGCTTGACTTCGTTATAAATAGCCATTAATGAGTCATAGGACAAATGAATAATTTCATATTCGAAAAAAGTTCCTAGCACCTACGCGCTGCATCTATATTATTGATACAGTGTAATACTATTTAGGACCCCAAACTTACGAATTATTTAAATAAATGCAGTGTACTTCTATTATGAACACATCGCTACGCTGTAGGCATTGTTTAGTCTTCTGTCTCCCTCTCGCACACGTGAATCATTCCATCCTCTTCTGTGTTTCTCTGTTCTTTGATACCCAAATATTTTACTTCTCGCTACACTTGAGACAGCGCGATTCGCATCCAGTGCCTTCCACAGAAACAGACATAACAAACCATGAAATTACGGTTTTTAGGCACATTAAATATGTTGTTGTTTAGGTCATCAGCCGAAATGCTGGCTTTACTAAGAAAAACGAGGAGTGAGATTGAGATGGTTTACCATTACTTACCTTACTGACTGGAACAGTATGCTTATCAGCATGCCTGACCCTCTGAAAAGCGTCTGCTTTGCATCCTACGAATGACACCTTTACTTCATTCACCAAAGGATCTGGCTGTTTAATGAAATTTAATACTCTCAGAGAAGATAACTCTGACTAGTATCTTTTACAAATCAACCTCTTCTGTTCTCAAATGCTTCAGTCGTATAATTGGGTGACCATATGATAAGAAACATAACTATTTTTTGTAGCCCTGGAACTAGCAGATAGAATGTAAATAATTTAACACTTTACCTCCCTGTTATGTGCGAAATATCAACTATAGAAACTGTAATACAAATTATAAATTTAACAAAGTTAATATTTTGACTTATTAGTTTTCATTTTAAGGGTGTATACACCCTTTTAGGAGTCACCTGGATGCTGTTACAAAAAAAGATGTTGAGTTTTCTTACTCCTACAATTAGTATGCTTAATGTTAGTCCGCCATATTACCGTTTCAGTGATGTCTCATATGCTGTTTTACATTTATTAATTTAATTTTCTGACGAATGTTCCCGTTTCTTTCTCGGTAGTTCAAATTAATATTTAACACTAATCTACCCATGGATCTGTGTATTTTCCAGGCTATCCCTCAGGACTTTCGTTAAGGACCGTGTTTGGAAAGCGAATGAGTGGACAAGAAGCAAACATTGGGAGAAAATCGAACTTCTTGGTTTAGTAAGTCACTAAACATTTTACAATTTAATGTTAATAAAGAAGTATGCTTCTTTGATATATTTCAACAGAAAATATTTAATAACGCTAGATGAAACAAAAAATTCATTGTCAGATGAAATTTTCTAAGTGTAACATTTTTAACAAATATTCAAATATGTATTGTACAACGTAAAATTCCTAATTCAGTGTAAAATTTTAAATTGAAGAACGATATTTTTTGATCATTTTCCTGACCTAAATTCTTGCCTGGTTAACACCAGCAATTTTCTCTATAAAATTTGTAAAGGTTCTCTTTTATCCTTACATATCTAACTGAATGACTTCAAAATGCAATAAAAGCTAGCTTTCTTGTTCATTTTCGTACCATAGGGATTTTACCGGAAAATGTCAATTTCAGAAAAAAGAGTGGATTTAAATTTGTAAAACTATAGAAATGTGTGATATCTGATATCGTTTATTATTTTGTTTTTAAATATCTAATTAAAATCTCCTATGTATATATCAACATTTGAAAATAAATTTTACTCAAACGCGTTTGTAAATCACTAAATAAAATTTTAATACCTACGTAAAAAAATGTAAAACAGATTAGCTACATAAAATAGAGGACATGCTTGTATATTTTCAAGGTTGTTGCCTCTTCTGCATATTTTTATGGTATTAAAAATATCTTTTAATATCTTCTATTAAAAGAAGATATTAGAAGGTTACAAATTACAGTGGAGGATTTGAAGCACAAGACAAATGCATTGAAGATATTGAAGGACGAACGCGTTATACTAAAGCTGGGAAGGAACAAGCAACGATTGGGAAGAGTGGTTCCAGAGGAGGAAAGAAAATTGCGCTCGGAAAGGATGAAAAAATATTGGGCGGAAAAGAAAAGGAAGAAAGAAGGAAAGACTTTAAATGTTAAATGACTAAAGTGGTCCTTTGTAGGCCATAAAATTTTAATAATAATAATAATATAGGACGGTTGCTGTAGATAATTCGGTGGTTTACGGTAGGAGAATGTTTTTGTATGCGGAATGTAGGAAATTTGAAATAGATTTTAGGAATAATAATAGCATTTCTTATTGTGCTATTGTTCTCAGTTTAGACATAGTCTGGAAGTATCATTCAGGGTCCAAATGTAAGCAGTTTCTCTTGTTCTTACTTGTAACCAGGAAGGGGTTCTACAATGTTTACTAGAATTCAGACCAATGTTTAGTTAAAAGGAAAGGTAACTGTCCAATAAAGCAACAAAGCTGTAGAACAACATAAATCCACATTGTGACACTGTCAGATATCTTGGTCTACATTTAGATCACGTCTTACTTGGAAACAACATATAACTGTCAAAAATTAAAACAGCTAAACCTACATTTTCGAAAAATGTATCGGCTTTTACGCAACAAATCAATATTGAAATCCATTTGGACATATGGAATACAACTCAGGGGTACATCTAAAACTTCAAACATTGATATCTCAGAGTGATTCCAGCAAAAGACCATCAGACATACGTTAAACGTGCCCGGGTGTATAAAAAAAAACAAATTTATTTACAAAGATCTTAACTTTTAAATACAGTGGAACAAGACATTTCAAAATAAATTTTAATTATTTGGACAGACTCTCCAAATATAAAAACGTATTAGCAATCAATTTATTAGACGGTAGTCTAAATATAAATTCAAGGTTGATGAGATTTGATTTTTTGAAATAGCCTTATCAATATTGTAATCAAAATTTAGCATAATATTTTTCTGTACTGTACTTTATTTATTCATTCCTTTAATTTATTTACCATTTTTAATATATCTGTAACTATCACGGAAGCAAAAATTGATTGATGTTTCCCTTCCTTTAGTTTTTCCACTTTTCTGCTATATTAGTATTAGTTTTGTATTAGTTTTTTATTGTTCCTAGAAAATTAACAGATCATAACGTAGCAATACATAAAATTTTAATAAATATTTAGAGTAAGTTGTGGCTTGGAAAAGTACTGGTATAAGTGCTTGATTAGTTATCCCGGGAAATTTTGTTGTTGTTTATGCGATAAATGAGGTGTGTAGTGGTTTTCCCTACATAAAAACCTTGACAATTGTGTAGATGTTAAGATTTATACAGTTTTTGAATAAATAATTACTAATTGACAGAATTGGTTGGTATACTTGGATACTGGGATTAAAATGTATTCGTATGATTTATTACAAAGAAGGACATCCGCGACGATTACAACATTGGGTATCTAAGGATGGTTTCCTGTGTTTCAGTTTGGGGTACTTGTTTTTATTTAGAAATTTGTGTAAATAAGAGGCTTGTTTGTTTCTGAATGATTAACTTTGTTGTAAAGAGATTCGGTTACTGGATTTAAAGCTCTATCCCAGTGGTCACCAACTGGCTCACCGCCGTCTCATTTTTGCGGACTACATGTTCTAGGAAATAATTTTTCTTCGTATTAACTTCTTTCATCGTGTGGGATGTGATTTTTTTTACGTTTAGGCTGTGTATATGCTGAGAGCAACTGGTGATATCAACATGACATATAACAAAAAGTTTCTCTGAAGAGGGTTTATGCTCACTGGACAATTTTACGGCCGCGATCAAGCTGAAATCAACCCGTGATAACGCCACGCTACAAAATACAAAAACTACAACTTTTATACAACGGCCTACAGTAGTTTGAAACTTTTGATACGTTTTATTGCTCAAACCTTTTTGAAATCAACAATTACTAAAATTTAGTAGGATTCCCAGGTATAAAATTTTACAGTCGGTAAGCCAAGTAAAACGTTGGCCGGACCGTGGCAGTCGCATAAAAATGTTAAAAGTTCAGATTTAGTTGGTGACCTCTCCTGCTCTACCCAATCATTTAGTATACTGAAAAGTCTTCGTAAACGCCGAAACACGTAATAGTTCATTTATTTTCATTGTTGGCGGAAAAGCAGTGAGACTGAAATCGGTTTATCCGGGAAAATTGAAAGATTAAGGTTAAACAACAATTCAAACATACATAATATTCTTTATTCTTATTTATTTACTTTTCCTTTAACTTAAATTTTATGTACATACGTTAGCACAAAAATTCATTATCTTATAATTTTAAAGCCAAACAAAAAATATTTACCGAATGCATTACGTATAAGTAATATTAGAATCAGTCGACCTTGGACAAGATGGAGATAATTTTAACTAACAAACGTACAAAATTTAACATTCGTATACACAGGTAGAAAAATGAAGAAATTAAGAAGTATATATGTACATAACTAGTTACTTATAACAAAATAAGATTAAATACATGACCTTGAACCGGAACAGCAGACACCGCAAATACTAGTCCGTTGACATTAAAGACTCGCGGTTGGATAGCTGTGATATCTTGCGTACGAAAAGACAACTCCACTAGCTTTTAAAATACATTAATTTAGCAATAAACCAGAAATTATGCAAAAATTACGCAACAGATTTTAAATTTCTATGATGACTTATTCAAAATTACTCGATTTGATAACGATTGGAAAACTCACATATCTAACAAAATATGATAATTAATTTTAAATAAAACAATTACACCTTTTTTGACTTCCGATTCTTTATTTTTAAACTATACAATACAGAATAACATCAAAAATATAACAAACCTCTTGAAAAAAACTGGCATGAAAATAAATAGCAAAATTTCTTTAAAGAATACATCCCAGTGGATAATTCTAAAATATAACACATAACATAAAACATGATAAAACACAAGAAAAATTAAATGTATAACAAGAATTACATTCAGTAATAATTTGAATTTAAACAAAACAGTATGGTAGACAAAAATGACTTTTTTTTTTGTTTAATTCCTAATGGGTGTACATTGCACTACGATGTTCAATTTAAAGAACAATAAGCAACCCAGTGAGATGACGGTGTTATGTATGACTTGTAAATGAGTTGTACTCATGTACAGCGGACCATTCCTGAGAGAGTAAGTTAATTGAATCCCAACCATCAAAGTACACCGGTAACTACTGTCTAGTATTCAAATCCGTATACCTTTACTAGGATTTAAACTACGGAACGTTTGTCTCCGAAAATCAGCTGTTGAACAGGTGACTTGCGGTGATGACTTTACCAACAAAAAAAATTTTCAGAAAGTGGAAAAAGATAAAATAATGTGAAATGTTAGATGTAATTTTTGTTTTAAATATGTTTTATTACTATTGGCAATAACTTTTCTGTGACAATATGAACTTTTTTGTTTTTCTTTTCATACTTTTCTATATTTTAAGTTCATTGTTATTCCAAATTCAACATTGCTGAATGTTGAGTTTTATATCATGTCTGTTCTAGTTATTTGTAATTTAATATCAATGTTTTCTCATATTTTGGTTGTTCTATTTAGTACAGTTAAAGATTAAAAATAAAGGATAAAAAAGATAGTTCAAAAATAGAGTAAATGTGAATATGTTAAGGAAAACAGGAATGCGTATTATGGGCTACCAAAAAATCGTAGTGTAGCCAATGTAACACACTAGATCATACTGGTTATATCCACTCTCCAAAAGGTTTTGCAATACATATTTATTCAATAATTTTCTACAACAATATTTATAGCAAATTAACTGAAATTTTATACATTATTTAAAAGAAATACAGAACCATATAGTTTAAGTTAAATACGTGACGAATAAACTGGACAAGTTTAAGAATATTTGCAGGACGATGCATAAAACAGTGAACCACAAGACTACGAAAGACAAGTTTAAAGTTGTACAAGACTATGATGATATCTGTGGTGTTAGATGGAAGTGAGGTGCGGAAACTTTCGAAGCGGGAACGAGGTAGGTTGCACGGGACCCAATGAGGTTTCTGTGAGCAGTAAAGGGCTGTTACCTGGGATATAGGCTAAGGAATGCAGATATATGGGTTGAGATGGGCATTATTAGTCTAAATGTGAGAATGAAAATTCATAAGAGGAAATGTTGAAACCATTTGGAACGGATATGAAAGGACCTTTTGCCCTGTTTAGCCCAAGAGTACACAACCACCAATAAGAGCAATGTTGGACGACCGAAAAGAAGATAATAATTTCCGGAACAGGCCGAGAGAGCCTAATCCATGAAGGGAAGAAAAAAACAGAATCATTAACACTGGTAAATCTACAAAAAAAGATATGATGAGAAATACTTTGAAAACGTATTTGTAAAGACTATAACCTTCCTGTTTAAAGAAGATTAAATATGAAGATAAAAACTTGTGTATAAATCAATAAAAATCTAATAAAACGTACAATAAATATGATTATTTGTCTTTCAGATAGTTTGCTTTATTATTTTAAAAAATAATAAAAATCATCTTTAAATTTACATTACTAATAAATAATGGAATTACTTTAAAAAGAGACCGGGTGGCAGTCACGAAGTTACTGTGTCAAGGTGAATAGAATCAAACAAGTAAAGACGTTGGCAGCAGTAAGTAAGTAAACTGTTGAAGTGTTATTATTATTACTACTATTACTACAATGATTATTGCTATTATTACTACAGTAGGTAGTTAATAGTTGGATTCAGTAAGTTACGTTATAAAACTATCACGAACTACAATAACTATATTATATTACTGTATATAGTACACTACTGATAGCAGTTATTGTAGCTGGCACAACTTAACTAACATTCCTAACAATAACTGTAATCATAGAAACTGTATTTGTTTAACTAAATTTACATATATATTAAATGTATTTGTTAGTAAAACAATGATTATAAAACGTGGATGATTATTGATAATCTTTCAACAAAGATATAATAATTAAAATTAAGTTTTCTTCTTCTTCTTCTTGTGCCTTTCAAGGATTAGGTATCTCTGTCTTTTCCGAACGAACCTTTCAAATCTGCCCATCTCTTTCTCGGGCGTCTTCGTTCTCTCTTTCCCTTCGGTTTATAGCTTAGTTTTCCTTAGCTATCCTATTCTCCCTCATTCTGCTCACTTTCTCCAACCACTGCATTCTATTGTGAGATACCCTGTCGTTTATAGAGAATATGTTGAGTTCTTTCCTTATCTCGGTATTGTAATGATCTTCACTACTACACCCACAACGTACGTCGAAGAAATTTAATTTCAGATGCTTCCAATCTACTCTCCTCTCGCTCTGATAGCCCCCAAGTTTCACTGCCATAGAGTAGGGTCAGCACTATTGTTTTATAAAATCTCAACCTCGTGATTTTACTGGTGCTATATTTTAAGGTTCCGTGGATAGTTGCGCATATTTGCTGAATTCGGTGTAAGTACCTATATCCTGCTGTTATGTAATGTTGCAACCTAGATACTGAAAGTGGGTTCCACAATATTATTCTTTCTAACAATTTTGCTTCTGACTGGCTTCTTTCCCCTGATTCCATTACCTTTGTCTTCTTGTCGAAACTGTCAACTTATATTCTTTGCAGAATTTGTTCAGCATGAACAATGCTCTCGGCAGGTCATCCTCATTCTCCTGTAGCACTATCAGGTCATCAGCAAATAATGGACAGTTTACAACCACATCTTCACACTGGTATTCTCATAGGAGAAGATATGGTTGTGAAATTAAATGTTTGTGTAGAAATGTTTTCTTAAGTTCCTTTTGAAAATACATCACTTGGTTATTTCTTAATAATAAAATCTCTCTTTAGCCTAAATATTAAAACTGGTTAATTATACAGCTAAACTACAGTTGTTATACTGCTTTTACAATATTTTTACTATTTTATTGAGCAGAAGAGTATTTTTGAGAAAATCGCAAAACATTGAAAAATTTCACGAATAAACTACTACTTCCGGTTCATCGATTGTGATGAAAATGTTCGTGTCGGGTCCGATAGTGGTATCTAACTTAAATTCTAAGTTTCAACTTCGTACTACATTCTGTTTTTGAGATATTTTGTTCGCGCACACGCACACACAAACACACCAATCGCTGAAAACATACGTTTTGGTTCAGAGGGCCTGAAAACGTTTAACCGGTAAAAACTCGATTTCGAAAAATCGAAATAGAAACAATACTTTCCTTCTCTATATTCATATGTTGTTTTGGCCAACAGCCGAAAGGCTGGTTTGAACTATTAGAAGTTTTAATAAGTAAAACGAGGAGTGACGTGGTTTACTATTACCTTCCTCATTGAGTGAAAAAGAATGCTTATCAGCAGCCAGGCCTTCCAAAAAGAACCTACTTTCCATCCTGCAAATGACACCTTCACTTCATTTACCACAGGGTCTGGCTGTATAATGAAATTCATTACTGTCAGAGGAGATAATTCGGTTTAGAGTCGTTTACACCGCTACTTCTTCTGTTCCTAAATAGTTCAGTCATATAACTGGCTGACTATGTGATAAGAAACAGAACTATTTTTTGTAGCCCTAGAACCAGCAGATCGATTGTAATTAATTTAACACTCCACCTACCCGTTATAGGTATTCTATATTCATATAGGTCAAGAGAAAGAAGAAATTTAAGTCTTAGAATTTTGATATAATTTTCTCAATAGGCTACAGATATTAGAGTTACATAAAACCTTTTCTAATAAGCTCTTCAATTACTACAAACAGGAATTTAAATAACCTACATAGGCCTATTTAAAAAGAAAAGTTTATTTCTATATTCTGAAAGTGTAAAGAATTTATGAAAGATATTTTTAAACAGAGATTATTGTAACATGATATGTTTTATTTGACCGCAATAACAATAACTAAAATATTTATCATTATTAGTTTTTTTAACAATTCGCAATATTTACGTAACGGAAAATTTGTAACTTAGCAAAAAAAAGGTTCTACATAAATCAAAGAATTATCTGAGATTACGCAAACCAAACATAAACATACAAACATGTTTAACGACATTTAAATTTATATTTTTCTTCGCATTTTGTTTTTTTTTTTTTGAGCTTCTAGTTACAAAAATAACTGAGGTGAATAGTCACATTTAAAAAAATATACTGCACTGTGATCCCTTTATCAGTGACAGCAGTATTTAAATAATTTTTTTAATACAGGGCGTTTCAAAATGTTCTTCGGGGTTACGAAAATTCATTACAAAAAAACTATTCCACTTACAAGAATGAAACAAGTACTGTACGAAAGAGCAATTCAAACAGTTTTTTTCCACGGGTACTGGGCAGTTAGTTGACCGTCTGCCCGCAAGGTGTAGACAGTATAGAAAATGGCTGCCACGGGAAGCGAGAAGTCGTTTTGTGTCTTAGAATTTCACTCGTCAAAGTCGGTAATTACTGTGCAACGTGCGTTTCGGTTGAAATTTCATAAGGATCCACCAAGTGACAATTCAATTCGTGCATGGTACAAACAATTCAGCGAAACTGGTTGCTTGTGCAAGCGGAAATCAACTGGTCGTCCATCAACCTCAGATGGCAGTGTTGACAGTGTGCGTGCAAGTTTTATTCGCAGCCCGTCAAAATCGACTGCGTCTGCAGGCAGAGAGTTAGGAATTCCGAAAACAACAGTGTGGCGAGTTCTCCGTAAACGTTTATTATTCAAACCGTACCATCTTCAATTACTGCAGCATCTATCTGATGGAGATAAAACACGTAGGCTCCATTTTTGTTTAGAGTTACAGCAAAAGGTGT